>BSBM01000594.1:0-2400000 GCA_027924585.1 Larix kaempferi | reverse complement strand
CCGCTCCCAACAACGTAGCTCCCAAGCATCCCTCAATGTCTGCTCCAACCATCTGGGTGTCCTGACAGAGCAGAAAGGAGCTAACTCCTCCTCACCTGAAGGTTGACTCCGTAAACTAGAAGTATGTGAACTATGTTCTCCCTTCGAAGCCTCTGACTCCTCATCCTCTACCACTAGTGGTAACTCATGAGACTTTCTAGATACCAAGTTCTCCTCAAACTTAACATCTAGGCTTGCCACTGTCTTCCGCTAAAATGGCATGATTTGAGGTCTCATTGTACCCCACAAATACACCCTTCTCTCCTAAAGCCTCAAGCTTCGTCCTCTTTTCCATAGGCACATGGATGTAAATTGGACAACCAAATATCCTCAAATGTCTTATCTCTGGTTTCACTCTTGTGAACGCCTCCTCAGGAGTCTTGTCCTCCAATATCTTGTGAGGACACCTGCTCTGCAAATATACTGTTGTGTTACATGCCTTTGCCCAAAGAAACATAGCTAGTTCCTGATCATGAATCATAGCCTTTGTAATACTGATGATGGGCCGGTTCTTTCTCTCCACAACCGCATTTTGTTATGGGTTATAAGGGAATGTCGTCTCCCTCTTGATCCCTACCTCCTTGCAGAAATACTTGAAGTCATTTGAGGTGTACTCTCCCCCCCCCCATTATCTAACCTCAAGACCTTGATCTTCTTTCCTGTCAAGTTCTCCACCTGAGCCTTGTACTCCCGGAACCGACTGAAGACCTCATCCTTGATCTTCATAAAGAAGATCTGAGTTTTCATGGAAAATACATCAATGAACATCACATAGTACAATATTCCTTGCACAAATATTACAAACACCGACTCACATACATCTAAATGAATAAGATCCAAGATCCTCGTGGACCTACTCTCACTGCTTGGAAAAGCAATCTTGACATTCTTTCCAAATGCACACCCTATGCATACGTCCTACTGCTAAACATTGAAATCTAGAAGATCAGTGACAATCTTTCGCAGAATTGGAAACACCCTGTAATGCAAGTGTCCCATCCTCCTGTGCCAAAGCTCGCACAAGTTTTCACTATCATGTACCATAGCCTAAACAAGCTTCCCTTGCAACCTATATAAGTTACCCTCTCTAACCTCAATCCTCATTGTTGTGTCAAGGCTAGCTCCATCTAGATGTATGAGTACTTTCCCTCTCCTAAATATAATGGCAAAACCCCTGTCTTCCAAAACTAAGACTAAAAACAAGTTCTTCAATCCTGGTACAAATAGCACATCCTGGGCATCAAATGAAACACCTGACTCAAGCTGGAACGAAATTGTTCCCTCTCCTCTAACTACATACTTGGCATCATCACCAAGCTCCACGTAGATCCTTGAGTTTGACTCTGTCAATCTGCTAAATAGCTCTCGTGCTTCTGTCATATGATGAGATGCACCACTATCCAAGTACCACGCACTCCTAGCAACTATGTTGGTAGAAAGGCAGGAAACTAGTGAGAAATCACTCTCGAACTTCATAGCAAACTCACTCAACTAAGTCTCTGCAGATGTTGCTACCTATTGTGTCTTTCCTTTTCCTTTATTCTTCTCCGGACACTGAGATGCATTGTGTCCATTCATGTGGCACACGAAACACTTGATTTTACTCCATTCATGTGGCACACGAAACACTTGATTTTACTCCAATCTTTCTTCTTTCTTGTCTATGAGGCCTCCCCCTCACTATTACCCTTCTTGCTGGAACTCTTTTCTTTGCCTTGCCATGTCTTGCTAAAAAAGGCCAAGTTCTCATCGCTACCTCCCTGGTTGCGAGCCCTGGACTCCTCCCAAGTCTCCTCCTGGATGAAATTGTCTCGTAGCCTCTCCCAGGTGAGGAGTTTCTACCGAGCACAAAGTCCTTTTATGAATGGTCCCCAAGGCTTGGCGAATCCATTCAATGCCACACTAACAAGCTCTACATCGACTACTTTCTCCCCAACAACTGCATGTTGATCACGTATCTGGGTGATCTTCGTGAGATAGCTGGTAACATTGTCAGGATCTGATCATCCAGACATCTCTGAGCTTGTGTAGAGTCATGTTCATGTTCATGTTATCACTCTCGAATAAATCCGTCAGAACTTTATGTAGAAATTTCACCTATTAAACAGACTTTACGCTAATGCACAAATAATCTCAGTTCAATATATAAATCACATTCAACTAACAGCAAATAAGATTTTAACTCGTGAACTATCTGAACTTAAAGCACAATAAAAGGTTCTACCATAAAATTCTGAGCAGAAAACACATTTATCTCATAATATTTCAGACATAAAGATTTTAGCCAAAAATGGCCCACGCAAAACCCCAACTTGGGGAAAACCTATGAGAGAGGAGTAATTTTATTTCTTCAAAAAAAAAGGAATGTACAGCAATCAAATTTCTCAGTGAGTACAACTTATCTCTACAGAAGACCAAAAAACAATGCCTTGAATTCTGTGGATTGAATTTCTGGAAATTCGTGCTCTTCTCAGCTGCTCGAATTTCATGCTAGACTCGGTCTTCAGCTTTGATATGAGTGCCCACTGGTACAGCAGCAAAGTACCTCAATTTATGTGCCATCTAAGCCTCAAAATTCATGCCCAGCCAACCCAGAATAGTGTTGTAAGGCTGCCTATACGGACAGCAATTAATTAGCAGTCACCCTCCTCGAAATTTGTGACAACGTTTCTCCTCAAACTCTGTGCAACTCCTCAATTTCAGTGTTACTGCATTTGCCTCGATTTCAGTTCCAGAATCTCTCTAGAGAATCTTGCCACCATTAATTGTTGTACTGAACTGTCTAGGGAATCGTGCCAGCTATCTCAGCTCTTGGAATTCGTGCTAACTCCTTCTCTCAAACTTGACTTCATCTCTCATGAACTCGACCTCCTCTCCAATTCTCTTGGTTGAGTGAACAAATGATGAATGAGGTGCCTTTTTATCAATTTTTCTTGTCATTACATTTCACCTTCCTGGGGTAGCTGAAAGGACAATAGATCAAGGGCCCACATTTAATCTAGTGTTTTCTCATCAATGGATGAGTAAAGTCACTTTTCTCTACATTAAATTTGTCTCTCTCAACTACAACTTAAATAAATTGAAAAGTCATTTTATAACATAAAAGTGAATTAATTGTTCATCTCAAGCAATTAATACAAGGGTCATGTCACATTTTCTCTGATTAATTACTTAGGCAAAAATTAGCTAGGGGAACACTTCGTAGGTACAAATTTCAACACTTTAAACATATCTCTGGCCAACATCTTTTCTGCCACATGAGGAATTAGGTGATCCTTTATAGCATCCAGAATCATCCTCTAAGCTTTGATGCCCTTCTTCTCATGAGCTGCCAAATCTCCTGTATTTGTTGATGCAGGAACAACCTTTTCAATGATCTCCCAAAGGTCATGTTCGTTCAAAAGCAAAGTTACCCTCGATTTCAAGGACAAAAAGTTAGATGCCCATCTAACCAATCTTCAAATCTAAGACTGGATGCTACCATAACTAGATCTACACCAAAATAACTATCGTGTGCTTATTCCTTCAAGCACCCACCAAGATCTATTGTTGTAGATTTCAGATTTGTTCCCTCTCAGACTGTAAGCTCTCATACCATGTTAATTTTTCTAACCCTGACACTAGATAAACAATTCGTAGTGATTTTTCCTTGCTAAAAATTAATTTTCAGCCCACTGATTATTTATACTTGCTGAGATATATTAAGAGAAATTTAAATAGCGGAAGCAATATTAAGGAAAATAAATCTACTCAATAAAATCACAAACAAAATATATATGCCCTTCAAATCAGCTCTTCATTCAATAATTTTCAAGCTTACAACGGCTCCCTTACTGGGAAAATGTCCCGAGAAAAATGCAACAAACTTGGCAAATACTATGCCACAGAAGAAAAATCTCCAACTACAAAACTGCCCCAAAAAACCTCCTAAAATTCTACTGAATCTGCTGCCATGTACGACTCTGTACAACCTGAAAAACTATGCGGATCTGTACTATATGGCCCTATGTTGCCAATTAGTATAGCTGTATGGATCCGTAAGGCTAATCCATATGATTGTAGGTATTTTTTGTACGTCTAATCCCTACAGCTGTACAGATCCATACTGCTAGTTCATACCACTGTACGGTGGCCCCTGCAAAAACATTTGAGCATGCGCCTGCCTGGTACGGCTCTGCAACTGCTTCCTGGACTACTGTCTCTCTCTCTCACTGCCAAAATTGGAAAGTAGAAAGTCTCTTCTCTCCAACTCAATGCTTGAGTTTCACTCTTGTGATGGTGTCTTCTCCTCGCACCTTGGCTGCCTTTTACACTATTCAGATGAACCAAAACCTTAACTCCAATGGTTGATATTAAATCTCACTCACTTGAGATCAATGGTTCAGATTCAATTAATTAACTTAAATCAATAATGCCAAAAACTTAAGCATCTCTCCAAATTAACCTCAATTAATCTAAAAAGGCATTCACTTTAATAATTGACTTTAATAAAGTGAATTTCCTAGGTTCCTGAGAGGTATTAATAACAATTTCCATAATACACAAACTCGTAGAAATACCTATCCTCAACACTATCATCCACATTGTCCTCTGGAGATAATTGATAAGCCTATTGAAATAGAACTATAATCCTAGAATGACAAAATTACAGAAAAAAAAACAGGAATCTAAGAATGTTGAGCCTTTCCAAACAAGATAGTTATCCTAAAAAAGGAACACTCACCCAAACCAATTGAAATACATTCAGTGTACATAACTCATTTTGATCAGAACATTGAATTGTTGGTCCACATGAACCATTTTGAGAAAAAATACTATTTTTAATATCAGAAAGGAAGAATCCCAGTTCAACAACCCACAAGATAGATATCACATCATATTCAAGTCTCATTAGAATTCCAACAAATTCTCCTATGAATCGAATTCTATCTGTACTCTGAAATTTCTTGAATAGATGATCATTTGACCTCTTATTCTCTACTACGGAGGAACATAAGAGGCTAAATCCTAATATACACTCAAAACAAACCAAAGCTAGGCCATCAGATCCTTGCACAGATATATATTCTATACACCAGATACACGTCTGAAGATTGCAAGACCATTGGAGGAAAAAGAAGATATACCTCGAACTGTAAACTGGTAAATTGATCAAGACTGGGTAAATTTGCGATAATTTGGTTTACTCTGGCTGCCAAAATTTCTTACAACATTTCAATCATCACGATTGATGATTCAAGTCTTTTCAAGTTCCTAGAACACTTCCAACTTCCCAAATACTGTACTTTCTCAGTTCCACATTCAACCAACCGGTGATAAAAATCTGAACCCCATGCAGCCAACTCGTCTAGTTGTTCTTCTGCAAACATTCCAACAAAATAGAGAGCCTCTTAGTTTTCTATTTGACACAAACAAGGAAAAATAATTCCAAACTCACGCATGCTCCCTTTGATATGTAGTCTTTCAAGGATTACAGAAAACACTAAGTTTTGCTAAAACATGAAAATATAAAGACACCTTATGGAAAAACTAAGAGCCTCCCTGTAGAGACAGGCGATCTCGTAGAGTGTCAAAAAGGGCAGTTGCAGCAGTATTCTGTCCAAAAGTTAATTTCAATCGCCCCAGCAGCTCTCCATCCTTGGCTTGAGAAGCAGCCTCTGCTGCTTCCTTAGCCATACCTATACGAGCATATGCCTGGACACAAACTTATATCAATTACGACAGGAGACAAACTTATAGGAATTGCGATAGGAGACAAACCTATAGCAATTATGAAAGGAAGAGACAAAATCACTGGCAATATATTAGACTATACATGATGTTTGTATATACGAAGTGCATATTCAGAAAGGAAACACCTGCATTGATAGAGAATTGAGATAGGAGAAAATCAACCACCCTGCTCGAGGGTAATATAAATTGATACAAAACAAAAGCATATGCAGCATTACAAACCTCAGCACGCTCATGAGGATCTGCTAGTTTTCCAATGTATTTCAAAGCCTCGTCATTATCTTCAGCCTCAATGCATGCCTCTACAAATGGCTTGTAGCCTGCCCAGTTGTACATATTAAAAATTACATTATTGCACACAATTGAAGAGAAGGTTTGTTTTCAAGAAGCAAATGCCAACAACCTTGATAACACATTAGTCAAATATAGAAAAAAATACAATGCAGGACTCACCAATAGGTGGTCTTCTTTCCTTGGAGAATTTCTCTAAAGCATCCCAATCTCTGGTAGTTGCTAAGGCAAATACTTTCAGCCAGTACCACCGTTTCTCAGAAACCTGTTATAAGAATGTTAGCTTATAGAAATATATAAAAGGAACAGTCAAGAAAAAGCAATGCATTCGACCACCAAACCTTGAACTCCACCCTTATCTTCTGGGCTGCACGATGATTTCCTAGTACAATGCATGTGCGGATTGTGTCACTGACACTTGAATCAACAAATATAGACTGTTTGGTGGTTGCTTCTAGCTCATGCTGTAGCCTGCAGGTAGTGTGACAATAAGGGGTTATTGTAGCATGGATAGGATATGTTTATGAAAGATAAAGGTCTGTATCTTTAGGCAAGGTCCATACCTCAGCAATTTTGCATGTTCTTCTGCAGCCTTTGATTCAAATGCATGCTCCTTTGTCTCTGAAAAGAGTCTATGTGCTTGATCAATGAGCTTAATACGAGGACCTTGAAGAGGAGAACCCTTTTGTGCAAGCGGACTCTTTGTAAGTTCCCAAGATTCCCTCCAGAGCAGAGCTCCCAATTCCTGCAACATGATTTTCTAAACCTTGAAGAAACAGCCATCCATAGAATGTAATAAGGCGATCAGATTGAAAGATCTGCATATGCCTGTGTTCTTCTTGACATGGGCAAATTGGTCTTTTGACACCAAATATCAATTTTTTTCTCATTTATAAATTAGAAAGAACTCATTATGAACAAAGAGGAACTAACTATATATGTTTGCATGGATAGAGATGTATACAAGGATAAGAATACATGCCTCAAGTACCAGATTGTAATTTGCAACATGACTGAACAAAAAAAGGAGAATGCCAAAAACTAAGCAATCTGCAAAACTATGATATCTATCACCAATGGAGTTTGTGATTCTATTTATAAATAGATGTATTTTGATGACTGACAGAATTAGAGAAATCTCCAGGGTATTAATTCAGAAAAACAACATTAGATATCCGAGGATGTTGGTAGTGCAAATTACTGGTCAGGAGCTATTTGAATAAGCATGGGTAGCCATGATAATTGTGTAACATCCTTAGACCTTCCCCTAAGAAAAATAAGGCTGTCGCCTGTCACTGACATTCAACTCCATTATTATTACTAAATTGGCAACCAGCTCATGCATCAAGTGCCAGATTGTAATTTGCAACATGACTGAACAGAAAAAGGAGAATGCCAAAAGCAAAGCAATCTGCAAAACTATGATATTTATCACCAATGGAGTTTGTGATTCTCTTTATAAATAGATGTATTTTGATGACTGACAGAGAATTAGAGAAATCTCCAAGGTATCAAGTCAGAAAAAAAAACATTAGAAATCCCAGGAAGTTGAAAGTACAAATTACTGGTCAGGGGCTATTTAAATAAGCATGGGTAGCCATGATAATTGTGTAACATTCTTAGACCTTCTACCAGGGGAAAGGGTGATAATTCCAAAAAGAAAAATAAGGCTGCCACTGACATTCAACTCCATTATTATTACTAAATTGGCAGTCAGCTTTTCGTGACAGAAACATGTACTACAACTACAGCATTAAAAAATTCTAATGTTGAAGAATCAATTTACCAATACACAAATAATGTTTTCACCATTAACTACAACATCATCTTCTTAATGATAGCCTGTTCAACAATCTAGCAGCACAAGGATTCTCCCTTGACCTAGCAAGGTAGCAATTGCCTTTCATTTATACCTATGTTGCACTGGCTTTGGGGACGGAGGAACGGCGGGGACGAGGGAACGAGTCCCCGGAATGGCTAGAGTGTACCCCTAATTTTTCAGGGGACGGCAGGTTGGGGACGGCAATAATATATATATATATATATATATATATATATATATAACTAACTTTTAAAAGTTAAAATTCACCATAAACATTTGTAGTTGCTTGTAAGCACAATAGTTTATACTATATAGTATTATGCACATCCCTTACACTAGCTAGTTTTGAAAAAACTCAGGCAAATAAGAAAATGACTAACTGACCATTATTGGCACTTGAACGTGAACAAAATGTAGTTTAGCTTTAGGAAACTTAAGTTTAACTATTTTCAATCTGCATTAAGGTCCATGAAGGCTCTATGAGAAGAATGTGTGTCTCTATAACAACTCTTCTTCCTTAAAATTCTTGTTTATAATGATTGGGTTAAAAAACATTCCCTTCACAATAGGTTCTGCAGATTTTTACAGCTGTGTTGAAAACCACTACAAAGACTTTGGGATATACATGCTTGCATTCTGTAAAGAGATTAGATTCATATTTTAGATTAAGAAGGATATTGAATAAGAATTTATTCAAATGTTCAGTACCCAATCTTAGTATTTACTATCCAATTGTTTTCACAGTGCTTGAGGTTGGGATGGCAGAAGAGTTGTGCTTGAATAACTCCTGGACACCTATGTACAATATGTAAAAGCTAAGATGACCCTAAAAATGAGAAGAACAAGAGCAATACCCAACAGGATCAAACCTTTGAGTTGTTGCATTTCTTAATTTGTTGACATGGAGGCTTTGCTGCTTGTAATGATGTTGCTAAAAAGACAATAGTTAAATCACCAGAAACCCAAATCAAAATCCATCATACACAATCCATACTTTGAGCTACAACTTGTATAGATTTAGATTTAGATTTAGAATAATACGAAAAATATGGATGGGATAAATGATCATATTGTCTAATCATCAATGTCCATTTTCAAAACTGAAAATGCAAGACCAAAACATCTCCAAAATCTGCCTGGGACATCTCTGAAATCTACTTGGAATGTCTCCAAAATCTCCCTGGAAGTCCCCGAAATCTGTTGGCGATGTTTTGGGTACGACCAACAAGTCCCCAAGTCCCTAATGAAGTTCCCAAAAGATTAGGGACGTTTCCTAGGGGTCCCCAAGTCCCTGAAACGTGGGGACGGCGGGTACGGAGCTTTTTTTAGGGGGGATGGGTCCCCGTGCAACATAGATTTATACACAACCATAATGCAGATTAATATGAAGCCATCATAATTTTACACATGTAATGAGAATATCACACCAATAAACTAAAAAACATGATAAAAATGTAAACATTATAAGACTTTACAAATGACCTGTGGGCAAGAGGCTGATTACAGCTTAGATTTTCAATTTGTATCCGTGATTCCACACTAGCAGGGTATCAGAAGTGGAATCCGAGCATTTAATTCTCAAACAGCTCATTCAAAACAGAAAAATACAGGAAACCTCCAGCTTTCAAGTGATTCATTGCACACATAAATCATGGACCTTGAGAACAAGCACGAGAAGATTTTTCTCAACAGGAAACCTTTAAACAGGACACTAAGACTCAGCTAAAGTCTTGGACGTAGGTAGATCAAGGGAGGGATAAGGCCCCCCCACTCACAATGCTCGAGAAGGCCAAGCTTACCGAGAAGCATACAAGGCGGGTGCAAGCGCTGAAACTAAAGGTAAGGTGACTTCCCTCTCTTGCAACACCCAATATTGACTCCATGCAGATAGGTGTCACCATTTTTCGAGACACTCTATACCTCCCAGATACTAGTCAAGTTGGTTTGGTTTAGACTCTACTCTCTTTATCTGCTATAAGTCATTGGGAAATCAGTTGCGAGCATTACAATTGGATATTGGAATTGCAATGGGGCTTTATGATGCATATAGACCATCAGATATTCTCTTCATGACTAAGACCCACGCAACCCACGTCAAGGCTATCCCAAAATATACAGGTTATTATTGTGTATTTGTTTGTAGACAAGAGACTTGGACTTCGAAAGGGGACCAAAGATCAAGAGGTGTGGCTTGTTTGTATCAGGATTTCTTCAAGGCAGAGCTATAGTGCTTGCTATAGATGAGTTTGTTACATTCATGTGAGTCAAGGTTAGCAACATCTCACCCCTTTCTTGGGAGATTTTCTTAGCAATTTGTTACTTTCCTTCCACCTCCTCAGGTCTTTCCCTCCACACTGATTCAAACAAGAACCCTTACAAAGACTTGTATGCCAACATCATTCTACAAAGGACTTTTGATGATGTCATGGGACCCTTCTTATGGCAAACAACTCATGCACCTCAATGATTCTCATGACTTGTTGACCATGAATGGTATTCCTTGTTTCCAAAACAATAGCAGTTTCACATGTTTTCCTTTTGCCAAGGGCACTAGTGTAGTTGACTATGTCCTAGCCAACCAAGATATGCTCCCTTTTATTCACCATTTCTCCATTACTCTCATTCCTAATGCTGACCACACCCTCCTCTCCTTTTTCCTTCTTGACAAACATCCCCCCATCCCCACTCCTCTCGATCCCCCCAAAATCACTATATTCTTCAGGAATGGGAACCGAGATGCTTATTTTGCCCAACTTCGACAATGATTCCCCACCTTGACAGTTTCTCATCCCTCAAGTCTGCATCCTCCAAATGTGGTGGACTTCCTCAACTATCTAGGAAGTGGCCCTTAGCTCTTACCTGTACACCACTAGTACCCCCTTCTACTCCTCTAAGTACAATTTCGACCCCATGTACAAGTGGTATGACATAGATAGCAAAACCTATCATAAGCATCTTCATTACACCAAATAGAATGTGAAATGATCCCTCTATATCCCACACTAGTAAAAATGAAAGGCCACCAAGGGCTTAGTGGCGAGCAACCTTATCCAAATAACAGAGCAATGCACAGTCCAATTTATCTTCCATCTCCTCTTCCAAACAGCATTCTATCTGGAGCATCCTCCAATGGCCTTGAATGTTAGAACAACAAGCTAGCACATCCTTATTTGCTTTCACTCTTTGTATTCCATATTCTAGGTCCATTTCTGTCAAATCTATTTTCAGCTATCAAAGCTCAATTTAGGTGTTATCTTAGAGCAACACCTCACTTTATTTTACTTACTTTTAGCGTTATGCTTTATTGAGGAGTCATTTTCTATGCTCCCACTATGCATCAACACATGTACTCAATAATCCTATTGACCTGCTTTTGTGGTCCTTTATTGGACATTAATAAAATTATCTTATCCTAGCTACCTTTCACAACCTCACCTCCTACCCACTATTACGAAAATCTTATCAGCCTATACTCCATCGAAAGAAATGCCTCTTCATAGCAAAAGGGAATCTTATCATCCCTTCCTCCATGCAAGAAACACAGCATGCCTAACCATGTCTATTTTTGGCCTAGAGCAATGCACCCTACCTTGGAGTTGACATTCTATTTTCGAATCATGCAATTCAATTCACATATGTTCACTTTCAGTTCAAGTTCACTATTATTTTTGGAGATTGTTTGCCTTGGATACCATCTATTCATGGACACCTAGAGTGCACTTCATGAGGAAGTTTCCTCTACACTTTTCTAGGCCTTCTCATGCCTAATTTTGTCCCAAAAAAATGCACCCCAATTTGTGAATAAGATTTGACCTTGTAAGTGACATGTACTCCATGTTTGTCTTATTTTTTACTTGCCTTCTACTCCAAGACATTAGGTGGCTTAACCCTCAAGAAAATAGCCATATTTAGGCTAGAGAAGTGCACCATAGTGAAATTCTGGCTTTCATCATGCACTTATCCATTCACATGAGGGAAAAGCTATTGCAAGTGCTTGATCTATTATTGCTCTTAAGCTATTCTCATCGAGGGAAGTGTGATATCTTCATCCATGATCTATTCTAAGGACAAAAACAAACTTCTAGAAATTTGTTGGTACTTCATAAGGATCAATATCGCTAGGTCTAGTATATGTTGTTTATGTAGGTACAGTGATAAAAATATTTCATAAGGATTTTGTACAACTTCGGAAGATATTATTCATTATATTTTATTGTACCTTCATTGAACTTGTTTGTACCTCCTAAGGGAGATGAACTAGATGTAATTATTTATGTAATCACATGAAAGAGTCAATGTAAACCTTGGGGTGCAAATAAACGAAAGAAAATTATTAAAAATAAATTATTTATTGCCCCCAGGTGAAGTCGGCCCAATTAGGGAATTTCTAGTTTTTGCACTTGTATAAATAGGAGGCTAGTGCACCTCATTAGCTCATTCCCACACTTAGCAAGTGCGCATTGTTGAGATATTGTAACTTCTAAGAATATTATATTCGTACTTTATTATTCCGGAGATGTTTCATTCCTCCGTGGAGACCCTATTGTATATCCGGAGATGTTTTATTCCTCCGCGGAGAATGTGGTAACTTGGGTTATTAGACTTCCCTAATGGGGTCGGCCCTGTATGAATCATGTGGGTTAAAGGGTTATTAGACCACCCTAGTGGGGTCAGCCCATTCTGCTTATGTTAAGTGGTTAAGTTGGGGCTGACCTAGTTAGTGTAAAAGTCAAGTCGGAGTTGTGTATAAATAGAGGAGGTGTGTTCCTCATTTAACACACATTCACTCACTTGTGATTGGCGCATAGGAGAGAGACAGATCTGCTATGGAGGAGAAGGAGCTCATGTTTGTGGATTACATCTTTGAATTTGGTCATCTATATTGAGGAAGCTTTGCTAGCTTTTCTACCACATGAGGGTTTCCCAGGATAAATTTGTGTCTCTTGTGTTTATGCTGTGCTTGTTGTTCTTTCAGTGATCCTGTATATGCTACTGTTGTGAAATGGAATGTAATATTGATATTCTCTATCTTAGAATATTAAATCTTAACATGGTATCAGAGTTATCCTGAAGGAAGGCAATGTATGGCACTTACGACACTTGCTTCACTTGCGACAATTTGAAGGTTAGGGTTTTATATAGCAAAAATGAGTCATCGTGGCACTTTTGCTATAACTCCGTTTTGGCGAAGGTTCAGGATCTGAAACTTCTACAGGTCGTATATAACATCCCCATGTACCTTGTGTCCGAAGGACAGCCTCAAATTCATTGTACTCTGTGAGATATGATCAGTACAAGTTAGGGGTTCTACCTCTTACAGATCTCAGTCATAAACAGGTGACCTAGGAAAAAAGGTCATATCTCGAGCTAGGAAGCTCCAAATGAAATTTCGTAAAAAGTGACAGGTAGGGCACAAACTGTAGTTTCATAGGTCCGCTTTTCAAAGGCCGAAGTTGAAATAGTGACACGTGGAACTCCGTACAAGTTCACTCTCCTGTTTCATCCCATAAACAGGTCACGTTACGACACTTGGCATAACTCTCTCTCAGAGAATCCATTTGAAGTCAGATCTGTGGGGTTGGAAAGATAACAGGTCAGGCTACCACAGGCCGAAGTTTCAGACCCTGCAGATCCGAAATTTCTGAGTTACACCAGAAACAATAAGGCACATATTTCTGTGAAATAGAATTGGATTTTGAGCATTCTCATTTTTGGCTTATCACTGCTGCGGGAAATTAAGGTTTCGGAGAAAGTTGGAATTTTTGGAATCTGAGACCACGGCTGGATGCTCCTCATCAAAATCAGAATTTGGAGACCAAGATCAAATTTTTTGGTTGGGCAGAAGGTCAGGCTTGATCAAACCCCAGTTCGGGATTTTGATCGGAAAGGTGGAAAATTAGGGTTTCTGCAAAAGTTGGAATTTTGGGAATCTAAGACCACGGTTGGAAGCTCCTCAGAAAAATCGGAGTTTAGAGCACAAGATAGAACCTTTTGGTTGGGCAGAAGACCGGGCTTTATCAAACCCTAGTTCGAGATCCTGTCCAGAAGATCCGGAAGTTTCAAAGGCAATTTTGAGGGGTCAAATTTTAGAGATTTCAAAATTGAAGTATGCCAGCTTGATCAGCTCAGCAATCTTTCCATCCTTTCAGAAGTTTGATATTCAAAGTTTGAATTTTTAGGGTTTCTCTGACAAACCCTAATCCAGCTCCAGATCCAGTTTCAACAAATCAAAGTGGATTGGGTTAATCCTAGAAGAGAATGAATTAGACACCTGCATAAGTGAAGAAGTTTCAGTTCCAGAGAGAGATGAGGCTAAGGCCTTACATAAGAAAACTACAAGCAATCTTGACAAGTATGACTTGAGGAAATACAGGTATGTTTTGAAATTTGACTCTTGATTAAGTTCATAATATGTTTGTCTTCATGTTATTGAGGTTAGTACAATTATGATTGTTTGATAATGAATGCATGTGAGTGATAGAAGACATTCATTGATTAGGTTTATGACAATTATGATTGTACTAATGCACCTTGGATTTTGAAGAGTTGGGAAGGGAGGGTGGATTGCAAATATGAAAATTCTCCCAAATGAATAAATAAGTTTGACCTTGGATTTTGACAAAAGAAAGCACTCCTTACTGTAGGAATGATTTTAATCTTTTGATCAAGTTTAATATTTACAATATGAGGACAAGATTGACCATAGCTATCTAACTCTAAGTTATCTTGATTAAGGATGGAAAAAATTAAAGACTCATTATAAGAAGTGGAACACAGATTAGAGCATCTAGTGTGATTCACTAATTCATCCTCATCTTGAGATTGACCTTCTATTGATTCATCATTAAAATTATAAGAGGATAAGTGATCATTTTCATTTAATTGATCAGGGGGGAAATTAACAATTTCATTTATAATATCTTGATTAATTGCACAATGATCATGAGAGATCACCACTAAAGGATCTTGGTTGATGCTTTCACTTTCTTCTTCTTCAATAAGGTGATAAGGAATTGAATGATCATTAAATATGGAATGATTAATGAGTTTCTCTGAGGGAGGAACTTCAATAGACTGCCTGACTAAAAGCTCATCTTCAGAAATTTCCTTAGGATCAAGACTAGGGCTGCCTAAAAATAAATTTGAAAACTTATGATTTATACAATGATTATGGATTTGACTTTCGATTGAAAAAGTAGCGAACTCATCCTCAAAAGAAATTGGGCAGGAGGGGTCATCTCCGGATGTTGACAACTCGCTTGAAATTTGATTATTAATTGATTCAACAATAGGATCAGAAAGGGGAAGGTTTTGATTTGAAAAATATATATCATCGGATTCACTTCCCCATTTTTCTAAGAAATTTTGCTCAAACATGTCATACCCGGAAATGCTATTGGGCTTCAAATTTAAGAACCAGATCTCAGCTCTTTCTTTGAAGGACGAAACCAATAGTTTCATACACACATCCTCATGGGTTATGGATAAATCTTTAATAATTTCCCTAAAAAGTTCAAGATGTCTTTTAGCAGATACTTCATGACTTCCATCAAATTTAGACAACCTTTCACGGGCTTGATTGGGGATTTGATGAGGATACCCAACAATTTTTTAGAAGTCAAAAACTTTCAAACGACCAAAAGTCCTAGGCCGCTCAGAAACAGCCATGGATGGAATAATTTTTTCTTTATTTTTTTATTTTTTAAATCAAGAACCTAAATACAAAATGATGCACCCCATGGGTTCTAGATAATGATAGGATCGATCACCAGTGGAGTCGCTTATGTGGAGTCGCCAGGTAGACTTTAAAACTTTTCTACCAAGATGTATGTCATTAATAATGCAGAGAAAGAATGAGACAAAAGGTATGTTGAACCAAGGTAGGCCTCTACCTTCCCCGGCAACGGCGCCAAAAATGTTATCACACAACTTGTAGCTGTCCCTAGTGGTATCCCATCCGAGACGGTAGAGGAGATGGACAGCTAAAGAGGTGACCCAAGAGATGCCACGGTTCCCAATGCAAGGTGGGAGTCACGTCAACCGAGGCACTCTTCACTTTAGATCTAGATAAATCAAGACCTAGGGGGAGACCCTACTACCAATCAAAGATGATTGGACCCAAACAAAGGTTCCTAGGGATGAGTAAATGGTAAGTTATGGAAACCAATGCAAGGCAAAGTGGACCTAGAAATTAGAGTATGGTTGAAGGTGGTTTGAGAGATGATTAGTGTTTCAACCAATGTGTGATTTAGGCCACATGATTAACTATAATGACAAGATCTAGTACCATGTATTACACAAGTGGGACCCACTTTCTTGGGATATGTGAATGACTCAAATGGGACCCACAAGGTGGACTTTAAGGGATGAAATTGGTACTAAGGGGCATATAATGAGTAGATCTATGGATCTAAGTTGAAATTAGGAATACCCACCTATGGGATCTAAGGTTTGACACAATTCCCAAGGAGTGCGACTTGCTTAAGGAGGACTAGTGCCTTGTTGGATGGGTTAATGGAGTCAAATGATATGTCAAAGTGTAGATCGGGACACCAAGAAGTCAAATCAAGTGGGCTAATTGGGATAGAATGGTTGGATTAGACTAGATCTAGGGTTGCATGAAATGACGCAAGTGGACCACAATCCCTTAAAACAAGGAATGCCACCCCCAAGGCAGATCGTCACAAAATGATACTCTAGATATAGGTTTCAAGGTATGCCCGTTCCAAATCCACAAAAATCTCAACTACCCACGTCCTCAAAGTGGGCAAACTCACTCACCCAAGGAAGTGCGACCTTGCTCAAGGAGGGCTAAAAGGTGGATAAGGTGTGTCAGAACAAGTCCAATGGCCACCAAATTATAGATCCAAGTAGCTTAGGTCTTACTAGATCTGAGCTTTAAGGTGCCAAGTAGTTCAAAAGGGGGTTTTAATCCCTTAAAATTTGGAATGATGCCCATAAGGTAGAATCACCCAAGTAAAAGTCTAGGGGTAGGTTATCAAGTGTGTAGATTGCAAATCAAGTGGGATCTCACCTACCCACATGCTAGATCTAACCCAACAAGCCTCTCCAAGGAAGTGTGATTTGGTTCAAGAGGGCTATATTGCCTTGAAAAGTGTGTTAATTCTAACCCAATCACCACCAAACTATAGATCCAACTAGGGGTGGATGCTATAGAGGTGGGTTCTTAAGATCTTTTCAAAAGCAAGGCTAGATCTAAGTAGATCTAAGAAAAACCATAATGAGGGTTTTAATTAATTAGGGTTTGTGACCAATGAAAATATAATGGATGGAAAGAGGCACATACCTTGTAGATCTTACCTCAATTGCTTGTGGCCACCTTGCAAATTGATAGCATTCTCCTATGTGTATATTCAAGAGTGAGATCCAAGAGCCCCAACCAAAACGTCCTCCTCCAAGATAGCCAAATCGTCCTCCTCCTACAAAACAAGATCAAAGAAACAAGTCAAGTAAGATGATTATGAAAATGATAGAAAGATGTAATAGAAAGCATCAACTATGTCACGAAGATACAATAATGATACTCCCTGTCACAAGATCAACCCAAGAGAGAATATGTGGATCCCTCCAACAATAACCCTCAAGAAATCGCCCTCCTCTCTACCAATTCGACTTTCCTGCAAGAAAACTAGTAGAAGCACCAAAAATCCACAATGATACATAGAAGAGATACTCTATACTCAAGATGCAAGAGAATCCACAAGACAAGAGAGATATGCTCCACAAAGAAGTGTTCTATTCCAATATTCTAGAGCTCCAAAGGTGAGCTATACAATAGGGGGTCTCCTCCTTATATAGGATAATAAAGACCAAAACCCTATACCACTCTACAATACTACATCAAATGAGTGGTTGAGATTAAAAGATCTCAATACATTATCAATGGCTAATAATGAATCATGATTCATAACAATATATCACATGGATCACCCAATATAATGATGACGCCCTAACTAAATGGTACAAAGTGAGAATGACGTCATCCACTAGAGGGGTAAAAGTACAAAAATCCACCTCATAATGACTAGGACATGACATAAGAAGCACATGGTGGGGCTAGGAGGCATCAATCCTTACTAGCTCATCCCCAAGGCACAATAAAATAATAAAATATGTCCAAGATAATATAAATGATCAAATCTATCCTCAAAATTTGTGACAGACAAGCAGTAAAAGACCTCCTGTGATCGCTGTGGGCCTACCCACATGGTGAAAACTGGCTAGAAGATAGTGGGATCACCCTGGAAGACCTCTGTGAAAACCAAATGCCAAAACTTTGCCTCAATTGCCCAAATAGAATTCCTCAGTGACCACTTTATCCCATTTTTTAACTGCCTCGGTAACTGTGAAAATGCCAAAACTGCCTCCTAGGGCATCTGCGTTGTCCAACTGAGCCCACCAGGCTCTCCAGAAGGAGGGGTAAATGGTAAAAACAAGTGGCTGGACCACCCCCTCCTCATACAGCGCCTTAGGTGAACTGGCCTCTCATGGCCCCTGCTGCTCAGGTTGGGAAATCAACCCCAAATCTAGTCAACAAGTGTAAAACTGCATCACTCACTGTCAGAAGTGCCCGGAACTGAAAGATAAGTGTCTCATTGGATCCAGAAGACCCAAATCCACTAGGAATGTGTACTCATACACCATGGGTTGCCCTAATGGGCCAGCTGTAGGGTCCACCATATATGGACAGTGCATAATCTGATGATCTGAAGTAATAATAAAACCTGTTGAACTGCATCAATCATCATCTGAACCATATGTCCATCATCAAGTTGTGGGACCATCAATCATCATCAATAGGTATATATATATGGCCCACATCATCACGGATCCCAATAATATACAACCAAGGATAAATCACATCAGTAGACTAAGACATGCTTCTCTAATCATTCTCACAGCCAAGCTCAAAGTATAACATCCATTCAGTGGCATTAATCAAGTTAGCATATTCCTTTGTTATATAAAATTACTTGCACAATAGTTCAAATGAAAAACTCACCCATTGGACATGGTCAAACTACTAGTGAAGGATGAAGGCTAGGAACAAGGTTGGGCCAAGGTTGACTTGTCTAACTTAACTCAAAAATATTTTGGACTAGGAGAAGGGGGAAAGCTACAAACTCTGTGCTTTGACAAAATAACACGGGGAATGGCTGTGCCTCACAAATGGATAAGTTGTTTAGAGAGTGCTTATTCAACTTATACATCATGTCTACATCAAGTTGATCCAAGTTCATTAGGATCATTCAATTTCATTCCATGGCCTTTTTGGCCTACATAACCCTTCGGATCTCAGGTGTGCTGAAAAGCACAACTAGTTGCAGCTTGCATCCAGGGCATGTTTTCATATACATATAAGTTCAGCAATTGTTTAGATATAGCTTTTAAGAACCATTGCTTTTTGGACCTTTCTTATACTCTTCAAGGAGTATTTTTAGCTGTTCATCGCTCTTGCCCTTTTTAGTTTCCATGGGCGAATTTATAAGTTTCCATAAGTAGAACATGAGCTTTCAGTTTTAGCCAACAACATCTCAAGTGACTAGGGGGAGTTCGAGCCAATGTCAAACATCGGGACAACCGACCAGAATGATTTAGGCCTACAATCCAACTCACCAAAGGCAAGTTTTGTCACCAACTTAGAGCCGAGACACTGAACATACAGGGATGCGGTCCAAACACAGAGGTAGAAAAATGGGGAAGTCCTCAGTATCAGAAAGTCAAATGAGACAGGTCAAGGTTTAAAGTCAAATAGGAAAGTCATGTATGGATGGAGTCAAGTGAATATGGAGCCTACACTAGCAGACAACTGGTGTCAGGAAAGACCATATCTATGTAAGGTGGAAAACCAGTAGGTTTTGTTAAATGACCTAAATGTCCACGCAATTGTCCATTTTATGATTTATAGTTCATTTTAAACAGTTTGCCACATCAGGAATAATATACCAAGCAGATGCTGTGAACATGACTAAATCAACAAGATAATAATCCACAATCAATGATAAAATATCCATAGATCATACAACATCATCATAGTAATAAACATCATATACCATCTGAAACACTGCTGTAATACATCTCTAAGCACTGAACTGAAACTGTATGGGATAAAGGGTCACATCGGTCATCAAATCTTAACTCTCAAGGCTCAGCCTTGACACAAGGTCTAACATAAGTCTGAATAATACACTGCTCTGATCATGAGTGATCACAAAATATACAATCATCATAGCCATGCTCTGAATAATGGAAGCTCTGGAATGTGCAGATATCTGCTAAACAAGCATAGTAGCCCTGCTACTATGGTGTGATAACAGGACCCTCCTCGAAAGGGGGAGTGATATGGTCGATGATGATATTTGAATACTAGTATCAATGTGGATACCTGTATCGATGATGAGATTGCCTATATTCACGGTAAGGTCAATGATGAGGATACCTGTGTTGATATGGATACGTGTATCGATGATGAGGATACTTGTATCAATGATGAGGATACCTATATCGATGATGAGGTTACCTGTTCCGAAGATGATGTCGATGATGAGGTTACCTGTTCCGACGATGAGGTCGATGAAGTGGTACTTAAACTTTGTCTAAGAGGACTAGCGGGATTGCATCGTCTTTGGACTTATGTCCTAAAGTGATAGGGATTGATCATCCCGTAAGTGGATCAGGATTGCATCGTCCTTGGACTCATGTCCTAAAGTGATAGGGATTGATCATCCCGTAAGTGGATCAAGATTGCATCGTCCTTGGACTCATGTCCTAAAGTGATAAGGATTAATCATCCTGTAAATCGATTGGGATTGCATCGTCCCTAGACATGGTGAGATGTCTTAAAGTGATAAGGATTAATCATCCCGTAAGTCGATTGGATTGTATCGTCCCTAGATATGGTGAGATGTCTTAAAGTGATAAGGATTAATCATCCTGTAAGTCGATTAGATTGCATCGTCCCTAGACATGGTGAGATGTCTTAAAGTGATAAGGATTCATCATCCTGTAAGTCGATTGGATTGCATTGTCCCTAGACATGGTGAGATGTCTTAAAGTGATAAGGATTGATCATCCTGTAAGTAGATCGGGATTGTATCGTCCCTAGACATGAGAGGTGTCTTAAAGTGAGAAGGATTGATCATCCTGTAAGCAGATCAAGACTGCATCGCCCTTGAACGTTTGGTTCAAAATGTACGTGATAGGACTGCATCGTCCCTGAACGTTTGGTTCAAAATGTACATGATAGGACCGCATCGTCCCTGAACGGTTGGTTCAAAATGCACGTGATAGGATTGTATCATCCTTGGACTTATGTCCTAAAGTGAGAGGGATTGATCATCCCGTAATTGGATCATGTGTGTTGCATGGTATGCTACTATGGTGCTGTTGATCTAGAGATCCAGATGATGTTGTTGATAGAGAGATCCAAATATTGATGCTGTTGATCGAGAGGATCCAGATGTTGATGCTGTTGATAGAGAGATCCAGATGTTGATGCTATTGATCAAGAGGATCCAGATGTTGATGCTGTTGATCGAGAGATCCAGATGTTGATGATGTTGATCGAGAGATCCAGATGATGATGTTACTGTAGCTGTTCAAGTGTTGCAGAAGATGAAGACTCAGTACTGAAGATATTGATGTTCCAGTATTGAAGATCTTGAAGATGTTCCAATAACTGTTTGAGTTACTGATGATGTATGAAGAAAGCTTCCAATGATTTATAGATGTATCATATATCATGTAGTTGATGACTCCTTGCTCCTGTAGATGTTGTTATAATATCCTTCTCGTTAAGGGTGAGTGTTGAGATATTGTAACTTTTAAGAATATTATATTTGTACTTTATTATTCTAGAGATGTTTCATTCCTCCGTGGAGACCCTATTGTATATCCGGAGATGTTTTATTCCTCTGTGGAGAATGTGGTAACTTGGGTTATTAGACTTCCCTACTAAGGTCGGCCCTGTATGAGTCATGTGGGTTAAAGGGTTATTAGACCACCCCAGTGGGGTCGGCCCAGTCTACTTATGTTAAGTGGTTAAGTTGGGGCCGACCTAGTTAGTGTAAAAGTCAAGTCGGAGTTGTGTATAAATAGAGGAGGTGTGTTCCTCATTTAACACACATTCACTCACTTGTGATTGGCGCATAGGAGAGAGAGAGATCTGCTATGGAGGAGAAGGCGCTCATGTTTGGGGATTACATCTTTGTATTTGCTGGTCATCTATATTGAGGAAGCTTTGATGGGTTTTCTACCCCATGAGGGTTTCCCAAGATAAATCTGTGTCTCTTGTGTTTATGTCGTGCTTGTTGTTCTTTCAGTGATCCTATATATGCGATTGTTGTGAAATGGAATGTAATACTGATATTCTCTGTCTTAGCATATTAAATCTTAACACGCATCACTTGGAGGAGGCTGATTTCGCATCATTAAAGGAGGAAGCTTATTTGGGGCATCTACTTGTGAAAGACACTTTCACATTCTTTCTCTTTTCTTATTTGTACTCTGATCTCGGAATTATCATCTCTCTGCGAAGGTTGCTGGGTTTTCTCCCATTTGGGTTTCCCAGGTCAAACTCTGTGTTGTTGTTTTGTGCTTTGTCTTGCTTCTAGTGATCTTGGTTATGCATTTATGTTTTATGCTATGAATGTATGAAATTTAACACCACCTACCTTTTCACTAATCAAGTTTGTAGAGATATCTCCCAATGGAAATCTACCAAATATTTGGATTGGTGCTAATGTTTTGAAGCTTGTCTCTAAAAGTGGTTTCATAGACATGATCTCTAGAAGTTGAGCACTATCCCATTCATAGTTCTCTAAGCTAAATCAAATGACACGAGGACACAAGACTCAAAGGACACAAAAATACAAGTATCCGACATGGGACACGATGACCTTGAAAACAAGACACATGGACACACACACACACTCTCTATATATAAATATATATAAAATAAAAAGTTACAAATTCAAAATATACAAATCAAACATAGACAAAGATAAAACATTTTAGAAACTAGAACATTTACAAAATGTTGATACTATTAGTAGTAGTTACTACTTGTTCTCGCCTAATACACACCTCGGGTAGCATGGCAGAAATCTTCAAGCCAGTGGGTGTGTCCTTGGGGGCAAGCCTCGAGTCGAGTTATTGTCACTCAACAATCGACTCCTCCCTCTAGGCCAACTCCTAACGACACCCAGGGGGGAGGTCCCTAATAAAAAGAAAACTAAGCCTAAGTAATCTATAGCAAAATGAATCTAGGAGTTTTCTACTGAAAACAAGAGCAATAAACAAATCTAATCTAGCAGCATATGATCGCAGAAATCTTCAAGCCATTGGGTGTGTCCTTGGGACCAAGCCTCGAGTCGAATTACTGTTACTCAACACTCGACTCCTCCGTCTAGGACAACTCCTAGAGAAGCCAAGGCGGGCGGTCCCTAATAAAAAGAAAACTAAGGCTAAGTAAGTTATAGCAAAATGAATCTAGGATTTTCTATTGAAAACAAGAACAATAAACAAATCTAATCTAGCATCATATGATCATTGACATTCTTGATGGCATATAAATAAATAGATAATTGAAATCAAAGACTGAATCAAAACGTAGACTAGTGCCAAAGATAAATTGAAAGTTGTTGAAAGGAAGTGTTGTAGTGCTCTTGACAGTTTAGATTATTAAAATGAGTTGTTTAAGTGGGTTAATTGATTTTTTTGTCCTACTAAACATTATCCTCAAAGTGAGTGTAGAGAACAATGTCAAATGTCCAACAGGGAGAGAACGAATCTCAATGAGTATCCCCTTAACTTCATGCCAAGTTCAATACAAGCTCTCAAGTTGACAATAAGAGTTTAATGGATTTCCATATTTAGACTAGACACTAGATGTCCCTTTTCACATTGTTAACCAAAGATCATGCAAGCCTACAATGGTCACAGGAGCATACTAACGATAACAGTCTAGGTTCGTTACTTTAAATGAAAAAATGAAAGACTAATCTAATCTAATCTAAGAAACTAAAATGTTTGAAGTGAGTTTGTGGTTCGGGACCAACAAACGATTTATTTTACGCCTGGGTTAGAAACTAAAAGCAAAAAAAAAAGTGCAAACATACAAAAGGCACGGATCCCTATTGGGGGAATTGAGACTAGGCATTGGGTAGCCCACTGATCTTATTAAGAATTACAATTTTTGGGAATGTTTGTGGTCCTTTATATATCAGGACCAACAAACTTACAAGTTTTCAAAGATTTTCTTAGTTTGAAGAAAGGTAGAAAGGAAGAGGGGGGCCCAGATGGTCCAAATCTTTGAAATTTCACCATACTCTCCTCCTACCTGTTCATCAAAAGGTAAAAATAAAGCCACAACATATGCACTAAAGATGCCAAATAAGTCAAATATAAGCTCTAAAAAATCCTAAGTTTTAGTATTGAAAGATTGACTTTTTCACTGAACTAAAGGCAAGGCTTAAGCAGTTAGATCTACTTGCAAAAATTAAGCTTTTTAAAGAACTTAGATCTAACTTTTAAGAATGCATACTAAGATAAATAGCTTTTAGATATGATCTTGCAAATGAACTATTTTAGATCTAGCATACATAGAGTAACCAAGAAAAATTTAGAAAATGAAGGAAAGAGAGAGAACAAAACTTAAAGCTAGGAATTCCTGAGCAGTGGACTCTGTTGGTGGGGAGCAGAGGGACTCTGTCTTTCTGAAAGTGTTGAAGCAAGTGGAAAAAGCAACCAAGCTCAGCCACCTTTTCAAGTTAGGAAACTGAGCAGTGGACTCTGTTGGTGGGGAGCAGAGGGACTCTGTCTTTCTGAAAGTGTTGAAGCAAGTGGAAAAAGCAACCAAGCTCAGCCACCTTTTCAAGTTAGGAAACTTGCACAACTTAAGAATACTTGTAACAAAGCATCAAATCTAGTATTACCTAAACACGGATATAATCTAATAAGCCATGTAAATACTAGATCTCTACGCATAGATAAACAATAGAGTGAAAGAAATAGCCAAATGTAATTCATTATATCCTACTAATTGAAAGCAATCCTTCAAAGGCCAGATTGATAACATAAGCAGCAAACATAGAATAAGCTACACTACAGATACCTTATAAACACATGACAATACATCCACACACTGAAGAGTAGCACACCATGGACCTCCAAATGATCAAAAATATTACAATACAGCTCAATACTTAAGAAACGGTTCCACACTCCAACAATCCATATGAGAGAGGTTTCGCTTGCTTAAATAGCAAAAGAGGACAAATTAGCCAAGGAGGGTAAATTGCCAAGTGGAGAGAAGAGCAGGGTGAGAGAGGATTTAATTGAGACTGAGTGGGAGTGAACTAAGAGAGGTGGGTGACACTTCTCAAGAGGTTGGTCACCCATCCTCTCATCCTGCGCCACCTTTGCATTGGGAAGTGCGCCCCCCTCTCTTGAGATCTCCATCATGATTCCAATCACAAGATTTGGCTCTCTTCTAACTCTCCTTTGACTCACAATCAAATTGCCACCACTGCAGAAGACTAAAACATGTCCCCGACATGTTTCCTTGATTTATGGGATGTTGATTTTTTCCATTTATTTGACTTTTATTTATCTTTTTTGAAAGAAAATGAATTCGAGTGATTAAAAATCATTAATTTCACTCTCGAAGTGGGTACATGGGTAAAGTGGATGCTATGAGTTAGAAAACAAGCACCCGCATGGTGTAGTATGCCTCCTAGTACCACTTTGTTTTTAAATTATTCGCCGGTTACAATTAAAATATCTCGTTTTACGGGAAATTTTTTATTAACGAAAAAATTTAAAAAATTCTAAGGGGGGCCTAACCAAAGTTTGAAAAATCGGAATCGGACTCGGAATCGGTCGAGGGTCAACTCGGAATCAGAATCGGAATCGGTAATGAATCAGTCATAAATCGATCGATTTGAATTTAATGAATCGGTTTGCTCAAAAATACATAAAATATTTAAAATTTTAAGAAAAACAACATTTTCAAGATTCTAATTCATGATTCCATAGCATTAGAAACAAAATATCCAAGTAACATTTTCAAGATTCTAACTCATGATTCCATAGCTGGTTTCAAGTAATTCCTTATGATAATCGGGACTAAAATTACAAAATGTAACTA
Source organism: Larix kaempferi (assembly GCA_027924585.1). Taxonomy (NCBI): domain Eukaryota; kingdom Viridiplantae; phylum Streptophyta; class Pinopsida; order Pinales; family Pinaceae; genus Larix; species Larix kaempferi. The sequence goes on along the minus strand of BSBM01000594.1, from coordinate 2,373,946 downwards.
CTTTTTTTCTCAAACGAAAACAAACATACATTTTCCTTGTTATTCATCTTTAAGAATCGCCATTACTACGAAAAAAAACTACCTTTTCCTTGTTATTCATCTTTAAGAATCGCCATTACTACGAAAAAAACCTACCTTTTCCTTGTTATTCATCTTAAGAATTGCATTATTTTAACAAATGTTTATAAAAAAATCAATATATTTTATTTCCAAAACACTACATCCCACTAATTATAATGTTCGTACTCACATCAATTTATTTTATTTCGAAAGTATTACATCCCAGAATATAATGTCGAAGAACGGCTTTAAGCAGAGTCAGAATTCAGTCTGCTCTATCAGTATAAGGGACAATAAAAAAGCTTTCTAATTGTTTGAATTTTGTAGAAGGAAAAATGGTGAAATTGTAATTTTTATTAATCGGAATCAGTCTTGGATGGTATTAAAATGTAGCATGTAATTTAAAAAAAAGATCTACTAAAATTGCATAATTATACAAACTGCAATTTTCAAACATAAAAACGTGAGTGGGTTTTATCTTATAGGCACAGTCCCGCAAATCCTAATTTATATCAACATCACAAAATTTATTTTATTTATTGAGATGAGACCGTTACATTATCTTTAAACTGCGGCGATGGATACCTCGTATCCTCGTAGCATGGGCAGATGACCGCGTTGATGGGAAGGGCATTTTATGAGCATGCAGGGATGGCGTTGACGGGAAGGGCAGAGTCCCATAGTCGGAGCTCACTGCGAAGAAGGGAAGATATGACATGGAGATGAATGGGAACCAAATCCGTTCACGAACGAATCGAAGGAAACAGGTGGATCCCTCCAGCACAATGCCAAACGCCCCATGGGCCCACCCACCAAACTAGACCGATTTTTTACATAAATCAGGTGGACCGGACCGATTTATCTGGACTGGACCGATTTATGTAAAAAATCAGTGAACCGGACCGATTTATGTCCCCCGATCCGGTTTGGAGACTGGTTTGAACCGGGCCTGCCTTAAATCGGCGAATCGGCCGATTCCGATTCCGATTTAAACGATTTTTAAAACTATGGGCCTAACGCAAGTCCATGAGACTCTAGGATAATGACTAGCATGGTAATATACATCAGACACTAGGCTTTAATAACCTTCCAAGGCCTAACCACTAGGACAATTAGTCCAGCTTCGGAAGATTGAATGAAAAAACTCGAAAATTATAAGTCGTTGAAAAGCAAGATATAATTAACAAGTAAAAAAAACACTCTAGAGTAATGTACTAGTGACCAAGTCTTAGTAGGCCAAGCCTTTTACAAAAAGTCGTCATGCTATGTCATTTTATTACAATTCCCCCATGGGGTATGGAACATGCGTGAAAATAAAACGAAGCCATAGTGGTCAGCTAGACTTCTGAACTCTAAAAATGAATAAGTGAATGTTCAATCTTTTGGATGCTCAACTGCAAGTCCATCCAAGTGCAACTTGTGGGGTAACACTACTTACTACATGTAAATAGCAACATCAATGATTAATTGATGATCAAACAAACAAGAAATTAGAATAGAATATTCAAAACACAACATAAAAATGAAATTTACATCATAAAATAGAAGTTTAGATCTTAGAAGTTAGAACCATAAACTACAGTTTTCTCATTAAGTCATTAAATGTAATCAAAATCCAAATGTATTACATAAAAACTAAGTCATTGATATTATAGGTGGGAATGCCACTAGGAAATACAAAATAGGGTAGATACTAGAATCATATATGAAAGAAACTCAAAGCTTGTTGTTTCAGCTTAAACTAGCATGTGTGATTAAACCCCAGCTGCAACTTAAAGGTGTTACCCACTGTCACCTTAGTAACTACCTCTTGCACTTCCGGTTGGCTCTTCTCCAACTCGAGGGGGCCAACCCTAAGATAGGATTGCCAGGCTATGGCAATGAGGGATCAAAAGTGATTTGAAGAGTTAGCACTAGCAAAACATGAGATCTTCGTAGTATAGTTAAAATGGGTGATGGGAGGACCGTGAAGACCGGTGACAATCCCAAGGCATATAGAGTCAAGGGAAGAATGAAACCAATTGAAAAGAGAATATTTATTGTAACAATTAAGAGAATTGTATCCCTTACGATTCCTACTAATCAACCCTAACATGTTGCGTCATAATAGTAAAAATCACTAGGAGCTCCCTTGTGGTGCCTACTCAAAACTATGTTAATAGGGTGTGCCTTATACAATGGAGTATTTTAGGTTCCTACTCTATAAAGATGACTCAAAACAATGAAATATCCATGCATAAACCAGCAAATAAATAATTCTTCCACTGTGAAAACATTATCCCTCTATGGCCCTAATAATAAGTTCTAGCTATCTCACATACCATTTTGCAACATTAAAAGATAAGAACCAAAAACCACTTCCAAATGGAGAAGAGAACTCTTGAATTTCAATTGCTCTATAAGATATAACATTAGGCTTCAACCATAATCCAACCATGCCAAATGAGTGAGAGAGACAAGCGTTATATAGGTTGTAGTTCAATCTCACTTTACAATAAAATATTATTAAAATACTAACCTCCTAACAAACTTATAACCTTAAAAGAAGTGGTCAAAATACCACAATTACAAAGAAATATGCCGATAGACCAGATTGTATATGAGGATGTTTTACCCTCATTTTTGTTGAGCAGATCATGGCTAAGATTTAATTTTTTTACCAGAACAAAGCTGAGATGGTTATGATTGTTATTATATTCTAGTTGCCATATGTTGCCTTGTGATGATACCATGCCAGAATATTTTAGTGCCAGTTACATGCCTTGAGGATGCTTTATCATAGATGTGTGGTCTATAGTGATGATTGTACTCATGTTACTCATGTTACTTACACTTGTGATTCTGATAAGCATGGTTAGTAGGAATGTTGTATTGATTAGTAGATAGAATTTGTTATTATTTAATGCACATACCATTGACTTGCTACTCTTGATTATTACAAGGACCATAAAACCTCCTTTGATCCACCTATGACCTCTCCATCTCCATACCATCTTCCCTTTATGCCTTGAAAGTTGAAACCATTGGCTTGGACTTGACAAATTAACTCTTGACTTCCCCTCTGTGACCTCTTCATCATGAAGGCCTCCATGTTTTCCCATGATGTCTCGGCTCTGTTGTGTGCAACCTTGTTCTCTGACGGGTTAAGAGGCTCACTTGCAAAACTCTAGGGCTAACATCAAGGAGGGCAAGTTGCCATGGAGAAATGTGCTCCCTAGACCTGAAACAAGTTTGCCCTATCCTTGAAATTGGTTGGTGGTTGGGAGGGTAGGTACTCTTTGAATTGAGAGGTTAAGCTTGTTTGCTCTAAAAAAACAATATTCTGGCAACTCTGTCGGGCCTATGGACGATCGTTGGCGGCATAGCTAAGGCTGTGTCAACACTGGTCCCAGCATCCAAGGCTAATACCTTTTAGCCATTACCCAACTAAAGGATAAGAAAAAGATAAAAGAGCAAAAGAAAGAAAAAGAGAAAAGTGCAAAAGAGAATCATCCAAAAGCAAAAGAAAAACTTAAAAGTGAAAAAAAAAAGAGAGAGATCAAGGGGGGGTTGCTAAGGTCAAAAGGAGTATCATATGCTTACACTTCATCCATTTGTGAGACACAATCCTTAGTGTTCGCCTGATTGGTGAATATCACAAAGTTTCGCTTGCCCCCTTTATCTTGAGTCAATTAGTTGCCTTTTACAATCTTCCACTTGACTAGCCTTGTTGAATTTGTCCATACACTTCACCTAAAGGAGAAATGGCCTTTGTAATATTCTTGATGTTGTTTAAATGGTGGCATAAATATAAAACATTAACTTCATGCTATTATTGGTTTATACAATGTTTCCTATGCTTGAAGCTATGCAAAGAGTCAAATGAATTACTTTTGTAATGTAAGTATTGCAACACCAATACGTTAAATATGCATCATTAGAGATACTATTTTGTTCTCCCAAAGGTATTGGATGAGTCTATTTCTTCATTGGACAAGCCTATCTAACTTTTACTTTGTTGACTTTTTGACTTGCTCAAAGGTAGGTTTGACTTGATCACCAGGACTAGCCAACAGTATGTGGTCACCTTGCATCACCATTCATCATTCTTCAACTTTTGGAAGAAAATTTGATCCTTCCAAATGTGATTTTCAGCATATATGGACCAATTTTATCGAAACCCAATTCATTTTGACAAAACTGGTCGATTGGCACGGTTTACAAGGTTTGTTGAATCAAATCAAGAGCTCGAACCATTTTTGGTTGGTTCCATACAAAACTGGTCAGTTCCATACAAAACCAATCGGTTCCATACAATAATGTTAGGGCCACACAAAAAACAATTTGCAAATTTTTTTAATAAAAAAAAAGGGTCCATGTGTGAGATTTTTGTTTGACCCACAGCCCCTTCTAACCTTATAAAAGGAGGCTCCTGTTGCCTACTATCTTGTACATAGTTGGATTTCAAGTGAGCCGGCAAGGTTTGAACAAGGATACTTGTTCATGATCAAAGTTCAGAAGTCCTTCAAGCCTTCTAGGCCCTTTTATTTTTTCCGCATGTTCATACCCCCTCGGGGGAATTGCAATAAAGTGTGCTAACATGGAATTTTTGTAAAGAACTTGGCCTTCCTAAGACTTAGACATCAATCCAAGTATTCCAAGGTGTTTTTTCCCTTGTTAATTATGCACTGCTAAACAAGTTGTGTATAATTTTCAAGTTTTTCACCCGCTCCTACAAAGCTGGAATGCTCGTCTTGTAGGTTAGGCCTTAGGAGGTTATTAAAGTTCACGTGCCAATGTATATTAACATGCTAGACACTAATATCGAGTCATATGGACATGTGCTAGGTCCCCTAGGATTGTTTTTAAATTCCGAGAAAAATAATTTGTCCCGTAAAATTAGGCTATTTTTAATAGTTTAATTGGAAAAATTAAAAATGTAATAAAAGTATGGTTGATGGGTTAAATTTGTTAGTGGATGCTCGATTTCTAAGCCCGAGCACACATTTAACCCATAAGCCCGCTTTTCCTAAGTTTCGAGTGAGTATTTATATCCGAAATTAATATTTACTCGGAAAGGGCCAAAAAGACCAAATAAATGGCCAAATAAGACATAATAAAGTCAAATTTGAGATCCCACGGATCAAGGAATTTTGTCAGATTCATATCTCCAATGATTGGCAATCAAATCCAAGGAGAATATTGAGCAATTTGTGAAGGAGCAATTTGTGAAGGATTTGATTGAGGATCGAATCTCCTCTAAAGGAGGGTGCATATCTCAACCATGTGGGAAACTTTGCAATGTGGCGGCTTGTGGTTTGAGGGTGGCAATCCCAAAGGAGGGCGCATCTCTTATGAGAGATGTGGTGCCATCTCCTCTCAATCAACCCCAACAAGATCCACGATTCCCTCATGTAACTCGCCCTCAACCATCAGTGAAGGATGCGCCCCCTAGGTCTCCTTTGGCTATAAAAGCAAGGCTTTTCCTCCTTCATGAAGTGTGGGACCTCTACTCCCATTGTAATGTTTTTTGTTGAATATTGTTAATGAAATAAAGGCTTTGGAGGTCTCAATTGTGTCTTCTTTCAAGTTGGATGAGCATTGCTTCATGTGCTAATTGAGGTAACTGTAGGATTCATTTTTTGCATTTGTTCTTGCTTTGCCAATCTTTAGCCTAATGTGATTAATATTGATCAATAGGATTGAGTAGTGTTGTTTCATTGCTCATTTAAAATTTCAATTTTAAAGATTTAGGATTTTGCATGCTTGTTTTTTATGGGTATGCTCTCCTTGTTTTTAATCTAGAATTTTCCTAAAAGATTTGACGAGTTTTGTGCAAGTGTGAAAGGATCAATAGGTGCTTCATTGGATTTTACAAGAGATCTTGCTTGCTTTTCTTGTTCTCCAACTCTTCGTGAGAAGCATAGTCCTTCTCAAAGCTACAAAGTGATTCCATTGCCCATTTCTCAAAGGGGGCACTTCTCCACCTTCTGCTTTCAAACTTTCAAACAATCTTTCCAGTTACTTCCTCTTATGCTTTAGATCTACTTTACAATAAAGCTAATATCATTCTAGATCTAATTTATAAAAGTAGTTTGCTTAGATCTAAAAGCTCATAAAGTTTAATCATTCAAAAAGATAGATCTAGCTTAGAAACTAGTTTGTTTTGCAAGTTCTTTAGAGTAAATTTTTAGCTTGCTAATCAAGTAGTTTTTTTTTTAGTTTAAAGTGTTTCAATCAAGCATCTAAGTGCTTTATTGGTTGTCTTTTCAAGGCTGTCCAAGACCCTAAGAGGGTTGGCTTTAGGCCAATTCATCTTAGTTATTTGTTTTATTAAAGCTAGTTTTTAACTTAGAATATTTTAGGCTTTTTTCTAACATGCCCAAGTCACTTTCAAAGTGATTTTGGGCACTTTTCTACTAAAACCCTTTGCTGGTTTTTGTATTATTGCAGCAGAAAAAGAGGCTTTGGAGGACCAATTTTGGCAAGATCAAGCAAACCAAGACCTCCTTGAACCCTCTTCTTTCTTCCAGGCTTTTCCCAAAAGCTTTTGTAACCTCTTTTCTCCAAGATCTATAAGAAGAAAGATGAGTTCTTTTTAGTTTAATTTGCATTGTAAACTCATAATAAAAATCGCTTTTGAAGTGAGCTCATAAAAGCTTACTTCCAATCACCCCTGGGGGGATTTGTGTCGGTGTCATTTTCATGTTTTTTTGCTTCTTTAGTTTTCTAATCTTTATTTTAGTTTTATTTGGTTAAAATTAAAATTTATCGTCGTGGTCTAATCCAAATATTGGGACATTGACTTACTCAAGACATAGGAACATTTTAATTATCTTTTGCAGGTCGTATACTTTGATTATTACAATTTTCAATTATCTTGTGCAAAGTAAACAGATGCTAACCCACTACTTCGGTAGTGTGGTAATTAGACAACGTTTTCTTTTTCAGTTAAAATAAACCCCTTGCTTTCCCGAAGTACGGTTCATGGATAAGGGCTTGCCCGATTACTGACCGGAAAAGAGACTCTTGGGTTGTTAAGCAAGAAAAAATTTTAAAATCCTTAAAATTTACAAGGCTTTGTCCCCGTATGCTCTGGATCTCTGCAGCTTTGACTAACCAGCTGATCAAACCAGAAAGGGACTAAGTGACTAGTAATTAGTTTTCACGGCATTCAATTAACCTCCCAAGACAAATATCCAGCGTCTCCTTTATGCTTCTATGTCGGAAAATTTCACAGAGAAAGCGAGAACAACTAGAGAGTGACCGCGGGGCCCTGTCAAGCTACACTCTCGATTGGTGTAGTGTTGGACACACCCCCGTGACTTCATCTAGCCCACATTTTCTAGTGTGGAGCCACACTTAGCGAGTATGGACATTCCCTATACCTCCGTGGTATATCGGGAATCCCCCTCCCTTTTTAATCCACTCATTTCACAATAATTTAAAATCGACCAAGAACGTTCACAATACATTTCAAGCACTACAACAGCACTCCATTTTCAGCACTAGTCTTTGCTTTATCATACAATAGTTGTTTAAATCTATCATGTGTTGAATGGTTCTGGGATCTTTATGACATTTATGTTGTTGTGTTTAAATTCTATATTGCAATCTCTTTCAGTTTCATTTTCATAAAACTCCTAAAAAACTTACTCATCCACCAAAACCACTAAACAGCTTAATCAACCTGAGTAACTTTTATGGTCTACCCCCCTTGGCTTCGTTAGGAGTCTGCCTAAACGGAGGAGTCAAGAATCAAGTGACAATACTTGACTCTAAGCTTGCCCCCAAGGGCACACCGAGTGGCTTGAAGATTTCTGCCACGTTAACCCCTAGGGATGTGAAAGGCGGCAACAGCTCTCACCCTCCATATCAATCACATATCATTTTTGGAATTTTTCCTTTGTCCTTTTGTTTGTGAAGTTGTGTATGGAGTATGGACTCGGGAGTCGGAGTATGGATTCTAGGTCTGAGCATGAGGATGTAGATGATGACTCTAAGTCTAAGGCTGAGGACTCAGATAATTCTAATATATGACTAGAATCATTAGATTGTAGATTCTAGAATCTAGACTATAGTCATATGCTTATATTTTGACTTTAGAGGCCATTTATAGCCTCTTTGTTGATGTACTTCTCTTCATATATGTATTTGCACTCGGTGCTATTTTGGTTTCACGAGGTTCGGTGAACTTCAAGCATCAGGTTCGAAGTTCGTCAAACCTCAAAAAAAAATTCAAGTTCATTTGGGTTCATCGAACCTCATAACAGCCAAACTTGCCGGATTTTAAAGGCGGATTAAAAATGTTTACGATCGTCGAATTCACAGTTTTCAGGGTTTTTTCGTTGTCGTTTGAGTCTTCGACAGGCACACCGCATAATGCAGAGTTGGAACCCTCGCTCGCAAGTGACGTATTGGGCTCGACCTTCGACCCTCGATTTTGGACAGCGAAATTGACGCTTGACACTGGACAGTGGAGTCCCGACTCTGAACAGTGGACAGCGGAGTCCCGACTCTGGACAATGGAGGGCGGAGTTGACGCTTGACTCGTCACTACGAACTCGTCTAGACACGATTTTGGTTTATTTTTAATTGTTTTATATAATATATCGATTTTGGTTTATTTTTAATTGTTTTATATTTTTATTTTTAATTGTTTTATATGTTTTAATTGTTATATATATAATTATATATATACCAATTAAATTATATATATTATATATAACAATTAAAAATAAACACATATATATTATTTTTTATTTTTTTGAAAAATGTATATATTCAAACCTAATGGCGAACCTCATCCGAACTTCATCAGAAAATTCAAACCCGAATCGAACTTAAAGGTCGCCGAAACCGAACACGAACCCAAACCTTGTGACATTGGCTATATACATGAGAAACTTTGCATATTTGTGTATAATGGTTTGAATTCACATGGATGCTCCTGATTTTTTACCAGTTTTGGTTCCTGGGGTCGGTCGGTTCGACCACTGGTCTAGTTCTGATAACATTGATATGGACTAATAGGCTTTAATTTATGGAATACCAAAACTCACAATTAAAAAAGTCTAAATCCTAGTTTAATAATTTGGAGCAGCATAAAAATGAATATTGTAGATTTTTTTTGGCATGGTATGTATTGGTATGGGTTGTTAGAGCATCATGGAAATCATCCAAGGAAAATCCCTTTTGATTTGACCAAGAATTCACCAAGATCAAAGTAATAGGTGTTAATTAATCAAACTTCCCAAGGTTTGATTTAAAAAATGCCTAAGTCAAAAATGTATGGCAACAGGAAATGAAATTGAGAAAAGAATGACGTCGGTCCTCATGAAAAGTGTTTCTAAAGTAAAATTAATGATTTCATAGCAAAGATCTCAAGTGTTGGACCACTTTCGGCATGTCATCATCTAAGGAGGGTGCACTTCTCTCCTGGGGAGGCACTTGGTCATTTTCAGTCGTTCTTTTTGCATCCAATGCTAAAGATTTAGCCAAAAGATCTTCAAGGAGACCAATTCATAGTTCCATCTCAACATTTCATGTATTTCTTTGTAAATTTTATTTGCTAGAGAGCTCAAAGAGGCCAATTCGCCCCCTTCAAAATGGTTGTATTTTCCAAAAATAAAAATAAAAATATAATAAAGTAAAATAATCTCAATCATTGATTGGTCTATTGTAACTTCTAATCTCAGCCATCAATCCTTATGGATTAGGGATCTTGCTCTCTTAATTTATAAAAGAGATGAGCTGCATTTTCTAACGGACTTTTTGAGTATTTACTACAGCAATACACATAATTCTTTCTCTACAAATTTTCTTGGTGAATCTCATGTTGTGGCTTTGGATTTTGTTTCTTGCTTTCCTTCTTGATTGAGTATATTGTAGTCAATTGATTTGAGGTAATATCCAATTTGTTTTCATGTGTAAGATTGAATCTCTTAACTGTCAAGTGCGCCTTGGGGTTTCTTGGTGAGAAATTTACTTGTGAAATATCTCTGCAAAGTTGCTTCAATTTTGTGGGTTTATTTCTTGCTACTTTCACATTTTCTTCTTTTCTTGTTTGTTCATTTATATGCAGCATTTGTGATTTCATCTACGATTCACATTCACTAACTTTTATCTCGCCTTGCACATAGAATGAAGATTTAGGTTTGAAGGGCACCTCATCTTGATCACTTGGAGATATTGCTCAATAAGCCATCTACAAGCTAAGTTGCCATATACAAATTTCATTGCTAGGAAGGGTGATCCGACTCCATTGCCCAACTAAGGCACCAAGTAAATCATTTTTATAAGCTTGTGGTTGCTATCCTCCATTGGCCAATTTGGTTTCTACTTATTTTCCTTCATTTTATGCATTTGAATCAAGTGAAATCTTTACCTAGCCAAAATCTCTTTGCATCCTATGGACTAAATCTAAAATCTAAAATTGAAATCACATAAAATCCTTAGGAATAGGCAGTGGTTATATTCGGAATCGCAATATTTCAGTTTAGTAGAAATTTTATTTACTTCTTCTGTAGATTTAGTTTGTTGTCATTTTAATTCCGAAACTGATTTTTGAACCAGCAAGTTAATTATATGGTGAGACTTACCTTAAAAACAAATCAGCACCTCAATCACACTTATAATTTTTAGACCTAAGCCTTGAAATTAACAATAACTAAAATTTGAAATAAATCTATTGATGGTAATCATTTAGACTCAGCAATATAACCTATTAGTGACATGTACTTATCTTCTAGGCAAACAATTAAATTAGCTGTCCGAAATACTTATTTCCAGCCATCTAAAGCCTTAGGACAGCCTTATATTTTTGTTGCCTAGCTGTTTATTACGTCACTAAGACATTCAAGTAGCTTGCCATTTACTTCCAATCCTCCTAGCTACTTCTTTCCTTCCTTAAGGGATTATTTAACTTATTTTAATAGCATTAATCTAAAAACCCCTTTAGCATTCCCCCAGGGTTCCACATTTTCCGCTTGTTAACCCTCAAAGGCACATTGTCTCCCACAAATCAGTCTTGTGAGCACTGTGGGAAAGTTAGTCTTTGCTAGCAAGTACCCAAAAAAGCTTGACTAGGCCACCTCCCGTGGTTAGTCCAGGTCTACCTCTATGGATCTAGGAGACCTAAAGAGAAAAGACCTTACCCACGTGACACTAAAAGATATTGTCCTGAGATTCCATCAGTTTAGCAGTTGGTTAATCCTTGATTCCTTGCAATTATAAGACTGCTAGATTGTGTGACAACAATTTTTGGCACAGTTGTTGAGGAGAAAGGAGCTTCTTGGTTGTTTTGACGACACTTTTGGTGAAGTTCTTATTTCCTTCACCTGGCGACTCCATAGCACGGCTCAACTGCTGAGCAATCCCTCACAATTGCAACCCAAGAAATTGATCAAATCCTCTATTATGTATCACCATGGAACAATTCTGTCAACTTTACTCTCAAGTGTTAAAGAATTTAATTGGCATACTTCGAAGATACGATGAAGACTCCTCACAGCATGAGATCATTCTAAGCTGTGATGATGAGCCTGTTTTCGTTAATACTAAATGAATCATTTGAAGTTGTGGATCCAAGAATAATCAAGGCAAAACCTATTATTAAAAGTCAGCCTATTGGTCAGTCTAAACCATGACCAATTGTGAACTTTACCTTGACATATTGGGAAAGTTATCTAAAACAATGATACCAGTTCCTCTCGGTGAATTGAAGAAGATACCCTCAATAAACAAAGAAATCATGGAATATTTGGGAAATGATGATAAGAAAGTTCCAATTGAAAACACTTGTCATGTGAATATTGATGTAGCAGGTTTCCTTGCCAAAATCGTTGCCACTGTTCCTCTCGGGGAACTAATAAAAGTTCCTTCAACGCACAACAGGACCACCAAATTCTTTAGGATAGATCCTCAAGAAATATGTTCCTCGAAGCCTCCACAAAAAGGGTTTGAGAAGGATCCCCCAATTATGCTGCAAAGTATCGAGGAGAGAGAGAGAGATGGTTGTCCTCCTTTCTTTCTAGCACTTCAAATCAATAGGTTGACCTTACATAATTGCATGCTTTACTCAAGTGCTTCTACCAATGTTAGACCCTTAACAGTCATGAACCAGATAGAGTTAAGTCCCTCTCATCCTTATAGAAACGTGTCTGGTCTGAATTCCAAAACTATCAAGTCTATGGACTTATTGAAAACATACAAGTAAATTTAGCAACCTGTCTTGACATCGGTATGTCTATGGATGTGCTCGTAATTGATGTACCTAATGCTTGGGGCATGTTGTTATCAAAAGAATGGGCAACAAAGTTATGAGGGGGTATCCAAATGGAACTCTCTTACGCCACTATACCAATACATAAGGGATCCTATATTACTTTATACAATGAGCCCACAATGAAAAATCATGTGGAAGATCCTGAAGATGCATTTAATGAAGCTATATGCACAGATGATGAAGTACGGAATTTTATGGTACAGGCTAATTACTAGGCAGAAGAAGGCCAAAATGAGCTCGTAGATAAAGAAAACTGGAAAATGCACTTTGATGATGCTAGGTCTAGGCATTGGTTGTTTTCACTTTGCCATCAAGGGAGGTAAAAACGTTTTCTTTCCATTTGGAATTTAATTGTACTAATAATATTGCTGAGTATGAAGCATTGTTATTAGGCCCAAAAATCACTCATGATATGAAAATCAAATGCTCAAGTGTCATAAAGGATTCAATTTCATTGTTTGCCAAGTTAAGATCAAATTTTCAGCAAAGAATGATAGATTAAGAGTGCATAGAAATGTTGTTTGGGACTCAATTGAAATGTTTGAGGTGTTTGCTATAAAAGCAACTTCTAGGGATAATAACGCTCTTGTTGACGTCTTGGCTAGTGATGCCAATACTTTTGAAGTTCCCGAAGATCTTTCCCTCCAGGATTGTAAAATAGAAGTAATCTTTAGGCCTTATGTGCCGGATAACTAGGAGCATTGGTAAGTGTTCGCTGATGATGCTCAAATCATCCACTTCTTCAAAAACATGGGGAATTTGAAGGAAATTCCATAAGTTGGCAGGATGAGATGGAAAACCAAGATATTCTTGACACTGAGATCTTTGAGATTGCCATCCCTTTGATGAATACAAGGGCAAGCGAGCGAAAGCTGTAGATGAAGTCTTGGAAATAAATATTGGCTCGGCCTCTAGCCCTAAAATAATCAAGATTGGAAAAAATGCCTCCAAGGATGAAAGGAGAGCTATTGAAAACCTCATCCGAGTATATAAGGGTGTTTTCGCTTGGACATATAATGACCTCAAAACTTATAACAAAGATGCTATCCAACACAGGATTCCTCTCAAAGAGGGAACCAAGCCTTATAGACAAAAGCTGTGAAATATCAACCCAAAGCTTGCCCCTCTAGTTGAAAAGAAACTAGATAAAATGTTGGCTGCTCGAATTATCAAACCTGCAAGGCACACCAACCTAGATTTCAAATCCGATCATCATTCGAAAAATGAATGGGGAGTTAAGGATTTGTGTTCATTTCAGGAATTTGAATCAAGCTTCGTTAAAGGATAATTATCCTCTCCCTAACATGGATAACTTGTTGCAAAGCGTTACAGCAACCGATATGTTGTATATGTTGGATGGGCTCTTGGGATACAATCAAGTCTTGGTTAAAAAGGAGGATCGGAATAAGACAACTTTCACAACCCCTTGGGGGACCTATGAATATGTGAGGATTCCCTTTGGGTTATTAAATGTTCGATCAACTTTTCAAAGAGCTATGGATCAAGCCTTCAGTGATCTGATTGGGAAAATTATTGCTATTTATCAAGATAATCTGATTGTCTTTTCAAAAGAGAGAAGTGATCATGTAAATCATTTAAGAAAATGTCTTTGACATATGTCGTAAATTTGGGATTTCTTTGAACCCAAAGAAATCAGTATTCAACATTGATGAAGAAAAAGTATTGGGTCATTTTGTATCCATGGATGAAATTCGTATTGATCTTGAGAGGATTCAAGCTATTGAAAACATTCCTCCCCCACATAATCTCAAAGCGCTCAGATCGTTTTTCGGAAAGATTAATTTTGTTAGGAGATTTATCCATATTTTTGTCGAATTGGTTAAGCCAATGAATGCCCTTTTGAAAAAGGATGCTAATTATATGTGGAATTCTACTTGCCAACATTCTTTCCAAAAGATAAAAAAAAATGCAATCTCCACTTCCCCAGTCTTAATTAGCCCTAATTACACTAAGGACTTTGTCATAGTCTCTTTTGCCTATGAAGATACTATCACTGGAGTCTTGCTACAAAAGATCAAGGATAATGTTGAAATAATATGCAGCTGCGGAAGATATTCTTGTATTGCATAAACCCTAATGTAAAACCCTAAAAGAATAATGCTAGACATGCTCTAAAGAAATCAAGTGAAAATAGACAAGTCGGCCCCACAGAAATCAATGGGTAAAACTGCCCCAAACAATGGGCAAAACTATCCCAATGAAGTCGGCCCTATAGTGAAAAAGTCAGCCAGAAAAGAGTATAAATAAGCGGATTGAATTCCTCATTTGGAGACATTACACAAGTTCACTCAAGCTAGTGAAGAAAGGGCGCAAGAGAGAGAGAGAGAGTTGCAGCAACTGGAGGAAGACAAATATTCTTGGGGTTATCTTATCTTTGTGCTTCATGTGCATTTTTCCGTGAGAGAGCTTTAGCCCTTCATTGTATTGACATTGTACTTTGTTGACAAATCTATACTAAGAAGTTCTGCTGGGTTTTTTTTCCATGAGAGGGTTTTCCCAGGATAAATCTTTGTGTCTATTGTTGAATGTGTTTCTTTCAGTGATCCTTATGCATGCAATATGATAAATTGAATGAAAGTCTAGCATAATTGCGCTTAAGTAAAATTCTAACATGGTATCAGAGCAAGACTGAAAGAAACTTGCTAAGTAGCCAGGGTACTTGGGTACTGGGACGACTACTGGTACGGGTACGGATACGCCACATTTTGAAACAGGGTACTTGGGTACGTCAGGGTACTGTATATATATATATATATATATATATTAAATTTTCAAGTTTATAAATTATATTATATATTAATATTTATTATTAAGTTTTTCTTTGTTCAAGCACTAGCAGCCAATGTTACAAATATCGACGCGACGAAAAAATCGGCAGGGTCCAGGAAACATCGTTTTAGGATATCTCGGCAGCACATCAGCAAAAATCAGCAATAAATTGACATACTTAAAAAATACAAAAATACAAACTTTTCCGGCAACTAACACGCCCTATCAAAAAATGGGGAAAAATCAGGATAAATCGGCAAAAAATGGGCTAAAAATCGGTCAAAACTGGGCTTGTCAAAAAATCGGGAAAAATAGGCGAAAAATCGGCCCGCTTTTTTGGCCGATTTTTCACGATTCGCCGATTTTCGACCGATATTTGTAACACTGCTAGCAGCACACACAAAGAAAGAACAGAGCAGAAAATAAGTTCATCCTTCAAAGAAGTCTCAAAAGTTTCAGAAGTCTCAAAAGGCTGAAAGGGATTACTCAAACTTCAAATGCTACAGCTGTCAGAAGATGGGGCATATTGCAAGAAATTGTCCTCAAGTAAAAGATCAAATCAGAAGAGGAAAAAGACATCATGCTCATACTGCAGAAGATGATGAACCTGTTCAAAAGAAAACAAGAGAAGATGATTCAAGTGAAGCATATGTTTTGATACGAGCTCTTACAGGGACAGTCACTCAAGGAAATGACACATGGCTTGTTGATAGTGGTGCTTTTAAGCACATGACTGGTTACAAGGATTCTCTCACAAGTTTGATTCAGAAGGATTCACCACATAAGGTGAAGCTTGGACGTGATTATCAATATCCTATTAAAGGAGTAGGAGAAGCCTCCTACAGGTTGCATTCCAAAAAGCCTATGAAGATGAAGGATGTGTTATATGTACCTAGTTTGAAAAAGAATCTTCTATCCATTTCAACATTGGATAAGAAAGGATTCAAAGTTGCCTTTGTGGATGGAGAAGTTCTCATGTGGCCAAAAGGAAAGACCATTGATGATGCAGTTGTGATTGGTATTGAAGAAGGAGGACTACACAAGTTGAAGGGACACTCAGATTCAGCACTAGCACATAGTACAGTGAATCCAAGTGAACTATGGAAAAGAAGACTTGCTCACTTAAACTACAAAGCATTATTGATCGTGAGCAAGGTGGTAACAGGTTTGCCAGAGATCCAAGTAGATCATGAAGGTGTTTGCAAAGGATGTGCACAAGGAAAGAATGTGAGGAACCTGTCTCCAAGTAGTGACATCAAAGCAAAAGGAGATCTTGGATCCGGTGCATAAGGGCCAAGGATGAAAATCTCAGCAAGTTCCGAACTAGACAAAGAAAAAGATCAAGATCTTCAGAATCAAATGATGGAAGAGAGTACGCTTCCAGAAACTCCAATGACTTCTGCAAGGAAGCAGAAATCAAGAGGAAGCCTACAAAACAAAACAAAGATAAGTATTTAATGTTTTGAGAAATAAGTGTTATTTATTCAAATTGAATTGTTAATTTATTGATGAATAGTATAACTATTAAATTAGTATTAGTTAACCCTTGTGGACATTTTTGTCAGGTCCACTATGGAGGCTATGAAAGCAAATGATCTGTGATCAAGATTTACCCATATATTATGGGAAAAAGTATCCAGTACGATAGCTATGCTCAAATATTCCCACCCAATAATGAAGGACAAGATTCCTAAAGATGGGACCTTTAGAAAAGTAGAGTATTGTGAGACATTGAAGGCATACAGAATCTACATCCTTGGTTACAGACAGATTGAGATTAGCAGAGATGTTACCTTCGATGAAGATGCAGCTTTCAGCAGATCCAAACATAATCATTCGGATGAGGTCCATGATGAGGAGCCCGAAGCTCCTAGAGTTGCAGAAACAAACAGAAATGATGAGGTTACACCCAGAAGAGTATGTACAGGAGGATCATGACATGACAAAACCTCAGAGACCTATAGAGCCACCTCGAGAGATGATTACACATAAGAGGAGACCAACTTCGGCTCATGAGATTATTCAGGATGTTGAGATTCAAGAAGTATGGTGCTCCAGATGGACCATACTTCAACTATGTGGCATTGTTATGTGATATCATTGATGAAGAGCATGTTACCAACTATTTTGTACCATAGTTAGACTTCTTATGAGCCACCAGTGTTATGAGCATGTGAGGTGTTCATCATCATTGTTCAGAAGTTCAGAGGACTTTTTTAGGGCCAATTTTGGCCTCTTTTGTAATAATTGCATGTCCAGACCCCCATGGGGGAATTGTAATAAGTTGAGCATGGTCATTTTGTAAAAGACTTGGCCTACCTTAGGTTTGGCTATCAGGGGGATACTCTAGAGTGTTTTTTCCTTAGGAATTATGCGTTACACTTCAGTGGCGTATAATTCCTCAGTTTTTCACTCACACCTCCAAAGCTGGAGTATTTGCCATGGTGGTCGAACCTAGGGAGGTTATTAAAGTCTATGTGTCTATGTATTTTTCACATGCTAGCTATCAATAATAAGTCGTGTGGACATGCACTAGGTCGCCTAGGCGTTTGAGTCAATTCCGATAAAAATTATTTTTTCCGTAAAATTAGACCATTTTTAATGGTTTAATTGGAAAAATTCAAAGTGTAATAAAAGCATGGTCTAGAGGCGGAATTTGGCATGGGGATGTTTTTTTTCACGCTCAGAGCGCCCTCTTTAACCTGGGACCCACTTTTCCCAGGTTTCGGGCGATTAAATTGTCATTTGTGGCATTTTTTCTTAAAGACGCGACAAAAAGGCATTTAAATGCTAAGTGTGCTACAAAATGCACAAAGTGACAAATTGTGGAAATCGAAAAAACATGCTTAAAACCTAAGTTGCACTGAAACGGATATGGAAATGGATACGGATACGGGGGGGACACGAATACGGCAAATTTTCAAAAAGTCTGGATACGATACGACACGGAAACGGCATATATATATATATATATATATATATATATATATATACTAAGTCACCTGAAACGGGGACACGGGACACGTGGGACACGAAAATACGAGAGTCCGACACGGACACGATGACACCCGAAATCAGGACACGTAGGATACGTTTTATATACATATATATATTTTTTAAAAATATATTAAAATTTAAAAATATAGACATATAGATCCAAAAATATTTAGAAACTAGAACATTTACAAATATTCAATAGAAATTAGAATAAAAACACATTAATGATTACACATTTGTCATTCACAAATCACGATTCACAACACATTTGTCATTCACAAATCACAATGAGACACAGATGCATGTCGGAACGGTGGAACCATATTTCTCATTAAGTCATCAAAATCAAAATGTATACATATATGTTGGAATGCCACTGGGCACTGGCAAATGCCCAATAGACTAATAGTAAATACAAAAAGGGGTGGATCAAGATGGGAGAATCCCATATGTCAATAGTCCTCCTCCATGCCTAAATCAACATACTCATCACTGCCACTGCCACTGCCCTGATCCTCATCCTCCTCCCCCTCCTCCTCCTCTCTACCCATCTGACGATCTGCATCTGCTGCTGTGGAGGATGACCCCTCTGTACGATCACTATCATCAAAAGTGACCAGCTCTAGCACTGGATCATTAAGATCCATGTTGGCTAATGCCAACTCAGTACTGCTGTCCAAACCCATATCATCAGGAAAGACATCCCACATCTTTGTCTTTCCCTTCACCCACTCCTCCCTCTTCCTGTAAATAAGACAAAGGTTGGAGTGCACATACACCATCGACTCTGCCCTGGACTACTCAAGCCTGCTCTTCTTCACACTGTACAAGTTCCCATATGTGCTCCAATTCCTCTGACAACAAGAGGATGATGTAACTTGAGAGATGATCCTCAAGGCTAACTTCTGTAGAATAGGGGATGTTGCCCCATGAGTTTCCCACCAAGCATAGGGTTTCTTACCCCCCCTATCTCTAAGCACATCATAGCCTCCAAATCTCCCAGTGCCAGTGGAAAATCAACAAAGCTGTCCTCCGCCTCCTCAAGCATGTCGCTATCCTGAAATAGCCGTCTAAGTGTTATCTTCCTCCCATTTGCAATCTCTACATCCATGTGAGGAGGGAGTCTCTGTGAGGCCCCCGATCCATCAGTGAGCCACTACTGAGTGTAGAACTTGGGGTTCAAGGAGTGGGCCAAGTAATGCAAAGGTGTGCAATTCTTATCCCACTTGGAGATGAGAATATCCCGAATAATGGTCCATAAGCTCTCTGCCGATGTCCCAAACTTGGGACACTCATTCTCCATGACAATGGACCTCGTGGACTCAATCATGGAATCCCACCCCTCATAAACCTCTGCGAGGATGGCTTGGTCCATGTTTGCAAACCGCAACAAAGAAATGATTGGCTCCATGATCTTAATGCTAAGATCTACCATGTCCCACCAACCATCATTTAACACCGTGTCCTTCACCTTTTGTGAAGCAGCCTGATCCGTCTTTCTCCAAAAAGCCCAAAACTCTAAAATCACCATGGACCCAAGAGCGGTTTTGACCTCCCTCAACCTCTTGAGCATGATGAATGAGGAAGCAAACCGAGTATTTGCAACCTTCAGCAATGAAAGCTGTGTGTACTGTTTGTAGATGGTGAGGGCATTTGTGTGGTTTTGTACAAAGTTACGGATATGGCATGCATCCTCAATAAGGTTTCCAATCCATGTCACATCCGAAGCAATGGCTTTCAATGCTAAATTCAAGGAATGGACAATGCAAGGTGTCCAAAAAACCTGTACAAGCAATAAAAGCATGTATCAATGACTCTACAACACTAACATTGCAATGACCAAATTCAAACAATGAGCAAATTAGAAATGAAAGGTGTCCAAAATGAACATACCTGTGGATATTTAGCTTCCACAATCATGCCAGCAACCTTGCAAACAAGTGCATTGTCCGTGATGATTTGTACACACGAATCAACACCTACTTCTTCAATGGTTTTGATGAATAAATCGCCCATAAATTGTGCATCCTTGTATTTCCCAAGAGCATCGACCGCTTTCAAGAACAACGGTCCATTTTGGGAAGATACCATGAAATTGATGAGTGGATGGCGTGCGGGATCCGTCCATCCATCAGAAACAACACTCACACCGCATGAGGGCCATGTTGTTCTAATTGGCTCAAGGATTTTATCTACCTCCTTCTTTGCTTTAACCAACAATGTGGTTCTAAGCTTCTCTGAACTAGGAGGCACATAACCACTTGGAGCTCGATCCAAGATAGTTTTAACCGTCTCAAAATACAATGGTGACCGTGCAACATTGAATGAGATGAAGTTGAGGTAGAAGAAAAATGCAATGGTAAGGTCTACCTCTTCTCGTGCCTCTTGTTGGAAAATCTTATCCATTGGACCACCGGTAGATTGCCTCTTTCTTGTTTGATGAGTATCCCCACGCCCATGACTGCTAGAGCTAGGTGGAAATGGAGGCTTGGTGCTAGAGGGCTTTCTCAAAAATGGAAGAGGATCATCCTCTTTTTTCTTGCTTGCTGCTGCCACCTTCCCTAACCCAACATGATCCTCTTTTTCCATATTCCTCCTTTGGTTAACACTCACCGCTTTGCATGAAGAAATCCCACAAGAAGGAAGGGCCAACAAATGGCCCTTAACCCGGAAATATGTGCTCATGAACTCATGCTTGCAAAAATTGCATCTCCAAGACACATTACCTCCCCCACCAAGCTTTGCCCCAAGCCCATCTTTTCTTGTCACATACTTCCACAAAGGGTATTTTTTTTCTTGGGCTTGTTGTCTTGCTAAAACAGGGTTAAATGGAGCATGAGCTTGAGCTCCACTAGCAGCCGATGGAGCACTGGACGGAGGAGGAGAACCGCTTGTGCTTGGTGGAATAGGAGGGGAGGCACTAGATGGTGCATTTCTCCCTCTCCTTTGCCCCCTACCTCCTGCCCTAGCTGATTGAGACATTCCTTTTGTTGTGTGATGGTTGAGCTTGCAATCCTCTCCACAAATCCACCGGAATGCACTTGGAATTGCTTGGATAGCCTTCAAATCGCCTTCAAATCTCCTTCACCTGCACATACAATCACTCTTAGCCAACTCCTTCCTTGCAAATGACAAAAAGAAACTCAAATTTTGGTTTTATAACACACCCGGCCGCACTTTTCCTGTTTTTAGCGCACTTTACGTGTCCTATTTTAGGGACGCGTGTCCGACAGTCGGGACACGTTGAGAATTCGTGTCCGATTCGTTTCAGATGCGTGTCCGAAAACCGGATTAGATGGAAGTTCGAATCAGACACGACCTCACGTCGAATCGTGTCCGATTCGATAGGGACACGACACGTAGACTGTTTTGAACGAATCCTGTTTCTTAGTATATATATATATATTTAAAATCTAACTAAAATTTGACAAATTTAATATGTAAACTTTAATCTATCTAACATAAAGTTTAATATAACAAATTGGAGGTTCAATTTAAATAAAGTTTATTCAAAATACTTTAATATTAACAAATTGAAATACAAATGTATTTTGAACCTCATTGAAATACAAATTGGAGGTTCATTTAAATTTAATCTATCTAACATAAAGTTTAAAGTTTAAAGTTTACAACTTTACATATTAACATATTTTATGGAAATAAACCTAACCCTTCGAACATATTTTCTTAAACCAAGAATTTGTATGTAAATATATTTTATGTAAATACAACTTTACATTACATATTATATAATTTAAAATTTTAAGTTTTTTTAATATAATAAATTTATATTATATATATTATATATATAATATATACCTTGCCTAGTTGGAACGATCCGACTCGGATTCGAGTGATTGATCGACGGCCAACAACCCTATCAGGGATCAAAACTTAAATATAGAGACCCCTGCACATGGACAGTGATTTAGCGGCGGCGGTTTAGCGGACAGCAACGTATTCAGCGAACAACAAACGGCGGTTTAGCGCGGCGGCCCCTACACACATGACCACGACGACGACTGTTCCAGTGTTCTGCATCACGACCGTGAACTCGGGACTGTTCTGCTCACGACGCCCGAACTCGGGACTGTTCTGCTCACGACCCTTGCTCGGCAGCAGTTTAGCTCGGCGGCCCTTGCTCAGGACACCCGAACATGGGACTGTTCTGCTCATGACCGCGACGACTCTGGAACAACTTTGATAATCATCATCATATTCCACGCCTAAACCGTATCCACCTATGCTCGATCCGTTTCCAAAACTAGCGGATCTGTTTCCAATTCAGCTGATCCGTATCAGCTTCATCTAAAATGGATCAAAGCCGTTTCAACCCCATTTCGAACCCGTTTCCGTTTCTGAAACAGGGAACGGCGTTTCAGGGTTTAACCTAGACGTTTCCGGTAACTTAGCTTAAAACATGTGGGAAAAGGTGGCATGTTAACTTCTTATGATGCACGACCTCACTAAATGGTTAAAGCATGGTTTTAAAAGTCAAAATATTAAAGGGGAATAGTGAAATCAATTTAAGAGGGTGCGTAAACCTCACATGCGCGTCATTTCTCATGTGGTGGCTCGTAAACATTTTGGGTGGGGTTTCCAATGTGAAGAGGAGCGCCACTCTTGTGAGGTGGCAGCCACCTCATATCACACCAACCAAAGCTCTAAGTTAGAGTTTAGTTCAACGCATGGATCTCTCCTTTAATGAAGGGATGTGCCTACCTAACTCATGCACCCTCTTCTATCATCTTTGGCTATAAAAGCAAGGTCAAGCTCCATTATTGAGGGTGGATTAGCATCGAACTTATGCTCATGTAATGCGTGATATTTTGTAATAAGAATTTGTTGAGACTTTGGAGGTCAATGAGGTGTGCAAGATCCATATTGTGAAGCATGTTTTTTGTTGAGGTATAATCTTGTTTTGCTTTCATGTACTTACCATAGAAGCATACATTCATAGTCTTTGACTTGTTTGCTTTTAAAATGTCAGTGAAAGAATAGGGAGTAGTATGCGTAGTTAGTTATACAATTACTCTTCATAATTTTTCACTACTCTATGTTTTCTAGATTTTATCCATTTGTTCTTGTAAGTGTATGAGAGTTTTTG
This sequence comes from Larix kaempferi, assembly GCA_027924585.1. Lineage (NCBI taxonomy): Eukaryota > Viridiplantae > Streptophyta > Pinopsida > Pinales > Pinaceae > Larix > Larix kaempferi. The sequence continues at coordinate 2,350,727 of BSBM01000594.1, read as the reverse complement.
CAGGATCCAAGTTGATTTGGAAGCGAACCTAAACTGGATTTTCTTCCTCTCCAACAATAAGAGCATTTTGATCACATGCTAACAGTTTGATTTTGCATATCTTCATAAGCCTTCATAACCCTCAATCTTGGGATTGGTTCCGCTTTTCTCACCTTCATAAAATCAAATCAAACTCTTTTTCCCTATTTTTGTTTACAGAAAGCAAGTAGATTTAAATCTAAAAGCATCATTCTTAGAATTGATTTGCTTTATTACTAGATCTAAAAAGAGCTTAAAGACATTCATAAGTTAGATCTATCTATTACTAAGTATTTGTAGCAATTTTATTGAATACCTTTTTCAAGTACTAGAGTGTAAATTTTTTGATGTATATACATGTACTAATACATTAACAAATTTTAGTGTTTGCTGGTTTTTCATGTTTATTTTACAGGAAAGCGTGAAAAGAAAGCCTTTTTGGAGCATAAACTCATAAAACATCATTTTTCTTCAACCCCTTGCTCTCCCTCCGCCTTTTGGGAAGGCCTAAAGTCTCTTAAATCTTGCAACTTTTGCGGATCAAGAGCACTATCTATCGAAGAGTTGTTAATTAATTTGTAATAACTTTTAATAAAACGCAAGTGGGATTACGGCTCCCACACCCCTCTTCCCCCATTTGGGGGAAGCCTGTATCTGTTCTTTCTTTGCTTATCATATTTCATAGATTAGAATGATAGCATGTTGGATTAGTTTCTATTTCGCAAGTAGTCTCAAGTTTATCGAAAGTTTCATTTTGCAAGTTAGTTAGTTCTTTTCAGGTTTTATTTCATTCAAAATTTTAGCATCATTTTATTTTTGTTTAAGTTAGATTTTTAACAAGTTATCAAAATCTCTTGAATCTAGCCCTTTGCGGATAAAGAGTGCTCTCTGTCAGAGAGTATTTTTTCATGTTTTTAATCACACTAACCCCCTTGCTTTCCCGAGTACGGTCCTAGATCTAAAAGAGATTCTTGGGTAGCATTTAAACAATTTTTAATTCATATATTTTTTGCATTCTTTGTGGAGTCTTAAGACTCCTTAAAATCTCTTGAATCTCGCTTTTAGCGGATCAAGAGTGCTCTCTGTCGAAGAGTCAACAAAATTGGAATTAACATTTTTGCAAACACCGTGAATGTTATCCATTGCAGGTTGGTCTGAGCTTTGGGATATCAAAAACGGTTGTTTCGCACTTCATAATTTTTCCCATTTAATTAATCCACTCATTAATAAAATCAAGTCCCCTAAACCAACGAAAATCCGGAGTTGCCTCGATAGTGGTCGAAAGTGGGGAAATTCCGACTAAGGAAGCGGGAACAATTGGGAGGCAACCTCAGAGCACAGTTAGGCTACACCCTTGTTGATGTAGTGTTGAACACCACTCTTGAGACTCCATGCCATCCCACACGTCCTTGTACGAAGCCACCTAGATCACATTCCGGACATATTCCCTGTACGCAAGGTATATCGGGAATCCCCTCATCCCACAATTAATCAACTCATCCCATAAAACACATAATAAAATAAACCAAGAAGCACTCACACAATGGTCCTCTCAGCATTTTTAAACGGACAGTGACTCCATTAGCACTGGTCTTTCATCAGCAACAATATCTTGCAAGTCTTTGCTTTTTATCAATCTTATACATTGTTGTTGTTTTATTACATCATGTTGTGGATGTGTATTGTTTAATTTGGTGAACAACTTGGTTTAATTTTTCATCAATTCAAAAACTCCTAAAAAAGAACATCCATTCCAACCATTCAAACATTAACTAAAAGCCTTAGAAACCTTTTTCTTTTAGTAGGGTCTACCCCCCTTGGCTTCGTCAAGAGTTTTCCTAAACGGAGGAGTCGGGATCAAGTGACAGCACGTGACTCTTTGCTTGCCCCCTAGGCCACACCGAGCAGCTTCGAAATATTTCTCCTATGCTTCCCCCCAGGTGTGCATCTCGACGGCAAAAGAACCTACCTGTTATAAAGAGGCTACAAAGAAGAAAGTATGGAAGGATGCCATGATTGAAGAATACCAGTCCATTATAAAGAATGATGTTTGGGATGTGGTGCTGAGACGGAAAGATAAGTCAGTCATATATTCAAAGTGGATCTTCAAGCCGAAGCATTCAGCAGATGGCAGTATCGAGAAGTATAAGGCAAGATTCGCATGGCTTCTCCCAGAAAGAAGGAATAGATTACGAGGAGACTTTTGCTCCAGTAGCAAGATACACTTTGATTAGAGCTATACTTGCTATAGCTACAAAAATAAAATGGAAGGTACACCAGATGGATGTGAAGACAACTTTTCTGAATGGTGTACTGGAAGAGGAAGTGTATGTGGAGCAGCCACAAGGATTCGAGACACATGACAGATAGGCACATGTGTGCAAATTAAAGAAGGCCTTGTATGGATTTAAGCAAGCACCCAGGGCATGGTACAGCAGAATTGACAGCTTTCTGATGAGCTTGGGCTTTACCAAGATTAAAACAGATTCCAACCTTTACTACAAGGATGCGAATGGTGGACCAGTGATACTACTATTATATGTGGATGACCTGTTTCTAACAGGGGACGAGAAGCTCATCACTGAATGTAAGAGGAAGTTTGTTGCACAGTTCGAGATGAAAGACCTTGGTATGATGCACTATTTCTTGGGTCTAGAGGTATGGCATAAACCGGATGAGAATTTCCTTAACTAAGGAAAATATAATATAGAGATCCTGAAGAGATTTGGGATGATGGATTGTAAAGCCATGCCTTCACCGATGGTGACAAACATGAATTTATTGAGTGATACTTCATCAGAGACAATGGATGCCACCATGTATAGACAGATGATTGGTTCGTTGATGTATTTGACGAACACGAGGCCAGATATATGCGTTGCGGTGAACACTTTGAGTCAATACATGGTTGAGCCAAGACATGTTCACTTGATTGCGGCAAAGCATGTGATGAGGTACTTGAAAGGTACAGTTGACCATGGACTCAAATATGTTTCAGATCGTGAGATAAGTCTGCAAGGATATACTGATTCAAATTGGGTCGATAGTGTCACAGATAGGAAGAGTACATCAAGATGTTGCTTCATTCTAGGGTCAGCTATTATTTCGTGGCTTAGCAGGAAGCAGACTAGTGTGGCACTCAGTACAGCCAAGGCAGAGTATATTGTAGCATGTTCAACCAGTAGCGAAGTTGTGTGGCTTTGAAAGTTGCTTGTAGAGCTATTTGATCTCGAGTTGGAGGTGACTTGTATGAGAACCTTGTGTTTCATGACAAAGTACAAGCACGTCGAGATCAGGTACCATTACATTCGTGACATGATACAAAAGGGAGAAATGAAGCTCCAGATGAGCAGATAGCCAATGTGTTGACCAAGCCATTGTAAAGGGTAAAGTTTCAATACTTCAAGGACAAGCTTGGATATCAAAGATCCAAGAATACGATCTCGAAATAAAACCAATCAAAATCATCAATGGACAAGGTTTGGTTAAGCTCTTAGCTGAAGCAAATGAAAAGGCTATAGAACAGGGAAACAAAGTAGAAGATAAGCAATATGAATGTCTTTCTTATCAGCAAAGAACATGAATGGTATAGAGACAAAATATTTTATCTCAAGAATTTAATTTGTCCTGATCATTTGGTCGAGCACCAAAGAAGAGCTCTCAAACTGAAGGTTGCTAAATATGTGATCATTGGAGATGGTCTGGGAAGGAGAAACCCCGATGGAATAATTATCATATGTGTTAGCCCAAAATAATCTGTCAGGATTATGAAGAAGATGCATGCTAGAGTTGGCGGTGGGCATTACACTCCTAGAGCCACTGCTACAAAAATTATGAGAGCTAGTTATTATTGGTCGTCCTTGCTTAAGGATGTTCATGTTTTTGTGTGATCTTGTCAAGAGTGTCAACTTTTTGCTGGAAAACCCAAGTTTTTTGCTTTGCTTTTAAAAACCAAGCATAATTGAAGCACCTTTTCAACAATGGGGAATGGATTTTGTGGATCCATTCAAAGAAAAATCAAGCAATGGTTTCAAGTAGATTCTTACTTGCACAGATTATTTCACCCATATGTTTGAAGCCATACCTACTAAGACCAACCGCTGGTGTGGTAGTCAAATTTATGGAAGAAAACATTTTGTCAATATTTGGATGTCCCCTCAAGATCATCACTGACAATGCCAAGGCTTTTTAGTATGATTAGGATATCAATTTTCTGTATGCAATATAGTATTGTATTGTCTCATTCTTCAAATTATTATCCTCAAGGAAATGGTTTGGATGAATCTAGCAATAAGAACTTGATCACTCTTTTCAAGAAGATGGTTGGAGAAAACAAACGAAGATGGCACAGTAAGTTGAAATACACTCTGTGGGTAGATAGAACCAAGGTTAAGAGAGTAACAAGAAAATCTCCTTTTGAGATAGTGTACGGGGAAAACTATAGGCTACATATAAATTTGCAAATCCCAGTATATGAACTATTGGAACGGCATAGTTCAGACCAAGAAACTATGCAAGCAAGCATAGAGAAGTTGGTTGAGCTTGATAAAATTAGAAGGGAATCACTTGATCAAATGGTAATTCAACAGTAAGAACAAAAGGAACATTTGATCATAGTACCAAAAATGAAGACTTTAAGGTGGGTGATGTGGTTCTTTTATGGGATAAGCTTAAGGAAAAACCAAGAAATCATGTTAAGCTATACAAGTTATGATTAGGACCTAAGTTGTGGGGGAGTTCTCTCCCCCTTAACACTTCGCGCTCTCGAAGCATGCTCCCAGAGGGAGCGATCAAGAATCGCTCCTAGGAGAGTGATTCCTGATCACTTCCTTCTAGGAGAGATTTTAGGGAGCACGCTCCCTGGGAGAAAAAATTGCTCCCTGCTTTTTCAGGCAGCGACCAGGAGCATCTCTCCCTGGGAGAAAAAATGACTCCCTAGTTTTTCAAGGAGCGACCAAGAGCATCTCTCTGTGGTCATTCTTGAGAGGAAAAAAAATGCTCCCTATTCGCTCCCTCAACACTCCCACCAGTTTTGTACAAATGACATTGAAGTCAATAATATTAAATGGTAATGTTAAATTCTTAAAGTAAAAAGATAGAAAATGAAAGATAAGGAGAACGTCACTTTTACTTAAATTCCTTTTACTTACTCCTTATCTTTCATTTTCTATCATTTTACTTTAAGAATGTAAAAGTGACATTCTCCTTATCTTTCATTTTCTATCCAATTACTTAACTTTTTAACATTGCCATTAATTGTTTTACGATGTTTGAGAGTGGTTCCAACCTCATCAGACTTCAAATGCAAAAAATAGAATTTTAAATCCCATTCAAAATTCAACAAGCTTACTAGTTTTCAGGATTTCAAGATTGCAACGTTTCCACTAGATTATATCATGTATGAGGGTAAGGGATTGGAATTTAATCAAGCACATCAAATTCTCGGTGTACTTTGATGTTGGTGGTGTTGAAACCTAGTTGATGAAGTTTATTGAACTCCTTTGTCATGACCTTTATAAAAATGTACCCTTTAGTCAAGAAAAATCACTTATTAATCATGGAAAGCTTTTTCTACCTTATTTTAATGCCTGGATTAGGAAGTGTTAGAAAGTGACAACAAGGAAGGTCTTCCTGCATTGCATGTGTCCTTGTATGCAAAAGACCTAAATAAAGAAGCCAAATATATTTAATGTATTTTTCCTAAGTCTAACTTTGGAAAATATATTAAAGTGATCTAATTATTGATTGACTTAATGTAACATTTTTTTTATATAAGTGCAAGTGAAAAATATTTAAGTGATGGCTAATCTAATCTTGGCCATTGATCTCACCGAAGGATCTCATCCATAGATCTATAGTGAGATGTTAGGTTTTTCGCTTAGCCATTGAGTTAAAAGCAGGATTGATTTGGTGGAGAGGACACACATCCTGACAAAGACGGAGAGAAGTTTGAGAGAGAAGTTTGCGGAAAAGAAGACAGAGGAGCAATCTTTCAGGAATCAACAGAGCATGAGGCAGACAGAAGGACCGTACGGATTCGCAGAGGAGGAGGCTGTTTCGGTTTGCAGAGGTCGTTCGTACAGCAGCTCGGCCATACAGGTCGTACAACAGTCCACACGTGTGGGTCGTACAAATTCCGTACAGCTAACGTAGAGGGTTTTCTCAGTGAGTTACAGAGGTCCGATTTTTCCAGGTTGGGCATAAATCAATTTTATGATTGTACTTGTTTCATATCTTCATAATAAAATTTCATCTCAGACTGCCGCACTGGTTTTCCCATCTTGGGTTTTGTCCGGGCGTTTATACCCAAAAAGATTTGTGTTGTCTCTATTGGTGTGATTGGTATTTTCTCTCAGTGTTTATTTTCCGCTGCATTTATTTGTGAAGAAATATATGCGTGGTTAACAGTAGCAATTGGGTTTAAATTAATTAATCTGGCATACTCTAACTCTAGAGTGGTTTAAGGAAATTTACATGGTATCACAGCTCTTCTGAGCAGACTGAGAGAAATCAACAGGTTGGTTGGATAGATCATTGGCATATCTATCCTAGGGTTTACAGGTACTATTCATTATGGCCGTACAGTTGAGAGTTGAGGATAGACTCCAGGGGGCATAGAACTTTCGTACTTGGAAAGAGAGGATCACCAGGATCCTAGATGTCAGTGATGCTAATGAGCACATTGATGATCACAAAGTGGCTCCCACAGATCCGACAGAGTTGGCTAAGTGGAAGAAGTTAGATTCCAAAGCTATGTTGATCATCTTGGATGGGGTGAAGGACCATATAGTCCCTCATCTGTCTGGGAAGAAAACCACATTAGAGATGTGGAAAGCTTTGGAGAGTTTATACCAAAGCAAGAATGAAAACCGAAAGATGGTGTTGCAGGAGAGATTGCATAGCACCAGGATGGCCAAGGGTGAAGGAGTGGTGCCTTATTTTACAAGGCTCACACAGATCAGGGATGAGCTTGGAGCAGTGGGCTCTAAGACTGAGGATGAGGAGCTAGTTCGTATAGCTCTCAATGACTTTTCTAAGCCATGGGACGTCTTTGTTAAAGGCATGGTGACTAGGGAGAAGCTCCCTGACTGGAAGAGATTGTGGGATGACTTCGCACAGGAAGAGACCCGTATGGGTCAAGGTTCAGCTTCATCCAGCAGTACCCCACAGATCGTGGATGAAGAGGCTCTAGCCCTAGCAAACAAAGGCAAGGGGAAGGAAAAGAAGAAGAAAGGTGGTAAGAAGAACTTGGACATGTCAAAAGTCAAGTGCTTCATATGCCACAAGCATGGGCACTTTGCTTCCCAGTTCCCAGAGAGAAAGAAGAACAACAACACACGGATGGCAGGTTCAGTAGAGGTGGATGACTTCAGCAAGGGTTTTGACGAGGACTTTTGCTTGATAGCTTGCATGGCAAGCTCCATCAACAACAGCATCTGGTATGTGGATAGCGGTGCATCTTGTCACATGACAGGACATAGATCGTTTTTCAAGAGCTTGCAAGAGGGTGGAGTAAATCTCCATATTGAGTTAGGAGATGATGCGCGGTATCAAGCACATGGTGTTGGTACTGTTTTGTTTCAGAGGTTGTCTGGAAAGCCCATCAGCTTTACTGATGTGTTATATGTCCCAAGGATGACAAAGAATCTCATATCAGTTTCCACACTAGAAGACATGGGTTTTCTAATGACTTTCCGGGACAGGAAAGTATATATCAGGCCACATGGGTCAGATCAGAGATTGGACAAGATGATTGGGGTTCGGAGTGGGAAGGTTTACAGACTACAATTTGAGCCTGCAAAGGCTCTGGTCAGTAGCAGCAGTAGTGATGGTGAGCTATGGCATAGGAGGATGGCACACTTACATCATGGTGCACTGAGGCATCTGAGATAGGCAGTTATCGGAGTTCCTTCAGTACAGGAGGAGAAGCACAACCACTGCAAGGGTTATGCGTTGGGGAAGAACATCGGGAGACCTTTCCCACATAGTGAGCACAAGTCTGAGGGGGCCTTAGACTTGGTGCATTCGGATGTATGCGGACCGATGAGCGTCCATTCTTGCAGTGGTTACAGTTATTGCGTCACATTCATTGATGACTATTCCAGGAAAACTTGGATCTATTTCTTGAAGGCCAAGTCAGAGGTCTTCGAGCGCTTCCGAGAGTTTAAGACTCTCGTGGAGAACCAGACAGGGAGAAATATTCGGATATTGAGGACAGACAACGGTGGTGAGTACACTAGCAAAGAGTTCATGGAGTACTGTGCATCCGAGGGGATCAAGAAGGAACACATTGTTCCTCACACCCTGCAACAAAATGGAGTGGTAGAGAGGAAGAATAGGACACTGGTGAGTGCAGCCAAGGCCATGCTATTTGATCAGGGATTACCACTATTCCTATGGGCCGAGGCATTTCGGACTGCAGTATATGTCCAGAACAAGTGTCCCCACACAGCATTGGGGAGGAAGACACCTGAGGAGGTATTCATAGGTACTAGACCAGATGTGAGCCACTTACGCATCTTTGGGAGTATCTGCTATTGTCACATTCATGCTGACACTAGGAAGAAGTTGGATCCTTCTAGAGAGAAGGGGCTTCTAGTTGGTTATAGTGAGACTTCCAAGGCTTATAGAGTATATGTCCCAGCTCGCAAGAGGATCATTGTGAGCAGGGATGTCCAGTTTGATGAGGACGGAGCCTTGAGAAGATCTATGGACTTACCAGCATAGGAGCAGCCAGCAGAGGACTCGAGAGTCCAATTGGAGGAGTTACAGGTACAGACACAGAACACAGGTTCTAGTAGTCAGAGGGAGTCAGGTGGACAGGATCCTCCTATCATTGATGTGGAGGATGAGCAACAGCAAGAGGATGATATCCAGCAGCTGCAACAGGTAGACACTAGGCCACGGCCTAGGTGGTATAGGTCCATTGTTCAAGAGTCCAGGCAGGTGAGTCTTCCACAGAGCTCCATGAGGCAAAGCAAACCACCAAATAGACTAAGCTATATGGCACTGATGACAGAGTTGATTGACTCTGAACCTTCTAGTTTCAAGGAGGCGGCACAACATGATGTGTGGCAAGAGGCCATGGTTGAGGAGTATGACTCAATCATGAAGAATCAGGTATGGGAGGTTGTGCCGAGGCCTGAAGGTAAGAAGGTGGTGGGATCCAGATGGATCTACAAGGTAAAGCATGCAGCAGACGGAAGTGTGGAGAAGTACAAGGCACGCTTCGTGGCTAAGGGGTATTCGCAGAAGGAAGGTATTGACTATGAGGAAGCCTTCGCCCTTGTCGCCAGGTATTCTTCTATTCGGACTATCCTATCATTGGTAGCAAAGATAGGTTGGCGCGTTCATCAGATGGACATGAAGATTGCCTTCCTCAAAGGAGTTATTGAGGAAGAGGTGTATATTGAGCAGCCAGAGGGGTTTGAGCTGGGAGCAGGGAGTCGCGTGTGTGCAGGTTGCAAAGAGCTCTTTACGGGCTCAAGCAGGCATCTCAAGCATGGTACTCGAGGATTGACAGTATCTACGAGAGATGGGTTTCCAACGGAGTGAGGCAGACCATAACCTGTACTTCGTGTCAGGTGAGGTACCTCTCATACTGGTACTATATGTGGATGATCTCTTTCTTACAGGAGATGGGACGTTGATCAGGGACTGCAAGTCCAATCTTGCAGTGGAGTTTGAGATGAAAGACCTTGGGTTGATGCATTACTTCCTAGGTCTGTAGGTTTGGCAGAGAGATGGGTGCTTCTTCATTGGACAGGCGAAGTATGCAGTAGAGATCTTGAGGAGATTCGGATGGAGGACTGTAGATCTATGGCCACACCTCTAGTTACCAATTGGAGGAAGATTGATGTATCGGGATCAGAGGAGTTTGATCCTACACTATATAGGCAGCTTATCGGGTCGCATATGTATCTGGTCAACACTCGACCAAACATCAGCTTTGCAATTAACTCTTTGAGTCAGTTCATGGTGAACCCTCGAAGAGTGCATTGGACAGCTGTGAAGCACATACTTCGCTACATCAGAGGTACAGTGGAGTATGGTTTGGTTTATGAGCGCAGTGGGAGTATACAGTTGGCAGGTTTCACAGATGCTGACTAGGCAGGATGTGTAGAGGATCGGAAGAGCACTTCAAGTTGTTGCTTCAGCATTGGATCAGGGGTTGTCTCTTGGTTTAGCGAGAAGCAAAAGTCAGTTGCATTGAGCTCAGCAAAGGCTAAGTACATGGCAGCCAGCATGGCTGCATGTGAGGGGATGTGGCTGAGGAAGTTGCTCTCAGTATTGTTCGAGAGTGAGTTGGAGACTACTATAGTTCACTGTGATAATCAGACTGGTATCAACCTTTATGAGAATCCAGTGTTCCATGACAGGAGTAAACACATTGACATCCAGTATCACTTCCTTAGAGATTGCATTCAGAGAGGAACCATTCAGTTGGAATACATTCAGACAGATGAGCAGGTGGCAGACATATTCACCAAGGCACTTTACAAACGCAAGTTTGTAAAGTTCAGAGACAAGTTGGGGTTGTTACCGAATCCCTTCCTCTTTGAGAGGGAGCGTTAGAAAGTGACAACAAGGAAGGTCTTCCTGTATTGCATGAGTCCTTGCATGCAGAAGACTTAAATAAAGAAGCCAAATATATTTAATGTATTTTTCCTAAGTCTAACTTTGGAAAATATATTAAAGTGATCTAAATATTGATTGACTTAATGGAACATTTTTTTTATATAAGTGCTAGTGAAAAATATTTTAAGTAATGGCTAATCTAATCTTGGCCATGGATCTCACCGGAGGATCTCATCCATAGATCTATAGTGAGATGTTAGGTTTTTGGCTTAGCCATCAAGTTAAAAGGAGGATTGATTTGGTGGAGAGGACACACATTTCAACAGAGAAGGAGAGAGAAGTTTGAGAGAGAAGAAGACGGAGGAGCAATCTTTTAGGAATCGACAGAGCATCAGGCAGAGAGCAGGACTGTACAAATTCCCAGAGGAGGAGGTCGTTTCGGTTTGCAGAGGTCGTCCGTACAGCAGTCATACATCAATTGTACAACAGCTCAACTGTACAGGTCGTACAACAGTCTACACGTGTGGGCCATACAGCTAACGCAGAGGGCCATACAGACCAGCAGGGTTTTCTTAATGAGTTATAGAGGTCCGATTTTGGTAGGTTGGGCATAAATCGATTTTCTGATTGTACTTGTTTCATATCTTCATAATAAAATTTCATCTCAAACTATTGCACCGGTTTTCCCATCTTAGGTTTTGTTCAGGGGTTTATACCCAAAAAGATTTGTGTTGTCTCTATTGGTGTGATTGGTATTTTCTCTCAGTGTTTATTTTTCGCTGCATTTATTTGTGAAGAAATCCATGCATGGTTAACAGTAGCAATTGGGTTTAAATTAATTAATCTGGCATACTCTAACTCTAGAGTGGAGTTTAAGGAAATTTTCAAGAAGTTTCATCAAAATTGTAGGTTCCCAATATATGCATAGAGGAGGGGAAAACAGGGTGCCATCGATGAATAGGATCCCAATAAAAGCAATGATTTTGATAATTATGTATTTTTAATTTTGAGTCAGATATGTATATCACATGGTGCCATTTTGATATATTCAACCTTATATGGTATATACATGGGTAGACCTTGCATATTTTGTCTCTAATGGTTTGGAATCATAGATTGGAATCTTTAATATATTTTTTTCATTAAAATTGTAAAATTTTATGTATTTGTTAGTAGTCTAAGTCATTGAAATCAAACCGCTCCAAATCATTTGTAGTTCTAATTTTGAGTTGAGTTGACCCTTAGTCGGTTCAAAGTCCAGTTAAAACATTGGATACAGGAGCCCTGGGTATGACAAAGCTAGAACCGTGGGACTTGATAGGGAAAGAGCCAAATTCAATAGTGCTCTTGGAATGTTTACAAATGATATGACCAGCTATGGGGTATCCATTGTATCTTATGGGTGGACAAATGTTAAAGGCAAGCCATTGATAAAAATATTCTTGGTGTGTCTTCCAGTGGTGCAGTCTTCCTTTCAGCCATGACTACTCAAATTGCTACAAGACTAGTATTAATATTGCACAACCTTTACATAAAACAATTCAAGAGAATGGGCCATACAATGTCAATCAAGTCATCAATGAAAATGCTGATAACTGTAAGTCATCAGTGTATCCTAACATATTTTGGTAAGGGTGTTTGATTCACACATTGAACCCTTTGATGCACGTTATTGTTAAGATGACGAACCCTAATTATTGATGGATTGATGCCTTGTACAAGAGAGGGAAGAAAATGATAAAATTTATTACCAATCATAGCAAGGCCCGCCACATTTTTCGCAATCACTCTAGGTTGGAGCTATTGAAGATTGCAAAGACTAGATTTGCTAGCTACTACCTCACCTTCAGGCGACTTTTGAAGGTAAGAGAGGCATTGGCTAGTATGGTCTTGAGTGATTCATGGCAAGATCTGAAAGACAGAGCTACAAGCACAACTAATAAACATGACTTTCAATAAGTGGTGGACACTGTTCTTGATGGTCAGTTTTGGGCACATGTTAGGTATGTTTTGTAGTTAACCAAGCTCGTTTATTGTATGATTCAGTTTGCAAGAATAGATCAGTCGGTGATTGGGGAGGCATATGAACAAATGGATAGCATGCTTGGCCAAATCAAAGACATTGTTGAGCAGACAAATGCAACGTTGTATGATCATATTCATAAACATGTGGTCAAATGGTGGGATAATCTAAATGTTCCACTCCATACCCTAGCATATGTCCTTACACCAAAATATTATTCTCCATCTTGGTTGGCCCAACCAGCACTTAGGGGTGGAGTTAGGAGAAAACCACACACATATCCATAGGTGCAGAATGGGTATATGCTTGCATTAGACAAGTTCGTCCCTAATGTGGAGTGTGCTCAAGTACGAAGTGAATTGAGCAAATACATCAGCGACAATGGAATCTTTGGTAACCTGCATAAAACCAAAGATCGAGATGGGTTGAGTCCTATCGAATGGTAGAATATGTATGGCTCCTCTACCACATACCTGCATAAATTGGCGGCGAGGATGCTTTGATAGGTTGTTAACACTTCTTCTGCAGAGAGGTATTGGAGCACCTACAACTTCATCCACAACGTGAAGAGAAACAACTTGAATGTCGATAAGGCGGAAAGCTTGGTTTGTGTGCACTACAACTTGAGGTTATTGTGTCATTATTGTGATGTGGCCAAAAATGATCGAACATATTCGACTTGGGAACAATCCAAAGGAGGCTAATTTGGAGAATGGAGCCAACCACCACCAAGTTTTCAAATGTAGAAGCTTTGCCTTTATCTTCACAACGTCCAACAATCCATGGGGGGCATGCATCTTCTTCTCATGTTCCACAAACACTTCCAACTACTCTTATTCTTGTACCTAAACCATGAGAAAAGAAATTGAAAGTTTCTTGTGGCAAGAAGAAAGCTTAGTAGATAGTACTTTCTATTTAATGTTTATTATGGCCTATTTTGTAAACGTTAGATAACTTTAAGTTTTAACTTTGAACTTTGAATTTTGAAACTACCTTTGAAGTTTAAATTGTTGACTGCATCATACAACTCTTTGGTAATGAATATGATGCTCTGTTTCATTTCATGGTTGATGTTATTTGTTAGAGTTTGTTGATTGCAAATATTATATGTTGAAACTTGAAAGTGGATGTTGTTGATGATTGATCATTTGATGACAATGTTATAAGTTATAGCTCCTAGATGATTGAAATATAAGTTATATATGCATCAAAATATATTAAAATATTTATTATATAAAAAACATTCCCAAAATGTAAGCTTTTAAAAATTTTGTTTTCCGCTCATGTTCCCCGCTCCCAATAGCCCAAGTTACGAACTTTCCACGTCTCCAGCATAGCAGGAGAGGGATCCATTCACCTTGAGTCCTTGGAAGGGGAAGAATCGAAGTTCCCTGTAAATGGTAGAATGTTGAAGCATTATTTCCCTCCAATTAAATAATGATTAAAGTCATTTTCTTCTTTGTTAGTCTTAGGATTCAATTTTGAGCTTTTACTTTATCCTAGATGTAGATTTTGCTTTGTTGGTTTTGATTTCACATTTTTGTCCATTCTCCATGTTACCGTTCAAACTACCAGTCAAGGTTCTTGTAGCGGAATTGGAGAACCTGCTAGTGAATGGCATTCATTGGAGAGACTTGGACTACTGTCACCTATGTCCACTCTCTCAACTTCTTCGGGATCAAGTGTGTCCCAAGGGGAGCCCTTTAGTGTACTTGCCCAAACAGTTATGCAAACACCTCCAACCACCTTATAGCATAGATCCGTGCCTTCAATGGAGTTTAATAGAGAATCAAGAAGACATACTAGGGAAGCTTAACGAATTAGGTGCTCATTCATGTTGAGTACTGTAGCATGATCAGCCTAATGATTAACTGCAGTGATAGATAAATTATTAAGGCAAATGCTAGTATTGTAGCTTGTAATGTAGCTATGTCAACCAAGTACCAACTTTAGTGCAAAAGCATTAGCCTCTATTGGTAGCTTATAATGTGTATCCAACAAGGTATTATGAAAGATGTCATGGCAATTCAACTAATTAATACTTTTCATCCGATACTACCAGTATCAAAGTTTGTCATTTGTGTCAACAATCACTTGTCATAAGAAATAAATACCAACATTCATATTTGGCTTTAGAACATCTACCACAGTCTCCACTTTATTGATTAAACCACTACAGTGACATATCATAGCACTAATTTATTCAAATAGCAGATCCAAATGTGTGATAATGGCAATTCAAACTAGCTTGGAATTCAACAACTATATGAGGTTAGAAGGAAGGCCAATGGCTGCCCCAATTACACCTGCTCAAGGAGAAAAAAGGTCTGAAAATGAAGAAAAACAACCACCTCTGCGCCAGGCCTAACTTGGTACTAACCTTAACCACTGCCTGATGCTTCTGTAGGACAAAAATCAGTCCACAAGTCAATTGTAAAGGGGTTTCAAGTTCTCAAATAGGTTCATTCTAGCCAAGATGTGACTGAACCAGGCAGGCCGAAATTAAAGGAGCACTTAAATTCTGCCCAGACCTCAAAATTTACCCTAGAATGACTAATTTTGCAGGTCGGTTAGGGTTTGACAATGAAAAGCAGGCCTATGAATGACGCCTTAGAAGTTTTATGAGTAATTCAAGGGAGGCGCAGCCCCTTGTGGGTTTGAAATTTGCAAAAAAAATGTATTTTTTGGATTTTGATTTTTTGTACTTTTAGGGTTTTCTGATTGTGCAGCATTTAGGGTTTTAGGGTTTAAAAAATGCATGCCGGAGATTTAGGACACCGATTTCTTAAGGCGTGAAATCTTAGGATCCCGAAATTTTAGGGCTGAAATTTTATGCTCGAAATTTTAGGATGTTAAGTTTTTTATGATTTTTAGGTTTTAAGAATTTGTAGGGTTTTTGTGATAAAAATGTAGACCTAATCTAAGCCCTAAACTAACCATGAAAATGGATAAATTTACACATGAAATACTAAAATTTGATGAAAATGACAAAACTTATGGTTTTTTGAAGTATTACTTCAAATCCTAAGGAAAGAGGGATGGTGACCAGCCTCCCTATTGGAATGATTTCTCCTTTCTTTCAAACTAGGGCATCCAACAACAACCTCTAGGGTTTGTTGGAGGAGCCTAATTTAGGCAAAAATCAGAGATCCAAGGACAAACAAGAGAAAACTCCCTAAGAAGCCCTAGATCAAAAAAATGCAGCATTACAACCACCATTCAATCATCAAAGAAGCATAAACTCACCAACTTTACCAAGAAAATCAATCCTTGAGCTTGTGTTAGTCCAACAATGCTAGCATCAACCTTGCATTTGCATACTCCAATTTCCAGATCTATGTTTTAACCTAAGTCACCGGATTCGGCGACTTTCAAGGATGAAATTCGAATTTCGACGAATTTGAAGGCATGCCGAATTAATCATTGAAGTTCGCCATCAAAATTCGAATTATTTGCAATGCGTTTGAATTTGGTTTAAATGTGTCTTAAAATTTGATGGAAAACATGAAAACGAGAAAACCCTAGCTCATATCTCCCACCATTGCCATTGTTGGACGCCGCCTCTACCCTGCAAGTCTTCCCAGTCACCTTTCGCTGTTCACCGCCTCCATTGTCCAGACTCTAACTTGATTTTCGCCTAATATGTCGATCGCGCTTCGCCCTCACCCTCGACTGTCGATTGACTAGAACAGAAATTCGAACAACTTCAGTGTATTGTGACCCATACCACGATGCATAGAGCTGATGTTGTGACCCATATCATGAGTCGTAACCCACATTGTGAAGAATACAGCTAAATATAATTTATATGCAACCCAATTTTTAATGAAGAACACTAAAATATATCTACTCTTAAATATCACGGTATAGTTTAATTTTTATAATGTGTTTAATGAAAATATTAAATTTTATTTAATAATTTCATATATATATTGTTGGTATAAACTATAGTTTCATTTTTATCATGTGGTTAATAGGCATATTAAATTATATATATATATATATATTTTTTAATTTTATATATATATATATATATATATATATATATATATATATATATATATATATTTTTTTTTAATTTTTTAGATATACACACACACATATATATACTCTCGAATTTAATGCCGAATTTTATCACCAAAATTTTCATTGCCGATTTTTTGTCGAACTTCAAGGTCACCGAACTCGAACACGAATTCGAACCAGGTGACTTTGGTTTTAACTTTTAAGCGTTGGCACAGTATCATCTTATGTTATCGCATTTCTTATTCTGTTATTGCTCTGACATAGCCCAAGAACATAACGAATACTAGTTTTCATTTTATGGTTGATTGATAGCAGATCTGACCTGATCTAGTTAACTCACTAGTATTTTGGATTGCTGAGCTGTTAATTTGAATTTTGAACTCAACTGATCTATTAAGGTTGTGTGTGTGTGTGATATTAGGGTTTGGATGGTTGGTACCATTTTAGAGTGACAAATAGCTTTTTTTTCTTGTTATTATTCTTTCTACAGGCAATGTGTTTTCTTGGTTTGTAGTTGCCATTCGAGTCCACACAGCCCAATCAGGGGTTAGGGGGCTAAATGGCCAGGAAATGTATTCAGGAGTGAGCATTGGCATAGTATATCTTATGTTATTGCATTTCTTTTTCTGTTATTGCTCTGACATAGCCCAAGAACATAATGAATACTATTTTTCATAGTATTGTTGATTGGTAGCAGATCTGACCCGATCTAGTTAACTCACTAGTATTTTGGAATGCTGAGTTGTTAATTTGAATTTTGAACTCATAAGGTTTCCAAGGCATTTTGGTTTCTAAAAACTTTTTTGGCAGGGGGATGGGGGGGAAGAAGGTGGGGGGGTTGTAGGGCAGGTGTTTCCTACAACTACTGCTGTTATCCGAACCGTGGGTGCAATCGGAATCGGCTGAAGAATCCGATATGTTAGAAAGTGGCAACAAGGAATGTCTTCTATCATTTGCATGTGTCCTTGCATGATGGAAGACATAAAACAGGAAGCCAAATGGATTAATGCCTTTATCCAAAGTTTAGAATTAGGAAAAGTGCATTATGTGATCTAATTATTAATTGACTTAATGGAGTTACTTTTTATAAAGTTAAAGCGAAAATAATTTAAGTGATGGCTAATCTAATCTTGGCCATTGATCTCACTAGAGGTTCTCATCCATTGATCCATAGTGGAAAGTTAGGGTTTTCGCTTGGACATTAAGTTAAAAGGAAGATCGATTTGGTGGAGAGGACACACACACACACAGAGTTGCTTTGACACACATTGTCAGAGAGAGATTTCTTGCTCATAGCTTTCAGCCAAAGAGTGAGAAAGAGAGTTTGCAGGAGAAGTTTGCAGAGGGTGAAACTGAAGAACTTCTGTCCGGAGATTGACAAGACGATAGAGGCAAATCGAAGAGGCCGTACAAGTTTGGAGGGAGGTTGTTCAAGCTTACGCAGAGGGCCGTACAGGCTGACACAGGGCCGGTCATACGAGTGACGCAGGCGGCCGTACGGGTGATGCAGAGGCCGTACGGGTGACGCAGGAGGCCGTACACTGACGCAGGGGCCATACATGCTAATGCAAGGGGGGGCGTACGATCTTGTCGATTTCTAGATTGTACTATTCTATATCTTGCTAATTAAAATATCTCCTCAGACTGCTGCACCGGTTTTCCCATGTTGGGTTTTTCCGGGGGTTTTCATACCCAAAAATATTGGTGTCTCTATTGATGTGATTGTTGTTCTATTTTTCTCAGTATTTATTTTGCGATGCAATATTTGTGAAGAAATCCATTTGTGGTTAACAGTAATTAATTTGGGGTTGAATAAAAAAAAATACTTGCTATACTGTAACTCAAGATTGGGTTTTAAGGAAATTTACACGATACGTGTGCAGCACTCATCCCAAAATTAGGAATCGGGGATTCAGAACCGCAAGCCTAATTAACCCTAATTATCCTACATTTATCCTACGTAAACAGCTTTAGATTAGTCAAAACGAGGTGGAAGAATCCGATTCGGGTGCGGTTAGGTCTAGGGACGAATGCGGTAACTATGCTGTTATGTATAATACGTCATTTAAGTTCCAATTTCAATGAATGCTTTCAGCCATTTTCTTTCTTTCTTCTTACCAAGATTGTAAATGAAAGAGAAGATTGAGGTATTTGTTGAGCTGAAATGGACCCTGGGAATCTGCCAGTTTAGTACTTAAATGGATGATCCTTTTAATTGACATTCCTCTTGCCCCTCACTATATTCAACTATATTTTTCATAACAGATTGCACCATTTTTTCAACAACCCCACAGGATGTTTGGAAATGGGAGCAATAGATTGAAATATAGGATAATTATCGTGTGCATTAGGATTGGCAACTTTCTTCACTTAGTAACAAAGCTGCAAGTAGTAGAACATTCAAAGCAGGGTGAAATAAAACGATACATGTTGAACACGACAATGGCCAAGCAAAATGGAAAATAGCTATTGGCATCACTATAAAAAAATTATCACTATCACCAAAGAAAACATGAAGCTACCTGTAGTTGGCCAGCTGACAAATAAAAATCTTTGAGAAACTCCCGATCATAATTTCTGTACAAACAATGCCAAACAAAACATTATTTTAATAAAGTTGATTAAGATTAGGGAATAATTTCACCAGTACCACTAACTGTTTGACTTCAAATAAGACTGCATCAGGATTAACGATACCGTGCATATGTTATAAAGAGATCACGTGCAAGTGACTTTGCCTGAATCATACTAAAAAACTCCAAAGATGGCTTCTGCAGTCCAGGCAATATTAAGCTGTCATTCTCCACTATAAAGATGATAAAGAATACACCTTGGCAAGCTACCAACTCCTAAACCATCTGAATTTGAATTTACAAGCAGTCTATGTCACAAAGATAAGAAACCCATGAAGGAGTGAATTACCCGCCGCCAGATATGGAAAATAACAAGATAAACAAGATCTGTGTCACCACTTTCTGTTGCCTTTACCAGGGCTCGTTCTTCCTCTCCTAAGCTTGCTAAGAGTGGAACCTGAATTTGAACAAGTGATTAACATATGTTCAACTTGTTTACAACAATTATTTGACCATATCATCACAACTGGCATGCAACAAGGACTGATCAAAATAACTCGCTAACATAACATAGGATAAATTTTGTATTGCAAAAGCAGAAGAGAATATCATATATGACACAAGCAAATAATCAACAAACAAGTAAAAATGATATTTTAACCCAGAATCCCAGTGAGAAAGCTCCTAATGAAAAAATGTGTCTACATGCTTATCATCTAATCTGAAAACCTCCTTCAGAAGTTAGATTCCTGAGGGAAGAATATTGAACCTGTTCAGAAGAACGCGGTTCATAATCAAGAAGCTTTGTAGCCAGTTTTCGCCGACCCTTCCTATCTGCATGGGCAGCAACGGCTGCATAAGCAATTCCTTTACAAGCCTTTAGCTGAAAGTCCATAAAACATGTCATGGAATTAATATGTCAAACAAATAAGAGTTGCAAAACTATCTCCATGATTTACTTCCCAGAAAAAAGTGACAAAGAAATGGAAATCAACCAGATATCTGATAAGTTCAGGCTGAGATAGAGGAATTATCAGAGGAATAAGACCTTCTCAAGCAACAACTCAAGTAGGGGATCATCTTGAACAGTTGATGCAGCAGTGATTTTGGCACAAGCCCAATGCATAACAACAGTTTCCTGTTTCATCAGCAACATTGCAAACAAAGTCACAAAGTGCAAATGACATGTCATAGCATATCAGAACTTTGAATTAAAAAACCACCATAACCCGCATGGACAAAAATGGCTCTTTCATACTGACAAATTGAAAGGATAATAAATCTAAATAGCAATACCTGGCTCAGGTTGATGTACTCAGAGATTCTTAATGCTAGAAGGTGTTGAAATGCATTTATCAGGCGAGCAATTAGGACCGGTGCTGTGAGCACCTGGAACCAGCAAATCATAGATAAGAGCACAATTCATTATTCACAAATTTATCCTTCAGACACAGTGCAATGACAGACTAAAATAAGCCACGAGGGTCAAATAATCACCTTATACTGTTGAATGCTTAGAGGAATACCAATCTCATAATGATGAACAGCGTTGAGTACTCTCAATGTTTGGCATGTCTCCCGGAATCGATCCCGTTGAAAATGACTGTCAAACCCAACTGAAAATCATTATAATATTTCAAAGATCAGAAGAGACAGTGCATAAATTCTTTTACAACAATCAAAGAAAAAGGCAGTGGGAACATAAGCAGTACTGCAAAGTTGCAAACCACTAAAATAGAAGAATATTGATTCTACTGGAACCAGTTACACATCAAAATCAATCCATATAAAGATGTGCTATAATTTTCTGGGACAATAATCTCATCATGCAAATATATCTGTTAGCCACTCTTATTCCTTGTCTGCCATGAAAACATCATTTACAAATGTACTAGTAAAAACTTCATAAACATGAACTAACCTGCAAAAAGCCTGACCATAGCTAGCAGCTCTCAAGAGGGTGCGTTGTCGTGAAATGTCAAATTCATGACCTGCAGCATCTATACAAGTTTCAACAGCCTCAGGGAGGGAGGAACGAATCAACCTGAGGTTCTCATCAGCCTGCAGAACAAGGCCATCCACAAATATAGAAGTCATCAATCAACATCTCAGAAGAGAAAGACCGCAGGAGGAAGAAATAATGCTTGATGAGAGAAGGAATAAAATACTCAATCAGACAAAAACCACTCAAGTGTATAAGTGTTTCTTTTACTAATACAAGGAATAAACAGCACAGCAAAGTTCTGAACTGCATGACATTATGCTAGGATTTCAACAATAAAATATTAAAATCACCAGTTGTGAGGGAACTTAATTGTGAAGCTAAGATTCTGATGTCTTATATTACGGACTGAATTTTTTTATCCATTCCTCCCTTATGCCCTGGCTTCTATTGAAACTGGAATCTCTAAGAGAAAAAGTGACTTAAATAGAGATGCATTAGTAATCACAACTAGTATTAACCCTTATCTGCATCTGCAACAAGCTCTAATAACAAAATAGATGGCATCTAACCTATCAATTTAATAATGAATAAGCAGAGAGGTAAGATACAGATAAATGCACATGATGTCCAGTGACTCGGATATTATGAGAAGGTATCATTTTGATTTAATGCACACAATAAAATATTGCCATTCCTCACCTTGATAAGCTACTCTAGAAACTAGATATATGAATGACAGTGAAAAATTAGGTGTGCAGCATGCTAGAATAGAATGTAATAATGAATGTATGGAGGTGGATACTGAATCCTGTGATAAACTAAAGTTTGTTACCTACATTGCGTTAGCTGTGGATGCTTTCCAACTACTGTATGTGCCAGGTAGTACTGAAACAGTTCCCCTGCAGTTATGTTGACACAAACTATAGATGTAGTTTTACTGCCATAAAACAATGCTCAAATTTCTCAAATGATGGAAATACATCAACAAAGTAATTTCAAGTGACCACCTTTTAGACTTACTTTCCATCTTCGAAATAGGCTGTCAGACCCCTCTGTGTCCCGCATCCATGTATCAGACACATGGATACATGGGATACATGGATCCAGCATGAGGAAAAAACGACAGAACCCACATGTCATATATGTAGGGTGGTAAAACGGCACATCAAAATGGAATTTAGTATCTTAGAAATGTTATAAAAGTATGTTTGAGCTGGGAAATCATTCTCCATTTGAGCACGGTAGAAAAGACTTGAGTTAACTTCCCTCTCAAGATTCTATTTTCTAAATGTTCCAAAAGGTTACATCTGTATGTCTATATCTCACTTCTATAAAAAAATGAATATAACCCAGTGGGCTGGCTCAAATGGTTGAGTGCTTTGATCTTCAGGTAGGAGGTCTCTGGGTCAATCCCAGGGTCCGCTGCCTCTGTTGCGTGCCTCACTCAATCTCTGCCTTGGAAAGAAAATAAATATATATATATTCCTTGAGCCCCTAGGGTTATCTCAATTGGTTGGTGTCACTATTGCCAGGACATTGTCAATAATCTGGCACACTATGCAGGTCCCCGGTTCGATTCCCACAAAGCCAGACGCGCTAAGTCTATGCTACCCACATTACACTAGGGGCACACTATGTAGGTCCCCGGTTTGATTCCCACAAAGCCAGACACACTAAGTCTATGCTACCCACTTTACACTAGGTACCACCTGTAGAAATTTCACCTCAAACTTCAAGTTTCCCACATCTATTCCCTATGAACTATCATCCCTGGGGCTGATCTGAAATATTAAATTACAGCAGTAATAATTCATTTCCCTTCAACCCAATTTTACCCAGCAATGCAAAAGAATAAATACCATGAGTGTACCTCAATACCACAATGAAACAACCCTTAGGGCACATTTTGAAAGGCATCTAACAGATCTGAAATGTCTTACTACAGCATATTATAAAAGTTGCAAATCTGTTCCTTTATCTTCTAGAGATGTGTTAAATCTCTTAACCAATTCATCTATATGTTATGTCAAATCAACATGAACAACAAAAGCTGAAGTAAACACTCAATCATGTAGATAGCATAAAATGAAAACAATGTTGCAAGAAACGCCGTACAGGCTGCCGTAACAGGCACACACGTTCAGTACAACCTGGAAACATTTCTAGCCATACAAACACATCCCATGTGTCGTAAATGTATTTCTTATGGCCAAAAATGCCTTTCTAGGCCATAATAGTATATGTATGATATGTTTCCTTCTCTAAATCCACCTATTTTTTACTTGGCTTGACTTGGATTTTGACTAGACTTGACCAAAAATGCTGGCAATTAATGGTAATGTTAGAAATTTAAGCAAAAGTTGGCATTTTCTTTATCTTTTCATTCAAAAGAAAAGATAAAGGAAATGTCAACTTTTACTTAAATTTTTAACATTACCATTAATTGTTTCAAGATGTTTAAGAGTGGTTCCAACCTCATCAGACATCATTAGAGAAAATAAATTTCATATCCTATTCAAAATTCAGCAGGCTTACAGTTTTCAAGATTTCAAAATTGGCAGGATTGCAGTATTTTCATTGGATTTTGTCAAGTATTAGGGTATGGGATTGGCATTTAATCAAGAGCACCAAGCCCTTTATGTACCCTGATGTTGGTGGTATTGATTCTTGTCATGGCCTTAGCAAAAGTGTACACTTCTCTCAAGCCAAAATCATTGATTAGGCATGTGAATGTCAAGCTTTTTCTACCATATTTTAAGACTTGGATTAGATCGTTTCATCAAAATTGGATGATGATGACTGATGTCCTTGGAGGATTGAGGTGGAGGCAAAGGCTAGACGAGGATGTAGGGGGTGATACTAATGATGAGGATCCCAGTAAAAGCAATGGTGGAACCTTGCTTGTCATTTAAATGTTCTTGCTAATTTATTCAAATGCTTTCTTTCAAAGTTTCAATATAAAGTGCTATAGAATAGCACATTATATGTATATATAGATAGATAGATGTCTCATATCAAAAACTCGTACTATTTCCCTGTATCATGCAACTTAGGCTGAAAAACAAAGCTTCACGTACACAAAATATGGACAGCCGAAAACTTCTTATATATATCAAAGATGAAGTACAAGTACATACCACAGCTTTATCACAAAGATGGTACAAGTCAAGCTCACCAAACCCTAGCTAGGGAAACCATAAGAAAACCTAGCCACCAATTCCTAACTAGGAGTCACTCCCAACCAAAGCTGGTCACTCCACCAAAAATCCTCAACATGCTATCATCCACACCAGCAAGTCCTCCTTGGCACATTGTTTACACATGATCCTGCATTGTTGATGCCAATATAGACTCGATGCAACTGTAGACACTACGCCCTGTTGAAAATGTAGCTCAGGCAGGAGCTTCTTGCACAAGATAGGTGTGAACATGCAAGAAGCAGTTTGAGACAACTTCTTAGTGACCACTTAGGAAAAGTGGGAAATAATACCATCTTCTAATTTGACTTAATAAATAAAAATGAAAGTCTAAATTCCTTTGATCTCTTAGTATTAGAAACCTAAATGAAATATTCTAGAGATTCTAGAATATTGGTGAGTTAGATTTGATATAAACTTAGTCGTACACCTCATTGTTGAGAGAAGGTGGTTGCTAGGATTCAAGAGATTAATTGAGATTGGTTGCTAGAATTGAGGAGATTAGTTATCTCTCTCAAAGTATAAATTGGAAAAGATGGGAGAAGTTGAGTAAGGAACACACACAATTGAAGCCAAGGACGAGAGAATGTAGATAGCAAGAAGAGGATAGACCAACAAGGTGGAAGGCTACAAGGATAGTATTGTCCAGTGTCGTATAGGGTAAATAGCAGTGTAGTCTCACTCGCCATAGACTCGCGAGTCTAGCCGAGTGAGTTGCCAACCGGTTAACCGCAGCAAACTCGTGGCCCTAACTCGGCACTCGCGGTTACCCTCCAAACTCGGTTAAATTCGCCTAACTCGCCGATACTCGTTGAAACTTGCAAGTGACCCGTCCCTCGTTCACATCCCTCGTGGCGGTTGACTGGGTCGATAGTTGACCACCGCACTTCCATTTTGGCGCGAAAGATTGGAGGGAAAACATGTGTTTGAGCCTTTAAGAAGGCGTTTCGGTCCTCCACCACTCACAGTGACTTTGCAGTTGAGTCTGTCATCGTTCAGGGTGAGTCGTGATTAGGTAAGGGTTCGCATTGGTTGTGTTCAGGGTGAGCCACGAATAAGGTTTCGCATTGGTTGTGCGTTCAGGGTGAGAGTTGCCATTGATGAGCTACTTCAACGGGTTCATCTCAGTCCGAGTCTACTTCAACGGGCTACTTCCAGTGTGGTTTGCGTCGGGTTCATCTCAGTGCGAGTCAGCTCTGCCATCGACCATCGACCACAGGTTGGTGAATTTCAACTTTTTGTTTTTTATTTATTTATTTTAATTGTATTTTAATTTTTAAAATTTAAAATTTTAATTTGTAATGTTTTTTATTTAAATTTTATTGTTATTTAAGTTTATTTAAATTTTTTTGCCATTTCTTTTCATTTCATGCCTTTGGCAGCCTGTGGAGGCTGCCATCACGGCCTCTCCACAGGCTGCCAAAGGCTTGAAATGAAAATAAATGGCAAAAAAAAATTAATTTATGTTTTTTTTTAGTTTTAATTTAAAATAAAATGTAAATAAATTTATTTAAGTTTTTTTTTAATTTTTATTTGTATTTTATGTTTTTTATTTATGTTTTGTTTTAATTTTTTAATTTTTTTGTCTTGTCCTTCCATCACGGCCTAAAGGCCTGTATGCTACCCCCTGTGGCAGTCTACAGGCCTGTAGGTTGTGATGTCATGCCAAGACCAAAAAATAAAAATAAAAATAAAACAAAACTTAAATACAAAAAAATACAAAAAAAAAAAATTTAAAAAAAACAGAAATGGTTAGTTTTTGTGTTTTTTTTAAGTTTGGTATAATTTTTTTCAAGTTTTATATAATTTTTTTTGTTTTTGTGGGCCATTGGCAGGCTGATGGCAGCCTCCCCAGGGTTGTGGAGGCCGCCATCACAACGTGCCAATGGCCCACAAAAACAAAAAAAATTATATAACACTTAAAAAAATATTGCTTTGGCAAATTGGTAGGCTGTGGAGGCTGTCATCACAGCCCACAAGCCCGTAGGCTGCCCCGTGTTGCTACCTACAGGCCAGTGGGTTGGGATGGCAGCATCCATAGCCTACCAAGAATGAGTTAAATTTTATTAAAAAATAAAAATCATTTAATTTTAATTTAAAAATAAAAATTCATTTTAATTTTTTTTCCACTATCATATTGTCATCCATGGCACCTAAGGGAAGACCTGGAAGGTCTCTTGATAAAGTATGGGAACATTGTGTCCAGGTGGTCCCAAGGCAAGACGATCAAGTCAAGTGCAACTACTATCCAAATATTATGTATGGGGGCATAAACAAGTTAAAACACCACCTAGCTTGAGTTGTGTACAAAGGTGTCATAGTTTGTGATGGATGCCCTAAAGAAGTCACAGCGGAAATGCACGCTGCTTTGGAAAGTATCAAAGACCAAAATGCCAAAAGATCTAGGCTGAGGTTTGAAACTGGAGGGATGGACATATCTCCAATGGGACCCCAGGTAGTTGCTCATCAACTTTTGCACCAAGTCCATATATCACCTCTCCTTTCTTCCTTCCTCGTACGACCCCGGGATCTCAACCAACCTTGGACAGCTTTAATGAAAGGAAAAGGAAGGAGGCAGATATGGCAGTGAGGAGGTTTTGGTACCATGACAGCCTCTCATTCAACATTGCAAGTTCTCCTTTTTATCAGCCTATGGTAGATGCTATAGCAAGCGCTGGCCCTAGATACAAAGCCCCCTCATATAGTGCACTTAGGGGGAAAGATCTAGATGAGGAGTTGTAGTGTGTCAAGGCACAGTTGGAGACCATTAAAAGCTCATGGGAGTTTAATAGTTTACAAGTTGTACAATCTTGTCAGATGGGTGGACAGATCAGAGGAGTAGAACAATCATAAATTTTCTTGTGGCTTGCCCTAAAGGAACCATGTTCCTGAAATCTGTTGATGCATCTTCACATGTGAAAGTTGCAAATCTGATATTTACATTGTTAGCAGAGGTTGTGGAAGAAGTGGGGGCCAAAAATGTTGTCCAAGTAATCAAGAACAACGCAGCAAACTATGTGGCAGCAGGTAAATTGCTTTGTGCAAAATACCCTACTCTTTTTTGGACCCCTTGTGCTGCCCAGTGTATAGATTTGATTTTGGAGGACATTGGGAAGTTGGAGTGGGTACAAGATGTGGTTCATGAGTGCAAACAAATAACCAAGTACATTTATAACCATGCTTAGGTGTTGAGCCTTATGTGAGAGCACACAGAAGGTGAGCTCAATCGCGCTGTTGTCACACAGTTTGCAACCAACTTTCTCTCCCTCCAGAGTCTTATTAATGAGCATTGAGACGGATGGTTAGTAGCAGGGAATGGATACATTATAAGGACAACACAAAACCAGATGCAATTTCTATGAGTTTGTTTGTCCGTAGAGATCGTTTATGGGAGGAAGTCACTGAGATTGTCAGCATGACAGAACCACTTGTGAAAGTGTTGAGGATCATGGATGGTGACAAACCACCAATGGGGTATGTTTATGAGGGGATGGACAAGGCCAAAGAGGCCATCAAGGTCTTCTAGAAGGGGGATGAATCAAAATATCTTCTTATATGGGATATTATTCATTCGAGGTGGGACAGGCAGCTACATTCACCATTACATGCAACAGGGGCATATCTCAATCCGAGCATATTCTATAATGATGGGTCTAAAATTCAAAAAGATCCTGAGGTGATAAGAGGTATGATTATATGCATTGAGAGGATGTACCCCAATCAAGAGACTCAAGACCTAATCAATATGCAGTGAGATATGTACAAGGAATCGTCTGGCATGTTTGGATTTAGCTCAACACGTCTCAGGGAGAAGAAAATGCCATGTAAGTTCAATTAATAATTCGTTAAATTTTATTTCGCTAGTTTTATTTTTCAAGTTTGGCATTGCGAAACTTGTAATCTTTGTTTATTTGTTTTTTATAACAGCCCATTGGTGGTTAGATTGTGGCACTGAGGCACCACAACTACAGGAATTTGCCATCAGAATCTTGATTCAGCCTTGCAGCACTTCAGGTTGTGAGCGCAATTGGTCAGTATTCGAGCACATCCACACCAAAAAGCGCAACAGGTTGGAGCATGAGAGGTTGGAGAAGTTGGTCGACATATACTACAACCTTCGAATGCTCACAAAACAGCTGCAGGCAAAGGATTTGGATCCAATTTTATTGGATCACATTGATCTAGTCTCTGATTGGGTACTGGAGGATGAAGCTCCTTCTGATTTGATTTGACTTGATGAAGAGACCGAAGGTCCCTCTGGTGTACCATTTTCTGAAATGGAAACACCAAACACACCATCATCACAATTGATTTTTCCATCTAGTGATGTTGTCACTAGCTCTAGTAGGGCCTATACTAGGCGTTCCACTGCTCGTAGTCATGCATGAGACTCGAGTTTGGACTTGGAGTCACTATCTGTTTTGATTTTCTAGCTATGTTTTGAGTTATGTATTTGAACTTGGTAATATTTTGGAATGTGTTCAAGGAATCATCTTCAGTTCACTATTTTGCATACAAATATGGAGTGTCAAATGTTGTATTATTAATTTTTATGAGACGATCTAATGAATTTCTGCATAGAATTGTTTTTATAACTTATATGGATTAGAAATGTCATTATGTATGTTTTTTGTGCTTAAAAGTTACCACATTTTTATTTTTTTCATATTTGTCGAGTCTTATCCGAGTCACCAAGTCCCAAGCCAGCAGAGTATTTGCCGAGTCTGAGTCTGACTACAGTGGTAAATAGTTTCTCAGACTTTTGTGTAGGCGTATTGTTTCTTTTCAACAGATTGTAAACCACAGGTTCAGGTATCTTTGTAAATTTTTTAAGGAATAAAAATTGATTTGAAGGACAAAATTCTTGTGTATAGTGTTTATGCTTCTATTGTTCATTTTTAGCTATGTGTGATTGTTGCATGTTTATAAATATTTATTTCTCTTGTTAAATGAGTTCATATTTTATTTATTTAATTGAAAAGAAACAAAGGCTAGCAACCACCTAGGGCCTGAAAATTTACACAGTATCAGAGCTTGGTTCTCTGATTGAGATTCTCAAGGATTTACAGTAGTAAATCAACTGCTGGAAAGAAGGACTAGCAGTTAGAGGGTTTCAATATTTCTTTTAAGGGCTAATTTTTAAATCTCGAAGTTTGTGCATTAAATCAAAGATGGCATCAACTAGCCTCAATTTCGAGGACAAATTGGAAAGTGCATTGAATCTCGTATCATGGAAAGTCAGGGTAACTCTTCTATTAGAAGAGAATGACCTCTGGAATATCGTCAAGGATATGGTGGCTTCACCAACAAATCCGCAACATTTGGCAACTCACAAGAAGAAAGAAGTGAGAGCCAAGCGAATGATCATGGATGATATAAAGGACCATCTAATCCCTCACATATCCAAGAAGAAGATGATGAAGGACATGTTCAATGCCCTGGTTAGCCTTTACCAAAGCGAGAACAGTAACA
This sequence comes from Larix kaempferi, assembly GCA_027924585.1. NCBI lineage: Eukaryota > Viridiplantae > Streptophyta > Pinopsida > Pinales > Pinaceae > Larix > Larix kaempferi. Next base: position 2,320,895 of record BSBM01000594.1, on the reverse strand, counting down.
GGAAGATGATATTGCATAACAAAGTTATATTTGTTGAAATGACCAAATCAGAGACCATCAACAATTACATGATGAAGGTAACATAGATTCGTGACCAGCTTGCAGCAGTTGAAGAGAAAGAGCTAATAAACAAGGCATTGAATGGGTTCCCATCTCAACGGGAAACATTTTTCCATGGTGTTGTGCTCAGGGAAACCTTCCTTCATGAGAAAGACTATGGGATGACTGTATCCATGAGGAAACTTGGATGGAATCCAAGGCCAACAGACAATGGGGTGACAATGACCATGCCCTAATTGGTCAAATAAAGAAGGGCAAAGATAACGGACCCAACAAGGGTAAGATGAAGAGTGAGGAGTCAACCTCACTATAAGGAAAGGACTTGAGTAAAATCAAGTCCTTCATATGTCATAAAGTTGATGTTTGTAGCTCGAACAAGTATCTCCACATGGGTTTGTGTCTATCTCGTGGAGATCATCATTAATACCTCTCAAGAACTTAGAAAATTCACTTTATTAAAGTTTTTTTTGGTAAGCTAGTAACCACAGAGTTTCGAATCAGTGACCTAACACAAGGAGTGCCTTAATAGTACACCCATTTACCGTATATTCTACACCCCGTGGGCAATTCACTTTATTAAAGTTACTGTTATCATACAACTTGTAGTTGTCTCTAAAGGTATCCCATCCAGGACGGTAGACGTGTAGACAACCAAAGAGGTGACCCAAGGCTTGCCACGGTTCCCAATGCAAGTGGTGTCACGTCAACCGAGGCAACCTTCACTTTAGATCAAGATGAATCAAGATCAAGGGGGAGACCCTAGCCAATCTATGAAGACTAGCTAACCCAAAGATTCCTAGGGAAATGTGTGAAGTTATGCAAGGAGATCAATGGTATAAGACTTTAGATCTAGAAAGATAAGTGGACCCAAGGAGGGTAGGGCTTGGTTGAGAGGCTTAAGCAATGGACAAATGTTTCAACCAAGTGTTTGATTTAGGCCACTTATGAAGTTAAGCAAGTAGATCTAAGGAAGAGCTAATGCATCACCAAATGACCCAAGTGGGGCTCAACCCTCAAAATAAGGAATGGGGCCCACAAGGTGAAGCACTAGGGGTAGGTTTTAGGGGTTGATCTATCCAATGAAGCAAAAATTTCACGTACCCATGTCTTGGAACTAGCAAAAGAGCCTCCCTCAAGGAATACGACTTCCCTTGGGAAATGGGCCAAATGGAGTCCAAATGCCACCAAACTATAGATCGGAATTGCCATGAATATTATTAAGGTGGGTATTAAATTCTATACCCAAGAGCATGCTAGATCCAAGTAGATCTAAAAAAATGTAAAATGAGGGTTTTAATTATTAGGGTTTTGATGACCAATAGGATAGAAAACAAGCGAAATGGATACGTACCTTGTAGATCTTACCTCAAAGCTTGCGGCTACCTTGCACATAGACGACCCTTGTCTTTAGTTACAATTCCAAGCTAGATCCAAGTGATTCCAAGCATAAACGTCCAATCCCTAGAAGGAAAAACGTCCCATTCAACCTGTCAATCAAACTACCATAAGTTAGATTTGATCCACAAACAAATGAGATATAAGCATGTCATATCAAAAGAGCAATCAATGTTCAAAGCAGAATTGAAAAACTCCCTCAAGATGAAGACGTCTTTCCCAAGGGGGATGTGAGCAACCCCAACAATCTTCCCTTCAATGCAATTCGCACTCCTAGCTTCAATCAATTCGGCCTCCCTTAGTAGTTGTCGAAATCACTTGTAAAAGCAAAGATGTTTAAAAGCAAAAGATGGACAATCATGTACAAGAGCAACCCAATCAAAGCCAAGAAGAAGATCTCCAAAAATAGTATTTTATTCCAAGTTTTCCAGAGCCCAAAGGTGCCTTTACAATAGGGGGGTCTCCTCCTTAAATAGGATGAGGAAGACCAAAACCCTAAACCACTTTTGAAAACTAGTGGTTGAGATCAAAAGATACAACAATATAATCAATGGTTAAGATGAGCCAACGAACATAAGACATGGACCACTCAAATAAGTGATGACGTCATGGCTAGAAGAGCCCTATGGGGGATGATGTCATACATGGGGGTGGCTAATAACATAGGAGCCACAACATAAAGATAAAGAAAAGTGACTAGGAGCACATGGTCGAGCTAGGAGGTATTATTCCCCTTCACTAGCATGACCCCATGGCACAATAATATAAAATGTGACTCAATGACATGTCCAAGTATACAAATGATCAAATCCTATCCCCATCATCAGAGAGAGATATGCAATAAAAGGCCTCATGTAGCCTATGTGGACCCCACTGACTGGTGCAAACTGATCTGGAAGAAGGGGGATACACCATGGATGACCTCTGAGCAGACCAAGTGCCAAAACCTTGCCTCAATTGCGCAAATTGAATTCCTCAATGACCCTTTTATTCCATTTTTTATCCACCTGAAAAACCCTGAAACTGCCCAAAACTGCCTCTCCGGTGCCTGCATTGTCAAACTGAGTGTACCATCATGTCCGGAAGGGGGATAATATGGTAAAAACAAGTGGTTGGACCACCCCCTTCCTTTGTAGCGCCCTAGGCAACGACTTGCCTCCAATGCTCCTGCTGGACAGGCCACATCAGCATGCCCAAACTGGTCAACAGGTAGAAAACTGCTAATATCATGCCAAGGAGTGCCCGAAACTGAAAGATACGTGTCTCAATGGACCCAAAAGGCCTAAATCCACTAGAGATGAGTACTCATACACCTCATGATAACCTATAGGATCATCTGTAGGGTCTACCATACCCGAACAAGTAAAAATATGATGATCTGGAAATAATAATAAACCTGAAAAACTGCATCAATCATCATCTGAAGCATGTGCCCGACATATGGAATCAATAGGTATATGTAGGACCATAGATCACATCAAATAAGATAAGTGGTCCATCTCATCACGGATCCCAAGGATGACCATGGTCAAACTATGTTTGACTAGGTCAAAATACAACCAAAGACTAGATTATAGCAAATCACTAAGACATGTTCCTTTAACCATATTCATAGCTTAACTTAAAGTATAAATATCAGTCAAGTGGCAGTTAATACATAGATATTCAATGTTATTTAATATTTTACTTGCACCAAAGCTTCAAAGACATACATCATCCGATGGACATGGCCTAACTGCTAGCATAGGGTGAAGGCTAAGGACAAGGCTAGGTAGAAGGGATGACTTGACCAACTTAACTAAGTGATACTTTGGATAGGGGAAAAGGTGCTACACACTCAAGCATGTGCTGGATAAGATAAACAAAGGGAATGGCAGTGCCTCACAAATGGATAAGTTGTTTAGAGAGTGCTTATTCAACCTTGGCATCATGTCTACATCAATTTAATCCAAGTTCATTAGGATCATTCATTTCATTTCCATGGCCAGCAGTATTTAGATTTGGCATACATTTAACCACTGCTTTTTATTTGGCCTTTCATTTATAAAATTTTGAGGTCAGCAATCTTTAGATTTCGCATTCATTTAGCCATTGCTTTTTGGACCTTTTTGGACCCTTCATTGGGGTACTTTAGCATTTCATTGCTTTAGCCCTTTTCCATTGTAATGATAATCACAGTTTTACATTTCATTTATTTCCATGGGATTTCATTTCATTTCAAGAGAGATTTCCAATTATTTCCATACAAATAGTACATGTGCTTCAGATTTTAGCCAACAACATCTCATGTGACTAGGGAGAATTCCGCAATCTAAACCACATCGGGGCAACCGACTAGAGTGATCAAGGCATAAAATCCAACTCACCGAAGGCGAGTTCTATCACCAACTTAGAGCCGAGACACAAAACAAACATGGATGCTATCCAACACAAAGGCAGGAGGGGGGAAATCCTCCATATCAAAAGTCAAGAAAGCAAGTCAAGGTGAAAGCCAAAACAGGGAAGGTCATGGATGGATGGAGACAAGTGAATGTGGTGCCTAAGCTAGCAAACATAAATGTCAAGATAGACCATGTCCATACTCATAAGAGGGCAAGTGAAACCAATGAGTATAGTCAGTAAACCTTAAAGTGCAAGTAATACATCCAATTTATTATTTAAATCCAACCAAGATAATTCATTTTAATCATTAAATAATACTGCCACATCATGAGTTATATACCAAGTTAATGAGTTATATCACGATGCCTAAAAAAACAAGATAATAATCAATGCTAGCAATCACAAGTCTAATGGTCATATCACTATATATCTCAACCAATATCATCTAGAACCAATGAAACACTGCTGCAATAAGAACATTTGGATCTCTGGGCACTGTATTGTATCTGTATGGAACAAAAGGTCATATCAGTCATCAAATCTAAACTTTCGAGGCTCAGCCTTGGCACAAGGTCTACACACTAACTGATATAACGTGCTCTGATGTGTAAGTGATCATAAATGGTGCTTCTCATCATGACTGATCTCACTGAAACTGTGTGAAGGCAAAGCTCTGAAAAGTGCAGATATCTGCTCAGCAAACATAGTAGCCCAGCTAATATGGTGTGATAACAGTTACTTAGTAAAGTGAATGTCATTTTAGATTAATTGGGGTTAATTTGGAGAAATGTTGAAGTTTTTGGCATTGGTGATTTAAGTTAATTAAAAGAATCTCAACCATTGATCTCAAGTGAGGGAGATCTAATCTCAACCATTGGAGTTAGGGTTTGGTTCATTCCAATAGTATAAAAGGCAACCAAAGTGAGAGGAGAAAGACACAAGAGAGAGACATGTCAATACAAGAGAAACTCAAGCATTGGGTTGGAGAGAAAGAATTTCTACTTTCCAAATTTGGTAGGGAGAGAAGTATTGCAGCAGTTAAAAATCTTCTAGGGGACCATACCAGTCAGGAAGAGGTCCAAGCAAATCACCGTTCATGCAATTTGTATGGAAGTCGTACCGAGGAGTCATACGAATAGAGACGTGGGCTATCAGTTCGCAAGGCGCGACTATGCAGACAGAGCCACAGGCTACCAGTTTGTAGGGCGCATCTCTACGGGCAAACTTGTAGTTTTAGTCACAGCCATACAGCAGCGCCGCATAGGACGTACAGCACAGCAACAGCATGCAAGGGTTGGTTGGGCATATTTGCAGGTTGGAATAAGGGCATTTTGCTAGGTTTGATTGTTGTATTTTCTCGAGCCATTTTCGCAATAAGGGAGCTCTGTAAGCTTGGAAATATTGAATGAAAAGTTGATTTGAAAGGCAAAAATTCATGTTATTTTTTTGTGTAGATCTGTTTCCACTGAAATCGCTTCCGCTATTTAATTATGTTAATAGATCCGTTATCACACATTTTGTAGTTGCCCCAAATGATGAATCCTATACGGGATGGTAGAGGGGATGGGAAACCAAAGAGGTGAACCAAGAGGGCCTCGATTCCCAAGATGGATTGGTTGTCATGCCAATCGGGGCACTCTTGACTTTATGTTATCCAAGCCCTAGATAACAATGGGGGAGACCCAGATCAACTCTCGACAGGAGAGATCTAACCAGAACACCAGATCAAATCAGATAAATGAAGTACGTAAGGTGTGAGGTATAGTGAACCCTAGATCTAAGGATGAAGTCACAAGATGAATTAAGGTTGGATCAAGAGGCTTATGAAATATAAATATTGACACAGTATGGTAGTACAAGTGACTTATGAGTTTTACAGAAGGATCCAGGATCAAGGCACTAGCAAATGACAGAAATTTCTCCTGCCTTGGGAAACGTGTCCAAGGTAGAAGTGTTAAAATTGAGATGAGGCTATCTAGTACCTTTAGATTAGACTTGATAAATGGTATGACAGTTTCTTAGAACACAAGTCAAAAACCGGCATCAAACAACCTAGAAAAGAGGCAAAAACAAGAAGTGCACATGGGCAAGAGATCAGTGCCTAGGGAATTGGGCCGCAAGGAGTCCCTCAAGTGTGACGCCCTTGAGAACCCACTTTGGGTTAGGCTTAAAGTGAAATACCCAAATATCGTTCGCCACGATTTTAAGTTGTTTGAGCTAGAGAATTTTTAGAGTTTTCCGTAGTTAGGGTTTTGACAATAAAATGAAATGGCTAATGGTTTGGAATCCAAAATAAATGAAATAAGAGTAGATCTTACCCAAAAAATCTTGTAGATGCCTTGATGATGATGATCTATGCCTTCTCGATCAATTTGAGGTGATTTGAGTGAGTGTCCAAGTGAAATCGATTTGCTCAGAGAATCAAGTGCGCCCTCCTCTCCTACACAAGCAAACTATCGAAGTTTGATTTGATGCATCAAGAGAAAATGACTATAAAAGCAAAAGACATACCAAATGGAAATCAAAGATCAAATGATACTATTGAAAACCCCCTGATATTAGCAGCTTCAAGAGAAACGAGTTGAGGAACCCCCTGCAAAAACGTCCCAAGTGAAATCGCCCTCCTACAATTAAACATTGTTTCTACAAAATATATTGGATTCACCACAAAATCTCAAATGCTAGGAGAAATAGACTTTCCAATCAACATCTAAGAACACCCAACAAAGAAGATCCAAGAGTCTCTGCAAATATTTCTTCTATTATCAAATTCCAAGAGCCAAAGTCCCCTTACAATGAGGGGGTCTCTCCTTTAAATAGGAATGGGAGAGACCAAAACCCTAACCACCTTTTTAACGAATAGTTGAGATCAAAAGATACATAAGCGATAATCAATGGCTACGATGAGCCTAAATATAAAGTACATGGATCAACTCAAAAATGGAAGGGGGCGCACTAGCTAAGTTGCCCTAAGGTGGACGCACCACATAAAAGTGACTAAAGTCATAACATAAGCACATGGTGGGGCTAGGAGGTGTACACATCCTTCTCTAGCATGTCCCCATGGCACAATAACATATAATAACATCATCATGATACAATATTGTGACCACATGGCCAAATCGTGCCCCCTAAATGACATAATAAAACCATAATATCAAAGCCTGGAAAGTGTGTGGGCCCCACTGAATGCTGCAACCTGCTCTGGAAAGTGTGGGAAGCATCACACAAATCATCTAAACCAACCTCATGCCATTTCCTTACCTCAGTAGCCCAAATCGAATTCCTTTGTAACCATTTTTATTAGCTTTTATCCTTAGAGAAATCACCTATGAAAGAATAAAATGCACGTAGCTCACTCCCTAGCACCCCAAGGCAAAAATTGACTGCACCAAAATGTCTGGTAGCATGGTAATATGGCAATAACAATTGGTTGGACTCCATACTCCCTCTGTAGCGCCATAGGTGAACCAAATAAAAAGTCAAACTGTGTTGCCAAGCCATTTTAAATGGCAAATCTGCAATAAAATGATAATTTGAGTAAAAGCTCATCTGGAAGTGCCTGAAACTGAAAACTAAGTATCCCAATGGACTCAGAAGGTCCAAATGTACTAGATATGAGTACCCATACACCCTGTGGCTATCTGTATAATCATCTGTAACCATGACCATGCTCGGACAAATAAAAATAAATGGTCTGTAATAATAATAATAACCATAAAAATCATCAAAGCATCATATGAGAACTGTGTCTGCTGCATGGAGCCATCAAATGGGTATGTAAGGACCATAAATCATCAATCTCACAAATCACTGGTCCAACTCAACTCAGGTCCTCCGGTTGACTTGGTCAAACTAAGTTTGACCAGGTCAAAACTTACCAAAATGTGACACAGGCTTAAACTGCCTGTTGCTACAAGTGCAAAAGGTTAAAGCATGCTCCTTTTAATCATTCTAATAGCAAAACTTAAAGTATAAAGTAGCATATCACTAGCCGTGATCATTTTGCTAGGATTGGGTGAGGGTGAAAAATGCAAGGCTAGGCTAAGGGGATGACTATACTGACTCAACACTGTGATACTTTGGATAAGGGAAAATGGAATACACACTTAAGCATATGTTGGATAAGAATAACACAAGCAATGGCAGTGTCTCACAAATGGAATAAGTTGTTTTAAGAAATGCTTATTCAACCTTGGCAAATGTCTACTGCTCACATCCAAGTTGAAACAACTCTGCGAGGATCTTTTCTAGCACCACCAAGACTGGGTGCTCGGCTAACCTTAATTTGAGGTTTTGGGGGACACTTAGAATTAGTTGTCCCTTACTCCATCTCACATCACAAGCCATAGGCTCTGTGAGGAATTTGATCATTACATTTAATTTCATGGCCATCAGTCTTTAGATTTCACATATATTTAACCATTGCTTTCTTTAGGCCTTTATGACCCTTTTGGGGAGTTTGCATGTGCTCAGAAGCACAACTACTCAAGCTTTCGTCCATGGTATTTTTATTTCATTCATTTCATAGCCCTTTAATTCATTGTGCTTAGAAGCACAGTTTTAGTTTTATTTCAATGGGCTTGCACATAAGATATAATAAAGTTTCCACATGCATGTAATGATGGTAGTACTATTTGCTTCACGTTTTAGTCAACACAACTTATGCAACTAGGGGGATTATCTACAATGAAGACCAAACATCGGGGCAACCGACTAGAGAGATCAAGGTAACAAATCCAACTCACCAAAGGGTAAGTTTTGTTGCCAACTCACATGACAGAAGAACGAGAGTTATTCAGCAAATTGACGGAGTCAGACTCAAGGATCCATGTGGAGCTCGGTGATGGTGCCAAGTATGCAGTCAGAGGAGAGGGAATAGTTTTGTTCCAACTTGAGTTAGGTGATTCGTCTGTTGCCCAGGATGTGTTATTTGTACCAGGACTGAAGAAGAACTTGCTCTCAGTCTCAGTTGTAGAGGACAAGGGTATTGCGTTATCTTTACGAGACGACAAGTACTCATACATCCAGAGGGAGCTAACCCTAATACAACAATGAGCATTGGGGTTAGAGAGGGTAACTTAGACAGGTTACAAGGAAATCCTATTCAGGCTTTGGTACATGACAGTGACAACTCGTGTGACCTTTGGCACAGGAGGATGGGACACTTGCATTATAGGACATTGTCGATTCTGAGGGAGATTGTCAGTGGTCTTTCACATTTCATTATTGAGAAACAACGCGTATGCAGAGGGTGTGCACTTGGCAAGAATGTTAAGAATGCTTTTCAAAGCAGTGAGAGTAGGTCCAAGGGGATCTTGGATCTCATTCATTCGTATGTATGTGGGTCAATGTTCATAGAATCTGTGTAGGGAGCATCATATTATGTGACGTTCATTGATGATTTTTCAAGGAAAACCTGGATCTTCTTTATAAAGACCAAGGATGAGGTCTTCAGTTGGTTCTAGGAGTTCAAGGCTCGGGAGGGGAACTTAATAGGAAAGAAGATCAAGGTCTTAAGGTCAAACGATGGGAGAGAGTACACCTCCAATTACTTCAAGGATTTCTACTAGGAGGCAGGGATCAAGAGGGAGAAGACAATCTCGTATAACCCACAGCAAAATGGGGTTGCAAAGAGAAAGAATTGATCCATCATCAATACTACAAAAGCTATGATTCATGATCAAGGACTGCCTATGCTTCTTTGTGCAAAAGCATGCAACACAACAATTTATTTGCATAATAGGAGTCCTCACAGGGTATTGGAGGACAAGACTCCTGAGGAGGAATTCATAGGAGTGAAACCAAAGATCAATCATCTCAAGATCTTTGGTTGTCCAGTTTACATCTATGTGCCTGAGGAGAAGAGGACAAGGCTTGAGCCTTTAGAAGAGAAGGGTTTGTTTGTGGGGTACAACGAGACCAAAAAGGCTTACAAGATCTTCATGCCAGCACAGCAAAAGACAGTGGTGAGTTGAGATGTTAAGTTTGATGAGAACTTACCATCTAGGAAGTCTCATGAGTTACCACCAATGGCAAAGGGCAAGGAGAGGGGGCTCCGGAGGGAGAATAGAATTCACAAGCTTCCAGTTCAGAGAGTCATCCTTCAGGTGAGGGGGGGTTAGCTCCTTCCCGCTCTGTCAAGAGACCCAAATAGTTTGAGCAGACATTGGAGGATGCTCAAGAGCATGTTGAGGCTCCCAAGAGCTCAATCAGGCAGAGTAGGCCTCCGAGAAAGTTTTCAAACTATATGGCATTGATGAGCAACATCAATGACAGCATCGAGAAATTCAAGGCAAGGTTCATGGTGAGAGGGTTCTCTTGCAGATGGCAACATTGAGAAGTTCAAGGCAAGGTTCGTGGTGAGAGTGTTCTCTTAGAGAGGAGTGGACTACGAGGAGACATTTGCTCCAGTCGCCAGATATGCTTTCATTCAGGCTGTGATATCTTTTGCCTCGGTCATGAGGTGGAGGATTCACTAGATGAATGTGAAGACAACCTTCCTCAACAATATCATTGAGGAGGAAGTATATATATAGCAGCCTCGGGGCTTTGAGGTACATGAAGGAGTCTCATGCGTGTCGGCTAAAGAAATCCTTGTTCGGACTCAAACATGCACCTAGGGCATGGTATTCTAGGATTGACATATACTTGTTGAGCATGGGCTTTACCAAGAGTGAGGCGGATCCCAACTTGTACTTCATACTTATTGGATATGAGCCACTCATCGTGGTGTTGTTTGTGGATGATTTGTTTCTCATAGGTGCAGAGGAGCTTATAGAAGGGTGCAAGGCCAATTTGGCCACGAAGTTCAAGATGAAGGATATCGACTTAATGCATTACTTCTTGGGGTTAGAGGTATTAATGCATCCATCCCTATGGATAGGAACTGTATCAATTGGCAAGTACTGATCTTTCGTCACCCTTGGACAGGCATCCATCCCTACGGATAGGAACTCTATCAGTCGGCAAGTATTGATCTTCCGTCACCCCTGGACAGGCATCCGTCCCTAAGGATAGGAACTCTATCAGTCGGAAAATACTGATCTTCCGTCATCCCTCGACAGGCATCTGTCCCCTAAGGACAGGAACTATCATTCTCTCTTTCGAGAGAGGTCCCTCTAGACCACACCAAGCTTGTCTCGAAAATATTCCAACTTTATGCGAGATAGAGGCTTAGTCAGCACATCAACAACTTGTTCCTCTGTAGGAACATACTTGAGCTTTACAGCTCCCTTCTGCACCATATCCCAGATATAGTGGAACTTGATCTCGATGTGCTTCTATCTATCATGGAACACAAGATTCTATGTCATCTTGATGCAACTCTCGTTGTCACAGAGTATATCCGTAGCATCAATCTCTGCATCAAGCAATCCTGCCAACATCTTGCGAAGCCACACTACTTTGCTACAAGCTGAATAAGCTGCTACATATTCAGCTTTTGCTGCAACACAAGGATGCTTTCTACTGAGCCCGTACAAAGTCTTCTTCAATCTGCACACATGTGATTCTCTGTAGAGAGTCTCGAGTCCTAGAGGTTGCTCGATATCGTCTTCTACTTCAATTACACCATCTATCTGGTGTAATATCCACCACTGAGTCTGCCCACTGGAGCAACATCTCGTCATAGTCGACTTCCTCTTTCTGAGAGAATCCTTGCTTTGTACTTCTTGATTTCATAAGTCTTGTTCTACGAAAATCTCATCATTCTTCATTTGTAGGTGATCATACACGATACTTCCTACAAGTCAAGTTCAGTTGCATGGTCAGAAACATTTCATAGTTTCCAAAACATATTAATAATGACAAATTCACACAGTCATGCAACTATCTTAGCCTAATGCTTCAACACAACATTCACCCATATCTCGTACTCATACGGTAACTTTCTAGATGCCTTCCATCTCCACAAGAACATTATTAAGACCGTGCACTACTCCCAATATGTCAGCAAAGAGGTTTCATTCTAGATAAGTAGCAATGGAATGTTGTACAGTACCATAGGCCACTTACCCATCACATGCATATTATATCCATCAATTCAAACATTCTAACATGCATAATACACATATTAAATCTAGGAACATAAATATGTGAACAACAATTCAAATACTTATCTTCGTTTGTTTGGGTAGGATCTCTCTTGGTCCTAGTCTCCGTGCAGGAGACCCTAATAGTGTGCTCCACTCCATCATGTGGGTTCTTCTACATCAAGGCTACATAACTGGAATATGACCTTGGTCTCTTGCTTCCTTCTGGAGCACCATATCTTCCTGCATCTTGTATTATTTCTCGTACCCAAGTTGGTCTTCTCTTTCGTGAAATCTCCTCATGAGGTGTCTCCTCAGGTCTCTAAGGTTCTGCCATGTCATGATCCTCTGGAATAGGTTCTTCTTCAACATTTCTTTATGGTACACTGTTTGTTTCTGTAACTCTAGGAGCTTCATGCTCATCTTCATCCTCATGAGTCTTCTTGGATTTGTTGAAAGTTGTGTCTTCATCAAATGTAACATCCCGGCTGAGTTCAATCTGGCGGAATCCGATGAATATCTCTTATGGGGTCTTATTGCCAAGAGCATTGTGAGAGATTATGTTCTATACATATACTGCGGTTCTGGCTGCTTCTGCCCATAGATGCATGGGTAAGTCTTGATCATGGATCATAGCCTTCACTGCTTCTATGATCATTCGATTCTTCCTTTCAGCTACACCATTTTGTTGTGGATTATAGGGAATAGTAAGCTCCCTCTTAATCCCTGCTTGTTTACAAAAATCTTTGAAATCGCCTAAAGTATATTCCCCTCCATTATCTGATCTTAGAATCTTTATCTTCTTCTCAGAGCGGTTTTCTACAAGAGCCTTGAACTCTTTAAACTTTTCAAAGACTTCATTCTTATTCTTCAGAAAATAAATCCATGTTTTGCGGGAGTAATCATCAATAAAGGAAGCATAGTAAACATACCCGCTTAGTGAAGTGGTGGACATAGGTCCACAAATATCTAAGGGAATAATATCCAAAATACCTTTCGCTTTGATGTCGTTGCTTGGAAATGGATTCTTTGTACTCTTTCCTTGAGCACATCCTTTGCATACTCCTTCATGATCAACCTGGACTTCTGGTAGTCCAATCACCACCTTACTTACTATTGGTAAGGCTTTGTAGTGCACATGAGCTAGTCTTCTATGCCATATAGCTCACAAGGGCTCATGGTACTGGTCATCAATGATGTATCTGCATGACCCTTCAGTTTGTAAAGTCCTCCTTCTACTCCAATGACTAATGCATCATCAATATTCTTCCCCTTTGGCCACATAAGAACTTCACCATCTATAAATGCAAAATTCGAAGACCTTTATTATCTAATGCTAAAATAGATAGAAGGTTCTTCTTCAAACCTGGTACATAAAGTACATCTTTCATATTCATGGACTTTCCAGAGTCCAATTTATAAGAGGATTCTCCCATTCCTTTGATGGGGTATTGATAATCATCTCCAAGCCTTACCTTGTGTGGAGATTCCTTCTGAATGAGATGTGAGAGGGATTCTTTGTATCCCGTCATATGTTTTGAAGCTCCACTATCTAATAGCCAAGTATCACTCCCATGAGATACTGAACCAGTGAGGGTTGATATTAGAACATATTATTCATTGGAGTCTTCATCATCTCTGGTTTTGACTTCATCATACTCACTATCTTCCGTTGCATGAGAATGAAATCTCTTCTTCTACTTCTTATGATGTCCAGATTTGTTTGGACAGTTTCTTGCAATGTGTCCCGTTTTGTGACAGGAATAGCATTCAATGGAAGATAGATCTTTCTTAAACTTCCTTTTCTTCTGAGGTCTTCTTGGAGAGTCCTCACGAGGACATATGTTGTTCTTTCTTTTCCTTCCACCTTTCGCATGAGTTGCCAAAGCTTGATCTTCATTGTCGTTTAGTTTCTCCTCCCTCGCCGCTATTCTTTCTTCCTCTTGCACACATTCTTCCCATAGCTGACTGAACTGGATCAATTTCTTTCTAGCACAAATGCCACGAACAAATGGTACCCAATCTCTGGGGAGACCATTCAGAGTGGTCATCACAACTTCAGCATCCTCTACCATGTCTCCAATAGCTTCTAGTTGTTCTTTTATCTAGGACACTCTGGAGAAGTACGAGTGCATGGACTCAAACTTCAAGATCTTCACTCCCTTGAGTTGATTTCTCAAGGTCATCTTCCTATTAATGTTCTTCCCTTTAAATAGGTTGGTCAGGGCATCGAACATCTCTTTTGGGGTCATCTTGGAAGACACTTGGGGGATCAAGCGATCTTTGATGGAATCAACAATTATCCTCTTTGCCTTGACCATATTCTTCTTATGCCTTGCTTTGGCTTCATCTACCTCTGGATCTGTAAGTCCTTCCTTTATATAGTTTTCTAGGTCATGTTCTTCAAGGATGAGCATGACTCTATACTTCCATGCCCTAAAGTTCTCAGCTCCTTCAAGCTTCTCATCAAGCTTGGTATTCCTTGTCATCTTGATATAATAAGTACTTCAAATGGAAATATAATGGATTTGAGACTTACCAGAAAAGTTGTCCTTCTAAAAACTGCTTCTACTTTGACCTAGGGTTTGTTAGAGAAACCCTAATTTTCCGACTTCGGGATTTTGGAAAACTAGATGGATGAGCAAATTCGCCTCCTCAAGGCGAGTTGAGCAAAGTACTCCTTCACCCAATTCTGTGAGCAAATGATCCAAAAACTTGATGCCCTAATTCTCCCGGGCTGAAGTGGGGGACCCAAAAATGAAAATTCTCAGAATTGAAATCGCTTCGACAGAAAGATGCGCCCTAGTGAGGCGGGCAAGTTAAATGCACTCTCTTTTTCAGCTGATCTGTGGAGGGAGCTCCTGGAACAAGAAGCCCTAGTTTCTTCAGTTACGGAGGCTGCACATTGTTTTCTTTCAGGCCTACTCTGATACCATGTTAGTTTTTACTTGTTTAGCATATAACATTAAACAATCTATCACTGAAAGAAATACAAGCACGGCAAGAACACAATGAACACAATATTTCTCTCAGGGAAACAACAAGGGAGAAAACCGTGGCAAAATCTTCCTCAATATAGAATTCACAAAGTACAAAAGTAAACCCCAAGACAAAATCAGCTACTCCTCCACTTGTGCAAGCTTCCCTCTCTCTCTCCTATGCGAACTTGTGTGAGTGAGATGAGTGAATACAAATGAGCAACTCATCCTCTATTTATATTCTTCTTTTGAATTGACCTTTTACTAACTAGGTCGGCTCTAACTCACCTAACCGGGCCGACCTGTACTTTTACAATAAAATATTCTTTCTAGATCTTTCCAGGCCAACCTAATCAGTTAGGGTTTTACATTGACTCTTTTAATGACTCTTTTAATGACAATTACATCAATGACATCTCTCTAAGGAGGAATACAATAATACAATAGAATATCTTTCGCAGTTACATTTCTTTAACAATTAAGAGAATAGAAATTGTTGCTCGGATCTCCCTTGCATGTCGGCCCATTGATTACTTTAAAATCCCAAGCTTTCCTAATCGTTTTGATGGTGAAAAGACATCTTATCCCCTTCCAGTTTTTCATGGTCATGATGGGACCACTCAGCCAAATTCCATGTTATGACATTCCTTTCACGTATGAACGAATTCAACATGTGCCATGAGGATCATATGATGCAGATGTTTGCTCATTCTTTGCAAGGGGATGCCTCACATTGGCTTTATGAGGGCCTTCCCTCATTAGCTTCTTTGAGATATTTCTAAGCCAAGTGGCATTATGATGGAGATCATATTGGAATATTTAATATTGAATTATTCATTAGAAACACTCTTGCTTACTTCTTTCCCTGGAAAGAATTTCATATGGAAGAGCCCGGGCTACCCAATGTCAACATGGTATATGACATTCCTTTTTCAGAGATTCATGTTGATCCCGTTGAAGATGAGCATAAGGAACCATTCATTGAAGATATTACTGAAGACCCTCATCATGTCACCTCAATAGAGAATGTTGAAGAGTGGGAATTTTTTTAGGACTATTTCAGTGATGGTGATCACATTTGTACTCCAAGATCACCTCAAGAAGAAACAATTACAGAATCCTATAATGAAACTTATGATGAAATCGGTAATGTGTATGATGGCACTCCTCAATGTTCTCCATATAATGGTTTGGAAGGTTGACTCCCTTGTGACCTTTTTTCTGAAGAGGATAATTATGATCATAAAGAGGACGGGTATATCCAGGAGTATGATGCAAGTGAAGGGGATTCCTGTTAAAGTTAGTGCAGCTGCGAAGCCCATTCTCAAAGAGGATGGTACCCTAGTCAGTTAACTAGTGTTCCTGGTCAAGTTAACCAGGCAAAGTAAAGAGTAAGACCCTAGAAGGTACCCTAGGACCCCCAGCTGTCTCCTGGGGTTCTTAGTCGAGGACCAATCAGGTTGATGCCATGGCAAAGTCCCTAGCATGTGGCTAGGACCCCTATTTGTCTCTAGGGTATTATGGTCTAGGGCTAGACAGTTTCTTGGTCACGAGGACCAAGCAAGTCCTGCAGGTTGAGACAGAGACATCCTGGTCCGGGACGAGGTAGATTCTTGGTCACGAGGACCAAGTAGTTCCTGCAGTAACATACCTGGTCAGTTAACCAAGTGGATCTTGGTCAGTGGACCAAGATGATAATGTGTGATGTCCTCCTCTCCTAGGTCTTTGAGATGGTTGAGTTAGATGGTCTTCTCAAGGGATTGGCCACCCCTTGATGAAGCCACTAACATTTGACCTTAAAAGCAGTCTAGAGGACCCTGGACCACATGATCACATCATCCAGTGTGGACCCTTCCTTATACAGTGATGATGAACTTTCAGGTTTTATGGAACATTTGTACATTTGAGAGAGAGATGACTAGTTGTACCTTCTCCACCTTGGTTGATTTACTTTTGGTCCTTACACCCTGTTGATTATTGGTCTTGTGGTACCTTGTCTTTGACTTGTGGTGAATAGGGTCATTTACCCACCTTGAGTTATCTTTTGATTTATACCACCTTTAATGTTTTTGGTCTTATGGGTACTATGGTTGTTTGTCCACGTTTGAGGTACACCCTTTGGTCCTAGGGGTTACGGGTCAATATACCCACTCTTGTTTTTATGGTTTTGACTTGTACCATATTGATTGGTCATAGTACCCTCACCTATTTAATTGTATGGCCCTAGTCCCCACCTAAGACACTCTACTTTAGTTTATGTTATTAAATGTGACTTTATTGTTTTGACCATAATGTGTTGGTACCCACCTAAGTCACTTATATTTTATATTTATATATCTTGTGACTTTTATTTTGTCCTAACTAAATGGTACCCTCCTAATTATGTGGAACCCTAACATATTTAAAAGATTATTTAATGATCTTTCTAGAAGATCTATTATCCTATTTATAGAGATCCTTTGTTTCTCATTTTGATATATTCATAACGTCACATCGCAGCTCTGTCTCCTATCCTGCTTGATGTCAAGGGTTGAGGGATTATATGTTGTTGCTTGATCAATTGCTTTAAGGTCACCTATCGGCTTCATCTCAGATCTGGTTTTTGGATATTTGTTTAGGGTTGATCTTGTTGTTGCTACCTCTGATTTGATTGTTGAAGCTTGATTGAAGTTTGATCTCCCAGCTGACATCTGATTTTTACCTAGCCATGACCTTGGAGAAACTCGGTCTGCTGTACATGTTTTGTTTGAGGTCTGATTTGTGCATTCTGACCTAGCCGTGAGCACTTGGAGTATGGCATTGCCACCTGTGAGCCTGTTTTAGGCAGGCCATGACTTTATGAGTCTGTTGTTCAGATTTGGTGAAGGTCGCATGCCTTGTGGAGGACACATCAGTCTGTTATAAGTTCCCATTTATTGATTAAGGGTGTGATATTTTACATATGTGCTCTCTAGTGGAGGCTGTAAGACCTTAGGGTCTGTTTCAGTTTGATGGTGGCACACTTATGAAGGTCGTGAGGCCTTAGGGTATTATCAAACCCTGCTTTCTGCTCACTTGTGGAGGGCGTGGCCTTATTTGATCTAAGATTTGTTGACCGACAACTCTATGGTGGAGGTCGTAGTCTGTATAGGTTGTTTGGACTGAGTCTTTGACTGTTTGTTGATGCTGTTTGTTGATGCTGAGTCTTGCCCTTGCCCAGATCTGTGTACTGAGATTTTTGTTTTGTGGTCAAACTTATGTGCTAAGATTGATTTATGATCAGATCCACTGTGCTATGACCTTGTTGGGTTAAATCTATGTGTTGAGTTTTGTTTGGGACTAACACTGTGTTTCTAACTGTCATTGACTATTTTGGTTATACCTCAGCCCAGTCATTTCTCTCTCTCTAGTTTGTACCAACCCTCTAGTAGGGTCATCTAGTTCCTAGTGATTGACTGGCCTTTGAGAGGCACAGTCCTTTTCTAAAAGTAAAATTTTCTGAGTATAAAACAGGAAGGGTTCCACACTCCAGGTAAGTACCCTAAACTTGTCTTCTTTATTTATGTTTCTGTTAATAAGCATTGTGTAAGTTATACTACTGTTAGTGATTACATGTTACTGAAGATTACTTTAACACGGTGACCAGTTGGTAGTGTTAAAGATGAAAACTTGAAAGAGATGAAAAGTATGTTTCAGTTCTATTTACTGTTGTACTATTTCGTTTCAGTATCAGTTTGTTAAAAGTAATTTTTGCATTAAAGTACATTGATTTTTTATTCTTCTGCATCAAACCCTAACCCTAACCCTAACCCTAACCCTAACCAAAATTTAACAATTCCCTTGTGTCTGACAAAGATGTTGATCATGATTATTGGACATTCATTGAAAATCCAATCTATGGCATAGGAAATGATGAGTCGGTATCTTTTGATGATTTTGTTGAAAATCCCATATATAATATGCCCACAGAGGGGAATGTTGAGTCAAATTCTCTTGATGGTTATTTTGAAGATCCCATCTATGAGGTGTTTAGAGAAGGGAGCATGGATTTTGAGTCCTTGGGTAGTCTTCGTACAAAAGAGGAGCATTCAGAACCTTTATATGATCATTCAGAGCCATATCCTTCAAAATCTCACACAAGTACCAACAATGAAGACTTAGAGAAGCAATGCAGTCAGGAGTCAAACTAGATGTAGTTAATTGAAGAGCAGTCTCAGCCATCATCTTCACATACAGAGGTTCCTTATGATTTGGAACAGCTTGGGGTTTATGCTTTCACAGAGAGTTATCATCAAAGAAGCCCTTCAGATAAATATGATGCAGTGGTTGGTCTTCTTCATTATACTGAATTGTACATCGGCCCTGTCCAGTCATGGATAGATGAAGCCTGCGGGAGGACTTACCATTTGGGGAAGCACTTCAAAGATCTATTACATGCTTATGATCTCTAATCCAACCCTCCCATCCAGAATATTCATGCAGGTTTGCACTTTCTAGTAAACGTGTCCTTGTTTTGGCTGGTAACCGAAGACAAGGCAAAAATCTTTAATATTGACAAATTGTTAAGGTGGTTACAATGGATTTATCATTTTACTTAGAATTTTACTTTATACCATGCTTAGAGTAGGAAAATAAGCTCCTCAAAGTGAGCATTTACTTTACACATTTCTTTCTAGTACTTAGGAATAATAGCCTTTTCCCTTAGTTAGTTTTATTTTTTAAGAATAAATGCAATTTGTGATTCATTGGCTTCTTCGGAAAACTTGTGTTGTTGAAAGGTTTTCTTGTCAAGTTGAGATGTTTTTACAAATTATGGAAACTAGAGATTATGATGTTCTCGTATGCTCTCCTTGCCTGAAGACCAAATCGAGCACACATATCGCAGTTGGAGCCAGATGTTATCCACTAAAATTGCACTTAGTGGATTCCAAGTTAACCGTTGAAGACTTGAACAATCCAATTGTTCAATATCAATTTCGAGGTCCATTAAGCCAAATTTTGGCCCCTTTTTAAATAATTGCATGTTCATACCCCTTGGGGATATTGTAAAATGTGCTAGCATGATGGTCTTTTGTAAAGAACTTGGATTCCTAGGACTTAGACATCAATCCGATCATTCCATGGTGTTTTTTCCCTTGTCGATTATGAAATGTTGAATAAGCGATGTGCATAATTTTCGAGTTTTTCACCCGCTCCTCCAAAGCTGGAATGGTCATCTTTGTGGTTAGGCCTTAGGAGGTTATTAAAGTTCATGTGTCAATGTTTATGAGCATGCTAGACATCAAATTGAGTTATTATGAACATGCACTAGGTCACCTAGGATTTTTATTCACTTCTGAGAAAATAATTTTTTCTCGTAAAATGGGTCAATTTTTAATGTTTTAATTAAAAAAACCAAAAATATCATAAAAGTGTGGTCTAGAGGGAGATTTTGCTATGGGGGTGCTTGTTTTCTAACCAGGAGAATTTGTTAAACCCCTAAACCCACTTTTCCTAAGTTTTGAGTGATTATTAATCACTCAAATAAAAATTCTCTCGAAAATGATAAAAGAGAATTCAAAAATTCAAAAAAAAGATATGAGAGAAAATTCAAATTCCTAAATTAGAGGAATTTGGTCCCACTGAAGCCCAAGTTATCTTAGCAATCATCATTGGAGGCCAAATCAATCAAGATTTGGTGATTTCAGTGAACTCTAAGCTTAAAACGAGTTGAGCTTTATTGGGAAATGTGCCCTCTCTATTTGGATGGACGAATTTGTTGAGATGGCAAATCGTGGTTGGTTGTTGGAGAAACTAAAGAGGTGAGGGCACCACTCTTGTGAGGTGGCATCCACCTCACTCAATCAACCCTCAAATCTTTGATGGAATCAAGGCTTTGATCTCTCCTTTGATTGCTAGTGCACCCCCTCAAACCCTTAAAGTGATGCATCGCCCCTCTTCTATCATTTGGCTATTTAAGCAAGGCCTTGGCTCATTGTTTGGGATGGTCAGAGAGGACCGAAAAGGCTGTTGAAGTTTGCAATTGTTCTACTGTAATATTTTATGGAATAATAGAAGGCTTTGGAGGCAAATCTCTAGTGTCGGGTTTTACGATGGTACCAGCACCAGCGTACCTGCAAAGGTGCCCCAGGGAGAGGGTGTCTTTTTTCTGACCAGGAGGGGTGTTTAGCCAGCTTATTCTGAGGTAGGGGCATGGCCAGACCCTCTAGTTTCTCCTTTGGAAGTACTATGGCTTAGTGGCATCGTTGACTGCCTCATGAAAGGGTTTGAAACCCTGAGGTTGGTGTCTGGGGCTTCCAAGGGTGGGTCACTGGGTCACATGACCCCGACCTTGTTTTATCACACAAGCGGCAAGTTCTTCAACACTGTAACATTTACTCATCCTTTAGAGCACCCTCCTGGCCCTCCAGTTCATCAGCGCCCTCTCTTTGGGCCCCTCTATAAAGGATGACATCATCCTTTCTTGGCAAACTGTATGTTTGCTAAACGTGGGGGGCGTAGAGGGTTTTCATCTCTGTTGGGGTTAGTTGGGGCATGACACCCCCCCCCCCTACGCAGTCTGGCCTTCAGTTTGGTCAAATTTGGCCTTGTTCAGCCATTTTGCTCATGTTTGGGTCAAATCTAGGGAAAAACACCCAATTTACCCAGTTTTATCATTATTTTATATTATTTTTGTTTTAATTTTAAGTTAACATTTTTTATATTAAATTGACCTTATTTTATGTCAAAGTGAGAGTGAGATCATATAAATTGAATCTCCTCACTTCGTTTTTAATCATCAACTCTTGGGATAATTTCATTAAGTCTGCTATTTGCCCTAACTAAGGCTCTTTGAAGAGATGCACACTCCTTGATGACGGTTATTTTGCAAGTTTGAAGCATTTCTTGGAAGTTTTACTACTGTTCATGCCATTGCTAAGGTGAGGCTAGAGTTGTTTGCTTAACACATGCACTTGGAGGTATCTATACTTTTGGTTTGATGTCTCTTAGTCAATTTGAAAGTGATTCTTGTTAGAGTTGAATGGAAGCCATTATTGCTTCATTTTGTCTTGATTAGCCTTTCATTTTTAACTTTGATCACCCTTGCATTCAAGCTTGAGCTTTAGGTCTTCAAGTTTTGTTAGGCTAGGTCTCCTCAACGAATCCTAGAGATTGTTGAGGTTAGCCCTAGTTTCCAAGATTGCCAAGTACCATCTCAAGGAGGGTAACTCCTCTCATTAATGCCCTAGGGTTTGGTAGCTAGCTTTCTCTTGAAACCCTAGTTGTTCATTTACTTTTTAAACCTAAATTATGAGTTGTACTTTGTAAATATTTAGTTAGATTAGGTTGTTTTCTTAAATTTATGAGTTAGTGGTTATTTTATATGCTAAAAGCCCTAAAATTTGGTTAATTTTTAATGATAAAAACCTAAACTAACCTCTAAGTGGTTGCGTAAACCCTAGCAGCAGACCTTGTCTTCCCCCCTGCGACTTCCTCTTCTAGGGCTCCCTCTCCCTCACTCTCCTCACCATTCAACTCGGCCCTCATTCCTTTGCCCATTCAAGCTCTCGGCATCTCTGTGAACCCCTTCACTGGCCTTTCTTTCCCTTACCCGAGCTTCCACCCCTCTGCTGCTACCTTACCTTTTGTTGCCTCGGACCTTCTGCAATTTGCTCTAAACTTGCTTCTCCTCCATTCTTAACCCTTCATCCTCCATTCCTTATCCCCTATCCTTCTCCACTCCTCCCTTCGTTGCCCTCTTCTCCTACTTGGGCCTGTCGACACCCTTTCGACAATCCTCTCCCCATCCTATCCGTAGCTACCTCCTGCTGCCCCATTCCTCCTTCTTACCGCAGCCCTAACTCCATCCTTCTCCCTTGCCATCCGAGCCCTTCCTTCACTCCACCTTCCCTTTCCCTTTCCCATCTCCATCGTGCCCTCCTTCCCTATCAGCTGCCCTAATCCATGGGCCTTCCTCCCATCCTTTATTGCCCCCATCCTAGCCTCTCTCTCACCTTACACAGCCCTGCAATTTACAAATTGCAGACCTTGTGTGTCTCAACAGCTCACCATCCCATCTTTCCTACACAAACATAAACAGAAAAAGTTAGCATTTAAACCTTACAAACTTGTTTACTTATTCATATGACAAGCTTATCCATTTGTATTTTCACTTACATATCTGAAAGTGTCTTGTTAAGGTGACCTTAGTTCTATGTTATAGAATACCAAGTGACATGCATAACTTTGACTTACCATTGATATTGTGGTTACTTTATAAATCTGAAGATTACATCTGTAAAACTAGAATGTTTTGGGTCTCCTTGATACTTATGATGTTAT
Organism: Larix kaempferi; assembly: GCA_027924585.1. Classification (NCBI taxonomy): domain Eukaryota; kingdom Viridiplantae; phylum Streptophyta; class Pinopsida; order Pinales; family Pinaceae; genus Larix; species Larix kaempferi. The sequence continues at coordinate 2,297,746 of BSBM01000594.1, read as the reverse complement.
TAAATGTTGGTTGTCGTTGATAGCCTTTACATATTCCATATTTAACTACTGAAACTAATTTGACATCATATGCTCCACTATACTTTGCTAATGACACATTAATTGCATGCCTAATTAATGAATACCACTGACATCTCATTACTATATTGAATATGTGTCTTATTCTCTTACTGAATGACTAGTCCTTACATCATTTCAATTATTGGCTTCTGTTGCTATAATTGCATTCAAGCACATGACATTGACAATTATCACTTAACGCATATTTGGCTATTGGTTGATGGTGTTAGCAATATAGTCTTTTGATCCAATATTGATTATCGAAGTACATGCTTATACGTTTATACATTCCATTGAATGATCTAAGTGAATTATTGTTTTTTATCATATCTTTTGCACCCAATGGCATTGATCATAATATTATTGACTCCATTTAGGCACTGGTCTAGCTAACAAATTACCCGTAGAACATAGTCTTTTGGTTGTACTGGTGTCTTACAGGATTCCATAAGGATACTTCTCCTTGGAGGTTTCGACTTCTGAAGAAGTTAGAACGGTGACTGAGGTGACATTGGGTCACTAACCTTATTTTTGCTTACTGGGAATTAGCCCTGCTAATTTGCCCGGTAACATCGAGCATCATTGTGTGTGGATGAATATTGCATGGTTTATGATATAATTTGTATTTATTTAGTTTCTTGTATCATGTTGGTTGAATGTTGGCCTTTAAAGGGGAGGTATCTCCTAATAGGTAAGAGAATTTCTAGTTTGACTATTCTCTTTGTTTGTTTGCTTTAGATCTCGTAGGTGGGCATGTGCATTCTAGTTTGATTTCCATGCTTTCTAAGTTTCCATTGTAGGCAGCAGCAATATTCGCTTTAACCATTTGTATGCAAGAGTTTACAAGTTGATGCAGGTGCCTAGCTCAAACGGTTGGTTGATTTTGTTTGACTCCTCCAACTTTCAAGTCTTTTTGAAGAGCATAATCCCTTCACTTTCCACCAGCAGGCTCCACAGCTCAAATATTCCCAAGCTTCTAGAATTCCTTCTATCTCTCTCTCTCCCTCACTTTTATTTAAATTTCTCCTTGGTTACAGTTACTTGCATGCTTAGCTAAATTAGTTTCCTTTTGAAAAGAACATTTTAAAAAAGCTGATTTACGTAAGTATGCTACTAGATCTAAGGTTTTAAAGCTTAAATTTGAGTAGATCTAATTTGGTTAAGTACTTAGATTTATTTTTCATCTTTTTAATACTTAATATTGTATGTTTCTAACGGTTTATTTGGCACATTTGGTGCATTTCAGGTGGTTGTTTTCTCGCTTTTAACGAACAGGTAGGAGGAGGTGCTGCTGAAAATTTCAAGATCTAGGCCATACAAGACTTCTCGGAGCACCTTACTTCAAATCTGCTTCATCCTGAAAACTTTGTAAGCCTTTGGATCCGGAATTATAAGGACCAATGGTATCCACCTTCATAAGTTGTAAATTAAAAATAAAAAGCAAGTGGGCTACCCACCACCCACACCCCATCCCCCTTGGGGGGGCTCGCAGTCTCATTTTTTTGTGCTTTGCCCTTTTCTAACTTTTTTTTGCTTTATTTTATCAACACATGCACACAATCTGTCCTAACGGGCTGTTTAGTTAGCTTTACTTTTTCCTTTCGCAAAGTAATAAATCTTGATTGGTTTAATTAAACAACTTCATAGTTAATCAATTCTTAAAACTAATCAAGGCTCAAGTTCCCGTATGCTCTGGACTACTGCGGTTCGTTCGAACAGTTGGTCACACCAGAAAGGGACTTGAGTGACTAGCTTAATAGGGCAATCCAACAATAGCTTAATCACAAGAACTCGGGAGGTCGGATGAAACTTACTATAGAGTCAAGGGGCTACTTTAAGCAGGTTATGCCTCGCCCCGTTGGACACTTGGTATAGTTGTCATTGCGCTAAGTTCGAAGGAGTAAGTTGGAGTTGGGCCAAACCAAGAATTAACCCACTCCTTAATCACTCATCCATAATAATTAAAACTGACAAACGAGACAACTACAATACTTTCCCGACACGGCAACATTATTTTCCGACTCCATTGGCACTGATCTATTTTTACAAACAATTACATGCACCTTTAATTCTTATCTTGATGAAGTAATTTGTTATTTGCTTAAGTCAATTTATATGTCATGGTTAAATCATATTGTCAGCTGTTGTCTTTAAATTCATGTGTTGGTTCTCTCTCTTGTTTCAGTAATCATTTCAAACTCCTAGACTAACTTTCATTTCCGTAACTTAGTTTAAAAGCCTTAGTTATTTTATTAGGGAACACCCCCCTTGGCTTCGCTAGGAGTTGACCTAAACGGAGGAGTTGAGTGTTAAGTGACAGTATCTCAACTCTTTGCTTGCCCCCAAGAAATGCACCTAGCGGCTTGAAGATTTTTGCCATGCTAACTCCCCCCAGGTGCGTGTTCCGAAGGCAACAGAGATCAAATACCACTTCATCCGAGACGTGGTGCAGAAGGGAGCAGTGAAGCTCCAGTACATATCCACAGACAAGCAGATAGTCGACGTTCTCACCATGTCTCTGTCCAAGGCAAAGTTTGTACACTTTAGGGACGAGATTGGTGTGATGGAGAATGCCTCTCTGAGTGAGAGGGAGCATTGATGGATGTGTAATACGGTGATGATGAGCGGCAAACATTCATATGAGAGATGAATGTCCCAGACTCTGTGATGATGAGAGCCAGACATTCATATGAAAGATGAATGGCCCAGACACCATGATGATCTTCCAGATGCAATTGTAGTACAGTAGTACAGAATCACAGATACAATTCAGTACAAATATTGTAGTACATATTCAATACAGCTCCAGTACAGATGTAGTACAGATGTTGATGCAGTATAGGTACCATACAAATCCAGACGTAGTACAAATGCAATACAGATGAGTAGCATCGGGCAGACGTTCTCCACGGTAATCCATGGTGATGGAGAATGACTCATTCAGTGACGAATGGCCCTGGCGTAGTCTTAATAGACTCGAGATGCAGATTATGGACATCCTCCCCAAGTTAGCGACTTGGCGCATAATGTCTCCCTCGCTGAGAGGGAGTGTTGATGTTCTCCATGGTTCCAGCATCGGGCAAACATTCTGCAAATCATTCTCTTGGATGGGTTTGCGACCCAGTGAGAATGGCCCTATCGTAGCCCTTGTTTGTGGCTCAGATACTTAGCCTCATTCAATCATGTGGATTGGACTATAGGGGGCTAGAGGTGACATTGCATACTCCATGTGGGAGTGCTCCTCAGCCAGAGTGATCTATTCTTGTAGAGTAAGATGACTTGTCTATGTTACAAGGAGATCTTATCTCCTTGTATATTAAACAAAGACTAATCTAATGTTGAATTTGACAATTGGCTCTAAGAAGTGTCTGGGACTTCTTAGAGTATGGTCAAATCAACATTAGAGTTCTACTAAAACGAATTTGACCTCATGTGAGGAGATATCAACGAGGAGAACTTTTCTATGACGAAGAAATAACCAAGGAGTTAAGGAAATCCATTGAAGAAGTCCAAAAGAAAGTGGAAAGCAAGGAGGAGCACAACTACCCCAATAAAAGGGGTAAATTGACCCTAGAAGACAAAATGACAAGTCAGCTTGAAAGATAAATAAAGAATAAATAAAAGCACAAGCCGACCTCAACAGTGAAAATCAAGTCAAATGAAGAATATAAATAGAAGTGTTCTCACACTTCATTTGACACATTGACACATCACATCTTCCTCTCTCAAGTGGTGCGCACTTCTCAAGGAGGACTAGCAAAAGTCACATGAAGTAATTTTGGGGTTTTCTCATATTCCCTTATTCTCTTGGAAGATATTTACCCTTGCTAGGGTTTCTTGTAGAAGAAGGGCACAATCTTGTGCTAGGGCTTAATCTTCATGATTGGTATTGTTCTTGTATTGGATTAAATTCTTCTGAGAAAAGTTTGCTAGGTTTTCTCCTTGTTTGGGTTTCCCAAGATAAATCTTTGTGTCTCTTATGCATTATTCTTTCAATGATACTTGTTTTATTTTCCGCTGCAAATGAATGATGCTATAATTGTGGGATGAAATGAATTATGAAATTAAAGTTGAAAGAGATGAAAATTATACTGCTAAGTTAAAACAACAACAACAAAAAGATGATGAAGTATAATGAACACTAAAAGATAGCCCAATGAATTGAAAGTAGAAGGTCACTGGGTCAAGTCCTCGGGCTAGCTGCCTTTGTGAATATTGTGGTCCTCACTCGATGTCCTTGCCAGGTTAGGTTGCCAAAACTAAAACCGAAGGATTTACCCCAGATACCATCCTCTAATGAGAGAAAGTGCCTAGAGGGTTTCCCATAGTGTGCATTTCGTCGAAAAGGAATGAACACAAGAAAATGAGGTATAATGGGTTTACTAGGGATGCCATCCACGAACGTTGGGGAGCATCCCTTGGGTTTCCCCACGAGGTTTTCCTCGGAAAAAAAGAACTATATTCACCCAACTTAGGCAAATTTATAGGGAGCCTTATTTCGATATTTTTTTAATCGACTGAACTCAAGTGACCTAGACTAGTGACTAAACTTTAAAACTTGGTTGCCTATTCTTGGATCTGTGCTGTTTTAACATTCAAATAAATTGTGTCTTCTGCCTTCAATACTTTTCCAAACTTCTAGACCTACAAAAGCCATAGCCAAGGCTCTGTAAAATTCCACATGGATCACTTACTTCCTCTGATAGTTATTCCTACAAGTCAAGTACCTTAAAAATTGAATCTAACATATTTCCCTCATTATTTCTTTAAATTTGGACAGATACATTGTCTAGTGATGTTTATTATTCTGTCAAAACAAACCAGATAAAAAATCATTTCAAGATGTGCACGCAGAAATGAAGATCGTTATCTATTTTCCTTACAGAATCAAATCTATGTGAACTCTTGGCAATGGTATCTCAAGTAAAAGCTATTAACAGAGATATCAATTCATTTATACTACAAACAAGAAACTCTTACATTTTAACAGTGAATCAACCGAAGTATTAAACAGTTAAGGATGCTTTCATCAAAAGATGAGACTTGTCCGTGGGACACTTTTCCTCTGTGGAGTCAAATCATGAAGACTTGCAAACAATTTTGTTCATTCAAAGAACAGAATATTTGGCTCTTGAAATTATAAAGACCTCAATGACAAAATATGGCACATGCAACATGGTTCATCTCTTTGCTCTGTTTAAGAGGATATATTTGAGCAGTCTTTCCTTCTTAGTCACCATTGCTTAGTATAGATAAGACTTTGGGAGAAGGAGCAGAACTCTCTCTCCCTGAACCCCAAAGGAGACACTTCAACTATTTTGAGATCATTACCTACTTGCAAAATGAAAACAATAAAGCCAAGTTTTCCTATATGTAGTATAGAATTTCTACACAGGTAAAGTCTGTAGTTCCAGAAAGCCATATAATATGCTAATATTACAAATCACTCCCTTGTTGCAACTATATATATAATATGCATAATGATAACAAGTGTGCCATTTCAAAGACATACAAATGATATTATATTCACATAATGAAAAGCATACCTTTGCACTTCGCCTGTCAAAGTGATCTAGGGCATCATATAATAAAGCTGCAGGTGATGTGCTTCCAATCTTAAAAATGGATTCAGTAGAGTCGGGCACACACTGCAGAAATTCCATAATGGAATTGGACAAAATCCTCACACCATCACATTCAGGAATCAAAACCACAGGTTCATCGTAAAAATATTTGACTGAATCACCATAAGGCCCCACCATCACTAACATGTCTTCCCAATATAGCAGTACACTATCCATTCCACACCAGACTAGTTGTTCTGGAGGTAGAGCTGACTGTACATAGAATAAAACATGAATTTCAGAATAGAGATCTTAAGATTGCTACATACAGTCTTGGTGGAAGACAAAAATCCGTCATGCTTCATACAAAATGTCCCATTTGCCTTGATATATGAGGCATGCATAGACCTAAGCCAATAGAAGTTGAAACATAAACATTGTGATTCAACCATGAATTGATGTACATTTTGGTTATGACAAATAATGTTTTGTGCTTTCTTATTTTAGTTTAATTGGGATGATGGTAAGCTTGGGTTTCCAACATGATAAGTTCAAGAAATGTTCAATCTGGCTTACCAGCAAATTTCCAAATTGATTGGGTGACACACCCAACAAGTCTCCAGAATCATCTGATGTGTAAAATATCCTAAAAGATTTGAAAAAACAACCAAACTTAAAGCATAATCCCCACGTACAGCCCAAACCTCAAAGAGTGATCAACTCTCCCATTTGAAAACTTCAACTCATGGAGACATACTGAATTTGGGAGAGTCACTTAATAGGTGTTTTCAGGCATTCAATAAATTTAGAAACAAAATGTGACAAAAAAATTGCTCACCTCGCAGTTGAACTCAAACAGGATTTTTGAAAAGTCTGTGGAAACCACAAGCAGACGACCATCGTGAGTAAAGGATGCAAGAAAATTCCCATTTGGCGAAACTGCCATCTTCTGCAAGGGCCCAATACCAAATCCCTGTTGTTGTACAGCGTCCTCCTCCACAACCAAAACATAGTCATTCACTGCAAGAAGTACTTCCACATTTCCTGACATGGTATACTGAGGCTCGATCACCGTCATGGAAAGTGGAGGCTCCTCAAGATTCGTATCTGCAAGCTTAAATGGTATTGGCCTCTGCAAATCAGGTATGCAGAAAAGCTGGTTCGCCTCAGTCAGACAGACTAAACCATTTCCCCATATGATGCATTCCACCACATTCTGTTCCCAGCACTCCTTGCCCATAGAAATCTGAGGTTCCTGAAGCTCACCATGAATGTTATACCGATACACAGTGCCGTCTTGCACGACGCAAACCAGCGTTTCTTCATCAGTCCAACCTAAGCCAATCAACCTTCCACCGGGCCGATCCCAAACAGCGGAAGCTAGAAGCCTCCCGGCTGAATTGAAGATTTGTAGTTTTCTTCTGGCTGACTCAGCATAGAGTTGGACAATCTTTGATTCATCTCGGATGACAGCAATTGGCCCACCAAAACGGGCACAAGCAACCTTGTGCCGGCTTAAATCCATCTTCGGCCAGACCATGGAGTAAATTTCTGATTTTCGATAATACCGATTGTAAAGGGCCTGCCATTCTGCTGCTACCGAAACTGACATGGTTGTATTCAAATGCGTGGTAATCGCAAATGGGAGAGCAATTCAACAGTGAAGGCAGTGGCATGCCAAGCCACCCAAAAAGGTTCAATTCTCTTGGAGACACGAATAAGTGATTAGGACAAGGCGCAAATCCTGCCAGGTAATTTTGACTGAAGAGCAACCCCCGTTGCAACAGCTTACTCAAACAAAAATGCCTGGGATTAATGGATTACCCTTCAAGGGCCGTCTCACTTGGTAAAATAGGCCACTTGCGGTTCCTGACGTATTCTGGCCAGCCGTAGTGTTTTTCGAATTTAAAGGAAGCACTTTCATAAAAGCAACGTGTGAAGATTAATGGCCAAATTGACCATCGAAAATTACTTTTCAAGCCAAACCCCTAGAAACTTATTTGCCAGTCAAGTCTGAATTGTGCACAAGGCATAATTTCCATCTTTACCAACCCTAAATCCAAGCTTCATTCTAAATTTTTCATGCCGATAACACCTGTTTGCCCATCAATAACAAGTTTTCCATTTGCTTACTCCAAAACCATTAAATTAAAAATGTCTGGTACAAAAATGACAAGAACAAAACCCTTGCATGGGCAACATATCTCAGAGATCCGGCGATGCACGCGATCGATTTGACATAATGTCTGATGACTTAAAATGAAACTAGCGGGAATCGATCTTCTTACCTTTAGTCTGAATGTAAAAAAAAATTCAAAATGTGCCGAGAATGCAGATCGGATTATGCACGCGACGTCTTTGAAAAAATGCCTAACCGATGTACGCAAAACCCGGAAGAACCGATCGCTTTAGATTCAATCTAGCTAACCTCTGGGCATAAAGGCCGATTGAATTCAGTCCTGTGAATAAATTCGAAGGTCTAATTTGAGGAAAATTTATCAAAACCGTCGCACTGCGATCAAATTGTGCACAAACCCTGTGAAAGTGTGCACAGAGGATTTGAAAGCCTGTGAAGGAAATAATTGGGTGACTGACAAAAAGAAAACTAGGCAAAAACCTCCTGATTGCGAGTTTAGTTTTAAAAATTAAAATTGAAATATGTATGATTATTTTATTTGTTGTTAAAAGAATTTATTAAAAAGAGGGTTGAGTGTAATAACTTGTCACTTTTTTTAAATGAGAAAAACATGTAACTTGTTATTTTTCGGTAGGAAAATCAAAGTTACATAATAAGTTTAAGACTATTCATTGGAGCAGATTAAGTCCATATATATCACAAATATTAATTGATTGAATGTTAAAATAACTATACTTTGGTGACTATTAATAAGCAAATACATATAAAGTCCATACTCATTCATTATCAAAGTTGGCTCTCGATGGAGAAGCTGGTGTCTTACACTGGGAAGAGTGGGAGGAAGGCATTCTCTCACATAATGGCTTTTTTTGGTTTTTTTACGATGTTACATAATTTCTGAATCAAATGTTGATGTATAGGTCATTGGCCTTGACAACATAGTTTTTGGATGGATGTTTTGAGTTTTGGTCATTTTGAGACTTATTTTGTTGGATGTATGAGCTCACAGCTCTTGCTTTGAATACAGAGATATATGTACTTTTTGATTTCAATAGAAATAACAAAAGTTTTTTTTTTTTTTTTTTTTTTTTTTTTTTTGCTGCTTGAAAAAAAGCCCATACCCATAGTTCCAAAATATACTAAGTCATAACATTACAAAGAAAACAGAAAGATTAAAGAGACCAAACTGAGCCATGGTCCACGAGGGAGTTATCTAGATACTCTTCAAAATAAAGAAAACCATACATAGGTCCTATTGCCTCTTTGGATAATCTGTCAACTTCCATATTTGTTTCCCTCTAAATGTGCTTGAAAGTTAATTGTTCAAAGGATTTGATCAATTGTTCCACGTTCCTAAGCCAAGGAGTTAGTAACATAGCCTTGATAACCATATTTCCTTCCTTCCAATTTATGATAACCTGAGAATCTAACTTGCCACTTAAAACAACTGTAAATATGAGGTACTATGATGGAGAAGGGGAGGGGATTATTAAAGTCATAGGAGTATTTTCAATGCGTTATTAAGCATGTATTTAACTTTCTCGAACACATATATGCACTCAAGTATAGAATAGACCTGAAACACCTAGTAAGTAAAATTACCCTCAATCAATCAATTATTGTTCTCAATGTAAGGATTATAGTATTTATTATAGCTTATGTGTTGTCATGGACCACTTTTCACAATTAAAGTGGATTGCAAAACCACCAGAAGGGGAAGGGGTCATTACGAAAACACCATTCATGGTGTATATGACTTTATTGGACACACATGCACACACCCAATAAGAGAGATGTCACATAGAGGAGGGAAGGTGAATGTTGAGAAAACAAACATAATCACTTTACAACCAAGCAACCATTATGTTAGTAGAAGAACCACTATCGTCACGGATGCCCTAGTTGGTGTGTCGGGGCTTATATGTGTTAGACTTTTGGGATGCTCTAAAAATGTTTACAGCATGTTTGAGGTGCTTTGTGATATTTGGGGTACATGGTGTATGTTTAGGCCTTAAATAGTCCAAGATGGATTGTAGCACAAGAGATGGTTTGTGATGGATATGCACACTTGTGAGAGGTTGCTCAGTGGATGTCAAACCTCAAATGATCATTGGCCCAATGTTCTTCCCTAGGGCATTAAAGATCTCTTGCATAGATGATGGACACCCTGCATGACGATCCGGGGAGGATTCGCTTGGTGGGAGAATGCCTTATAGGATACGAGTATTATGCATTATGGAGGAGGGCTACAAGCCTATGATGGCATGTGGCAACTTGGTTTCCTATTCGAAGAATTGGAGATTACTCAAGGACGATTAGGGCTTTGACAATGTTCTTGCAAGGGGTAGTTTCCCAAGTGGAGTACTTAGCTTTGGACAATGGATGGAGTGTTGTGGACTTGCGTTGCATAGCTACATCACCTTGGGTCATTATTGTTCACAACAACATCATTAGAGCTTGACACTTATACTCTATGAGTAGAGCGCTTCACTTGTGTGGGGCTTACTTGTGTTTAGTAGGTTTGCTTATATGGCTTAGGCCAACCTGTGTTGTATTGTTGGTCTCCCTTACCTCTCATATAAATAAAGGAAGAAGAGAGTCTTTCCAAACAACACAACACATCACACATTCATTTGTATCTCTTCTTTTGGAGTGCTCTCTTAGTGATGCATTGGGGTTCATGAGAAAACCTTAGTGGAGCATACGAGGAGGAGGTGGATGATTTCTCTCTCTTGAGATTCTTCTTTGTACATTTGCTCTCTCTCTCTCTCTCTCTCTCTCTCTCTCTAGTGCTAGGATTTCTTGGTCTCTTGGAACATCTTGGGTTCTAGGTGTTACAACGTATTTTTCCACCTTGTGAGCATTAGCATTGATTGGCCTTCAGTACTCATTTTATAGACTTGGATCCATTATTTTCCCTTCATGAACCAAGTTTCCCTATTTTTCTTCCTGTACGCTTGATGTTCTATTATAGCCAGCGTACACGCAGGCTGCACCTAATTAGCCTGCGTACATCAAGTTACCTGGTAAAAACAATAGAAAAATTACTTTTACTCCCAAAAAGTGGTCTTAGGGTGACCTTTGGCCCTCCATATACCCCGAAACGACTCGAATTGACCTTTCACTTACCTTTGGAAGGCTATAATGAGCTCTTATGGTGTATGGAAGGGAGGAGAAAGAGAGAGCAACATAACTCTAGTGGATTTTTGCCGTGACTTGAGTCTACACTCATTAATCCTTGTTGTTGTGAACTCCTTATGTTCACCTACCAAACTCCTTTCATATTTTGATTTTGCCATTGCATGGGGGATTGAAGTGGTGGAGGCACAAGTGGAGAGACCTAGTTCTCGGTTCAGATTGGTTGTCGGCAAGAAGTCGTATCATGTACTTCTTGTTATTAATTAATGGAAATACTCATTTTCTTGTCCAATTGATGTTGTGAATGTTGTTTAAATTACAATGGGTTACATTTGCTTATGATATCATGGATCATGTTATTGATTATGCTAATATCTTTCACATATTATATGCACTTGCTTGTATTTGTTGTTGAGACTAATCTGCAAGTTCAAGTGTAGAGATTGAAAGCTCAACGGGGATCTACTTAGAACATCCGGTTGAAGGTTGGTTTTATTCTCCATATCTTAACATTTTCATTATAATAGCATTGCATTGGGAATTGAGTTATTTTCTGGTAGTCATCTATCTGTTGTGGTCTGCCCCGAGCCATAGGAAGTTTTTCTCCATAACACAAGGGTCAGTGCTTCATCCCTTAGAGGTTATAGATTAGGGTTTGAAAACCCTTAAATGTATTTGGGGAAGAAGAGGAGTAGGATGTCTTTCCTTAGAGATAGTGTTGGAGGAATTGTTGCACTTGGAGGAGATAGGGTTTGTTGATTAACCCTAACTAGGGCATCTTGGGTGGTTAGATTTTGTTATAGCCTTAAGAGGATACTATGGTATGCATGTACTTCATTCATTGAGCATAAATATATGAGATTTCTAGTTGTACACATATTGTATATATTGTAGATTTGATTTTAGCATTTTATCTTATTGGGATGGTTATTTTTAGCTCTTAATTGTCTTGTTGATTTTACACACTTAAAATAAATTTGTTGAGGGATTTAACACTAAGATTGAAGATAATAGTGCAACCAACTATTGATGTTGTGTTTGTTGCTATATTTGTTATGGAGGAGGATTTTTCGGATATGGTTTATGCATGTGAAGTTGCCCTAAAGGATGGAAACTCATTGGAATTATTGGTATCTTTTCTCTCTAAACTGTTTTGAATTTTGGTGCTACTAGAAGTGAATTATTGTGATTGTTATGTTGTTTTTTTACATAATAATTATTAGTGGTCCTAAAGGTTGAAAATTCTAGGGTTAAGATCCGAGAAACCTTCTTGGAAGAAGGTGAATTTTCATATTTACATTAATTATCTGGCACAAATAAAATTTCAACATGGTATTAGAGCTTCTTATGGATGAGGCCACTCTTGAGTAAGAGGGAGTTTGTTTTTCAAATGGATTTCTCCTAGGATAGCTACTTGACCTACTTAAGGCCATTGGGTGAGAAAACCTTGATTAAAGAAACATTTGAACTCGAGAAAGGGGTTTGTCTTCTTCACTCATGGAATATTTATGCTTGAGATGAGAATTTGTACTTGTGATATCTTTTGATAGGTCTCTCTTGTAATGAGGGATGATGAGTTTATTACATTAATGGTTGTTATTGATGTATTTTTAGTTAGTGTGATGCCTAAGATGACTCGTAATAGGTGGTTTATTTGTTCTAGTGATTGCTAGTGATGGGTGGTAGATCTATGGAGTATTGATTGGCATGTTCTTTTTTCAGTAGGTGAGATGCTATAAAGGACCTGTGATAAGTGGTTGATTTGTTCCAATATATGCAAGCTTGTTTTTCACATGTAATAGGTGGAGAATCTTTTTGATATTGTGTATTTTATATGATGGATATGTCTTCGATATATTGGTTGTCCTCTAGAATTATGTCCATTATTAGATGTTTTGTGGATAGTGGAGCTTCTAGACACATGACATATGATAGGCCACTATTCAACAATATTAAGGAGCAAAAGCGAGGCATGACTATGGATCTTGGTGATGATGCCGCATACCATGTGAGGGGAGTTGGCCTAATTTCATTCTAGATACCTTTGGGTGATGTTCTTGAGTTGAGTGATATTTTATTTGTTTTGGGTTTGAAGAAAAACCTCCTTTCAATTTCTTGTATAATGGATGTACATTATAGAGTTGCCTTTGAGGGAAAATAGTCCACCATAAGTGATTTTAGTATAGCAAGTCCGATGACTTTGGCTAGAGGGGTGAGAAAGGGTGTATTTTTTAGGTTATTGTTGGTGCCCAAGTTTTGATCAATAACTGTGTGTCGATCCAGACAGTTAGAATACAGTTGCGTGACAACTGAAAGTAGTTACACTACGCATTGAGTTCAGTTAGAACTTCATGCCAACACATTTTTGCAGTTTTGTACCTCAGCCTATATAAGGGTTGTTTTGTAAAGGGTTGGGGTTCTATAATTATTCGGTTTTTGAGTGGGTTTTGCATATATTTTGTAAGAAGTGTTCTGTTGTTTCTGTTAGTTGATATATCTATGCGCTTATGGTGTAAAGCATTATGTAATTCTGTTTATAGTAAGACTTGATGTATGGAAAAGATTTAACTTGTTGAGCTGAGTTTTATAGCCATGTATGATGATAGCACAATTTTGCCTATAATAGAATGAAGTTGTTGTCCCATATATGTTATGCACAATGTTTATTAGTAGATGTCTATGGATTTCTTACCAGATGGATGATGAATGCTTGTGTATATACCAATCTAATACATGTCTAAGTAAAGAACTGTTAATATGTTGAGTGGAAAGAGCCTATTCCTCCCTACAAAGCCCTGGTTCAGGTTCTTGTATATTTTCCTGTGGCCATCTTGGGTGAGACCTTACTCTACTTGCAAAGTATTGAAAATGTCGATGCCTATGGGGTTTTTGTTGGTTGTATAAGTTGAGCCCTAGGTCTGACAGATTGCAGCCAACAATGGTTCTGTTGCCGGGACCTGATGGGGATTTTGTTAGGAGGACAAAGTGATGAGGTGAAATCCTACCAAATACGAGATTGAATAATGGTTGGAAAGCAAGGAGGACGAATTCGTGCAAAAAGAGATTAGAGAACTGCATATCTCACCTCAAGACTAGACATAAAGGTAAATTTACTCTAATCTGCATGAAATTTACTTTTGTGAGTTTCCTATTTTGTTGTAAGAATGGGTAAGAGGCAGTATGAGATAAATAGTACCTGGAGCGCACCTTGGCTAGTACTCTGGACTATGGAAAATATCCAAGAACTGCAAAATTTAGACAATACCTGGTCTAGAGCTATTGGTTTTTGGTTCTTGCACATGAAAGAAGGATATATTATATAATTTGCTATAGGATCCAGTGAATTATATAACCGCGAAGAAGAAATATTCAAAGAAGGCTCGAGAAAGAGGTTCTTAAAGCAAATTCCACTCTAGATAAAGATGTTGTTTGTAGGCTAATGACAATGAACCTTGATAGCATGGCAGTGTAAGCCCTGCATTGTGGGGGTGGGGTATGAAGAAGTGGGAGAACAACTAGGCGTGGTAATGGATACAGAAGAGAAAAGGCTCCAAAGGGAGAAAATACATGTAAGGAGGACTGAAAAAAGGCAAGTAGTCAGAAGAAAGAAAGAAGAACAAGAAAAGCAGCTGATAGGGAAAGATAAGATGGAGTGGAGAGGAAAGAAGAATGCAAGAGATGGGATTGTGCGAAGACAATGTGAAGAAGGTTCTTCTGTGCTAGAAGGGTGTGTAGAGTCTGGGCAAGAAGAGTGATCAAAGGATGAGAGACCTCCCAAGAGATGCGGAATGGAAAAAAGTGAGAGCTCCGATGAGAACAGTGATATCACACCCTTGAGGCTGGGAGAACAAAAGAATCAAGAAGATGTGCAAGAAGATGAAGTATAGGCTAATGTAGGTACTTGCATGATCCTAAGAGAGACTGCACGACCATATTTGAGCTCCTCTTGACCCAACATTGTCAGAAGACGTGTGCCAAAAGGTAACCCAGTCTCTAGCCCAACCCCCCAGTGCCCTTCATTTGATCAAGAAGACTAATTATTATTTGAGTTTGCGAGGGAAGAAAGAATTGAAGCCAAACCAAAGGTTAGAGAAATTAAAGTTAGTTTGACACATAAGATTAACCCAGACCTACAGAATTGAAGAAGTACTAGTATTGTTCCTAATCCACCAGTCACAAGTAGAAGTACTAGTTCACCCATACCTACAAGGATGGCGACAACCTCAAATTCTACCCTGAGATTGCATGTGTTTCATGAGATGGGTAAAGATTGTGCACAACAACATTGATTTACTCGCGAGGCAATATGGGATGTGAAAAATATCACATACGAGGCTACCAAGATCGCACAACTAGAGACCATGTTTAGAGACATAGATGACCTAGTATATGAAGTATAAGACCACGGACGTTGCAGGTCAAACTCGATCATTGGATACGATCAAAGCCGACCTTATAAAGAAATCTTAGAAGTTGAAGCCTGAGTCGTAGTGTATTACGAAGATTAAAGAGATCAAGCAAAGAGTTGGCGAGTCCATATAGGACTACGACCAATGGTTTAAGATTTTGCTGCACCAACTGAGATTTCAGATCTTAGATGTACAACACCGAGAATGGTTCATCGCGAGTATGTTGCCACATATAAGAGTTCCACTGACACAGTAGAAGGTGGAGACTCAATCAGATGCTATTCAGATTGCAATAAGGTTGGAAGTGACTCCTGGCGGAGAGGCATCGCCAAGAATAACGCCGGTTCATATGTAGCTTGCTATGTTGACCGTGCAACTACAACAATTTCCTACTAGAAAGGCAGTAAGGGAAAGTGTATGGTGTAGCTTCTGCAAAAAATAAGGACATCACAAGAATGAATTCCCAACACTAAATAATTATCTAGTCATTGGAGCGCCAGTCCTTTTCCTGCAACGCCTATGTCTGAATCATGCGAGGTTTGTAGAACCTAGGGCCATGCACCTTCCAATTCCTGATGTTGTAAAAGTATCAGAGCTCTGCACATGCACCATTCTGTGAGTCCTGCAAGTCTGTCGTCCATGACGTGAACAACTATTGCACTCTATAATTGTTGAAAGACAATACAGTGAATGCCTATCGAGTTCAGGGTGTAGAAGAAAACAGACCACTTGATCCAACGGGACAACAGGGAGCGGCGCGCGGTGGGTTCCAGAGCCGTGGAAGAGGATATGGTGGCAAAGGAAGACACGTAATTTGCTTTAACTATGGAGAGTCAGGGCAATTAGTGAGATTTTGTACTAACCCTCGAGCTCTATGCGCATATTTCCATAGCACAGACCATGTGACAAAATATTGCCAGATGTTTTGAAGAAATGGGAGGATAAGAAAGGTCATTGTAACATGGTGACCGATGAACTAAGAAAAGGGAACAATGGAAAATATTCAGTGCAAGTAAACATAATGAATTGAGGAGGTGCTTGCATAGGTGAAGATATTCTTGGAGATTGCAGTGCTGGAGTATCAATAGAGTAGAAGATTAAGAAATCTACATAGCCGACCAGCTATAGATCCTGAACAAGGCACAAAGAGCGGTCGAGGAAGCTACGCAGTAAGAATTAGAAGACCTGCACCAAGACAAGCTACATCGAGAAGATGAACTGCGTAAACTGCGTGAAGAAGAGGACCGCAGAAAAATATTGCGCGAGGAAGTGTTAGAATTTACACTTGAATAGTAGTTAGGTTAGACCTTTAAACAATTTCTACTATATCACAATAAACATAAGCAATAGGATCACTGAAAGATAGACAAGCACAACATACACAAGAGTTTATCCTGGGAAACCCTCTCGGGCAAGAAAATCTAGCATAAATTCTTCAATATAGATTTTGTCAACAAGTACAATGTCAAACCTAGTACAACGAAGAGCTAAAGCTCTTTCACACAAAGATCCCGAGAAAATATAAGATAAGAAAACACAAATATAAGATGTCTTCATTGAGCAGCTTATTTCCTTCCTCTAGCGAACTTGTCTCTCTCTTACTTGAGCGAACTTGAGTGTTTCCAAATGAGGAATGCGACCCTCTTATTTATACTCTTCTCTAGCTGAATTTTTCACTATAGGGTCGACTTCATTGGGGAAATTTTGTCCATTATTTGGGGCAGAGTACCCATTTTTGGGGGAATTTTACCCACTAATTTTTGTGGGTCCGACTTGTTTATTTCCACTTGATTTCTTTGAGAGTATATCTTTATTATTCTTTTAGGGTTTATGCAATACAAGAATATCTTCCGAAGTTACATAATCTTAAACACTCCTTATTAACAAGGAAGGTATTCTTCTGACACAACCATCATCATTACTGTTGTAACTCTGTACTCTGATTATTTACTTGTGACGTCTCTCAAATCTATACATCACTAGAATTTTTGTACGAACAATCCATCATCTCAATCATGCATCAGTCACGATCATACATCTGGGGGCATCACGGTAGCAACACATCAGCGAGCCAAGAGCGCACATTACGTCATTACGAGACTCCGTCTAGCTCACACAGAATCTAAACACACACATCCAACTGGATACACAGTTCAATTAGATACACATACTCGGTTGGATACACATACTCGACTGGATACACATACTAAGTATGGTCATGCTCTCCAGTCCTCATGAGTATGGTCACTCTCTCTAGCCCTTGCAAGTATGGTCACGCTCTCCAGTCCTCACAAGTGTGGTCATGCTCTCCAACCCTTGCAAGTATAGTCACACTCTCCAATCCTCCTCAGTTGGTCACACTCTTTGGTCCACACATACATAATAGCTCTAACTAGATACGTAGATTGACTTGATACACATACAAAGTATGGTCACGCTCTCTAGTCATCATGAGCTGGTCACTCTCTCCAGTTCTTTTAGAGTACATGCCCATAAATGACCACCTGCCACTATCACACTATACAACTACTAACCCCTTAATCGAATATGTGACTCATCCCTCCATCTTATGAGGTAAGTCCCTCTAGACCACTCCAATCTTGTCCCCGTAGTACTCAAACTTCACCCTTGACAGAGGCTTGGTCAACACATCGACTATCTTCTCATCTGTTGCAACATACTAGAGCGTCACAACTCCCTTCTGTACCATATCATGAATGTAATGGTACTTGATCTCGACGTGCTTGGACTTGTCATGAAACAAAGGGTTCTCTGACAACTTTATGCAACTCTAGTTGTCACAATAGATACAAGTCACCTCTAACTCGAGATCAAACAGGCCTACAAGCAACTTTCAAAGCCACACAACTTCGCCACTGGTTGTACATGTTGATATATACTCTGCCTCGGCCGTACTGAGAGCCACACTAGTCTGCTTCATGTTGAGCCACAAAATCATAACTGACCCCAGACTGAAGCAACATCCTGAAGTGCTCTTCTTATCGACGACACTATTGGGCCAATCTGAATCAACATAGCCATGTAGTCTAATACCACGATCTGAAATATATATGATCCCATAATCACCTTTAGGTACCTCATCACATGCTTTGCAGCAATCAAGTGAACACGTCTTGGTTCAATCATATACTGACTCAATGTGTTCATGACAAAACATATATCTGGTCTCGTGTTCGTTAAGTACATCAACGAACCAATCATATGTTTGTACATGGTGGCATCCACTATCTCTAACGAAGTATCACTCAATAACTTCAAGTTTTTCACCATCGGTGTAGGCATGACCTTACAATCCATTATCCCAAATCTCTTTAGGATCTATACAACATATTTTCCTTGATTCAGGAAAATCTCAATTGGTCTCTACCACACATCTAATCCCAAGAATCATGCCAAGATTATCGAACTCTGAGATCTACTCTCTTCCAGTGAGGAGATACTTTTGTTATCACTCCGAGCATATCCCTGAGATATTGAGGCAAACTATCCTTTCCTGGATAGAGGATAAGTGATGATGTCTCGCAATCTATTTTGTAGTCATTCCCTCTGAAGTGGAGTTTTATGATCCTCATGTAATTGAGCATTATCCTCCCTATGCATCTTAACATCTTGTACTCTCTGCATCGGGACATCTTGTATTGGGTGACTGTTGATCTTCTCTATATGATATCTCATCCTTTGTAAGGAACAGTTCATGTACATATGGCAACCATCTTCAGCCTTGTAGCAAAGGTTGAAATGTGCATCAAATAACTTTCTATCTTGGCATACCATGCCTTGGGTGCCTTTTGACCATGTACAAATCCCTTTACACATGTGATTCTATGTTGAGAGTCTCGAATCCTAGAGGTTGCTCAATATACACTTCTTCTTCGAATACACCATTCAAGAAAGTGATCTTGACATATATCTGGTGTAATTTCCATCACTGGAGATATAATATTTTTGATAGAAGTGTGTCTAGCCACTGGAGCAAACGTCTCATCATAATCGAATCCCTCTTTCCGAGAGAAACCATCAACCTTGCTTTGTACTTTTGTATTTCTTTATTTTGCAAATCTACTTGAAGGTTACTACTAAATAGTCATCACTTGTTCTTCGGAACAAGTATCATCATCCTTCTCTTGTAGTCATAGCACACGATCTTTCCTACAAGTCAAATTCAGACATATGATTAGTAACACTTCATAATCATTAAATCATATTGACTTTTTAATGACAAATTCTTGTGCATACTGGCATCATTCACGTAGTTATGTAACCATATCCCGTATACACACAGTAATTATCTAGATGCCTTCCATATCTACCAGAACATATTATCAAGAGCGTGCACTGCTCCCAACATGTTAGCAAAGAGGTTTCATTCTAGACAAGCAACAATGACTCATGGAATGTTGTGCAGCACCATAGGCTACTTAACCATCACATGCACATTAAGAGTATAAAGTTCATTAATCCTAGCCATATCAATGCATTCACTATAATATGCATAATACACTTCCTGATTCTAGGAATACAAATATGCATACAACTATTGTTAACAATATCATTTAAACACGTAGAGATTTAAGAAATAACTCAAATGACAGTTTAAATACTTATCTTTCATGTGTTTTGTAGGCTCCCTCTTGATCTCTACTTCCTTGCAAAAATCACTATCATGGCATGATGTCATCATGATCATGTTTCATTGAACTTTTCAATAGTTTGCACCAGTATCTGTTATTGAACCTAAGCTTAATCTTGTGAGCATCATACCTTCCTCATATAGTGTCACATGCATTATCACAAGTATTTATTAGTAGCATCGAGATCATAACCATCATAAATATCACAACTTTGAACATGATCATTTTCTATAAAAATGTACCTTACCATAGTTACTTGTGTAACTTATTATAAGAGTTTATCATTCTAGTAAGTACACAAACTCATTCATGTCCAACATACTTGACACATGGGTTTAATAGATCATTTCTTCACACATGCAGATATTGTTCCATAAAATCCTTAACTTGTCAAATGCATACTGTCAATGTCAGCCATAAGACAATCAAGCTAGAATGATCATATAAACACTTGACATGAAAATGAACATAGTAATCATACAAACCTTAATCTCAAGAATGATAAGATACAATAGTTTATCTTCATATATGATTAGTAATCTTAACAAGTGTGTGTGTTTGTTTATATACTAGACATAGTGCCTAAGGTTGGGTGGAACATTACTATTGTGTAGTTAGTTGCTTGGAGAAACTACATTCAATATAAGTGTTTAGATGATGCATCATTGTTGTTATTTCAGTTCCATCATATGAATATTGATTAGAATGGTAAGATAAATCCTGTAAATAGTGATTGTGAACATGAATTGCTTAAGTTAGCAATAAACATGATTCTTGATATCTAAGTGTTGGTTATATTATATTGCACTCCATGAAATGATTGCATATAGATGTATGCCTTGCACATGAAGTCCCATTACACATACAATGCTAACTCTATAGGAAGTCGATGACTTGTCATTAGAGTTAAAGTTGGCATGAGTAGATGTGGTGTGTGGTGGTTACGCACAATGATTAGGGGTTGTCACGCGGTGAGTTGCGCGTAGATCAAAGTTAACTCGTGCAGTGTGTTTCATGATAGAAAAACTTATAAGCGTAGAATGTGTGCAAGGATTAAAGTTGTTGAATGTAGTTCTATGTATATATAAGCGTAGGATGTGTCATTAGAGGAAAAAATGTATGGTGCAGCCTGCAGTGTAGTGAGAGAATATGGAGAAAGGATCCCTCTTGGTCATGATAGGCCATTGAGACCGCTGGGGACGTGACACATGCTTCCATATGTGACTATGTAAACCCCCCAGATACTTGAGGAGTACACATGGGTTCCTGGGTGATATACCCAGCATGACAGCCATCTTCCTACACTCAGTGGTGTATTCTTGCACACTCTGCCCTTGCCTTTGCTTGAAGTAATGCCAACAGATCCATTGGTCCTCTACATACCCGATAGGGTAGAACTTGGAGTTGATGAGGGTTTCAAAGTCCTCCCACTTAGTTACTAGCAGATCACCCTCCAACCCAAGTGCTTCTGTGTGGCTTTCCCACCATGTTAATTGTAATGTCCCTCAAAATACACCCAAAATATTTTTTTAGTAAGGGTCTTTGTATTCTCATAAAGCACTTGTTTACGTAAATTAACTTCAGCACTGATCACTTATGTGATGTCTTCATTTATACACTCATTGCATCTCTGCTTGTTTCCTCATAATTATTATAAAGGTTAGACTATCGTCACTATTCCAACTTATCTCTTTTATTTCAATTATGGATCTTGACTAGCTTGTAAGTACGAGGTTGTTTCCTTAATACACCTAGCATTCTTTACATATCTATGTGTTTTTGTAGACTACTTTTGACTATAAACTGTTTGTCTACCTGAGAATTTAGACTTAGTTGATGTGAGAGAATTTATTTTTACTATATATGGAATTTGGCCCCATAACGGCCTTGGCTTACGTAGCATTGTTAACCATTATACTATCTTTCTTCTCTTGCAAGAGTATTCAACAATATATATTATGTTTAAACAAAAATTATAATTCAACATACGAGATTGAATATCCAGTATTGGGTTCCTTCTATCTATATACAAATTATTTGCATTTCTTTCTAATCCACCCATATATCAAACTTTTATACATGTTAAAAACAATAACTTTAATTTAACTAGATATTAGAATATCAAATATACAACACGCACACACACACACACACACATATACAAAATAAACCATACTCATAATGATATAAAAAGAATAACACATCTTCCATTTACTTCTGCGTCTCCAATGCTTTGACTAATAATCTAATACACTAATATATAATATATATGTGTGTGTAGTAAAGATCTCTACTTTAACCCAACATTTATATAACCTCTCTCTCTCTCTCTCTCTCTCTCTCTCTCTCTCTCTCTCTATCTATATATATATATATATATATATATATATATATATATATATATATATATATATAATGTCATGTAAATATTTTCTTAGCCATGTTATGCCATTGAACTAAAATACAACCATAGTTATGTTGATTTGATACAACCATAGTTATGTTGATTTGATTATATATATATCATAAGCCATAGATAGAAACCAACTATGAGTTTGCCCATTAATACCATACTAACACTTTCTTAATATGATGTATCACCTTCTAATCAGATTCGCAATGAGCTATAACTTGTCAAGACTACCATTAGTTTATATTTCGTATCCTTGACCATACAATAGGATAGGTAAGATGGCGTCGCCTCACTGTCATCAAATTAAAGAAAAGGGGACAACCAAGCGATAAATGCTGAAAGTGACTGACATTCAACAGTTTTAAACATAAATTACAGGAAAGGAAAGGAAAGGTAAGGAAAACAACAATCCACCGAATACTTGCAGACAGAAAACATGAAAGGAAATCAATATTTTTAGTGGATCTCGAGGAGGAGGTTGATTGTATAGAAGAGATGCCAAGTATGGAAACATTGGTATTCGTTGACCACTGGTTGTTCCAACTCTTTGATTCAAATGCCAACCTTAGTGTAGTAAGGATAACAATGATAATTCAGATTGGGGACATGATTCTAAAGAGAGTCAACGTATGCCTTATTTGAGCATTACGCCAAACAACAATCAAACAAGGAGAAGAATAACCAGTCTTATTTACACGATCCACATGCAAACTTTGATCAACATCCTGCAATTTGAATTCAAAATAAAATAAACACACAATAAAATCATGCTTATGACAGAGATCTAATCTCTATATTAAAGAACAATACAAGACAATTAAACTCTTAAAGATAATAAAGATATTCAATTCCAGTACTGGATTAATTTAGCATTTGTCATTCGACAATGTCTAACAATAGATCTGGACGCATGCGCATAATTCGGATTAGATATATCAAGGAACTGAGGTGTTTGTCACTGGGAAGCATTCGTCGACTGAACGAAGGTTCTCCCCATTGAGCTATCAAGCATGGAAACATTGACATTCAAATTTGTGTAGTATACTCGCAGAGACTATCTAGATTATATTTATACATATTTTAATACCTAGAACACTCATGCAGACTACGTAAAAAATTAACACGTTGTCCACACTCATGGTTGTATATCTAATGATAGATATGTAACTACAGGTGGAAGCGTTTAAGCCTGCAATCTCACATTACCAGTCATTGTAGACAAAGAGCGTGATCACAGGTTCTATGAAACGATTGGTTGTAGAATACCAATAGAAATATTCAAGTCTTATTTTAAACAAGAGATTACGACTGCCATATTAACTTCAAGTTTGTTTTTCTTATAAAGAAGACAGTAACGACTAAGGCGTTGCATCTTAGCGTTGGTTCTGGCAGGGAAACAAATTTACAGAGGCTGTACTAATCACAGATTAATTCCTCAAGGAAGGAGGCACTCGATATATACTACAACCAACGGACGCTATCTAAATAAAAGAACTAATCTTTATATACATCCTATTAACTCTGTGAAACCCACATCAAGCCAATGCTAACTATGCCAGTCTTATGTACAACCTACAACTTTCTATAACTCTAAAGAGTTAACACTAACCCCCAAATTTATTCTATATGTACATAAAAACTCTGTTAAAATCGTCAGGGGTATGCATTATAAACTATATAAATACACGAAGATATGCATGATAAATACTAGAGATATGCATTATTGACAGAGATTTGATCTGTGTTTAATCGATTTCATAATTTGAAATGCGATAAATAGTAATTACAGAAAATTGTTCCAAATTTAATTTCATAAATCAAATAGTATTATTCCATGTTGGCATACATTCCATCGGTTTTCCTAACACACCATAACATTGTAAAAATTGATCGACATGAATTTAAATCAAGACTAAGCCAATGCCCATCTAGCTCACCACATAAGAAAAAGGATCAATAAACAATTTAACTACATATTTCCTACCATTGATAAAATTATTAAGCATATGCGAGGTAATTTTACTTACATGAGAACAATGGGAAAAAAGACACTTATCTTAACAAATAGAATGGGGCGATTGAAAACTTGACTGCAATGTTCTACCCATCTAATTGATCTCTGTCCGATGTAGATTTTCCTATTGAGAGACCACCCCTGAGCTTAGCACAAATCCACTAGGGCAAGGGTGATAATCCATTTTCCATAATCAATCTTCTTCATCTTTTCTTGCATTCTTCGCCTTCAAAGATCCCCCTTTTTACGGACACATCAATGCTCTCTTTATAGCCAAAATTAATTTTTGGACTTCCAAGATAAGTTCTTGTTTGATCTTATCTTAACTTAACTTATTTATTTTAGCTAATTTTAATTGATTGGCTTACTTAGTCAATATTTAACTTAGATAACTTTAACTTAGTTAGCTTTACCTTAACTAGTTAGCCTACCTTAGCTAACTTTAATTATTTAACTTAGCTTAGCCAATCATCTTGAGATAGCTAATTAACTCAAGATCTTTATTCAACTTTCTTAATCAATTATCTTGAGATTATAAATCTCAACTTAACTTATTAACTTCTAGTATCTTCTCATATAGTTATCCATGCATACCCATGCATTAGCTGTTAGTTATATCTTTTCTACTTTGGTAGATAAGCCTTTATAGCCTTTTAATACTTTAAAGCATTTACTTTTAATCAACGACAATCAGTCCTTCTGTTATCACTGGAGTTTGCACCTTGAATGCTAAGGCCCAAAGCCTAGAGAATCTTAACTTAAAGGATGATTAGGTTAATGGTAAAAGAAGCAGAGATCAGGTTACTCAACAGTGGATGTATGAACATGACAAACTTGGATAACAAAATACGAGTATGAACTTATAAAAAGAGTGGTCAAGTTTGCTCATATCATAAATAAACATATAAACCATCCATAAGAATCCAAATATAGGAAAGAATCATGGATAAAGCAAAAAAATTATCATTTCAAATTAAGCAAACAAACTCAGCTCGAAAACAATCACTTCAAAGCATTCTTTAAACAGAGTGAAACTATAATACATGCCCGTAGAAAAAAGACAGCAGTATGATCTCCAAATTCTCCTTAATACATTCTCAGCCCTCGGTTGGAACTCTCTCCCGCTACAATCTCAAATATGCTATTTATAATATTATATCATAATATTCAAGGATCAATGATCTTCTCTAAAATATGATTTGTTGCAAAAAATCATCTCGAGTTTCCTGTAAGAAATCTGGAGAGGTTAGTTTGATTCCTTGCCACCTTTAGAACAACCTTTTATTTGTTAATTTCGAATGCCACAATTATGCCTGTAATTGCTCTGCCACCTGATTCTTCTCATCTATTCTCTGCCTCAATTTTAGTGCCAACGATTAGTTCCATATGCTGTTTTAAGAATGAATACTCTTCTATGATGTGCAATTCAACATTCCTTCCATGCAACTTTTCCAATTATTACGAAAACATTCAGAAATGTCTGACACTTGGTTGCTTTGGCGTTTCCATTCCATCTTGAAACTTAATGCAAAACTTGTACCTGTTATGGGTTTCCTTGGATGCTTTCCACGCATTGACTCCTCAAAATGTTGGTGAACAATAAACCGATTCTGCGTGTCACTCAACTAATGGGTGGCGTTGACATGTGAGACATTTGAACTCGGGCTTTGTATTGGCGATGAGATCCTTTTTATGCTCAACGATTTCTTTGTTAACTTATTAGCTGAACGTTTATCCTGACACTTGATGTTTGGGATTTCAATGTTTAATATTCTTTGTATCTGCTGCAAATTACATTTAATATAAATATCTTTCCATAAACTTGTTATATCTTATAATATTGTTTAGGATTGGCTTCTTTGACCATTGATCTAGTTAGATTCATAATCATATGCTTTCATATTGTTCATTTTTTTCCACTTGCTCCATCTTGTTTTGCAGCCGGAGATCGAGGAACTGGAAGTAGATCAAACGAGGAGAAGGGAATTGTGATCATAAGGTAACTCATTCTTTGATCTACCTTGCAAGTTAATCTAACTAGAAAAGATAATTATGTTATGTACTCTTTTTTGTTCTAGATATAAATCATTTAGGTTAGAGAGATCAATTTTTTTCCGCTTTAACAGATTGTCTTCAAACAAAAATGGCGACCATATTGGGGAGTTATAGATCATAGTTTTGATTTGTTTTCAATTCTTAATTTTTCTTGATTGATCCTCTAATTGCCTTTCCTTCCATTAGATATGACCATTAGTGAGTCTCTGGGTTATCCAGACTCTGCTTAGGATCATCATTAGACATGTTACCTTTTTATTCTTGGATTATTCTTATTTTTTGTGGCTTAGATCCCACCCGACGCACCTGGGCAATTCATCACCCGCGTCACTGTGTTTCTGACGCAATTAGCCAATTTGCATACTGTGTCGCTGACGCTTTCTGTCATTTTGCAGCCTGCATCGCTGACGTGGTTACCCAGTGTGCAAGGCGCGTCATTGGATCTCCCAACGCTCTGATGCATCTTTGCAGGGTGCATCGCCCTCTATTACTTTGCACTCAGTATAATGTTTTTTCAAGTTGGTTCTTGGTCTGATTTTCTGAGTTCTGTGTGTTGCCCCTTACAGTCACAGAACCACTAGGCACAACATATTCTATCCTTGGATTGATTGTGAAGTTTAAGTGTCGATTAGGGTCCTAGCTAGTCAAGTGAGTGATTTAGTCATTGTGGACAATTTCAATCCCCCATCGATGTAATCAATCTTGTGACCCATGATCGTTTCACCTGATCTGTTCGATTTGTTCGATCTGACTTTTGAGCGTTCCCATATTTAGTTATTGCGATCTTTTGCTTGATTTTGTGTGTTTTGAGTGTTATTGAGATTTTGGGTGATCACTTTTCTTTGGGAATTTCCAATTGATTAGAACTTGCAGTAATATAGTCTTTGATTTTTCTGAATAGTAGATCTGGAAAGTGGCACCATTCTCAGATATATTGTTCATTATATCCATTTCAAGTTTCTTGCTTCGAAGTGTTGTAGAGATTTTTTCATACTTTGGAAATTATCGTTAAAAAGATCTTTGAAAAGTTTAAAGCAATATCATTATCTTGTATTTTCTTGGTTATGAAAACTTATCTATCATTTCTTTGAAGATTTCAAGTGTAGTTGAATTTTTACAAAGCATTTTAGAGATTGAAAGATTCTTGCATTTTTTATTTATTTTCTTCCACTCTTTTATCTTTATTTTGGAAAATTAAAGTTATTGCCTTCAAAAGGAAATTCTTCTTTCCACTTTTTCGTAGATTTGTTTAACTTGAAAAGAGAAAAAGAAAAAAGAAAAAACATTTAGATTTGGTGTATTATTCATTTTTGGTGGATTAGTGAAAGAGTGCTTTTGATTCTTTTGGTTGATTTTGAAAGCTTAGAGGTACTTGTTCATTTTCATTTTTTGAAACAAAGAAAATTTCTCCTTACCTTAGCAAGTTTTCATCGAAAAGAAAAAGAAAATATTTGCATTTGCATGTAGCTTAGGTTTGCATCTTTTTAAATTCCTGTCTACACCTCATGCATTCACCTAACCGTCAAAGATAAAATTTAATGGTAGCACTAGGTTAAAATTGTATATAAACTTGTGTATTAAGTTAGAGATGTGTTCCGGAGTCTTTAAGCGTGGCAGCTATCATTCTTTGCCTGCACTGCATTCCGAGGGCATGTAGTTCTTCCACGTACCCTTGGGTATATAGAAAGGTACTTCACGTACTTGATAGTATATCGGAAGGATCCCGTCGTGCGGTTGTGCATTAGACAACATCACTACGGATTTGAGTTCCCACGTACCTTGCATATATCGAGAGACCCTTCTAGGATTCCTGTAACCATCTGAGTTAAACTATTGGTCATCTTGGCGTGGCAATACATCGAGAACAACACTCAGAGAGCTACTATGCACGTGCTATCAGGTAGCTGGGTTATATGGTCAGGGGTACGGTCCTAATCCTCCCTGGTTAGTGCTCTAAAATATTGGGCCGAGTATAACTATTCGACCCTGTGATATATCCCAAATTGCACCGCCTTGATAATCCTGTGAGGTTCCATACCATTGAATCCACACCTACCACATAAGTTTGCTTGCGGCTTTAGCTTGTGTAGATTTTGGAGTGTATTTTTCTTTTTTGTATATAAAACTCTTAGGAGAAATTTTGGTTCAATCATTCTAGCTGATCAACCTTTGAGAATATCCCAAAGTATTTTAAACTTGCCACCTGAATATCCCCTTAATTGGGAGCAAACATGGATCAACCTACCACAACTGTGTCACGTGAAGAAGACACTTCTACCATGGAGTCGAGGATGAACTATTCACCTCCCGCACACCCACATACCACTAATCTCATGGGTCCTATGATTGTGGCACAACCTGCTTCACATGGCACATATTTTCATCATTCGATGGAAGGACATCCTGGATTTTCAGTCAACCCCAAGATGGCACGGTATCAACAGCCTTTGGTCCAACTGCATCATTTTCAGACACTTCTTTAGGATGACATGTTTCCGATTTGAGTCACTTCCGACCATGGAAACTCCAATTCAATTTCCTCCATGGATACCTAATGATGTCTATTTTTCACCCATTTATGCGACTATTGACCGTTTACGAACATTCGATGAACGACTTAGACGACATAGTATTCCACCTAGACCTAATTCGGAAGTGTCAGTTATTGAACAACATTCCCCTATCCATTCTTTATTATTTTCTTCACCAGGAACATCTACGCCTATCGTGACCACTTATGAACCAGGTCAACCATCGTTCCCGACGAGTACACCTCAAAGTCAAGTGACCGATTCAACACCTTATTTGACCCCAACCTCTGGAGGGAAACCTTCAAACACTATTAAATATGTTACCGGGACATTACCTCCACCACCCCCACCTCAAAATTTGAGGGGAGGTTATAATCTACATGTTAGTCTATAGTCAAGTAGAGGTAATCCCTTTGTTAGTCATCAACAATCAGTTTCGGTTCAACCTACCATTAGTGGTCAACATTCGGTTACTGGGAACACTCCAGTAAGTGGACAATTTTCAACTGGGGGGTAACCCCTAGCTAGTGGACCTAATCTAACTAGGGGACATCACCCAGTTAGTGGACAAAACGTGAGTGGAGGATATACTCCACATCCAAACTATAGTATGGTTGGCAGTTCTCTCCCAACCATGGGACAACCTATGTGGACACATCACACGGGGGGACCATCTATTTAGATCCAACCCCCATGGGGGCATATCTATCTGGGATATCATAATACTGTTATAGGACAAAAATATCCAGGAAACCTTTTTCCTGGATTACCCTATCCCGAAAACATGAACACCCCATGGGGGCACCATAACGTCCCACCGACTGGACCTCCAGCCGGTGGACCACCCCCACCACCTCCATAAGCTGTCCCACCACCTCCACCACCACCAACACCACCTTATTCTGGAGGAGGAGTACCCCCGCATTCTGGCGGAGGCCCACCTTATTCTGGAGGAGGAGTACCCCCGCATTCTGGCAGAGGCCCACCTTATTCTGGAGGAGGAGGACCCCCTCCCCCCGCCGCCTTCTAGTGGAGGACCACCTTATTCTGGAGGAGGAGGATCCCCACCTTTCGGCGGAGGACCACCTTATTCTAGAGGAGGAGGACCCCCACCTTCTGGAGGAGGACCACCTTACTCTGGAGGAGGCGGACCCCCACCTTTTGGTGGAGGAACACCTTATTTGGGCGGAGGAGGACCCCCTTCAGGTCCACCTCCCAACCTAGGAGGCCCACCCCCATATGGCCAATTTCCTATGGGAGGACCTTACAACCAATTGGTCCATGGTCCTACTAGTGCATAGATGCCTTATCTGTATTACCAGTATCCACAACCAAACCAACAAATACCATTTCTGGCTACACGTGATCTGCCAGACTTGTCATGGTTGACTAACGATCCCATTTATCATGACACAAATTGGCCTGCAATTCCTATGAAGTTACCATCAGACACCCTGAAGTTTGACGGCAAACCCGGTGAGGAACCTAAGAACCATGTAATGACTTATAATTTGTGGTGTTCGTCCAGTTCCCTAATGGATGATTCCATCCGTTTGAGGTTATTCCAAAGAACCCTTACGGGTACTTCCACAAAGTGGTACATTGAGTTTCCACCACGCTCCTTTCCTGATTTTTTTATCTTTGGCTATGTCATTTTTGACACATTTTCAACTACCGATCTGCTACGAAACCGGCACGTATATTTTGACTTCTCTCCGTAAAACCACTGCCACTCACATTTCTGATCATATTCATGAGTGGAGGAGGAGACAATGTTTGATTAAAGATCCCATTCCAGATTGGTTTACGGAGTCATTATTACCTATTATAGCTAAAGACGTAGCTATGGGTGGGGCCGTCACAGAGGAACAAGATATAGCTCGTGCTCAGTACTTAGACCTTATCTATGCTCAATCTGGCACCTTATATGATATTGTTCCTGATGCCCCCTTCCCTACGTACGATCCAACAAAACCACCCATAGGACCTCATACCGATGGCATCATTAATTCCATTCACACCCAGCCTACCACACATTCCGGTGGATCACAAAGCTATCAGAGCTCGACTCCACCCTCCACACAGGTTGGACATCACACCAAAGCATCACTCAGCCCTGCTTCCACTGAAGAAGTGAATTCAATTCAATATGCTTCACCTCAAAAATATAGTGGCAAAAAGAAGAACAAAGGTAACATTAAAAAGTCTTCTAACCAGCAGGGGCACAGACAGAATAATCCCGACGACACCAAACAAAAGCGGAAGGTTAAGTATTCTTGTTTATTGTGCAGTGGTGACCACTTCACCAAAGACTTTCCACATCGGGATGAGGTCCAAAATTTCCTTAAGGGGAACCCCACATCCCCAGTCTTAACTGAACCCTTCCCCACACAACAACAACATATGATTGCGCAACAACAATCTCCTTCTCAAGGAGAAATGTCCTCCACCGCTCATGTTCTCATGATGCAAAGCGAAATGGTCAACTTAAATACTCGATCATGATCATATGAATCTCCTTCTACAAAGGAGTCTGACGGGGGGAATCCTGAAAAATCCCCCTGTTGACAAAGGGTCGGAGCGCACAAGTGCGGAACCCCAAGCGCTGAAAGGGTCAAAGACAAGAACAAAGGACCAGTCGCAAAGCCGAGATATGCGGAAGTAATTAGTTAAGATAGTTAGTGATGGGTCATTAGGACCATTTGTAACGGCCAAGTGTGCCTACAAATAGAAATAAGATTGTAAGCTTTAGATATAATCGATCATCGGAGGATCAGAAGAGAAAAACCTTTTGTGCGTTTGTAAGCCTGAGGGCATTTTCTTGAGTTGTGAAATATGAGATGATACCTTCGCATCTGTCTGTATTTTTGTCTTTTGGATCGATCTGTGGAGTATTTATCTAGTTTTGGTTATGTACTATGAGTAATATGCAAATCTATCTTCTTTTTATCGCAATATTTGATGTTTTCTTGAGATCACAATAGACGTCTTCGCGAATATGTTATGTACCGTAGATTCCTCAAACATGCTTTGTCGATTTGTTTAATTTGTTAAGTATGAGATGGTAATGTAGTTAAGTATTACTAGGATGATAATATGATGTTATAATGAGAATGAAAATCTCTAGGTTGTGTCGATTGAGAGTGAAATAGCGCATGTCTTCTCCCAATTGCGGAAACTTGGTTCTTGTTGCTCCCCTTAGACATCTTGGGTGAGACCTCACTCGCTCTGCGGGTGTTGTTGTAAAGGGTAAAACCTTTCTGGGCCAATGCTTAAGGGTGTCTGGTCGATCTTTGTTGACAGCAGTGCGAAGTGAATCCCTATCGACAGAACTGTGTCAACAAATGGTTCTATTGTTAGGACCTTAGTACGAAAGAAGAGAGGACATGTTGTGGCATCCAACAAAGCTAGAGATCTAGGAATGGTTCGATAAGACGACGCGAGAATTTGCTGAGGAGGAAAATCAGAACCTTGAATGGTCGACGACTGACTGGATACAGAATTATATATACTATGACATCCACGAAATATTCTTCGGTGAATTCCCTATACTGCTACACGAGTGGTTGGCACAACTAACTTTCCAAAAGAGGAATTTTCAAGGCGATGAGCCTAAACACTGGACGTTGGAAACGATCCAGCAATTGAAGCGAGTGGAGAACAAAGCATCTAGAGATGTTGAGGTATGGGTAGATAGTATTATGGAGGGATACATCACTGAATTCGATGATAACAGAATTAAGTCATACATTGACACAGAAAGGAATTTTTTCAAAGAACCCAGAGGAAGGTTTCTATTGTCGCTAAAACTGTGGATTAAAATGCTCATTTACTAAAAAGGTATACTGAAGATGAATTCTAACGAGTAAATCTCGGGTGTGCGGAGGCTGTGGGTACCGCGTGGATGTGGGTTTGATAGAATGATGTGGGGTAGATGGATATGAGCTTCGATGAAATTCTAAGGGAGGCTGTGGAATATTGTGGTACCCTGCGAAGTGGGGTGAGGTTTCGACTGGAGAAGAAGAGGGGGACTGATATCAAGAGAGAGTCTCCTAGGGAAACCAGAATAGATAACTGCGAAACAGGATCACAAGGGACTAAGTGACGTTACTATGACGAAGAAAGCAACCAGGCTACCCCTGAAGCCAAAGAAGGATAGACCCAAAAATACAACGTACCCACAACCCCGTGCACTACGCCAAATTTAGAAGGAAGAAATATGAGCTCTTCGCAGGGTTGTCCGGCATGTCAGAACAACGGTAGGAGTAGTGGGTCTGCAAATACCAGTAGGAGACCAAGGATGGTAGGCGACGATGTGAAAATGTCGATCTTTCAGGGTAATGGGACCGAGGATCCCGAGCAATAATGGTTTTTATGCGAAGCAGCATGGATAGTAAAGCAGGTCCAAGAGGATGATATCAAGAAGGGACAACTAGCGACGACCTTTAGGGGCTATGCGCTGGATTGGTTTATGAAATCCATACAAGTACCTATAGGGAGTCCTGATAAAACACTACCAAAAATAAGGGCAAGATTGATTGATGAATTTAGGAAACCAAAATCAGAGTCGCAATATATCATAAATATGAAAGAGATCAAGCAATTTCCTAATGAATCAGTATGGGAGTTCGACCAAAGATATAAAACCCTAATGGAAAAAGTAAGTTTTGGAATGAGTGACATACAACACAAGGACTGGTTCATCGTGGGATTAGTACCACACATTCATATGCCACTAATGCAGTAGAATATTGCATCCCAGGAAGAGGCACTGGAAATCACGATGAAGCTGGAGGCTTCACCAGTTGGCAAAACAGGGTTAGGTATGAACCAGATCCAAGCGTAGTAGCGAACCTGAGGATCCAACTACAAGACATCAAGAAGGGGAAATAAGTTCACGAGGAAATATGGTGCAGTCGATGCAAATCAGAAGGACATCATAATGATCAGTGCCCGGAATTCTGTGAATATTTACAGTCTGGCGCACCAAATCCACTATGTCAGGGAGGAATGCTGTGGTGTCGAATTTGTCAGACGAGGGGGCATCAAGCAGAAGA
This sequence comes from Larix kaempferi, assembly GCA_027924585.1. Lineage (NCBI taxonomy): Eukaryota > Viridiplantae > Streptophyta > Pinopsida > Pinales > Pinaceae > Larix > Larix kaempferi. The sequence continues at coordinate 2,263,716 of BSBM01000594.1, read as the reverse complement.
ATGCGTATACTTACAAAAAATGGTGTCAAATCTAGCCAACCTTTTCTGCAATTTCTATCGATCGATCGATCATGAAGAGAATGATTGTAAAGCGTATGAATTACTCCAAGAAAGGACCGCAGATACATTTTTTATGAAGTTGGAGGACCAACCCCCTTTACAACAGCAACAACAGTATAATTAGCACCAGCCGCACTACAATCAACCACTACCATAGTATAACCAACCACATCTCCACTATAGTCAACCACAAGCGTTGTACAACCAATCACCGCCGCAGTATAGCCAACCGCAGTATCAGCCACCACAATATAACCAACAGCCATATGGTCAACCGCGAGGAGGTTTTAGAGGAGGATTCCACGGAGGTTGAGATGGAGGCGTTGGTCGTGAAGGAGCTCTTGGATGAGGTCGAGGGCCAGTTATATGCTATAATTGTGTTTAGGTCAAACATTACCAAAGGGATTATTCGAACCCGAATCCGTAGTGTACTTATTGCAGCACAGCGGACCACGGTGTTGAGGAATGTTCCTAGTTGATTGCGAAAAGACAAACTAAAAATACACCCCAACCTCAACCGAATCCGAATGTGAATCAGAATCAAAATCCACCTCTGAATGTTGTTGACGGACAATCCACTTGACCGGAGGCGAGCCGGATCTCCCTAGCTCAATGCGAGTCCAGAACAAATAAAACAGACTACAAATGTGTTTCCTAGATCTACTTAAGGATCAAGTGCTAGATGTCTTACCTCTTTGATTCGCTATCCTTTCTCCCGCTATGTTGCTCCATGTCCCATGGTCGTCAGATCCAAGCTGCAAGACCTGTCAAGACACAGAAAAGAGAAACGAGTAAAGAGCATCTATACAATAAGAGATCTATGTAAACAGTTAAGCAGGTAAACAACACAACATCATCATACATAAGAGACAATATTGGTGGAAAGCATTTGTATTACTGCAAATAGAGGAGTACATGATAGAGATATAGAACTACAACCAATGACTTAATGTAGTAGCCCTTCTCCACACAAGCCAATTGCCAAGCCCTTCCAAGGAAGCATGAGAGTCTCCAAGAGATGAGTGAAAATGTCCAAGAGAGATTTCACCAGCATGTAGATACCATAGTCTTCCTCCCTTTGGTATGGGAGTGAGCCTCACATATATAGGACTAAGTGGATGAGGTTATGGATAGGATAGGATGAGAGATGGTAGGAGAGAGATAGGGGATCTTCCCAATAGGTTAGGGGTCGAGTACCAGCTCTCCAAGAGATCAGGGATAAGCCCCCAAATGGGCAAGCTTCGAGAAAGATCTCGAAATGGCTATTTTTTCCCATTAACAGACCTCGTCGCACCTTGCTATGGAGCAACCTGCGACGTTGCATGTTTCTAGTGTGCAACCTGCGACGACCTCTCAGAAGGTTGTACAAACTGAGTACAAATCCTCTCAAATGAATACTTGGTCCAGATGACTTCAGGGATGTATACACAATGGTCAAGATGACGATATTATCACAATGGTCATGATGACAACACTTGGTCATAATGGCGGTACTTGCAACGGTCTTGATGACGACACTAGGTCATGACGATGACACTTGCAACATTTGCGACACTTGTGACACTTGCACAAGGGTGATGACATTTTGGTGTAACAATGTACAGAAGATCTCAGCGGAGATAAGAAGTCAACCTATGAATGTCGCAGTGGTGACCAAAGGGGGGACTGTGACAGGGGAAGACATGCCACTACTAGTATTCGGCCTACAACAAGGAAACAAGTTTGATTCGATGTGGAAGCATAAATGGAGACCTTTTTAGAAGCGCAAGATACAATGTGAAGGAGTAAGATGCCACCTATTAGCCTGAAACAACTCGTTTACGAGATGGCACAAATATTTGATACGACGAACTCGCAAAGGCCACTAGGGAGGATCAACACCTTGACGGATTTCCTAGAAAGCTGTCTGAAACTGGAAAAAGATCAGGATGCACTAGCAGAAATAACCATCCTATTACACCGACAGGAGGATGGACGACAGGATCAGAGAGTAAATCGATTGCATAGAAAGAAGACAGGGAGAGAAATGAGGATGGATGCGCAAATTGGTGCATTCGATGTCGACTCTATCATTCTGGACTTGGGATCAAATGTAAATATCTTAACTAAATAGACATGGGAGACAATGGGGAAACCACAGCTGACATGGTCCCCTGTACAGCTTCAACTATCATATCAAATAAAGGTCACACCCATTGGTCGATTATGTCATCTCCCAATAGAAATAGAGGGATTAAAGTCTTACGCAGACTTCAACGTTATAGAGATAGTTGATAACACAATCCCCTATCCAGTGTTGTCAGGGATAGACTGGGAAATGGAGAATCAAGCTATGATCAACTTTAAGAAAAGAACAATGTCATTTGAAAATCGCGACATGAGGGTCGTTGCCCCACTTGATCCATCAGAAGGACAGAGGTATGTCGAACCAATGCGGGATGAATTTACAGAAGGATGGGACAATGTCTACAACATCTCATAGGATTACATCAATCCCAATGTCGATGGGGAATTGGGGTGGTGAAGCATTAGCTCGGCATCGTCAGACTTCGATGAAGCACTTGAGAATTGGTAGAATCGATTAGACGAAGTATCATTCAGGAGGCGCGCATGAATCGCCCAGTCATCGAGATGGGTAGCGATGGAAGTATGCAAACTACCAACATACGAAGGATTTCCTAATCTAACTATATTTATCGTCGAATTTGAAGAAAGAGTATTAGAACCACAAAGACTGGTCGCAATGGAGGAAGCACTGAAGGCTACACCAACACGGTGGTGGGAAGCACACAAGTTGATGATAACAAACTGGCCACTATGTTGACAACTAATGGAAGTCAGATTCGGGGAAACTGAAGGGTACCGTGGTTGAAAATACAATAGAAGGATGTAAAAGCGCATGGGGAATGAGACCAAAACAGGAATGGGTCCATGCGTTCATCCATACATTGGATGAGGTACCGCAAAACTTGTATATCGCAGCAGAACTGATATGCAGAACAACTAAATGGGAAGAGATAACGATTAGATTTAGCAAAACTTTCAGCTTCTCGGATGAGAACCCCTTCATCCATAGTGCACTACAGGAGATTAGTGAGAAGGTACTTGAAGCAGTCTCGATGGAAAAACCAATGGGACTACAGTGGAATGCAACACTAGAAATGTTGATGGAGTGCTACAACGTGACAGGAGGACCTGCTGAAGAGGATGATCCACGAGCTGTTTATGTACCATATTCGGAAGGAAGCCGAGATGTCGAAGCACCATAAGTGCCATTCGAAAAATTCCAACAACCACTACGAATCAAGAAGGTTAATATTGGATTGGAGGAAAACCCCAATTTCGCAAGTATTGGAGATTACTGGGACGATTCGACAATTGCAAAAGTTACTGATCTACTACATGAGTTTCAAGGTTTGTTCCCAACGAAATTTTTGGAAATGAAAGGCATTTCTGGGGCCCTGGGAAAAATGAAGATTCCACTGAAACCTGATGCGAAGCCGGTAAAGCAGCGACCCTATAGATTGAATTACAGGCACAAGGAGCGAGTGAAAGCCAAGATAGAGTGAATGTTGGATGCAGGAATCATAGAGCCTATGGAGGAATCCGAATGGATCAGCCTGATGCTTGTCCAAGATAAGAAGACTGGCGAAATCAGGATTTGTGTCGTTCTAAGGAAACTGAATGATGCATGTCTTCACGATCCATTCCCTACACCATTCACTGACGAAGTACTAGAAGGTGTTGGAGGTCAGGAGATATATTCATTTACAGATGGATTCTTAGGATACCACCAAATAAAGATCGCGAAGGAGGGTCGACATAAGACAACTTTCGTAATAGAATGGGGTTGTTTTCAATACACAGTAATGCCGTTTGGTCTTAAAAATGCCCCGACGATCTTTTCAAGATTAGTTGTTGCTGCATTCAAAGACTTCATTCATAAATTCCTCGCAGTATATATGGACGACTGGACCATATATGGACTAGTTAAGGACCATGTTGCGAATCTAAGGCTGATGTTGGAGAGATTTCAACAGCATCAAATTTCGTTGAACTTGAAGAAGTGCATCTTCTGCGCTCCATTTGGGATTCTGTTAGGACACATTGTATGCAAGGAAGGGATGTTGGTTGACCCAACGAAGATTGAAATCATTGTCGACTTACCATCACCAACAACAGTGAAGCAACTAAGGGCGACGTTGGGACATACTGGGTATTACAAAAAGTTTATCAGGGGATATGAAGTGATCACAACACCAATGGAGAAACTGTTAAAAAAGGATGCTAAGTTCGAGTGGAATGACGAGTCCCAGAAGAGCCTCGATATACTGAAAGCAAAGATGGTGGCAACACCGATATTAGTATTTCCCGATTGGACAAAAGAATTCCATGTTCATGTGGATGCGTCATTAGTAGCACTAGGAATGATATTGTCCTTTCCAGGAGAAGGATCGATTGATCATCCAATCGCATTCGCAAGCAGGAAGTTGTCTACGATAGAGAAGAATTATACGACGATAGAAAGGGAAGGCCTAGCAATGGTCTATGCGCTACAAAAATTCAAGCACTACCTACTTGGAGGACATTTCAAAGTGTTTACTTACCACTGCGCATTGAAATACTTGGTCAATAAGCCTGTGTTGGGGGGGGGAGATCTATCGTTGGTTGCTATTGTTCCAAGAATTCGACTTTGAGATCATTGTGAAACCAGGGCGGTTGAATGTGGGACCTGACCATCTATCCCGGATTGAGTCAGGTGAAGAACCAAGAAGCATTTATGAGGGCTTACCAAATGTGTAATTATTTCGAATCGGAATGGTTGACGACCATTACGAGCAAATCATTCAGTTCTTGACTACGGGACGTGCACCAGAAGTATTCACTACCAGTAAAAAAAACTAGTTGTTAGGGCTGCCGACTTTAAGCTAATCGAAGGTCAACTCTACAAAATGGGGCCAGATGAAATCCTTCGTCGATGCATCCTTCTGCATGAACAAGAAAGAATATTAGCGGAATCTCACGATGTGATCCCAAGAGGACACTATGGAGGGCGTGCCACTGCTAGAAAGATACTTAGGGCTAGACTATGGTGGCCAACATTGCATGGAGACGCTGCAAATTACGCAAAGAGTTGCAATTTACGCAAAGAGCTGCGATGTATGCCAAAGAACAGAGAAACCATCGCGAAGGGATGAAATGCCGCTAGTACCTCAATTAACATTACAAGCTTTCACAAATGGGTAGTTGACTTCGTAGGACCTATCAACCCACCAGGAAAAAGAACAAGGTCGCGATATATAATTACTACGATTGATTATTTGACGCGATGGGCTGAAGCTGCACCAGTAAAGGATTGCACGACTGCGACATCGACAATATTTCTCTTTGATAATTTGGTCACTAGGTTTGTATGCCCAAAGATACTGATGAGCGATCAAGGAACTCACTTCGTCAACCAAACTATCAGGGCCATGATGGAAGAATTTCAAATTTAGCATTGAAGGAGTACCCCATATCATCTGTAAGCGAATGGCACAGTGGAAGTACTGAACAAAGTATTGGAACATGCACTCACCAAGGTGTGTAACACAAATCACGACGACTGGGATTTGAATATTCCAGTGATACCATGGGCCTACAAAACAACTTGTAAACGATTGACAGGCCAGACTCCATTCCAGTTTGTTTACAGACAAGAAGTGATGATTCCAATGGATTATATCGTCCCGAGTATGTGCATTTCAGCAGCAACAGGAATGAGTGATGACAGAGCCATAGAAGAACGGTTGGTACAGCTTGATGAGGACATGTTTATCGCAGGATTCCATCAGCAGGTAGATAATGATCAACAGAAGGCTTGGCATGATCGCCATGTTAAGGCGAAGCACTTCTAGCATGGAGATATGGTACTATTGTATGACAATAAGTTTGCGAAGCACCCAGGTAAGCTGCAGATGCATTGGTTGGGTCCCTATATTATAAATTTTATTACTGATGGAGGAGCGGTGTAGTTACAAAATCTAGATGGGACACTGTTGACAAATTTTGTGAACAGAAGCCAACAAAAGCCTTATCGCCATAGCCAGGCGCATAGCGACTGAAACAAAGATTGAAAAAAAAGAACGTTGGAGATCTATGGACAACATTGGGTCTGTCGATGAAACAATAACAGAGTAAAGAGTAAGTGTCGAGGCTTGAAACTTGTCGACGTCTAGCAAGCGTGAGTCAAATCAGATAATAATTACAACATTTAATCTTCGACGGAGGTAGATGATGACACAATCGATGACATAATTTGGTAAATCAACGAAAGATTCGATGAATGATTTGGTAATCATTTCTCAAGAATGACAAGATGGATGGGGAACGAGTAAGTTAAGTTATAAATACACAAACAAATGGATAGACAGAATCATTAAGCCTTATCCACATTACAGGTTAGACTGATTGAGTCTAATGCGCGATTCTAAAGAAGTTACAGATCGAAGAAGTGAGATTAGAGGGTTTCAATGGGGCATTCTAATTCCATCATGAGCACACAAGGTGCGCTAAGGGAAAGGATGACAAGCATTCATGAACAACCAATGGTTGCATCAGTGCGGACGATGAGGAAAAGCGAAGTACTAGTCGACCAATGGATACCGACCGAAGGACGAAGTGGGATGCTTGCAGCTCGGCACGAGCTGCAGTTGATGGAGAACTGGTGGGTTTTTTGACCGCCGCAAGACCAAAGCAAGGGACACTCTGGCTCTAGTGAAGGATGATGAAATTTGTGAAATTGATGTGCCAAAACTAGAGCAGTTGGATTTCGCAAGACTCATTCACCATGGGGGATAGAAATATTGTTCCCAAAAATGGGGAAGAGTGCAATGCAACATTGGAAAAGGATGTCGTTGATCAAGTCATAACAGCTTACGATGAGTTCAAGAAGCAAGTTGATGCACCAAAAGTTTCCAGATAAAGTGGCTCGAGGGCGAGCCACAAATTTGTGTTGGGGGCCTAGGAACGGGGTCGGAGCGCACAAGTGCGGAACCCCAAGCAGTGAAAGGGTCAAATACAAGAGCAAAGGACCGATTGCAAAGCCGAGATATGTGGAAGTAATTAGTTAAGTTAGTTAGCGATGGGTCATTAGGACCATTTGTAATGGCCAAGTGCACCTATAAGTAGAAGTAATATTGCAAGCTTTAGATATAATCGATCATCGGAGGATCAAAAGAGAAGAACCTTTTGTGCGATTGTAATCCTGAGGGAATTTTCTTGAGTTGTGAAATATGAGATGATACCTTCACATTTGTCTGTATTTCCATCTTTTGGATCGATATGTGGAGTATTTATTTGGTTTCGGTTATGTACTATGATGAATATGCATATCTGTCTTCTGTTTATCGCAATGTATGATGTTTTATTGAGATCGCAATAGACATCTTCACGAATATGTTATGTATCGCAGATTCCTCAAACATGATTTGTTGATTTGTTTAATTCATTAAGTATGAGATGGTAATGTAGTTAAGGATTAATAGGATGATAATATGATGTTATAATGTGAATGGAAATCTCTGGCTTGTGTCGATTGAGAGTGAAATAGCACATGTCTTCTCCCAACTACGAAAACTTGGTTCCTGCAGCCCCCCTTAGACATCTCGGGTGAGACCTCACTTGTTCCGCGGGTGTTGCTGGAAAGGGTAATACCTTTCTGGGCCGATGCTTAAGGGTGTCTGTTTGATCTTTGTTGACAGCAGTGCGAATTGAACCCTTGTCGACAGAACTACGAAGAAGTGATATTAGAGGGTTGCAATGGGGCATTCCAATTCCAGCATAAGCTCACAAGGTGCGCTAAGGGAAAGGACGACAAGCATTCATGAACAAACAGTGGTTGAATCAATGCGGACGATGAGGAACAAGAGTAGTACCAGTCGATCGATGGATACTGACCGAAGGACGAAGTGGGATGCTTGCAGATCGGCACTAGTTGTAGTTGATGGAGAACCGGCGGGTTTTTTGACCGCCACAATACCAATGCAAGGGACACTCCGCCTCCAACGAAGGATGATCAAATTCGCGAAACCAATGTGCCAAAACCAGAGCAGTTGGATTTCGTAAGACTCGTTCACCATGGGGGATAGAAATATTGTTCCCCAAAATGAGGAAGAGTGCAAAGCGGCATCAGCAAAGGAAGCTGTCGATCAAGTCACAACATCTTACGATGAGTTCAAGAAGCAATTTGATGCACCAACAGTTTCCAGCTGAAGTGGCTCGAGGGAGAGCCACAATTTTGTGTTGGGGGCCTGTTGGAATGGGGTCGGAGTGCACAAGTGCGGAACCCCAAGCGGCGAAAGGGTCAAAGACAAGAACAAAGGATCGATTGCAAAGCTGAGATATGCGTAATTAATTAGTTAAGTTAGTTAGTGATGTGTCATTAGGACCATTTGTAATGGCCAAGTGTGCCTATAAATAGAAATAATATTGTAATCTTTAGATATAATCGATCATCGGAGGATAAAAAAAGAAGAACCTTTTGTGCAATTGTAAGCCTGAGGGCATTTTCTTGAGTTGTGAAATATGAGATGATACCTTTGCATCTGTCTGTATTTATGTCTTTTGGATCGATCTGTGGAGTATTTATCTGGTTTTGGTTTTGTATTATGAGTAATATGCATATATGTCTTTTGTTTATCGCAATATCTGATGTTTTCTTGGGATCGCAATAGACGTCTTCGTGAATATGTTATGTACCGCAAATCCCTCAAATATGCTTTGTTGATTTGTTTAATTCGTTAAGTATGAGATGGTAATGTAGTTAAGGATTACTAGGATCATAATATGATGTTATAATGAGAATGAAAATCTTTGGCTTGTGTCAATTGAGAGTGAAATAGATCATGTCTTCTCCCAACTGCGGAAACTTGGTTTCTGCATCCCCCCTTATACATCTCGAGTGAGACCTCACTCACTCTGCGGGTGTTGTTGGAAAGGGTAAAACCTTTATGGGGCGATGCTTAAGGGTCTCTAGTCGATCTTTGTTTACAACAGTGCGAAGTGAACCCCTGTCGACAAAACTGTGTCAACACCCCCACATCTACATTTAGCATTCCATCACCTCAAGGTCCTCTTGTCATAGAGAAACCTTTATCGGATTCAGTACTACGTCCACCCAAGAGCATGATTAGAAAATCTGTTTTCAATCGAAATGCTCGGGCTGCTCAAAGCTACAATATAGTAGAGGATTTAGTGCAATCCCCTTGTGCTATGTTGACATTAGAAGTCTTACAAAACTGTCCCATTCAACGTAAGACTCTGTTATTCACGATTGGAGCTGTAGACCCATATTCCTCCGATACCATCATGTTCAAGTTAGAGTATTTCAAGCCGAGGCTTTCCCACCAACTTGCGTTCCAAATCGTTACTAATATTGCTTGGAAAAACATCCATCGTACTGTCTTATACAAAGGAGCCTCTACCTCAGTTATGTCGTTATCATGTTGGTGAGCCATCGACTCTCCCTAGTTGAATCGTCCCCCACCACTTTGAAATCCTTTGATGGACGTGGCTTTCAACCACACGGGGTGTTATAATGTTTGACCGTTGAATTGGGAGGAAAAAGCGTTTCCATTAACGTGGAAGTCATCGCTGCCCTGTTGGATTACAACTTACTACTTGTTTGAAAATGGTTCTATGACATGATTGTGGTAGCATCATCCGTCTTCCACATAGTGCAATTTCCCCACCAAGGGAAGATTGTCACTATCGACCAATTAGATTTATGTACACCTGACACCACTACTCATCCCATAGACAATGTCCCTCTTCTAGGACACTCGACGCAAATATATGAGAGTGTGGGGGTAGGACTCCTTAAAGATTCACCCCTCATGGGAGTCTTTCCAACATCAAATCCCCTTGCCCATGTGTCCACGGTGAACATGATTTCATCCTCGCATTACTCAACGGACCAATGGATTATGCCCGATCCAAACCATTTGGATAATATTGGAGATGTGATGCCTCTCATACCCGCAGAGGCTACATACAAGGCCATCCAATCAACATCTGACTCACCAAATGTCCACTCTGCAATGGATACCTGACGTTCTCTGCTATTATGATGGAGCTCATCCCTACCTGATCCTCTACTCTGTACTTTTCATGCCGATGAGTCAATCATGGAGATTATGAGCACGTATGAACCCCCGTGGGAAGATCTCCACTATAGATCGTCTTTCTTCCAGCCATTAGATTCAGTAGAGAATGCTATAGAAATAATTGTTTCACCAGATGTCTTTCCTCACCCTCAATATCCTATCCTGACTGTGGATACGGTAACCGAGGGGAACCTGGATAATATCACGCCTACCTTTCCTATCGACATCTCGGTAAAACCTGGAGTCGTGGAACAAATTCACTTAGGCCAAAATTGTTCTCCGGAAGAAGTCACCACTTTTACGGCCTTGTTTAAATAATTCCACGATGTCTTTGCGTGGAGATACAAGGAAATGTCTGTGATTGTTCCTGCTATTGTTATGCATGAGATTCAGACATATCCCGATGCAAAACCTGTGCAACAAAAACTACGCCCTGTGCACCCTCAGAAAACTGCGGCTATAAAGGAAGAAATAGAAAATCTCTTGAAGGCTAGGTTCATTTATCCTGTTCCCTTAACAGATTGGGTCTCTAATGTCGTCCTCGTTACTAAAAAATAGGGTACCATTAGGGTTTGTGTCGATTATAGGGATTTAAATAAGGTTTGTCCCAAGGACAATTACCTTACCCCGTTCATTGACCAGATCATCGACAACTATGCCAGAAGCATTGTCTTCTTATTCATGGATGCCTTTTTCGGCTATAATCAGATAGAGATCCACCCTGCCGATCAACACAAGACGACTTTCATCTTCCCGTGGGGTACATTCGCGTATTGCAAAATCCCTTTTGGCCTTAAAAATGCTAGTTCCACATTCCAACGAGCTATGTCGTATGCTTTCCACGACGTGAAGGACTTTGTGGAACCTTACTTAGACGATCTTCCTGCTCATTCGAATCGTCAAGATTTCCACATTGATCATCTTACGACTGTATTCCTTAGATGTAGACGGTATACTATCCGTCTCAACCCTCACAAGTGCATCTTTTGTGTCGAGTTTGGATGCTTGTTAGGATTCATCATTTCAAAAGATGGGATCCGCATTGATCCCCTAAAGGTGGAATCCATTGTTTCTCTACCACCACCAACATATATACCGGAACTTCAAAGTTTGTAGGGGAAGGAAAAATACTTAAGGCGTTTCTTGTGCAATTTCGCTTAAAATACAAAGGGATACATGCATTTTCTCAAGAAGGACATCTCTTTCATTTGGGATGATTATGCTCAACATTCCTTCGACAACCTGAAACATGCTATCACCCATGCACCTGTGTTACAACCTCCCAATTATACCAAGGATCACATCCTTTATCTTTCTCCTTCCACTACCACCATCGCTATGGTTTTGGTTTAGGAAGATAGTAATGCCCAGGAGCACGTGATTTACTACCTCGGTAAGGGTCTCATTGACCTTGAAACCCGGTATTCACATGTAAATAAGCTAGCTCTCGCAACAGTCATTGTTGTCCAAAATTTTTGTCATTATATCCTCTTCCACACTATCACCATCATTGCCAACTCTAACCCCATGTACCACATTCTTACACACCAGGTACTAGGGGGAAAATATTCATGTTGGATTGTGATTCTTCGGGAATTCAACCTCCAGTTTGAGAAGGCTAAATCCAAGAAGTCTTTGGTTTTCGCAGAGCTGATTTGCGATATTCCCTGTATTGATACAGAAATTGGGCTCATGGAGTCTCTCCCCGATGAATCCTTTTTTCTTATAAGTACATTTGACCCATGGTACGGAGATATCACATTGTATCTCCAGACCCAACGTTTCAGTCCTCAACTATCTCGTGACGAACTCCGTCTTGTGCGTCACCACGCAAAGTATTACCTAATCATTGGTGACACATTGTATTGTCATGGTGTCGATTCTATCCTTCGAAGCTAATTAACTCATGAGGAGGCCGAACATGTACTGAATGATTGTCACTCAGGGGCATGTGGCGGTCATCTTTCTGGGATGGCTACAACTCAGAAAATACTGCGTGTTGGATACTATTGTCCTTTCATCTTCAAAGATTGTATTGAAGCAATCAAAACGTGTCCTCCTTGCCATCTTTTTCATCACAAAAAGTGCTCGCATCTCACCCCATTACATCCAGTTATCACCATCGGCCCCTTTTCCAAATTGGGCATCGTATTCATGCACTGTAAGCCTACCTCGACCGGGGGGCATGGTTATGTTATTGTCGCAGATGACTTTACCAAATGGGCCGAGGCTATGCTTATGTACAAAGAAGACGACGCAACTCCCGCACTCTTTATGTTCAATCACATCATTGCACGATTCAGAGTCCCTAAAGCCATCATCATTGACCATGGATCACATTTCCATAACAAGATGGTGGACGAACTAAGTGCCAGGATGGGTTTTCAACATGAGAACTCAACTCCTTACTACTATCAATCAAATGGATAAGTAGAGGCCATCAATAAGGTCTTGAAAACCATGATTCAGCAGATGGTAGGAACACATAAGTCCAACTAGGATACCATTCTTTTTTCATCCCTATGGGCGTACAGGACTTCTGTCAAAACTACCATTGGCTTCACACCTTTTCAATTGGTATACGAACTAGAGGAAGTACTACCTATAGAGTGCGAGATTCCGTCATTGAAACTCGCTGTTGAACTCTTACCCAACACCACCACTGAGGAAGAATGTTTTCTATACTTGGAAAAACTCGATGAAACCCGTCGAGATGCATCCTTGGCTAACGAAGCTCATAAGAAGCGCATCAAGGCCCAGTATGACAAGTTAGTCAAACCTCGTACTTTCAAGGAGGGATATTTGGTCCTCACTTATGACAAAAAACATGATAAAATGGGGGCATGCAAACTTGATTCCATGTGGCATGGTCCATATGTGGTTAAGCATGTGTTGGAAAAAGGAGCATATGAACTTGACGAATACGATGAAACATATTTGGGGGAGCCTCGCAATGGGATCTACCTAAAGCAGTACTATGCCTAAGTCATTTACGCATTAGTACTTTGTATATATTGTACATGACATGTGTTTAGCTTGGTGTGACACTTTATTTTTAGTGTGTTAGGATATTATCATCCTGCTTACACCATGTTCTGCCTAAATGTGCAGATGGAAACATGTTTCGGATTCGCAGACGGCGCTCACCGGCACGCCCTTAATCTTGATTCAACATCTTAAGTACTCTATTCCCCTACCGATGAACTGATTAGCTCAGGAGGAACTTGCTTAGGGTTTGCGACCAACAATGCCGCCGAGTATCATGTGGTAATTGGATTATTAAACAACGCTTGTTCCTTGGGTGTGGACCACCTTGTTACCTATCCTGATTCGCAACTAGTGGTCTCCCATCTTAATCGATTATATTCTATCCGCGATCCCATGCTACTCCGCTTATTCCAGCGAGTATGTCTCTTGGAGAGGTCCTTTGAGTCAATTCAATACCTACACATTCTGAGAGACATGAACATTGTTGCTGACTCCCTAGTCAATTTTATATTAGATTGGTACATTGCACATTCGTAAGCATTTCTATCAAAGATGCATATAACAACACAACACGTAAAATACTCATAGTGTGTAAGCAAACATACATAAGATCCTCAATAATCATAGAACACATAATGTATAAATCCACAAAAAAAGTTTTTATATCTATAATCATCATGTACAAAATGTTGCACTGATACAAAATATGAAGAACATGGGATTTCAGTAAGTACTAGCTACAAAATCTAAAGCCTATGGCTTTCAAAACATATAAATCACACATGAGCTATCCCTGAGGATGCTCATGATAGCAGATAATCGCTCGGGCTACTCTATAGAGCAACTGACCGAATCGCCCTGACACTCCAGCTGTGCGGCGCTGGTACCCGCGAGGAAGATCATCGATGGATATATCTGGTATGTCTACCATCAGTCTTTAGAGGTTCTCCTCCAACTCATCCAACTCCTCCGCTGCATCCTGATGTGCAGCCCCTATGTATCGTACCACTCCTCTCCTCTCAATAGGAGAATACCTTGCAGGTCGAGATGGACCAACATCTACATCAAAACAAGTGTGAACCATCAATACTACTCAAAAAACATAAAAAAAATATGAAATTCATAAACACAATAGATTTTTGTTCTTACCTATGTTCCCCCACTGCTCTCCCTCAAGAAGAACCAAGTCAGGGTCACCCCTGAAATCGGTACCTGCATATGGATAGTCCTCAACCATGAGGATATGCCCGCGTAGCCACCTAAAAAAGGTGGGACCATAATCGATGATGGGACCTCCGCCTCCGTGGCAGGCCATGACCTCGGACTACCGAACCATGTGAGGATCTCGCAGATTGAGATCGTCTATATCTACTTGAGGTTGCAATAGTGGAACTCATTCTAGGAAGAACGAGACTATGATAGATCCATAACCGAACTGTTTCATCTCACCCCTACAACACTTGGTGAGATGTTCCTTTAGAATTGTGAGGAGCCCCTCGCACCAGTTAAACATTGTCGGAGCCATGCACTCTATTGCATACAGCATGTGTGCCCTGGTGGCCTGATGAGGAACTCTGCTCCCCGCCACCCTCTCTATGGTAAACAAAACTATCCGCAGTGGTCTATCACGCACATTCTTGATGGGAATCTTCCCAGCAAGCTCTTGCGTCCCTGGAGTACAAAATTGAGCTACCAAGCTCTTTGTGGACTAGTCACTGCCTCATGGCCCCGATAATGAGACTGGGGCTCCTCTCCTGGACAACCCTTTTAGAAAATAGATGTCTTCCACATCTGTAGTCAGAGTGTGGACACCAACCTGGAAGTGCTGTTGATCAGGGTCCCATAACCTGATCAGGCGATCTAGTAGAGGTACTTGGGCCCTCATGCCCTGAACGTGAAAGAACTTAAGCATCCCGCATTGTTTTAGTTCATTCATTGAATGTGGATCGTTGATTGCTTGGGAATATTCTCGTTCGTGTTCCCATTCTTTCCATTGAACCATTTTTTAAGTCAAAACATGTCCAAACAACAATTATGCAAGCATTAGAACATTTCCATGCCTTTGGTTTGGATTCTATGGGCCCTATTTTTTAATTTGACACATGGGTTTGCGCTGACGCACCCCGAATTTACACACAGTGCGTCGACGATGCACTTTCGCCATGCAGGAAGTGCGTCAGAGAGCCCTTGATGCAATTCCCGCAAGGGGAAAGCGTGTCGGCCAGAGGGCGCACAATCCCCCTTTTTACAAGCCCCCAAAACCCAAAAATGACAATTAAATGGAAAACTAATCCACTAGAAATGTAGAGGACAGAGTTTAGGCCTACTTGACGCCGACGAGGTGAAAAATGGCTGACTGTAGCTCCCGCAATCGTCGCTTGAAGATTGAGCTCCAAAGGGTAATTTGCAATATTCCAAATGGGTAAACAACAATGGCGAAAATTTCTTTACTATTTCACTTTTTATATAAAAAGAAAGGAATATTCCCTTTTTAATACTTTTATTTCGGGTTTTTTACTAAAGTTGGTAATCATTTATGCCTAAACACCTCATGATCGATTCTAATCCGATTTTTTGGAATTCACAGGTCAAATAAAGTTGTGTTCTGATTGTTCGACGATTATCGTAGACGCTTCATATTTATTTTCAAATATGAACGATTCTTCGAGCGTTTGTTGTGTTATCATCGTGCTCGTTAAAATTAAGAATTGATGACATCGAGCTTACTTTTTGTTCTTTATCGTGCTCGTAAAACGATGAGAATAAGTCACTGAGTTATATTTTATCACTTTTTCGGGCTCTTAAAACTCCCACGAAAAAGGAACCCCTCGGAGTTCCTCTTTAAGCTCTTTTTAGACTCCCTAAACATGAAAAGATCTCCAAGCGAACTTGATTCCTTCACGCTTGTAAAAGTATTTTGAATGATCGTATTTCTGGTGATAGTTTACCCCTTTTTCGAACCAGGAGGTACTATTTACGAAAAATGATCATCTGATTAATCATGAATGGAAGAGTTCTCTCTCATGTTGTTTTATCCTTTTTCGGGTGAGGAGACTAACTTTTACGAAAAAGAGTCTTTGGAGTCTTCTTTAGTTCTTTTCAAACTCTCTAAACATGAAATGACACCGAGTTTACCTTCTCTGGATTCATTAAAATCTGACATTGAAGGGCCCGTTTTGGGACGAACCCCTCCTATCTCAAGTTCGTAAGACATTTGGGATTGGACTCGTCCGAAGGAGGAGCTATAACGAGTATATGTTACCCTCCTCAAGCTTGTTAAAAAACAAAAGAGGTACTCATCAACATGATGGGGATAAGGAAAGAGTTTGTGTTTCATTGTAATTATGGCAGTACTTAGTCACTCTTGAACATGGCACTTGTTTGCATATGCATCCAATACTTGGGTAATCTATTTTTTCTCGAGTCCCACCAATTCCATGAGTCATTTCACTCCTTTGAGTCATCCAAAGAATGCTTCCACGATCAGTTGCATTAGGGGTCGGTGTCATTCTCGTCATGTCAATACTGCCAAGTCATGCTATTACCATGTTCAATATAAGTATGTTTATCGATTCAAAATCTGTAGTCATTCTACCCTCTATCATGTCAGTATTTCCTGAGTCAGTCTCAAACATTGCTCTACTGTTCGATTTACTCCAAAACATCTTTGATCATGTTTCGTGTCGATGATGGGGGATACATCATGGCCCTCCTTCGACGGATTTATCCTCGTCGACTTCAACACATCATCCAAGGATTGAATCTAGAAACTAGTCAAGTACCTTGAGCCTACATGCCTTAATGGCAGGGTACCTCACTTTCAACATGAGTTCGCATCATTGGCTCTTGATTGAAAGATTTCATCGAGTGTTCGACCTCAACTCATTGATTCACATTCGATGGTATGTACTATGATACCTTGGGAGTCATTGAAATCAATGGTGATTTCCCTCGCGCTTATTAACAGTATACATCAATGACCGATAATCAAGTGGTTTCTACCATGTTCGACTCCAAGACATTGTAATCACATGGTTATATTCGTATCATTGCGTGTTTGGCTTGAAGACCCTGGGTTAAGTCATAAATCTCACCCAGGTTGCGATGGAGATTGTTTTGAGTCACATCACACGGATCCACTTGTGAAATTCTATGTCACAGCAGATCTATGAGCTGATGGATACCTCGCAAAGAAAGAATGAGCAGAAAATTGAAGAAGAGTGAAAACTGCAATAAAAAAAAGCAGAAGAATAATAATGCAGGAGAACTTAGATAGGAGCAGAATAATGTCACACTACTTACTTATCAGTATAATGAACAATTATAATACAATGGAGAGAATTCGAATCTTAGTTGATCTAGCATAGGTATTATCACCACTGGAGTGCTATGGAAGAATCAAAGTCAACTGAACTGAACCTAAAACCCGTTAACTGAAGTCACAATCGGTTAACTAACTGAGGGCGCAATAGTGAGTCTGTCATGCATTCCAGTCAGCCAAGGGCGCATGAGGCCATAATTAGTGGCATTCAGAGCTCTAACCCCCCACAAGAGTCAGGTATCTTAGGTGGACTGCACCAGAACACTCAGTAGGTTCCTATAAAATAGGGAAATGACTGAAGTGGTCCTAAAATGATGCATGCAGGGCTCAGAAGGTGGTAGATGGATCCTGTATGACATATGCATACCACTAGGGGTAAAATGACATCATCAACAACTAGGAAAAATAAATAATGCTAGGTAGGACAAGGATGGAGTATTGAAATATCCCAACACCCCCCCTTAATCCATACTTTTGCATCCTGGGCCCTAGTTACTGAGACCAAAGGTCACCCATACAATCAAATAAGTGATAAATAAAGAACAGTCCATGAACCAAGGAAATAGGGAAAACCTCATGGGAACCCCCCCCCCTCAAATTGGACTGAAAGCACACTAAAAGATTAATTACTCCAAACTCAAGTAGCCCCGTGATGCTTGATCATATTTCTGGAGGTATATTCCTCTTGGGAAGAAGTGGATCATGCTCCAAAAACATGTCCCTGTATTCTCCTTTAGTGTATGCAAGCGAATATGGAGGCTTTCTGAACTTTCTCTTCAGACCGAACATGGTGAGAACAAATACAAAGATATGAAGATCATCCTAGAATCTGTGATTCGAACCAGCTGAGGTAGGATCA
Source organism: Larix kaempferi (assembly GCA_027924585.1). Taxonomy (NCBI): domain Eukaryota; kingdom Viridiplantae; phylum Streptophyta; class Pinopsida; order Pinales; family Pinaceae; genus Larix; species Larix kaempferi. The sequence goes on along the minus strand of BSBM01000594.1, from coordinate 2,245,343 downwards.
ACTCCATGAATGTTTAGATAGTTATTTGATATCTCCTTTGAACCAACCACTAGTACAAAATGAGAGATCAATGACAAAAAAAGGACCAAAATCCACATATAAATGACCATTTTTGCGTTGGTGACCACTGGTAGCAAATATGTAGACATATTTAGCTTGGTCAATTATAGCTTATATTGTGGTCATATATTTGGTCGTATATTTGTTCATAATTTAGTTATATATTTGGTCATTAATTGTCACAATTAATGACCAAATTTATGACCACATTTTTTGTCACGTGATAAATGACTGCTAATTTGCTACCAGCGATCTCCAACTCAAAAGTGGTCATTTATATGTATATTTCTGTCATTTTTTTGGTCACTTATTTCTCATGTTGTACTGGTGGTCGTTTATATACAAATTTTAGTCATTTTTTTAGTCATTTATCTATTTTTAGTGGTTTCAGAATATATATAGGGAACGGAGGAATCGAACCACCAACCTCCTGCCTATAAGGCAGGTGCTCTACCATTGAGATAGCACCCTTAAATAGAATTCCTTATGGATTGATATGAGAATAAAATTTCCAACTAAAGAAATGCCCGCAACCATGATGAAAAATTCCCGCCAGCATAAGGAAGCATGGTTTAGCTGAGCATGGTCTAGTTTTCTTTTCTGGGTTGCGGTCGCTTCCGGTTCTCGGGGTTGGCTGGTTCGACCATTAGTTCATTCTAGTAACCTTGCTCAACAATGAATCTATATTCAAATAACTAGAAAATAAAACTACACAACAATAACTCAAAACCGGAATGAATTACCTCATTCACCCCTGCCTTCCTTTTATATGATAAGGTAGGTTACAAAAAAAGAACACATTAGTATGCTCCTGGACAAGGAATAGACAACCCCTGTGTTGCCTACAAAAGTGTGCCCTTCCTGTATGCAGTGATTCCTAAGATAGAGCCTCACCAGTGTTGGAGACTGCACCCTAGCTATTTCTAGAACCCTTCCATGCTAGGCACCTATTCTAAATACAAACGGCTGCTAAAATCACACATATGCTAATTCTAGGAAATCAAACTTTAAAACAGAAAAAGTAATTCTAGTATAGGAAACACTAATCATAACTTGGTCTCTACAAATGTTGCATGCATGCACCTTTCTCTCACTCTATAAGACTAAAGTGCCTTCTAGAGGCCAAACTGGTGCCGTGCCTCAGTTGTAGCCATCTCTGACAGACACAGGAACTGAGGACGTTATGAATACTAAAGTGCACCATCACCGCTAGGGAACACAAACTGAGCAACACAGGTAAAAATCTAACAATTATTCTAGTTCAATTAAAATACACCGAGACCCAAGTGCTAGCATGCTTTGAGGAAGCAGATTTGCTTTTTGCACCACTCGTTCATTGCTATGAACATACTGCCCAAATATAATCAACTACATAACACACTGTGTGTATAATGGAATAGAAGTTGACCAAGACAAGCAAGTTATCATAGAAGCCAGCAATAGACTTTTGATACAAACTATTGGGCTTTGCGGAATAAAAAGTTAAAATTTGTCATGAGAAGTTTAGATATTTACATTGATGATATCATGGAGCCAACTAACCACCTATTTTTCAAATAACATGAATACCTGATGCCATTTGCAGCCTCCTGACAATGCTCTCTCTCAAATATATACCATACAAAAGCATACCTGGCCCTATCAACACTACCAAATGGATATTTTGATTCATTACAGGCATCCATGTAGGTATGGGATTGTCCTAGGTCAGTCCATTATGATAGAAGGCAGTAAAGAGCTGATGACAGTCATGCAAAGCATAGTTATGTAAAGCAGATATTTCACAGATATCTTTTATACATATATGATAATTACTAGACAAACATTTTGTAAATTGTCATGCAAATTCCACGTCATTACCTCAACGATCCTTGATAAACAAACTGACAGCACATATTTTTCAAAATAAACCATAATACTTGATGCCATTTGCAATCATAAAGTCGTGCTATCCCAAATACATACCCAATTACAAGCATACTTGGTTCTATGGGATTTGAGGATGGGTGTTTTCAATAAGTAGAATGAGCTTTTGTGGCATAGTTATAGACTTTTACAGGTTTTAGCATATCTTGTAAGGATGCAACAAACAAGTTCAATAGTTATGCAATATAGATCATTTCACAGACATTTTTACACAAGCAATTGTATTCTCTAGATATACAAGTTGTGATTATCTGCACTACAAGTTGTGATTATCTGCACACTTATAACTACTCAGCTGGTTTCTGCCAATATGTTACAGTCCTTTCAAGCATATTGCTTTCCCTTCAAATGACTACAAAATCTTCCTCAAGGAATCTGGGCTCTTGAAAACTTTGTATTTCCCATGACAACAAAATCTTAACTTTATCTCACACCACAGATTTTGTCAATGAAAAATTCAAATGTTCAAACGCATAGTCAAAATAAGGTTTATTGAGTGCATATGATATTCAGCCTATGGCTCTACTTTAATTTGTGCTGAAAGCCCTAAAAAAAGGTCATTTATATAACCATGGTCAAAAGAGAGACTTCAAATCAGTTTCTACTAACAACAATAAACTTCCAATAAATGAGAAAATAGTCTCACTCCTTTACATTCCCAAGTTCAATTTTTGCCTTCAAGAAGAACATTGTTACAGAAATTCCTTATCGACGTCTATGAGACAATGGCGAGCGTTGGCGACCAGCTGGGCTTCCTCTCACCCTTTGGGGAGATGTCCTGTCAAAATATTAGATGTATATTTTATGGGGAAAAAGCATCAACCACGTACTCCAAACCTTCAAAGGATGCATTCATAATCTATATAATCATTCATAATCTATAGAATCAAAATCAAAGGAAATTTACACCCACATATACTTGATAGGTGATCTATTCCTACGATGGAATGCGGGTGAAGAATGCCTGCGAGGAGGTGAAACTGGTCGACGACGTGGTGGCGAATCTCCTCGACGACGTGGTGGTGAATCTCCTCTTCGATTTATTGGAGACCTTCGTTGTGGTGAACGAGATTTTCGTTTAGGTGGAGGAGCTACAAAATAGGCATTACAGAATAACACATGCTTCAAAAAGCAGTCTTTCCTAAAATAACAAATCAATTATAAAGCTTCAAACATTTATGATATCCAAGAATAACATATTTTGCACATACATTCCTTGCAATGCACAACCCCATCTTTTATTGTATCAGGGGCAGTCTTTTCTCTCATTTAAGGTTCTCTTTTATTAGGGGCAACAACTGCACTTGGAGGTGGGGATACCTTTGTACGTTGAGGGAGTGTAAATCGGGCACTAACAACATTTCCATCAACCTAGCCCTGCTTTTTAATAATAAAAGTTGACCATTCTTAAGAACAATCAGAACATGAGCTTCATTATCTATGCTTGTATATAAAATAATTAAAAATTGTGAAATTTCAATGTGCAAACTTGTACTAGTTCAAAAGGTCTATTTAATATAAATAAGATATAAAATTCACCAAAACTTACTCCATTCATGTGAATAAGTGCTTTTTCTGCATTAGATCTTGTCTTGAATTCAACATATCCATAACCCTTAGGCAATTGAACCTTCAATAATTCAACCAATGTAGAACTCATTAATGAACTAAAGAAACCCATAAATAATGTTTGAACAACAGTATGGTTTGAAAGAAACCCAATTGACCAACTGCATGAAAAATTGATAGAGAAACAACGTTGCAAAATTACCACTCTGTCCATTGACAACTCCACATTTACCACCTCGCCAAAATTACCTAATAGCATTAACAAATAAAAATTAAGAGCTTATATGCCATCCCTTTGAAAAAATAAATATCTGTTTGCACAAAGTTATAAATACAACTTGACCAAGACCCAACGGCCAGCTCAATCAGTTGGACCAACCACCAAAGGCATGTTGCCAATGGAGATGTCACAGGTTCCAATCTAGATGAGTCCCTTAGGGTTACCAGTTGCTATTATTGCTGGCAGTTGACACAATCCTCCATGTAGATATTCCAGGGAAGGGAGGTATCCCATAAAGTTTTCCTTCGAAAAAAAAATACAACGTGACCTCTTGTTCGACACGTGATCTAAATCTTCTCAGATATCATGGCACAACAATTAACTAGAAAATAAGAGCTACTTCCATTCTCACTGAAGAAAACATTCAATGTGTTCTCTTGTAAAACCAGTCAACACAATATGGTAAGCAGGGAATATTAATATATCAGCATATCTCCGAAAGATACAAGAGCCAATGAAATTGTATGAGTTTTTTCAGGGTGATTTGAAAGAATTTCGTAATATTGAAATTTTGCAAGTGGGAGTATTAGTATTTGGATGCATTGAGGAGAAGTCAAATCATGTAATTGTTGCAGGAGTTTATGTGTTTCAATGTTCCATGTAATGTTTGTCAAGCTGTGGATAACAACTCCATCTTCAAGAAACTATAACCCTAGCACGAATATTGGTAGACGGATTCTTCGACACCTGACAAAGCTATGTTTATCAAAAGAGGATTTCCAGATGAAGGTGCTAGACATATCACAACATCCTTCAGTGGAATCATGTATGCTTTCATCCACGCTAAATCCCAAGTTAATGCAAGTCCAGACATCAAGTTCGATGAACCTCAACGAATTTCAAATTTTCTTGGGGTTTACTGAATTTCAAACTTCAACCTTGGAGTTCAATGAGCCCTGTGACTTACCCTCTAGGAAAGATTTTATAAGATTTTATGCACATTTTAGGGATGTAGCCCACAATAGAAGATCATGGAGGAGAATGCACACAAAGATTGTGGTTGTGCTAAACCCACATAGAGGAAAAACCTGCCTTCCCGAGGAACCAATTGATGGCCCCCACATTTTCACAGTCAAGAAAGACGAGAAAACTGTAATCGATAAGAGAATCGCGATGGTCATAGATGCAGAGTACACACCGTGAATTTAATTAAAACACACTTAAATTAATTTCAATTTTTTTTGGAGTCGTAATTTCACATTTTTGGGCAATATTCTAGGATCAATTGAACATGGATGAGATCCGGATGTTGGGATCCTGGAAAATCTGTATCTGGATTGGATCTGCATATTCGAAGGCCCCAAGGGACAGATCTAGTGACATAGGATTTTAGTGACCAGTATAGGGTTGTGAAATCAAAGTTCACAATAGGGATTAGGACATATTGATCTGGCGAGATTCATCTAGTGCGGATGCCTCATTGAGAATTCTCCATCTCCCTACGGACACTTGCTTTAGTTCATTTCTCATCTAACAACATGACCCAATGGAAATAACTACTTTCCCGGATCTTTCCCGAGTTAGTAGTGTTTTATTCTTTTGAATTTTCTCTGCCTAAATGTATTATTTGTATTCTTTGACTCCATCAACAGACAGTATGTAGGATCTAGGTATACCCACTTGCTGTTGGGATGAACCAACCCAAAGCGAGAGGAGCCCAAGAGGTGACACGTCCTTCATTCCTAAACTTCTCACCGAAGGCTGATTCTAGGAGATAACACGCCCCACCCCTACTCCTCTATAAGGTGATGAAAGTGTACCAACTGATGGTTCTGATTTATTCCATGCAAACATATCCACAACTATTTAGGTTCCAACTTTTGCAAAAATCTCTCACTATGAATTATTTGCAATTTCTTGTGAAAACAATTTTAGTCCAATGGTAGAATGGCAATTAAAATATGGTAGTTTTGGAACATGCACGCAATGCCATTGTGGGGAAAGACCATTCAACAAGGAAGACACAACTTTAAATTTAATGAATTTGGCAGCTCTGGAAAAGCCATTTTCACCACGTGACTTCAAAATTCATTCAACAAGGAAGACATTCAGAAGAGATGAGTTTGGCAGCTCTGGAAACATCATTTTCACCACATGACTTCAAAATTCATGGCATTTTCTGTCAATTTTTATTGTGTGGCAGTCCACATTCAATAACAAAAATCCAAAGAATCAACAAAAATAACTCAAAAAAATGCAGTAAAAAAGGATATATATTCTATCAACAAATAGCTAAAATGCAGGAAAATGTAAAGTAACATGAAGAATACACAATTATTATTTAACACACAAAAGATTCTCATCAAGAACAAAGGCATAAAAATAGCTAAAATGCAGAAAAATGTAAAGTAACATGAAGAACAATGAAGAATACACAAATAGCTATCAACAAATGTAATATATATATATTCTAAGAAGGAAAATGTAATATATATTCTATCAACAAATGGCTAAAATGCAGAAAAATGTAAAGTAACATGAAGAATACACAATTATTATTTAACAGACAAAAGATTCTCATCAAGAACAAAGGCAAGCAGGAACCAAGGTGTTTCTTACTGAATATCTCTTTCGAATGAGCTTATTATAGTAAGTGAAAATGATATTTTTATCTGGTTAAACTCTGAAACTCTGAAAGGAAGTGAAAATGATATTTTTATATGGTTAATAGTCTACACTCTTGGAGCGCTGGATTTAGCTCGGGGGTGATCAAAGTGGGGTATCCTACTCTAGATCTACGGTTGGGAGGAGCAGCATTGTCCCTACTTCATTCGCAGCTTGGTGTTGTAACAGGTTCCAAAACTCTATTTTATATGTGATTATATTATCAAATAAATTGTTGAATGTACATTAGGATGTGTGTAGTCATGAATATGCAAATGAGTAGATATTTACTGCTGATGGGATTATCTATATGTTGCAATATTATTTATGTTAAATACTGAACACAATGGGAGTTATAAGGAACGTTTTCTTCCTATTTTTCCTGTATAAAATCTGAATTCATCTTGCTAGAGTGCAAATAAATCAATTTCCTAAGGCAGTGTTATGAAATCTTGCGTAGGAAATAATCGAATTCTTGTATTGTAATTAGCCAACAGATCTTAGGTGTTTATTTCGGCTAAGGTAATTTAGAAATCCTAGGGCATCCAAGTCAATAACCTAAACTAGAAACCATTTGTGAGTTAACCGTTGAATCTGCAAGTTGAGATCACCCAATCAATAGTTTGTGAGGACAATGCCTAGCATCTCAATATCATTGTTTTAGATCAAACCATGTATCTAGACTTAAAAGATACTATAATATAAAACACGCAGATACGACAATGTGGAACCATGGAATTGAGACAGCACTCGACTGCCAAGTTTAAACGATGTGGAGAGTTATTTATAAATTATTTATCCACCAAAATATGGTAACTATGCACTGATTTCAAACACATTCAGAATATGATTTCACCCCAGGAATCTAAAAGTTGATCAAGTCCGCACAGTATAAGTATAATAATTCGCCACAGAGATCCGAGCTTCATTCTTGAGTGACGATTTACTATTTATAAACTCTAACTCTAGATCCAAGTAGAGAATAAAATGGAATAGCAAACATTTAGGTAAACATGGTAATTTATTAAGTAACGACGAATTATTTCTGGAAATCAAAATGATATAGAAGTTGTTGATCATTCAAGTAAAGAGCATGAACTTTTATTAAAATAGATGCATGAGTATAAGCAGGAGATTTACGAAATATCATACATGTATCGGCTTGCATTTTCAGTACATTCGGGTTAGGGTTGGACCCCTATGTATTTATATCAATCTCCTTTTACAACGTAGTTTTAAACTAGTAAAATTACAGAATGCAAAGACCCTGAAAGGACGACATCCTTTAGCCATTTCAAAATGTAATTATAACAAACTTTTATGGGTTATCACAGAGTTCATATAAAAGGAGAACCATAGATTACTCTGAAATTCCTTGTAGATACCCTCATTCGGTTCCTTAACCAGAAAAGAAAACGCAGAGCCGAGAAGTATTCATGCTTTGAACAATACACAAAGTCCAAAATGATAGAGGGAATCCTTTTAAATGTTATTAGCATTACATCTCTGTAAACCCCACGAAAGGCCGAAGGAGAGTCTTGGCAGATAACAAAGATTATTTTTTAGTCTCTCGCATTACATAAACACAAACAGGATTTTTAATTTACAGTGGGTTGGGGTTCTAATTCTTGGGTGTTCGGGTACACAGGGTACTACCAAAGGACCGAACACCAAGAGCAACCACTTCACACAAACAGATCACAGATCAACACACCTATGTTTTGACGTGGTTTAAACCCTCTTGAGGGAAATACTCCACGGCCCCGGCCAAATAGCTTCTACGGGACAATTTATTATGCAAAGAAAGAAAGTTACAAATAAGCTTCTCATAATCGATCAACTAAACAATGACCCTCCATGCTCTTTAAATAGAGATCATGGACCAATCGGGTGTTAAGCCACGGATCAAGGTTAGGTTTGATCTAAGAGAAGTTGAGCCGTCGGATCACTCTATGTCGGGAACATATCGTGACCGTCGGATTAAGTATTTACAAATGCATATTAATGCATACTAAAGAAACACACTATGCCTAACGGATATATTACACAAGTTGATCTTAACTAACTCCTAAGTGTCTAAATATCCTAACATTGGGTCATCATATAGAAGTACTAGGCCCCTCCTTTCCATAATTTTTTACAGTAGAAACCCTAACATTCTTCAATATACCAGGACAAACTGAAGAGTTCTGTCGCAGTAAGGAATACTACTTACCCTTATTCGTCGGAATGGAACCGGCCTGAATCATCCTTACCCTGTACATGCAAGAGTGCAAAGTTTTAGTTCTTATAACAGAAGTTCAACAACTATAGTAATAGTGGGCACTAGTTAGAACAGAGATTTAAACACTACCTGAGTATTATCGCCGCTTTGAAAGAGTTGGTAGGATTAGTAGGTTCTTCCTCATTGTTATCGGACCTCCGAGTATAGGCCAATTCAGTAAGAAGAACCAGAGTTGCAGAGCCTTCGAAACTTGTTGCAAAAGAATGGATCTCTAACAGGGTTCTCATGGTCACATTAGAATAGACCCTTTTCGAGGTAGTCCTTTCGAGTTTAAAAGTTCATTTAATCACCCTGACAACGTTATAGCTGTATCATTTATTTAGCCCTGTCCTAACATCGCTTCACGAGGAAAGGCACAATCGAAAGGTCAGGATCCCAGCCCTCGTTGCCATCAACATAAGTGCGTAGGAGAGAGGATCACGAGTTTGGTACAGAGGTATCAAGATCATTGTGCCACTTGTAAAGTTTTCTTTTAGTTTAGAGGTCCAAGGAGCCAAGTAATGTTGGTACCAATATAATGTTTTGAACCCACGCTTAGCATATGTCAAGTTGGTCTTTTTAAGCATGTATAAAAGACAACCTTGCTAGGAAGATGGAACCTGAAAATATTAAAAGATGGTTAAGGTTGTTATGGGTTTTTTTGGTGAGGTAAAATAAGTACGCCCCTTGTGCTAACATTTGCCACTTATGTAAAGATAATCTTCAACAATTCTTTAACTTGCAAGGTATTAATAATCGTAGCCTTGTTGCAACTTGAAATTCAAGAAGGTACATGCGTTAGCCAAAAGTTAAGTAAGTAGTATAACCTACTGTCCCTGATATCCTCAAAAGTTAAAGGAAATTTATTTTTATCAAGCAGTGTAACTACTTTAATTTTTTTTTTTCATGCCTAATTCACAACAATGAAGCCTCTAGTCTAGGAAATGTAATATATGCAGCTAACCTAGCTAAGCTTTGTTCTTTATATTTGATTACTGTGTATGGGGATGTTACAGTTGAACCCGATTTCACCATTGTACCCTTTGTTACTAATGAGTTTTAAACAATTTGAAGGATAGTTTTTTATATTTAGGGCATCCTAGCTTCTGGAGCAGTTCTCTTTTGACAGAGTGCCCAGAATTCTGCCAGATCAGTGCTATTAGATGCAGAGTGCCCGTGGGATTTCCAAATTGTGGTCATAAATAAAATCGGATAAACATGGAGTGAGTTATGGCTTTAAAAAATCTGTCGCCGGAAAATTATCGCCGCATTTTGACCACTCTATTTAAGGAACGCCCCCTCCATATCAATATTGCAGTTTGCCAAATTTTCCAGAAAAATTACATATCAATCAAACTCCCTTCTATCACACAATGCATTCGAGATTCCTAGAAAATATGTTAAATTGTAGACATTGAACTGCCAGAGATAAAAGTCAAATCAAATTTTGAGGCCTCATAAGAATATCAAACTATGGATGTAAAAAAACCCTAAATATACAAATTGCAGTTACTAGACAAGCCTGAGAAAAGTAATTGTTGATTTTTAGATGCACGGAGTAATTATTCTATCACAGTGTAATTGAAATAGATTTACTAACCTGAGAAGAAGTAGATTTTAACTTTTTTGTTGCTGCAGAAGCCCTCGCACGCTAGAATTTCCCCAACAATTTCCATGCGAAGTAGTTATTAAATGCCTTCTCAAACCCAAACCCCTCCCCTCCTGCCAAAACCAAAAATTTTGGTGTAAAATCCAGGTTTCATGACTGCCCTGAATCCCTTGGTGGTCGCGTTCAAGGGTATCGCGGGTATGGACCAAGCAGGGGTTTTGGACAGCCCTGCCATAAACATGGCTATTTTGCTTTAACGATTTTTATTTTTATTTATTTATTTTTATTTTTAATTTAAAATATATTTTATTTTGTTTTTTATTTAAAATAATATATATTATTTTATAAATAACAATTTTGCTTTTTTATTTAAAACAAAATATGAGTTTTCATTTGAAGATAATATTTTGGGAATTCTATTAGGGGTTTGTAATTTCCTAAGGTGAATTTATGTTCATTTTTTCCCATGGTAAAACTATCATTAAAAACTACAACTCTGAAGGCATGGCATACAAACATATCATGGATATTGATGTTTTTCCCATGGTAAAACTATCATTAAAAACTACAACTCTGAAGGCATGGCATACAAACATATCATGGATATTGATGGCTTTAGAAAGGATATCAGTTCTCACATCTCTAGTACTTTAGAAAAAGTGCAGATGGTGGAATGAACACATAAGAGTTAATAAGTTCCACAATGATAGTTAATCAATTCACAATATTGTGACCACTAAGAAATATTTTTCGCTTCTGATTTTGGGTAAATAATAATAAATTCAAGAAATCCTAGCTAAAGGACCATGACCATTTTATTAAACTGATAGTTTCTCCTTATGGTTATCTTTTTTACATGACGCTACTTTTGGGTAAATAATAACAAATTCAAGAAATCCTAGCTAAAGGACCATGACCATTTTATTAAACTGATAGTTCCTCCTTATGGTTATCTTTTTTACATGACGCAGCTAGTTGATAGAAAATTTTCTCAAATGGTGGAAACTTCCTTACCATATAATATGCAAAATTATCTAAAATCTTTTTTGCAATGAGAATTTTTTTTTTTGTTCCTCGTCTTTGGAAGTGCATTGTTTCAATAGTTATGTAATTTTAAGTTTTTAGAAAGGAAGATATAAATAATATCTATCGACCTATTGACAATTCGACTGCTAGAAAACTCTTAGGTTCCATTAAACACCCTCTATGTCGAAGTACAACAATTCATTAAGAATTTCACTATAAACCACTCGCTTCTCCTTTTGAACATAAATCATTGCATATAATACTACTAATTAATTATTCAAAATTGTCCCCTAATTCCTGAATGAACTATATTTGGCAAGATATTTTGGGTGGTCGACATGGTTTACAATTGAGAACATGACGCTTACCTTGTTGCCTATATTGGGAATAAATGGTTTGTAGCTTGATAAATGTAAACAAACTTTACCAAGGAATCTTGAGAATTATCACTAACACAAAAATAATATTGTATTTGGGTTTGTGGAGGTACGTACGTGATCATATTATATTCAAATATTCTAATTTATATGTGATATTATTGAATAATATTATATAATTATGATCATTAATATATACATGGTTACAAAATTATGGCTATGGGATACATCAGTGGGTATAATTATAATTATAATTATGATGCTAGTCATCAACATCACACCATCGTGCATAATATGCAGGTGTCTCCTAATAATTATCATGATGTCACCATGATCAGTAACGCTAATTATTTGGTGTCAATGGTTGATCTGTGACACATGAGGGGGTCTACAATTTACTAAATTTTAACACTGCAGATGGATTCAGAGACCCTCTGAATCCATCTGCAGTGTTAAAATTTAGTAAATCGTACAAATTCATTGTCAAAATTGTAATTTTCCATTATTGGAGTGACATAACTAAAAATGACCAATTGTTATATGGTCATTTTTAGTTTAGTTCTTATCCTGTGACCAAATTGGTCATTTATCTTGGTCATTTTTAGTTTAGTTCTTATCACGTGACCAAATTGGTCATTTATCTTGGTCATTTTTAGTTAATTCACTTAAAATTTATCAATTTTGGTCATTTATCCCTTGACAAAGCTATGGTGACCAAATTTTTTGGTCGCCTTGTCATTTATCTCTCATTTTGTACTAGTGAACATAGGTGAGATCATAACCAAATGAACTATGACATGATGGTGGTGGCTAGGATTTCAAATAAGCTCCAAGACTTGATAGATGGTTTCTTGTGATCTCCTTTGAACCGGCAGGGGTGAGATCAAAACCAAATGAACCATGATATGCCTGAGACTTGAACCCAAGCGAATGGTAATGTCCTCCATATTCAATGAAACTCTGAGAATATGTGCCAATGATCGAATAGAAGTACATAGAAGGCAAGTGATCAAGGAGGGCAAATGCATCACCTCCAAATTTTGATTTAACCTCTGAAAAATCAAATAGATCATCATTCTGCACACCAACAAACTCTTGTGAAAGAGAGGATTTAAGAACCTATTCAGATTCTAGAGTATGAGCTAGCTTATATTGCTCAAAATTCAAAATAGAAGACATTGAGAACATGAGTGTTGAATTTGCAGTTTCTTCTTTAGCTTGAACAACTTCATCATGAGATATGATTGAGGCCGAGACATAATTAGAGAGAACACTTAAGGAGGCATCACTGGGCTTGTTCTCCAAATAATTTGCACCAATCCCTTCATTTTGCTTTCTAAATGTTTTATCCAGTTGGGCCCATAGCTCATTTGGATATTCAACAGTTTCCATGAGCCGACGCATACAAGGAGACATAGCAATACACAATTCTCCAAAGGCTCTGTCACATTTATTTAGCCAATAATTCTCTTCTTCATAGGAATCAAAATCTCTCATATCACCAAGACACTTATAAAATAGACCTTGTCTCTTCAGATATTATATCATCTTTGGTTTCCACTCATCATAGTTGAATGGAGTGAGAGGAGGAATTCCTTTCAGAGACATGGAAGTTGTTGCAGAATGCCTGCAAAAACAATGGAAAATATCTGCTACTGCTACTGCTGCAACTGCAGAAAACTATTGCAACTGCAGAAACTGCTGCAACTGCAGAAATATGCTGCAACTGCTGCTGCACTCAAGAAATTCAAATAGCATGCAAAAAAATCTCAAGAATGGAGGTAGACTACTACTGAGCATTGCTTTAGGATAGTAGGCACTTTTATCCGGATCCTTCACACCTGGATAGACCTCATTGGATTTCTCTAATGAATTCAATGCAATGGCACCAGGATTTGCTGTGGAAATCCAGAGGCTTCTGGTGCACTACTCAAAGCAGCTGCTCAACCTATTCGCTCAAAAGACTTTGATACCATGTGAAATTCTATGTCACAACAGATCTATGAGCTGATGGATACCTCACAAAGAAAGAATGAGCATAAAATTGAAGAAGAGTGAAAACTGCAGTAAAAAAGAGAAGAAGAATAATAATGCAGGAGAACTCAAATATGAGCGGAATAATGCCACACTACTTAATTATCAGTATAATGAACAATTATAATACAATGGAGAGAATTCGAATCATGCAGGAGAATTTGAATCTCAGTTGGCCTAGCATAGGGATTATCACCACTAGAGTGCTACGGAAGACTCAAAGTCAATTGAACTGAACCTAAAACCAGTTAACTGAAGTCACAATAAGTTAACTAACTAAGGAGGGCACAATAGTGAGTCTATCATACATGCCAGTCATAAAAGGGCGCATGAGGCCACAATAAGTGGAATTCGGAGCTCTAACCCCCCACAAGAGTCAGGTAACTCAGGTTGACTGCACCAGAACACTCAGTAGGTTCCTATAAAATAGGGAACTGAATGAAGTGGTCCTAAAATGATGCATGCATGGCTCAAAAGGTGGTAGATGGATCTTGGATGACATATGCATACCATTAGGGGGGAATGACATCATCAACAACTAGGAAAAATAAATAATGCTAGGTAGGACAAGGATGGAGTATTGAAATATCCTAACACCACTTTGTATTGGTCATGGCTGTGTTATCATCTCCTCATGGATCTACACTTGTGTCTAGTAGCCATGATTGTGTTCAGTCGGTCTTTACTACCATGGATTTGTAGTGTACTGGTCGACAACCATGTTATGATTCATGCGAGACATATATCTCAGAGTTAGTTGTACTACATAAGTCTATTCCGACCAATGATTCTTGCCTCAATCCTTCATATTGCAAAGCATTTCACCTGTTCTATTTTACCAGCTTCATGCTTTGGGGGCATTCTGTTACACCAAAATCTTGTCATCATGAGTCGTGTGTCATGTCTATACCTTAATCCTTGAAGTTCCTTGGCTAAAACATTAGAATAAAGTTTGTTTTCCTTTCCCTTTAACTTTTGTAGTCACCTTGACGTGCCCTGCCTTCTAGCAAGGAGCGTCGAGCCCAAGGTGACGCACCCTGGACCTTAGCAGAGTGCATCGGTGACATAGTGTGCCTGTGAACAAGGTGCGGTGATCTACTTCTGATGCATGTTTCCTTCATGCAAGGTGCATCGGATTTGGTTAAAATGGATAAAAGTAAGCTTCAAGCGATTTATCGAAGCTTGGGTGATGTGGAGGCTTATCCCTAGATACTTGGAAAGGTGGCACTCGATCCCCTAACCTAGTGGGATGATCCCTTAAGCCTCTCCCCTAAATACTCAACCTATCCTATCCCTTTATACCTATATATATGAACCCCCTCTCTATGGTTAAGGGAGGAAGGATAAATCACCCATATGCTGGTGAAATCTGGTCAGGACTATCTTCTTCATCCATAGGAGGCTAGGAGGATTTGATCTTTGAGGCAAAATCATTTGAGTTGGAGTCATAATGTCAAGGAATCAATTTTAACTCTCTACTTTGTATCTGCTGCAAATTACATTTAATATAAATATCTTTCCATAAACTTGTTATGTCTTATAATATTGTTTAGGATTGGATTGTTTGACCATTGATCTAGATATTCATAATCATATGCTTTCATACTGTTCATTTGTTTCCACTTGCTCCATCTTGTTTTGCAGCCATAGATCGAGGAACTGGAAGTAGATCAAACGAGGAGAAGGGAATTGCGATCATAAGGTAACTCATTCTCTGATCTACCTTGAAATTTAATCTAACTAGGAAAGATAATTATGTTATGTACTCTTTTTTGTTCTAGATCTAAATCATTTAGGCTAAATGGATCAGTTTTTGTCTACATTAACAGATTGTCTTCAAACAAAAATTAGAATGATGCCACTGTAGCCCGAGGTCTTCTACACAAACCAACGATGGTGCATGTCTCATCACGTGAATAAAGGTACTGGAGTCGAACTTGATGAAACATTGTCTAATTACTAGTCATTAAGGTATACCGTTAACAGACGTGAGACTACCCACCGATAATGAAAATGGGTGTCAAGGAACCGAGTACATTCTACAAGTGTGAATAAGGGTGTTGAGGTCGAACACTTCCAGAATCCATCGATCATGGGACACTAATGAATTCCCATATGTCGATGACGAGAGGACCTACCACTGATGACTGCAAGTCTCAAGGTACTTATATGACTCTAGATCTGAATTCCAGAATAGATGATCTAAATTCGATGGAATGAGATCTGCTGGAAGGAGGGAATTAATGAATCCCCCATCAACCAACATGAGGTACACAGCTAGGATGAAGGATTTGGAAGAAATCAGATGAATAGGCTGAACCACGAACCACGAACCAAGTGCGTCTCTCACGTGTACCAGATGCAAGTAGTGCATGGAAGAGACCCTCTGAATAATAGCCAATGATGAAGACTACTTACAGAAGCGAGGAAACCACCAATGGAGTCTAATGGAATCCAAGGCACAACACAAATACCAAGTTGTGTGAATAGATTTCTTGCTTTCGAACACAAGGGAAACCACTGGGTCAGTGACCAATGATGAGATGTCATCTACTGAGTTCAAGGTCACCTACCAATAATGAAAGTAGGCCCAGGGTGCTAGGTAGGACAAAAAGTGTCATGTGATTGGAATGTACTGATACAGGGATGGCCGATATGCAAAGTCAAGAGATTTGAGGAATGGCCAACTCAGGTTTATAAACTTCCTTTGAATAAGAGCATGAGGCAAATGGAGACTTAGGCAACATAGACTTAAGACTGAATACTGACACAATTCTACGACGCATGAGGCATCAACAAAATATCCATAGGCACTGGAAGCTTAATCACTTGGAGGAGTAATCTCTAAGTAATGATTTTATCTTTCTAAGGCCATACTAAACCCAAAATGTTGATGAATAAACTCAAGATTTGAGCTCCGTTCAAAGGTGACATGACAACTGCCAATAAAAGGTGAAGACATTTCTCGTCCGGATTTTTATGTTTTTCAATTTTTTTTTAATCTTTTTCATATTATAAAGCCTGGAAAAGAATAAAAGTGTGCTTATAATACAAGTACAAGGGAATGAGTGTCACGGGAAAGAAAACTAGTTCCATGCAGTGGAACATACCTATGCTCAATGCAAGGAAACACGTGAAGGATAAGGACACTCTGGGGGATGTTCCCTCAGGGTCGTAGGGTAATCAAGCTACAAAGGATAACTGATAAGCTATGCTTGGATAGTACTGAGAAGTGCTTAGGCAATGTGGCTTATAACAATGAAGCGAGAGCCAACACTAGGCTTATAAAGGCAAGCAGGTCAATGATATGCATTTACAACTTGGCATAAGTGGGAGTCCCTATGGGTGATAACCAGAATATAAGACAAGAATAGATATGAGATTTGTGCACAAATTCATTACGGGACTAAAAGGGGCTCCCAGACCTAAGGAGGAACTTCAACATGGGCACCAAATGAAAAAATAGGTTCTAACTAGAGTACCCATGGTCGGGAAGGCCCTACCGCTTAAATAATGACACTTCTAGAAGCAACTGGAACGTTCCGTGTCGATAAAAAGTGGGATTGCACCTAAGGTTTATGAATAATAGTCATAGGTCAATGCAAGAATGCATGCAGAATGAAGTCCTAACCTATATGATGGGGACGAGATATAGTTGCGAAGGTGGAGATCATGTTCAAAAAGGTTGAAATTGGTAACCGCCGAAAGAAATTGTTCCAAAAAGCACCTTGCATCAATGAATTAGTCCATTAGACTCATAAAATAATAAAATAAAGGGTCAACACTATAGAAAGTGGGTAAAAAAAATATACAAATAAATGATCCAAGCAGTAGAAGCTAAGTTCTGCGTATGACGACTGGCACCATCCACTAATCCTAGGAATGTCGAAGACTCCATTGACATCTACCAACCGTTGAGGAAGCATATAAGCAAACCCGAGACACCAAAAGAAAAGTGAAACTATGTAAAAAACTATACAATAATGTACATTGTACCAACCCAAGCTGGAAACTCAAGCATAGTACCACTCAAGCATAGTACCACTGGAAACTTAAGCATTGTACCAACTTAACCGTTGAGGAAGCATATAAGCAAACCCGAGACACCAAAAGAAAAGTGAAACTATGTAAAAAACTATACAATAATGTACATTGTACCAACCCAAGCTGGAAACTCAAGCATAGTACCACTTAAGGTAGAGCCCATTTCTAGGCTCCTTCACGACATTCCCTTCATAGTCTTCAAACTCATAAGCCCCTTTCTCTAGGACACGTCTCACGATGTAAGGACCATGCCACATTGGGTTGAACTTTCCTTCCTCCCAGTGGTTCCTTAGCTTGGTCATACAAAAGGACCAAGTCACCCTTAACGTACTATCGAAGACAGACATACCTATCATAGTGAACCTTAATGCAACGTTTGTTAGCTTCAATGGCCACAGCGGCATCTCGAAACTGCTCATTAAGTTGCTCGAGGCGGATTAAATGTTGTTCTAAGTCCATCGTGTTAGGCAGGAACTCGATGGCTAGCCTCAATAAAGGGATTTCAAATTCAACTAGAAGGACAGACTCCACACCATGAACCAATTGAAAATGTGAGAAACCAATGGAAGTCTTAATCGTGGTTCGATATGCCCACAAAGCAAGATATAACATGGTCTGCCAATTAGACTTGATTTGTCTAACAATTTTCTGTAGAATGGCCTTAAGGGACTTATTGACTGCCTCGACTTGACCATTTTCTTGGGGATAATAAGATGACGAATGATCTTGTTTAAACCCAAGTTTTAGTGATAACTCCACCATCATTTTATTTTGGAAGTGACTGCCATGGTCAGTGATAATATCCTTTGGGATACCAAACCGGGCGATAATACGATTGAACACTGAGTGAGATGTAGTCGCACCATTAGATTTGACAGTCGGCATGGCGTCAACCCACTTAATAAAATCATCTATGGCCACGATGATGTGATGATGCCCCCCAGCTAAGGCTGGGTTGCAATCCATGAAGTCCACCCCCCACTTGGTTAAGGGACTGACGGTGATGACTCGATGTAACAGGGCAGGACGCAAGCGCATATTCCGAGAAAACACCTGGAAAGGATGACATCTCTTAACCGCATTAAAAATATATTTAAAGATAGATAGCCAATAGTAACCCGCTAGCAAAATCTTCTAGGTTGTAGCAAGCCCGGATAAGTGGCCACCACACGCCCCATTATGGAAGTCATTAAGCACAACCTTTGCTTTCGCACGAGTCAAACAATGACGCAATATGGAATCCACCCCTCGGTGATACAAAGTGTCACCGATGATAAGGAAGTTCTTATCTTGATGTCGAATATGACGTCGTTCATCCCTCGAAAGATGTCGAGGGAACTTCAGTGTCCGGAGATACACAATGATGTCTCCATACCAAGGGTACGAAGACGATATGAGGAAGATATGCTCATCCACGAATGAGTCATCATGTACCATGTCCTCATGAAGCCTAGGGAAGTTAGACATCAACTCCGCAAAGACTAAAGACTTCTTGGATTTCGCTGAAACGAAATCAAGGTCGAATTCTTGTAGAATGAAAATCCATTTATTATACTTCCCCCCTTTCATACATCGTGTCAATACAAATTGAAATGGATTGATATAAACCTTAACAGTGGTCTTCCGGAGTAAAAAGTAATGACGTAATCGTTGGATTGCATGGACAGTCGCAAGTGCCAATTTTTCCATGTGAGTGTACCTAAGTTCAACGTCTACTAGATTTCAACATAGATAGTAGATATCGTTCTCCTCGAGCTCATCATCTTCCTGAACCAAGACCATGCCAACCGTCTCTAGGGATGCGGCGGTATAAAGCAAGAAATCTCTAATGTAGTCTGGAGGATGCAGCACAGGCGCTGATACCCAACCTTTCTTAAGAGCATCAAAGGACCGACTGGGCTCGCTCATCCCAGATAAAAGGAACGTCCTTCTTCAAGAGGTGCATGAAACCCCTAGTAAGGCTGGAAAAGTTTACTACAAAGCGAAGTAGAAAATTAGATTTCCCTTGCAAACTCTGAATTTGAGTGACCATGCGTGGTGGAGGAAACTGAAGTATTTCCTCAACCTTTAAGGGGTCAACTCTAATGCCCTCCTTCGAAACGATGAATCCTAAAAGGCGACCAGTTCTCATGCAAAGATGCACTTATGAGGATTTAACGAGATCTTATAATGACGACATCTTTCAAATACAAGGCAGAGGTGATCTGGATGAGCCACCCTCTTATGAGAGTGAGCAACAAGATGGTCAAGATAAGCCTCCATGACGCGTTTAAGGTCGTGAAATGCAAATGTTATTGCCCGCTGAAAAGTTGCTCTGACATTTTTAAGGCCGAAGGGCATTTTCTGGTATGCAAAAGTACCCCAAGGACAAATAAATGCAGTCTTGTGGTGATCCTCAGGTTTAATTTGGATCTGATTATATCCCAAAAATCCGTCCATGAAAGAAAAAATCTCGCTTCCCACACACTCATCCAAAATATGATCAATAAATGACATGGGAAAGTTATCTTTAGGACATGCTTTAATCAGATCTCTAAAATCTGTGCACACACAGATGGATCCTTGCTTCTTGTCTACATGAACAGGATTGGAAACCCATTTAGTTAAGGGAACCGGATAGATGAAGCCAACTTTGAGGAGCTTCTCTACCTCTGCTTTGATAGCATGTGCCTTCCTAGGATTCACCGCCCGCAGGCGTTGCCGAATAGGTTTAGTGTGAGGGTAAGTTTTAATCTCATGTTCGACAATACTAGGGTCTATACCTAGGGAAAAGTCTACACCAATGTATATATTCTCCACTTTTCCGGGAGTTCAAGAAATGTCAATCGAAATGGTGGGAGAGATGTTAACAATGTTCCATTCATCGTAAATTCCATATGTATCCAAAGGGACCATGGGGTGACCAACTTTCTCACTTAGAGTCAACCGAAACTCTTCTTACTCAATCCTTTCAATATCAGGAAGGAAATATGATCAACGATGAAGATCTTCCCAAGGCTTGTTGGGACCATTCAAGGCATCGATAATGGTTTCGTTTGAAGGTAAAGTATCATCAAGGCAATCATGCGATCAAGACAAGTTGACCGCCCAAGCCGACGACAGAGCGGGATCCTCCTCCTCCGTCTGCAAAGAGGAAAGATCGGGGTCTGCAGTGACTTGTTGTACAACTTGATAAGCAACCTCAGTTGTAGACACTGGAATTTCCATTCTGATGTGTGTATGTCCTTCACACAATGCAGTCGTGGAAGGAAGAGTCCAAGGGTCGTTAAAATATGATGTGCAGAACGGCACTGAACTCAACGACGAGTGGGAATCATCGAAAATGGAATCGATAAATGCAATTGGTGCCAAAAATTTAAAGGTTCCCATGAGAGAGGAATACATCTCGACACCAATGTTCTCAGTTTCCTGCTGAGAATTCTCTATCCTAGGGACTGTAGATCCCAACGTTGCAGTGGAATTGGAACTAGTACAAGATAATTGGTCAACAGTTACGATTTTACCTTCATGAGGAAAGCAGATCACTTGAAACACGGATGAACCAACTGCTTTCATAGCGTAGATCCAATTCCAACCCAGTAAAACATTGTAGTCAAGGGGCGCATCAACCACCTTGACCTTTACTGACACGAACTTCCTACCCAATTGGACTCGGAGAGAGGGAATAATACCATGTCGTCTAAATGAATGTCAATCAAATGCGGTCAACATGGTCATAGAATTAGATAAAGGAGGCGAGCGAAGGGCCTTCCAACAAGATACCGACATCACCGACGTGGAAGCACCTTCATCAACGACAGTGCGTTTAACGGTCATAGAAAGACACTCCACATGGACTTGAAAAGCCACATGGTAAGGTAAGCGAGGCTGCATGTCAGTAGTATCAAATTGATGATACCGGGGCCATTAGAATCAAGAGCTCCCAAGGCAGATAACAAGGTATTCCTCTATGAAGGACACATCTGGAGTAACTTAAGAGCCAACATATCGCATGGTGTTTGGCCCAGATCCTGAACGATAGAATAGTTCTAAGCGGCTCGAGCATTATGATTGTGATCTGAGTTCTTAAGAAATCCTTTCAGAATACATGGCATGGGATCGAGCTTATCAATCTGCAAGGGAATCTCAGGAGGAGGAGGCTCCTTCCTCGTAGATGGCTACAGAGGATTGTAATCACGAGAATGAGTGGCGACATTGACTTCCGACTGAACCATGTCAACCCATTCATGACCACCATCATGAGTCAAAGGGTTCAAAGTTCCAACAAAACCATTTTCGGTGGTAGAAGCACCCAAAGTCATGTTTTGGTTATGAGGAAGGGGATTAATCAACACAGTTGGGCTCTGTGCAATGATCTTCGAGGCTTCATCCATCCTGGGGCACAAGTGAGCAAGGTGATCTTCGGAGCAAAGTTTACAAGGAAATTTCACCTTACATTTTTGCTTCTTGTCCCCACCAACATTATTGTCATTCTTCTCATGGTTTTCATTTCCCTTCTTATTATTGTTGTTCCCACCCTTACGATTGTTCTTCCCCTTTTTCTTATTTCCTCCGAGTTGCTGGTTACCCTTTGGATTCGCCAAATGCACAGAGTGTACATCCGATGACTGGGTGGGAGAGGACGAAGCCGTAACTTGTCCTGTTGCAGACTGGTTAATAGACAAGTTATGCATCAGGTTTGTCACTTGGTCTATAGCCTTAGCACTTGCGGAACCTACGATGCCATCGAAATGAGGCCCTAGAGTTGGTTTCAATTCGTGGCTAGATCATGGTGCGTCAGGTAGAATCTCATACAAAATCCCAGACTGAGTGTGTATAAAGTCTAACTGCTGAGATTTAAAGATGTCACGATTCCTCAGTCGTAACTCCAGACATCGAAACATCCTTCACAATATAAGGTACAAGTGACTTAAGGAACCACTCCAAGAGAAACTCTGGTGAATGTTGGCTTTAATCATCCTCTTTCGTCGACTTCACTCTTGAATGTGATCATAAATATGTGTGGCTTTGTTTTGACGGAACATCAATAGGATTTCTGTGCCTACATCATAATGGACCAACAACTGAAAGTGGTTGAGAAAAACCAAGGCCAAATCGTTAAAAGTACAATACACGCCCCTAGGAAACTCAACGTACCATTTCAAGGATATCCCTGTAGGGTGCGTTGAAATAGTCTCAACCGAATGGAGTCATCATTCAATGAATTCGACAAGAACCATAGGTGAAAGGTAGTAACATGATCACCAAGATACTCACCCTTCTTACCTTCGAATTTTGGAATGTCCGAAGGAAGCTTAGTGGGGACCGGAGGCCATGATGGGTCATGACACACTGGATCATTCGTAAGACTAGATAAGTCTGTAAGTTTAAATTGGCTAAAAACGGGATCCGTGGTTGTGAAGCTTGAGGCCAAGCTCTCGAGAAAGACTGACCTTGTGGATACATGCCCGTAGGCATAGGATTCCAGACTGTGGGCCACGGTGGATTTTGGTAAAGACCTTGACCCTGACCAATAGGATAGTATCCTCATGATTCATATAAGGATGAACCAGTATTTACATAGAAGGGACCCCTTGGGAAGGAACAACAATGTTTCCAAAATTTCCCATAGGATTATACACGTTTCCCCTTGACGAAGGGGAGGCATATATCCACCCGACGAAGGAGCTCCAGCCGAATGGTGACCTATATTAAACGAGACATTCCCACGAAAGGGGACAAACGAAATAGGAGGAGGATGCACCATAAAGAAGGCGTTCATAGGGACTGGTGCAGTAGAGGATAAGCAGACAAATGGAATATATGAAGTGGAACCACCGCCTGTGTGTCCACTTCCACCCACGAAAGGGTTGGAATTGGTATTAGGGGCTAATGAAGGGGGAGGCCATAAGAAGGAGGGATATGACCACTCATGAACTGATATGCATTGAAGGGGGATGAGATGCCCCCGAACCCAACACTATAGGTACTATTAGAACCAGGTATGGAAGATGGGAAATTGGATGAAGGATTGGGCATGCCAAATATAAACGGATTAGTGGTTTCAGGAACTGGTGAAGCATCGTTGCCCGTTGATCGTAAGGAGAAAGTGGATACATGATAAAAAAACCAAGCATTCTCAAAAGGATTCATACTCATGGGATAGGATGAACCTGCCGCATGAGAACCAGTGAACACGGGAGTCCCGGGGACCCATGAGACAGAAGAGAAAGGAGTCCCATGACCTCCTCCACCCCTTGTCGACAATGGAGTCAAAGGGATCTCTGAAGTATTGGACGCAAAGCTCATAGTGAGAATTCTCTGAAGCTCATGGGATGATATATAAGGACCACCAACAGTCTCTATATGCCTCTTATGGTGAGGCTGTAAGGGTCACCGACTGGTAAACCCACTAAATGACGAGAATGGTGAATAGCCGGAACTCGATCCACGCTGACTCCTAAGAATCGAAAAAACCAAAATCGATCCCTAAGGCCAACTAACTGACAATGAGCACACTCCTAGAGAAGCTAAGCCAAGATGCACACAAACAAAGAGAGTGGCTAAATGGCCTCTTGACACTATAGAAGGTATGCCTCACCCAGGAGGGGCCTGAGACTCCCGAACTACAACCAGAGGTAATAGAGCCAATTATAAGGGCCCTCAACTTCAATGCATAAAGCAATGTGTTGTCCAACCAAAATATGGCTCAGGACACTCATAGAATAACCCCTGCAAGTACCATGTGTGGTACCTAGGAAAGGAAACTATGGTCACCACATATAACTGAATGCTCAGGTGAACAGTCGCAGGTCAGATCCACCGTATGGGCAGGGTAGCAAATCTCGAAGCTCAAGAAGCACTTAAGTGCTCCAAGAACCCCCAGATACGAATAAACTCGTGATATATATCCAACTCTAGGAAGATCGTGGAGGTCTATCTCCTCAACCGACTTTCACGTCACCTCATGCTTAACTCGTGTGTAAGGAAAGCCTCCTGAGAACACCAATTATACAATGAGTTTCACTACTCCCTAGACAAACACATAATGTTTAGTTTCATAGTCTTGGAGAAGTTTACTCACACAATACTATTCCAAGACTCTAAAACCTATACTTGTTGGTGCACCCTATAAAATAAAAATGTTTCTAATTGATTTTAAATAAAGCGTTAATTTTAGTTGGTTGTGTTTACTCAAGGGGATATGGTCGTAAAACTAATGATGTTGTGACTCAATAAGAAAAAATAAGCATACATAAAAACATTGCTAAGTGCTAGACTTGTTTTTCAAAAGAAATTTGTATGCCACTAAATGAAATGCAACTACGATCTCTTTTAATTTCAAATGACAATGCAATCGTTCCTAAGATGCCAAGACTAATGCAACTCCAAATAGAAATGCAAGGGCTCAATTCAAATGCAAGATGCAAATATTTTTGTATTTTTGAAATATATGAATGAAAATGCAATCTTGAACCATGAACTTCTCAGATTATGTAGCAAGTATAATAAGACTAACCAAGCAAGACACCAAGAAGCATGACTCAAGCAAGCAAAAAAGCCATAAATGAGAAAAAATGACGAAAACTAATTTAAAGAAAAAAAAATAAAAAGAGAGCTTCCAGTCACTATAAAGGTACCAAACAGACCGCGCAAAGGCCCAAGAAGACTCAACAACATTTAGAATTCACCCAACAAACACCAAACTCAAGATGTCGGCTTAAAAGTGAGGTTTACACGACTGTTTGACCAACAACAATGTATGTACGCAGGCATGACTTAGCCATCCCGCGTGGGTGGAGAAAAATACTCTAAAAATCAAGAATGAAGCCAAATTCCTCAAGATAAAAGCAATGTACAGACTTCCAAACTACCAACGACACAAAAACCCAGAAAAATAGAGAGCAATAAGAAGGAAAAATTGCCTAAAAAGAACCCCAAAAGGAGGCTCACTAGCGCAGTCGCCAATTCTGTTACAGAGAAAAAATTCCTATGGCTTGAGGTGGACCACAACAAACAGATTAACCCAAGAAACCGACTCAATTCTCAAGCATGCTAGATAAATGTAAAATGCCAACAATAAAAGAGAAACTCTTACTTCAACTGGATGCCCGAAGAAGACCACCGTTGAGCTCGAAATCCAATGCTCATTACCTACAACTTGTCCTCAACAACAAATATATACGAGCATACGGAATATAGATATAAAATGTTAGCATAAACCCTAACATAATTCGTTAACATATTTACCAAATATACCCAAGGAAAACAACATCAACATTTGCAAAATGTATTGGACGAGAAAATAATGTTTCTATTAATGAAATGCACAGAAGTACATAGTGACAAATTTTTGTAGGCAACTCGTCGGAACCGAGAACTAAGTTCCTCCACCTAGGCCTCCACCACTTCAATCCTCCATGCAAAGGCAAGGTCATAAGTTCAAGGAGTAATTGGGTTCCTCCTTCACAAGATATGGGAGATGAACATCAAAGAGTTCATATAACAAGGATAAAGGGATGTAGACTCAAGGTAATGGCAATGAGGAAACATTTCTCTAGAGTTTCCTTACTCTCTAGTTTCACCTGCTCTCATGCTCCACAATGGCTCAATATATAACTCTCAAAGGAGGTGGAGGGTCGAATCAGAGCGTTTCTAGCATATGGAAGGCCAAGGATCAATATGGTTGTTACTTGGGATGAAAAACTCCAAATATTTTTTGTTTTGAGCACAAAAACCAATGTACGCAGGTTGTAGTGGATCATCATGCGTATACGTAGGTTGTAGTGTTGTTAGGGCATGCACATTAACAAACATGTGTTTTTAAGGGGTTTCTTTGAGCAATAGGGATGATCTGAGTCTACAGAGGGACATGGAAAGGCCATCAAGGCATGTTGCATAAGGTGTGGCAAATCATGCTATAACAATGATGGAGATGCCTGGGCATATCTACTAGTTCTTTATCCCTAGCAATAACATCGACCATACCCTAATCCACAACATCACAAACTATCCCACCAACTTTACCTATAGCAGAGTTGAGAGACATATTACAAGGCTTGTTCGTGAAGGAAAATACAGAGAAATGCCACCCAAAGCACACAGAGAAGAGGGCTTTCCCTTACATGAAATAAATTTGATATGACTCCACTCTCATTGCTTGGTACTTATCTGCTAGTTGAAGACTATGCATTGAATGCCTCCAAAGCTTAACTAACACTTTTTGTTTTTGAAAAAACACAAAATCATTCTTAACCTCCTTTGATTCATGGCATTCATCATTGTTCCAAGGGAACATTGTTGCACACCATCACTCCTTTTGCTAATTGATCCACCATGATATTGTTATGCCTCCTCTAGTGCAAGAAATTGACTTCTCTTGTACCTTGGAGATTCCAAGCAATTCTATTATATATTCTACTCCGAATCGTACCTTGCTTCACAACTAATTCCTTGTCTACTTGATGACATGAAGAGAATCTCCAAAGATCGTGACCTGCTGCAAACAAAACTAATTTCAATCCTAGGTATAGGGCGTACATCTAAACTTGGTTGTTGGTTGGTACACTCAATTCCCAAGAGAACTTAATTTCCTCTTTTCCGTTGGGGTAAAAAAGAACCCTACACTTGCCATCCCATGTGTTTTGATTTTGATGTTACCAATTCTATATATTTTTTATTTGAGTGTTTGTATGAGGATAAATACTTAAATGATATGGGCAGGGTCAATCTGTTTGAACAATACTAATATGAGATGATTATATAGTACATATGGGCTGTATTTATTTTTGATAATTTTGGGAGAACCAACATAGTTTTTTGGGTTTTAGTAAGAGAACACCTGGAATCTTTTTTGAACTTAAGTTTGGTTAAGACTTATGCTATTTGTACTATTTGATTCGTATTAATGAATACTAGTAGTACGTCTTTTTTCCACTGAAAAAAAAATACTTAAATGATATCTCCTTGCTTTCTCAATTTCTATATTCAACTTATAACTTCTTTATTTTCTCAATTTTTATCTTTAACATGGATTAACCACTTTGTAGCATATTTATTCATTACCTTACAATTCTTTAAATTGCTTTCTTTACAAAGTAGCTTAAGCTTTTCATGTATTCAATTGCTTTCTTTACAAAGTAGCTTAAGCTTTTCATGCATTCATTGAATTTGACTATCTTTTATTTAAATAATATATATGTTTGTTTTTACAAAACATTTAAGAACTTTCAAATTTTTTATTTTTTTTTCATAATCAAACCATAAATCCAAAAATCCAATTGCAAAATCTTAAATTTTCTTAAAAAATCAAACTATAATACCATGCCACCACAACCCCATCAACAAACTATTATGAGCAAATAACTCAATAGAAAACACATAAAAGCTTATCAAGACGAATCCACGACTTCTATGTACGGTACAAACAAACGTTCACAGCAAATGCTGGTTTCAGACCTATATATGGCTACAGGTTGTTTGATAAAATTGGTGGCCACAATATGTCCAGGAAAAATCCAAACCTCATGTTGTTTGTGGATCACAAACTGACCCCAACAACATGAAGTCCATTGATTGAGTACTATTGTAATACATTTGATCAATTGCAGCAAAGCATATATGGCACTAAAACTTAGGCATCCAACTGCTGCAGCCCTGGATATTTCAATAACCGTGAAGGGCACCAGCTACAATACATACTCTGCCAAGAATATGAAAATACTTTCAGTTGGGTCCTTTCTTCAATGCACAAATTCTTGCAGCCTCAAGCGGATTGTAAGCCCACCCGCTGCAGCATCTAAGACAGAGTCTGGTGTTTCAGAAGGATTTCCTGATGAACCAGTTTCTACCGGTAATTCAATGAGTGCTAAGTTCAGAGAATTTATAGGTTTATATGAAAGGCTGATGCAATTCAATTCAAAAAATATCTGTGGGCTTGATGGGTTTAGTTTACCATATATTCCTTATGTTTTGTGTGGATTTCAATATCTGGTTATTTTGAGGCCTATATTGGGAATATTGTTTCATCTTGTGCACTGTTACAGAAATATTTTTGAACTTGACCAAATCCAACATAATCAGCACAAAAATCCACCCCATGTCGCTAATTTTTCATGTTGCATTGTTATTAAAGAAGTCTTCTCTTTTCTTGCGAGATTTTAATTGGAATTTGGTATTTTTTTTAATCTGGTTTTTGTGGTGTTTAAATCGTGAATTTAAATTTAAGAATAGATTTAACGGCGTCACTCAAATTAAACAATTTTAACTTTAATTTCTGAGAATTTTAAAATTCTTATTGAGTTCTGTCGAAATCATGCCCGAAAATGCTGCCGGAAACAGGCGAAATCTATGGTATGACATAGCCAACAGTGAGAATCCACCCGAAATATAGTTTGACTATTTAATGTTATGCACAATGGCCAGTATAGACCTCCCAAGCCATACAGAGGACATGGTTACTTAATGTGGTGTTATGTTTGAGTCCCTCAGTCTTATCGACGCAAAACAAAAATCAAAAGCCCAAATGAAAAGGGTTTTATCATTTGTGTAGAATTGGAGTCCAATTTAACATTGGCAGAGCAGTGAAAACACGCCTCTTTTCCTTCTCTCGTTACATCCTTTTTGACTGGGGAGATCTTTGGCTATGAAGCTGCTACTGAGTAGTCATTATTCCATCAAAATTACCGAAAAGTTGCACTTGGCCTCATCAGCAAACTTGCACCTGGCCTCGTCCGTAAATATGCTGTAAGACAGGAACCACCATTTGGTATTAACAGCGCCATTACCACGGTCGCATTGACATAACCCACACCTTGGAAAAACTTTGGCCAACTGTGTTATTACGGAGGATGTGCCTGCCAGGTTTTGAACCTGGCTCATCATCACTGCAAGGTCTTCAACTTGCCGGTAGACGACAGTTCAACTTGCCTATAGCACACAGCTCAACAAACCTAACTATTGAAATCCACCATAGGTCTTAATTCAAGATTTATTTATCCTCTACTGTCCACTGAAGGTGGTCTCTTGGATCATACTAAGTTCGAAGTTCGGTATTTAATAATGTGCTTAATTGGTTTAAGATCTCTGAGATTGTTTTGCTATTTTGATGATGTGAAAGGTGGTCTAAAATGAAGAGCGCTAAAATGTATTCGTTTCTCAGAGGCAGAAGGATTTTTCGCACTTAATTTGTGTCTTCATTTGTTGAATATTTGGTCATAATTTTTCTCTTTTTTAGCTGCGAGGTTTACATATAGTATCAGCTTTGTCTTCAACATTTGAGATGAATGCCATGGATCGAGTTTTACTGCAGTGCCCTCTCCGTTATATTAGAGTCCACCCATCAGGTTCATAAGATCCATCGAAAGATTTGTGCTCTCAGCATCTTTGTGAAGGAGATCAGTTTGCAGTGTGCACCTCTATGTTTTCTCCAGATTGCTGGTTTGTTATGATTCTTGCTTATCAATAGAATGAAAAATCTGTTGAACACCTGCTTATATTAATGAAACAATTACTTGTGAAAACAGTACCTTGTAAACTGGAGGTGGATATCAGGGTGACTGATTTTTAAGACATCAGCACCCAAGTAGTTTACTTACAACAGTGGCATCATTTTGCTTTTATGTTCTCTTACTAACGACTTAATTATGGTTGCATAGGGGCGGCTGACTGAAGGCATCCTGTATCTCTGCAAAATTTCGACGTGCACATAAAGCTTGTTTCATTTAGAGTATGAGGCTACTGCAACTTTGGTATGACTGGCATCGATGCAGAAAGGAAAACAGTAATCCATCCAATGCTAGGAAATAATTTTGGAACCAAACAGAATAAATGTGACTCATGGTCATTTTGGACTGGAAAGTAAAACCAGGATGGGCAAAGCTGAAAGAAATCTGATCGCTTTAATTCTTAAGACTTAATATAATTCTTTTTTCAATTTTTCTTGAAGGACCTTGCAAGATATTTCAACAAGCCCTACAGAACTTGATACTATAACAGTATCTTTTTAATAAAAACATTACTTACCCTGGATAGTCGTCTTTTGTGAAGTGTGCCTGAATCAAAACCAAAAAGTCTATTCCTCGGCATTTTATTTGGAGTCATAGTTTCCCTCTTATACATGAGGACTTGGAGAGATGCCAGAGAGGGTAAAGACTGTCTTATTGGGTCCTACAAGACAAAGTAATCTACCTCTTGGGTAAAGGCATTGCCATAAAGTACCCTGCATGATTGAGCAGGGTAAGAGCTCTTAAAAATTGGAAAGCATATGCCTTTAGCATCTAAATATTGGCTTAAGAGCAGTCTTTTTTTGAATGGAGTTTCTGTATCATGACTAGTTTCTTTTTTCAATATGGTGGAGATGTTGTCACATAATATAAAATACATATGTGACACCAAAATAAATAAATAAGTTTATTTGGAAGCACATGTTAGCTCAGTTAAGTTTTATTGCATATAGAGTAGTGAGGTGCTCTACAACCTAGTATGGGGGAGATGTTGTACTTGTCATAGACGAAAAAATTAAAAATAAAGTTATTCGACAGCATATGTCGACTTAATTTTTAAATTTACACAAAAAATAAAAAAATTAAAACCAGCATAGATCCATCTTAAACCTGGATCTTTGCACCAAGAGTAGTGAGGTGCTCTACAGCTCAATATGGGGGAGATGTTGTCATGTTACGCAAGGTACATATGTGACAAAAACTATAAATAAATAAAGCTATTCAATACAATATGTGTCAGCTCAATTTTAAATTTTACGCCAAAGCTAATAAAATTAAGACCAACATAGATTCATCTTAAACACGGATCTATCAAGTACTTAGAGGAACCAAATTTTTTGAGGTGTAAACTTTTTTTGTCATTCAATGTAAAGGGTTTAATATATAACATGGAATTAAATGATAAAGAAATTTACACCTCAAGAAATTTGATCCGTCTTGGCACTTGATAGATTTGAGTTTAAGATAGATCTATAATGATAATATGTAAAAACCATATAATATTTCCTGCATACACACCAAGCAATTAGTTTCATCAAAATTTAAAAAGCGCCTAGTTCAGTCAATTCACATACTTAGCGTGTTGATATCGTTACAAATATTGATGTCCGATTATTTTTTTCTTTACTAGTAACTAAAAGCTTATTTGAGTAATTATGAGGATTTTCTTATATTTCCACAAATAATCTTGTTTCATGGTTCATCCTACTTTTTGTGCTTTCAAACTTCAAATCTAGTGGAGCTGGTCCCCAGTTATGTGTTTTTATGTAAGTTTGAATTGCTATTGAGTCTTGACTGCTCATGTTTGTCAGCTTTCATTATTGCTTTTGACAGTACTATTGGCTGCTCATGTTTGTCAGCTTTCATTCTTGCTTTTGACAGAATCCTCATTGCAGTCTCAGTTGGATCTCTTGGAGCAGCTGACATCAAACAACAACGTCAAAGGTTTGTTAATCTGACATTTCTCCGTGCCCTTACAATCTCTAGTAGTCAAAACTGAATACCTTAGCATATGAAGAGTAAACAGTTGGGCTTCCTACTTTCTACCATGCATTTGAATATTTTTACAAGCGGTATAGAATCTATTACCCTGTGTAAACCCAACAAACCGGTAATTTCTGTGTCTGAACTTTGGGGAGCTTCAGCTTGTCACAGTTTCCTTTTATAGAAGATTTGAAATTAGTAGTTGACATCTATGATAGCAATATGAGCTCTAAATGATAATCATTATGTTTCTGTCTAAACAGAGAATGATCAAGCCAAAGTTTCATCCACAAAAACTATTCGTGAGCAGCTCAGTGCTTTGGTCAGTGATGAAGTTGACGAAGTCACAATACCGCTTGGCAAACGTTTCAAACCTAACAATTATAACTCCTTAACAATCTCACAAAAGAGAAATATCAAGAGACAGGATTATCTGAACAAAGTTTCCCAGAGGAATGATATCCCTTTTTTCAGTGCCATTGCATTATTTGTCATTCTTCCTCCTATGGTCATATTAGGAGTGGCCGTCGCCACTGGTTATGTGGATATTTTTCCATGAGGGAATATTTGATCGCCCTTGGAGGGTAGTTAAGGAATGATGTATACAAATTTATATGCAATCTACATGCATTATGGCATTGTGTTGGAAGAAGAAACTAAGGGCCCCCGTTTGCTATGCCGAATCAAAGAAAATAACCTGGAATAGCAGCATCAATGTCTGTATTGCAATTCGTATAAAGTAATGCCTGCAAGGGTGGCATGGCTATGCAACGTACTGCTATCATATATATTAGATATATTTGGACGATTTAGTTTGGTAAGGGAAAGAGCGGAGAAAGTAATTTGTGTTTTAACTTTTGCCACATCAAAAGGAAAGTTGATAGTTGAATGGTTCTCAAGTATTCAAAAGTATTCAAAAGTGAGTCTGATCCTGCAAGAGCTTCAGAAGTTGTGGCTTCAATTCCATCTTATGTTTTATTAGTTTTTCAAATTGTAGTTCAAGAAGAAATCTCATCTAGCTTTGTTGATGTAACTATAAGGCCGGCAGTTATTTTAAAACTTCTAAGGACAATATTGGCATCCTTTCATGACATCAAATGTGAATTTGATTGTTATTGTTCATTTGTTGCCAACTGTTTCTCTTTCTGACAGACAGGGCATCTGTTCATTTGTGGACTGTATATTTTAGTCACTTTATCAGATAAAATCTTATTGTTCACATGGAAAATTTTCAAGAGGTTATAAGCTATTTTTATACTAGTTCCACAATCAGTTGGTTTCACATTTTCAAAGGCTTGCAGGTAGCAGTACAGAGTATCCAAATAATTGAGGGCGGGGATTATGGCAGAATTTCATTTGAAGCCATAATACTCTTGCAAAAAGCATTGTATACCGAAGTCAATAATAAATATATCCTTGAAACATAAAAGGATGATTTTGTGTGCGTCAATAGATAATTCAAACAAGCATTTACTTCAAGTGCATGCTATTGTTTTTGGGAAATTACATCATAAACGTTCAAGTTTGTGTGGAAATTTTTGTTGTCAATGCTAAATATTAAATAGGTTTATGTCATATGTGACAAAATTCAGACTTACTCGAAATTCTTACATTCATTGTCACTGGTTTTATAAAATACACGCATGCTAGTGTATGTGTACACAGTGTCGTGCCTCTGCAATTCAACTAGCTTTGTAAAGTTTAGACTAGGGTTTTAGGTTGCAAAGGCTGCTACGAAGTGATCTGAAATACACGCTATTGAACATTCATTAAAGTTATTGAACTTTCAAAGTTTTCTTAGTCATTTTTAAATTTTATAAATATTTTTTTAGTAAGGTTGATTCTTTTTCAAGGAAAACTTCATGGGAAATCCAAGAGATGCTTCCTCACATTTTAGGATGGCATCCCTGGTAAATCCATTAACATAGACTAGTGTACCTAACACGAGGGATTCAAATCGGGCACCTGCTGACATAGAACTAGCCAAATGCTGAGAACTGGGGACCATAGGCAGTTTAGTTAAGCTCTGTTTCAAACATAAGCAGTTTTTCAGTTATAGGACCATGCAATGGTAGTTAATAGGAAGATAAACTAGTGCATTTTTTAAACTTCTAACTTCTAAGGAGTCATTAAGCAGAAATGAGGCCTTCAAGTTGAGATGAGACAGTTGATATCTAATTAGCTATTTGCTATTTTCAAAATCTCTTGTGAATTCAACAGGAAGCTGACCCAACTTGTATAGACAATATATAATTGCATTATTACCTTGATACTCAAGAGTCAATAGCTCAACCCAATTTGACTTGGGATTTCTGACCATGTAAATAATTCTAATCAGACTTTAACTTGGTCAATCTTTTGACATGCTGCATCTTTTGTCGAGAGGTTTAGGGATTTCAGTTCCCTTCTGCTATATGTTATCCTAGTTAAAACCTGAATACCTCCACTTCTAGACACTAGAATTTGACTCATTCTATTTGGATAGTGTCTGTAGCATTTTGCAAGTATGATGTAAATCTTAACCTAGCGTCACAATAAAAATTACTTCCAGAAAAGACAGGATTTGATGAGGGTTGTGACTATGATAACCTCCCAAACTAGAATGTTTGTAAACCCCAGTCACGAGGGTTTGGACTGTAGCAAGCCCCTTTAAGGAAATGACACCTCTTCAATCATTATTAGTGATTTAAAGCTATGCGGTTGGGAGCGGGGAGTGAGAGCGAGGAGTGGGGAGCGGGGAGTGAGAGCGAGGAGCGGGGAGCAGGAGCGGAGCGAAAAACAAAAATTTCAAAAGCTCCTGTTTTAAGAGCGAGTTGGGAGTGTTTCTTATATAGTATATATATATATTAATATTTTTTATTGGATTTATATCTAAAAAACATGTAGGATGTTGAATTAGCTATAGAAAACATGTATTAAACCATATAACATCAATCATCTAGTAGTTATAACTTATAACATTGTCATCAAATGATCAACCATAACAGCTTTAATAGGAGCTTGGCAAAGTAGGAAGGTACTATAACATTGTTATCAAATGATCAACCTAGTATAGGAGCTTTTAGCATAAGATATGTACGGAGCGTCTCAGGAGCGTGCTCCCAAAACTGAGAGTGTTTTGGGAGTGAGCTTTGAAGGAAACAAGCTTCGGAAGCGGGAGCAAGGGGGTGGGGGGCGCTCCCCAGCTGCAGAGATTTAAAGAGCAATTTGTATCACTGATAGTGTGTTGTTTCAATGATGATGATAATCGCTGGCCACAACATCAACCATGGTTCCAATCCAAGGGAGGTCTCCCACTCCCATGGGTGCACTTGGGGTTAGGTGCATGCCCTAAGCAATTTTGGTTGAACAGATGCTCTCCAGTCATGGTTTTTTAGTTGTACATAAATATAACCTCTTTGGGGTGGATGGCAGTTTACCCAGTTGACCCTATGAGACGACGAAGCTTGCAAAAGCAGGCTGATTATAGTGTATGGAAGCTTGTAACGGTTCAAACTTGAAAGCGGCCTTGCTTTAGATGAGAACCGCAATGTACAACTGAAGATGAGAACCTTTTGCTTGCTTTGCTTGTATTAGAATCTTTGAATTTAGTCGTATATCCTACAAAATGTTAAACATTAACTTGTTGTTTGCTCTACCTATATTTCACCTTTTATTTAACTAATGTCCCAACATAATCAGGACCTGGGATTGCTTACATCCTTATGCTTTCCATGGTTAGGTATGTTGTTTATCATTTACTATGAACAATCAAAACCTCTTTCTTATACCTATCAAGATAGCGTTCTAATCCAGTTTAGAGCTTGAAGTCTTGGCTATATAGTTATCTTAAAATCAATAAAAAGTTAAAAACTAGAATTATTATAAGATAGAGAAATTATTTATATCAGTTAAAATCCAGAGGGAATGACAAGAAATTGCTCAAAATTTAAGAGATGACTTTCAACTTTGTATGAAGAAATATCTCCGAGCTCAATTTTAGATAAGTTGTTTTACTTAGCTGTCCTAACCCAAAATAGTAAATAGTATGTGCTCATGGGTTGCATAGATAAAGTATCTGTTACTTAAGTGTGTTATGAACATGGTAATGGTTTAATGTGAAATACTATAAGATAAAAATCAATAAAATAGAATGGGATATAATCAAGCATTCAGAATATTATAAATAATTTTCAAGATTGTTTTTATTTATTAAAAAAAAAAGATTTTTGCATAGCTATAGGATGCTCTAATTGCTTCTCATTTGGTTCCATATAAATAAATTGGGTCTTATTGCTTCTCATTTGATTCTAAAATAAATTAGTAATTGAGACTTTGTGTAACCATGATGTTATGCATCTGTATTTGCATGCTTATATAGAAATAAAAGCATTAGCATGCCATACACCTTATTCAAAGTTTTAGGTAATTTGTGATGTATGAATAATATTAGCTCCTCTCTTTGAACCAGTCCTGTTGTGAAAACAAACATTTAATGCACTATTTAATATCCTCTGTCATTATCCATATTATTGAAACAAAATAGTCCCGGTTCATTAGTTATGGCTTCATGCTCATCACTCTTAAGCATGTGGAAAAAAACAGAAAAGACAAAGGAAAAAGAGGAAAAAAAGGAAAAAAAATGGAAAATAACACCTAAATAGGAATTACGTTTTTCAAAAGTGAAAGCAACCGAAGTATAATCTTATCACAAAGTAATCTAAGGCGAGGCAAAGTGAATGGTTTATGATGATGCATTTCAAAGAAAAAATGATTTTATAATCTTATCACAAAGTCATCTAAGGCGAGGCAAAGTGAATGGTTTATGATGATGCATTTCAAAGAAAAAATGATTTTATAATCTTATCACAAAATAATCTAAGGCGAGGCAAAGTGAATGGTTTATGATGATGCATTTCAAAGAAAAAATGATTTTTTGCAAAGAAGAATAATAATTGCAATATATAGAAATAAGAATTTAAAAAAATAGAAAATATTTTTTTAATAAAATAAATACAGAAAATATTTTTTTAATAAATAAATATATAAGATTGTATTTTTATTATACATGAATTATTTGTTTTTATTTAAGATAATGTACATATATTTTTATAGTATCATATGATATAATTTTGATACTATGTATGATGTACATATATTTTTATAGTATCATATGATATAATTTTGATACCATGTATAGAAGTTATGGTTATTCAAATTTATGAGTGAAAATTCCAATTTTTTTTGGGATCTTTAATAACCAAGAAGTGTGCAATATGTATGAGAAAGAGAAAGAGAGAGTTCATTGTAAAATATGGTTTTCGTTTAAGATATAAATATTAGTGCATAAGCTTTATAGGAAAGGTTGAATTGGTAGGCTATGGTGGTAACAAGGTTGGCCTAGTAAGATATGGAGGCAATTTAGAGGGATCAAAGGGCCTAGTAAGATATGGAGGCAATTTAGAGGGATCAAATCCTTTAAGGTGTCAACTTTTTTAACAATGTAAAAACTTGAGGGAAGATTTGCAACTTAAGAAATTTGATTGTTGTTGGCGGTTAAGATGGATCTAGATTGACATTATTATTATTATTGAAGCATATTATTTTCTTATTTTAATGTGAAAAGTTGACATGACATCAACATTACACTTATTCACTCACTTATAACATTCCCGCTTCATATTGGACTATAGAATGCATCTTTTGATTCAACAACCTTATGTATACTATACAATAACCACCAACTTTAGGATATTGCAACCTCTATTAAATAATTATTTATCTTTTGTAAACTTTTATTGTTTTCGTATTATGCTTCCTTGCCAAACTCGTTTCTTTGTTCTTAGAAATATTTTTGGATTTTTATTTATAGCTCTAGAATGCACTTGAAAGTAGGAGAAACACACATTATTAAATGAGGAATATGGGGAAGAGACAAAAGTGTCTCTTTGAAACATGGTGTATTTGTGTGGGAGGTGGAATAATGGCTCAATCACACATTAGGGAATGTAAAATGCAAAAATTGATTACGTGTTCACTACCTTTGAGATAATTCACACTAGTTATGGGTGGCTTATGTTCCCTACCTGAACTAATTGTTTAGGAGAAGTTACAATTATCAAAAATAATTTAGAACATAAGAATAACTACTATAAGACTACAAGGAGTGAAATAATGCATTCACAACATTTAGGCTTCCAAATTAATCACCTTTTGCAAGAACTATGCTAATCAAATAACAAAGACTCATTGTAATACATGCGACCTAAATAGTCTTATAGATACATATATAGCCTTGTGTGAGATTTGGTGAATGTACCATCAAGAATAAGCTTAGATAAAAAGCTGAACATGCTTAGATACATGCATTATACTAGTAATTTTAGGGGTTAATATTCATCATTTGAGTATTTTCTTTGATTTTTCCTCAAAATGATTTATTAATTTAAAATAAATATTATTTTATGTGAATTTTTTTTTTCTTTCTTCTTCTATTAAAAAATAAAATCTTTATAAACTTAATAAATTTTACAAAATTGTCACCAAATACTCAAAGCTCACATTTTGAGAGTTGAAAATTCACCAAAACTTTTAGACTTTTAAGATCATTATGGATTCGTAAAGTTTTTCTCTAACCCAAAGTACCATTCAATATATACAAATTACAAAATATTTGATATCTTAAAGTAATTAAGGTTTGGATTTGGTGATATGTCTTAGTGTTTACCATATTGTTATAAGAAATTTAATTGTTAACCCACATAAACCTTATGCCTTGGTTTCAATGTCTAAGTATGTAACTTATTCTTTTACAAATTTTCCTTCCAAATAATATCTCATTTATCATTGGAAATGCATGGAATTTTAGTTGAGTAAAGGATGAATGTAAGCTTCTCGAGGTGTTAGACATCATTATTGATGATACATGTATTATAAAACAACCTAAACAAATATGCAAAGATACAAAAAATGGGTCAACATCAATTGAACCTTAAAGTAGTCATTAGGATTTAAATGATGCAAAAGTAAAATTTTGAAGGAAAAAAAATCAATATTGTTGAAAGCAATCTATAGGTTGATAACTATGGAACACCCCTCCTACATGGACTACATTACAAAAGTTGAAGTGCTACTTGAAAGAGGTTATGGCAAGAGCGCTGTCTAATAAGATGAATTATGAAAAAGGTGAATCCTATAGCCCACTTATATCTTTACACAGTGCTTGGCCCCATGGTGTAGATAGACTTAATTGCTAACCATTGAGTCACTTTAAAAGTGATTCATTGGTCTAATTGGTTATGAGCCTTCACTACCAACTAACCAACCAACTTGATCTTTCTTCTCGATTCAACATGATCACAAAAGAAAAGTTCAAAGGTGTGATAAACCTTAATGCTTGTTATTTGGTGATTTTGTTGGGTTTAGATGGAAAAGATTTAAACTGCATTTATTGTTGTTCAATTTCATTTTCATATTTGTTCATTGCCTTATTAGATTAAATAGATCACATAAAGTGAAGGGGTTAAAAAACCTAGTTTATTTTCCACACCTCTTTGCTTTATTCTATTTGTATTTATTCCATTCATTCGATGTTAAAACTTGATAAATTATTAATAACTAGTCATTTACAACCTTATGCACATTAAATCAAAATTAAATTAAATACCCTAATCCACTTAGCAGCCTACCCTTTCCTCCTAATTTTCTTAGTTTCCCCCCAAAACTAGGTGGTCACTCCAAAACTTGGCAAATCTAGGTTTCTTCAACGGGGATTGGATACCTGTGTAGAGTTTTTGTTCTCGACGCGTTTCGGACTCCATAGTTGAGTCCATCTAGGTTTCCTAGCTCTGCTAGCCTTTTTGGTAATGTGGTGGCCATCCTCCTTATCATTAAGGTTTCTCCTAAGGTCCCGATCCTCCTAGTTGGAAAATAATGATCTTGCCTCTTTCCTCTAGGGTTGTCCTATTCCATTATGTAGGGCACTTTCACACCTATAGTTCCAATCCCATATACTTTTTGTGTACTAAGAAAGAACCTAAGAAGAATTGATGATCATATATGATTTGGATGAATAGGAATTCCTTAACATTGTTTTATCTCTGTAATCTCTAATTCATTGATTC
Source organism: Larix kaempferi (assembly GCA_027924585.1). Lineage (NCBI taxonomy): Eukaryota > Viridiplantae > Streptophyta > Pinopsida > Pinales > Pinaceae > Larix > Larix kaempferi. The sequence continues at coordinate 2,204,984 of BSBM01000594.1, read as the reverse complement.
TTTGTCTTGTTTTATCTCTATAATCTCTATTCCATTGATTTGATGATGACTACAATTTCCAAAAAAATCCCCTTTAAACATTGGACTTTGTGACGAAACAATAATTATTTTGAATGAACACTAGTATAGTTTGGAATAAAACTTCACAACATAGTGCAATTGATCTTTAAGTTAATCTTATCCTTGGCAAATGTGGTAGAAAATATATATGATCTCACTCTCTTTAATTGACTTCATTTTTTCTCTAACCTCAATGTGTTGATTTTCAACAATATTCTTTTCACTACTTTGTAGTGGTATTTGACTGAACTTAGCCAAAACATTGATATTTTCCATTGTTAAAAAAATGTGATCATTTCCTTTAATTGTTCCTACAAACATATCCCTAATTACCCACTCTAATATCATTACAACTTGAACACCTACTTTGCACTCCTAAGTATGTTTAAGGTCTTTGGTGGAAATAGTAATTAGGGAGGGCCTTCTCCCACCTACCCAACATTTCACCTCTTAAATAATGTCTCTATGAGCTTTATATTTATTTATCTTGATCGATAATCAATGTCTCATATTTATTTTTTAACACTTGTAAAGATTTCAACATAATTAGTAAAGGAGGGGAATTAATGCCCTTGTGAGTAATTTAATAAGGTTATTATAAAATTTATATGTATGTTATAATAAGGGTTTGGGATCAAGTTGGCATGTGATTTTTGATAATCGATGTCTCATCTTTATTTTTTAACATGTGTAAAGATTTCAACATAATTAGTAAAGGAGGGGAATTAATGCCCTTGTGAGTAGCATAATAAAGTTACTATAAAATTTATAAGTATGTTACAATAAGGGTTTGGGATCGAGTTGGCATGTGATTTTTAGGCTTAACTTGATAGTTATGGTAACTTTTGTTGATAAGTTAATTTTTTTGTAATTAATGGTGTGTGATCTTTGACTTGATTTAGTAACTAAGTAACTATGCGAATTTTTGTTGAGAGATGGCCTTTACAAAGGACAAAAGAAATCCAATCATAGCAAATGCAATAACAATACCTTACTTTTACTAACTCGACAAAGGCAATAGTTACACACTAGATAGAGTTTTCATGTATCCCAAGGCACTTGTGGGTGCATCGTTGGATGAGAGATCTAACAATGGATCCTCAAACACCTCAAGATCCACGAGAACTCTCTTGAGTGCTTGATGGCAATACTTATACACTAGAAATAGTTTTTGCGTATCATGAGGCGTTTGAGGGTGATAGTTATGCACAAGATAGAGTTTTCATGTATCTCGAGGTTCTTGAGGGTGCACCGTTAGATTCTACATCGACACACCCTCAAGCACCTTGGGATACACTAAAACTATGTCTGATGCATAACTATTGCTCTAACTCCAATGATGCACCCTCAAGTGCCTCGATATACATAAAAATTCTGTTTGCTGCAGAATCCAATCACACACCCTTAAGCGTCTTGGGATACTGAGCATAACTATTTCCCTCAAGCGCTCGACGGAGTTCTTGTGGATCATCCAATGATGCACCCTCAAGTGCCTTCGGATACACGAAAACATTGTCTAGTAGATAACTATCGCCCTCAAGTACTCGACGAAGCTCTTGTGGATCCCGAGGTGCTTGAGGGTGTATCGTTGGATCTCTCATCTAACGACACACCCTCAAGTGCCTCCAGATCCACAAGAACTCTGTTCGACGCTTAAGGTTCACCCTTTTACTAACTTGACAAACCCCTTTAACCCTAAGTATACTATGAATGCTTGGTAAGATGTTTTCTTAATCAAAACACTAAATCAAGATAAAATGAGCCATTTAACCTTGTAGCAAAGTTCCCTTTACTTATCAAAATTGATAAATAAAAAAATGAGTACAAACAAAATGTCGTTCTTCTAATTGATCCAAAACTCTAGAATTTTTTACTACTCGGATTGATGCTACCCAAAATTGGGGAAACTCAACGATATATTTTTTTTCCATGAAAAAAAAAGAGTAATTTCCTTTCAATCTTTCAAGTACGAAATTACAATCTTCATCTTCACTCTTTAAAAGTATCTTTACAAAACTACAGAAATATAACTTTCTTCATACAGAAGTAATAGTTCCAAAAAATAAAAAAAATAATAACTATGAGTTACTGACTGACACAGTCTTTTTGTCTTTATAAAAGAGACAATACATATAAACTTATAACTTGTTCTGTCCACATACTGATCAATATTGTTCCAAAAATAAGAGATAAGTAATCAAGTCCATGTGCATCCTCATAATGCCGCACCAAGAAGGAATAAAAATTACACCCAAAATTGGGGAATCTCAACGATATTTTACACCATGCATAAATCTTAGATCATAATAGATTTATGCTAATGCCTAATTTTTCTTTCGGGATTCTTATAAGAAAAATCCTTTGCCGGAAGATTAGCTTATTCCAATTTCCGGGATAAAATCGTATCCTTGATGGAGAGATTTTGAAGTGCAACGTCCGTTTTCTCAAATGAATTCAAACGGTGAATTCCCTCCACCTCTAAATTCTCAGTTTGCTGTTCATCAAGATGAAACACTTCAGTATCCCCGTTCTGTCACGAACGCTGCAAAATCATTCACAGCATTTGTATTTTGGAAAACTCCGGCATCAGAAATTGAACACATCGAACCTCAGTGACACCGATTATGCAAAGGAAAAACAAATGGGTAAGCTTGGCAACATGATATTCGGTAAAACCGATGAAAGTTTTAGCAAATTGTGTGATGATGGGCGATTGAAAGAGGCTCTGGATGCAGTGTTTCTCATGGATCAGTTGGGTGTGCGGCTCGAGTCGAACACATACATTCCTCTGCTGAAAGCCTGTGGGAATTTGAGAGCAATTGCAGAGGCCAAGATCGTTCATGCCCACACGATAATAAGTGGATTCAAGCGGGTGGACACGAAGCTTGTGGTTATGTATGTGAAATGTGGGAAATTGGAGCTTGCCCGCCAAGTGTTTGATAATATGCCTGAAGGAAATCTTGTGTCACAAACTTGCCTGATCGCCGGGTATGCGCAGAGTGGGAGAATTAAAGATGCACGCCAACTGTTTGACGAAATGCATGAACGAAACGTGGTGACGTGGAATGCTATGATTGCGGGACACACTCGGAATGGGAAGGGTATAGAGGCTCTCGCGTTTTTTGGGCAGATGCAGCTGGAGGGTATGAAGCCGAACCACTTTACGTTTACAAATGTTCTTAGTGTTGTTGCGGGGTTGGAAGCACTGGAAGATGGCTTACAGGTTCATGCGCAGATTATCAAGATAGGATACAAAAATGGTGTTGCCGTGGGGAATGCACTGATCAATATGTATGCTAAATGTGGAAGTGCGAGCGAAGCAAGAAATGTGTTTGATGAAATGCTTGATAGAGATGTCGTTTCATGGACTGCCATGATTGCAGGGTATGCACAGAATGAGAGAATTGGGAAAGCACGCCAACTGTTTGATAAAATGGTTGAAAGAAATGTGGTCTCATGGAATGCAATGATTGCAGGATATGTGCAGAGCGGGTTTGATGAGGAGGCCTTGCTACTTTTTGGCCAAATGGAGTGGGAAGGAAAGAAACCGACTCAATCCACCTATGTGAGTGTCATGAAGGTATGTGCGAGCCGTGTTGATCTAAAACACGGGAAGCAGTTCCATGGGTACATAATCAAAACTGGATTTGGGTCAGATCTTCATGTGGGGAGTACCCTCATTGATATGTATTCCAAGTGCAGGGTTTTGATCGACGCCCGTAAAGTATTTAACACGATGTCTGCATGGAATGTGGTTTCGTGGTCTGTTATGGTTAATGGCTATGCACAGAATGGGAGAATGGATGATGCAAAACAATTATTTGAGAAAATGCCTGAACGAAATGTGATTTCTTGGAATGCAATCATTACAGGGTACGCTCAGAATGGACAGAATGATGCTGCCCTGAAACTATTTATTGAAATGCAAAGTGGAGACATACAGTTAGATGAATTCACCTTATCGAGTGTCTTGAGTGCATGTGCTAGTTGGGATGCATTAGAGCTAGGAGAACAGGTGCATGCCCACAGCATCAGTAAGGGTTTTGAGTCAAATCTCTCTGTCGGAAATGCTCTTGTTACTATGTATGCAAAACATGGGAGAATAGATTATGCATGCGAAGTTTTTGAGAGAATGGCCAAACAAGATGTAGTTTCATGGACTGCCATGATTGCAGGGTATGCTGAAAATGGAAGAATTGAGGATGCACGGAAATGTTTTGATAAAATGCCTATACGGAATGTAGTCTCATGGAATGCCATGATTACAGCATATCTCCAGAATGGGAGGATGAAAGATGCATTCCAAGTCTTTAAAAATATGCCAGGTCGAAATTTGGTTTCATGGAATGCCATGATTACAGTATATGCATGTGAAGAGGCTCTGGAACTCTTCTTCCATATGCATCAAGCAGGTGTAAATCCAGACCAGTCCACCTTCACTGGTGTTCTGAGTGTATGCACTAACTTAGCAGCACTGGAGAAGGGCAAGCAGGCCCATGCCTACATCATCAAGAAAGAATTTGGTTCAGATGTGCTTGTATGTAATGCACTTATAACAATGTATGGAAAATGTGGAAATATTGGTAGTGCACATCAAGTTCTGGACAAAATGCAGGAAAGAGATCTGGTCTCGTGGAATGCAATGATTACAGAATATGCCCAGCATGGCAAAGGCAATGAGGCACTTCAACTCTTTGAACAAATGCAGCAATCTGGTGTGAAGCCCAACCACATCACATTTATTGGTATTCTGTCAGCATGTAGCCATGCTGGCCTAGTCAATGAAGGCCAGTCCTATTTTCATTCCATGAGTCAAGATTATGACATCTCACCACAGGCAGATCACTACGCTTGCATGGTTGACCTTCTTGGCCGTGCTGGTTGCCTTGAGGAGGCAGATAAATTGATTAAAAGTATGTTATGTCAACCTGATGCTGTTGTGTGGGGGGCATTGCTTGGTGCTTGTCAACTTCATGTAAATATGGAGCTAGGAAAATTTGCAGCAGAACACCTTTTTGAGTTGGAACCTCAGAATGCTGCTGCATATATATCTCTGTCAAACATTTATGCAAAGGTTGGTAGGTGGGATGAGGTAGCAAAGGTGAGAATGTTGATGAGAGATAGGGGGATAAAAAAGAAACCAGGCTGCAGCTGGATTGAGGTCAAGAATAGTGTGCATACATTTGTTGTTGGGGATAGGTCACACTTTCAAACAGAAAAAATATATGCATTGTTGGAAAGTTTGTATAGACAGATGAAGGGAGCAGGGTATGTGCCTGACACAAATTTTGTTGCACATGATATGGAGTAGCATGCTGAGCAAAACACATTCTACCATCATAGTGAGATTTGACCATTGCTTCTGGACTTATAGTCTTACTCCTTGGGAAAGCGTATTAGGTGTGTTTAAGATATTTCATTTCTGTGGTGTGTGCCACAGTGCCGCTATATTCCAATATTATTGAGAAAGAAATCATTGTAAGAGATTCCAACCTCTTACATCATCAAGGGTGGTATTACTGATAATAATGAGGGAACATGCATAACCTCTCTCATTAATATCATTGATTTTGCTGCAAGGCATGTACAAAATATGTTTTCTGGCATATTATAAGTTGCCAGAATAAAAGGAATGGTTGGGGATACAGAGAGAGAACAAGTTTGACAGGAAATCACTGCGGTGATATTTAAATCTGAAGTTTGCATACATCATGAAGAGTCACAGAGGATGGCCATCCAAGTATCATTCATTGATTGGATTCAGGGGTAAGCTTATTTGGTTTACATCTGAGAAAGGTCATGGCAAATGTGCACTGCATTACCAAGTTTTAGTAATAGCTATTGGAAGACATTTTCAGAGAAAAGATCAGAGAGGACAAAAACTGATGGCACTATAATCTAATCTCCAAATTATTATTGATGATGCTTTGTCAAGATATTGCAAATATAACAAAGGATATATAACAGGAAAATCGCAAGGTGGAATAATTGCAAGCACATAAGGGGAATGATATCGACTTGAATCCCAGGAATCACTCTTTGGGTTTTCGCGGATATTTGCTTGGATACTAGCGGTTTGACAATGAAGGGGAATTCTACATGCTATATAGAAGATTATTCATTTTGACTGAGAGTAGATCTGTTGACTTTATTAACTCGTTATTCCAACAAAGATTTAAATCCTATCGGCATAAGAAGGCCTAAAATTACAAAGCTTGAAATTTGGAATTTTGCAGAAGCTTTTCTTAAGATCACAAGTTTTGAATTTTGGGATCATGGCATAATTTGCTGCAATAATTTATCAAAACATGAACATTGGTGCATTGGCTTGAAGGGTGTTTAATTTTCGGCCATGCACATCCAGTGGGAGATCTGATTCAGAACTTCAGTTTAATCTTACTTGAGAAGTTGTATCAAAAGGATTGGATAGATTAGTGATTGAATGAGAAGATTCTCTTCTTGGAAACTGAAGTTGAAAACTAATCTGGCCCAAAAAGAGGAAACATTGCTTTTGCTACCATTGTCCATCTCAGGTGAAGCCTTGAGCCTTAGAATGATGCTTAATGTAGAAGAACTTGAAATAAGATCGTGAATTCAGAATTAGCAATTGGCATTGCATATGAGAAGAATTAGAAAATTGACGACTAAAAGTAGCACGTGTGATGCAAAGGAAAACAAGTTGGCATAGCATGTGCTGAGAATTATAAAATTGACAAGTAAAACTAGCACGTGATGCAGAGGAAAACAAGTAGCAACCCCTTCAGTTTCAAGAGCAAGGGAAAATGAAGGGATTTCCAGCAAGAAGAACAACTACTACTACATTTCTTAATGAGATGTCTAAAGAGCATGATTAAAATCTTTTTGACTACCAACATTTAAGAAACACTTGGTTCTTTCTTGTATTGAATTTCAATGCATTTGAAAGCTACAAGCATAGAAAAAAATGCCAATTCTGAAATACAGCATTGCAAGACAAGTGCCTATAAAACCATCAGAGACTATACATAATCGAAGCCGAGCATGAATGTTGACAAAACCACATAATGCCCCTGTTTCTGTTGAACAATACAAGGGAGAAGAAAACCATTAACAAAACCTCAAGTGCGAAGGATACTTGTTCTAATAAGTCATGCAACTGTTTCATCCTCCTCTTTGTTCCATCTTTTTCTTGTCTCTTAATCTAGATGCCGTATTGGAGTAAAAAATAAAAATACAAAATGGTGGTTTATTGTGGTCAGAGTATAGGTTGTTAAAACCTGTCCCACCAGGTGGTATGAAGGATGAAGCTGTTATGACTTACTAATAGAGATGGGAACATTCTTTAGCACTAGCTTATGATCTCCGATTTGATGCCCTTCTAACCAAAGGTCCAACAAATGTATCCCTTGAAGCTCATTGAAATCTACTTTGGTCAAGATTTGGGAAAACATTGTTTATTTCTGCCTTGCTGCTTTAAACTACTTGCTAGTAGTTCATGGGCAACTAATTATGGAGGGAAGATAAACCTTTGGGACATCCTTTATTCCTTACCTGCTTGTATTTGAAAATACTTGCAAGTTGCAAACAGTTTCAGAGACTTCACCTTTTTGGTTGGAATGCTTCATTTATGTTTCAGTCTCAGCTGTTAGTTCCTTTTTCAGGACTCAAGACTGTACAATTTATCTGACTTGGGTCTTCGTTCATGACCTACTATTTCCAATCTTATTCTTGAGAATTGAGGGCCATAGTGACCTTCCTTTCTACAAGGGAGCACACTTAGGTTGACAATTGCATTTTTTATTTTACTTTAAACAGCAGTCCTAAAGCTCTATCGTTTGTGTGAACAATGATATTGGCCATACAGGCAGTCAGATCCATTGTTTGCTAAATGGAATCTCTATACGTTTTGATTTTCCCTGGAGTATGATATAGAATCGAACCTCTTCCTCAAGTACAAGCAATTGGTAGGGGTTTGCAGCAATAGCCTACCTGCTTTGAGGGGGTCTTGTTTTCAGATGGAGTATTTGGCCATTCCTTGGAAGCTAGTGATATTCTTTTCAGGACAATGGATGTAACATGTAAAGACTTGAAATGGTAGATAGAGACATGCACTGCGAAAAATCGAAGTATATCAATGAGGACAAAAAAGACACCGTTAAATTATAACCTTAAATTTCTTCTCATTTTTTGTTGGAATTTTTAGACTTTTCACATTGGCAACTCACAATCAAGGAGCAGAGAGACACCTCTAAGTAACTTACACATCTCCAAGTAATTCACAGCTCCTGTAACTTACACTACTTATTTTGTCCACATTTCTAATTTTCTATTTTGTCATTTCGTGGATATACATATACACAATTTTGTTAGAAATTCATTATTTTTAAATGATTAATGAAAACAAAATGGAGAGGAACCATGTACTCTTCACATAATCAAGAAAACAAACAACTGGGAAAATTGTAAATAACACAATAATGCAATAACATTATAGCATAGTTATCAAGTGATGCAAGATATATAGTGGGAAACTTTTATGGAGTAAATTAGCATAGATCCGTCTTAACTCCGGATCTACCAAGAGCCCAGAGAGATCAAATCCCTTTGAGGTGCAAACCTTTTTTTAGATTGTAAAACTTGAGGAAAGGTTTGCACATGAAGGGATTTGATCTCTCTAGCTGCTTGCTAGATTCGGAATTAAGATGGATATATGCTGGTTAATTTTATTAGATTTTTTTTTAATTTTGTTTTGGGAGGTTACCTTTTCTTATTTAATTTAATTTATTAATGTTACATGCTTGGCACATTATTCTAGATACATCTAATTACATTTTGTCCAATTCTTGCAAGTACTTACTCTATGTGCAATGCTTTATACTTACAAATTCAATCATTACAAACAACAAAGAAAGTATCGAGTATTATTATTATTTTTTAATTTTATAAAATATTATATTGGACCAAGATTGATCTTACTATCTATTTAATATTAGATTATAAAATTTAATATAAATTTATTTAATAATTATATTTATATTTGAAATATATATATATATTTTCTTTGTGTAATTCAATGGTACAAATTACAATAGTAAATGTGATCCTCAAGCGAGGATGCTCAATAGATTTATCTCACTAGTAAATTTACCACAAAATCAAATTCAAAATGCTGCCACAACAAAGCCAAGGCTGTGGCAACTATTAACATGATCTTGTCTTTTTATAGTGCGCTAGGATCATTAACATGATTTTGGCTTTTTATAGAGCACTTTTTAGTTATATATATATATACTGATTTGGTTAAACATTTTAAAAGTAAATCTATGCTCATTGCATTGAGTAAGACAATTTAATATGGGGAAGATGTTGTCACATAATGTGAGTAATATATGTTGTCTAGTAAAGTGGGTAATGCTGAAGTGACAACTATAATCCACATCACAAAAGAATAACATGTCCGTCCTATAAAAAGAAAAGAAAAAATATAAATCCAGCATAAAAAATAAAACCAGCATATATCCATCAAGCAACGAAAGGAGAGGGATCAAATTTATTGAGATGTAAATTATTTTATAACCTCACCTCTCGATGCTTGATAGATTCAGATTTAAGATGGATCTATACTGATTTTATTGTAATACATCTCAAAATAACACATCCATAATAAACCAAACATGAATTCAAAAAAAGTCAAAACAGAAAACACATATCATGATTTTAGTGTTTTGGGCATTGGCCAATTGCCAATGCCATCACATTGCATCAATCCATAAGGGAATTCCTATTTAATCCGTTGGGTAACGCAAATTCTTTCCAAGTATTGTATTCATGGTAGCCCAATGTTAAGGTTGAACATGAACAGAAACACAACTCGAACACCATGCCCATAGTGATTTAATGCAAGGGAATAACACTAGACAACAACCTTGTCTACTCACACAATTTGGAATTCAGGCTGCCCATACATAACTGATGCCACCCTCACAATGCGTACCAACTACAGGTTAGAAATCAAAGAATTAGGAATGCCAGCAGAAGGAACTTACAACAATTTACCTGCACACTGGTATCTACTAGATTGAAAATACAAATATGTATAATCATTGTTCCGCCCACATTGATTTGGTCTCAGCGAATGGGTATTGCAAACAATATCCAAGTCAAGCTTATAAAATTTTCAGCACCAATGCTCATGGTAATTGTGTCTACAACAATTTGACATCTATTCCAACAATAAAAATTGCAATTTTTCAGTATACTTCTCACACTTCCAGCAACTCAATGCAAATGAATGGATATTTATTCATATAATTTGATTGGATATTCCATCTCATGGAGTGAAAAACTTATACCCATCATACATCCCAATACTCGTAGCGATATATTACAAGCAAGTGGGCATCAATAACACTAATCTCATCGAACTTTCTATTCATTTAAAGAAGTAGTGATATTTTTACATGCAGAGCATAATTGTAGATTCAATACAAGAAGAAGTTTGTTTTCTCGTTGGAACACAACATATCCAAGAAAAATCGTTTTCTAGTTCCTTAACATTCCTATGCTTTAACCAACTAGATTTTAATAAACGAATTCACAAATTCGTAAATATAATCTCAACAGATTTTAAATAAGAGAGCAAACTTGTGTGCAATCATTCATACCAGCATTGACATATCTTGGCTGCTTCAATGAATCACATCCAGAACGCTGTTTAGAAACCAATTGGCGATGAAGAATAAAAAATCGTTTTTATTGGTTGAGATTTTTCGTCAAGCACTTGGCACTCATCAATACAAATTAAAATGCAGGCTATGTTTAACAACCACTTCATGGGTATCCTAACCATTGTTGGGTGTCCTTAATCCCGCAAACAGATTTGGCAAAGCAGACTCATTGCAACGAGAGAACCCACGCATTTGGGAGAGAGAGATTGCTGGCATATGAATTGCCCTCTCAATATCTCCATTTCATTTTGATGGCAAGGATTGTTCACTAAGCTAGAACACCCCAACAATGCGATTTGCACAGACAGTCAATTGTGGCAGTTTGAAAAACTTTAGCAGTAAACAACTATTCCTTAAAACAACCCTTAAATCCATAAAGAAGTAAATAAGAGAAGTAACAACACAACAATGACACTCGCTGTCCCATTTTTTGTGATCCTCTTAGCAACGGCACAAAAACTTACTAAATCATTAGAAAGCACATACTACAGTTGTACAAAATGACAACTTAGTCACAATTCAAGTGTCAACTACACAAGAAGCCAGAGCTATTTCTAACACTCCCCAACAAGGAATATTTGTTGTGAATTTGCCATCTCAACAATTCAAGTTGGGCTCTCCTAGCATCTCATCCCTATGGAGGAATACTCATCACTGCAACAATCATGGTCATTAGATTAGCTCACCTAAATCACATGAGAACAAGATTATCCAAGATCATATTCTAGGAATACTTCATCACCAATATTATCCAAGATCATATTATAGGAATACTTCATCACCAACGGTGTTACTTTTTTATCTCCAATAATAGGAACACCTTCATGTCTCCCTAGACTTATAAACACACTTTAAGACCAACAATTCAACGGTAATGTATATCAAACCGGGTCATAGAACCATACACCTTTTACATCATGCAACAACACTTCATAGTTACTCTAAATGTGAATTTATATAGGTACAATAAATAATGTCATCTCAAATTTTTCATTCTTGTACTTTTCTCAAGACAAGCTCCATGCAAATTATCATCTACAACATGAACCATCCAATGAGTTTGCCATATACATCTATGGAAATCCTTGTCTCTACCATTATACAATTACGTTCTTGTAAGCTTTGTTTGACAATAGCCATTGTCATCTAGTCCATAAGGCTTTATACTTGAAAACCATGAACTTTGTCTCTTCACTGCATATTCAACCACATTGCATGCTCTCTCAGATATGACAATCATGCAACCAACTTATCAAAATTATTAGCAAATAAGATCTATTTAGCAGAGAAAATAATAACACTCACTATGTGAGTAACTCTCAACATGCTTTTCCACAAGTTGTCTCCGATTGCCACAACCACAACCTCCACTTTGTGCTCTTCTTGCAACTCACAAACACACACCATGCAAACAGACATCGTGCACCATGCACTAGAGGAATTTCGAGGTCTAAAATGAGCCTCCTTAGGAAAATAATAAAATAATAGTTAAAATAATAGAATAAGAGTTATAAATTTTTCAAGGAAAGGGAAAAAAACTATTTTTTCTATTGTATTTTCAACTTATATCTTTGTAGATTTACTCAAATTTAGAGTGTGAGCACTAGTTGGATGTGGAATTAAATTATGCATCTAATGAGTACCCACTCGACGTAGTTTTAATAGACCCCTAATTGGAAAAAAACTCGAAATACATTAAAAAAACACATTTCACTTTTTTTTAATGTATTTCAAGTTTTTTTTTTTTTTTTATCGAGGGTTTGTCGAAAATATGTTGAGTGGGTACTCTTTCGATGCATAATTTAATTCTAGCACCTTGAAATTTGAGTAAATCTACAAGGAGATAAGTTGAAAATATGATTAAAAAAGTTTTTTTCCCTTACCTCCAAAACTATTTACCCTTGTGGTTGATATCGTCATCTTAAATCCTTTTGGTTCTTATAAAGTTGATTTTGATAGTACATTTTTGTTTTGAGGCCAATTTTTACCTCAAAAATTCCTCTCCACGTACTACATTATATCCTTCTCTGCAATGACTTGTAACTATGCTCTCAACAATCTCTCACATGCATTCCAAGTGAATTTGATATTGCCATACAAGCATTTTATCTCATCGCCAACAAATTAAAATTTACTCGAAACCAACAAGCAAGGTGCCCAACTATTTTCTTTTTCACTACATGTTGCTCATTGTGTCCAAGCTCAAGCACCATTCAAGTACAAATTGATACAAACATGGATTCTCCCTCCACGAGTTGTCCCACTCATGTTTTCACAAAGCTATAACAACATCCTTCTTGACAAGAATTTCCATGGATAAAGGCATAACCTGTGAACATAATCCAAGAAACTCCCATGTGAGAGAGATTAGGTAACAATGGGACACCAATGTTATAATGGTAAAAACCCCATACAAGGTAACACCTCCACTTTCAAAGATCTTATTGATATTCTAATGTTCTCCGTGTAATATTATATGAAAATGTCTTTAAATACAAAAGTTTCACTAAAACTTTCCTATAACACTCTTCACTCCTTAAGCTTTTCTCATGCTCCTTTTAGCAGCATCACAAAATCTTACTAAATCAATACATTGCAAATACTAAACTTGCATGGGAGAACAACTTAGTCACAACTCATGACATAACTATACGCACAGAAAGAGATAGTTCTAACACAATTCACACGATAATGAGAATAAAAGCGTTGTTATTTGGGCAATATTTCCTTTTTCTCAACCAATAATTTAACCACTCAAATCATTGTGGTATCCATGTAAGTAAAGGAACGCTCTTCATCATTAAAATAGATTTAACGACTCAATTTGATTCAGATATCCATAAAGTAATGAGACTTTCCTCCTTATGAAAATAGTTGGTCAATTAATAGACTAGCATTTGCCCTTTGAGGGGCAAAAATGAACGCCGGTAGGAAAAGAGGAAAGTTAGAAGGAACAAAAACATAGGCACAGGCAGCGGAGGATACTGGTAGGAAAAGAGCAAAGTTTGTAACAATCTCAGATTACAAAGACATAGACATTCAACCCATTAGCTTCAGAAGCTATTACATGATATTATCACTAAAATTCCGCTATGTGTCTTCACTTTCTCTTGTCACATGTCCTCATTTTCTCTTGCCAAGTGTCATCTCCAGAAGCTGCTGTGTGTCCTCTCATAACCTGCTTTGCATGCTAAATGACAGGTGTCATATATAGGGGGCTGCTTTGCATGCCAAGTGGCAGGTGTCATACTTTTAGGGGGCTGCTTTGCATGCCAAGTGACATGTGTCATACTTTTAGGGGGTTGCTTGGGGCAGCAAACTCAAACTATAAATAGGAGCCACCCATTATTTCACTCAATTTTTTTTGTATCCTCTAGAAGCAGGTGTGTGAGGTCTGTCTGTCTATTGCAGAGTAATATGTGCAACAGCTGGGAGGTCTGTCTGTCTATTGCAGAGCAGTATGTGTTGTACCTCCCTTTTGTGAAATCTCAAGTGTTGATGCCCATAGGATCCAATGGATGTTGGCGTATTTTATTCTTATGGAAGCATATTCTTCAATATATCATGGAGATATAAGTCGAACACATGATTTGCAATCGTTTTCTTTAATAACCTCCGTAACTCTATCATTTTATAAGGAGACAAGTAAAATTGTCATGTGACATGAAAGATAAATATTCATGTCTGCAACGACCTCTATCTTTTTTATACTGCGTATCACCCCATTATGTTATATGGAGTGGACAGTGAAATATGGCTATTGGTTTACGATTTCTGGATATTAAAACATTATTATTTACGATTTATGGATATTAAAACATCATTATTGATTTCAATGCTAAAAACATGAGTAAATATACCCAACTTTCTTACAACTTGAACCCTTGAACCTGATAAACTTAAAAGACCAATCAAACAAAGAACTTGTACATATTATACCATACATCAGACAGAATAAAAGCTATACATCGATCTTCCTTGGGCCCAATATAAACATGTGTTTCCATTCAATGCCTCAATCCAGGCGGATCCTCGTGACCAATCCCAGGGCTGTGACCTAACGGTTGAAAGCCTCACAAAATATAATTTGAACTCTTCTATTTAGGGCATGTTTCGTGAATACGTGGTATTCCAACTCTCATCTGGATGCCACATTGCATTTGCAGGATTATATTTACCCGACGATTAACACTAACACGCCTATTGAATACCACGTATGAGCCATGCAATTAGCGTGGATGGTTCTCTTTGTTTTGTTGCGTGAGAGCACACCTGGTGCTATGGTCAATGTTGTGAGAATACTGGTCTTCAAGCCTGTGTAAATGGTTGTATCCCTATCTCATTTTTACATGGAGCCATGACTCCTCCTGTATCCCGGAAGAGGCTTCAAACCAATTTAGAAGAAGTATTTATCGAATCCCTTGCGCACCATGAATCAGATTTTGAAGAAGAGGAGGAAGAAGAAGTATTTGACTGCGATGAATGGGCACCTCCCGCTCGCGTGTTTGATCCCCATCCTTGGCCTCTGTCAAATATTGAGAAGCACATTCGCGTTTAGACAGATGGAATACTGAGAAGCTGTTTTCTGTTTGGATGAAAATTAAAGGAAATTGGGGTTGGGGTTTGTAACGGGTTACCGAACATGTATTTTCTTGTGGGATGTTGTAGCGATGATGATTGAAGTTGGACGCTATGAATCACTTCTCCATTGCAGGTATGTTATGTTATGTCAGGGTAATCTTTGCAATTCTATAATTTTTTAACTGCATATCGCCCATCATTTGCACGCACCAAGAGAGCACATCGTAGAGAGGTAACAGTATCGATTCACCCACAAACCCAGTTTATGAAAAATTGAAGAAATTTGATTTAAATACAGAGTCTGGTCCTCAATCATGGCTGGAAGTCAGCAAAGTTCTAGACAATCTTAAGCCTGCACTGGAGGAGGAGAAGAAGAATAATAAGGAGAATCTACCAAGGAGTAGAGATGGGGAATCTGAGACTGTTGATGCATCATGGGATATTGTGGAGAGGGATGGGGAAGTTACTCAGCTTGGCAGAGTCAGTGTTGAGAGGAAAACCCAATTTTTTGATGGTAGAAATATTAAATTCCATACACAGGAGGAATTCGATGCTAAGATTGGCAGGGCTGATGAGAAGGTTGCCACATAAAGTGCTCAAGTTTTTAATAAAATAATTTCAGGTTTTTTTTGGAGTGCTTAGTGCAAACTGTATTCTAACAGTGACAACCTGATAGAGCCAAGTATTAACGTGGCCATTGTTGAACGCAATCCTAAAAATCTTGGGTTCTCCATGCAATGTTCCATCAACAATGTTCCATCAACTGAGTACACATGTTCTACATAATATCAAGATGTAAACCCAAGTTTACAAACAATAATTACAAACAATAATTACTAATGATAATAAAGACATAATTAACACTTCGCATCTACGATGTTCACATAATTCATTGTCTTGAAATTTGAAGTTTGAAAATTTAAAACATGACTATATCATGGTCGAAATTTGAAGTTTGAAAATTTAAATCATGAATATATCATGGGCAAAATTTGAAGTTTGAAAATTTAAATCATGACTATATCATGGTCGAAATTTGAAGTTTGAAAATTTAAATCATGACTATATAATGCTCAAAGATTGTAGTTTTTATTAATTTTTTATGAATATATTTGTATTCAGAATTTAAATTGAATTTAAATACAAATATATAACTATAATCTATACAATATAAAATCATATAGTTACACAAAAAGATTGTATATAAAATCATATAGTTACATAAAATGATTGACAAGAAATATTTAAAAAATAAAAAGATTGACAAGAAATATTTAAAAATAGAAATTGCGACAGCTACAACTGCTAGTAATAAAAAACTACATCTTGCTACAACCTGGCATACACTCACATAAATATTACCAGAATTATATTTAAAAACATTCGAATATGTTTAACCCTGAAGCCATCACATTAAGCCTACAACCACATACTATGCATAAGCTGCAGACATATCTACCTACAGGTACTCATTTTTATTTATTTATTTCAAAGTATGAATATCAAGATGCATCCCTCATCAAAATCAGTGAGCACAAGTGTATTTGCTTACTCTGAAATTCCATATTTACCCCAGGGTTCCTGATAAAAACATCCATCAAAATAAACCCTTGAGAGAAACCAAAGAATTGTAAGGGAACTTGGAAACATATCCCCACTGAGATTTTATAATTGTCATTGCACAGTATCATTATAATTGAAGTTGTAAGGAAACTTGGAAACATATCAAACACAGATTTTATAACTTTCATTGCACTGAATCGTTATCATTGACATTGTACTTTAACCTGTTCCTGTTGAAGGTTTATACAAGAAACCCCTGAGCAGCATGTAAAAGGCCCTTTAAAAGAGTAAGCCTTGAGGAGTCTTGTCATAAATGTCTGCCATGGAATTTTTATGTAACAAGCTTCCTATTTGAAAACTTTATGAAACATCAAAGTTCCACTTACATATTTGACAAATCTGTATGCATATGGCTTACCATTTAAAAGGCCATTTCTGCAATGTGTACTGAGTAAAACTCTATTTTAGACATGTACAGCTAGACCGTACATATCTGCACATAATTCAACTGTACACCATCAGAGTTCTGTAGAACTTTCCAATTTCAAGGACCAAAATGGTACAATATATAAATTAAAGAAGAAGAATCAATCAAGATTGGCTGGAAAAAAGGAGGATGGCCTTGACAGCATGAAACCATTTATGAACTCAAGGACCAAAATGGCACAATATATAAGAAGAATCAATCAAGATTGGCTAGAAAAAAGGAGGATGGCCTTGAGTCTTGACAACATGAATCCATTCATGAACTCATCAATGGAAAAATCAATCAATATTGGGTCACGGGTGAGAAAATGAAGATGGCCTTGAGTCTTGACAACATGAATCCATTCGTGAACTCATTAATGGAAAAATCAATCAGTATTGGGTCACGAGTGAGAAAATGAGGATAGCCTTAAGACAACTTGGTGAAATTCTACAACATTAGTTAAGATGAAATAGCTTGTATTATTGTTAATGTCATGTTATTTTGACAGGTCCAGCAACATCGATTCAATCAGTTCAGTTTGAGGGAACAAATAAAGCAACATTCATTAAACTTCTTGCAATGCATTTTGATGGGCAACAAACAATTCTTAGCCAGATCCTTCATGGGAAAACCAAAAATAATTCTATTTCACTGGAGTCTCCAAATAAAATCTTGGAGCTACCTTCAATTATATATTCAGATCTAACCCCAATCTGATGAGCCCCTGATTTAAAAAACATGGCATGTAAATACAATGACCCATTGCAGAATCGAAAATGAAAATGGAAATTGCATAGGAGTTGAGAAAGTATGCATAGCAGAGCAGCAACGAAATCGAATTCTACAATCAAATTACAAGCTGTGTCTGCTATGTAAAAATAATTCATCGCTTAGTGCTACAATACTGCATACAAAGAAAAGGCTACAGGCCCATTCCAACATTTAATATTTGTATATCTGCTATGATAATACTATCGTGTATTCATGAGAGACCGGAGCTAGATGTATCCGACGTCCCTCTTCTGGCTTTCACGACATGAAAAGCTTTGGACATAAAAATCTGGTGCTGCTGAGAAATAAGCAATCTCGCACTGCAATCTCGAAATTTGAAGAACCCATTGAAATGAACGGAAATCCATCAAATCCACATGATGAGATATAAAAAACCACCAATTGTTGTGCCCAAGTTGAACAACATGGCAACACACGTTTATTAATATTAAAAAATTAATAAAAACATGGATGGGTGGCTTAAGCGGATGATGCATGTCCTGATTACCTATAATAAAATAATCATATCAATAACATTATTATTTAATAGACCTTATTGCGAATACCCAACAACGTACAACATATAAGACACCTGCTGTAGCAGTGTAAACGCTTAGTGGCTGCATGCATGTATTGCAAATGTGGAAATGACGTGGTTGTTTGAGAATGCAACTACCCTGGTAACCGGCATGTAAACTCCAGTTTCTCCAGCAAGAACGACCCTTGCATTGTGGAAAAACATGAAGGCACCTAGGTGATACTGATGGTCTAGAAGCCAACGATCTTACTACCTGCTATTTCTAATCTAATTTGATTGAAAGCTCCTCTAGTTCTCAATGTTCCACAGTTGGTCATTGATAATTAAAATGCACGAGGTAATAAGATCGTTGAACTGGGAACAAGCAGTGCAGTGCAGGAACCTGTCATTGGACATTGAATGAATAATCGTGTCATTGATGGTGTCTGGCTGTGGCATAGATCTTGTGTGCCCTCTTGTTAAGTATCGGCCAATTTCACCTGCAACAAGTCCGCAAAGCAACTTCTGGCCATGTCTCGGCATTTGTATTTCAACTCCATGGATTGCTGAAGAAGACAGTCGTCTGGTGGAATCTATTGACACCTATAAAGAAGATTCCAGGCTCTCTACCTAGAACAGTAATTATCCAGCACCCTTTTTCAATTACAATTCTCATTTATAGGAGTCCTTGGTACTTCATAAGCCATTGTTTCAATTGCAAAGAAAAAAAAAGCACGTTTCGGACCCATCCATTAGCATATTCATTTAAGCACACATGGAGCATGGAGTATAGGCAATCAAAACTCAATTTGAAAAAATGAAAGCTTGATAAAGAGCATTATTGTTGTATAATTAGCTACCTCAGACCAAATCTCTGTACAAATGTTGTAAACCCAAGCGGACAGGTCAAATTGAAAAAACGCCTTCTTACCATTTTCAGAAAAAAAAACATCATATGAAATCATGGGACATTATTTATTGCCGTCCCAAGAGGGATCCAGTGCAACCCACGATTAGAATGAGGGAAAATATGTTATGTTAGCACAAATTGTTTGTTACTGGGTTTGGATGCTGCACTGCTTCCCAAGAGGGATCCAGTGCAACCCACCATTAGAATGAGGGAAAATATGTTATGTTAGCACAAATTGTTTGTTACTGGGTTTGGATGCTGCACTGCTTGTTCTGCTTGTTCCCAATAACAATGGAGGTCCACGATCAGGTCTCTTTAGACATTCCAATCCAAGCTTGGGAGAGACTCTGCTACATTTTCTGCTATGCACTCTCACAAGGACCCTCTCAATCTGCTAAGGTAACCATTAGTACAATGCATTTTTTCAAGTTTCAAGCAAGCTTAAGAGGTTAATTTTACTTTCATTCTTCTTAGAAGAGTGAATTAAAGGCAACGGTCTCTTTGTATCTGTTTATTCTGTCAATTTTTCTTTATACCTGCCAGCTAATAACATTTATAAAAGCTCGCAACACTTTGCTCTATCAAAGCCAAAACAAATTCCATATAGTACGAATAGTTGAAACCGAGTTAAATCCTGGAAGATCTCTTTTGATTTTATCTTGTGATGCTTGCCCTGATTATTAGCTAATTACAAAAGGATTGCGTAACTTGTTTTCAATTTTCTGCAGGATTTTGTTGGAGTGTGGCCTATTCGATTCAGCATAGTCTCCAGATTTCCGTAAAGGAAGATTTATCTTTATACATTATAGTAATAAAGTAGATCTCCGTCGGTAGGCAATTAAAGCCATTCATCTTAGATTTTACTGTTACAGGGTAATTTTGGATTCATTGCCATTACTAAGGTTGTCCTAAAATATCTGAGAATTGGATTTGAGAGCTAGGTGAGCTTATTGGTGTTGAGGACGGAAACCCTCGACTGCACTCTATTGCTCTGGCTGCACTCTAATTAGGTTTGCTTTTTCTGCTGTTTGTTTACAGGCTTGGACAAGCGAAGGACAACACTTATGATGCAATCGAGAAGGCAAAGGAAGGCCTTCAACAGCAATTTGGCATGCTGTTTGTTTACAGGCTTGGACAAGCGAAGGACAACACTTATGATACAATCGAGAAGGCAAAGGAAGGCCTTCAACAGCAATTTGGCAATGTAAAAGAAAAGGCAGGCCAAACCACTGAGCAGGCCAAAGAGAAAGCCAAGGAGAAAACCAGCGCTACTCAGCAGAAGGCGGCAAAAACGGGGCAGGATGTTTCGGATAAAGCCAGGGAAGCGAAAGAAGCCATCAAAGAAACAAGCAAGCGAGCCCTAGAAGAGGCTCAAGAGCAGGCGAGGGAAAAAGCCATTGCGATGGCAGAAAAGGCAGGCGAGACGAAAGAATCTGTTATGCAGAAAATGGCCGAGGCAGCCCAACGAGCCAAGGAGTTTTGGGAGGAGGCTCAGGGTAATCAAACCCTGGAACAGGTCCAGCAGCAGGCCAAGGAAAAAGCATAACCATACACGTGGCAGGATTCCATTGGCTCTATGAGCGAGGAATCTAGCCTACCTGAATGGTTATGCTTCTCCACAGTGAAATGCCTACTACGTAATTACAATGATGAGAAATGGTTGCAGCTAAGGATTCATCTCTCAAATTCATGGTACACTAACACAATTTGGATTATTCACAATTAATCTCATAACACAATGTTATAATCATGGTAAATATAAGATTAAAAATGTTTGGAAGATACACTTATGCTATGAATTAGGAGCATTTTTTCCTTGGCTTGAAATATATGGCAATTAAACACACATGCATTTACTATCTATCATCCTAAATAACTATTTCAACCAAGAATAACATTTGCACCATAAATATGAGCATGAAATTATTCTTTTGCCACATATAATTATAAACCATATATTACCACTTTTGTTATCAATAGTAACATAAATAATTGTCTCAAACAATACAAGATTATTCCTTCCCGGTGTACTAGGCACCTTGCACAACTTCCATATTCAACAAAAAGGATTATACCCAAACTATCTAGCAAATTACTCATTTTAGCACAATCCAAATATCTATTAAAAATTCACTTTCAATACAAACAAAAAAATTGCATTCATTAAGGGAATTATCAAATGTTATACTTGATATATTGTAGGTGAACTCACAATATGGCTTGTTGCTCACAACTCCTCGCCTTTCCAACTACTGGATGGCCAACCAATTTCCAACTTATCATACCTAGGGAAAACTTATTTCCCTAGGAACCTTGAGTTGTGTAGGATCACAATCAGGAACTCTGCTAAAATGCCATGTAAGATATGAACCAGTAGTGGGTTCTCCAACCACTAAATTGGTCAAGAATGTTACCTTTGACAAGGGGGAAATATCAACAACAATGCATATGTGATTTTCCCAATTTATCTAGCTCTTAATTCTGACGAAGATTCGACAATGTTTTGCTCTCTTTAAGTAACCCTCCACAAAAATATCGAGGAAGTCCCTCATATTTATAGGATTAACTGGCTTAGACGCCTTTATGACACAATTAGGTTAATTATTTTATTTCCAAAATTAGGCATTATTCAACAACAGGCTTCCTCTCAAAATTATAAATTCATGTAATTATTAATTAGGGTATTATCACCTCTTTGTAAGTGTCAGATAGGTGTAATTCTAGATTTAGTTAAATTTTTAAGTTCTAAATTTCACTTTTTCATTAAAATATTAATATTTCTTAAGTGGCATTCAAGTTGGTATTTACTTAATGCCATTAATTTACTCTTATGGTTACACACCATTGCACAATTTGATCGTTCCTAAAGAGTTGGTTGCTAGGAATCGTGAGGAATGCCACCTCCCATTATAG
This sequence comes from Larix kaempferi, assembly GCA_027924585.1. Taxonomy (NCBI): domain Eukaryota; kingdom Viridiplantae; phylum Streptophyta; class Pinopsida; order Pinales; family Pinaceae; genus Larix; species Larix kaempferi. Next base: position 2,182,494 of record BSBM01000594.1, on the reverse strand, counting down.
AGCAAGAATGCCACTTCCACTTCTAAATTATAACACTAAAACATGTCACCATCCACAATGAAGGTACTAAGAGTAGGAATGTCACCTCCTACTCCCAGAAAGATGGGTTAACCATCTTCTCAACTTCCTCTACCACATATCCTGTATCTCATAATTGAGAAGGAATAGAACCTCCACGCATCCCATCATAATAAAGTCACAATCCCTCGATTGTGTTGGCACACCTATGAGTTGGTGAGCTAGTAAGGATTTTCCATGTGTCCCACCCACATTTATGCATCTATGCATATAGGACAGGTCAATCATGCTCAATCAAAATCAAATCAAAATCAAATCTATACATATGATCAATACAAGTTACCTTTGTAAGGCTCACTATTTGACTCCCATCCTAACGTTCTCTCAAACATTCATACATGCACCTACTTCAAAATCAGGTGACCAACCTGCATCACTCATGTAAGTGTGTACGTACACAATATTGCATCATATGCATACAGTCATATTAGTACATGTAATTTATATCAAATAAAATCAGAATTATGTAGCCTTCCAAACTAATGTATGGCTATCGAGGGTATGTAGGCATGAGATCTAGTGCCAAGTCATCATCATCACGACATCTCCCACCAAGATTCTTGTAAGCCTAGCTGATTTTCCACAACTCATACTCATGCATGACATCATTGTACATGTTCATTATAATCATAAATCATTCACATCAGAGAAAATATCCATGAACTCGTCATTCACATACAATTTGACCTACTTATACAACAAAATCATAACACTACAATATCATCATAAAACCATTATATATCTTTGCCTAGACATAGCTAAATAGGCCATCAACAACATCGAGATTATCTTCCCAATCATAAACAAACATAGCCAAACAAAATGGGGCACTGCATACTTCCTCTATAAAACCCAAAAAAATTGGCTCAGAGTTTAAGTAAACAAAAAGGGATATTTAAGATGCAAGAAAGTTGCACGCTCTCAAGTAGCGAAACTAGGGCTATAAAGATCCCATTGGACCTTTACCTAGTCCATTGTGTGCCAACATAGTTGACAAGAGCGATGGTCCAAGATGCAAACTAGATCTACCTTGAAAGCCCCCTTGTTTATAATATGTGGTTGTTTCCAATCCATAACATGAGAAGGATCGACAATATAACCTTGAAGAACTAACACATTAAAAAAATTGTGCATACTACATAATACTGGTGGCGGAGCAAGATGGACAGGCCATAGATCCAACTCTCTTAAGGATATCAAAATATCCAACATAATGGGGTGAAATTTTTGATCCCTTCCCAAAATTTATAGGATTCTTCTTAGGCTTAACCGACAAGAAGATTCTCTCCCCTTCTTTAAAACTATGGCCCACTCCATGAGAATTCGTATAGATCTTTGATAATCCCATGCTTCCTTTAAACTCTGCTTGGTTAATGCCATATGATTCTCCATCCCCTAAATTATTTTAGGTTCCACAAGGATTATATCCTCTAATCTATCCCAACTAAGAAGGGTCATGCAAAGTCTCCCATATAACAACTAAAAAAGGTGCCATACCAATAAAACTATGGTAGTAGTTGTTATATGCGAACTCAACCAAAGAAGATACTCTTCCCACTTAGTTTGCTAATCCATCACATACATTCTAAGCATATCCTCAAGTACTTTATTAACCATCATGGTTTTCCCATTTGTCTCATTGTGATGGGATGTACTGAAATTAATCTAGGTTTGTAAGGCAACTTGGAACCCTTTCCAAAATCTCTCTATAAATATTGAAGCTCTATTTGAAATAATATTTTTTCATAATCCATGCAACCATAAAAATTCTCTTATGAACTCATGTGCTTTATAAGTTGCTTTAGTTGGAACATAATGCACACTCTTGGTGAGTTTGTCTACCACCACCCAAATAGTATCATGCCTATTGGCTTATATCATTAAGGTATTTCTAAAATGAAGTCCATGGAGATTACCTCCTACTTATGTTCCAGATTAGCATGGGGCCACGATAAACCTATTGGATGGCAATGATCAACTTTCACTATCTAACACTTTAAACATATGGCTACAATGGTTTTTCTACAATGAAGTTCATAGAGATTACCTCCCACTTGTGTTTCAGATTAGCATGGGGCTGCAATAAACCTACCAGATGGAAATTATCAACTTTCACTATCTATCACTCTAAACACTTGGCTACAAACTAAACCACATCATTTTTCATCCACGCTCAGAAGAAAATATGCTTCAAATTTGCATATTTATTCACTCCAGATGCATTACATACAAAGAACATAAGCTTCATCCAAAACCAACTCTCAAAGATCATCTTCCAAGGGAACACAAATTTATTTTCTTGAATGTTACTAGTCCATCCTCATCATAGGTGTACCCTTCAAACTTTGGCGCCTGTTATCACACAACTTGTAGCTTCCCCTAGTGGTATCCCATCCGGGATGGTAGAGGAGATGGACAACTAAAGAGGTGACCCAAGAGATGCCACGGTTCCCAATGCAAGGTGGGAGTCACGTCAACCGAGGCACTCTTCACTTTAGATCTAGATGAATCAAGACCTAGGGGGAGACCCTATTACCAATCAAAGATGATTGGACCCAAACAAAGGTTCCTAGGGATGAGTAAATGATGGGTTACGGAAACCAATGCAAGGTTAAGTGGACCTAGAAGTTAAAGTACGGTTGAAGGTGGTTTGAGAGATGATTAGTGTTTCAACCAATGTATGATTTAGGCCACATGATTAGTTACAATGACAAGATCTAGTACCATGTGTTACACAAGTGGGATCTACTTTCTTGGGATATATGAATGGTTCAAATGGGACCCACAAGGTGAAATTAAGGGATGCAATTGGTACTAGTGGATATGTAATGAGTAGATCTATCGATCTAAGTTGAAATTAGGAATACCCACATATGGGATCTAAGGTTTGACACAATTCCCAAGGAGTGCGACTTGCCTAAGGAGGACTAGTGCCTTGTTGGATGGGTTAATGGAGTCAAATGATATGTCAAAGTGTAGATCGGGACACCTAGCATGCAAATCAAGTGGGCTAATTGAGATATAATGGTTGGATTTTTCTAGATCTAATGTTTCATGATATGACCCTAAGTGGACCACAATCCCTTGAAACAAGGAATGCTACCCCCAAGGCAGATCGTCACAAAATGACACACTAGATGTAGGTTTCAAATTATGCTATTTCCAAATCCACAAAAATCTCAACTACCCACGTCCTTAAAGTGGGCAACTTACTCACCCAAGGAAGTGCGACCTTGCTCAAGGAGGGCTAAAAGGTGGAGAAGAGGTGTCAAATCAAGTCCAATGGCCACCAAATTATGGATCCAAGTAGTTTAAGCAATGATCTATGTGGATCTTGAAAATCAAGGCAATCCAAGGGTTAGATCTTACTAGATTTGAGTTTTAAGATGCCAAGTAGTTCAAAAGGGGGTTTTAATCCCTTAAAATGTGGAATGATGCCCACAAGGTAGAAATCACCAAAGTAAGAGTCTAGGGGTAGGTTATCAAATATGTAGATTGCAAATCAAGTGGGATCTCACCTACCCATGTGCTAGATCTAACCAAACAAGCCTCTCCCAAGGAAGTGCGATTTGCCTCAAGAGGGCTATATTGCCTTGAAAAGTGTGTCAATTTCAACCCAATTATCACCAAACTATAGATCCAACTAGGGGTGGATGCTATAGAGGTGGGTTCTTAATATCTCTTCAAAAGAAAGGCTAGATCTAAGTAGATCTAAGAAAAACCAAAATGAGGGTTTTGATTAATTAGGGTTTTTATGATCTAGAAATTATGGATGATTCAAAGAAGAAGAAGATCATACCTTTGGAGCATACCTGGATGAAGAGATGAATACTAGTTGAGATGAGGATTACTTTTGCCAAAGACCAAATGGAGAATTTTTGAAGCCCTCTTGCCAAATCGATTTTTCCAAGCCACATGTGTATCCTTCTAACCTGTCAAAACCAAGGAGCAAAGCATCAATCAGTTTAACATGTTGAAGGTAGATACAAGCAAGAAAGAGATAAGCACAGAATAGTTGGTGCAAAGACAAAACCACTCCCTGTTTAACCCAAAACGTCCTCCTCCAAGCTTGAAGGGCAAGCCTCCCCACCAATTCGCACTTGTTGAAGAAGTCTTCTCCACCTGTAAAAAGATATGGCAAATATGCAAGATAGCTACAATAGATCCTCCAGTGCAATGGACAAAAGCATTTACAATAAAAAAAACCAACATCCACTCCAACTCAAGCATGTACTCCAAGAGATAGAAATTTTATTCCAAGAGCCAAGAGCCAAAAATCTCTAGATGATTTTACAATGAGAGGCTCTCTCCTTAAATAGGATGGAGACAAACCATAATCCTAACCACTTTTGACATGGGTGGCTAAGATTAAAAGATCAAAAGATCTAATCAATGGTTGAGATGAGCTCAACAATAAAATACATGGATCAACCATAAAATATAACCATAAGTGGACAAAATCGCCCTAGGAGAGGGGATCCCACCAAATCATGATGACAAAATAAAACAATAAGCTTATGGTGGGTCCAAGGGGTAATTTTAGCCACCCTTGGTCAATCCCCATAGCACAATAATAATAAAATAGTCATCAAAGTACCAAATCATGCCTCTATGGACAAATCGTGGGCCTTCGAAGGCCTAAAAAATCATCAGAAAATGCCATAAGTGATGGATGTGGGCCCCGATGAAGCTGAAACTGTTGGAGAAGGTGTGGAAGACATCCCACTCATCATCAATAATACTCCCATGCCAAAAATTTGCCTCAGTAGCCCAAATAGAATTCCTTTGTAGCCATTTCTACCAATCCAAAACTGCCTCGGGAAGCGTGTACTTGCCCCAAACTGCCTCCTGGAGTGCCTACGTTGTTAAGGTGAGGGCACCAGTGTGTCCGGGAGGGGGGTAATATGGTAAAAACAAGTGGCTGGACCACCCCCTCCATCATCAGTGCCCTAGGTGAACCAAATAAAAATCATCTCTACTTTGACAGGGTCTCTGACAGACCAAAACTGCACTGGGACGGCCTACTGAGGCTCAATCATCACTGTAACTGCCCGGAACTGAAAACAAAATGTCTCATTTGACTCAGAAGGTCCAAAAATATCCAATATGTGTACTCATATACCATATGGATCTCTGCATGATCATATAATATATCCAATATACCGGAACATGTGAAATAATAATAATCTGTAAATGATCAAATAATGCTGAAAACCATAAATCATCATCATAAACCTGTATCTGATGCATAGAACCATCATGTACATGTACATAGACCATATATCATCTATCTGTATCATCACAAGGTCCAATAATCTCATGTCCTGTGATTGACCTTGGTCAAACTAAGTTTGATTAGGTCAATATTGACCAAATATAACTTAGGCTATCATTAGAAGCTGCTGCAAAGTGTCAAAGGTTAATGCATGCTATACAACTCATTCAAATAGCAATTATAACAAAAAGTAATCATTACTGGCGATCTACCAACCAATATATAGTGTCATTAATTATTATTATGACTCAGACTAGACTTTCAAAATCATACTCACTTCATAGTTGTGATCAATTTGCTAGTGAAGGGTGAAGGCTAAAATAAACTGGATAGGCCAAGGGGTGACTGATTGACTTAACATTGTGACACTTTGGATATGGGAAAGGGAATACACACCATAGTATATACTGAATGAGCAACAACACAGGGAATGGTGGTGTCTCACAAATGGATAAGTTGTTTAGAGAGTGCTTATTCAACTTAGGCATCATGTCTACATCAAGTTGATCCAGGTTCATTAGGATCATTCAATTTCATTTCATGTCCTTTTTGGCCTACATAACCCTTCGGATCTCAGGTGTGCTGATAAGCACAACTAGTTGCAGCTTGCATCCAGGGCATGTTTTCATACATATATAAGGTCAGCAATTGTTTAGATATAGCTTTTAAGAACTATTGCTTTTTGGACCTTTTTTTTATACTCTTCGAGGAGTATTTTTAGCAGTTCATCGCTCTTGCCCTTTTTTAGTTTCCATGGGCGAATTTATAAGTTTCCATAAGTAGTACATGAGCTTTCAGTTTTAGCCAACAACATCTCAAGTGACTAGGGGGAGTTCGATCCAATGCCAAACATCGAGACAACTGACCAGAATGATTTAGGCCTACAATCCAACTCACCAAAGGTAAGTTTTGTCACCAACTCAGAGCCGAGACACAATAAACAGGGAAGCTCATCCAATATAGAGGCTATAGTGGGGAAAGATCCTCCATGCCACTAGTCAAGTAGTAAGTCAGGGTGATAAACTAAAAGGTAGGCAATGGATGGATGAAGACAATGAATAATGGAGCCAACACTAGCAAGCCAAGGTATGGTGGAATGATCACCTCTATTCTCGCTAGGGAGGATAAAACCAATGAGTATGAATAGTGAACTTCTAAGTTTGAGTAAGGACAGTAGGATATATATAATAAAATCAATCAGGTCCACATATCTATATGATCGCCAGATCATGACACTAAATGATAAGACATGCCATAAGAATGAATATAAAAGCAATATAACCACAACACCATGATATACTTGCTGAGTCATATACCTAAATGCCCATCCTCTGAGCCATCATCTGTCCTCTGAAACTGCTACTGTAACTCTGGGCACTATTGAATGCTCTGTATAAATGGTATAATGGCTACATCGGTCATCTCTCTGAGTGTCCTGAGACTCAATCATGGCACTACTGACTGCTCTGTATAAATGGTATAATGGCTACATCGGTCATCTCTCTGAGTGTCCTGAGACTCAGTCGTGTCCAGTTTCTTCCATAGGGTTCTCCAGAAATGCCCCATAAACTTGGTATCTCTGTCCGATGTGATACTCCTTGGAAACCCATGCAATCTGACTATCTCCTTGAAGAATAATACAACAATGCTTGTGGCGTCACTTGTCTTCCGAAACGGAATAAAGTGCGCCATCTTCGAAAATCTGTCAACTACAACATAGATTGAGTTGTTACCTTGCTATGTCTTCGGCAATCTTAGCACAAAATTCATTCTCAGGTGCTCCCATGGGGTATTCGGTACTGGTAATGGCGTATACAACCCCGTATTCTAACTTCTTCCTTTTTCCATCTGGCAAACTCGACATTGTCGTACCCACTTACCGACATCTGTCGTCATTCTTGGCCAATAATACTTCTCTTCGACCAATGACCTTGTCTTTTTGATGCCAAAATGACCTGCTAATCCACCTCTATGTAGTTCTCGGATTAGTTTCTCCCTTACAGATCCATTGGGAATACACAACTGTTGTCCCTTGAATAGGTATCCCTCTTGGTTGAAATAATCCAAGCATGGTGTTCTGTCGACACTCCATGGTTCACGACAAGCCTCCCATGCTTTCACAAAATCCTCATCGGTCGCATACTCTGTCTTCACCGACTCTAATCCTGTTGCTTGAACCGTCGTCGTGTTCAACAATGCAACTCTTCGACTCAGTGCGTCGACAACCTTGTTCAACTTGCCCTACTTATGTCGCAAAATGAAGGTGTATTCTTGCAGGAATTCAACCCACTTCATGTGTTGCTGATTCAACTTTGGCTGAGTGTTCAAGTACTTCAGTGCTTGGTGATCTGTGTATAACACAAATTCCTTGGGAAACAAATAATGCCTCCACTTCTTCAATGCTTGGACAATAGCATAGAACTCCTGGTCATAGACCGAATATTTCCGCTTCGCATCATCCAATTTTTCGCTGAATAATGCAATTGGTCGGCCCTCCTGGCTCAACACTGCTCCAATTTCCATTCCACTTGCATCGCAATCGACTTGGAAAACTTTGTTGAAATCTGGGAGCGCTAACACTGGGATCTTAGTGACCTTTTCCTTCAACTTGTCAAAAGCTCTCTGGGAAGCTTCCGTCCACTTGAACTCCCCTTTTCTCATGCACTCTATCAAAGGTGCACATATCCGACTGAATCCCCAGATGAACTTCCTGTAGAAACTGGGAAGTCCATGGAAACTCCTTACTCCAGTTGCACTTGTCGGTTCCGGACAATCAAATATTTCCTTCACCTTCTCTAGGTCCATCACCAACCCTTTACCTGAGATTACAAATCCCAAGTACACCAGTTCTTCCTTCATGAAGAAACACTTTTGAAGGTTCACCATCAGCTTCTCTTCTTGCAACTTCTGCAATACTTGTTGAATGTGCCCCAAGTGCTTTGTCTTGGTTCGAATAAATATCAGGATGTCGTCCAGGTACACTACGACGAACTTACCCAAGAATGGCTTCAGTACCTCATTCATCAATCGCATGAATGTACTGGGTGTGTTAGTCAATCCGAATGGCATGACTAACCACTCATATAGCCCTTCCTTTGTCTTGAATGTTGTTTTCCATTCATCTCCTTCCCTAACCCAAATTTGGTGATAGCCACTGTTTAGGTCAATCTTGGTGAAGTACTTCGCTCCACTCAAGCAAACAAATAATGCCTCCACTTCTTCAATGCTTGGACAATAGCATAGAAGTCCTGGTCATAGACCAAATATTTTCGCTTTACATCATCTAATTTTTCGCTGAATAATGCAATTGGTCGGCCCTCTTGGCTCAACACTGCTCCAATTGTCATTCCACTCACATCGCAATCGACTTGGAAAACTTTGTCAAAATCTGGGAGCGCTAACACTGGGCTCTCAGTGACCTTTTCCTTCAACTTGTCGAAATCTCTCTGGGAAGCTTCCATCCACTTGAACTCCCCTTTTCTCATGCACTCTATCAAAGGTGCACATATCCGACTGAATCCCCAGATGAACTTCCTGTAGAAACTGGGAAGTCCATTGAAACTCCTTACTCCAGTTGCACTTGTCGGTTCCGGACAATCAAATATTTCCTTCACCTTCTCTGGGTCCATCACCAACCCTTTACTTGAGATTACAAATCCCAAGTACACCAGTTCTTCCTTCATGAAGAAACACTTTTGCAGGCTCACCATCAACTTCTCTTCCTGCAACTTCTGTAATACTTGTTGTATGTGCCCCAAGTGCTCTGTCTTGGTTCGAATAAATATCAGGATGTCGTCTAGGTACACTACGACGAACTTACCCAAGAATGGCTTCGGTACCTCATTCATCAATCGCATGAATGTACTGGGTGCGCTAGTCAATCCAAATGGCATGACTAACCACTCGTATAGCCCTTCCTTTGTCTTGAATGTTGTTTTCCATTCATATCCTTCCCTAACCCGAATCTGGTGATAACCACTCTTCACGTCAATCTTGGTGAAGTACTTCGCTCCACTCAAGTAATCCATCAAGTCGTCCATTCTCGGCAATGGAAACTGATACTTGATCGTGATCTTGTTGATGGCTCTGGAGTCTGTACACATCCTCCATCCTCCACCTTTCTTCGGTGCTAATACCGTTGGTACCACGCACGGACTCAGACTCTCTCTGATCAATCCTCTGTCCAACAACTCTTGGACCTGTCGATTGAGTTCCTGACCCTCTGTTGGACTCATTCTATGCGGTGCCTTGTTTGACAGACTTGACCCTAGAATCAAGTTGATATGATGGGATATGCTTCTCGTTGGTGGCAATCCTGTCGGCGCTTCGTCGAATACTATGCTCCTGAACTCGTTGAGCATCCTTTCGACTTCGACCGGAATTCTCTCCATTGTCGACCTCTCGACACATGGCCCTTTCAGAATGATAGAAAAACATCCCTCCTGCTTTTCCTCTTCCACGAGGAACTCCTTGGATGAACACATCAGTGCTCCCTTCTCCCAATAGTTACTCTCTTCCTACTTATAGTCGGCTTGGTCCTCCTTTTTCGGCTTCAGAGTCCTCTGCGTGCCATTTTTCCACACTGTGATTGTGTTGGCTCGACCATCATATATCATCTTCTGATCATATTGCCATGGTATTCCTAACAATAGAAGGCATGTGTCCATTGGGATTACGTCGCAATGTACACTGCTTTCAATCTTCCCAACCTTGAAGTTAATCAGGCACTATCTGGTCACCTTCACATGGTGTCCTTTCTACAACCATGAGATCTTGTATGGGTTTGGTTGTTCTCAACATTTCAAACCCGCTTTGTCGATGACCTCCGTCAACACAAGATTCTTTGTACTGCCACCATCAACTATGGTCTTGCAATACCATTCGCCGATCCGCACTTTGGTTCGAAAGATGGCCTTTCGCTGTGCCAGATCTTCCTCGCTGCATCAGTCGTCCTGAACCAACGTCTTCCTAGTCATCATGGCTTGACTCTTTCTTTTCCCATCCTCACCGCTGTCGGATGTCGACTCTTCCCTCTCGTCGACAAGCTCATCTCTTCGACGTTTGGGTTTCGACTCCTCTGCAGCATGTAGGTTCTCTAGGAATTCATATGCCTTGTGTCCGACTCCTCGACACTTATAAAAAACCACAACTGGTATGTCAGCTTTCTTCTCTGCTGGACCAGTTCGACCATACGCACCTCGAACGCGTGTCTTTCAACCATCGCATCGGTTTTCCTGCACTTTCTCCCTTGTCAATGTCGCTTTCGCACGTCGTTTGTCTTCGCCGACTTCTCTCCTGGTTCCACTACTCTGGCCTTTTGCAGAAATAGTATTCGCACCACGACCAGTCATCCTGCCTCTGGTCGATGCGAATTTCCTCGACAATTTCTCTTCTGCCTTCAGAGCTAACTGATAGGCTTCACCGACCGCTCTGAACCTTGACAAGCTCAACTCGTCCTGTATGGCATACTTCAAGCCGTTCACGTATCTAGCGACAGCTTCTTCTCCTTCGTCAGTCTGCCCTGACCTTATCGACAATCTATAGAACTCTTCCGTGTACTCCTTCACGGTCATCTGTTTTTGTCGAAAGTTCTGCAACTTCCGGAACAAGGAAATCACATAGTCCTCTGGAAAGAACTTCCCTTTCAGCTTGGAGACCATCCTGTCCCAAGACTTGATTTTCTCCTTGCCTTTCTTGACTCTGTCAGCCTGCACATTGTCCCACCATAATGAGGCATGCCCTTTCAACCTCAGACATGCAGTCTTAACCCGTCTGGGATCCTCAATCTGCTCTATGTCGAAGTATTTCTCCATCTCTCTGAACCAGTCGATCAAGTCTTCTAGATCCAGACTTCTTGAGTAGGTATGTACATAGATCTTTGTCCGACCTCTCATCTCCATCAGAAGCTTGATGAGTTTGTATTTTGGTTCTTCCCTTGCTATTTCCTGTGCTTTCACCTCTTCGACCTCCTCGTCGTTGTGGTCTAGCGCATTAGGAACACATCCATGCCTTTGGCTTTCTTTGATCGTTGCGACTTCACTAGTCAAACTTTGCATTGTTCAAATGCACTCGTCGAACATTTCACGATTAATCGTGACTGCAGCACCATGCGCTCTTTGTCTAACTCCTCGGACATTAACACCTCTGTGAGCCATTTTCAATCGCAGCTGAAACTCCCACTCGTCCAATCGCAACTGGACTTTCACAAGTTGTGCACAACTCTACCCAACCACAACTGGAGTTGTTAACACACTCGACACTGGATTCACTTCCAGCTTCCAATACCAACTGATGCAAGTCAATTCGGTACCGCTTCTTCAACCGGACTCACTTCCGGGATCTGATACCAACTGATGCAAGGAAGTTCTGCTTGACCTTCTTGCTTAACAATAACAGACGACACACACGTTCACATGAACTGGATGTAAACAGGATGCCAGAAGCTGGATTCTATTACTTCAATGGAATTACGGTTACAATGCAAATGCAAGGAATGTAAAAAAACTAACTGGTCGGCCTTAGCCTTTACAAAATACAGAATTAAATGGTGTTCTCTCTCACTGTGTCGATCTTCACCCTCTCCTGGTTCACTGCGGAACTATGAGCTATGGTTCTGATCTCCGTGAGCTCGGTCGATGTGTGACTATTCTCTCCAATCTACAGATCCACTCCCGAGTGACTCTCCCCTCGATCCTCTGCTGACCAAACTCTTCTACTCTGCTGATGCTCATCCCGAGGTCCACTCCAATCCCTGAGACACGCTTCCCTTGTCCGCTGAATCCTCCCTATCCTGCAGACCTGCAGTTGTCAGCGCCTCTGTCGTGCTGCACAACCTCCACCTGCAGTGACATATGGCATGTCTTCAACCACCTTCAATAACTGCTTATAACTTCCTTAGCAATCTCGAACGGCTACCAAGTACTCTGCTTGACTTTTCTGCGCGTCCTTCTAACTCTGCTACAGTAGTTAGCCCCATCTCCTGTGTTGACCATACTGTCTTTCGTCAGCCTTTGACATACCCGTCGGCTTCGCCAGTCTGCCCCTTCCTTTTGGTGTTGTCGTTCGACAACCTGTCGACACTCGACGTCTCCGCTCGCAATCCTATCGTCTGTCGACCTTTTCCATGTCAACTCTCAACTTACTCCTCCTTCTGTTCCTTCTGTCAATCACATATCGACAACTTTTGCTCGAATCATTGACTTCGACCGTCAATCTTCTTTTGCACCAGTGGTCATCGAAAATCCCCCTGGTCGACTCCTCTTGGCGATCATCTTCGACGGTTCTTCCTAGATCCCAATGCTCCTGCATCAACTGCATACCATGCATATGATCATGAAAAATGTTTTTATACTGTTTCCTTTGCCTATGATTTTTTCAAACAATTAACTGCAAGTTCTCATTGTTTGTGCTCGTGTTCACTTTCAGTTTTTCCTGCACTATTTTCTCATACTATGCCTTTCCTATTTGCTTGTATTCTCATCTGAAACAAGTTTATGGAGCACTCAAAATTAAAAACGCATTTTCTCCACCTTTTCAATGCACCTACCTTGAGTGCAAATTTCCAATGATCCAGAGTACTACTTTTTGCTCATTTTGAAATCGTGGAACACAAACAACATATGAGCACATCTTGCAATGAAAATTGGAAACAAAGGAGGGCATGATTGAATGCACACTTCGAGGGACACAATTAAAGGAATATTGTCCTTATATTGCAGCTATTTCCTATGATCATTACTTCAAAACTGTCTCCTCGACCATCTTAACTATCAAGGACTCTTGACATTGGCAATGAACAACATGATTATCAATTTCAAGAAAATTTGAACACAAGGTATGAACATGATCCCTTTCTTTAAAAAACCGCTTTTGCATTTTCCCTATCCTTTGAACTTGCATTTCAAATTGAAACATGCTCTCTATTTGTGTTGTTGAAGCTGGTTGGAAAACTCAAAATAGAAATTCAACCAACAAACATTAAAACACACACACACAATAAAGAAAAAAAAAAAAAAAACCACGTGCCATAGAATTAGTTTCTATTGCTTTCGCAATAGTTTATCCATATTCTTTTTCTTTGAATACAAACTTTGCTTCGACTTACAAACATTGAATGCCAAGGTTTCTATTGCTAATAGATCTTTACCTGTTGCCTTACGAAGTCGAAACTTGTCTACGTCGATGCCATGCATCAAGTAAAAAACTAGCATCCTCCTACATCTGTACTATTTATTTGCATTGACATTTGGTTTCTATGTCGACACATAATTTCTTGTTGTTTAACACCTTGTTTTTATGAAAACAACGTTTCACAGCTTTCCAGACCAGTGTCAACAAACAATAACGCAACACACAGAATTTGTGACGGATCTCATTCTTTTGACATTGTTTTGTATCATTTTTTTTTCCTTTTCTGGTGCTTAAACACATGCAATTGCCATTACTCTTGTTCACATACTCCATGCTCATAAAAAAGGATCAAAAGGCATAACTATTTCTTACTTGCAATTGTTTTTTGACCTTTTGCATGTACACCAACAAATTATTTCCGTAACGTCGAGTTTTTTTTAACTTTGCAACTAACAGTTTCAATGTATTTTGCCTTGCATTTATCTATGATGTGTTGTCTATATTCTTGGCCATTGCAAACATAGATAACTTTTGTCAGGTATGGTTTCAAACATATCAACAACTAATGTCCAATGATTCAAAAAATTGTATTATCAACGTTGTTCTCATAATTCAATACCAACTCTCAAGTACACATACAACTGTCTTTAACATATTGTAGATACCCAATACAATCCCTTCTCATTTCTTGTTTGGCTATTACATTATCATTTGCCTTTGGACATATATATGTAATTTTTTTTGCAAGCTTGCCCATGACTCTAACAAATACTTCTCCACAATATGCTGGAACAGGTGCATAGAGCAACACGAAAGAACCACTGAAAGAAGGCCAATGCTACTTGCTTTTTGCGTTTTTTCCTTGTCTTTTCCCTTTGCATAGGTAAACGACAGGGAAAAAGCAACGTTATTAAGCTCTTGTTTCCTGTTTTGGACACTATGTTGTGCCAACTTGAACAATATACATTATTGCGAGTTGTGTTTTTGCTCTGGATGAAAAAAATATGTGTCACCAATATAGTTTTGTTCTCTTGTTTTCCTTCCTATCAAAAACTGAACACTGTGACAGGGTTTTTGCAACAGATACTGTTACCGAATAAATGAAATCACTTCTCCTGAAATTTTGAAAATCAGACAACTCCAAACTGTTTGGTGGCAACATGTCCTTGTCTCGCTGTATTTACTTCCTATGTATTTGTTTCACATTTTTACTCCATACATGTGTTTGTTTGAGACATTTACAACTGCATTATATTTTAACTTCATTCAAGGGACTTAAAACTGCATTATATTTTAACTTTATTCAAGGGACTTACATATAAATATGGAGGTACATTTCTTTGCATTATTTATCAACGTTGACACCAAATCTATATGAAGCTTCGCCTGATTTCATTAATCCCTATGCTAGTTTTTGACATCGTCTTATGTAAAATATGAACAATTTTATTTGGAAATCGTAAATGAGACTTATAGGAGAGTTCTAGATAACAAGATAAATGGGAATTGTAATAATGCATTATCTTGGTACTTGGATTGCTATCTATATATATTTCTCTTGCATTTCATTTTATCCTTAAATGAAATTAGGTACTCTAATTTACATGAATTTAGTATTTTACATCTAGACGTATTTAGGTACATGAGTGCAGTTGCTACTTTCGGTTGAAGCTTTGTTGTAAATACTTAGTAGTTTTATCCTTGAAATTGCCAAAATGTTGTTGCTCGAGCTTTGAATTATTTCATAACTTTTTTTGTGAAATTTATAATTATATTGGGAACAAGATTACCACTCAATGAGATTTTTGCATTATTTGTTTATGGTTAAGGCATTGTTCTCCGATCGAGGTATGTTCCTGCCATTTCTTTCACACAAAACATGAACATTGATGATTTGTTGGAGCAATCATGTGTAATTCAAGTATTGTTTAATGAAACAATACTTTAGGCCTCTTACTAAAGTAAGATGATACCAATTCATTTCCTTGTCAAGATCATATATCTAATGTGCCTAACCATCCCATTGGAAATATAGAAAAATGAAAATGGACACATATGAAGTGCATCTATCTTCACATTAATCAAGAGAATACAAACAAGAGAAAGAACCATGTGGACCACTTTCAAGCATCAGGTAAGGATGCTACTCTTAGTAATCACGTGTATACCACATTATGCTTGCAATGAAGAAACCTGAGTTTCCTAAGTTTCTTTAGTCTTTGTTCGAACCCTCACCCACATATCTCTAGATTCATGGCCTTATCCAAGCAGGTTTCTGGATGCAACATGAAAAACCTATAGTTTACTATTAGCTAGTTTTATGTTACTAGAGAGAGATATGCTTTTATTCATAGTTAACAACTCTTGCAATCCAGCCAAAGCAACTACTAGAAGAGTTACTTTTCTTCCTTTTTTCAAACCCATTTTTTTTGGTAATCACCACATAATTCTACATGTGAGTGATAAACTTCTTGATTTAGCATAGAAACCTAGTCCCATTTAGTTAGGTTTGAACGAAATAGTTTTGAATAATTGTTATTGAATTAATCACATGATCGAACTCTATTTCAATAACTCCTTTTTTAAATGGCATTGGGTACATTCAGTTAAAGTAGAGCCTATATTTATGGAGGTGAATAACTATGATCTCATATATGATTCCTTTTAGCTACATTATGGTTTTGCAAATAATATTATTGATGCCCTTGAGTGAGTAACATTGTCCACAAACTACCTTGGGAGCCCATGAAACCCAATTTAGAAAGATACTCGAGAAAACCACAAACATTGGCTCCGTTAATGTCTTTTTCATTGTCAAATATGCAACAACATGTAAACCCAAATATAAATACTAAATAGACAATTCAATTTCTTTTTTTTGTTCATAATGTAAAATACCACGTAAACTTCTTCGTGACAATAGCAATTGCTTTTCAACATTGACACAAAACGCCAATTGCATTTGCAATGTCGAGGACATCTTGTTACATGTCCTCTCATTTTTTAAATGCAATGTACCTTGGCTTCTATATACCTTAAATGCTTCTACTAATTACTAATTTTTAAAATTTAAAAACTAAAACTATTTTTTTATATTAATATCTAAAAAATTCAAATATATAATTACAACAATCCATTATTAAAAAAATTAAAAAAAATTAATTTTAAAAATTCAAAACAACTAAAACAAAAAAACACTAAAATACTAGCCATCAATTATTAATTAAAAATATTTAAAAAAACTAAAAACTTAAAAAATAGCAACCAATTAATTAATTAACTAAAAAACCTTAATGATTAATTATTAATTATTAAAAACTTTAAAAACTATGAAAAATATTAAAAAATTAAAGCTTATTTTTTAATATAATAGCATGATCAATTTTACAAAATAATTTATATAATATCATACATCAATTATACAAAAGATAACAAGACCAATTTTACAAAATACAACATAATCTTATTTATATATTGACAACTTATTGATGATGATGATTGTCTTTAACGTCCGACGGACCTTAAGAAGGAAATAATTATTTGGTTTTCTTTAAAATGTTATTTCTATACTCAAAAAACTTTGGGGATCTAGCAAAGATTTTGAAACTGAAGGCATTTTAGGGGTTGTCCAACACCCAATTTCACTATGAAGCTCATTAGAGTTTGTTCTAATCTTAGCAATATTAACTTCTTTTTTCTTTGAGCTTGTTAAGATAGAAAGATAGTTTTGATCCTCGAGATTAGGGTTAAAGATCTCTTTGTAATACCGAAGCTTTGTTTTACCTCTAATTCTTCGTCTTGGAATCTTTAAGCCATCATGTATTGTTTAAATTGTTCTTGTACATTAGATATCTAATTATAGCCATACTTTCAATAGAAAAAAGCCCTGCTTCTACATTACTCTTATTTATATATATTATAATTAATTTATTGAATTTTTATTTTATAATTATTTTATTAAATTTTAATTAATTTATAAAATAAACATTTTCTAGTTATAGAAACCATGCTGCAAACAGTTTTAGTTTCTCTCAAAACTACAAGTCGAATATTTAAAACAATACAAAATTAAATAATTTGTGTGTGAAAACTAGCATTGTGGCTTCCTGAAAGTATATATAATCAACTCTTTAAAAAACCCAAATATTAAAATATAATCCTACTCCATTAATAAAAAACCCAATTTAGTAAGATACTCCAGGAATATTGTACACAACCAACGAGTTCCCAGAGGCATTTTGTTATGAATCACATTACGAAACCCAATCACTTCAGAAGCGAGATCTCGAGTTTTCAGCCATGTTGAGCAAACTCAGCTCCTGCAACGTATTTGACATACATGAAGGCCTTACAGAACTTCAGATATTTCATGTTTACACAAGCCTATATTCGAATACCAAAGGCAAAGCTAACTCAAACGGGTTTCCAATACCCATCAAGGATTCAACATCAAAAAATGCATTTATTTGCTTGGCATCAGAGTAGAGAAAAATTGGAAGCTCTACTGCATATGAGCACTGTAGAAGATATTGGTACACTTTGCAGCAGAGGTCAGTTGAAGGAGGCCTTGAAAATGCTACAAGTCATACCCAAGGTAGATTCTGGTGCCTATGTTTCTTTGTTACAAGCTTGCATTAATATTAAATCCATTGCAGAAGGGAAGTATATCCAAACCCATATGATTAAAACTGGGTTTGAGTTAGATGTAGATGTAGGAAACAAGCTTCTGATAATGTATGCTAAATATAAAAGAATCAAGGATGCGCGCCAAGTGTTTGACAAGATGCCTGAACGAGATTTGGTCACATGGACCGCCATGATTGGAGGGTATGGGCAGAATGGGCAAGGGGAGGATGCTCTGAGACTCTTTAATCAAATGCTGGAGTTTGGAATAAAGCCAAACCAGTATACGTTTGGCAGTGTATTTAGTGTTTGCGCGAGGTTGGAGGTCTTGGAAGAAGGAAAACAAGTGTATGGTTACACAATTAAGATTGGATTGGATACCAATGCTTTTGTTGGGAGTGCCATTGTTGATATGTTTGCCAAATGTGGGAGTATAGATGATGCACGGCGAGTGTTTGACAAAATGCCTGAGCAGAATGTTGTTGCGTCGACTGCAATGGTCACGGGGTATGTGAAGAACGAGAGAGTAGAGGAGGCTAGTGAGCTGTTTTGGAGGATGCCTGAACGGAATGTCATTTCGTGGAATGCAATGATTGCAGGATATGCACAGAATGGACATAACAAGGAAGCTCTGGAACTCTTTTCGCAGATGCGAAGCTCCGGCAATGTTCCGAACCAGAACACCTTCCCCAGTGTTCTCAGTGCATGTGGCAACCTGGCAGCTCTGGGGAAGGGAAAGCATGTCCATGCTCACATTGTCAAGAAGGCGTTTAAACTCAGTGTCTTTGTTGGCAATGCCCTGGTCACAATGTATGCCAAATGTGGTAACATAGAAGATGCCCGCAACATGTTTGACAGAGTGCCTGAAAGAAATGTAGTCACATGGAATGCAGTGATTTCAGGATATGCCCAACACGGGGAGGGAAAGGAGGCACTGCTGTTCTTTGAACAAATGCAAAAAGAAGGAATGAGGCCTAATGATGTCACCTTTGTTTGTGTGTTGTCTGCATGTAATCATGCGGGTTTGGTAGATGAAGGCTGTCACTACTTCTATTCCATGTGTGAAGATCATCGCATTGCACCAAGGCCTGAGCACTATGCTTGCATGGTTGATCTCCTTGGCCGTTCTGGACTCCTGGATGAGGCAGAGGACTTCATTAAGAAAATGCCTTTGAAACCTGATGCTGGCTTGTGGAAGTCCTTGCTTGGTGCTTGCAGAATCCATGGAAATACAGTGCTGGGACAGCATGCGGCTGAACAACTTTTTGAGTTGGGAGCCCAACACACTTCAACATATGTGCTTCTGTCAAATATCTATGCCGAAGCTGGCAGGTGGGATGAAGTCGCCAAAGTTAGAAGAATGCTGAAAAATAGCGGGGTCAAGAAGACACCAGGGTTCAGCTGGATTGAAATTAAGAACACAGTGCATACTTTTGTCATAGGTGACCGAGCACACTCTCAAACAGAGGATATATATGCAATGCTAGAGAAGTTGTCTAGGGAAATGAAGGATGCAGGATATGTGCCTGGAAAGCACACTCTGTTGTACGATGTGGAGGACTAGAAGAACTAGTACATTCTTTGGTACTGTAATAAGAATTTGGTTATTGTTGCCAACCATATCACTACAGCCCGGACAACATGCAGCTTGCCATTAACAAGGACGTCATGCTGTCTACATACATATTTATAGCTTGGAATGTTGGATGAGAAATATTTTAGCGAATATCATGCTTTGTCATGATATTAAGAAGTTTTGTCATGTTGGATGAAACCAGCAAGAGGCAAAGCATATTCCAGCATTGCCCTTGTTTCTGTCGGCAGGGACTTCTTCGTACCATTTGGAAACCAGTTCTGCACTTGTATTGGTTACTGGTAAGATTACGAATATGCTTTTCATTGGTCTGATCTAAGCTGCAGAATTGTTCAAACGTTTGACATTGCATTGGTTCATCAAGCATATTTTCAATTATCAGGTATAAGATTCTCATGGTATATATGGTTTGATGTGTAAGAAAACTTCTCTGGAAAGGAATCTATTATTGTCTTTGTAACTTCCCCAAAGCATGCTGATTGATTCATGCTTAGTTGAAGGGACCTCAGAACATCCAGGGACAATTTTGAGCACAGATTGTTCAAAGTCGAGCGGTGTAACATGCTTTGAAAATGGACCATTTTTTTTATCTTTACAATGGGTTGTTGCCTCTGCAGACGAGTGTATTGAAATTAAAATAAAATCTGTTGTAACATTCCAGATCTCTACTATTATCTTTATTGCGCCGAGAGGCGCTCTTCAGCCCAGTATGAGGGAGATCTTGTGAGTCGAGTGTTTGTCGATATTGTCGGCCATAAAAATAACATTTGTATGAAGGAGATCTTGTGAGTCGAGTGTTTGTCGAGTTTGTCAAGTAACAAAATAATACAAAGTAAACAAAAAAGAATAATACAAAGTAAAAAGTAATAAATATTATGTCGGCCATAAACAAAAAAGAATAATACAAAGTAAAAAGTAAATATGAGGGAGAACTTATAACGTTTGTCGAGTAACAAAATAATACAAAGTAAACAAAAAAGAATAATACAAAGTAAAAAGTAATAAAGTAAAAAGTAAATATGAGGGAGATTTGATCCCTCTCGGCACTTGATAGAGCCTAGGATTTGGATCTATGCTGGTAAAATAGCGGAAAGGACTTAGAAGTAGGGTTTCCATGTGTGTCCGAATGTCAAACTTCAAGTGGCTGGCTTCTGTGGAAGGTTGAACTATAGAAAATGTGAAATTTTTTAAAATAACCTGTAAGTTTATATGAAGTTGGATTGGTGGGTTTAGATTTTTTTCAATATTTTATTTTTGCCAATTATTTGCTCTAATTGATATTTCCACACGGAGATATTTGGATGGCCTATAATGGCTGGCTTCCAAGTTCCAACCCTGTAGAGACGAGGAGAAAAATTGCATGTATCCAAATTCTATGCTCTCTCCAATTTCTATGTAACTATTGAAAATAAAAAAACTTACCTATTATCTTCATGTTCATGTTATGCTTCTGTCAGCTATAAATTCAAATGGATGTTTATGTTTTCCTTTTGTCTGTTGCTATATGTTCACTTATTACAGTTGTGCGAGACATTATTTTAGGGTCTCATTATATGTTGGCCAAACCATTATTACCAGGTTTGGATGAACCCTGAACCTTTCAGACTTGCCGAGTTGGTCTGGATTGAACCTCTGAACCTTAAACTAAGTTACCAGGATACGGATACAGATCCGGTTAGGGATCCGCCAAAGTTTGAAAAGCCAGGATCCTGATATGGCAGGGAAATGACAAATACAAAATAATAATAATTTATATATATTTAATATAATTAGAAAACAATCATTATTTCTATTGTTATAATGCAGATATTTTGATACTCAACATATTTCCAAACTCTTTTTTAAATAACGGAAATGTTATATTTCCATTGATATATAAAAGCTGCGGCTGAACCAGTCCATTGACGAGTACAAATATCCAAAAATTCAAAATACAACAGAGCAAAATTGTCAATTTTTAATTAAAACAAATCCTAACCATTCCCTCTGCTTACTAGATGTCGATTGTATCCAATGAACCCAATATCTACAGCTTTTGACCACATAAAAAAACAATACATATATAAAACCTAAGACTCTTATGCTAGACCATGCCCACTATGGGATTCTTCCATTGCTCTTTAACTCCTGCATCAGCATGTTGTCCCAATCCTCTTCATGTTACACTATCAAATCCTCTATGTAGACTTCATTCACCAACACAATAAAATCTGAAGGCTTATCCACCATTAATCGAGAGCTCCTAGCAAAACCAAGTATCATATTGCAGTGCATGTCCACATCTAAAACCAGCATGCCCACCCGTCTTCCTTGAACTTCAATTAGGGCCTCAAGGACCTCAAATTGAGCTTGTTGGGCATCGATACGATTTCAAATGCTTTGATTCAGGGGGAGTATAGCATCCCAAAGGGCATCCAATTGCTTGACCATTGGCGTTAAGATCTGTCTCAGGGCCATAAACTCACACATCGCACATTTTCCAATATGTTTATGGTTTGCCATCGATTTGACTAGATGAAGCCCTGGGCTTGCTCGCTAAGCAAGCCTTTCACCAATCTATCCACTGTCCACAACCCTTAGATGAACAAGCTCCAAAGAAATAAAAAAGGCCATAGGAGGAAGGAATTTTGATCCCTGTAGACCCAGACCACGCAAAGATGGGGTTTAAATCGAATTAGAGGCTCCCACCTTTACTACTCCACAACATTCCTAAGGATGAACAAACCATTTCGACATGCCCAAAATCTCAACACTACTCCACAACATTCCTAAGGATGAACAAACCATCTCGACATGCCCAAAATCTCAACACTAGAGCAAATTCTCCCTCCACAAAACAAACAATAAAATTTCATCAACGTCCTAGTGTAAATTATCCCATTGGCATCATAACCACCTATTGCATCCACCATGACGATCCCCCTGCAACCAAATGAATGTGAGTATACAAGGTGTACAAGGCACGTGGGAGGTGTTAACATGCCATCCTCAAAGTTCTTCATAAGTCAATTGTCCACCACCACCCAAAACCTACAATGTCTAAGGTTGCAAGGTATTGAAATCATGGAATTAAACAAGGGGTTTGGCCACCCCCATTTTGCACAAGTGTACCTTTTTCTATGCTCACCACCATATTGGGCATACTATTTACTTGAGTGTTATGGTCTCAAAGGATATGGTAATATACCTTACAAGGCCTGAAAACAAACCAAATTTTGCTTTTTTAACTTGCCCAATAATAAGCGAGGAGTCTCCAAGGACCAAGATCCTTTTTCGCTTCATTGGTTTGCAAAAGCATTAAACCTTGATATAATGCTAGAAGTTTTGCATGATTATTTGTCATCACTCTTAGACTCCATGCAAGTGTTATTTCTCGTTGTCCATTGGGGTTAATAACAATGTTCCCCAAGGTTTCGGAATGGGGGGGAGGCAGGAGCGGGGAAACGCACATTCGGGACGCGTGGAGACAACCCCCAAATTTTAGGGAAAATCGGGGGGACGGGGGGACGTCGAGGTCATACAAATTATAAAAATATAAAAAATACGAAAAATATAAATCCTAGCAATAACAATTCATCTCATGTAAATTAGTAAATACTACATTCATCATTGTGCAATCATGCAATGTAAATCAAAATCTAATAGCTTCAGGAGGTTCGGAGTTTCGTGGGGGGACGTCCAGAAGGTTCGCAACAAAGCGAAACGTTTCTCCCTGCGTTTCGCCAAGGTTCTCCCAAAGAGAAACGTGGAGAAACGTTTCTCCCAGAGTCCCCCCATCCCGGGGACGCAGAAAACGCAAGAAACGCGTCCTTGACACGTCCCCGTGGAACACTGGTTAATAATAATTTTCCAAACTGATTGCGTAGTCATTATATACTTTTTTAGGAGTTCTACAAATGCCACCGTCCAACAGAATTTTGATAATATTTAACATGCTCAATTGTAAGGCATATGACAAGGCCTTTTGCCAACAATACTGATAATGCTTTGGTGTTTGCTTACCATATAGACTGCATTGTTTACATAGTAAAATCAATGTTTATAAATTCAGAATCGAAACCTAAATCGACCAAGGGTTAGATCAGACCAGATTTAGAAATTGAGAAATAAGACATTGTTCGCATAAACAATTGTTCTTATTCAATTACACTCACATACAATACATTTATATAGTTGGTTTGAAATCCAACGTATTCTAGATATGGGGATAGAGGTTGAGAGAATCTCTCAACAACCTCCAACAAATCCAAACCAATAGCTAACGAATTCTATTGTAAGCAATATCTCTAACACCCTCCCTTATTGCTTACATTACAAATAACAAACATAAAAACACATACAACTTTGTCTCATGTCACAATTGTCTGATATGGTCTTCACTAGCACTTACACCCACTCTGAAATCTCACGGTTTCCGCTCTTTTCTTCACCACACTTTCGAGCTTCCCACTTTATTCATTTAAAATATAATCGCTTCTAACCATCATTGACATACTTTGCAAAATTAACGCTTCTTGACCTCCAGAAGGACAATCTCGATACTGAATCATTCTATGGAATTGCCACCATATGTGAATACACGGTCCTCCATGATATTCACCAGTTATATAGGATAGCATTCTGGATACTGAATTTCTTCAGCAGTCAATAATACAACTTGACCTTACATAAAAATAACCTATAACTGACACTCCTGGAGCACGGCGGGTCACATCAACTTAACCTTATTAAAAACAACTCGTAACTAATGTTCTCGGAGCACAACAAGCCACATCAGCGTAAACCTTAACTGGCCTGTTATTTATGGTTCAACATCATTTGATATTGGTTCTTCATAATATAATTTTACAAACAAAATAAAATGCACAACAAATTCCACACACAAATCTACAAATTTGAGAAACTAAAAAATCTATGTTGTAGCTCCTCCTTAGATAATACACAGGTCATTTACTGAAGAAAACTATGTTGAAAAGATCAAATCCATGCACATGTCGTTTACTGCATGAAACTATGCTGAGAAGATTGAAAATGGATTCTCCCCTTGTCGCTCAATTTTCCAGATTAACAAATACCAAGAAAATGCATATTCTCTGATTGCCACAAGATCTTTGCGGCTCCACTATGGCAACCAATATCGACCCCGCAGCAGAGTGTTTAATGCTCTTGCTGCGGGGTCTACGTAACGGTATGTCAGGCACAGTACTCAACCTCCGGTAGATATTGGCGAAGTCGGCTGCCGGAAAATACAGCGGGATCGGGGCATGCATCCACCCGACCCATGATCTCCATGCCCCCATGGCGATCCATCAACAGCCCCATGCCCACATCATGAGCATGGATGCGTGCGGCAGAGGCTGGTACCTCCGATAGGACCGCGGTTGGCTCGAGGAGATCCCCAGCAAATGCGCAGGGCTCGAGGAAATCCGGCTTGTATCTTCGACGTGTTGACTGCCATGATCTACCATCGGCCCATTGCATCGGATCGACCCCGCAGCAGCCACCAGACCCCGTTACAGTTAGGAGCAGCGCCATTCAAGCCTTCAACCTGTAGCGAAAACAAGAGCCAACCAGCCAGCGGGTAAGTTACGAAGGGATTCTTTGGTTAATGTTTAGCATCACTGTATCTGATCTGCTTAAATGGTATTCAGAATGAGCTATAGTAGTCGATCAACAAAGATTGAAGAGCGGTAACTAATTGTTCTTCTACATAATCTTTGTGTTTTATTCTGTCATTTGAGAATATTACATGTTTAATAAACTACAGCCTTTTAGTGTTTAACGTTTTATTGGTTATATAGTTAAACTGCTTAAAAGATAACCAAAATCAAATAATTCAAAGAATATTTTTTATTTTTTTTCAAAATCATTTAACTGGGTGGCGCTGGGCATAACTCTAAATCTGCGATACATGAATTATTGAACAAATTGGGATGCTGAAGATCTCTAGCTTGTTCCTTGGGTCGTTTCTTCTAGATCCACTGTTGTAGATTTGGTTTGTGTACTAAGTTGTCCGTTTGCTATTGCAGATTTTAGGTTTATTTTTTGCCTTACAGAATTCACAGTGAACAATATGTAACATTCAAATTGCTATGAAACATACAAATTGAAATGGCACAATCAAATTCAATAGATAAATGCTCATTATTCAATTCTGCTCTAATATATGCTTTTGTTTATATAACCCAAATCCGTTGCAAATATGCCATTGAATGAATGCTCCAAAGAGATCATCCAATCCCGTATACAATGCTTATTGAGAATGAAAATTAATGAAAGAAGTAGAATAGCTTCTTTATCTCCTTCAACAAATCTAATAGATAAAAAATAAAAATTGATTCATTCAGACAGAACCGTAGATTTTCAACAAGGTGAGGAGAATAATGAAACATTTACTAAGTAGTTTATAGTAAAGAAGAATTTCAAAATGTGGTTATATATCTGATGTTGTCATATTGTTTAGGATTTTTTGAACTGAATAAAATAGTGATACAGTGTTTTGCACTATATAAATTCATTATAAATAAAAAATATTATTAATATAGATATACTTTATTTTATATATTAACTATTTTAGGTGTATTTTTCCAAATTATTATATTATAAATAATAATAAAATATTATTAACTTATATTATTAATATAGATATATTTATTTTATATATTGTAGATTTTCAACAAGGTGAGGAGAATAATGAAACATTTACTAAGTAGTTTATAGTAAAGAAGAATTTCAAAATGTGGTTATATATCTGATGTTGTCATATTGTTTAGGATTTTTTGAACTGAATAAAACAGTGATACAGTGTTTTGCACTATATAAATTCATTATAAATAAAAATATTATTAATATAGATATACTTTATTTTATATATTAACTATTTTAGGTGTATTTTTCCAAATTACTATATTATAAATAATAATAAAATATTATTAAATTATATTATTAATATAGATATATTTATTTTATATATTAACTATTTAAATGTATAGTTTTTTAATTTATCATTTTTTTACAGGATTTCAATTAAAATCTACAGTAAAGTCTAAAAAGTAGAATAAATAGATTACTCCATAAACAATTAAAACATATTAAGATTAATTTATCTTGATCAATTAATTTTTTAATTAAAAATTTATTTATATATATCGTAATTTGTTATCGCAAGTTGATTTAAAAAATAGTGATTTATCTTCTCTACATATATATTTTTATTTATTTAATTGAAAAGAAATCTATACAAATAATTAAAAATAATATAAAACAAAATTGTTTTAAATTCCTTTTTATCTTAATAATTGATATGATTTCATATAAACATGTAAATGTTTATTATTAAATTTACATTTTTATTATAGTTTTAGTTTTTTATAATATATATTAGGTAATATATGTTAATAGGAACATCATTAGTAAATAGAATATATATTACAATTTCTTATATTCTTTAATATAAAGTTGCAAAATGTACTTTACTTTTTATTTATATAATGAAAATTAAAATTAAAAAAAATATTGAATATAGATATTAATATGAACAAAAATTTTAGGGAGTAAAATGACATTTTTACAATGGATAGATGTGTAGAAACTCTATGCGAGGAACATGTGAAATAAGAAAGAGAGCGGAAGCATAGGGCGGAGAGTGATTGAAGTAGCGTGTTTGATGTTAGTTTGTGAAGGAATTGCGGAACATAATACTAAGGTGAACCTTAGCACATGGGATATTCGTAGAGGGTGTAAAACCCTAGCACATGGGGATATTTGTAGAGGGTGTAGAACCCTAGCACATGGGATATTTGAAGTAGAGGGTGTAACATGCAACAACATATAAAAAGAGAGATATATAGAGAGATCATTTTTCTTGTATTAAAAGACATGAAGTTTTTTGTGTAACAAAAAGTATATAAGAAGAAAACAATTATGGTTGGTTAGTGTTAACGAGAAAAAGATTTTAAGATATTTTCTCCATAAATATGATTTCTCAAGGAACCCTCTTTTAAGTTATATGATAAAGTTATGAAGATTTAAGAGGTCTCAAAGAGCTTTGCTTGGCAACATTGCAAAGGTTACATTCATAATACAAGGGCTCTAACGGAGGTGTCGGGTAATAAGGCGCTGACGGAGGTGTCGGGTAATAAGGAGCTCTTTCCCGGCGAGATCTTCCCTGATGCCACTTCATAGGGTCAAGAAGATCTTTTTCTAAATGGTAGGTGTGAAATCCCGTATAAATTCCAAGGAGAGGGTGGGACTTTAAAGTTCATAGGCATAAAAGTTCTTAGGTGTGAATCCCATCTAAAATTTTAAGGAGTAAAATGGCATATGTCTACAAATGATTGATGTGTAGAAATTCTAGTGTTAGGAGCATGTTAAAGAAGGTCGTAAGGAAGAGAGAAGATGCATAGGGTGGGGATCCGTTGAAGTAGAGTGCTTGATGCTAGTTTGTGAAGGAACCACAGAACATAATAGTAAGGTGATGTATCCTTTTGCAAAACAAATACAACCTCAACTAGATGGGCAGTGAATCTTAGCACATGGGATATTTGAAATAGAGTGTGTAGCATGCAACAACGTATAAAAATAGAGACACACAAAGATAGATCATTTCTCCCATCAAAATACATGAAGCTTTGTTTTTTGTGTAATAATAAGTATACAAGAAGAAAACAATTATGGCAAAGTGTATGCAAATCGTCGGGCAATGTTTAAAGAAGCCAAGATGAGCGAAGAGCAGATTTATCACGTGGTCCAGATCAGATTAATGTTTATGTTGAGAAAGTGTTCATTTTGTATAAAATGACAAGATATGGTTTTGTAAAGATCTACTAAAAATAGTTCATTCTGAATACCATTTAAGCAGATCAGATACAGTGATGCTAAACATTAACCAAAGAATCCCTTCGTAACTTACCCGTTGGCTGGCTGGCTGTTGTTTTCGCTGCAGGTTGAAGGCTTGAATGGCACTGCTCCTAACTGTAACGGGGTCTGGTGGCTGCTGCGGGGTCGATCTGATGCAATGGGCCGATGGTAGATCATGGCAGTCAACACGTCGAAGATACAAGCCGAATTTCCTTGAGCCCAGATTTCCTCGAGCCCTGCGCATTTGCTGGGGATCTCCTCGAGCCAACCGCGGTCCTATCGGAGGTACCAGCCTCTGCCGCATGCATCCATGCTCATGATGTGGGCATGGGGCTGTTGATGGATCGCCATGGGGGCATGGAGATCATGGGTCGGGTAGATGCATGCCCCGATCCCGCTGTATTTTCCGGCAGCCGACTTCTCCAATATCTACCGGAGGTTGAGTACTGTGCCTGACATACCGTTACGTAGACCCCGCAGCAAGAGCATTAAACACTCTGCTGCGGGGTCGATATTGGTTGCCCTCCACTATGCACGTGACGACTTTGTCAATTATCTTCTCACGGTAGCTGGAGGATTTTGTTGATCTGACAGGTGATTCTAAACTCCTTTTAATTAGTAACAACAACATATAATAGGCGGCAAACTTCACAGTTCCTTCATATGGTGGAAATTGCATCCATGTGTCGGAAATCCTCCTCCACACAGTGATACCTCGGCACTCAACCAACAATTTATGATCCCTCGGGATCTTAATAAATGCATATACACACTTCCCCTCAATCTCTGTAGTAGAATACACAACAACAGGCACGTGTCGAACAGTGGCAGTGACTTCAACTCCTCAATCAACAATTTAATCCACGCAGGCACACAAAACTAACAGTCAGAAAACTAATATACTCTTCTACAACATCGGATTAATTCTCAGATCTCTTTCATATTCCTGAGCCCTCCCGCGAGGGAGTCAGGCTCATATGAGATCTGATACCAATTTACTAATTGAGATATGAGACATTGTTCACATAAACAATTGTTCTTATTCAATTACACTCACATACAATACATTTATATAGTTGGTCTGAGATCTAAAACATTTTAAATATAGGAATAGAGGTTGGGGATAGTGGTTGAGAGAATCTCTCAACAACCTCCAACAAATCAAAACCAATAGCTAATGAATTCTATTGTAAGCAATATCTTTAACAACCATAACAAGAACTGGTGTGTGTATATATATATCCAAACCATTAGATACAAATATGACATCATTGGTGGGGATGGTTCTTTTGTAAATTTTCACACCTTAGGTGACTCGTCCTATGTTTCTCTTTAAATAAAGAAATCAATCTACACTTATTTAACAATATAAATGAATATTTCTAAACATGCAACAATCACACACATTGTTGAAAATGAACAACGGAAGCTCACAAACACTATACACAATAATTACGTCTTTGTTATAAGCTTTTATTTATTCAAAAAATTACAAGGACATCTCAACCGAGGTTTACAAATTGCTATAAAGAGACAATATTCCTACACAAATCTGAGAAACTCTTGTACCATATATGACATTGTACGATACTATCTTTGCAGTGTTCTACCTTGCTGGTCAATCCTCTTACTACTATATGCGTTGTCTCCTCCTTGGCTTCACTTATGTGTGCACACAACTTCCTTGGTGCATGCCTTACAACTTCCTTGGTGTGTTCCTTACACAACTTTTACTCCCATCTTGTCCTTTATATGCTTTGAGAGAGATAACTAACCTCCTCAATTCTAGCAACCGACTTCCTTGATTCTAGAAACGAACTCCTTGATTCTAGCAACCAATGTCAAGTTAAATCTTAATACATCAAATTTCAATGATATTGATGAACAAGATACAATAATACATCATGCATGTCATACACGAATTATAATTTAGAACCAATGAACCATAAAATGGAACCATAGATAGCAGATTTCTCATTAAGTCATCAAAATCAAAATGTATTACACAGATACCGAGGGAATTCCACTAAACAATACAAAATAGAGTAGAATCTAGATAGAAAATAGGCATGAATCTCATATCTCAAAGATTCACTGTCAATATTCCTCCTCCATGTCATAATCAACATCACTATCACTGCCCTCTCCTCCACCCTCTTCCTCCTCTATTCCCAATCCAAGATCTGTTGCTCCATTTGTTGTTGTAGAGGATGACCCCTCAAGAGGCTCATCACCAAAAGTGTCTGGCTCTAGCACTGGGTCATTAAGATACATGTTCGCTAATGTCGAATCAATATTTCCATCCAAACCCATATCATTAGGAAAGACATACCACATCTTTGTCTTTCCCTTCAACCATTCTTGACTCTTACTGTAAATAAGGTGAACGTTGGTGTGCAAATACACCATTATCTCTGCCCTAAACTACTCAAGCTTTCTTTTTTTCACATTGTATAAATTCCTATACGTGCTCCAATTCCTCTTGCAACAAGAGGATGAAGCAACTTGAGAGAGGACCCTAAAGACTAACTGCTATAGAATAGGGCATGCTGCCCCATGAGTTTCCTACCAACCATAGGCCTCTTTGACCCCCCTATATTCAAGCACATCATACACTCCAATTCTCTTAGTGCCAATGGAGAACTCACTGAAGCCCACTTCAATCTCATTAAGCAATTTTATCCTGATATATCCTTCTAAATGCTTCCTTCCTCCACTATGAAATATCACAATCCATGTGAGGAGGAAATCTGCATGAAGGTCCATTACCAATAGCGAGCCACTCTTGATTGTAGAAATTGGGGTTCAATAAGTGAGCCAAGCAATGAAAATGTGTGCAATTCTTATCCCACCTAGAAAGAAGAATACCTTGTATTGTGGACCATAAGCTCTTTGGTGGTGTTCCATACTCGAGGGACTCATTCTCCATAATAATGGTCTTCACAGAATCAATCATGGAGTCCCACCCCTCATAAATATCTCCTAAGATGGTCTGGTTTGTATCTGCAAACTGCAAAAGAGAAATGATAGGGTCCATGATCTTAATGGTAAGATTGACCCTATCCCACTAACCATCATCTAGCATTGTGTCCTTTACCCTTTTTTAAGCAACTTGATCTGTCTTTCTCCAAAAAAGACCAAATATATGAAATAAACATGGCCCCAAGAGCAACCTTGACCTCCCTTAACCTTTTAAGCATGGTAAATGAGGAAGCAAACCGAGTATCTGAGATCTTAGCCAATGATAGATCTGTGTAATATTTATAAATTGTGAGGGCATTGGTATGGTTTTGTACAAAATTCTTGATATGGCATGCATCATTAATATGATTGCCAATCCATGTCACATACAAAGCAATAGATTTAAGTGTTAAGTTCAAGGAATGAACAATGCATGGTGTCCAAAATATTTGTGGATATTTAGTTTCGACAATCATGCTAGCAGCTTTTCCAACAGGTGCATTATCTATAATGGTTTGCACACAAGCTTCAATACTTACATCTTCAATAACTTTAATGAACAACTCACCCATATATTGTGCATCCTTGTATTTTCCAAGAGCATCCAATGCTTTCAAGAAGACCGATCCATTCCGGGAAGACACCATGAAAATGATGAGTGGATGGCGTGTTGCATATGTCCATCCGGCATCAGAAACAATATTGACATAGGATGAGACCCATGTTGATTTAATAGGTTGTATGATTCTAAGCTTCTTTGAACCTGGGGGCACATACCTGATTGGACCTTGTTCAACTAGAGCTTGACACATCTCAATAAACAAAGGAGATCGTGCAACATTAAATGAGATGAATTTGAGGTAGAAAAAGATGCAATGGTAAGATCCATTTCATCTCGCTTCTCTTGCTAATAAATATTGTCCATTGGGCCATGAGTTGAGGCTGCCCTCTTTTTTTGTGGTTGCATGTCAAACCACTCCAAATATGCTGAATGGAGTCCTAATCTAGATGGAGAACTCTTCCAGTCATGATTAACTGGAGTGCTCCTTTTTTGTAAATAGTACCTCCTGGTCCGAAAAAGGGGTAAACCATCACCATAAAGACAATCATTCAAATACTTTTACAAGTGTGAAGGCATCAAGTTCGCTTGGTGATCTTTTCATATCTAGGGAGTCTGAAAAGAGCTTAAATAGGAACTCCAAGGGGTTCCTTTTTCGTGGGAGTTTTACGAGCCCGAAAAAGTGATAAAATACAACTTGGTGACTTATTCTCATAGTTTCACGAGCACAAGAAAGGACAAAAGTAAGCTCAATGCCATTAATATTTGGTTTTAATGAGCGGGATAAT
This sequence comes from Larix kaempferi, assembly GCA_027924585.1. Taxonomy (NCBI): domain Eukaryota; kingdom Viridiplantae; phylum Streptophyta; class Pinopsida; order Pinales; family Pinaceae; genus Larix; species Larix kaempferi. The sequence goes on along the minus strand of BSBM01000594.1, from coordinate 2,149,627 downwards.
AGCATAAAAAATGCTTGAAGAGTCGTTCATACCTGAAAACAAGCATGAACCGGCTATGATAGTCACTGAATAGTCAAAACACAACTTTAGTTGACCTGTGAACTCCAAAAATCGAATTAGAATCAATAGTGAGGTGTTTTAGTTACAAATGATTACCAACTATAGTAAAAAACCCCCCAAAAAGTATTAAAAAGGGAATATTCCTTTCTTTTTATATAAAAAGTGAAATAGTAAAGAAATTTTCACCATTTGGTATAGTGCAAATCACCCTTTGGAGCTAAATATTCATGTGTCGATTGCGGGAGCTACAGTCAACCATTTTTCACCTTGTTAGCGTCAGGTAGGCCTAAACTCTGTCCTTTACATTTCCAACGGATTAGTTTTGCATTTAATTATCAATTTTTTGGTTTTTGGGACTTGTAAAAAGAGGGATTGTGCACCCTCTAGCTGACGTGCTTTCCCCTTGCGAGAAGTGCGTCGATGGATCTCTAATGCACTTCCTGCATGGAGAAAGTGCGCCGTCGGCGCACTGTCTAAAGCCGGGGTGCGTCGGTGCAAACCCACATGTCAAAATAAAAAAATAGGGCCTAAAGAACCCAAACCAAAGGCATGGAAATGTTCTAATGTTTATCTAGTTGATGTTTGGACAGGTTTTGACTTGTAAAATGGTTTAATGGAAGGAACGCGGACATGAAATGGAGGATGCCCAAGTGGAAAATGATTTGCATTCAATGAATGCACTACAACGATGCAGGTTTCTTAAGTTCTTTCACGTTCAAGGCATGAGGGCCCAAGTACCGCTACTATATCACCTGATCAGGCTATGGGACCCTGATCAACAACACTTCCAGGTTGGTGTCCACACTCTAACTTTAGATGTGGAAGACATATATTTTCTGACGGGGTTGTCCAGGTGGGGAGCCCCAGTCTCATTATTGGGGCCATGAGGCAGTGACCAGTCCATAGAGAGCTTGGTAGCTCAATTTTGTACTCCAGGGACGTAGATGCTTGTTGGGAATATTCCCATAAAGAATGTGCACGATAGACACTGCGGACGGTTCTATTTACCATAGAGAGGGTGGCGTGGAGCAGAGATCCTCATCATCCCACCAAGGCACATATGTTGTATGCGATAGAGTGCATGGCTCCGACAACGTTTAACTGGTGTGAGGGGCTTCTCGCAAGCCTCAAGGAACAACTCACCAAGTGCCGCAGGGGTGAGCTGAAACAGTTCGGTTATGGATCTATCGCAGTCTCGTTCTTCCTAGAACGAGTTCCATTGTTGTGGCCTTAGGTAGACATAGACGATCTCGATCCGCGAGATCCTCACATGGTTCGGTGGTCCAAGGTCATGGCCCGCCATGGAGGCGGAGGTCCCATCATTGGTTATGGTCCCACATTCTTTAGGTGGATATGCAGACAACTCCTCATGGTTGAGGATTATCCATATGCAAGTACCGATTTCAGAGGTGACCCAGACTTGGTTCTTCCTGAGGGAGAGCAATGGGGGAACATAGGTAAGAACGAAACTCTGTTGTGTTTTTTTATTTTATAGTTTTTTGATGTTTTTGGGTAGTACTGATGTTTCACACTTGTTTTGGTGCAGATGTTGGTCCATCTCGACTTGCAGGGTCTTCTCCTATAGAGAGGAGAGGAGCGGTATGAGACATAGGGGCTTCCCATCAGGATGCAACTGAGGAGTTGGATGAGTTGGAGGAGAACCTCCAGAGACGGACCGTGGACATACCATATATATCTATCGATGATATTCCTCGCGGGTATCAGCACCGCATAGCTAGAGTGTTAGGACGCTTCGGTTGGTTGCTCCGTAGAGTAGCCTGAGCCATTATCTGCTACCATGAGCATCCTCAGGGATAGCTCATGTGTGATTCCCATTTTTGTAGCTAGGACTTACTGAAAGCCTATGTGCTTCAGATTTTGTACCAGTACCACATTTTTGTACATGATGATTATATATATAAACACACTCTTTGGCGGATTTATACATTATGTGTTCTATGATGATTGAGGATCTTATGGATGTTTGCTTACATACTATGTGTATTTTACATGTTGTGTCGTTATATGCATCTTTGATGGGAATTCTTATGAATGTGCAATGTACCAATCTAATATGAAATTGGCCAGGGAATCAACAACAATGTTCATTTCTCTCGAAATGTGCAGGTATTGAATTGACTCAAAGGACCTCTCCAAAAGACGTACTCGCCGGAATAGGTGGAGTAACATGGGATCGCGGATAGTGTAGAATCGGTTAAGATGGGAGACCACTAGTTGTGAATCAAGGTAGATGACAAGATGGTCTACATCCAAGGAAAAAGCGTCGTTCAATAATCCAATTACCACATGATACTCGACGACATTGTTGGTCGCAAACCCTAAGCAAGTTCCTCCTAAACTAATCAGTTTGACGGTAGGGGAATGGAGTACCCAAGCTTCTGAAGTGAGGTTACGGGTGTGTCGGATAGTGCCGTCTGCGAATCCGAAACATGTTTCCATCTGCACATCGAGGCAGAACATGGTATAAGTAGGATGATAAGATCCTAACACACTAAAAATAAAGTGTCACACCAAGACAAACACACATCATGTACAAATACACAAAGTACTAATGCGTAAATGGCTTAGGCATAGTACCACTTTAGGTAGAGCCCATTGCGAGGCTCCCCCAAAGATATTCCGTCTTAGTCCTCAAGTTCATATACTCCTTTTTCCAATACACACTTAACCACATCTGGACCGTGCCACATGGACTCAAGTTTACCCGCCCCCAGCTTATCATTTTTTTGGTCGTAAGTGAGGACCAAATCTTCCTCGTTGTAGACACGAGGCTTGACTGACTTGTCATACTGGGCCTTGATGCGTTTCTTATGAGCTTCATTAGCCAGAGCTGCATCACGATGAGTTTCATCGATTTTTTCCAAGTATAGAAAACATTCTTCCTGGGCGGTGGTGTTGGGTAAGAGTTCAACAACGAGTTTGAATGACGGAATCTCGCACTCTATAGGTATTACTGCCTCTAGTCCGTAGACCAATTGAAAATGAGTCAATCCAATGGCAGTTTTGACGGAAGTCCTATACGTCCATAGGGATAAAAAAATCATGGTATGCCAGTTGGACTTATGTGTCCCTACCATACACTGAATCATGGTTTTCAAGACCTTGTTAATGGCCTCTACTTGTCCATTCAATTGAGGGTAGTAAGGAGTTGAGTTCTCATGTCGAAAACCCAGTCTGGCGCTTAATTCATCCACCATATTTTTTTGGAAATGAGATCCATGGTCAGTGACGATGGCTTTAGGGACTCTGAATCATGCAATGATGTGGTTGAAAATAAAGAGTGCGGCAGTTGCGCTGTCTTCTTTGTACGTAGGCATAGCCTCAGACCATTTGGTGAAGTAGTCTATTGCGACAGTAACATAACCATGCCCCCCGGCCGAGGTAGGCTTACAATGCATAAAGTCGATGCCCCATTTGGAAAAGGGACCAACGATGATGACCGCCACATGCCCCTGAGTGAAAATCATTCAGTATATGTTCGTCCTCCTCATGAGTTAAGAAGCATCAGAGGATAGAATCGTCACCAAAACGATACAATGTGTCACCAAGTATTAGGTAATACTTTGCATGGTGACGCACACTACGTCATTCGTCACGAGATAGTTGAGGACCGAAACGTTAGGTCTAGATATACAATGTGATATCTTCATACCATGGGTCATAAGTACTGATAAGAAACAAGGAATCGTCGGGGAGAGAGTCCATGGGCTCAGTTTCCTGATCAATATGAGGAAGATCGCAAATCAGTTCCGCGAAAACCAAAGACTTCTTGGATTTAGCCTTCTCAAACTGGAGGTTGAATTCCTGAAGAATCACAATTCAGCGTGAATATTTTCCCCCTAGTACCGGGCACGTAAGAACGTGGTACCTGGGGTTAGAGTCGGCGATAATGGTGGTAGTGCGGAGGAGGATATAATGGCGGAACTTTTGGACAACAATGACTGCTGCAAGAGCTAGTTTTTTGACATGTGAATACCGGGTTTCAGAGTCAATGAGACCCTTACTAAGGTAGTAAATCACATGTTCTTGGGCATTACTATCTTCTTGAACCAAAACCATAGCGATGGTGGTAGTGGAAGCAACAAGATAAGTGATTTAATCCTTGGTGTAATTGGGCGAATGTAACACATGTGCATGGGTGATAGCATGTTTCAGGAAGTTGAAGGAATGCTGAGCATAATCATCCCAAATGAAAGGGATTTCCTTCTTGAGCAACCACATGTATCCCTGTGTCTTTTCAGCGAAATTGCACACGAAACTCCTTAAGTAGTTTTCCTTCTCCTGCAAACTTTGAAGTTCCGGTATATCCATGGTTGGTGGTATAACAATAATGGCTTCCACCTTGAGGGGATCGACGCAGATCCCATATTTCGAAATGATGAAGTGTAACAAGCATCCGGACTCGACACAAAAGATGCACTTGTGAGGGTTGAGACATATATTGTACCGTTGACATCTGAGGAATACAACCTTCAGATGATCAATGTGGAAATATTGACGATTCGAATGAGTAGGGAGATTGTCTAAGTAAGGTTCCACAAAGTCCTTCACGTTGTGGAAAGCATACGACATAGCCCACTGGAATGTGGCACCAACATTTTTAAGGCCAAAGGGGAGTTTGTGATACGCAAATGTACCCCACGGGAAGATGAAATCCATCTTGTGTTGATCGACAATGTGGATCTCTATTTGATTATATCCGGAAAATCCATCCATGAATGAGAAGATAATGCTTCTGGTACAATTGTCGGTGATATGGTCGATGAACGAGGTAGGGTAATTTCCCTTAGGAAAAGCCTTATTTAAATCCCTTTAATCAACACAAACCCTAATGGTGCCCTGTTTTTTAGTAACGGGGATGACATTAGAGACCCAATCTGTTAAGGGAACGGGATAAATTAACCTAGCTTTCAAGAGCTTTTCAATCTTTGCCTTAATAGCCGCAGTTTTCCTAGGGTGCACAGGGCGGAGTTTTTTCCGGATAGGTTTTGCATCGGGACATGTTTGAATCTCATGAATAACAATAGCAAGATCAATCCTGGGCATTTCCTTGTAGCTCCATGCAAAGACGTCGCATAATTATTTAAATAGGGCTGTAAAAGTGGTGATTTCTTCCAGAGAACAAGTTTGTCCTAAGTGAATTTGTTCCACGACTCCAGGTTTCACCGAGATGTCGATTGGAAAGGTAGGTGTGATGTTATCCAGGTTTCCCTTGGTTACCATATCCACAATTAGGATAGGAGATTGAGGGTAAGGAAAGACATACGATTAAACAATCGTTTCAATGTCGTTCTCTATTGAATCTAATTGCAGAAGGAAAGACGATCTATGGTGGAGGTCTTCTTATGGGGGTTGTTCATCCATGCCCATAATATCCATGATGGAATCGTCAGAATGAAAAGTCTGGAGGAGAGGATCGGGTAGGGATGAGCTCTGTTGTAATGGCATAGTGGACATCTGGAAAGTCGGGTCTCCATTGGATGGCCTCATAGATAGCTTCTACAGGGCTGAGAGGCATCACATCTCCAATCGTATCCAAATGGTCTGTATCAGGCACAATCCATTGGTCCGTTGAGTTGCGGGAGGAAGAAATCATGTTCACCGTGGAAACATGGGAAAGGGGATCTGATGTTGGAAAGACTCCCATGAGGGATGAATATTTAAGGAGTCCTACCCCCACACTCTCATATATCTGCGTCGAATGTCCTAAAAGAGGGACATTGTCCGCGGGATGAGTAGTGGTGTCAGGTGTAGATAAATCTAATTGGACGATAGTGACAATATTCCCTTGGTGGGGAAATTGCACTATGCGGGAGATAGATGATGCAACCGCAGTCATGGAATAAAACCAATTTCGACCAAGTAGTAGGTTGTAGTCTAATGGGGAAGCAACGAATTCCACGTTAATGGAAACACTCTTGCTTCCCAACTCGATGGTCAAAGATTGTAACAACCCGTGTGGTTGAAAGCCACATCTATCAAAGGATTTCAAAGTGGTGGGGAAACGGGGTAAATCGGGAGAGCCGATGGCTCGCCAACATGATAACGACATAACCGAGGTAGAGGCTCCATCGTCTAAGACAGTATGATGGATGCTTTTCCCATCAATACTAGTAACGATTTAGAACGCAAGTTGATGGGAAAGCCTCGGCTTGAAATACCCTAACTTGAACATAATGGTGTTGGAGGCATCTGGGTCTACAACTCCAATCGTGGATAACAGGGTCTTACCCTGAATGTGACAATTTTGTAAGACTTCTAACGTCGACATAACACAAGGGGCTTGCGCTAAATCCTCTACTATATTGTATTTTTGAGCAGCCCAAGCATTTGGATTGAAAACGGATTTTCTAATCGTGCTCTTAGGTAGACGTAGTACTGAATCGGGTAAAGGTTTCTCTATGACGAGAGGACCTTGAGGTGATGGAATGCTAGATGTAGATGGACCCCCGTTAGATTCCTTTGTAGAAGGAGAGTCATATGAACATGATCGAGTATTTAAGTTGACCGTTTCGCTCCGCATCATGAGAACATGAGTGATGGACGTTTCTCCTTGAGGAGGAGGTTGTTAGTGTGCAATCATCTGTTGTTGCTGAGTGGGGAAGGGATCAGTTAATACTGTGGGTGTGGGTTTCCCTTTGAGGAACTTTTTCACTTCGTCTCGATGTGGGAACGCTTTGGTGAAGTGGTCGCCACTGCACAATAAACAAGGATATTTAACCTTCCGCTTTTGTTTGGTGTCATCGGGATTGTTTTGTCTGGGATCCTACTGGTTAGAAGATTTCTTGGATTTTCCTTTGTTCTTCTTTTTACCACTGGATTTTTGAGGTGAAGCAGATTGAACTGAATTCACTTCTTCAGTGGAAGCAGGGCTGGGTGATGGTTTGGTGTGATGTCTAGCCTGTTTGGTGGGTGGGTTCGAGCTATGATAGCTTTGTGATCCACTGGATTGTGTGGCAGGCTAGGTGTGAACGAAACCAATGATGCCATTGGCATGAGGTTCTGTGGGTGGTTTTGTTGGATCGTACATAGGGAGGGGGGCATCAGGAACGATATCATATAAGGTGCCAGATTGAGAATAGACAAGGTCTACGTACTGAGCATGAGCTATAGCTTGTTCCTTCGTAATGACCCCTCCCATAGTTACGTATTTAGCTATGATAGGTAGTAGTAACTTTGTAAACCAATCTGCACGGAGTTGGTTTGGAATAGGAGCTTTAATCAGACGTCGTCTCCTCCTCCACTCATGAATATGATCATAAATGTGAGTGGCAATAGTTTGATGGAGAGAAGTCAAAAGATCCGTGCCTATTTCGTAGTGGATCGGTAGCTGAAAGTGTGTCAAAAATGACAGAGCCAAAGATTGAATGTCTGGAAAGGAATGTGGTGGCAACTCAATGTACCACTTTGCGGCAATACCAGTAAGGTTTCTTTGGAATAACCTCAAACGAATGGAATCATCCTCTAAGGAATTGGATGAACAACACACATGATAAGTCATAACGTGGTTCTTAGGGTCTTCACCGAGTTTTCCGTCAAACTTCGGGATATCATATGGTAAATTCACAGGAATGGCGGGCCAATTTATACCATGATAGATGGGATCGTTAGTCAAATGTCACAAGTCTGGAAGATCAAGTGTATCCAGAAATGGTAATTGTTGGTTTGGTTGTGGATAATGGTAATACTGATAAGGCATCTGTGTGCCAGTAGGACCATGGACGATTGGTCGTAAGGTCCTCCCATAGGAAATTGTCCATATGGGGGTGGGCCTCCTGGGTTTGGACGTGGACCTGAAGGGGGTCTTCCTCCGCCAAAATAAGGTGGTCCTCTGCCGGAAGGTGGGGGTCTGCCTCCTCTAGAGTAAGGTGGTCCTTCGCTAGAAGGTGGGGTTCCTCCTCCTCCAGAATAAGGCGATCCTCCGGCGAAAGGTGGGGGTCCTCCTCCTCCAGAGTAGGGTGGTCCTCCGCCGGAAGGTGGGCGTCCTTCTCCTCCAGAATGAGGTGGGCCTCCGCCAGAATGCGGGGATCTGCCTCTTACAGAATAAGGTGGTGGTGGACCAGATGGTGGGGGAGGTGGTGGGACAATTGGTGGAGGTGGTGGGGGTGGTCCACCGACTGGAGGTCCAGTCGGTGGAACATTATGGTGCCCCCATGGGGTGTTTGTGTTTCTGGGATAGGGTAATCCAGGAAAAATATTTCCTGGATATTTTTATCCTATAACAGTATTATGATAGCCTAGATAGGTATGCCCCCATGGGGGTTGGGTCCAAATAGATTCCCCCCCCGTGTGATGTGTCCATGTAGGTTGTTCCATAGTTGGGAGAGAACTGCCAACCATACTATAGTTCGGATGTGAAGTATGTCCTCCACTCACGTTATGTCCGCTAATTGGGTGATTTCCCCTAGTTAGATTAGGTCCACTAGCTAGGGGTTTCCCCCCAGTTGAAATTTTTCCTCTTACTAGAGTGTGCCCAATAACCGAATGTTGAAAACTAATGGTAGGTTGACCTAAAACTGATTGTTGAATACTAAATCCCTCTACTCAACTGTAGACTAACATGTAGATTATAACCTCCCCTCTAATTTTGAGGTGGGGGTGGTGGAGGTAATGTCCTAGTAACATAGTTAATAGTGTTTGAAGGTTTCCCTCCAGAGGTTGGGGTCAAATAAGGTGTTGAACCGGTCGCCTGACTTTGAGGTGTACTCGTCGGGAACGATGGTTGACTTGGTTCATAAGTGGTTGCAGTAGGTGTAGATGTTCCTGGTGAAGAAAATCATAAAGAATGGATAGGGGAATGTTGTTCAATAGTTGACACTTCCGGATTAGGTATGGGTGGAAAAATTCGTCGTCTAATTTTTTGACTGAATGTTCGTAAACAGTCAATAGTCACGTAAATAAGTGAAAAATAAACATAATTAGGTATCCATGGAGGAAATTGAGTTGGAGTTTCCACGGTCGGAAGTGACTCAAAATTAGAAACACGCCGTCCTAAAGAAGTGTCCCAAAATGATGCAGTTGGACCAAAGGTTGTTGATACCATGTCATCCTAGGGTTGACTGAAAATCCAGTCTGTAGCTCCAGGATGTCCTTCCATCGAATGATGGAAATATGTGCCATGTGAAGCAGGTTATTCCACAAGAAACGAACCCATACGATCAATGATAGGTGGGTTTGCGAGAGGTGAATAGTTCATCCCCGACTCCATGGTAGAAGTGTATTCTTCACATGACATAGATGTGGTAGGTTGATCCATGTTTGCTCCTGATTTCTCCTCTCGATTAAGGGGATATTCAGGTGGAAAGTGTAAAATCCTTCGAGATCTTCTTAAAGGTTGATCAACAAGAATGACTGAACCAAAATTTATCCTAAGGGTTTGATATACAAAAAGAAAAATACACTCCAAAATATACACAAGATAAAGCCGCAAGCAAACTTATGTGGTAGGTGTGGATTCAATGGTCTGGAACCTCACGAGATTATCAAGGCGATGCAACTCACGATATACCACAGGGTAGTAGCTCCCCGTACCCCTGACCGTATAACCCGACTACCTGATAGAACGTGCGTAGTAGCTCCCCGAGTGTTGTTCTCAGTGTATTTCCACGCGAAGACGACCAATAGGTTAACTCAGATGGTTACATGAATCCTAGAAGGGTCTCCCGATATACACAAGGTATGTGAGATCTCAAATCCATAGTGGTGCTGTCTAATGCACAACCGCACGACAAAAGCCTTCCGATATACTATCAAGTACGTGAAGTACCTTTCTATATACCCAAGGGTATGTGAAAGTCCATTCGATATACCGATTGGTGCGTGGAATAAATACAAGCCCTCGGGATGCAGTGCAGGAAAATAACGACAGTTTCCACGCTTAAAAATGCCGGAACACGTCTCTAACTTAACACACAAGTTTCTATACAGTTTTAACCTAATGCTACCATTAAATTTTATCTTGACGGTTAGGTGAATGCATGAGGTGTAGACAAGAATTTAAAAAGATGCAAATCTAAACTACATGCAAATGCAAATATATATATATATATATATTTATGAAAACTAACTAAGGTAAGGAGAAATTTTCTTTGTTTTTGATCATGAAAGTGAAGAAGTACCTCTAAGCTTTCAAAATCAACCAAAAGAATCAAAAGTACGCTTTCACTAATCCAAAAAAAAAATGAATAATACACCAAATCTAAATGATTTTTCTTTTTCTCTTTTCAAGTTAAACGAATCTACAAAAAAGTGAAAAGAAGAATTTCCTTTTTTAATGCAATAACTCCCAATTTTCCAAAATAAAGATAAAAAAGTGGAAGAAAATAAAAAAATGCAAGAATATTTCAATCTTTGGAATGCTTTGTAAAAGTTCAACCACACTTGAAATCTTCAAAGAAATGATAGATAAGTTTTCATAACCAAGAAAATACAAGATAATGATAACGCTTTAAACTTTTCAAAGATCTTTTTAACACTTGTTCTGTAGTATAAAATCCCTCTACAACAATTTCAAGAAGTAAGCTCGAAATGGAGATAGTGGACAATCTTGATTTTCTACTCAAATGCACACAACAGATCTGAGAATGATGCCACTTTCCAGATCTACTATATTCAGAAAATGAGAGAATACACTACTGCAAACTCTAATCAGTTGGAAATTCCCAAAGAAAAGTGATCACCCAAAATCTCAATAACACTCAAAACACACAAAATCAAGCAAAAAATCACAATAACCAAATAAGGGAAGGCTCGGAAGTCAGATCGAACAAATTGAATAGATCAGGTGAGATGATTGGGAGTCACAAGACTGAGTACAACGATTAGGGATTGAAATTGCCCACACCGAATAAATCACTCGCTTAACTAGCTAGGACCCTAATCGTCAGTTAAAATTCACAATCAAGCCAAGGATAGAACACGTTGTGCCTAGGGGTTCTGTGACTGTAAGGGGAAACACAAAAAACTCATAAAATCATACCAAAAACCAACTTGAGAATTTTGTATTATACTAATTTCCAACTAACAGAGGGCGACGCGCCTTGCAAGTGTGCACCAGAGCGTTGGAAGACCCAAAAACACACTCTGCAAATGGGAAAACTATGTCAGTGACGCAGCTTACAAACTGTTAGAGAGCGTCAACGACGCAGTTTGATAATTGGTAAAGTGCATCAAAATTACAGTGACGCGGGGGTTAAACCAACCAGGTGCGTCGGGCGAGATCTGAGCAACAAAAAATAAAAATACTGCAAGAATAAAAAGGTAACAGGTCTAATGATGATCCTAAGCATATTCTGGATATCCCAGAGACTCTTTGATGGTCATATCTAATGGAGGGAAAGGAAATTAGAGGCCCAATCAAGAAAAATCAAGATTTGAAAACAAATCAAAACTATGATCTATAACTCCCCACTATGGTCGTTATTTTTGTTTGAAGACAATCTATTAATGTGGACAAAAACTGATCTCTCTATCCTAAATGATTTAGATCTAGAACAAAAGAGTACATAACATAATTATCTTTCCTAGTTATATTAAATTGCAAGGTAGATCAGGAAGTGAGTTACCTTATGATCGCAATTCCTTTCTCCTCGTTTGATCTACTTCCAGTTCCTCAATTTCCAACTGCAAAACAAGATAAAGAAAGTGGAAACAAATGAACAATATGAAAGAATATGATTATGAATCTTACTAGATCGACAATCCAAGAAGCTAATCCTAATTTTTTTTATAAGACATAACAAGTTTATGGAAATATATTTATATTAAATGTAATTTGCAGCAAATACAAAGTAGAGAGTTACAATTGATGCCTTGACGTTATGACTCCAACTCAAATGATATTGCCTCAAAGATCAAAGCCTTCTAGCCTTCTATGGAGGAAGAATATAATCCTGACCATCATTCCACCAGCATATGGGTGCTTTATCCTTCTTCCCTTAACAATGGAGAGGGAGTTCATATATATAAGGCTAAAGGGATAAGATAGGTTGAGGATTTAGGGGAGAGGCTTAAGGGATCATCCCACTAGGTTAGGGGATCGAGTGCCACCTTCCCAGGTATCTAGGGATAAGCCTCCACATCAACCAAGCTTTGATAAGTTGCTTGAAGCTTCCTTTTATCCATTTTAACCAAATCCGATGCACCTTGGATGAAGGAAACGTGTGTCAGAAGTAGATCACTGCATGTTGTACAAAGGCACACTACATCATCGACGCACTCTGCTAAGGTGCAAGGTGCATCACCTTGATCTCGACGCTATTTGATAGAAGGCAGGGTGCGTCGGGGTGTGTTGTTGCTGCAACATCCCTCCCCAAAATTTTTGGTAAATGTTAGGGCCCCTCCTTTATTGTTTGCTGAGAAGCTCGGTTTTGTCCAAGTCCTAGTTACTCCTCTGATTCAAACTTTTCTGAAGCTTTATTTCTTTCCTTTTCTTTTCTTGATGATTTTTGTCTAAGGAATTTCTTTCTTAAACACAAAGTGCACTTTTAATTTTCAAAGTATGCGATAAGGCACAGATAGCATGATTAACTTTGCACCGAAAGGCGCAAGCTTTGGGTTTGGACTTTATCACCAATGCGCAAATCGCAAGATTAATTTTGCGCCACAAGGTGCAAGCTTTAAACATAACTTTTGCGCCATATCAATGCATCCGCCCCTAGCGCAAAGTCTATCCCTAATTCCCCGTCATTAGCGCAGAACTTAACCTAAAGTTTCCGCTACGTTCGCGATCCCGTTCACTTTTCCATTGGCTCATCTTTTGGGTGCAAGACTTAACAATATCTCCTCCGCCCGGCGTGCAGAACCTAACCTTGAGATCGCCGCCACCATCATTCTCTTTAAATAGACCTTGCCATTGGCTCATCTCTTGGGCGCAAGACCTAATGATAGTTTCCCCATTGCGATTGCAAGCGCTGCGCTTAATAGTGCCGCTGCACCAATCCCGTGCCATCGCAACTCTTGATTGTTGAGGACGCCGTTCGATGCCATTCAATACACCCCTGTTGGGTTGATGAGGCCATTTCAATCGGCTTGTGTGGCGTTAATTTGCTCCGTGTTCGAGCCTCGTTCCCACCGAACTCACATTAATCCACCTATTGGGAATTAACTCTTCCCCTATAAGCTCAGAGAATGGAGTTCACACAGCTCATTATTCTCAAGGCCGAGAAAGCTTCTAGGAGCGAACAATGGATGTTTTATCAGTTTTTATCAGCTCGGATAGACGCGCCAACCACGGAAAACCACTCCTAAAACACCAGGTAGGCACTCTTCTCCTCTGTTTGCTTGTTACAAGTATTGGCTCCGTTCGAGGTTGTATTTTGACAGTCTAAGAGACGAAATTTGTCTCTCGCATAGTTTTTTTTAGTCGCCCAAATTGTCGTTTTGTATTTCATTGGCTATACACCCTGTGTGTTTTCTCCATAGGCCCTGAAATACTGCATCGATAATGCCAATTCCTGTATCGGCTTGTAATAACCTCCTTCGCATATGCAACGACACTTATCCCACCACCTATGACATTGTTTTCAAGAGGACACTGCATCCCGAGACGTCAAAACCAGGGCGCCTTTCTTTTGAATGCATTCGTGAGCCATTATGTTAAGATTGTATCTTCCTAGATCTGTGTTGCACGCCACTAGCGAGAAATAACACCCCTTAGCATAAGGTGAAAGCGCCTCTGATTCCTATAATGCTATGTTCGTCTGATGCACAAGCGTTAAGTCGAGCTTCTAAGCAGCAAAACCTGAACTGATGAACCGTAATGTGTGCTGGTTTTCCGCCTCCCACCACAGTGGCTTTTCCCATGTAATTCCAAGTCAACACTTATGCAACAACTTTGCTTTTCCAAATCATTTAAGAAAATTGGAAACTTCCGATTATATGGTAAAGATACTCACTTTTAAATTTTACATGGATGTCATACGACTATTTTGAGCTCCTGCAAACTTTCTAACTTACCTGCTGTTGCTTATTTTGAATAATTAGATAATGTCTGTGGTGTTAATTGCTTATGAATATGTCGAATCTTTATTTTTTGCTACCTTAATTAACGCAGGTTTGACATGCATAGAAGGTCCGCAAGAAGGAAGGCCGCGAAAAAGGTAGAGTCAGATTCAGAAGTGGATATCTTGCTGGATACGTCACGTGAAACTATGTTCGGTGGCACGCAAGCCACCACTAATGTGCCTCCAGGAAGCTTCGCCCTAGAGTTTCAATGGTGCGACTTGTATAGATTCATCAGGGATCAGGAATACCCAAATGGTTCCCTAGAAGACACTTTGGTATATGCAAACATCAAGAAGTCCTGTATACATAAAGCAACAACTAGACGTGAATTATTTCCATGTTCTGAGGTCCTTGGCTGGTTGATCCCTCATGTCAAAATTGACACCATGTTCATAAACGACAAGAATGGAATGAATCTGGTGTCGTTCGCACCTGATCATATCACAACCGCTTACAAATTGCCCCCGGCAAGAGCTTGGTTGGACAATAAATGGATAGCAGAACATCCCATGGACCCGCTGATCTCTGTTAAAAAAATGATGATAGCCGACAGGCAGATAAGGCAAAGGCAGACCAATGAATATGAAAGCAACCTTCTGAAAACCCCCTATAGACTCATTGTTTTGATGCTGAGCCGGATCTTCGACATGCCCAATGGTAATATCTTCAAACTGGGATGGGTACCGGTAATATTCCATATAGCCATGTTAGGCACCGTTTTCAATTGGGCTGATATTATTTCAGAAAGCCTGGAATCACAGTTAACTGCTGCCCAAGGAGGAATGACTCAGAAAAAAGCGGATTTCTTTATGTCTTCCTATTTGATAGATTGCTTGTTGAGCAAGCACACCTTCCCAGATTTGGGTTGCTCATGGAATAGGAAGGAGACACCTCTCTTCATAGCTTATCAATCCACATGGGCCAGCAAGCACGCAAGTTATTACAAACAAATTTGTGAGAAATTCATCATGCCCTTATATCAGCTTATTTTTGTAGAGGAGCCAAATTTCATGTTAGAAAACGCTATGCCCGTCATCGAAGAATATGGTGATTACTACCAATCCCAAGAAGGAAACATCACAAGACGGAGATTCGAACGACATAGAACTAGAAGAAGGTGACACAATTCAAAATGGACAGACTGCCAAATTGCAACAAGAACAAGAGCAAGTTATTAGGTTGAAACAAGAGGAGGAAACTGTTAGAATTCAAAAGGAGCAGGAGGAAAGAACCTTGTTGGAGGAAGCAAGCAGGTTAAAAGCAGTGATAGCCGAAAGGCGAAAGAAAGAGAAAGCTGCTAAAATAGAGAAAGTGCAGGAAGCAAAATCTCTGAGAGAAGAAGAAGACAGAATCCTCCAACAACAAAATACCAAATTACAAGAAGAAGAAATATTCTTGTAAGAAGAAGCGGATAGATTGCAAGCATAGCTAACAGCGCTAACAGAGAGGCAAGAGAAGGAAGAAGCAAAGAAAATTCTAGAACAAAACCTGCCCAGCCCAGTGGCCATGGACTTGGGTTTAGCAAATACTTCCCAACCAGGGATAGCTCATGAAGGGGTTGTCTCCACCAGTAATTAGCACTCACCCCATACAACCCCAGGAAGCAACGCCAAGTGGCCAACCTGGATTCCGTCTATTTTCATGAACGGAAGAGGGATATTGTTGACAGGAGAGTAAGGAAAATGGAAATTGGGGAGGACTTATATGAGTTCAGAATATTGGATACCACATTGGTCCAAGGGACCGACCTCGATCCGTCATTTTAGGAAGGATGCACCGTAGCTTCATCCCAAGCAAGCAAATCCAATACTGATCGTTTGATTGAAACTGTTAAGAACTACAGAAAGCTGTGTCTCAAGATAAAAGATGACAGGAAGAATGAGGTATTAGAAATGAACGAGATAAAAAGGAAATACAAGCAACTCGTGGAAGAAAAGGAAGAAACCACTTCGAAAGCCCCGTGGCTTGAAAATGAGAAGAATTCACTTGAAATGCAACTGGAAATATTAGAAGATGAGCAAAAGAACTTGAAAGTTCGTATATCCGAACTGAAAATGTTTGAAGCCAATAGTGCCCAACAAGTCAATTCCTTCAAACCTCAATTCGAAGAATTGGAGCAAGAAAAGGTTGAACTATTGGAGTAGCTTGAAAAGGAAAATAAGATGAAAGAAGATCTAGCCACGTTCTATGAGCGAGCTTGTGAAGTCCAGGAAAGGATTCATCAACTGCTAGTGTCGATTAATGAAGAAGTCTGCAATATGAAGAAAATGATCACAAAGATGAGTTCCATCGAAGTTGAAGCACTAATATTAAGGGACAAATATGAGCAACATGTGGAAGAGCTCGGAGAACAATTTGAATGGAGGAAAGTGAGATCGGGTTTCCCTTCGAACCTGCGGGATAAAACAAATGAAGAATTTGATATGGATAGAGGAGTCCTCGAATTCTGCTTGAGGTGTGGTAGCAGATTGAGTACTGAAATCAGGAAAACCATCAAGAAATGCCATGTTATTTACTCTAAAATTTGGGAAGCCCGCGACAAATGTCATATGGTTCTACCTCAGAATCTTTATGAGTTCCCAAAGAGGGAATCACGCTTGGCAGAATTGCAAGGAAAGTTGACCCCAGAGTTGGATTATCTGAAGAAAATAGAGCGTATAACCCCATAAGACCTCCATCAATTCATTGAACAAACTGTTGTTCAAACTTATTTCCTGGAAAATTTTGAGCAAGAAGCTGTCGCAGAGGTGGCAAATATTAAATTAGACTTGCGCAAACATGAGATAGCACGGAAAGTAATGATCTCAGCGAGAATTAAAACAATACTAAGGGAAATAAGTCAATGGGACAGTTATATAGAAGAGGTGAATAAGGCTGCAAAAGCAAGCGAGCGTGTTGAAGAGGACAAGTCAGCAGAAGAGGAATGACCCATTGAGATAGCAGAGCCAGCTGGACAATAATTTGCCTTATTTGTTTTTTGCAAAGTAACTAAAAGTTGTTAATTGTATAATGTGTATATAGACAGCTGTCCTTTCTTTTTGTCTCTTGTGAAAGAGGATTGACACAAATCATCAGAATTCGATACTTGAGAAATTTAATGATAAATAAAAAATTCCTAGGTTTAAGGTACACTTGGCAACTCAAGGAGCATTTTGTAAAACTATATATAGGAGAATAGGAGAGAAGAAATGGACTTTTGGCAGGTGAATGAAATTTCTTCCTAGTACGTGAATTACTTTGCTACTTGCTCCAAGAATTCGATTTTGCCTAATGAAAGCCTGGGAGAAGGCATTTTTTCCTGGAGAATGTGTCAAATGTGTGCTGGATTATTCCTGTATCATCTGCATATTGCCGCGAGATCATTCTTTGCTATTATGAATTGTTTCTATGTGATGAATGCTCTTACATTTTCCTGTGCAAATGTGTTTATCTCAAATGAGTAATGAAATGTATTAAATGAATTGAAGCTATCTTTAATATCTTTCATATTCTGCTGTAGGCACATATTTATTATTAAATGGCTATCTGTATGATCTTTAGGTGTTTCTTGCAGTTTATTACTCATCTCTACAGTTTGCTCCTTGCAAGGATAGAATAGATTTGCTCACACAGTTTTAGATTAGTTTAGGTTAATTGCATACACTTAGCTTAGGGCACTTGCATATCATCTTAAAATAAAATACATAAATGGTGAACCGGGCCGCAACCGGTGTAAAGAACCAAAACCTTTAAATGTTACGGTAGCCGGAACCGTTAACCAGACAGATTCCCTACATCAAACGGTGGACAATCTAATTGGGACTGTTTACCGGGGAGAATCCCTTGCTTATTGATGCTACGATTTTCGAGGCATCAAACCTTTTTGGCACTAGAAGGAGGGCCACCACTGTATGGCTGATATAGGGGACTCTTCTTTAAGAGGAGATCCAGCTGGAAACGCACTTAAAAAAACAATCCCAGATAATTTAGATCTAGAAGTGACAAATCAAGAAAATCCCAACTCTGAGTTTGAAAATCAAGAAAATCAAGAGACGCTCTATGTTATACCTTTTGTTGAAGTAGCAAATCTAAGAAGACATACTCGTGCTTACATTAAACAGCTTGGCGGTTTAAAACCGATTCCTTTTCTTCCTAGAAGACGAGCTCCTAGAAAAGAAAGACAATACACATGTGATTCAGTTCTTGTTCAAAGCTTCGAAGAATTAGTAGACTTATCTTTAGAAGAAATTACAGAGCCTCTTGGAGAAATAGAACTTTAGGATCCTCTAGATCTTGAAGAACTGTGCACTCCAAAGAATTCTCCACCTCATACTCCTCACGATACTCCACCTAATTCTCCACGTGGAGCCATGGCTGTAACTGCATGGAGAGCAAGAGGAGATTTGAATTTGGCTGGACCTTTTCACAATCTGCCTAAGAATCCTGAGAAAGTTCTGCCTAAGTATGATCCTGGGAAAGGTATTTCTGCTGAAGATCACCTCAAGAGATTTTATTTAGCTTTAATCCTTTTGAATGTGTAGCATGAAGACGTAGTTTGTAGACTCTTTACATATACTTTCAAGCATAAGGTGTCTTCCTGGTACTTTAGTTTACAAGCTAGCTCAATAACTAATTGGGAGGAATTCAAAAAATGTTTTTTAAAGAAATACGGAAATCAGAAAACAGTAGCAACACTCATGAAAGAGTTGCTATCCATGAGAATGGAAAAGAAAGAAAAGGTTCAAGAATTTAACCAAAGGTTCACTACGCTATTAAATAATTTTAGTGAGGCTACTAAACCTGCAGAAGAATCGTTAGTGGAATATTACACAACAACACTTGATCCTCCAATAGCAATGTTTGTCAAAAGAATTAAGAAAACTACCTTAATAGAAAATTTTGAAGAAGCTAGGAAGGTAGAAGAAGAAGCAAACAACATTGCTAAGCATGCGCTTGATGCATAAATAAAACCAGCAACTACTAAGAAACCACTCTTGCTTACCAGGAATAAAGAAGAACCTTCGGCGGATATGGAAAATTTAGTTAAAATGATGCAAATATTGTCCAATAAAATTGTAGATCTTGAAAAGGATAAGGCAGCTAGCACTTCCAGGAAGCATTTTAAACCTTTCTACAAGAAAAGAGAAGAAAACGATCAGCCTCATCCACCTATGAACAACTCTCCTGTTTTAAATTTGAATGAAGTAGGAATGGAACATTTCTACACCTTTCATCAGGAACCTCACTCTGAAAAAAGTTGTCCGCAATGGATAAATTCAATGAGCTTGGTGATGAACCAAATGCTAGAATCACAAATCCCAGACCAAGATAATCCTCCAGAGGATCAAATTCCTGAACCTGAAGAAATGGTCACCAAAACTACTATGGTGTTATGGGATTGGGTACCTTTGATTGAATTAGTTGAAGATGACCCCGAGGAAGGTCAAGTTTCAACTGTTAACATTAATACTTGTAGTAAAGGTCTAGTCACTGATCCAACCCCAAGCTCGACCACGCCCAAGCCTAAAGCCTTCAAAGAGATACCTAAAAGGCACATCACAGTCATTCCACCACAGCTCGAACCTAACCAAATGCCTACTAAGCAGCCAAACGTGGAAAAAATTCAGCCATCAAAAGTAACTTTCAATAAAACTGACAATCAATCCAAAGTTGTAAAGGAATGTGACATGGGCTATGACATCATCGAAGACATAAAGAAGGTAAAAGATAATGTGTCTATATTCGATATGTGTAATTTGCCTCAACAACGAAAGAAGCTATTGTAGGCTCTCGAACCCCAATCTAGCGCTCCATTAGCAAACCCTCATGAAGATCCTAAAATAAATGAAGCTAGCATTGGCGGAAAATCTAAATCCCAAACACTCCCTTTTCTGTTAACTTTTGAAATTTTTAATCACAATGTGCATAATTGTTTAGTAGATTCTGGAGCTTCCTCGAATGTCATTCCTCTGTCTATTTGCAAAAGGATCAATGGACATCCAGTTCCATCCCCAGCCCAGATTATTTAGCTGGATAAAACTGTTGTTAAAGTAATTGGAGAAATGAAGGATGTGCTTATTAGGTTGTCTTCAGATTCTAGGGCGTGTCAGTTCATTGATATAATGGTAGTTGACATCCCTGAAGCTTATGGTTTGATCCTAAGCAGAGATTGGTCAACTAAACTAGACGGCTATTTCGCCACAGATTGGTCAACTAAACTAGACGGCTATTTCGCCACAAATTGGTCCCACTTATGGCTGTCCTATCAGAACAGGAAAAACCAAATTAAAGTGCTGAGGGAACCGCACATGAAACAGAACGTAACTCAGCTAGAGGAAAAGAATGAAGCCGTAGATTTCTCATCTTTCATTATAGGGAATTGTTTCTTAGAAATCAAGCCTGGAAATTATCAGTCAGAAGATATCAACAATGAATTAGACAAACAGTCCAATCTCCTTCAATTTTCTCGGACTGACGATATCGACTGTAACATAGTTAACTTAGTTACCGACTTAGATGGTTCAGATACTAACTTAGTTAGATCAAAAAATGTTTTTTGGGTTTTGTACTTTGATGGTTCCAAAACTCAGGAAGGATCCAGAGCCGGTTGTGTTCTAATGGATCCCGAGAGGAACAAGCACTTCTTGTCTTGTATATTAGAGTTTGATTGTACTAATAATACTGCTGAATATGAAGCTTTGGTCCATGGATTGAAGAAGGCCATCGGTTTGAACGTTAAATACTTGAAAGTCTTCAACGACTCGAAAATAGTCGTCAGACAGGTAAGAGACACGATTAATTGTCTTTCACCACATCTGAAAGGCTATCAGTATGAGGTATGGGATCTAATTACAAACTTTGAAGCTTTTAATATAAAATATGTTCCTAGATTACAGAATGCTTCTGCTGGCTTATTAGCTACCTCTGCTTCTAGGTTAGTGCCTACTAATAATAAATGTTCTATTGAATTGGTTTCCAGGCCTTCCATTCCAGATAATATAACAAATTTTAGGGTGTTCGATGATGACAATCAGATCATTATTTTCCTTACTAATGAACACATGTTTCAAGAAGCTGTTATAGATGAAGAAAAACATGATGCTGATCTACAAAATAAGGACGCAATCAAAGGAAATTTCATGCCTAAAGGAGTGAGATCACTTGAAATTTTGTTCGATCTGCAGAGCAAGTTCAAGAAACCAGCAAATGTTAAAACTCATAGTTCTACTATGCAGCATGAATTGATAAATTTGGGCACAGAGGCCGAACCAAAATATGTCAATCTTGGTAGATGTTGTTCGCTGGGTGAAAGAGAAAAGTTCATCAAAATTTTTCGGCAATATAAAGATGTGTTCGCTTGGACATATGAAGATCTAAAAACATATGATACTCGTATCATTCAGCATGTCATACCAAAGAAGGAAGGTGTTAAACCTTTTCAACAGCAGCTAAGAAGAATGCACCCTACTCTTGAGCCTTTAATTCAGAAGGAATTAAAGAAGTTATTAGACGCTAAGATCATCTTTAAAGTCCGGCATTTGGTGTGGGTCGCTAATTTAGTTCCCGTAATGAAGAAGTCTGGAGAAATAAGACTATGTGTAGATTTCGGAAACCTGAACAGAGCATCTGATAAAGATAATTATCTTGTTCCTTCAATGGAACAAATTTTGCAGATGGTATCAGGAGCAGAAATGTTTTCTCTACTAGACGGTTTCTCCGGTTACAATCAAGTGTTGGTAGCGGAAGAAGATCGTCTTAAGACTACCTTCCGCACTAAGTGGGGAATGTTCGCATACCGAAGAATGTCGTTTGGATTGATAAACGTGGGGGATACTTTCCAACGAGCAATGGACATTGCTTTTTGAGGATTGGGCGGTCACTGTGTTGTAGTCTATCTGGATGATGTGACAGTATTTTCGAAGAAAATAGGGGACCATGTCCTCCATTTGAAACAAATTTTCAACCGATGCAGGAAATATTGTATCTCTCTTAACCCCAAGAAAAGTGTGTTCGCAGTCCTTGAGGGCAAGCTTCTTGGTCACATCATCTCAAAAAAGGGAATTTCGATAGACCAAGAGAGAGTGCAAGTCATCAGCAAGATTCCCATGCCCCATAGCAAAAAAGCTATAATCGTTTATGGGAACGATTAATTTTGTTCGAATATTTGTCCCTGATTTCGCTAAGACCGTTAAACTGTTACAGCAGATGGTCAAGCAAAATGTGGAGTTCAAATGGACAGATTTGGAAAAGGATGCATTTAAGGATATCAAAGCAGCCATAGCCAATGCTCCCTCTCTAAGAATTCCAGATTTTGACAAAGATTTTATTTTATATACCTTCGCTTCAGACGACTCTCTCGCAGCTGTGCTTACGCAAAAGGTGGAATTACGAGATGAATACCCAATCTCTTTTATGAGCACTGGTCTGCAAGGCGCTGAACTAAACTATCCTATCGTGGATAAACAGGCATATGCCGTATACAAAGCAGTAAAGCAATTCAATCCATATATCCTTAAGAACAGAACTAAAGTTGTGGTTCCCCATCCAGTCGTCAGATCCCTTTTCATTCAAAAGGAGTTGGGAGAAAGAAGAGGAAATTGGGTCACCGCTCTTCAAGAATACCATCTAGAATTTAAACCAGCCACCATTATTTAAGGTCAAGGCCTATGTAAATTGCTCACTGAGCACCCAATAGATGAAGAGCGATATTGGGAAAATGAGGCCGAACTAAATACAGCTGAAGTCTGCCCTATCTTCACAGCGCCTGAATCTTGGTACAGAGACTTAGTGCACTACTTGCAACAAGGGTACCTACCGGAGCATTGGAGTTCTAAGCAAAAAAAATCACTCCGTTTGAAGTCTACGGCTTACCAGATCATTAATGGAGTACTTTTCAGAAAAAATTATGATGGTATTTTTCTCAAATGTTTAGAGAAGGAAGATGCAAGTAAGGTGGTCAAAGAGCTACATGATGGCCCTGCTGGTGGGCATTATTCCAGAGACACGACAGCTCACAAGATACTGAGGGATGGATATTATTGGCCTACTTTGTTAAGAGGTTCTCATGCCTATGCACAGAATTGCGATATATGCCAAAGAAGTGCTGGGAAATTACCCAATGCAGCAGGACCATTACAGCCGGTTATCATCTCGGAACCTTTTGAACAATGGGGCATAGATGTTATTGGAGAGATATAATCAAATTCTTCCCTGCAGCACCGGTATATCTTGACAACCACAGATTATTTTATAAGATGGAAAAAGGCTATCCCATTGCGCAAAATCAATGAAGATGTAGTCATTAGTTTATTAAAAGAGAACATCATAACCAGGTTTGGGGTTCCAATTTCCCTAGTCTTTGATAATGCAACTTATTTCTCGTCTTTTAAAATAAATGAATTTGTTTATGAAAGAGGAATTAAATTACATTTTTCAGCCAACTACTACCCCCAGGGAAATGGATTAGCCGAGTCCTCAAACAAAAATCTCATCCGAATTCTCAAGAAAATTGTAATTGAAAACCAGAGAAGTTGGCACACTACTCTTCCAAATGCTTTATGGGTGGATAGAGTTACTCCAAAGAATGCTTTGAGAGTTTCCCCATATACCCTTGTTTACGGTAGAGAATCCATCCTCCCTCCTAACCTCCTACTCCCATCTTTGCAATTGGCCCAAGCATCCTGAGGAACCAATAGTCAAGCTTTACAGTCTAGAATTGACACCTTACTGAAACTTGAAGAATCTCGACAGAAAGCCAAAAATCGATTCCATCAACATCAATACATAGTCAAAAGATGGTTTGATAAAAGGAAATCCGACGAGAGAAATTTTGAAGTACGTGAATTAGTCTTGAAGTGGGATCATCCACATGAGGGAAAAGGAATGCATACAAAGTTCCAACATCTATGGGTTGGCCATACAAAGTTCCAACATCTATGGGTTGGCCCTTATCTAATTTCTGAGAAACTTCTTTCATCTACTTACAAGCTGAAAGATCTCCAAGGAGGAGAAGTAATCCTTCCTCTCAATGGACTCGCCCTAAAGAAATACTTTGCATAGTCTCATTGAGACCTTTGTACATAAATAAATGGTTTCTTTTGTTTTGTTTTCATTTCTTTCCTTTCCTTTCTTGTTTTTTGTTCTTGGAACATTTTTCAGGAGTTTAGTCTGATTTTCTTGTCTTTTCACTTCCTATTTGAGTTTGTTTTTCTTTGCTTAATAAGACCTAGCCCAACTTCCGGCGTAAGTGTAGAACAAGAGCTCCGACCAAAACTCGAAATCTTCAAATATAGAATTTTACTATAAAGAAAATAGCCCCACGACTTTGCCTTTACTGATCAGCATTCTGTAATGTAGAGGTCATGTTCTGTTTGGTCAAAATAACCCCATTTAAATGACTAATGATTTAGTACTTCTCTCTCACTTTCTCGAGGTCCCATCCACTTTAATATTAATGTCTGTCCCAAGGTCCTTTTGCTATTATGGACCCATGGAAAGGAAGCATGCCTCATAGGTGTATGGTATTTAAATGATCCCATGCTTCAAATACAAAGCCGAAAGTGCTTATATCAAAGAGTCTAATTCCCATGAATTCTCGCCTCAATTAAAGCATGGGTGAGATGAAGCTAAATTTTTAAATTAGAAAGTTGTTCAAATAATTCGGCTCAAGCAAAGTTCTTCTCCGTCCATGAAGCTTGAAAACCAAATAAAATCTCGCTCACACAAAAGGACATTATGGATCGAAGAACCGAAATCAAAGGATTGGATTTTTCAAGAAAGTTATTTCTGGGAGGCTGTTATAGCTTAAAATGACACCTCTCCGTCCGTGATGACACTTGCATTCCTTGGTCGCATGATGACACTTCTTGAGATCAAGTTCAGTCACACAACAGGACACTTGTGGATTGAGGGGTCATTTGAGACACTAAAAATGGTTAAAATTACTTCACTCTTCGCCCATTTGATGTTTATGACCCTTAGGAACATTTTTCCAGACCAAACCATCTCCTGAAAATGAGTAGAAAAGCTTGTTTTTGGCCATTTTTTCACATGTGCGCTGGTACACAAGCATGATAGTAGGGCATATGCGCTACCCTTCTTCATTAAAGTAGCGCCCACCTCCACATGTGTGCTAGTTTGTCTACTGCAGAGTAGAGCACATTCCTGTACTAGTCAAAATCTCGAAATTTGGGTAAGTTAAGTTGGTTGGGGAACTTCCTACTCGGTTATAACTTCTTTTCCTCTCCTTCATTGACTATATAAGGAGGGTAGAAGGGCCATGTGAGGGGACCAAGCCTATAACATTGTTATGTTGGAGGAATGGAGACCCTCATCCCGCTCTCTTATGCCTCAGTTTCTCATAAACCCTAGCACAGCTGATTAGAGGTTGGGATCCTTGGAGAACAGAAGCAGGAGACCTCGAATCTAGGTTTCGTGAAGTGCCAAGCTTGAAGGAAGGTATAACTTGATGTACTTGATTCATTCATTAATAAAGATTAGATGTTCTTCTCTTTCCAAATATGACCTATTCATGTGTGTCTCATATTTGATTATAGTTTGCTTATAGTCTGATGTCTTCTTCTGTTATGAATATCAGTCTTATATATGTAGTCAAATGTATTTGAGAAAGGTATCAAGTTGTTTTGCAAGTGTGGGCATTGCGATACTGGATGGCATTGAAGAGAAAGGATGGAAAAGCTAGGATCAACCTTCTGAATGAGGTGCCTACATCTCTAAACCCTAATCTCTTCACTTACTTATCGTACTTGCAGAACATTTGTAAGTCTATGTTTATCGCCATAAGTTGGTAGTTTCTCCCCTGAACTATAGGTGCATTTTCCTCACAACAGAATGGCGACTCCACTGGGGATAGCCTATCTGCTTAGGGGCATCTAAGGTCATTTCTTCAGTCTTGTTTGATGGTCTTTGTTCATTTTCTTGATTAGAATCATTTATTAGGATCTGTTTGACCCTCCTGGGCTTTTACAGACCCTTCCCAGCCCTTGCAAACCCTTGTGGACCCAGGTGTGGGGGGTTTTAACCCCATTTTTCCAACTTTTTCCACCTGTGCGCTACTGTTGTACAGTATAGTAGCGCCCTCCCATGTTATGGGCGTTGGTTTCCTTCATACATAGTAGTGCACACAATCTGGGTTTGAAATTTTTGAGTTTTGGGGTTGTGGACCCAATTTTGGGGGTTGTGGCTGCATTTTTGGGGTCCTCGATGACCCTAGGTTTGAGTTAAACCACTGTAAGTGGTCTCCCATCCTTGTACTGATCCTACATTCATGATTTGAACCTCTTTTGATCAATTTGGGCTTGTTTGGAAAGTTTTGGGGCTTGTGGACCCAAGTTGGGGGGTTGTGGACCAGTTTGGTGTTTTGTACCCTAATTTGAGTCTGACTGAATCTACTTGCTCCATTTCCGCTGGATTGAAACCTACCGAGTCTACTTGACCCTGTTTGTATCTATTTGAGTGAAATTTCTCTTTATATTGGTTTCTTATCCTCCCTTATGCTTTTAGTTTTCTTTTGTAGTGAAAGCTCAAGTGTTTTGGCTGTTGTTCAAGACCTTGTTTGCATTGTTTATGTGCAGATCTGACTTTACCAAACCATACTTCTTTGTAGGTCATTTGCTGCGTTTGGGTCTAAAAGTAGTTTTCGTACTCTTTTCCCAATGGTTGGCATGCTTACATCAATAAGAATCTGGAAGTCGTATTGGTAGCTTTTACTGTTTCAATAAGGAAACCTGAAAGTTCTTTGCTTTTGCTTTGATAGTAGGTTAGTTTCAGTTTTGTTTCTTACCATTGAAAAGCATAAAAAAAATTTTGATTTATTTTCTGAGTAGAGTACCTTGCAAGTGGCTTAAAGGATTTAAGAGTGCTTTGCATTCAAAAAGAACAAGTTTTCTTTTGCATACCTATTTGCTTGAGTAGCTGCATTCTTAGGTTTTGAGTTTAATCTTGTACATTTAGGCTTTATTTTTACCTTTTTTGCATTTGAAAGATTAAAAATTGCATTTTCATATGCATTCTAGATCGTAATTTTAAGAATTGCATTGAAAAGAAAAGATTTGTTTAGTGGTAAGCATTTCATTTCAGTATTCTATTTCTGTTATAACCACTCTCACACACCCACTACCTTTTTGAGTAAGCAAGTAACCTTTAAAATGAACCCTAATAAAATGTACTAGTAACATTTTCTTTTCTAGGTTACACTATACACCAACTAGTCTTGGTTAGGATCTTGGGTTTAAAAACACCTTAAACCACCCAAGATCACACATTACGCAAAAATCGTAGTTCGACTATCGCAGGTAAACCCACTTCATTCAAAACTTGCCCGGGATCTATGTAGTAGGTCTTGTGAGATCAGATTGTTGGGAATACACCTCCTACTTTCTGTTTCGAGCATATACCAAGATTGGATCGCGTTTGGGGACTCTTTTTGAGTTTCTGGCTGAGTTACCCTGCCCACGCCTTCTGATTCGACCAGAGACTGTTCCCCCAGGAGTTTTCGGTGTGGTGGTATCCTTAGTATCTGGCCATAGGTTCATACACAGGTGACGGTGGAGGGTTATATCTGCTGTACTTAGGACAAACATGGGAGGAAATCCCTTGCAGGTCTTTGGGAGGGAAATTGGGTGATTCCAGTGCTTGCACCCTTAGTCATTGTATTGTGGACCCCGGGTAACTGTTCTTCATCCTTCGTTGATCTATTATGGGCCCTCATCATCCTAGACTCTTCTCCGGAAGGCATTTGTTTGCTTGGTTTGATTTACCTAGGACCATTTTTAATGGTCTACTCTTTGTGCTACTTGTCTTAGTTTGCCTTAGAGAATTTCTTGTTCATTTGAGCAGGAAACTATGTCTAGCATTCCGGCGAGTGCCAATCAAGGTACCCCTGTTCTGGGGGATCCTTGTGTTGTTCCATTCATTGGAAACATTGGCACTCCCTTAATGGCTACTCTGAATCTTCCTGGATTCACCATAGGGCTGTCGGTTTGGTTGTTTTCCACTCCGAATGCCTTGCATGCTCCTAACGCTTCTTTTGTAAGCACCTCAAATCAAGAGCATCAGAACCCTGTGCCTCCATTGCCAGTAACATCTTCTCCTCCTCCTTCTACCTCATGTGGAAAAAGTAGCAATACTAGTAACCAGTAGTCTAAAAGGAATAGACAGAGGAAGAATGGGAAGAAGATGCCAAAACAAGGGGGCAGCAACCCAGCCTCTGTAAGTCATGCTGGGGGCAAGCACCCTGCCTCTACAAATTACGCAGGGGGCACCTACCCAGCCTCTGGAGGT
The DNA here is from genome assembly GCA_027924585.1 of Larix kaempferi. Lineage (NCBI taxonomy): Eukaryota > Viridiplantae > Streptophyta > Pinopsida > Pinales > Pinaceae > Larix > Larix kaempferi. The sequence continues at coordinate 2,121,262 of BSBM01000594.1, read as the reverse complement.
CATGCTGGGAGAAAACTTTTTAGTCACTGAAAATCATACTGAAAGTTTGTCTTCAACCACTGTCAGTCATGTTGAGGACACGTCATTGATCATTGCTAGTCATATTAATGACAAGTCACCAGTTCCTGTGATTCATACTGGAGACACTATATCAGCCATTGCAAGTCATGCTGAGGGAGTTGACATTGTCGACAAACCCAACAAATAGAAGCTTAAGTTCCCTTGTAAGTTTTGCGAGGGAGATCACCTTACTTACTTGTGCCCTGTACTTCCAGAAGTGCAAAAAGTGTGGTCCTTAGTTCAAAAGTCTTCTGCTTTTGAGCAACCAGCCACTGCAAGTCATGCTGGGGGCAAGTTGTCAGCCAATGCTATTCATGCTGAGAATACCAATGTTGTAAAGGAGTCTTTACCTATAGGACGGAAACCAAAGTTCCCTTGTAAAATTTGTAAGGGAGATCACCTTACTCACCGATTCCCTTCCATTCCAGAGGCACGAAGAGTGTGGTCCATGGCTGAAGGAACCTCTATTCCTGAGTTGTCTATAGATTCCCTACAGTCAGATCAACCTTTGGTTGATAAATTGGTTGAACCAATGCAATCTTTGGTCGACCCCACTCTTCCTTCGGAGAGTGAAGTGATCGAATCGATGCAATCTTCGATCGATCCCATCAGTCCTTTGGAGACTGATGCACCTGTCCTTGAAGTCTTCTACATTACCAGTTTGGATGTTCCTGAAAAAGGGGGCACTTCATCTGTGCCATGTGAACCCCTACCAAGCCCTAGGACCGTTTCCTTTGATTGGAATAGTCTAGCCGAGCCTTGTCTTCCTTCTTCGACACCTTTCCAGATAAAGGTTGATATCGGGAACCATACGGTTGACCGATGCATTGTTGATGAAGGAGCTTCTGTTAGTATCTTGTCCGCTTATGCTTGGAGAGATTTGGGTTTTCCTAATGTTATTCTAGTTGTTAATTGGCCGTTGACCTTTGATAGAAGACCTAGTGAACCGTTCGGATTCCTCCGTCAGGAACCTGTTACTTTGGGTGGAAAAATAGGCTTAGTTGATTTTATGATTTTAAAGGACCCTGTGGATTTTGATATGATCCTCGGGCATCATTAGGTTTATGCTATGCACGCTGTGGTGTCTACGCTCTTTCGTGTGATGCATTTCCCTCATAATGAAAGCATCGTCACTATCGACCAACTTGCATTCGTTGATCCTCCTTATTACCCAACTGTAGAACAGTCAGATCCTTCGTCATTAGGAACTACTATGTCACATGAAAGTTATGTGGCATATTGTTCCTTGAGTTCAACTGCTACTGAGAAGAAGTCTCTAAGTTCATGCTTACCTTCTCGAGATTTAGTCTGAGCTTTTGACCAAGTGACACCTCCATATGAATGTTTAGTATGTGTTCTATCTGGGATGATATACTTCCTTCCCATGAATTTTTCCTAGAGTCCATAGTACAGTTTGCCATTCATTTGGATGTTCATCCAGTCACAGTTATGTCCAGCCCCGGTTTGACCTTAAAGTATGATCTTCCTACTGTTGAGTCTTTGGACTCTCCTATAGATCCGCAAATCGGTGTTCCTGCTGAGTTTGATTCTACTTCTAGAATTTTCAACTCCCGTGATGATGAATTTGTTTCTGCAGATTCCATCATGTCCTTCAACTTTGATCTTCATCTTGAAGTTGATCTTGTTGATTGTAAGTCCTTAGGCTTGGGTACCATAGAGTCTTCATTTGAAAACTCTGCCTTGTTTATGCCTGTTGTTGATGATAGTGAAGTTGAAAGTATTTCTACCACAGTGACTTGTATCGGGTCTTTCTTTACATATGTTTTAGATATGATCTTGGTACTGATGTTTCTTGGAGACAGGATTCTTAGCTGGATGTATACTTGCTTACTGGTCCTTTTCGACACCTTGTGCGACCATGTCAGGTATATTCAGAACCTTGCATGTAGGTTTAGGCTTCCCCGTTGTTATGTTGCATTTGAACCTTTTGCCATCCGAATTCGCCATAGGGTCGAACCTGTTGGATATTGGTGTGTTAGCCATCTCTTTATGCATTGTGCACCGGTCCGACAGCAGATCCTACCTAACATGGGTCACCCTAGTCAGCACCCTTATGCCATATTGGTGCCCATGCTGAGTTTTTCTCATAGGTTCGGGAGCCTTTTTAGATTTACTATGACTTTGAGAAGAAGCCTCATATCTTTCTTCCTCATATATTTTTGTCCATCCCTGATAAGGCTCCCATCTTTGTGTTCAAGTTGCATATGCATCTGTTATGATCCCGCTTGCGCTAATGAGCCTGATGACGGCTTCCACGCTTTTAGCTCGTTGTATAAGCCTCCATCTTCGATCTCATTTCCGCTAAGCCCTGTATCATTTTGCCTTCGCAGTTTGACACCTTTTACCCGGAGGAGACACACCCTGAGTGTCCTTATCTTGCTCATGTTCCTTGCATTAGGCATAGCTTTGTTCCATGCACTTGGAGCTAGTTTTATTGTCCCTGACACTCGTCTCCTCCCAAGCGAGCATTCTTCTTTTACTTCAAGCTCGTTAAAAACAATAAGTAGGTTATGAGCATTCTTCTACCTTTACTTCAAGCTCGTTAAAAACAGTAAGTAGGTTATGAGTAGTCTTCCACCTTCCCTTTGAGCTCGTTAAAAACAGTAAGGAGGCTATGAGCATTTCTTTCATCTTCACTTCGATCCCATTAAAAACAGTAAGGAAGTTGTCAGCATTTTCTGTATCTCCTTTGAGCTTGTTAAAAACAGTAAGGAGGTCACGAGTTTACTTTTTCGGACTCGTTAAAACTTTACGGAAAAGAACCCTATGGAGTTCTTTTAAGCCCTTTTCAGACTCCTTAAATAGGAAAAGTTTGCCGAGCATAGTTGTCTTTTCGGGCTCGTTAAAATAACTGAACCGACATCCACTTAGGTACAGAATTACCCCTTTTCCGGGCCTTGGTGGATAATTTATGGAAAAGGTATACTCTAGGTATACTCTGGTATGCGCTAGAAGAGTTCTTCTTCCATTATTTTACACTTTTTCGGGGAATGAGACTAACCTTACGAAAAAGGACCTTTGGATTTGTCTTTAGGGTTTTCAAACTCTCGAAATGTGAAAACACCAAGCAAGCATTCACCTACTCGGGCTCGATGTAAAATCCACGAGATGGTTGATAGAGGACTGTTTAAGTTTTTCAACTCTATAAGCAAGAAAACACCGCCGAGCATCGACCAATCCGGGCTCGATATAAAATCCACGGATAGGTGTATGGAGTTTTCTTCTAGGTTTTTCAGACTCCTTAAATATGAAAATACCGTCGAGCATGCTTTAGTTCTTTGTCAAGCTCGTTAAAAAATGAAAAAGGAAAGGGAAGGGAAGAATGTTAAAATATCTTTTAATATGATGGCAGCAAGTCAACTATTTCCTTGAACAAAGCACCTGTTTTGAGTCTATCAAATAATTGGGTTCTAGTGTTGGCCTTAGGGTAAACTTGATCTCATAGTTCTTACTCCTCTGTTTGGTTAGTATTCCAATCATATGGAGAATATGTTAATGTCTCCTACATTGCAGATTTGCATCGTGGTCTCTTTGTGTTAAAAGCTGCCTAAGTCACTCTTGTGCCGTGATCACCAGGATATAACCTGTGTCGGCCATTCTACAGTTGCCTTGACCTCATGCGTCGGCCATTCTACAGTTGCTTTGACCTCATGCGTTGGCCATTCCTTGGTGTCAGTATGTTTGATCATGTGTTCAATCCTACTCCAAATCAGCTCATACCTGTTGAGTGTCCCTCATGTTGGATGATGGAGGATGCCTTAAGGCCTCCCTTCCAACGGACTTCTTCCCATCGACTTCAACTCATTGTGCTCTGGGAATGAAGTTTGGAGTTTCAGTTAGTACCTTGGGGATTGCAGTCATTAGTGGTAGTTTCCCTCGCTATTGGATAGATGGGAATACATCAATGTATCCTATCCAATAGATTCTTCAAGTGTTCGACGGCAAGACCATTTATTCGCACTTGATTGAATGTACTAGGTACCTTGGGTTTCATTTTCATTATTGGTGGACACCCTCGTGTTTGTTAACGGTATACATCAATGACTGGTAATCAAACGATATCTCCCATGTTCGACATCAACTCATTTATTCGCATGGATAGGTTTGTACCTTGGGTTGTTTTTGGATGAAGACCTTGGGATCCTCGATAACATCACCTCATTTATGTTATCGCCCAAGTTGCGCAAGACTGAGCCACACTCTTTTAGGCTCTTGATGAGAGATAGATCCAGCTTGTTCTCTATGGCTATGTTCTCCAGTTTTGACATAGACCCACCTTGTATTTATGTGGCTATGTTTACACTTATGTTTATCATGGATCCACGTTTGTATTTTAGTGGCCATGATATATGCATCAGTATTTGGATCATTATTGTATCCTCTTGGAGGTCATGTTCCACTATTTGAACATGGACAGTTACCCCAAGGATAAGTTTGTCTGACATTGCCTTTGCTTTCAGGTACTTCATTTGAGCCTATGATTCTTGGTTTCTTCGTTCCTTCATGATTCAACTCTTTGTTATTTATAATGTATTTCAGCCATCGTTTCCCGCAATCCCTCTGACCTCATACATTAGGGGGCATCTGTTATAGCTTAAAATGACACCTCTCCATCTTTGACGACACTTGCAGTCCTTGGTCGTATGACGACACTTCTTAAGATCAAGTTCAGTCACACAACAGGACACTTGTGGATTGAGGGGTCATTTGGGACACTAAAAATGGTTGAAATTACCTCACTCTTGGCCATTTGATGTTTATGATCCTTCGGAACATTTTTCCAGACCAAACCATCTCCTAAAAATGAGCAGAAAAGCCTGTTTTTGGCCATTTTTTCACAGGTGCGTTGGTACACAGGCATGATAATAGGGCATATGCGCTACCCTTCTTCATTAAAGTAGCACCCACCTCCACATGTGCGCTAGTTTTTCTACTACAGAGTAGAGCACATTCATGTACTAGTCAAAATCTCAAAATTTGGGTAAGTTAAGTTGGTTGGGGAACTTCCTACTCGGTTATAACTTCTTTTCCTCTCCTTCACTGACTATATAAGGAGGGTAGAAGGGCCATGTGAGGGGACCAAGCCTATAACATTGTTATGCTGGAGGAATGGAGACCCTCATCCCCCTCTCTTGTGCCTTAGTTTCTCATAAACCCTAGCACAACTGATTAGAGGTTGGGATCCTTGGAGAACAGAAGCAGGAGACCTTGAATCTAGGTTTCGTGAAGTGCCAAGCTTGAAGGAAGGTATAACTTGATGTACTTGCTTCATTCATTAATAAAGATTAGATGTTCTTCTCTTTCCAAATATGACCTATTCATGTGTGTCTCAGATTTGATTACAGTTTGCTTATAGTCTGATGTCTTCTTCTGTTATGAATATCAGTCTTATATATGTAGTCAAATGTATTTGAGAAAGGTATCAAGTTGTTTTGCAGGTGTGGGCATTGCGATACTGGATGCAATTGAAGAGCAAGGATGGAAAAGCTAGGATCAACCTTCTGAATGAGGTGCCTACATCTCTAAACCCTAATCTCTTCACTTACTTATCGTACTTGCAGAACATTTGTAAGTCTATCTTTATCACCGTAAGTTGGTAGTTTCTCCCATGAACTATAGGTGCATTTTCCTCACAACAGAGGCTCAAACAACAAAGCTCCCAATTATAGGAACATCCAAGAGGGATGCAGATAGCATGGGAATGAGGAACAAACGAATATCCCTGCGAGGTATTGTTACGATCTTGTGGAGTGCTTTTAGTCAAAGCACCATAAAGACAGATTCTAAGGGAATTAACTCCATACTCTGGCCTTGAGAGAGTTTGAAAGAAGCATAAGTCTACGTCCCCTTTCCCAAGTGACCAATATGATAAAGAGATCACTACATCCTTGAAGGTTGAAATGTGAGGCATTTGTTACACTTGTGGCTATCAGTTTAAAAGTCAGTCTGATCTTGACAAGATTGTGTTTTAGAGATCTGTGTTCACTAGCGAATCGCCAATTGTTGTTGCTGCAACATCCCTCCCCAAAATTTTTGGTAAATGTTAGGACCCCTCCTTTATTGTTTGCCGAGAAGCTTGGTTTTGTCCAAGTCTTAGTTACTCTTCTGATTCAAACTTTTCTGAAGCTTTATTTCTTTATTTTTTTTTCCTTGATGATTTTTGTCTAAGGAATTTCTTTCTTTAAACACAAAGTGCACTTTTAATTTTCAAGGTATGCGCTAAGGCACATATAGCATGATTAACTTTGCACCGAAAGGTGCAAGTTTTGGGTCTGGACTTTATCACCAATGCACAAATCGCAAGATTAATTTTGCGCTGCAAGGCGCAAGCTTTAAACATAACTTTTGCGCCATATCAACGCATCCACCCGTAGCGCAAAGTCTATCCCTGAAGTCCCCGTCATTAGTGCAGAACTTAACCTAAAGTTGCCGCTACGTTCGCGATCCCGTTCACTTTGCCATTGGCACACTTTTGGGCGCAAGACTTAACAATATCTCCTCCACCCGACGCGTAGAACCTAACCTTAAGATCGCCACCACCATCATTCTCTTTAAATAGAACTTGTTGTTGGCTCATCTCTTGGGTGCAAGACCTAATGATAGTTTCCCCGTTGCGTTCGCAAGCGCTACGCTTAATAGTGTCGCTGCACCAATCCCACGCCATTGCAACTCTTGAGTGTTGAGGACGTCGTTCGATGCCATTCAATACACCCCTGCTGGGTTGATGAGGCCATTTAAGTCGGCTTGTGTGGCGTTAATTCGCTCCGTTTCGAGCCCCGTGCCCATCGAACTCACATTAATCCACCTATTGGGAATTAACTCTTCCCCTATAAGCGCAGAGAACGGAGTTCAAACAACTCATTATTCTTAAGGCCGAGAAAGCTTCCAGGAGCGAACAGTGGACGTTTTATCAATTTTTATCAGCTTGGATAGACGCGCCAACCATGGAAAACCACTCTGAAAACAATAGGTAGGCACTCTTCTCCTCCGTTTGCTTGTTACGAGGATTGGATCTGTTCGAGGCTGTATTTTGACAGTATAAAAGACGAAATTTGTCTCTCGCATAGTTTTTTTTAGTCGCCCACATTGTCATTTTGTCTTTCATTGCCTATACACCCTGTGTGTTTTATCCATAGGCCCTGAAATACTACGTCGATAATGCCAATTCCCGTATTGGCTTGTAATAACCTCCTTTGCGTATGCAAAGACACTTATCCCGCCACCTGTGACATTGTTTTCAAGAGGAGACTGCATCCCGAGACGTCAAAACCAGGCCGCCTTTATTTTGAATGCATTCGTGAGCCATTATGGCAAGACTGTATCTTCCTGGCTCTGTGTTGGACGCTACCAGTGAGAAATAACACCCCTTGACATAAGGTGAAAGCACCTATGATGCCTATAATGCTATGTTCGTCTGATGCGCAAGCGTTAAGTCGAGCTGCTAAGCAGCAAAACCCGCACTGATGAACCGTAACGTGCGTTGGTTTTCCGTCTCCCACCACAGTGGCCTTTCCCATGTAATTCCAAGTCAACACTTATGCAACAACTTTGCTTTTCCAAATCATTTAAGAAAATTGGCAACTTCCGATTATATGGTAAAGATACTTACTTTTAAATTTTACATGGATGTCATACGACTATTTTGAGCTCCTGCAAACTTTCTAACTTACCTACTGTTGCTTATTTTGAATAATTAGATAATGTCTACGGTGTTAATTACTTATGAATATGTCGAATCTTTATTTTGTGCTCCTTTAATTAACGCAGGTTTGACATGCATAGAAGGTCTGCAAGAAGGAAGGCCGCGCAAAAGGTAGAGTTAGATTCAGAAGTGGAGATCATGCTGGATACGTCACATGAAACTATGTTCAGTGACACGTAAGCCACCACTAATGTCCCTCCAGGAAGCTCCGCCCCAGAGTTTCAATGGGGCAACTTGTATAGATTCATCAGGGATGAGGAATACCCAAATGGTTCCCTAGAAGACACTTTGGTATATACAAACATCAAGAAGTCCTGTATACATAAAGCAACAACCAGACCTGAATTATTTCCATGTTTTGAGGTCCTTGGCTAGTCGATCCCTCATGTCAAAACTGACACCAGGTTCATAAATGACAAGAATGGAATGAATCTGGCGTCGTTCTCACCTAAACATATCACAACCGCTTACAGATTTCCCCTGGCAAGAGCTTGGTTGGACAGTAAATGGATATCAGAACATCCCATGGACCCTCTAATCTCTATTAGAAAAATGACGATAGCCGACAGGAAGATAAGGCAAAGGCAGACCAATGAATATGAAAGCAACCTTCTGAAAACCCCCTATAGACTCATTATTTTGATGCTGAGCCGGATCTTCGGCATGCCCAATGGTAATATCTTCAAACTGGGCTGGGTACCAGTAATATTCCATATAGCCATGTTAGGCACCATTTTCAATTGGGCTGATATTATTTCAGAAAGCCTGGAATCACAGTTAACCGCTGCCCAAGGAGGAATGACTCAGAAAAAAGTGGATTTCTTTATGTGTTCCTATTTGATAGATTGCCTGTTGAGCAAGCACACCTTCCCAGATTTGGGTTGCTCATGGAATAGGAAGGAGACACCTCTCTTCATAGCTTATCAATCCACATGGGCCAGCAAGCACGCAAGTTATTACAAACAAATTTGTGAGAAATTCATCATGCCCTTATATCAACTTATTTTTGTAGAGGAGCCAAATTGCATGTCAGAAAATGCTATGCCCGTCATCGAAGCATATGGTGATTACTACCACTCCCAAGAAGGCACTTACATCCGCATGAGTGGAGGATCAGTAGCTCCATTCCTGCTTCCCAGATATGCTACAGATTTTGTGATACATAGGGAAGCCATAAGGAAGCCTTTCAGCATTGGTGGAGTCAGTAGGATCCTCACCGAAAGGAATAAAGGGCTATATCCGCCGATTCCTTTCACTATCGGCGCATACAGCCTATCGAGAGCAAAAGAGGGAGAAATTATGTTCAAGATTTGGACATTTTTTATTTTGGCACAAAGTTTAACAGAAGGCATGACCCTTGTGGCAGAGTTGCTGAACATATTAGTGATGTCGGAACTTCCTTCTAGTACACCCATCAGATTGACTTGAATGAAGAATTCTTCCGTAGCGCCAAAAACTCAACAGAACTAGGAAAGCGCTACAACAAGAAGAAAGGTGAGAAAACTTCTGCCCCCAAGCCTGTTGGTCTGATACAACTGGAGCAAGAGGCAGCAGCATCCCAAGACAGAGGTTCGAACGACATAGAACTAGAAGAAGGTGACACAATTTAAAATGGACAGACTGCCAAATTGCAACAAGAACAAGAGCAAGTTATTAGGTTGCAACAACAGGAGGAAACTATTAGAATTCAAAAGGAGCAGGAGGAAAGAACCTTGTTGGAGGAAGCAAGCAGGTTAAAAGCAGTGATAGCCGAAAGGAGAAAGAAAGAGAAAGCTGCTAAAATACAGAAAGAGCAGGCAGGAAGCAAAAGCTCTGAGAGAAGAAGAAAACAGAATCCTCCAACAGCAAAATACCAAATTACAAGAAGAAGAAATATTCTTGTTAGAAGAAGCGGACAGATTGCAAGTAGAGCTAGCAGCGCTAACAGAGAGGCAAGAGAAGGAAGAAGCGGAGAAAATTCCAGAACAAAACCCGCCCAGCCCAGTGGCCATGGACTTGGATTCAGCAAATACTTCTCAACTAGGGATAGTTCATGAAGGGGTTGTCTCCACCGAAGAATTAGCACTCACCCCATACAACCCCAGGTAGCAGCGCTAAGTGACCAACCTGGATGTTGTCTATTTTCATGAACGGAAGAGGGCTATTGTTGAAAGGAGAGTAAGGAAAATGGAAATTGGGGAGGACTTATATGAGTTCAGAATATCAGAGACCACATTGGTCCAAGGGACTGACCTCGATCCGTCATTTCAGGCAGGCTGCACCGTAGCTTCATCCCATGCAAGCAAAGCCAATGCCGATCGTTTGATTGAAACTGTTAAGAACTATAGAGAGCTATGTCTCAAGATAAAAGCTGACAGGAAGAACGAGGTATTAGAAAGAAACGAGATAAAAAGGAAATACAAGCAGCTTGTGGAAGAAAAGGAAGAAACCACTTCGAAATCCCTGTGGCTTGAAAATGAGAAGAATTCACTTGAAATGCAGCTGGCAATCTCAGAAGATGAGCAAAAGAACTTGAAATTTCATATATCCGAACTGGAAAAGCTTGAAGCCAATAGTGCCCAACAGGACAATTCCTTCAAACCTCAATTCGAAGAATTGGAGCAAGAAAATGATGAACTATTGGAGCAGCTTGAAAAGGAAAATAGGACAAAAGAAGATCTAGCCACGTTCTATGAGCGAGCTTGTGAAGTGCAGGAAAGTATTCATCAACTGCTGGTGTCGATTAATGAAGAAGTCTGCAATATGAAGAAAATGATCACAAAGATGACTTGCATCAAAGTTGAAGCACTAAGATTAAGGGACAAATATGAGCAACATGTGGAAGAACTTGGAGAACAGTTTGAATGGAGGAAAGGGAGATCGGGTTTCCCTTCGAACTTCCGGGATAAAACAGATGAAGAATTTGATATGGGCACAAGAGTCCTCGAATTCTGCTTGAGGTGCGGTAGCAGATTGAGTACTGAAATCAGGAAAACCATCAAGAAATGCCATGTTATTTACTCTAAAATTTGGGAATCCCACGACAAATGTCATATGGTTCTACCTCATAATATTTATGAGTTCCCAAAGAGGGAATCGCGCTTGGCAGAATTGCAAGGAAAGTTGACCTCAGAGTTGGATTATCTGAAGAAAATAGAGCGTATAACCCCAGAATACCTCCATCAATTCATTGAACAAACTGCTGTTCACACTTATTTCCTGGAAAATATTGAGCAAGAAGCTGTCGCAGAGGTGGAAAATATTAAATCAGACTTGCGCAAACATGAGATAGCATGGAAAGTAATGATCTCAGCGAGAAGTAAAACAATACTAAGGGAAATAAGTCAATAAGCCAGTTATATAGAAGAGGTGAATAAGGCTGCAAAAGCAAGCGAGCCTGTTGAAGAGGACAAGTCAGCAGAAGAGGAACGACCCATTGAGACAGCAGAGCCAGCTGGACAATAATTTTCCTTATTTGTTTTTTGCAAAGTAACTAAAAGTTGTTAATTGTATAATGTCTATATAGACAGTTGTCCTTTCTTTTTGTCTCTTGTGAAAGAGGATTGGCACGAATAATCAGCATTCGATATTTGAGACTTTTAATGATAAATAAAAAATTCCTAGGTTTAAGGTACACTTGGCAGCTCAAGGAGCATTTTGTAAAACTATATATAGGAGAATAGGAGAGAAGAAATGGACTTTTGGAAGGTGAATGAAATTTCTTCCTAGTACGTGAATTACTTTGCTACTTGATCCAAGAATTCGATTTTTCCTAATGAAAGCCTGGGAGAAGGCGTTTTCTCTTGGGGAATGTGTCAAATGTGTGCTGGATTATTCCTGTATCATCTGCATATTGCTGTGAGATCATTCTTTGCTATTATGAATTGTTTCTATGTGATGAATGCTCTTACATTTTCCTGTGCAAATGTGTTTATCTCAAATGAGTAATGAAATGTATTAAATGAATTGAATCTATCTTTAATATCTTTCATATTCTGCTGTAGGCACATCTTTATGATTAAATGGCTATCTGTATGATCTTTAGGTCTTTCTTGCAGTTTATTACTCATCTCTACAGTTTTCTCCTTGCAAGGATAGAATAGATTTGCTTACACAGTTTTAGATTAGTTTAGGTTAATTGCATACACTTAGCTTAGGGCACTTGCATATCATGTTAAAATAAAATACATAAACGGTGAACCGGGCCGCAACCGGTGTAAATAAAAAAAACCTTTAAATCTTACGGTAGCTGGAACAGTTAACTGGATGGATTCCCTACATCAAACGGTGGACAATCTAATTGGTACTATTTACCGGGGAGAAACCCTTGCTGATTGATGCTACGATTTTCGAGGCATCAACAGGGTGACAACAAAAGGTAAAGGGAAAGGAAAACAATCTTTCTTATAATGTTTTTAGCCAAAGGATTTCAGGGATTAAGGCATATAGATGACACATGACTCATGATGACGATATTTTGGTGTAATAGCCTTGATTATTGAGCCATTATTTCCTGCTAATGTAGATGAAAACAAAGAAATATTGCTGCTATATATGAAAAAGAAAAATCTAGTTGTTCAAATCTTCCCTTGAGTCACTCTCAATACCTTCAAACCATGCTAAAATCCTTCACCTGCAAACATCAAACCCATGAGAGCTCTCCCCTTCACAAATAATGAATATAAAAGACGAAAATCACACTTTAAACTCCCACGAGCTAACTTTTATGGAGGACACGTGTCCTAAAATCAGGACATGGCCCAGGGCACATATCCGATACAATTTTCTGGCCTGTCCTAAAACATGACACGACCCAAACCCGTGTCCAACACGTGTCATGCCAAAGACACTGTAGATACAAACACTAGGGGTCAGATGGACATGTTCGGTTTCTTAGATGTCAACTAATATCGTTAATCTTAGCAACCACCTTATCTCAACAATGAGGTGTATGGCTAATATTATATCAAATCTAACTCACTAATATTCTATAATCTCGATAATATTTCATTTAAATTTCTAAGACTAAGAGATTTATAATTTCACTTTTATTTATTAAGTGAAATTAGAAGATGATATTATTTTTCCCACGTTTACTAAGTGGTCACTATGAAGTTGTCTCGAATTTCTTCTCACATGATCATACCTAACCTGTACAAGAAGCTCTTGCTCGAGCTACATTTTTCAACATCTTTTTCTTTATATTTTGTTTTGTACTTTATTTTGGGTGTTGTGGGTTAGGGCTCGTTCAGATTGAAAATCGATTGGTTTGACTAATTAAATATCGAATCAACCACCATTGTGGTTCAAGGCCCAATTTCATTCTTGGCAAGGTTGAACCATCCAGTTTCGGTTCGAGTTTGCCTGGTTTTTAATACTATGGTCATGATCATCATGAGGTAAGCTCTTTTCGATATGTGTATCACTCTTGGGTCTTGAATTTTGAAAATATGGAAGAATCAATTTAAAGAGATAACAATATACTTTGAAATGGAAAGTAAACTAGATCAAAATTCAGTTGCATTACATGTCCTTTAGCTTCCAACCACCATGTAATTGATTGTAGATGACTAACAAAATTACATGCCCATTGTATAAACAAAGCACGGGCTATAATATTTATAAGATCTTTGCAAACTTCAAAACATTTTTGAGGACTTATCAATGAAGCAGCTGAAGTCGGTGGGAGTTTGAAGCACTCTTATTTGTAGATGAAAAATCCTGTAGCTTCAATGTTCATAGTCCAAGTGCTTTTGTTGATGATATTTGATTCAAGAGCTTAAGTTTTCCAAACTTGCACGCACTTTGTAGATGATGAATGAATGGGTTCGTAGAGTCAATATTTTGTATTATGCAAGTGGGGAATTACTCTTTTTAGAGTATGAGTTGGGTAAGGTTTTTGTCCTTTGAGGCATTTTTGCATTAAAAATTAACTTTAACTAAGGACCTATGGTCAAGACAACTCTAGAGATTTCAAGATAAGTTTCATAAAGGCATGATTGTTTTAGGAATTTGGGATCCATTTCTTCTCCGTAGGATCCATTTCATGGGGGCCTGATCCATTTCCTTCTCTACATGATTTGTTTCATGGGGCTATGATATGTTTCCTTCTTGATGTGATCTACCTCCATGACAAATCTCAACAAAGTTGGATGCATATCTTCCACATAGGGATGACAAACCCATTAAATTGAAAAAAAAACTTATAAATGATTTGAAAAGTAAAAACAACTAATCTAGAGCCTTGCGAATTCTCATCACACTCCTTCAACTAAAAAAATGATTATTTTCATTATTATTCTCTTTTTTGTTTACTCTAACCATAGGTTCTAAACTATGAATAATGTTGTGATGTTTGTCACTTAGTAAGACATGTTGTAACTTTGTTTTGAATTATTATTTTTGTGTTTACTTATGTATTTTTCATAGTTATTTATATTTTTGAATAATAGGTATGGTTATATGTATTCCAAAATTTGGAAATATTATTTATATATATATATATATATATATATATATATATATATATATATATATATATATATATATTGTTTTTATGATTTCTTAACTTTTTCAAACCTCCCATTCCCAAAAATGTCAAACTTTTCGAACCTAGTAACTATGAGATAAACACAATGTAAATCCATAGTTACCACACTTATCCTCCTTAAGTAGGTGACTTGCCAACAATCATAGTCTTTAGACTTGGAATTATTCAAAACAGATACATAAACCAATTTTATGTAGGAAAAATAGGTATTTATATTGTAGAAACAATTCCAAGATGCACAAATGTTAAGCGTATGTGATTGCACATTCATTGATCCCATAACCGATGAGGCATATATATATCGTATGTGATTGCACATTCATTGATCCCATAACCGATGAGGCATATATATATATATATATATATATATATATATATATATATAGGTTCAACTCTTATAATAATAAAAAGTAATTAACCGTTATTAAGTTTATCAATTTGATTTTACAAAATAAAAGTTAATATTTTATTGGTTTTAAATAATTATCTCTATTGTAATAATTATCGTGTTTTTCTATTTCAATGACATATTTTATATTATGTTTTCTATTTCAATAACCTTTCTTAACTATGATTATAAGGCAAGTTCATCTAAACTAATTTAAGCAATAACCGATCACATTACTCTTTTCTACCATAAATTAATTATTATAACAAATATAAAATAAATCAATCCTATATATCCTTTGTAATATAAAAAATCAATATAATTAAAAACAACTCTAACAAGCCTATCTTTTCATTATGTCTTCCACTACAACAAACAACAATTGGAACATTTTTTCACCATCTTTAAAAAAAAATTGAAAATAGTTATGATAACATATTGAGAATCCTAGATACACATATCTAATCTCCTTTCACATCCATACAATATTCTATCCAACTCTCGAACCAAAATACTTATACAAATATGATATATGCAATAAAAATAACACACCTACAATACACAATAAAATTGTTTTTATGGACTTAATTTTATACTTTAATCCAAAGATGAACATGTCATCTCACCACGATTAAAGAATGGTGAAGTAAACATCCCAACCAAAACTCCAATATCCACTCATAAAAGTTCATGAAAAACTTCAATAACACTAAATTGATATAATATAATCCAACATTATCACTATCTTATAATATATCCTTAATATAATCCAACATTATCACTATCTTGTAATATCTCCTTATTCCAAAACTACGTAGTAACGAGTAGAGTTCGACCATTGGTAATGAGTAGAGTTCAATCCAATGCATGGCTGAATCTTTTTAATAAATATATTGCATTTCATAAAATATATATTGTTGTAAGATTGGAAGAACTTAAAAGGTGTGGATCTCTTTTAAATGTTTTTGTTAAGGAAAAAGAAAGATGTGGGGGGAGAAAGTTGAGATTATTAAGTAATTTTGTTTAGATGAAAATAATATAAGTATGGAAAATTTGTTTTTTTGTTAACTGAAATGAAAATTATATATAGATTGAAAAATTAGATTTTCATGTTTGATTGAACGAAAACATAACCAGGAAATTAAGATTTCTAATTCTATTAAGAAATAAACCATATAGATACAAGAAATTAAGATACTTTCTCAATTTAACTAAACATAACTTAAAAAATATAAATCATTTTAAAATGTCCTTCCCTATATTTTGAGAGAAAAAAAAACCATAAAAAAACCATTTCCAAATAAACCAACTAAGATCAACCATCAAAGAATATGCATTAATAAGCTACAAAATGAGAAATCACAACATGATATTTCATGTGCTAAATCCTTATTCATATTCATAGATCCCAAACCCCCATGATATTTATGAGGGTATCGTCATCCATAGAACCCCTCTCACCGTTTATTTAGTTTGTATATGTGATGTTTTGTTTATTTAATTTCAAATGGAATATTAACAATTGATTATCATTATGGCATAGTATGAGATTGTCTTTATCCTGTATTCATGCAGTAGATATGATATAGTCTATTTTCCTATAGATGGCCTAGTGGCAAAGAGTCCCAACTCATGTAAGATAAATTTTGATCTCTATGCAATGCGATCTATTATCTAATATACCGCGTTTTTTTTTTTCCTGAGAAAAAAAATGTACTAAATCTTCCTCTACTTTATACAAAGGTGATTTCCAAACGTGAGGTTTATCTCTACCTTATACAAGCATCTTTTTGGATGCTTCATTTCATTACCAATTTGACATGCTACAAATAAGAAATGGGCATTTCAACTTGCAATCACCCCTTTCTATAATAACTAGGAAGGGGCTCTCTCAAAACTTTATGGAATTAAAAAAAAAAAACAAATTTCCATATTTAAATGTAGCAATATTTTGATTTGTTAATATTATATATATAAATAATATAAATCCATTTTAAATAAAAATATATAATTTATTATTAATTTTTATAAATTTTAATAAATATTATCAATATAAATATATTTTAAATATAATATATATAATTTTTTAATATAAACATATTTTTTAACAAAATATTATTAATAAAAAAATATTTTTAAATAAAAGCAAAAAATAATTTGCAAATCATCACTTACAAAAATACCAACCTTGCTTATCATATACTAAAGAAACCTAATCATAATACCCTACATAAGAACCTTCATCACTTACAAAAATACCAAAATACCATACATAAGAACCTTATTTATCATATACTAAAGAAGCCCAACCATAATACCCTACATAAGAACCTTGCTTATCATACACTTAACAAACCTAATCATTCCCAATCTCTTCCATCCTTGTGTTGATTTTATCATTTTAAACTTTACAAGACTCCATTGCTAACTTTTCATTCGGTATCCCATTTGATATTTTTAAATTTTTTTATCACTTTTTAAAAATGTTATTAAATTATCTACTTTATTTTTTAGTCGTCAAAATTATCCAGGAATCGCATCCAATCTGGATCTCACCAGCTTCAATTTCAATTTGACATGGTTTCTCGATGTCACATCCCAAATAAGTCACTCTTAAGGAGAATTGAATTCGGATCGCCTTACTAACGAAACCCACACCTTAACAAAATGAGCTAACAAGTATTGACAAATTATCCACTTATTTATTCTTAAAAAATTATATTATTATCTTCCTCGAACACTTAAACTTCTCAAGGGACATCT
Organism: Larix kaempferi; assembly: GCA_027924585.1. NCBI lineage: Eukaryota > Viridiplantae > Streptophyta > Pinopsida > Pinales > Pinaceae > Larix > Larix kaempferi. Next base: position 2,103,799 of record BSBM01000594.1, on the reverse strand, counting down.
ATTTTGTCTATTATTTCTTACTACAATCATGTTATAAATATATAAAAAAAACAACAACTAATTTCTTCATAAAATCATCATGAGTCATTAAGTTTATATTATTTTTTCACTACAATATTTTATATTATAATAATAATAATAAATAATTCAACATTGTTAATTTGCACAAGGAGGATAATGCGAATCAGTTCAAATTGATCAATCGATCGTGTTCTATAGATTCTCAAGTCTTTTATCAAGAACAAATCATTTTTTCATACCAAATTCATATTAAAAATATATATATATAATTACATCTCGTGATGGAATAAATGTTTTTATCAACATAATATTTTATAAAATAAATAATTTTTCCATTTAATTTGGGTGAGGTTGAAATAAAGGTGTTATGACTCAAATTCAAATACCCGTGAGCATGAAACTCTAAATCATAAGTTATTTATTAAATTGTGGAAATTAATTAAATATATTATTATTTTTAATCAATAAATAATAATTTAAAAAGATTGAATTTAATTATGAAAAGGGAAGAGTAGGTAAAGCTAAAGTTTATGAGGGTTTTTTGAACCATGAATCACTTTGAGGTAGTGATTGAATGTGTTGTTGCATCCACAGATATTATAACAAATGATCTTACAACTATGATGTCATTTCTTGTTGTTGGTTTGGATGTTAAATATGAAACGAATTTCGGATCTCGGTTCCTAGATATGGCAGTCTTTGAGCTCAGGATCCTAGTGAATCTTTTGCCATGGAGTTAAGCTCTCACCCCATGATTTCCTAGTACCAACCATGTAAAAAAAGTGGGAATTTTGGAGGTAGTTTGGTGGTCTTTGTAGTTGGATGGGGTTGGTTGGTGGTCGGGGTTTCAAACGGGGAACTTAGGGTTAGGCTTAGGATTTTGCAAGACATCTATTTTGTCAAGTTTCTGATTGTTTGTTAGGGAATGTTGATTGGTGTACGGGTGTTGAGGTGGGTGTCGTTAAGTGGCTGGTTGATGAACTGGTGTAACTTGTGGCGGGGTATTGTTTCTTCTTATTTGATGGAGGGTCTCGATCATTCCCTCTCTTCACCGCCATTTTAAATTCTGGACAAGCATGGGTCCTATCCAAATAAAGTGGTGGATGGAATATTATTTGGTTCTCTAGACATAGACTTGGGAAGAGGGTTGGGTGTTTTTGATAGTAATGTTAATGGAATATCGAAGCAGAAGTGTGCTGGTCTTGGTAGGGTTGATGTTGTTTCTCTGTATTATGTTGCGAAACTTGGTGGTGAGTGAGACTGGTTTATTGGATCCTGCAGGGGTTAGATGTATATGGAAGGAGGTGGTCTCAGATTCGGTTTCTCAATTTTAGGAGGGAGATTCCAAGCTTTCCTCTAAGGATTGTGGGAATTGTTTTTTAGGGTCTAGGGCTAGAGCCAGGTGGGCTGCAAAGACTTTCAAGATCCAGGACAACAAATTTAACATGGTTTTGGGGAAGGACATGAACTTAGGGGAGGTGGAGGGCTTATGTCCGAGGGCTCTAGTTGGGAGATTTGAATATATCTCCATGAACAAATTACAGATCTTGCAGTGGGTTTTAGAGATTTGGAAGCCACTTCTTGGGTATTGCCCCAAAGTTAGTATGTTGTTAAATGGTTGGGTTTCTTTTTATTTTATTTTTGAAGAACATATTGTATTAATTATGAATCGGTCATGGGTTATTGGAAAGGGTTCATTGGTGTTAAGCAGGTTGTATTTGGGATTTAACCCTTTGAAAGAAAAGGTTTTTAAGAGACATTTGTGGATTTTATTGTTAGGTTTTCCCCTTCCTCTGTGGACTAAAAATATTTTTGTTGAGTTGACATTGTAGTTGGAAAGTTCATTTTTATGGACAAAAAGCTACTAAATGTGGAAGATAAGCGGGTAGCGTCGATATTAGTTGAATTTGACGTATTTGATGGTCAATCAAAAGAGGTTCAAATTTAATGGGGTGCCATTTCTTTTGTCCAACGATTGGATTATTGGAAAATCCTGTTTAGATGCCATCTCTGTCGTAAAATTGGTCACTTGAGAAAAAGTGTTTGGGCTATTCGGAGAATGATGCTGCTGGTCATGAGGAGTTTTTGGTGAGGTCGATTCCTAGTTCATCTAATATGGGACTTCCTAGTGATAATGTGGCTATGGATTGTGCGTTCTCTACGGTGCCTTTGATCCAGGATCATGTGGTCTCCTCGACATCTTCCTTAGGTAAGCTTGAAACCCTATTTCCATCTTTCTATTGCTCTTTGTCTGATGAAGAATTGAATTTCATTAGAGAGGTAAAAGATCTTAAATTTGGAAAGTGGGTTGGTTAGTATACCTCCTACTTGTCTTGTTTCGGGGGGGGGGGGGGATTGGTTGTTAGTGGTTTTCCATTGGTAAATGTCCTCATTGAAGAGGGCCAAGGTATGTATGAGTTACATGATTCTAGGGTTTCACTCTGCTTCCTCCAGTTAGGATCCATTTAGGAATGATGGTATTGTTGAGTTATCATTATCAACTGCCAAGGTGGTGAGGCTTACAGAGGGGGTTTTATTGGGCCCGATAAAAAGACTTCTCCTTTTCCTGACATTCCCTAATGGTGGGGGGAATAGTTTTCCATTTCATAATTGGAGGCCTCTTCTTCTATTGATGCTAATCCTCTCATACTTAGGAAATTCCCTCTATATGTGTTTTCCAATAAGGTGTCGATTAAATTGGAGGTATCTCTTATTACCTCTATCTGTTGTCAGAATGTCACTCTCCAAAAGAAGAAAGGGGGGAAAGATGGTTCGAAATGTGGTTTAGCTGATCAAGGGACTGAATATGTTCCTATCTCTGCTTGCTTATATGGATGTGTTTCAAATCATTGTATTAATAATGATGTTGTTCTCATGGGGCCCTTAAAGCATATGTGCTCACTAGCACTATTTCTAAATGATTGTGTCATCATACAACATAAGGGGAGTTGGGGGTGCTCCTAATATATCAACCCTCAAGAGGATTTTTGGTATTATTAAGCTGGATTTGTTATCGATACAAGAAACTATGTGCCCCAGTTCAAAAGCATGTGAGGCATTCTTGAGGATTTTTCCAGGGTGGGAATGTTGTGCAACTGATGCGGTGGGATTATCGAGGGAGGTTACTTTGTATTTGGAAACCTGTTGTTGTTGATTTTAAAGCCTTCTATACTTATGTATGCATTTTTCTTAAAGGGAGGTTTAGAGGTATAATCAAGCTGGTTACTGTGATTAACTATTATGGGCCTTATTTAGACCGAAAGGCTTTCTAGGAAAATATTGTAGATAGTGGATTCCTTTCTATTTCAAGGTTGATTACTTGGGGAGATCTTAACTTAAATATGTCTGCTGGTGAGATTTGGGGGTCCTTCTCTAGATTGTGTCCATTGGTTGGGGTCTTCAATCAGATGTTCCAGGAGGAAAAACTTATTGATATATTACTTGCTACTTTATCTCCTACCCGATGAAATGGTAGAAGTGGGGAGTCTGGAGTTTCCAAAAGTTTGGATAGATTTTTTTATCAATGAAAATTTATCTGAATATGTTGGTACATATCGATCTTGGTATTTGAATTCTAGTATTTCTGATCATGTTCCAATTTGTTTTCAATTTGAAGTTTATCAGAAATACCAACTACTCTTATTTGGTATTTCAATTTGTTATCTCTATTAGAGTAACAAGAGTAATAGATTTGGTATTTGAATTCAAGTATCTCTAACAAGAGTAGTAGAGTATTTTTTATCATGTTATAACAAGAGTAAAAAATCTCAGAATTGTAGTGTCCAGTTGGGAAAAGGAAAGGAAGTATAAACTGAAGCATGAATTGTTGACTATTGAAGAGGAGACTGATAAGTTATTTTCTTGCAATGCCTTAGGTATCTTCTCTAAGTAAAAAAATGATAGATTACTACAGCTAGAATTTCAGAAATAAAAATTCCTCAAGCTAGAAGAGGAGACATGGTGTTTGAAGAGTAGGGCAATTTGGATTTCTCAAGGAGATAATAATACCAATTTTTTTCACAAGTTTCCTTATCATAGGATGAACATTAATGCTATATGGGACCTGAAGAATACGAAGGGGAATCCTGTTATTAACAGACATAAGGATTTGGAAAAAGTTGTTGTTTCTCATTTCTCATATGTAATATTTAAGGATTCTTTCAGGACCAATATTGCCTCTATGATGAAGATTGTGCAAAATGATCCAAGATTGTTTCCCCAAGAGGAAGGTCAATTAGTGGGAAAAGAAGCCACTTTGAATGAAATTGAAGACGTATTGAAAAAAATTTCAAAATCCAAAAATCATGGGCTAGCTGGCTAGACCATTGAATTTTTCTTGATTTTTTATATATTGTGGGCCAGGATCTTTTGGATATGGTGGAAGAATATAGAGTGATAGTTTAAGTTTCTAGTGCTTTAAATTCTACTAATATTCTCTCATTCCAAAGCTGGCTAAAACTGAGTCATTTAATGACTATAGGACAATTTATCTATGCAATTTGGCTTATAAGGTAATTACAAAGTTTATTTCAAATCGTATCAAGCCACAATCGACTGAGTGTATTTTGAAAGAACAGTTTGGATTTTTGTCTAGCAAGCAAATTTTGGATGTTGTGGGTGTTACTCAGAAATGTCTTCATTCAATTAAGTCTAAGAAATTGGCTTCTTTGATCCTTAAGATGGATCTAGTCAAAGTATATGACAAAATTGACTGGTGTTTATTGAGATTGGTGTTATTACAAATTGGACTTCCTTTAGAAGTCACATACTAGATTGTTGTTAGCACTATATTGACATATTTTTTTGTAATATGCATTATGTGACATTCTAAAGAAGTGTGATCCACTATTTTGTTAGTCATGTATTTTGTAATTAAGTAGAATAGATAAAAGACAATTGGAAAGAGACATAATTGTCTCAATTTTGTATAAAAGGGGAAGAAATGGGAGTGTCTTGGGTTGATTTTAATTCCCATTTTTGAGTATATGATAGTAATACAATCTCTAATATTATGAATGAAAGATGAACCAACTGTTATCTCATTTCCCGTGTTCAATTGTTTATTGCGCATGAGTTATTGATGGATTATGTTGTATGCATGAGATGTTGAATGTGAATGATGAATTATGCAATCCTCTTTCCTAAATTCAGTCTCTGTAATTCCTATGAGTGTCTTGGGTGAGATTGTATCCTTTCTGGATGCTGAAAATGCCAAATATGCTCATAGGATTATTGTTGCTAACTTACTTTAGAACCTTGGGTTTGAACCAGAGCCAACAATTATAACCTGTGTATCCTTTGCAAGGTTTGTTGTTTTAGTCAATGGATCTATTTCTGAATACTTTCACTGTTCTCGAGGTTTGATACAAGGTTGCCCCTTGTCCCCTTTATTATTCATGTTGGTGGTGGAAGGATTGAGCATAATCATATGGAGCGCTAGAGGTGAGAACATGCTTACTGGAGTTAAAATTACTTCTTTGCATTTTATTGCTCATATATTTTTTGTTGATGCTGTATTACTTTTTGGTGATCTGGATATATGGGAGATTGGGAAACTTTCCATGATATTATTAAAGTTTTATGTGAAGCAGTAGGGATGGAGATCAGTGTACATAAATCCAGTTTTCTACAATATGGTATACAAGATGAAGTATTGGTTGAGATTTGGATTTCATTTCCTTACAAAGTAGACCCTATTGAGATGGGGTTTAAATACCTTGGATACTTTCTAAAGCCAAAAAAATATGTTAAAGAAGACTGGTATTGGATTTTAAGGAAAGTAGATAAAATAATTGGAATCTAGTGTTACAGGTGGTTGTCCATTGGTGGAAGATTAACCTTGTTGAATTCTGTATTGGTTAGTATTCCAATGTATTGGTTTTCTCTAGAAAAGTTTCATGTGTCAATTATTAATAATATGAGGCAGAGAATGTTCCAGTTCCTTTGGCCTGGTGAACCAAAAAAGAAAAAAAATCATTTAGTAAATTGGGAAAAGATCTCCCTTCCAAATAAAGTGGGTGGTTGGGGCATCAAAAATATTCTTTGGTTTAGTCAGGATTTATGTTTGAAGAGTCTGTGGAGGGGTTTATTTGAAGATAGTTTGTGGACTAAGGTACTAAAGGAAAAATACTTGAGGAAGAGGCCAGTGGTTGATTGGATTAGATCACCAAAGAAATATGTAACTAATGTGTCAAATTTTTGGAATGGTTTTGTCAAAAATTTTGCTTGGATGGGATAGTGGTTGTCATGGAAAATCAATAATAGTAAGTAGGTACAACTTGGGATTGATCCATTTATGGGTGGTGATAATTTTTATAATCTTTCATCCTATCTCACTTCCTTCTTGTTGGTAAAGGGATTTAAAGTACTAGCCAATGTAAAAATTATGGTGATTTTGGCTCTACCAATACTTATTGAATGAATGTTGAAGATTTGGGTCTAGTTGGTGTTTATGCTTCAAAATGGAATGATTTTATTGCTGGTCTAAATTATCTTGGTATCAGACTGAGCGACGTAGAAGATGAAATAATGTGGGATTGGAAAGGATATGGAGGTAAGATTAATGCAAAAGAAGCTTATGATACTATTTCTATCGATTCTGTTAATTGCATTGAGAAATGATGGTTTTCAAAGATTTAGAAGCGTCATATGCCATTGAAGTTAAAATGCTTCACTTGGTTGTGTATTGAGAATACGATATTGGTTTGGGAGAATCTTGTGAAAAGAGGGTATTCAGGACCAAATATATGATGCTTATGTTCACAGGATGGTGAATCTGTTAATCATCTCTTTGTCAAATGTTTATTCAAAAATGGTGTTTGGAGGGAGTTCAAAGTTGCACTTCATATTTTTTAGAATTGGGATGTTAGTAAATTTGAATTTTGTTTGGATAGGTGGAACAAAATGGTTCCTCGGTTTAGGGATTTGCTAGATTTGTGAGTTGGGGGATTTGGAGAACTAGAAATGCTACAATTTTTTAATATCTGAAGACAAATCTCTTGGTAGTGTTTACATGTATTGTGAGATATTTCAAAGAATTTTATCATGAGAATATTGTCAAAAAAAAAACCTGTATCTTCTCCTTCTTTTGTTGAGAGATAGGTACGGGGTTATTTTGATGGTGCATCGCAACTGGGTAGATGTGGTTGTGTTATGTGACTTTATTTGTCGGATAACCACTGGTACCAAATTTGGAAGGGAGGTGGAACTAGCACAAATACTAGAGCGAAATTGTTGTCCTTATGGGGTCTATTACAATTTGCTTTGAGAGAAAACATTATGTCTCTTAAAGTGTTTTGTAATACCCCCATTTTGACCCTTAGGACATATTGGCTTTCAATGTAAATAATGTATACATGCGATGTATATTTTCCTAGCGTGGAGCTCAAGGGCAAGGCCCCACTAGTGGATGCTCGATTTTATGTAAAAGGAATGTATTTGATATTTTGTCATCCATGTGCTATTAATCCATGGGACATTGTAAATGATGTAAATATTAACATTGCAATAAAAATACCAAAGAAACTGGATATGGAGGCAACTAATAAGAGAAGGCCATGTGTATCCACTAGGGAGAGGTGAGGGGGGTTGTGGGATTAAAATATAGGATTCCAAATGTCATCTTTAGAACCACTTTGAACTTCCTTGCCGACATTTAATTCTATTGTAAGGAAGTCGTTGAAGAAAATTGTTCATGAGGTCAATGGAGTGTGGGAAACCCTGAAATTCGGATGGTAGGGTATGGGACTCTATTTTCCTTGATCCACAAGTCAGTATGCCTCCTAGGAATTTGTTTCTCTCATCCCCATTCCATTAGGGACTAGAAACATAAGTTTTGAGGGGAACAAAGAGGAGACGGTGAAGAGAAGAAGGAAATCGCTATTCTGATAAAAAAACCCTGATTTTAGAGTGCCAAATTCACCCATAAATTCGTGTGGGAATTTAAATCCAACAAGGGATCCTTCGGCTTGAACCCTAGGGAAATTTTACAGAGTGTGAGATGCTCATAAACCCTCAATAAAACCTTGAGTGGATAGCCTAGAACCCAACTGTGGGATAGAGTCATTTTGGCCATAGAAATTGAGAAATCCAAGTGGAAATGACATAGAATAAATAGAACAGAAGGTGGGTTTGCTTGTTAAACCCAGTGAAGGATAATATCTCAAGGAACCGGAAACTTGGACCGTTATATTCCCACCCTGAAGAGAAATGGAGGGAAGGGGCGCCTGAGGGACTGTGCAACAGAGAAGGGGACCTTATTTGTGTTGGGGGTGGTAGGTATTGTGGGTGCCAAGGCTATCTGAGTGAGAATTGAGAGGTCTGTAGCTTTGAGGTTGAGCTCACTAGATTAACATTTTCCTTCATCGTTCCTTAAATGCTTGATAAACCCAATTGTGTGTTGGATTAACATGTCTATTGTTTGAAGCCATGGCTATGAGTGAGCCTGTTTAGTTCCTCCTTAGTGGATACACAACCCAACTCGGGGGTGGTCTCTCAGCTGAAAGAATATAGGATGGATAGAGACCTATGGTTGGGTGGAACATTTCTCTCACATAACCAGTTGCTTGGATAGTTTCATCCTATAAGATAAGTGCTCTTTGTGGTCCTAAATGATGCTACTTCCTATGCTGTGTTTATTTGTTATTTCAAGTCAATCTAAATGAAATGATCATATGGAATTAATCAATAGGAAGTCTATGCAGAAGCTTGGACATGAGGCTGGTTCATTTGTTGTTTGTTTCATCATTTTTCTTGTGTTAATATGTTGTTAGTCTTGCATGTTGTAGATGCATTAACCATATTTAATTATAAAGTGTATGTTTACTATGCATTGCACACCTCCCTAGAGGGTTTGTATTTCATCATAAGGGCTTGGGGAATGAATCAGGCACCCCCTGTTGTATTCATGCCCCCTTTGTAGGTCAAATGAAGGGAGGTTCTATGACATGGTGTTACCAGGGCTCTTGACAGTGGGGTAAAAAGGAATTGATGGAGTTCAGGGTAGCATTTTGATTAGAAAATTGATAGGGTCAGAGTTCTTAGGTGTGGCAGAGGATCACACCGTTGCATAGAGCTCGCTGATAGATTTTCAAAACGGTACCAAGTTTTCCAAATATGGACTCAGGATGAGGAAGTTATCATCTTGAGAAGTTGGCAATAACAGGGGTGTGACCGACTTCCAACTTTCCGAACCCACACTGCAGAATGCAGAAGTCGAAGTCATATTTTCTTCAACGCTGGGTGTTTTTGCGTTCTGACTTTACGACTCCCACACTGTAGAATGCAGAAGTCAGAGTCGTATTTTATTCAACGCCGGGTATTTTTGCGTTCCGACTTTCTGACTCCCTCACTACGGAATGCGGAAGTTGGAGTCGTATTTTCTTCGATGCCGGGTATTTTGGAGTTGCGACTTCCGACTCCCGCACTGTGGAATGTGGAAGTTGGAGTCATATTTTCTTCGACATCGTGTGTTTTGGAGTTCCAACTTTCTGACTCCCGCACTGCGAAATGCGGAAGTCAGAGTCGCATTTTCTTCGACGCCAGGTATTTTGGCGTTCCAAATTTCCGAATCCTGCACTGCGGAATGCGGAAGTCGGAGTCGTATTTTCTTCGACGCCGGGTGTTTTGGCGTTCTGAGTTTTCGACTCCCGCATTGCTGAATGCAGAAGTCGGAGTCGTATTTTCATCGACGTTGGGTAGTTTGGCATTCCGAATTTCTGACTCCCACACTGTGAAATGCGGAAGTCGGAGTCGTATTTTCTTCGACGCTGGGTATTTTGGCTCTGAATTTCGACTTGCGGATCATGGATTGCGGAATTGGGGACCGAAGAAATTGTGGCTGTGTAAAAGGGCAGAGTTGCGGATAAGTTTGGAAAAAAATTATCGGTTTGTTCCCCCATCACTCTAAAGTGAACTGGGGGGATCGGGGACATGACAGATGGTATCAGAGCCTAAGGTTGCAGCACTGGGGTTGGTTGGGCCAAAGTATAAGGCATAATAGCTCTGTGAATTATTCCATGAGATTACTTCTTTTAAATATGGATGTTTTATGTTTTATATGTGTTCCTAAGATGTCTGATAAATGTCTCTATAATGTACAATGTTTGTAGCTGATAGCATTTGAATAGTTGTAGCAGAGAACAACAGGAAAGGGGAAAGGAGTCTCCAAAGGAAACTGATGACCATGAATGACGCCCAGGACCCTTACGAGCATGATGAAGATGTGCTAGGAGAAAATGTGCAAGAAGATCACGCATATATTGAATCCAATGGGAGAAGGGAGCAAATAACTCCTTAGAATTTGGTTGAAACCATGATAAGCTTTAATGAAAGGTTGATGAAGGCTCGGGAGGAACATAACCAACTCAATGTTTCTATTTTGCAGAGCCCCACTGATATGCAACAAAGGGTAAACCTTGGGTCCAACCCAAGCAACGTAGGTAAAGAAGGAAGAGGTGCAGAGAGTCACTCTAGAGATTGTTCTAGGAAGAGGAATCCAAGCCCAAGAAAGAGTTCTGTGAGCAAAAAGCACAAAACGCCCTCCTCAAGATCTTCTTCTAGCAAGTCATGTGGCTCAAGAGGCCCTTGAAGAAGTCCAAGGAATACTTCTAGTATATTTGAAAGAAGAAAGAAATCCAAAGGAATTCAATTGGGAGAATTTAGGAAGGAAAGGCCTCCCACATTTGATGGAGAAGGTAAGACTGGCCAAGAGGCAGAGGCATGGCTTCTTGGGATGAAAAAATATTTCAGGATTCATGAATACTCAGGAAATGAAAAGGCCAGAATTTCCATTTACAATCTAAATGACAGAGCTTCAATTTGGTGGGAGCACCTCATGCAAGTAAAATGGATCAATGAAAGGAGGATCAGCTGGGAGCGATTTAACAGGTATTTCAAGGAAAAATACCTATCATCTAAGTATTATCACAACAAGAGGAAAGAATTCAATGAACTCAAGTTGGGACATAAATCCATGGAAGAACATGTCCACCAGTTTTTGGAATTGTTGAGGTATGTGGACTATATCAAAGATGAGAGGGTTAAGATCCAATGTTTTCTTGGAATTCTACCTCAAAATTTTAGAGATAGGATCGAGTTTGTTAACCCACCCAGTCTTGATGAAGCCATTAGGATGGCGGTGCATTACTACAAGCAGAGCAAAGGAAAATTAGAGGTCCACCCAGCATATAAAGGAAATCCAAGAGGGAGGTTTGATCAAAGGAAAAGTGGGTTCAACTATTCAACAATTAGCCATGAAATTTTCCATAGGGCCGACAAGCACGAAGTGGGAACAAGCCAACAATTGTAGCAGAAAAAGCATTAAAATTGCCACTTCAATTTTGGGGATGTGGAGGAAACCACATGCTTAAATATTTCCCACAGCGGAGGGAGAATTCCCGGAGTTTGCACCACTTAGAAGGAGCAGCTACAATGGAGGATATGGCAAGGGCAACGCCTCGAATCTATTCATCGTTGGATAATCATCAGGCATACCATTAGTCAACAATGGTGGAAGTTGAGGGTAAGATTGCTAAGCAATCCATTTATGTTTTGATTGACCCAAGATCTACTCATAGTTATGTTTCTCCAAAGGTGGTTGAAGGTTTTTCTCTTAGAAAAATGAATCATAGTAAGTCTTGGCTAGTTCAGTTAGCCATAGGGACCAAGAGAAAAGTGAGTGAAGTGGTGATGGAGTGCCCCATGGAGTTGAATGGATTCCTCACAAATACAAATTTGAGTGTCCTACCATTAGGATCTTATGATGCTCTAATTGGTATGGATTGGTTGGATAGGCATAGAGCCAAGATAGACTGCTATGAAAAGGTACTTAAATGCATTGATGAAGAGGGTAGACCCAGATTGGTAAGGGGAATTCCCAAACAAGTCTCAGTAAGACATATTTCAGCCTTATAGTTGAATTTTTTTATAAGAAGGGTTTCCAATTATATGCAGTTCACATATCAGATTCATCAGAGGACCAAGGACCAAGGATAGAAGACTTCCAGTTGTTGCAAGAGTTCAAATATGTGTTTCCGGATGAAGTGCCTGGGCTGCCACCAAAGAGAGATATTGATTTCACCATCTATCTTGTTCCAAGGGAAACACCAATTTCCAAAGCTCCTTATAGAAAGAGCATGCCAGAATTGATAGAGTTAAAGATGTAGCTACAAGAATTATATAAGGTAAAGTGTATCTCCTTGGGGAGCACCAGTGTTATTTGTCAAGAAAAAAGATGGGACCTTAAGGCTTTGTATTGATTACAAGCAGCTAAATAAAGTGACAGTCAAGAATAAGTACCCATTGCCAATAATTGATGATTTGTTTGATCAAATGAAGGAATCTAAAGTGTTTTCAAAGGTTGAATTAAGGTTGTGTATTGATTACAAGTAGCTAAATAAAGTGACAGTCAATAATAAGTACCCATTGCCAAGAATTGATGATTTGTTTGATCAAATGAAGGAAGCTAAAGTGTTTTCAAAGGTTGACTTAAGGCCGTGTATTGATTACAAGCAACTAAAAAAAGTGACAATCAAGAATAAGTACCCATTGCCAAGAATTGATGATTTGTTTGATCAAATGAAGGAAGCTAAAGTGTTTTCAAAGGTTGACTTAAGGTCTAGCTATCATCAAGTGAGGATAAAAGAAGAAGACATTCACAAGACAACTTTCCAGACAAGATATGGTCATTATGACTTCTCAATGGTGCCATTTGGTCTTACCAATGCGCTTGCTACATTCATGTGTCTCATGAATAGTGTCTTCAACAAGTATTTAGATAAGTTTGTGACAGTGTTCTTGGATGACATTCTTGTTTATTCAAGGAATGAAGAAAAGCATGATGAACATCTAAGAATTGTGTTGCAATTTCTTAGAGAACACCAACTGTATGCAAAACTGAGCAAGTGTGATTTCTATCAAAGGAAGGTACAATATTTAGGTCATGTCATCTCAAAAGAGGAAATTGCAGTGGATCTAGAAAAGATTGAAGCCATAATGGATTGGCCTACTCCAAAGAATGTTATAGATGTTAGACCTTTTATGGGTCTTGCAGGCTACTATATTAGAAGGTTCATTGAAGGATTCTCCAAGATAGCTCATCCAATTACATAATTGCAGAGGAAGAATGTGAAATTTGTATGGTCTGAAAAATGTGAGAAAAGCTTTCAGTAGTTAAAGAAGTTTCTTACCAACGCTCTTGTTTTGAAGATTGCAGATCCAATGAAGGATTTTGTAGTGTGCACATATGATTGTATGGAAGGGATAGGTGGAGTGCTCATGCAAGAAGGATTTGTGATTTTCTATAAGTCAAAGAAATTTAAAGAGCATGAAAAGAATTACGCCATGCATGATTTAGAACTAGAAGCCATAGTACATGCTCTCAAGATGTGGAGACATTATTTGTTAGGAAGAAGTTTCAAGATTAGGACATACCACATGAGCTTGAAGTATTTGTTTGACCAACCAAAATTGAATGCTAGGCAAGCTAGGTGGATGGAATTCCTCTGTGAATTTGATTTTGAAATTAAGCATGTAAAAGGGAAAGAGAATAAGGTTGCAGATGCTCTCAGTAGAAAGTTTCGTGTTGCAGCATTAAGTATGTGCAAATCAAATTTGAAGGAAAGAGTTCTTGAAGCCGAAACCAGTGATGGAACTTACCTTCAAATTAAAGAGAAATTGCAGCAAGGAAATATAGATGAAAAGGGTGCAGGATATCAGCTTGGTGAGGGTGATATTCTCTTTTATCAAGGTAATAGACTGTTTATTCCAAATTGTGCATATTTAAAGAAGCTGGTGATGGATGAAATACATTAAATTCCATACTCTGGGCATCCAGGATATCAAAAGGAAATAACAACAAGAAGAAAGCAATACTTTTGGCATGGGATGAAGAATGACATAGCAAAATAAATTTCTAGGTGTAAAAAATGCCAACAAGTCAAGGCAGAACATCAACATCCAGCGGGATTATTGCATCCTTTCCCCATTTCAGAATGGAAGTGGGAAGTAATTTCCATGGACTTTATAACAGGTTTCCAATGTTAGTGAGGAAGCATGATTCAATTATGGTAGTGGTGGACAAGCTATCAAAGGTAGCCCACTTTATTCCATTCAAGTCCACTCATAAGACAAGCGACATAGCAAATATTTTCATGAAGGAGATATTTAGATTGCATGGATTTCCCAAAGCAATAATTTAAGATCGAGATGTAAAGTTCACATCCAATTTTTGGAAGGGACTATTTCAGGAAATGGGAACTCAGCTGAATTTTAGTACAACATATCATCCTGAAACAAATGGTCAAACTGAGAGGGTGAATCAGGTTCTTGAAGACATGCTAAGAATGTATGTGATGGAAAATCATGCAAGTGGGAGGACTACCTACACTTGATAGAATTTGCATACAACAATGGACATCAAGTATCATTGGGGATGAGTCCTTTTGAGGTATTGTACGATAAAGGGTGCAGGACTCCAGTGAATTGGGATAATCATGTGAATAGGGTAGTGCTTGGGCAAGAGATGATCAAGGAAATGGAACATGAAATTGTTAAAATCAGACAAAATTTAAAGGCAGCTCAAGACAAGAAAAATAGTTATGCAGATTTGAAAAGAGTGCATAGGGAATTTGAGATTGGGGATCATGTTTATTTGAGAGTGAAACCAAGAAAAAGTTCCCTAAAGTTTGGGAGTTGTGCCAAGTTGGCACCAAGATATTGTGGGCCATTTGAAGTCCTTGATAGGATAGGACCAGTTGCATATAGAATTTCATTGCCTGATAACATGAGAGCTCATAATGTTTCCATGTTTCTTTGCTTAAGAAGTATGTACATGATGCTAATCACATAATTGATTGGAATGTGATACAGGTGGAACCCGGGGGAGAGTTCCAAGTGGTTCCTATGCACATCCTCGACAAGAAGGTCACATTGCTCCGAAACCGAGCCATCGTACAAGTGAAGGTGCAATGGAAGCACCTTAGTTTCGATGAGGATACAAGGGAGTTGGAGGATGCCATGAGAGAGGCATTCCCATTTTTGTTAAGTTTTGAGAACACCGAGGACGATGTTGTTCTAAGGGGGAGGGAAATGTAATACCCCCTTTTGACCCTTAGGACATATTGGCTTTCAATGTAAATAATGTATACATGCGATGTATGTTTTCCTAGCATTGAGCTCAAGGACAAGGCCCCGTTAGTGGATGCTCGGTTTTATGTAAAATGAAAGTATTTGATATTCTGTCATCCATGTGCTATTAAGCCATGGGAGATTATAAATGATGTAAATATTAACATTACAATAAAAATACCAAAGAAACTGGCCATGGAGGTAACTAATAAGAGAGGGCCATGTGTATCCACTAGGGAGAGGTGAGGGGGTTATGGGATTGAACCATAGGATACCAAATGTCATCTTTAGAACCCATTTGACCTCCTTGCTGACATTTAATTCCACTGTTAGGAAGTGGTTGAAGAAAACTGTTCATGAGGTCGATGGAGTCTGGGAAACCCCAAAATTCGGATGGCAAGGTATGGGACTCTGTTTTTCTTGATCCACAAGTCACTTTGCCTCCTAGGAATTTGTTTCTCTCATCCCCATTCCATTAGGGACTAGCAACATAAGTTTTGAGGGAAACAAAGAGCAGAGCGGTGAAGAGAAGAAGGAAATCGTGATTCTGAGAAAAAACTCGATTTTAGAGTGCCGAATTCACCCAGAAATTGTGTGGGAAGTTAAATCCAACAAGGGATCCATTGGCCTGAACCCTACAGAAAATTTACAGAATGTGAGATGCTTAAAAAACCACGAGAAAACCCTGAGTGGATATCCAAGAACCCAACTGCGGGATATAGTCGTTTTGTCCATAGAAATGGAGAAATCCAAGTGGGAATGACAGAGAATAAATAGAACAAAAGGTGGGTTTGATTTTTAAACCCAGTGAAGGCTAATATCTCAAGGAACCAACAAATTGGACCTTTCTATGCCCACCCTGAAGAGCACTGGAGGGAAGGGGCGTCGGGGGACTGTGTAGCAGAGAAGGGGACTTTCTTTGTGTTGGGTGTGGTAGGTATTGTGGGTGCCAAGGTTGTCTGAGTGAGAATTGAGAGGCTTGTAGCTTTGAGGTTGAGATCACTAGATTAGCATCCTCCTCCATTGTTCCTTAAATGCTTGATAAACCCAACTGTGTGTTGGCTTAGCATGTCTGTTGTGTGAAGCCATGGCTGTGAGTGAGCCTGTTTAGTTCCTCCTTAGTGGGGTGTTCTCTCAGCTGAAATAATATAGGTTGTACAGAGATCTATGGTTGGGTGGAATGTTGCTCTCACGTCATAGCCAATTGCTTGGACAGTTTCATCCTATAATATAAGTGCTCTCTGTGGTCCTAAATGATGCTACTTCCTATGTTGTGTTTATTTGTTGTTTCAATTCAATCTAAATGAAATGATCAACTGGAATTAATCATAGGAATTCTATGCATAAGCCTAAACATGAGGCTAATTCATTTGTTATTTGTTTCATCATTTTGCGTGTGTTAATTTGTTGTTAGTATTGCATGTTGTAGATGCATTGACCATATTTAATTCTATTGTGTATGTTTACTATGCATTGCACACCTCCCTAGAGGGTTTGTATTTCAACATAATGGATTGAGGAATGAATCAGACACCCCCTGTTGTATTCATGCCCCCTCTGTGGGTCAGATGAAGGGAGGGGCCATGAAAGGGTAAAGAGGCATTGGTGGATTTTGGGGAAACATTTTTATTGGAAAATTTTCAGGGCCAGAGTTCTTGGGTGTGGCATAGGATCACACCGTTGCATGGAGATTGTCGAGAGCTTTCTAATGGTACCAAGTTTGTTAAAAATGGACTTAGGATGAGGAAGTTATCATCCTGAGAAGTTGGCAGTAACAAGGGTATGACCAACTTCCGACTTTCCGAACCCGCATTGCAGAATGCAGAAGTCAGAATCGTATTTTCTTCGACGCCAGGTGTTTTTGCGTTCTGACTTTCCGAATCCCACACTGCGGAATGCAGAAGTCGGAGTCGTATTTTCTTCGACGCTGGGTATTTTGGCATTCCGTCTCCCATACTGCGGAATGCGGAAGTCGAAATCGTATTTTCTTTGATGCCTGGTATTTTGGCATTCCGAATTTCCAACTCCCGCACTATGGAATGCGGAAGTCAGAGTCATATTTTATTCGACGCCGGTTGTTTTGGCGTTCCGACTTTCCGATTCCCTCACTGCGGAATGCAGAAGTCAGATTCATATTTTCTTTGACGTCGGGTATTTTGGCATTCCGAATTTCCGACTCCCACACCGTGGAATGCGGAAGTTGGAGTCGTATTTTCTTCAACGTCGAGTGTTTAGTGTTTTTGCATTCCGACTTCCCGAATCCCGCATTACAGAATGCGGAAGTCGGAGTTGTATTTTCTTCGACACCAAGTATTTTGGTGTTCCGAATTTCTGACTCCCGCACTACAGAATGCGGAAGTTGGAGTCATATTTTCTTCAACTTCGAGTGTTTTGACATTCCGACTTCCAAATTGCGGATCGCGGATTGCGGAATTGCATACCGAAGCCATTGCGACTGTGTAAAAGGGTAGTGTTGCGGATAAGTTTGGAAAAAATTTTATCAAGTTGTTCCCCCATCACTCTAAAGGGCACTGAGGGGATCGGGGACATTACATGTTTGGTGATTCTAGATTTATTGTTGATTGGGCAGCTGGGAGGTGTACTATACATGCGACATTTTTAGAGCATCAGTGTAAAAGAACCCAAATTCTTCAATCATTCTTCATTGATGTGACCTATCAACAATACACAAACAATACAATGGTGTTGTTGACAGGTTATCAAAGAAGGCCTTGTGTTTGCAGGAAGGAATGATTTTCATTGAGGAATTTTTTGACTCCCTTGTGGTGTCAAAGGATTCCTTTCAGGAAAACTAAATTGATAGTTAAGTTGTTAGCATTATTGTTTTTTGTTAACTAGTTTTGATTAGTAAGTTGATTTATGTGAGGTCTGTAGTTTGGATAAATGACATGAACATAGTCAATGTACTAATTGCACTGGATAGATAGATCCGCAATTTTGGTTTTTGTGTATATTGGACCTATTACAGGAAGAGAGTAGGATGTTTCTGCATATGGACTATAAAGGAAGGATGATTGTAAAGACTTTTTTCTTTTGATTCTGATGAATAACAAAGAATAGTTATTTTTCTTATTGAAAAAAGCCATGGGATAGCTTAGGGTTTTCCTTGGAATGTGTTGTTGTAACCAAAGAGACTACATTAAATGATCTCATGACTTGTGCACACATAATTGGATCAAAGGTCAACCCAATGTCCTTTCATTTGGAGATCCAAAGTGGGTTAGCTCAATTAGTCTAAGTTTGTGTCTATAATCTTAGTCTAACTCCATTGACTTCATTAGTTCATAAACTAGTAATATGATTGGAAGTTGAGCCACCAAAGTTTCTCGTTGAATAGAAAACTACTATGATTGGTAGTTGAGCCACCAAAGTCTCTTGTTGGGTAACAAACTGCTATGATTAGTAGTTAAACCACCCTACATTCCATATTATGGAAATTCCATTAAGTTTTCTTAAACAAAATGTAAAAAATATATTTTAATATTAGAATAATTAATCTAAATAAATTTATGTTTTTTAAAGCATCATCGTATTAATTTCCAATGTACTTAAGTACATGATAACTCAAAAAAAACTTGACAAAAATTGCCCATGTACTTGACAACTCCAAAAAAAACCTGATAGAGATGAAAAAACTTGACAAAATTGCCCATGATAACTCCAAAAAAACTTGATAAAGATGGATCTTGCAGTCTCCATTAACTCTCTTAACCTTTGACAATATGACCAAACAAATAAAACTATTTCTTAAAGTCCACAAATTCATATACATAATCATGATTTTATGGCTATTAAAACTAAACTTGGTTTTTTAATAAAAACACTTATCTCAACAACTAATCCATCATTTGGGTTTTGACAACTTTTTATGTATGTAAAATAAAATAATAAAAAGACCAGCCATAACCACACTATTCCATCCAAGATATCATTACTTTCTAGCTTAATAACTTCTAGAATTTGAAGTGCACCTTTCTAAATGATGAATAGTGATATCTTGTAAAAAAAAATGAGAAGACATAATGATTACATTACTAATGTTGTCATTAGGTTGGTGGCATTTTAGGTTAGTTAGGTGGTAGAGCAATAAGAAATGTTTACTCTTATTTCATATTTTAAATTAATTAATTAATTAATTTTTGTTAGTTAGGTGGTAGAGCAATAAGGAATGCTTACTCCTATTTCATATTTTAAATTAATTAATTACTTAAAAAATCACATAGCATTTTGTAATATAATACTATGAATATAATTTAAAATAGTTTATAAAATTGTTATTTTAGTAGAAAATATGATTATATATATATAATAGTAAAATGTTATTTTAAAGGTGATATGAAAATGATAATAATACCATAATGAAATGGTTAATTAACTGACATGAATGATAGCATCAATAGTTACAAGTAACATCCAAGTATTAAGAGAGAGGCCATATATATCCTTAGGGTTGTCTCATCTTTCGATAAAAAGTTTATGACTCACTAAAATTTGTTTTTGTTAAGAAGTTTTTATACTTAATATGTAAGGACCTAAGTATGGGTACTTATCATTCTCAGGGATATGGAGAGGTCAATTACATTGAACATCTTGATCCTCATGCATTGCTTTGCTACCTTAATGGAAAGGGAATTTCTTATACTGCAAGAACTGAAACAAATGAGGGAAATTGGTACTTATTATTCTATAGTTAATAATCAAGCATTAAGAGAGAGGTCATCTTTATCCTCGGGGTTGGACCTCATCCTTGAATAAAAAGTTAAATATCATAAAGTAAAATTTCCTCCCATCCATCATCCACCAACTACATATGTTTAGGAGGGATTTTACCTTAAATGGAAATATCCAAGTATGGGTACTTATCATTATGAAGAACATGGAGTGATTAATTGTTTCACGTCAAGACTCTTATGCACTGCTTCATTAGCTCAACAATGAGGGAATTATATCACTGGATCTAGGACAAATGAGAAGTAGATTTATTTGAAAGGTGTTCCCTTCCCACTATACATAGTGCAATGTCCCAGCAGTCTACTAGTTGTATCATATGAATTATTTTCATCTCTACCTTGTAGGCTTGGATTTCAATCAAGATGTGAGAGTTGACACGTGTTATATATTCTTCAAGATGGGTAAACATGTTGTTGTGATATAACAATTTTTTTAGATAAAGTTTTCTTTGATTATTTGACGAACACCACTCTATCAACATTAAGGTAGATGAAGGGGTGGCAAGTGTGGGTAGGGTAATTCTTGGCCCAAAAGGAAATATAAAAACAAGCTTCAGATGGGGGTTAGGGAGAATGACTAACAACCATGTAGATATACACGCACTGTTCCTTGAGGTGGAAATTCTTAATTCAAAAAGTATTAATTCAATACTCATATTTCAGGATTCGTCTTTGATCATATATCTAGTGAGAAAAAGGAATAATGATGAAGGATCAACCCTTACTAATCAAATGTTGCAGAGAATACAAGGACTAATTGACTCTCTTGACTCATACAAGACGTTATATAAAACTAGATTAAATAATAGTTAGGAAGATTCTTTGGCGAACCAGGCTACGTCATTGAAAAAGGGACATGTAGCAAAAATAGGCACCTCCCTTAGCTTTTTTTAATACTATAATTACCACAATGATGAATAAACCAACATTTACTCATAGGCTTAATCACTCCTTAATTACACATGCAAAGACCCCAAGTAGAATGACAAGTGTCAAAGGGAAAATTTCAGGGAAGGCAGGGGGGTATTAACTCTCCCTCACTCCTCCCACACTTACCTACAATCATGTCGGATCAACAATTTATTCCAAGTTTAATGCTAACATAGTGTGATGCTGCGATAATTGGCATGGAGGTTGGCTTTGGCATCTCTGAGTGGTTTATGAGAGAAGGCTCTATGTGGAATCCACCATGGAATTTGTTAAGCGTGTGGTCAACCCAAGACTTCTCCTCTATGGGAACCATCTGTGAGTCCTCGTCATTGGTGACTAGGGATCCAATGGAATTGGTAAGTATTCACATCATTGCTCTAGTATTTTGTTGAGTTTCAAAGGTGGTGAACACCACTGAATTGGGGTTTCCTTTTTTATTTTTCTAAAGAATGGTAGAACATAATTCTCTTCTTTAAAAATTCCTACATATATGTAATAAGAAATATGAGAGAAATTGGAAATTCTAGGAGATAGGACTATATTTCCTAAAATGAAAAGCTATCTTGTTCAAGGAGGGCCCCTAAAGATAACAATGTCGGGATAAAAAGAATCATAAGGAAAATGTCAAGCCAATTGGAGGGGATGAAGCAAGCAATTGAATATTTGAGTATTCACATGGAGATACAAGAATCCAAGCAAGAAGACATGGAGTCTAAGCTTAAGGATTTTTCTCTAAAATATGATAAATTGGCCATTGATTCTAAAATGCACTATAACATCATCTTAGGTTTTGCATAGAGCTCCCAATCTTTGGTAGGCCTTTTTAATTGTATCTACATGTTCAATGAAAGATCATGCAATTGAGGAGGAAACAATGCAACAAATAGTTATTGCTCTCAATTAACAACATAAGGCCTATGCAGAACAATGACTAGAGAGAGAAGATGTGTCAATGGAGGAGGTCCACATCAGGCACACATTTTATCATGTTTAAATTAGTTTATATTGTTTACTTGTATATTTCTCTTAGGACATTGCATCAGGTGATATAGTTATAAGCATGCTATGAATAGCATAGACTCTACATGCAGTCAGTAATTTCAAGGAAACACTATTGTGATTTGGACAATATCTGTATAGAGTTTTTGTATAAATTTTGAACATTTTGTATCTTTCAACTATACGAAGTTCTAAGAACCCTTTTATAAATATAAAATATATTTGTTCTTGTTTAAAAAAAAAACACTAAATAGATGAGTTGATAGGATTTTTTAATAAGATCTCAATAGTTATCCATAAATTTAGATAATCTATGCAACTATGAACATACAAAAAAGACAAATATGTATTTAGGAAACTAAAAAATAACATTATATTATACCATCCAACCAAATCATATTGATAATCAATAATAATATTTTACAATATTTATAAAACTTAAATTAATTAATATACATATACTTCAAAATATAAAAACACTTTCAAAATTATACTCATATATTTTTTAACCAAAAAAAATTAAATATATTTAAAATTGAAATTATAGATTTTATCCAAAGTCTCCAAGTACTCACTTAATTATTGTTTTATTCATATTTAAAAATAAAATTCTATAGCTTTTATTTATGAATATAATCATTGCAAATTATTTAATAAAATAAAATAACGATTTATAAATAAAATTGTTATAATTAAATATAATTGTTATAATTAAATATAATTAGAGTCTCGAAACTCAAAATCTTTGTTACCTACTCACCTATCCGACCATAAGATCCTAGAGTGAATCCCATATGTACATTGACACATTAATGTTTTAAGGTTAGGTTTACCAATCTTAATTTTATTTTTTATTTTTCCTCTTACATTTAATGTTGGTCCTACTACTGCAACCTATAACACAATGCTTTAAGTTTATGCTCACAAGTCTTACTTTTACTTTTAAAGTTCCTCGAACCTTTATTATTTGATTCTCGGTCCTACATCTTAGTGGGCTTAGTATCTATACAGTGAAACTAATACCTCAACCACTTTACTCACCTTGCACTACTTTTAGTGTTCCTCAAACCTTTAATATTTGATTATTAGTCCTACAACTTAGTGGCTTTAGTATCACTGCAGTGAAACTAACACCTCAACCACTTTACTCACCTTGCACTTATACTACAATGATGTTTGGGTGCCGAGGAGGGAAATTATGCTAAGAGGATGGACCTAATTCATGGTTGTAAGCTTAGAAATCTCATGGTCTGCTTTCTATACAAGGCAAATATATATAATTGTTGAAAAAGTTCGACCTCTAGAGCTATAATGTGTATTCGTGTCATATTGGTCAGAAAGTCCACTCAAATAATCCACTAACCATGAAATGTAGGGACCATTAAAAATCATCATGAAATGTAGGGACCATTCAAAATCAACCAAGATCTGGTGAAAAGGAAAAAGAAAGAAGTGAATCAAATACATTAAAAGAAGAGAGAAAAAGGAAGTGAGTATAGGGGAGATGATAATTAACATTGTCTAAGAGTGAAAGTAAGGAAGGATAGGAAGATGAACTAACAATTTACGAGTTATAAAGATTTTGTGATTTTATAGTTGGGTGATTACAGCTTGTTAGAATTAGTTGAGTTTATAATTATTTTATTTTATTATCTCTATGTTGTATTCTAAATATTAAATTATTTTATTCTTATTGTTTGGTTTTTTTTTTCCAAAATCTAGTTTGAAATTTTTGAATAAATATAAGTTGTTAAAATTGTATGATTTAGGTGTTACAAGGGTTTTTGTTTGCGTTTACTTTATTTATGGAATAAAAAATGGATTCTGAGCAATGAAAAGTTATGATTTGTTTATTTTCAAAATGTTGGATTCCGTAAAAAATCGGCTAAAAAACAAATCAGTGCTAAGATCTCTCACATTACTACCTATTTATTCAAGGCCACCGCAACCCTAATAATATGAAGTTTTCCATCTAGTTTCTTGATTTCGATGGGGAATTAGGCCTAGTTTCATAAATAAAGCGAAGGGCTACCCCATGAAATTAAACTTGGCCAGACCTATTGATTATCCATTGTTTGGGATTTCTAAATCCATTATCCAGAGTGACCCATTTCTCATTTTTAAAATCTTTGGGAATATCTATGATGGGCATATAGAAAGACATAACAGAAGAAAAAAAGGGGGGCAAGAAAATTAGGGAAATGGTTTATTAGGTTAAGCCTAATAGTTAGACAACTCCACATCTTTACAAATAAGGTTCATTTCAATCTTAGCATCAACTTTTTTAATGAGATTGATAGGATAGTGTTGTGCTTAGATTATAACTTTGGTTTGGTCTAAGTACTTAATGCAATTAGAAAGTTTGATGATCATTCATTTGAAGGTGTAATTATGATTCCTATCACTTTATGCTCTATTAAATATTTTTTTAATGTGTTAAATATTTGTGATTTGCAAAATATGTATTAAAAGGTTTAGCATTTTTTAAAAGCTTTTTAGAAAATATTGAAAATTTATGTATTTTATAGAGAATTTTTTTTTTAAAACTAAAATAATGTTATTTGATTAAAAATGGATAAATATTTATTTGAATGTACAATTCATTTGTTGAAAATAGAAAAAATACCAAATAACTTGATTGTAGATTCTCCCTTGGTTTTGTACACATTGCTCTTCTTTTCTACATAAGTTTATGAAATATATTTATTTAAATGGTGAGAAGGGGTCTTACTACGGTATAGCATTTTTTTTTCCTTTTTTTTAATTGTGTTTACTAGCATCACAGGCTACTTCCATGGAAAGAACATACACCTTCTATTATTTACGAAGGATCAAGGTATCCCCAATGTCCATCATAACATGTCGCGATCTAGATTTGAACTTGTGTGGTGAGTATCACAACCAATGCTCCCAACCACCCAATCTAAATTATTTAAGTATCCATCGTTAAAAGTGCACAAGTCCTTTCTTCTTCTTGTTTCTTAGGATTTATGTCTAGTAAGGAATGCTTGCCTCTTTCAAGGTAGGGAAAACTCTATTTTTTAGGTTTGTCATCAAATAAAGTTCACATATGAAGGGATTCAGTCTACTGGGAAGGTAAAAGTTTCTAGGCAAGTTGTTAGTTGATAAATCAAAGTATGGGCATTTTTTGATGGGCCCTATCAAGGTACCCCTTGTTTATGTGGAGCCAGTGGTGCAGTGTTCTTTGATGTTAGAGACTCACAAGAATTATTTCAAGGTAGGATTGGGCAATGGTAAAAACAACTAGGTTGAATTGAATGTGTTAGTAGTTTAGAAGAGACTAGTAGTAAAAATAGGCGTTACATAGATTTGGATCCTTAGTGATTCAAAACTTGTTATTGAATGGATAAATGGGTTTTTTGGGATGCAAAATCAACCCTATCACCCTTGTTTGATCAAGTCTAGTTGTTGGAGTACATGTATTTTTCCATCACGTTTATAGAGAATTGAACATGCTAGTGAATGGTTTGTTTGAATAAGTATTGGTCGTTGGTACTTTGGAGATCTTTGAAGAAATGCTAGAGTATCTTATCTTGTTATTATCTCTTTCATCTATGATTTTTTTTTAAACTAGGGTTTGAAAGAGGTTATGATAGGAACTTTCAATATATATTAAAACTTTGTTAAGTTTGAATTTATATTAAATTTTATTTGCTTATATGATGTATGTATACATTGTACACACTATCTAAAGATTATCTAAATTTTAAATTTTGAGAATTTGTCATGGACACAATCATCTAAATTAGTTAGTTATGAGTAAATTTTTTGAATGATTTTATGCACTTGAAGATTCCATAGTAAAAATTTAAAGCTTTTTCCAAAAAAAATATTGTATAGAATATAAACATTATTATTCCAATTGAGAAAAAA
Organism: Larix kaempferi; assembly: GCA_027924585.1. Classification (NCBI taxonomy): domain Eukaryota; kingdom Viridiplantae; phylum Streptophyta; class Pinopsida; order Pinales; family Pinaceae; genus Larix; species Larix kaempferi. The sequence continues at coordinate 2,078,078 of BSBM01000594.1, read as the reverse complement.
ATTACTAAAAATTATATTTTAATTTTTAAATTTGTTATATATAAATAATTTTCAAAGCCAAGATTTTGATTGCATCGAGAGTAGATCTAACTATTTTTTGTAAAGATAGATCCATTATATTAAAATTTCAAAAAAACATATAGATGTCAATCATACAAATATCCACCATGCAAATGTCCCTTGGCTGGCCTGCCCAGAGGGAAACCATGCCAACCCATGAGTCCATATCTCATAACTATCTAGAATCTATCAAACTATTTAGAACTAAACAAGACCAAGAGCCCTTAAGGCAAAGAAAACAAATATCCTATTTTCTGACATCTATTCTAAAACATTAAAACAAAGTTTAGAAGAAATAGTAACCCCTATGATTCATTAGAGATAGTGATCACATGCACCTTGTTCTTAGGCTGTTGGTCACGAGGGTCCTGGGCTTGAATACCTTACATGTAGTGAGTTTTTCTAGTGCGTTGATTCGTTGTGTGAGCTCCTTAATCATGTTCAAACTTGCATTAATTTTTAAAATATGACCCCAGTTCCATTTTGTAATCGCTTCCACTTGCTTTCTCAACTCAAGCTCACATCGTTGAGCGTCCATCAAGGCTTTCACCATAAGCATTTTCATCTTCCAATACAAAAACACTATTTTGGTGTGCTTGGTATGGCAAGTTCAAGACGAGCTAGCGTCTGCAATCCTTTATGTCCACTCCATCTGCTCCTCCACAACGTCTTGCGACTCTTTCCCCTCCTTAATCTCCTGCTTAGTGTGGTCTAGGTACTATCTAGTTTCCTCATAGACCTCTTGAAAGTAATCCTGCTTGGATTACACCACCTCTCGTTGGATTTTGGGCATGTGAGGGCCCCACATAGAACCTCCTCAACCTCTTACTGCCCTATATTTTTCCATGCTTTGGGTGGCCTTCATGAAAATCCCACCATGGTCCTAGAACGACCTTGCTAACAACCTCTTCCTCACTTGCTCGCTCCTTGTCACAGTGGACAAAACGTCTGTAGAATTTGCATTGCAAATATCGTGCCTAGGGAGGTCGATAAAATTCACCGCCAACACCGCGAAATGATAACCATGGACATAGGGTTTACAGTATCTTTTCCCTGTGTCTACACCCTCGCCACTATCCAGAGTGTAATAACCATGACTATCACCACAAGCATCCACCCTGTCACCCCACCATTACAGTTAGTTTCCACAATCCTCCATCTCCCATGGTTGTTCTTAGGGTACAGTCTCTTGCTAAGCCTCATCTTACTAAATCCACCCCAACTTAAACTTGTATCCATCCTTGCATGCATGACGCCACTTGATTCAATGAGATGGCTAGGTGACAGGTTGTGGGCTGGGTGTCCCATCACCCTTACCATCCATCCCCTCCCCGTCGTACTCCAACATGTGGGTGAGAGTAGATATATCTTTTAAATGCTTGGTAGGTTCTGATTTTTAATTTAAATTTATCACTTTTTAATATTAATATGTTGGTTTTTTTACTTTTGTGTGTATTATATTAAATAATTTTTTAATAATACTTACATTGTACTTTGACTAAGTACTTTCCTTTTGCATTCCTATGAAAAAGATTTAAAATAAAAAAAATTGGAAAGATGTAATCATTTATTCATAACTTACAAATAAGAAATGCAAAATTAATGATTTTTGAGTAATAATAGGGTAATGTGTTGACAACAAATACCAGGCCCATCAATAATTGTCATCATTTTTAAAATAAAATTTTGATGATTTTTAATAATTAAAGAAAATATTTTATAGAAATAATAATGATAATCATTATTATTTTTTATAAGCCCATAGTAAAGGATTAATAATCTTTATAGTTAATTGGAAAGATAAAAAATGTTGTTTAAAATATTTATAAAGAGAAAACGATACTAAAATATTTAATGGTCTTTTTAATAATTAAAGAAAACATTTTATAGAAATAATAATGATAATCATTACTAAGCCCATAGTAAAGGATTAATAATCTGTATAGTCCATTGGAGAATGCAGGTTTTCACAATCCAGAAACTTAATCCAGGAAAAAATGTTGTTTATAAAATTTATAAAGAGAAAATAGTAAGTGATAATGATTAAGATATTGATATAGTATGTGTATAAGATTATCAATACAAGTAATGATTTTTAAAATAAATTATGTAGATCATATTTTTTAATTTGTTAAATTTAATTAATTAAAGTTTTGTATTTTATTTTTATATTTATAATAAAATTTTATAAAAATATAATGTTTTTGTGTAGTGTGAGTTTTTTTTACAAATTTAATTAGAAATAACTAAATTTTAATTTAATATAAAATTGTTATTTCCCTCTTTACCAATCATGATTTTAAATTAATTGTTATACTTTATATGTTCAAAAATTCTCTATCCACTATATTCTAACAAACAGAGGACTATTTGAAGTCTCATTCGAAAGGAAGAAACATATACTTTGAATATTTGAACCATGATAGGAAATATCAACAACCGGCCTTTCCCATCAAAGTCCCCGTTGACAAAAGTTAAAATTTTAAAGGCAAATTCAAAGTGCAGATTAAAATGATCACCTGGTTAAATTTTCAAAGTCTGCTATGCACATCCTCATCCAGTCATGGTGGACTGTCAAGGTAGCAGCAACATACAACCGAGGTACCACTATGGATAATATTTCAAAATACCATCTAGGCACTGTCCTTTCTTTATTGGGAAATGAGCTCCTATAATACTTATCCTCCTTTTGACTGTTGTGCCCTTTCTAGAGCTCAAAATTCATTGAAAATAACAAAAGGTTTAAAAATATTCATGTCCAATGCCAACCCATGTCCTTTCTAGAGCTCAAAATCCAATGACAATAACAAAAGGTTTAAAAATATTCCTGCCCAATGCCAACCCACAATTCCACACCATTGAAAAAAAAAGCTGATTTTGTATTAGTGCTGTGTAGGGCCAGCCTTCAGAGAGAATTTGCAGAAAGCATTCCATTGGTCTTGAAAAGAGGTTTAAAATGGGGTATTTTTTTTTCTTTTCTCTTTTTCATGGATTTCCATGTCAAATCAGATAAATTCCCCGAGGTTCACAGAGGGGCCACTAAGTTTATAAATCCTCATATCAGCCTTTGCTATGAATCATGCAATGCAAGTCTTTGATTGGGGAGGGAGACACTAGTATAAGGTGCATTAGTGCTCATAATGTGTGGGGGATTACAATGTCGGATATTTCCTTTGTAGGGAATGCCATACCATTTATTATAATTAGGCATTTTAGGCCTGTTTTGATTGAATTCGAAGACATTGGCGACCTTCATACGCCATCTTTTTAAGGGAGCAATCTGTGAAAAAATTGGTTTTTTTTTTTTTTATAGCTGCGTCTTCTTGTTGTGGAAGCATTCATTCTTGAGTTAAGTTATCAACATATGTAGATGTTTGCTCAATGAGAATGACCCAAAATTGGCTAGATTTTAATCTTCTTTTCAAAATGCGGTAATTAGCCCCTGAGATTGAAGGAAGACCTTGCCCTTCAAATGTGATCCCAGCTGCTAAATTTTGGAGATTAATGTGAGCCTGCAATCTGTATAAAGATCTGGTTTTGCAGGGTGTTTGATGGGTTTTGGCAATTGGAAGCAGTTCTACATTGGAAACTTTACACTGAAGGAAGAACATCCTCCTCCTTGCACATCATTTAATCCATGCTAGCTTGTGCTCAATCTTGCAAGTTTCAATGCTCTCTGTAACAACTTGAACTACTTTGATTTAATGCTGGCGAAGATCAAGGCTCTTTTACAAGCCCATGCTTATTAAGCATCCATGTTCTCATTGTGGCTTGGGACGTAGCATTGAGGAGGAGAAAGGAGACTTTTGGGGAATGAAAGTGGAGACCAGAACAGAAATGCTGCTTGAGGTGAGTTATCACCATTTAGTTTTTAGGCATGTGGTTTTACATATGTCTGTCTTGGTTGTTTGATGTATATCTGTGATAGATTTTTGAGAGATTCTGATGAAATTGATTTTTCTTCTCTAAAGCCACATAGATTCTTGAATGATTCACCATATAAATTTGACTGATACACCTCTCTTTCCATGTTTATGTCAGGCTAAGGGTCTTCTGCTTTTACTGAAAACTGCCTGTCATTTTTAAGGATTCCATTGCTGGTTTCTTCATAGGAAAAGATGGGTTCTGCCATGCAGTAAAGGCAGAGGATTTATATATTGATCGAAGATATAAGATCTAGTGCCATAAGTTACTACTGGCATTGCCTGTGAACAATCTTCTGCTGTTGTGTCTTCATGCTGGTGCTGCCTCTGGGTTGATATACAATTAGGATACTACATAAACATGGTGAGACTGCAATATGCTTTATTGTTGGTGGCTGCAAGTATTGTTCCCAGTGTGACAGCTCTGGATAAGCAATTCCATCATACAACTGGTGGGGAGCACTTTGTTGTTAAGGTATAATCTAAATACTTATTTGTTTTTTTGGTATATTTCTTCTGATCTTACATAGGTTTTCTGATAGTCCTCAGGGAAAATCAATCCATCATAAGCTAAAGAACACTAGGTTCTTTAAAGTGCTGATAGATTTAGCCCACAAGACAGGCAGGCTTAGGCTTGCAAATTTCAAAATTACTCTCTTCTTCCATCTGTAGGTAGCTTTTTTTATATATATAGTCCATTATGGCTTCCTTAACCAACCAAGTAGAAGGATATATAGTCTTTCAAGACTTCCTTGCCAACCAAATAGAAAAAAAGGACTGGTTGACAATTTCCAATATCATCTGTGATTGAAAATCCTTCATTTGTAATTTTTTTTACTATTTTGATAAAAAAACTCTTTACATCTGAATAAGTATAAGATATTAATTTCTTAATTGATAATGAACTAAACTTAAATTTATGAATTATTTTTAACGTTTACAAGTTCAATGAACTAAACTTAAATTTATGAATTATTTTTTACTATTTTGATAAAAAAAACTCTTTACATCTGAATAAGTATAAGATATTAATTTCTTAATTATTCCATGGATCAAGAGAATTGAACTTGTAAACGTTAAAAATAATTCATAAATTTAAGTTTAGTTCATTATCACTTAAACCAACTCTCAAAATAAAAAATAATATAACCTACATAAAATACACTAATTATATTTATACGAACCCCACTTCATCTAAAATTTAAGTCTAATATATCATTCAATGCACGGTTACATAATTACACTTAAAATGATGGGTCAACCATCTCCAACAGCGCTGTAGAATACAGCACATTCTTATTTTATTTTAATCAATCAGTACATTGGTAAACCTTATTGAAAATTGGTCAAATTTAATAGAAAAAATTATAAAGAAGGCTGTGACAGGAAATAATTGAAATGCAAAGGCAACTAAAACTGCAATCTAGACTACCATTTGCCAAACTGAAAGGACAAATGGGATGTGCTCATATTTTTCCAAAACTCTTACCTTGCTACATTTTCCAAATTTGTATTTCTTTTAATCCAAATATTTCATGCTGTCCTGTTCTTTTATGCATTTAAAAATGCATCATTAAAATACTTGTGTAATAGTAGATATATATTAATTTGGCAATAGTGGTATATATTGATTGTGTAATAGTGAGTATTAAACCTAGCTATAAGTTTTGCCAAGTGCTTGCTATCAGTTATTGGTTACTGTACTAGTGCTTAGGAGTAAATAATTTTTTTAATGGAAATATATATTAAATTTATTTTGAATAATTTTTTGGTATATTTCTAAATCTCTAAATTGGATGAACAACTCTTCTTTTCCCACGTTATTTATTTGGTGAATTTACTGACTATATTTCCCACTCATAAAAAACCAACCAAGTGACTGCAGGTTTCATCATTTTGATTTAAAATGTTTAACTTCTTTAATATTGTGTTAAATTTTTTGGAGATTACCTGTAGTAGTTTTGAAACAATCAAGTGGACACTTCTCTCAAGAACTTCATCTTAATCCTAAAGAAAGATAGATGGAATGTCCACTCGAAACATTTCAAAACTACTACACAAAAAATCTCCAAAAAATTGAACATAGTTGAACATAGTTAACACCATGTTCGAGCACTGTGAAAACATTCATGCTCTTCTAATATTCTCCTATATTTCTACAGAAGTCACTGCTTACATACGAGAAGGTGCACGGATTCCTCATGTGGGCTTCCATGGGATTACTTATGCCAATAGGCATTCTGCTGATCCGAATGTCCAAGACTGCAAGAAAGCAAGGCTCCTCGAGAAGATTAGAGCTTCTATTCTATCTCCATGTCGCTCTACAGGTTCGAACCTGCAACATCATCCTCCTTCTATAATCACTGTTCACTGTATGTATGACTTTTGACTCTACTGATGTTGTGGCCCTTACTCTGCAATCAATCAGACCTTAGCAGTAATCCTGGCAACTGTGGGTGCCATATTATCTGTGTTCAAATTCAATAACAAATTCCAGTATACCCATCAAAGGCTAGGCCTCGCCCTCTACATAATTGTATGGCTTCAACCCATTGTTGGCTTGCTTCGACCTGAAAGGTATTGACGTTGACCGTATGTTCTGTATTTATTTTTATTTTTACATTTGGGTTTGTTAATTGCACACAAGCACAGAAGCAAAATAGGCTACAGTAAAATAACACCAGATTTGAATCTATAACTTATGGCTCTTACGTTTATAGTATGTCTTGGATGGATGGTTCATCAAACTTATTGCTTCTACTTCCACAATATGGATGGTTCACCAGATTGAACCAGAGACTAGATCTTTGTTTTATATGTACATATATATAAACACCAAAGTTAGGCTTTGATAGCTTCCATTGAATTGCAGGGCCATGAAGGGCAGATCCCTGTGGTATTTTGTGCATTGGCTGCTAGGCACAGGAGGGGTAATACTGGGTATTGTGAACACTTATAGTGGCTTTCATTCTTACGAATTCCTCAACTCAACCAGTTTAAGGACAGTCAACATTTTGTTTTCCATAGAGGTATCCTTCATAGCAGTATTTTATCTGATACAAGATCGATGGAATTATCTCATTCAGCAAGGTCCCTTAAAAACCAAAACTGTGGCACCTGCTATTGTAGATTCTCAGCAGCAACAGCCACAACAAGATCAAGTACCAGCCTCTCAAGGCCATGTTACTTCTGTGGAGTGTAGTGGAATATTTTTCAAAGTGTAGTGGATTTTCCAAATATTGCAGTGTTGTTATTTGCATTTGTATGATTTGCATGCCATTTTCTTCAATGCTAGCTAACATACGTTGATATGGTTTCCATGTTGTTTCAAGATGGCGTGGCCTAATTTGCAGTTGTACAAAGACAAAATTTGATGAAAGACTTCTAATTTTATAATCCAGAATGCAGAACATTATAAAATCATTATAAGTGAAAATGGGATTATGAATTAGCAGCTCTGCTTTGAAAAAAATCAATGGATGACTGTACTATTTACAGATAACCAACCAACAAACTATAATGGTAAGAGTTATGGCTATAATGGTATAGTTCAGAACATTATAAAATCATTATAAGTGAAAATGGGATTATGAATTAGCAGCTCTGCTTTGAAAAAAATCAATGGATGACTGTACTATTTACAGATAACCGACCAACAAACTATAATGGTAAGAGTTATGGCTATAATGGTATACTATAATGGCAGGAGTTGACAAGCTATAATGGTATACTGATGATATTAACATTATAATTATAATGAATAGTAAGTTTAATTTAATTTTGAACTCTAATTAAAGTTGATTAAGGTTGGGTGGGTTGTTGATCTCCTCGTGGGATCATGAGTTTAGCTACACTTACTATTACAGTTCCAATCCTCTCCTTACCAAGTCAACATGTCTGTGAAAGCTCCTTTAACACTTTTTTTTAAACTCAGTCAGTTTATTTTAGATCAAGTGAAGATCCTCACTATGGGTTGTTAACCACATGTCCTTTTTGGGCAAAGTCAACATGTCAATGGCAGTCTTTAAACAATTGTGTTTTTTAACCAAGTCAATAAGGCCATTGAGGATCTTTAAACACTTTCTTTCTCCAAGTCAACATGCCTGTTGATGTATCCATAGAGAACTTACGAAAAGTTGTAAATGGAGGTCACAAGTTCAAATCACTCCGGCTTACCTGTGCCCCATGCTTGCGGGCTGTGTGGGTGCACCTAGGGGTATAGTGGTAGCGGACGGGATTGGATCCTTGGACCCCATGTCACGCGAGTACCAACCCCTTCCCAGTTGCCGATTCCCCTAGCTACAAAACAAAAACCACTGTCCAAGTTAAAGTGTCGGGGAGACTTTATAATAAGATAGCATATACCAAAAAGAGTCTCAATTATTAAAGAGAAAAGAAGAAGGAAAGAAGAGAGAAGTGAATATTCTGATTGATAATTACATATAAAATAGAAGAAAGTAGAAGAGGTTGAAGGGTTATTTTAATTAATTGTTGTAAATGTTCTTGAGCATTTGGTTAGTTTTATGGTGATAGGTGCATGATTGGAATATTTCTAGGTGCACTAGTTTATATTGATGAGTTTATTAGGGATGTCATCCACAAATGTGGCCCGAGCATAACATAGATTTCTTTACTATGTTTTCCTTTGAAAATAAAACGAATTACATTAAAAGAGTATTCTTCAATTGACATAACATCCACATTTTCCCCTAAATGGTAACTCTTTTCCTTAAATTATCATCCTTAGATTAACAAATTTGTGCTCAACAAGTTCTTTTGTAAATATATCAACAACTTGGTCATTTGTTCTACAATATTTCACAACAATCTATCCATCATGTACATTCTCATCAATGTATTGACATGTTGAAATGTCTCATGTCAAAAATAAGGATTCACCGTAATGAAAAATTCAAATTAGACTCCTCATTGTTTGGTTTGGTGTAAGGAACCATCTACATTCTGGCCCAACCACCATTACAGATTTGGAGTTTTATCAATTATAGCTCGTTCTACCGTTTAAGTATTTGCAATATGAAATAAATGAAATGCACCTACTATAACATGCAAAAATCCATAATAATGACCAAGCTAACCTAACAAAAAAAACATAGTACGAAACATATCATTGCTTTTACCCTCAACAAGAAAGTTACTATGCATAATAAGAGCAGAGATATATGTGATTAGATTCATATTAAAAAATACTGAAATTGAATAGGTCATTACAATCCTATGTTGACAACTATAGTCAAACCATTCGAGAGACAAACAAAAGTAAGATACCTTAACTACATGTATGAAAAGTTTAAATATTCTTGGTTTTATAATAAAATATTACATTTTTCACTGATTTAATGGAGCTTTGATTATCACAAACCATTATGGGTCTTCAATTCCCGAGAGTATGATTCTATAATTATACTCCTTGGCTACATATTTATTGATTTACAAGTATACTCTTATGGTCACATATTTATTTAGTTACAAGATGGAATCTTTATATTTAATCTCAATGAAGAAAAATTCAATGATGAATTTGATTGTATATAACAAAATACACATTAACTAAGATGGAATATATAATTAGACGTTGATTTCCTATAATTATAGTTAGTGATCTAATTATAGTTTGTATATATCAAGTTTAAAATCAAAATTTAGAACATATTCAATACCAAAATAATGTCTTTTTTTATATTAAAAAAAGTTTTTTACAACATTCCAATGTTAAACATATCTATTAGAAATGAATCTAGAAACCATATCAACTACAAAATAAATATTTGGTTTAATGATACAAGCATAAAATAAATATTTGGTTTAATAATACAAGCATAGGATGCTACTAATTAATTATTGATGTAAAGTATTTTCTATTTTTTCACTAAAATAGAAAACATTCAATTTTACACATAGAATTGTTATTTATAATAGAATCAAAGTGTCCATAAAACTGTTAAAATTAGTTGGCTAAGGCAAAGTATATCAAGACCAAGAAGCAACATCATGTAGACCAATGTGCCCGACAATAACACACACCCTTTTAAGAACTCGAGGAGATTGACTAAGAGGATGGAAACACATAGTAAAATGTAACCCTGTAGATACAAATTGGAACAACTGTGTTAGAAATTGGAATCAATGATCAATGAACAAAAAGGCTATCTCTAAAACAAAATACTGCTTGGAGCATACCTCTAGTAGGAATAAAAAAATACCAGTCCTAGTCAAAAGACTCGAAAAGAGCCCTATGAAATAATCTTATCCCCTTGTCATTTCGAAGAAATAAGCATACCTTCTAGTTCGAAGAGAACATTCTTGGAAAGACCATGGGCCTCTGAATTGAAGATCCTTAAGGCACATGTAAAATGAAAGAGCTGGAATTTCTGCTGTAAAGATCTAATACCGGCCAGCCACTAGCCCAAATGGAGGACCTATATGTTGTTTGTCCAGTGTTGCATAAATTGTCTCAAGGAAGGTATCGGCAAGGGTCTGGAATATAACTTCTCGGTGGTATTGGTGGAAAATATTGTAAAATGTCGGAAGGCCTATAAAAAATACAAAAATACTCATTTTTTTCAATTTTTAAAACATATAAAGCAAAAACAACATCAAATAGACACATTGCTACATAAATATGATGATACAATTAATAAATAAGATGCATAACATGTCAAGTGGTCACAGATCTTTACTAAATTGAAAATTCTAAAACATGTTCTTGATAGGATGATACAAAATCACATAAACAGATCAAAATAAATGTATCTCATCAGATGAATCATCATGACGCATCTAGATACTAAACAGTACATAATATAATCAAAATTATAGATCATAGGAATCCCAATCATCAATTCCCTCTACCCCTTTTACGGGTAAAGGGCGCCACTCTTCCTTTGGAAGTAGTAGGTGATTGTGGAGGTACTTGGGATGAGGTTGGAGTGGAAGATCCAGAGCCTCCAACTACTCCAGCTGAAACGGAAGACAAAGTGGGTTGTCTCCTACCAGCCCCAACTCCAACTACAGGTCTCTGTGGAGCTGGTGGTGGTGGCATTGGTTGTACTGGAAGATCAATCTCCTCCTGAACATATGTATACACTGGAAGTGGATCATCCCCCTGCTCCTGCGCCCCCTCCCCCTCCATCATCGTCTCCTGCCCCAAATCATCTGTGTGATTCTCCTCCTCCAACTACTCAGGTGCCTCGTCCATCTCAGGCTTCTCCATCTCCACCCTCCACTGAGTAGTGGTGTCAATGGCATCCAAATTATGGCCTCTGTGTCAAGTTCTTTGTTAAGTTGCTTCACCCATAGCCTTATAGTTATTAGACATACACCATGTCATTAAGGCATTGGGTACCTAACCTGTATGAACATTGAGTGCCATAGTTAGTAATGGTATAAATTGTAGTAAATTAAAATTTAAAAATATAAACAATTTAAAATTTGATTGTTTCATTTTTGAACATTTCTAACCCATTGTGCTTCTTGGAGTGTATCTTTTCAAAGACACTCCAATTGCACTCACACCCTAAAGAACTGCAAGTTTGGATAAGCACCCGAATGACAAGTTTCTGTAACTCTGGGAGATTTCCACCATAGTGTTTCCACCATACATATACAATGAATAAAATGAAAGGATTCAATGGAAGACAACAAATTATATTTCCATCAAGTAATAAATGTCAAATATATATAAAGGAAAAAAACAAAATTTGAAATTGAAGCTTACATGGCATCTTTGCGGTCCTATCTAGGATAGCCATCTCATAACCCAAAATCCCAAATGCCATCCTATATATCTCCATCTGTCTAGAAATATCTAAGCATTCAACTGGAGTGTGCACCATCCTTTGAACACACTGGAAAAAACCATCCATGACCTCACCATCAAAAGTAAATCCACAAGCATAAGTGAATGCAAGGTTGAGGAAGAGCCATGCTGCATGAATGGGACGATGGAGAGTGTTATTCCATTGCTTATCAATCACACCCCAAATATGAGCTCTCTTGGTGAGTCCTTCCTCCCCCTTGTCATCATAGTATCGATAGATAGCTCCTTGGCCCTATCCATGGCCTCAAACAAGTAACCCATTATAGGCTTGTCACCATCAACCAATCAAAGAACCTTTACCAAAGGTTCACTAACGGTACATACTTCACCTACTACACTCCAAAATATCTGGTCATGTCCCACAAGTTGGGATATGGCTTTCCCATCTTGTTTGGTGCTATAGACACAAGCAACCCACTCATCAGAAAGAAACATCCTCTGTAACCCCAACACACTCTTGAGGAGCAACTGAAGAGAAATGAAGCTGGTGGCGAAACGTGTGATCGCAAGATGCACCAAATCTCTATTCCATGTGAACTATCTCATGAGTGAAATAACATATGTGTGATTATATATGTATTTGGTCACAATCCGAGCTGAATCAATGGTTTCCTTGATCCAAGGAATTTTTCCCATGTACTCTAGCATCAAATCAATGCAATGGGATGCACAAGGACTCCAGTACAAGGTTAGATACCTCTCCATGAGCAACCTCCCAACAACAACATAATTAGCATCATTTTCTGTGACGACTTGGGAAACATACTGCGGGCCTATCTCTTGGATAAAGCCATCCATCAACTCACATAATAATTATGCATCTTTTGTATATGCACTTGCATCAACAATTTTGATAAACATTGTTCCCCTAGGACAACTAACCAAGAGATTTAGAATTGACCCGCCCTTTGTATCAATCGACCCATTTGGCATCATGGTGCATCCAATGGTCTCCCATGATTCCCTGATCCTAACTATTCTTTGTGCAATCAACCTTTTCCCCTTGAAGAAGATTCCCTCTCAAATCATTATAGGAAGGGCCCCTATACCCCTAGCCAACAATAGCAGCAGATTCAAACATGGCATGGTAGAAGGGGTTCTTGGCAATGTTAAATGGTATATCACTCCAAAGAAAACATTTGGTCGCAATCTTGTCGGCCTCCTCCTTCTCCTTTGTTTTAACCAATGACCAAATAGAAGGTTGACCCTCAATGTTGACCTCGCCACAAAGAAAGGTGAGGTTGATGAGGGGATTCGAGAAGCTGTGTGCCATATGGATGAGGAGTGGGATTGTGGTCCTACTCTTCCCATTGAGGCACTTGTTACATTGTTGGTACTTGTAAGTTCATTTTTGCAAGCCTCCTTCTCATCCCTCTTATTAGGAATATCAATGATAGATTGGATTGCAATGCACATAATTTCTGGGGTAGTTTTGTCACAAGCATACACATCAAACCCAGTGAGTTTTGCAAGGTGATATTTCAAGTGGCTAATTCCTCCATAAATGTTTTTGCCACAAAGATTGCATGTCAATATTTTTCTATTGGGAAGTTATACTAGCTCACCATACACCCACATTGGATCCAATGGATTTGGCATTTGTTGAGGAGAAAATATTAAACCTATGGCACAAAAAAAACCAAAATAAACACATAATAATGCAAAGCTTAAATAATGAGAGCTAGAAGAATGTGGAATGATTAAATCTTCCATTCAAAAACAACAAGGAGAGGCACATTCCAAACCCTAGCCTAGGTCTAGAAAAACAAACAAATGAAGCCAACAACTTTTATACATACTTGGAAATCTTGATGGTTTGAATCCCCACTCCACAATCTCTCGGCTAATGGAAACAAGATCTTTGTATTTATCCTTCTTGGATGGATGCACAATGTTCCCCCACACCTCTCTTGCTCTCTCACACTTTAGAAAACATAAAATAATGTTGAAGAATGTAACTTCAGAATATATTCTTATTGTATTTTTATTGTACTTCCTTCGGTAAATATTCATATTGTATTTGATTATGTAAAAACCCTAAAAGAAATAATGTAAAATAGTCAAGTCGGTTGAGTGGGTAAACTACCCCAAACAATGGGAAGAACTGCCCTAGTCAGGTCAGCCTAGTTATATAAAATTACCAGTTTTGTGACTAGTACAAATAGGGTGGCGCCTAGCTCATTTGTGCATCATCTCACTCAAGCAAGTTTGCATGAGTAGTAGCAGAAAGGCAGGTTCGCTTGGGAGAAAGAGTCGCTGCATTGAATACATCTTTTGTTCTCAGGTTATTGTACGGGATTGACATTGTACTTTCTGATGAATCTATACTGAAGAAGTTTTGCTGGGTTTTTCCCATGAAAGGGGTTTCCCAGGGTAAATCTGTGTGTTCTCTTGCTATGTTGTTCTTGTCTATCTTTTAGGATCCTATTGTATATGGTTATTGTGATAATCATATAAATTGTTTGAAGATCTAACATAACCATATTGGAAGTATCAAAATTCTAACAAATGAAGCAATAAAACACAACTCACTAACTTAAAAAAATACTCCGGCAAAAAGATCGACTCACGAGATATATTCACAATATATCGCGATATATTCAAAGTGTTGCGATATATTGAATATATCAGATTTATCGTGATATTTTGAATCAGATATATCAAACAATGGAAAATGTCAGCGATAAATCTTATATATCGGCGATACATGCAATATTTGTCCATGGGCCCATTCTATTAATATATTTGAATCTCCCACTACTTGGAGATGCATGACCCTCACCGGGTTAGCAAAAAGAAGGAGACCAAAAAGAGCCTGTAGCTCGCTCTTCATATTTGAACCATGTCTGCAGCCAATCCAACATTTATAAACTGGAAAATAATCTAACTTGAGGATCATACCAACCCCACAAAAATTTCCATCGTCTTGTGAAGCTCCGTCGAAGAATCCGGTTGGGAAGGTACTGTCAATCCGTTGAGTCTTTGAGACTATGTGTAATTCCTTATAAGCCACAATGTCCACTAGATAGACCTTTGAAATGTTTATAGGCTGATCTAAGCAGAGTTTCTGTGCTTCCAAATTTGCAAAAAAACATAGACAGGAAGGTCGATCCAGGAAGAATCCGCAGCGAGCCATCCCCAGAGGTTTTCCTCAAAGGGGGATTCCTACCAATCCTTAGAGAAATAGAGGACGTGTTTCACTTCCCTCCAGCATAAATCCACATCTCACGAAGAGTTGATAGATATTTTCCTCTTCCAATTTACATAGCACACATCTGTTTGGACCATTACCGCCTCGTTTAATATAGTTATCTCATGTAAGGATCTTCTCTAAGAGTAACCAGCTGAAACATTTGATCTTCTCGGGGCATTTCCACTTCCAGATCTGGGAATACCACCATTTTATCTATTGATTGTGTTTGGCCCAAATAACAACTTCGTAGGCCTGCTTTGCCGTGACTTGGCCGTTTTTTTGGTTCCAAGACGAAACAAGAGTATTCAGATTATTGGATAGGAATAGGGGGGTAACCCGTAACAACATTTTAATATAACGATTCCACTCTTTCTCCCACACCTTAGGCAGGCCAATATCCTCTTCGTCGAGCTAGCAGTGTATATCAATAGGAGTGAGAATTATTATAAATTTGGGAAAGAATCAGGATGCTTCTTTCTATGAGCTCCTGAAGTAGAGCGGATGGAAGAGTAAATGAGCCTGCCCCCCCTACAAAGTGGTATTCTCCTACTCGTATCCTCAAACCAATCTTTTACAACATCCACTACTTCTAGCAAGTCCCTCTAGAAATTGGAGACACCTGGGATAATTTTCACTTCCTGTCTGAGCTAACTGTCTATAGAAGTGTTCTGCATATATTTTATCTTCATAACTGAACTCCACAGACCTTCTGAGAAAAGGAAGCTCCGAAGGATTTTTTCCGCTAGTGCTTTACCGAAATCATATAAATTTTTCAAAACCCAACCCCCAAAGTCTTTTGGTCTAGCAATACTTTCCCATTTTTCCAAATGGTAGAACATTTTGTTCTTGTTACCCAACCATAGGAAATTAAAGCATCTATGATGGATTTTGTTCAGAATAGAACAAGGGATTTTTTCCAAGGAGAGCCAATAAATTGGAATGCTCAGAAGGACTGACTTCACCAAGACTAGTTGACCACCCAACGAAAGAAAACGGTAGCACCAATTGTCAATACGCTTACCTATCTTCTTGCCAATCAGAAATGTGATAATTATTTGACTTTAAGAAGTAACCCAAGTATTTGATCCCTATCTCAAGAGACTCGGTTCTGAAGGGGAACAAGAGCAATAGTTGGTCTAAAAAAACTTGACTCACCCCCGAAAACAAGAAAACTGATTTGTCTGCATTTACCTTCATACCCGTGGCTTCACAAAATATGTCCAAGCATTCTTTTAACACCCGCCACTCCTTAATGCAACCTCTCCCAAACAACAAGACATTGTTGACAAAGAGTAAGAGGGATAACTTGCTTCCTTCTGCTATTTTGATCCCAACCAATTTTCCATCGGCCTTGGATTTCATGATTAAACGAATTAGGCCTTCAATAATCAACAAAAATAGGAGGGGAGACAAAGGGAACCCCTGACAGAGATCCATTGAGATTCTAAAAAAATGAGTTGGGACCCTGTTCACCAGAACCGAGAAGGAGGCAGAGGCTATGCGAGCCATGATCCAGTGAATTATTTGTATTCGCAATCGTATCTTAAGAAGAATACGCCTGAGGAATCCCCAATCTACCCTTTCATAGGCTTTCTCAAGACAATTTTTAGAAGAACAACCTTCATTTTCTTTGACTTGATGGAGTGCATGCACTCCTGGGCTACACCCACATCATCTAAGATTTGTCTGTTACTTAAAAATCCAAACTGGTCCTTTAAAATACACCATGAAAGAACTAGTTTAATCCGGTTTGCAATAACCTTTGATATCGGTTTATAAATCAAATTTTGCAACAAGAAATAGGGCGAGAATCTGCGAAAGTTTGAGGGCAAGATACCTTTGAGATCAATGCTAGGAAGGTTGAGTTGAGTGTGCCACTGATAAATCCTTTGGACCTAGATTCTTCAACCACAACTAGTATGTTGGGTCCCATAACATCAAAGAAAGCCAAAAATAGCTCGAACATCCAACCGTTAGGGCCTGGGCTCTTATATTTTGAGAAACCTTCAAGAATATTCTTGATCTCTACAAGAGTCACCTCTGCAAAAGCATGGTTTGATTCCTCATCTGAAAAGAAACGAGGATAGTTACTGATTACATCAGTCTAGGAACCTATAGAGTTTATGTCATGTTCCTTAAATAGATCACTAAAATGTGTTCTGGCACCCTCCTCAAGAGCTTATTGATGGTTAAGACAATTACCATGAGCATATGTCAACTTCCAAATGTTATTAAGGTTACAATGATGTTCTGCATACCTATGAAAAAATGTAGTGTTTTGATTTCCTTGGGCTATCCATAGTTCCCTGCTCTTGAGGCACCAAGCCTCCTCTTCCAAATTCAAGATTTTTATCTTTCTTCCTTCCAACTCCAAAATTATAGTTTTTTCTTGAGAAGAGATGATATGTGGTGTGTTATTGGCATAGATATCAACCACTCTTTTTTCAATGACTGAAATCTCCTCCTTTAGTGCCCTTTTTTTTTGTTTCTCCCAACTATTGACTGATTGTTTGAGGGCTTGAAGCTTTCAAACAAATGACTCCGTTGTGGATGTATTTGTCTCAATAGAATAAGAAGACCAACAATCTATCACCAAACTCTTAAACTCAGTCTCAGCAAGCTTGCTGTGGTTAAATTTAAAAGTATAGTTTGGCCTTTCCAATCCCACATCCAACTGTAAGAAAATTGGAAAGTGATCTAAGATAAAAGAAGTAATGATCCACGAATGGAACTTATCCACCAACTGGGTTAGTTGCTCTTCCATTAGGTATCTGTCCAGTCTTTTAGAAATACCTTCTTCCCTTGAACGACCATTGCGCCAAGTCGACCTGATTACAGTAGGAGCGACATTTGTTAGGCTTGAGTCCAAGATAATATCATTAAAAAATGGGGCTAAAGGATCAAATCTAGACCTCCTCCCCCAACTTTTTCATGCTGATAGAGTAAAGTTCAGGTCTCCTACTACGATTATGTTTGGGTCCTTTAATAAGTCTGATGCACACACTTCGCTCCAAAACAAATCCCAGTTATGATATGGAGCATAACAATTCATAATTTTCATAGGTTTACTCAAGTCCTTAGCCGATCCTTCCAGGAGAAATCCAATAGAGGCAGCATAAGGAACTAAGCTGAAAATTCTAGGATTCCACACAACAAGCAACTTTCGTGAAATTCCATCTGCATCTGTTGAACAAAGCATCTAATTGTGAAAAATATTGGAACAAATTTCACGCGCCTTAGTACCACTTACAATAATTTCCTAAAATAAGATCAAGTTTGGATTATGTTCTTCCACTAATATACAAAGGGATAGTTGTTTGGGACGCCCTCCTAATCCCTTGACATTTAGAGACAACAAGATCATTTTGGAACCCTAGCTAGGGTCTTCTGTGCTCTAAGTGCTGGAAAACCGCTGTTAAAACTAACCGCGGAACATTTGAAGATACACCTATATTGATTGGTTTCCCCTCTGTTTCAGCCAGTCCCCCCTTAACAGGCGCTGGAGGACCTCTCTTAGAATTTCTTCCACTATTTCCCAAACTTGTCTGCATTGAGTTCGTTTTAAGATCCGCTAGGGTTGTGTCACCCACTAAGTGCTCTAAGCTGGAGAGAGGTATTTTTCCTATGAAGACAGTGAGGGGGATCTTCTTAATATAATATTTGAGCATTATATGATGATTAAATCAAGCATGAATAGTTGTGCAATAATATATATGAATCATTACACATTAATTTTGAGGAGAATAAAGACAATGATTTTATTATGAGATGAATGGATTAATGAAAAGAGGTTATAATATATAGAAGACCAATTCAAATTACGTTAAGGATCAATTTGGATTGTCCATGCTATGTATAGAGGGTTCATGCTATGCATAGAGGGCTAGTCAGTCTTAACTGAGAGAAAATAACCTCAATAAGTCGTGCATGCATTCCTAGATTGAGTTAACTGATAAAGGGACTCATTGATCACTCATTTAACTGAATGACAATGTGCATGTCCCTAAAATATCTCAGAAGGGCACTATTGAATTAATTAGGGCGCTAATGAGTATTAAGGGTCAGTTAGAGTTAAATTTAAGCTAAATCACTGAAGTTGATTTAGCTCTAACTCATGTTCTTCCTTAAATCATGTAAAAATTCCCCTAAATCAAGGAATGTGCCTCAAACCAAGGAAGGTGCCCCAAAATATAGGGATTGGTCTCATGGGTGATTCAGGAAGTGTTTTTGAGTGTGGTTTGGCCCATTTGACTCATCAACACATGCTTTAGGAGGGTTATTTACTCTAACACCCCCCATAAGCCTAACTAGAAAAAACTAATTAAGTAAAAAAATGGGTCCCAACAATTTTCAGCCATATTAGGTACGCATGCACACACAAAGAATAATTCTCTATAACATGGGAAAGAGGAAAAAACCTAGTGGAAAAAAAAAACCCCATAAAAGAGAGTGTAAAAGCAGAGAATTAATCTACTCAGAAAAATTGGTGTCGAAATTGGTGAGTAGTAAGAGCAAAATCTAAGGCTCCAGAGACTGAAGAGACATGTGGGAGGTCTACTTTAGTTTGAACTTGATTTGGGACAAGTTCTCCAATGGCCTATTTCATCTTCTGAATGTAAGTGAATATGTCCTCGTAGGACATGAGTTGTGAAGCTTATGGGGCCTCCTTCAACAAGATTGGATCTAGCATACCAACTGTGTAGCAACTGAGTTGGGGAGATAGGAGATCCATGGCCGCAAAAGATCTCTTTGATGGATGAAAAATAACTTTTTGATGGTTGTTAAAACTCTCTTTGGTGGCTGCAAATGATGTCTTTGGTGGCTGCAAGTACACTTATTTGATGGTTGTAAATGAGCACTCCTTTTATACTTCAATTGCACTTATTGATGGATGTAAATGAGTACTATAAATGAGTTCATTGGCGGCTGCAAAAACCTTATTTTGTGGCTGCAAAATCCTTTTTTGGTGGTTGAAAAAATCCTTCTTTGATGGCTGCAAAAAACCTTCATTGATGGCTGCAAAAAGCCTTCTTTGGTGGCTTGAAAAAACCCTTCTTCAATCTGCAAGAGTAGTGGCTGCAAAATCCTTATTTGGTGGCTACGAAGGTCTTCATTGGTGGTTTCAAAAGCCTTCATTGGTGGCTGCCTCCTTCTTGGGTGGCTGCAAAATCCTTTCTCAACCTGTAAAAAATTGATAAACAATACTAGCACACTAGCTAGTTTAGCACCCCCTAGCTCTGATACCATATAAGATTTGAGCATTCATAGATCTAGGTGCAAAATATAACAAGATATGATGATTAAATCAAGCATGAACAGTTGTGCAATAATATATATGAATCATTACACATTAATTTTGAAGATAAGAAATACAATGATTTTATTATCAGAGTAATGAATTAATGAAAAGAGGTTACAATATATAGGATACCAATTCGAATTAGGTTAAGAATCAACTCGAATTGTCCATGTTATGTATAGAGGGTTCATGCTACCTAGAGAGGGATATTCAGGCTTAACTAAGAGAAAATAACCCCAATAAGTCATGCATGCACTCCTAGATTGAGTTAGCTGATAAAGGGACTCACTAATCACTCAATTAATTGAATGACAATGTGCATGTCCCTAAAATCTCTCAAGACGGGTGGTATTGAATTAATTGGGGCACTAATGAGTGTTAAGGGTCAGTTAGACTAGTTAAGTTTAGGCTAAATCAGTGGAGCAGATTTAGCTCTAACTCATGTTCTTTCTTAAATCATGTAAAAACTCCCCTAAATCAAGGAATGCGCTATCAAACCAAGGAAGGCGCCCCAAAATATAGGGATTGGTCTCATGGGTGATTTAGGAAGTGTTCTCGAGTGTGGTTTGTCCCATTAGACTCATCAACACATGCTCTAGGAGGGTTATTTACTCGAACACTTAAGAGACTTATTGTAACTTGTGCCAGGCTTAGCATGTTTGCCATAACATCTCATACTTTCAAGTAAAGTGGGGAAGGAATCTATACCAAAAATATCCTCCAAGATGTCTATCCCACATCCTAAATTACCGAAGACTTCTTCTCATAAGGATTCCTCCATGGGTCTCCCGAGCTAGTCTGTGGTGCTTTCAAGAAAAGGGACAAGTTCCTCAGATCTATGATATGGATTGGGTTCAAAGGAGAAAGTCCTGGCCCGAGGAGGAGAAAGAGGCAAATAAGGGACAATGGCTAAGGGGTTGATAAAAGGGTCGAGATCTTCGAGAGAATGAGACTTAGGGGAAAGTTAAATAGATGTGTCTAAAAGTGAAGGGGAAGGAGCCTTACTATAAGAAGGAGCATAATCTATAGATAAAACACCATGAGGATTGATTTCTTGATCACTAACATGACTAGTGGCTCCAGTAAAGGCATTGGCGTCCAATGAATCATTGGGAGGGTCTCTAAACGAAGAGGTTGACTTGAGGTGACTGGTACGTCTGCATAACAAGCATTTGAGGGGTAATTTCTAGTATTCTAACCACTGATGGTAAGATCTACCACACCATTCAATTTCGAGCTCTTCAAGAAGACCTTGGATGGTGTTGATTTCAACTAGAATCTTACCCATTCTCATGTCTTGATCTTTGAGAGACTTCTCATCCACCACTAAGAAGCGACCTATAGAATTGCTTATTTCCACCAAGGATTTTTTATTCCAAACAAGTAAAGGAAGACTAGGCAAGAGAACCCATATGTGCTTCAAGGGTAAATATTCCCTGTTAGAGTCGAAGTTTTTATGCCAACACTTAATCATTAGGCTTCCTTGACCACAAATCCAGGTTCCCTCCAAAATATTCGATGGATATTTTTCCTCGCGGAAATGAAAGCCAAACCACCCTTTACTCAGAAAATATACTTAAGGAATGTATCCTAATAATGGATACCACATATCCTCCATCCACGGAATAATGGCTTGTTTCAGTATAGTCCAGTAGGCGAATTTACCAACTAAGGATTTAAGTGAAAGGTCCATAGATTCCTCCATTAGTACATCCCGTCCCATAACCGTTTTGTGCTGAAAATATCTGCTTAGATGTGCCTTCTACTCTTGTTTTAGCTGAAACTTCCTATGGTGGTTGTTATTCCTAATGTCTTATCTAGACTGCTACAGGGAAAAGCTAGGGCACTTAGGAAAGGGAATTAAAAACATTTGTTTTGTTTTAGGAAAGTGGTTGAAGATAGGTCCAAGGAAGGTCTGCACAATAGTATGGAAATAACATAGATCACAGTAGTGTGACTATGAATAGAAGAAGTTCTGAATTATGATCCAAATGTATCATAAATTACAACCATGATACTGAAGACAAATACATCAAAGAGATAAGTTATAACTTTAATATACTCCATATATAACAACGTTATATAAAGAAGTTGAAAGAAAACATATTATAAATCACATGTAATGTGTATAGACAACGCATATACCATTAGTTCTGTAATTTAAATCATGTAGCGCATACAATTCAAAAATCAATCATCAATATATCAGTAGGAAAACAATTCATGATTCAATCATAATCAAAATCTCATAGCAACTGTACTGTATTCTTACAAAAATGACATGACCATACTATAGCCTCCCAAAATCGAATCCCCAACTTCCCGAAGGAAGAACCCCCTCGTCTTCCTTTTTACAAAGTTTTATAGATAATTAGATCCTCATATAGATCCAAAACTAATGTATCTTATAATATTTTGCTCTACATTTGGATTGTTGTTTCAGATATCATCCAAGTCGAATTGTTGAGGTGGCCTTCCAACTGTTTGACTTGGCATATTTTGAGGAAAATGCAACTGGCGAGATCTTGAATATTAGAATTCAAAGGAATATTCAAATATTCCAAACTGTGATAACTGTTACAAAAGTGGGAGTGGTTTTTGTAAACCAACTCATTTGTGAAGTGGGTTTTTAACCGTTTTGAGTGATTCCTTACGATTTGGTCAGAATCGACTCCCAAAGTTGGCGACTCCAACAATCAACTACAGGAAAATCTGCAGCATGTTGTCACCTTTAGGCAGTTATGTTGGTTATGGAGCCTGATCTCCAGATTCAGAGATATTATTATTCAATCGTGTCTGTACCCCAGGTTTGGTTATGATCCCGACACAATCCCCGGGGGGAAATTTTTTGGGGCTGTTTTCACCACCAGTTTTTGGGCCCATGGTTTTGGGTAACCCGTGGTATTTTCCCATTGTATTTCCCTTATAAAAGAAAGACATTGTAACACGACTAGGGTTGATGTATTAGGTATTATGCATTGAAAATATTTCTGAGATCAAGAAGAGAGACTATGAGACAGTGAAGAGGAAGTGCAGTGGTTGTGCTACAGGTTGTATCCCTTCACTTTGCTGGACGGAATAATAATAAGGACTGGAAACTTCAGTGTGGACGTAGACCAAGTTGGGGTGAACCACAATATATCTGTGTCTCTCTTGTAATGTGTATGTGTGATTATATTTGCATTTTTGTTTATTGTTATTGCTCTGCGATCCTGTTTTTCTAACAAGTTCCATAGTGCACGTGCTAAATAGTTCCGCAGCGCAATTGCATAACAGTTATGCAACGCAAAAACCTGAAACATTTCTAGATTTGGATATAGTTTCTTTTCTTTCCAACGCTGAGGAACATCTGCAAAACTAATTGGACAATAAACAACATACAAACCTTGTGCCAACTTAACTTGTTTAACAGATCAATTATCAAACTCAAAACAAGAAAGAATAAGCGAGCATAAATTTTATACAATAGAACTTCAATGATACATGATTGTCTTAGGAAAATGTCTTGAGGAAGGTTTTAAAGAGATAAAAATTTTAAAGTCTCGATTTTTTCAGAAGTAGGTGATCCTAGCCGTAGACCTAGGTACTAACATTGGCTCCAACTGGGGATAGCACTTCCCTGTGAGGTGCTAAGAACACGCAGATCAATTCCTACAACCAAATTTTGTTACTGGATACTGAAACTTGCTCATCATTGTAATACCCTGATTTTGACCCCTTGCCATCGATTTAGTGTTAAAAATTGATGCATGTGGTTTGCGTGCTAGCCAGGCACAATGGAAATTGTAAATACCATGTAAATATGCATTTTAATAAAATACCCACAACTAGCTATGCAATGTAATGCAACAAGAGTATGGGGGCATGATTTTTGCAAGGAATTGGGAGGGAAATATTCAAACCCTTGGAGCCAATAAAGTCAATCCAAGTGTCAATGAGAGAACCCATAAACCCTCAACTACCCATTTTGACTTATGCACCCAATCATTTAATTTCTTCCAAGAGTTGGTTGAGGTAGTTAATGCATTGGGAATGGAGAGGTATGGCTTCCCAATTTCGTGTATGGGAAAGCCATCAATTTGGGAACTTGTATTTTCACTTCTTGGGCAAGAAAACACACACGAAATGGCTCCCCAAGCCATTATTCACCCATTTCCTTTGCTCCCTCATGCATTTTGAGCTTCCTGGGTGTTTTCCCTCACGTTTTCCCCTCATTTTCCCTGATTTTCCACATCTGGGAAGTCATTTTTGTGTTGCAGAGCAGTGGGAAAGAAGGGGAATCAATTTGGGGGTTAATAGAGGCCGTTCTATCCCACTAAATGCTCATATGTGTGTGGGAGAAATTATTTTTATCCCCGTGGTTATTTCCCCATCCCACAATTCATTTTTGACTGGCCACGATTTGGGGAAAACCCTTGGGCCTATTGTTTTGCAAATCCCATAGTTAAAAATGTTTTCCCTATGCCCAACCTATGTGTTTTGTTGTGTGTGGGAGATAATGATGTGGTTTGAGTTATGGGTATCCATTGATTCGACTTGATCTTCAGCGCAAGCATCCAAAAATAAAAGAGGGTTCAGATTTGGGCTTGATAAACCCAGCTATGGACTGACTTGGCTTAGATGCAATTTTTAATTGGCTGTGCTGAGCTTGAGTGTTCCCATTCCTTGTGGAAATCATGCCTAGCTCAGGGGTGGCAATTTGTTGAGAGATTGATGAACACAATTGGCCTATGGCTGGGTGGAACGTTACAGCTACATAGCTAGTTGCTTGGGACAACTTCACCTTCAAGATGAGTATTCTCTATGTGTTTACTTCTGCAATGTTTTAATTATTTGATGATTGCTATTGTTATGTTGAATGCATGTGAAATGTGTGTGGATAGTTTAATTCCATTGTGCATGTTTTTTGGCATATGCACACATGTTTTTTATTTGTATGAATTTGATGAATGGGGCTGAGTTTTTGTAAAATCCCCAGAAACGTAGTCATGTTCCCTACCTTGCGTTGGATTGACGGGAGGGGACATGATAATCATGTTCTGAAGACAACCGCGTTGAAAACAAATTTCTAAATGTCAAACCAATTTGCTGCAAAATCAAACTGAAAACTGAAACTAAAACCAATTAAAACGCAAAAGCCTATACAATGCCTTTCCTCCATTGGGATATGGAGTCTTTTATTAACCATCTGATTTATAACACACTATAACAAGATGAAAACAAACTATTTGTTGTACACCAATCACATGCTAAAATCAAACTAAAAATCAAGTGCTCATATACTAAGCTTATTTATGTACAAGTCCCATTCTAACCAATTCAGTTGCTCAATTAAGTGATATCGAATTGCCAGTGTAACCATGCCAACAACTGTCTCATACACTAGATTTATTTCATAGTTTTGATTAGAAAAAAGAAAATTCTATACAATGTCGAATCTTCATAAAACAGAAGTCCATACTTACAGCTGAACAATGATGCATAACTCAAATTGATAAAAGAATCCATATAAGCAACCACTGGATCATGAAAAACAAAAGAAATGGAATTTTGACCATTGAAATTTACCTCTAAATTGATGATAAATTTATGGTCTTTCTGCTCCAAGTGAACAGAGTGCTCTTGTGAATGTTTTGCTTCATTAATAATACTGATATCTTCATTCTGGAAGCATGAGAATGAAGGAATAACAGGCTACGAACTGCTTCCATTAGTGATCATGTTTTGATTAATGTTTTCTACTAATCCAGGTTCAAGAATAATATATGTAAGCTTGCTTATTTTTTAACATTGCTTCTCATATATAAATTATGGTTCATGAATATTACCATGAATGTCACATACTTTATCACAATCTGGGGCAGTAAAAAACTCTTGTAACTGTTGATTGTCTTTTTGGGCTAAAAACTCTTTAGCATCATTTAAAAGATCAATATGGTCATGAAAATCAGAGAGCATCGACACACTTTCATTAATTCCAAGATTAAGAACATCGTGCTCAATAAGATCTCCATCTTCAGCAAACGTTTCTTCACGCGTTTGATCGAAAATATTCTTGTCTCTATCATAAATAGGCTGTAAACGAAAACTTTCAGCAGATAATAATTCAGGAACTTGTTTACATGTTTCTTGAACAAGAATTTTTGTATCGGATTCCCAAAAAAGAGAATCAGGAGACAAAAAATTATTTTCATCAATTCCAAAAGTTGGAACGTTATGCACATTGAACTTATTTTTCTGTTGAACTATCTCTTCATATCTTGATTCTTGAATATCAAATATGGGATCCCAGATTTCTTGAAATTGCTTCTCAATAGTTGGTAGGTAAGAAAACACAGTCAACAATTTTTGTAATTCACCAACCTCTCCTCCACTGTCTTCAAAAGACTCGAGTGCATAACTGTCATACACATGATTATTTTCTGATGTAAAAATATGCTCCTCTGAATTATTTGATTACTCATCAAATATGGGTGGACCGTCATTGAAGTTTGAAACATCAATTTGATCATTACATAAGCATTTTTTAGAAACATTTGATATAATATGGCTGTCAACAACTCCATTTGGACAATCATCTAGCACATCTTCCTCTTGGATAGGAGAACCAAAAAAAGATTCATGCAAGATTAAATCTTTCTCTACCTTTTCATCAACAAATTCTTTTACATTCATACTACTAGAAGAATCACCCCGATGAATATACAGTTTAAATTCCTCACAACAACTTTCAAAAAGCGATTCAATAGGAAAATACCTTCTACAGTGATCACTAAATGCTATGTGAAACTGCTTCAAGGAAGATATACTAGAATGAGGAAGAGACCAATACCATTGTCTCACATCACCTTCTAGTGAATACATGAATAGATTCATCATCACATCCTCATGATGAATGTCCATTAGATGAATGTGTTCATGAAATTATGATAAAAATTATGCAATATTATCATTCTCACCTTCTTTGAACTTGGGAAGGTGATCTTGCCATTCATCTACAATAGGAACTAAATTTGTATAGCTAAGAACAAATAAGAAATTTAATGGAGCAAATATTTTAGCCAAAATAGCGTCCATGGCCTTCATCATTTTGAAACTATGAAGTTTCCTTTGGATTCTTTAAAGATGGAGTCACCAGGTGAGTGATCTGCAGTCACAATATGTGTCTGACCTTTTCTCACCATCAAAGTCATATCTAATCAAAATAAATTTCCTAAGGAAGATTACTTCGTTACTTCGCTCCCTGACAATAGGGTAGAAAATGTTATCCCTAAGGTCCGCTCTGGACTGCTACATGGAAAATCTAGGGCACTTAGGAAAGGAATTAAATACATTTGTTTTTTCTAGGAAGTTGGTTGAAGATAGGGCCAAGGAAGTTATGCACAATAGCATGGAACAACACAGATCACAGTAGTAACTATGAACAGAAGAAGTTATGAATTATGAGCCAAATGTATCAGAAATTACAACCATGATACTTAAGACAAATACATCAAAGAGATAAGCTATAAATTTCATGTACTATGCTTTACTCCATATACAACAACGTTATATAAATAAGTTGAAATAAAACATATTATAAATCATAGGAAACGTGTATAGACAACGTATATACCATTAGTTCTGTAATTTAAATCATGCAACACATACAATTCTGTAGTCAATTCAATAATTAGTCATCAACATATCAGTAGGCACAAAGTTCATGATTCATTCATAATCAAAAGCTCATAGCAACTGTACTATATTCTTACAAAAATGACATGACCATCCTGTAGCCTCCCAAAATTGAACCCCCTGCTTCCCAAAAGAAGAACCCCTTATTCTTCTTTTTTACAAAGTTTTATAGATAATTGCATCCTCATCTAGATCCAAAACTAATGGATCTGATAGTATTCTTCTCTACATTTTGTTTGTTGTTTCAGATCTCATCCAATTCAAATTACTGAGGTGGCCTTCCAACTGTTTGACTTGGCATATTTTGAGGAAAATGCAACTGGTGAAATCCTGGAAAATTAGCTTCAAAGTCCAATTCGAATATTCCAAACCATGATATATGTTACAAAAGTGAGAGAGGTTTCTGTAAATCAACCCATTTGTGAACATGGTTTTTAACCATTTTGAGTGATCACTTATGATTTGGTGAGAATCGGATCCCAGAGTTGATGACTCAAACAATCAACTACAAGAAAATATGCAGCGTGCTGTCACCTTTAGGTAGCTCTATATCGCAAGTGCTGAACAATTTTGTAGCGCAGTAACATAACGGTTTTGTAGTGCAGCGATATGGAATATTTCTAGCTTTAGAGCTAGTTTCTTTTCTTTCCAACGCCGAGGAACATCTGCAAAACTAATTGGACAAAAAACAACATGCAAACCTTGTGCCAACTTAACTTGTTTAACAAACCAATTATCAAAATGAAAACAAGAAAGAATAAGCGAGCATGAAGTTTATACAACAAAACTTCAAGGATACATTATTATGTTAGGAAAATGTCTTAAGGAAGGTTTTAAAGAAATAACAATTTTAAAGTATCGATTTTTTCGGAAGTAGGCGATCCTAGGTGAAGACCTAGGTACTAACAATGGTTTAATGTTTTTTGTTGGGGTTTTGACTATTTTTTTACATGTTTCAGGCCTACCTTAATCCCTTGGGATGAGGCATGGGTCGACTTTGATAGGTACACTCCTTTATTCTTCTCTAGAAAGGTTGATGTTGTCTCCAAATGTTTGTGGCCACCTTCAAAGATGGAGAAAAGTCATGATGGTCTCCCAGGGAAACGTTAGTGCCAACCACTCTGATTTCTCGGTAGGGAAGATAGCCCCATGAGAATGTTCTGAGAAAAGTATCACCAGACTGATGGGATTGTTAGTGGCCCCAGGGAAAATAGGTGTCTCTTCCCCCCCCTTGCTATCCGGGCCTTTCTAAGTCATTTTTAAACTCATAGTTAATTTTATAAGATAAAAAAGTGCCACCTCTCCTTTGCTCCTCCAACGGGCTCATTATGAGCTCTACATCTTCATAGAAATTTGGGTTGTATGCCTCCATGACTTCAACTAAGAGAATCTGACTTCCTTTAGACAATTAATAAACCAAAAAAAAAGTTGCATCTCCGTCACTCCTTTTGTACAGCAAATAGCCCTAGTTAGGGTTCCGCCATTGGAGGGCTTCCCAGTAACAATTAAGCTTGAAAAAAAAAGACAAATGCCAACTATATGTGTACTTTATAAGATGTAGAAATGGATTAACATTTGCGTATATAAAACTTATTATCTAAATATAATGATATGATTTCAAAGGGGGTATATATAGGGTTAAATGTATATGTGATGGGAAAATGTAGGTGTAATAGGGGTCAACCTAATAATGGGACCCAAGTGTAATGTGTATAAATATGTATGTATAGAGGTCAATATAGTTATTATTGGGACATGAACATATGATTTGGATATGTGGTTGTATTTTAGTTACTGGGAGAAAGTTTTCCTACTCTATAAGGAGTTATTATATAATTCATGTCTATCTCTTTGGTAGTTGTCTTCCATGTTCACATCTTATGTACCTTGTATCTACTATAATTTTTCATGCTATTTTAAGAATTTGGTACATAACAATTAATTTATATTTGAATTAGAGAATAGATATTCTACTTTATTCATGTAATACTTGCAATTCAAGAAAGTAGTAAAATAACTTCAAATTGATTGCACCAAACAACCTATATATTTAACATGATTTCATAAATTAAATTATCATTATTGGAATTATTGTTATATATATATATACACTCAAAGAATCCATATATATTTAGAATGATTTCATGTATCAAATTATCATTATTATAATTTGACTCATAAAATAATTCTAAATATATGTAGATTCTTTGAGTATATATATATATAATCAAATTATTGTTAACAACAATTACTATATAGTAATAAAAAAATTATATATAAAATCAAGATATACAATATCAAAGTATATATATATATATATATATATATATATATATATATATATATATATATATAATAACAACCATACTTATTTTATGTATATTTTCAACTAAGTTTCCAAATGAATGCATTTTGAATTTTACCATGTGACTTGTATATACCCAGTTCCCCAACCACACTCTCCCTTCTAATACTACCCCAATTCTTGCAAAATTGAGCAAGTGAAATTATAGAAGAATATACTTGGAAAGTTTGTAGATGATGACCTTCGAAGATACAAGAGTTGTGGGCCAGCCATATCCCCTAGTAGAAAAGGATTGGAACATTGTGAAAGTCCTTTAAATCCCAATGTTGAAACCATGGGTGCAAACCTTCCTCCATTGATCCACCTTGCCACACATTCCTATGATCCAACCACCTTTCTAGATGCTTCCAAACTTGGCTAGTAAAAGGACAGTCAATGAAAATATGTGTGACACTTCCACCTACATTCCAATAAAGGTAGAAAACATTAGGCCCCATTTTTGTGTGTGTAGGTAATCCCAGGATGGGATCTTATCCATCATCACAAGCCACATGAACAATTTTGTTTTTTTGGGAGCACTTACCTTCCGTATTGTAGGCAACCATCAACTTTGTTCTTGACCCTCCTCATCCAACAATAATTCATGTCCAATTTTTGCCAGGCCCGTCCCTTAGTTCTCTGTGTGTGTGTGTCCCCAAGGATTAAAGTTGCATTGGGAGAATGGGCACACAATTGGGAATATGTGGATGCTAATGATGCTAGTTATAGAGAAAGGATCCTTGCAAATTCAAATTCTAGGAAACTCTAAGCTAGCCACCAACTGTAGCGATAGTGAAAGTAAGCTAGCCATCAACTAGACCAATGGTGAAGGTATTCTTCAAAATTTGAACCTCACTATAGTATTTGAAAAATCAAGGATTTGAAAATATTTTGAGAAATATCTCTTCAACATATTTGATAGAGAAATTAATCCCTAGGTTGATGAACTGTTTAAACAAATTCTAACTTTGAACGAAGGTATAATCTCTATAGAGGAGGAAAAATTTTCACAATATCCAACTATTCTTAGATACCTATGCAATTAACCTTTAGGGTTGATACCAACTTCAATAATGCAACACAAGCTTAGGGGGGTGCTATAAATTCAGTGGTTTAATAGTTTTGTTATGATGCATTGAGAACTCCAAATATTGATTTATTGTTGTTGAAATTGTTAGATTTTAGGGTTACTTAAAAAATGTTTCAACTTGCTAAGAGAGCATTATGTCTCCTAGCCCCTTGCAGATACTTCATGGACATACATATGGCTCTATTTGGGTGGATGATTAATAGATTTGATTAGAGTGTTGACATGACATCCTTACCTAGGAGGTTGCTACTTCACTAGTACAAAAGGGGCAGATTTAACAAATTCTATCGATAACACTTTCGAAGTACAAATGTCATAGAACACTTACCTTGTAATGTCACAAATATTGTGTTGAAATTCCTACGTAATATAAAGTTCTCGTTCCCTTGTCAGACTTACGACATCGTTCGCCAACTGTTGTGACAATTTTGTGAGAGAAGGTGTTTCAAGACATTGTTGATTTTTTATGTAAATTTTGGCGGACTTTTGATGTAATTCTGGCATCCCTTCGTTATTACACAAATTTCAATATCAACATCTTGATGTCGGACTTCCGATGTAATATCCACATCACTGCATCGTCGAAAATAGTGCAATATTGTCGAAAGCAAGTCACAGTTACGATGTACACCCAACGTTACTTATCATCAAAACTATTGCATGGTTGTTGAAATGGTGTCAAAAGTCCGATGTGGTATTGTAAAAATGAGGTCGCAGTTATGTCATAATCCCAATGTGACTTACTGTCAAAACTATTGTAGGGTTGTCAAAACTGTGTCAAAATTACAACATCAGTGTATAATGAAAATTAATTGAAACTTTTCGCTCAGTTGCCAGTCAAGATTCACGTCAAGAGTAGAGGACGTTGGTGTTCTGACGTCAACCCTATGATCAAATATTGACTTCTATTGACTTCCCTTCGTAGTCTCCGGGATGGGGTTAATTGCTGAGAGGTTATGATACCAAATCTCATAATTTTTTATTGACGATTATGTACTTGTCCTTTGGAAGCCTATTGTCTATCATGATCCAATTTTGCATAAAGGTACATACTATTCACTTAGTTCCTCTGTGCAAAATCTAGATCATATTAGACGCTAAGCTTCCAAAGGATCGGTGCAGGACCCACAATTACAATTATGAGATTGGATAGGTTACTGGGGGACTCCCTAGAGCTGCATGCTTTAGTTTGGATATGGATTGAGTATTGAGCGAAGTGAAGAGAATGGCAACCCAATTTAATACCATGTCGGTCCATTAGATAACCTAGACCAGTACACTATTAAATTGGCTTCCATTCTCTCTGCTTCCCTCATAACTCAAGGCATATGCAAACTAAAGAAGGAAGCTATAGGGAGTCCCCCAACAACCTCTCAAATCTCATAATTGTTATTGATGTGGGCTCTACACCCGTCCTTTGTAATCCTAGTGTCTAACATGATCCAATTTTTGCACAAAGGTATCGATCAAATTGGAAGCTTACTATCTAACATGATCCAAATTTTGCATAAAGGTATGGACTATTCACTTAGTTCCTTTGTGCAAAATATGGATCATGTTAGATGCTAGGATTCCAAAGGATGGGTGCAGGACCCACAATAACAATTGCAAGATTTGATAGGTTGTTGGGGGACTCCCTAGAGATGCATGCTTTAGTTTGGATATGGCTTGAGTATTGAGAAAAGTGGAGATAATGGCATCCCAATTTAATATTGTGTCGGTCCATTAGATAACCCAGACTACTACAATATTAAATTGGGTTTCCATTCTCTCAGCTTCACTAAGAACTCAAGACGTATCCAAACTAAAGTATGCAGCTCTAGGGAGTCCGCCTATGACCTCTCACATCTCATAGTTGTTATTGATGTGGGTTCTACACCCGTCCTTTGAAAGCCTAGTATCTAACATGATCCAGATTTTGCACAAAGGTATTGACCAATACCTTTGTGCAAAATATGGATCATGCCATAGAAACTAGGATTCCAAAATACGGGTACAGAATCACCAATAACAATTATGAGATTTGGTATCATAATCTATCAATAATAAACCCATTCATGGATTCTATGAAGGGAAATCAACAGAAGTCAATATTTGACCACCAAAATATTGTAACAAGCAAGTACATAATAAGAATAAAGCAAACGTGATGTCAGAGGGTCTTGATTATTCACTTTCTGTTCTTTTATGAAATATGCCCCACCCCCTTTTATCTTGATTATTCCCTTTTTGTTCTTTTATTTTTCTAATAAGGGGATATGCATAGCAAGGAAATGAACATGAACAACTTTCTGATAATAAAATTGATATTAATCACACAACCTATAATATGAAACTTGAATACATCTTTAGTACATCTATTCTCTACTTAGACTCCATTAATTAGCCTTGCATTGGAGTGTACCTTTACATAATTGAGCTACTACTTTGTAGTATATTCAAGTATACTCATTATTACATGGCATCCTCTTGTGTGTAACATGTGATTTATCTTTGAGGCAGATTACAATTTGGTCTATGGATCTAGGTATTAATAACTTTGATTGTTGTTGTCTCACCAGTCAAAGCTATGGATCTAAATATACTATTATATTCTTATAGTATAATATTTTTACTCCCCCTCTATATTTGATATTAATCACACAACCATTAACTTGCAAAGGAGAGGTAAAACATTAAAACACAACAAATGGCTACTAGAACTCAAACAAAAGTAGCTAAGAAATGAGGAATAGTTTCAAGAAATCGAAGAATTATTAAATCTTAAAAAATAGTTTTTAGTACTCTCATTCTTTAATTGTTCTTTATCATATCAATTACATGAACTCTTGTGATAAATTATATTCAGTTAAAAATAAAATAAGACATAACTAAAATTATGTTACATATAGCAAAAATATTCAATACCTGAATCATCCAAACATCCATAGAGCTGGAAACTGCAATACATAAGGTGTGCAACACTCTTGGAACATCAAACTGTATTA
The DNA here is from genome assembly GCA_027924585.1 of Larix kaempferi. Classification (NCBI taxonomy): domain Eukaryota; kingdom Viridiplantae; phylum Streptophyta; class Pinopsida; order Pinales; family Pinaceae; genus Larix; species Larix kaempferi. The sequence goes on along the minus strand of BSBM01000594.1, from coordinate 2,043,668 downwards.
TTTGCACAAGGGAACATAAGATGTATGATCATCTAGCCAATGCTCTATTTGTTTAACCATTTTTAACATCTTATCAATAACATTAAAAACAAAAGATGCCAAAGTACATATTGCTTGAATTTTGTTTGGTTTCAAGAATAATTTATTCTCTACTGAACAAGGCCAACCGCATGAAAGTGGAAGCTCATCTGGCACCTCCCCCCTCACTTCACTTTCAATTCCCCATATCCCATCTATTTAGTGCAAAATGAATTAAATTAACATAAAATAAATAAACATGTAGATTCCATAAGAACGATGACTTACAAAATAATACCAAATATATTATGTTAACAAAATTTGTTATTCAAAAATCATAGTACAAAATGTATTATATCAAAAAATTCATTGTACATCACTTTCTACAAGCTTTCTTATTCTTAAGCAAATTCATAAGAAACATGCCATCCTCTTTTGTGTCTAGTTGTGGTTGCTATGGCTCTATTGATTTTAGTTTCCTAACATGGGAACACAACATACATCTTGTGTTGCATATAGGTCCAAGGGTACCAACATCCACTATAAAAATAAAGTGAAAAAATATATAGTTAATATTGATGGAGTAGTTTAATAATCGTTCAATGTTAATACATAAGAATCTTTGGAGCTCATTGTTAAAACTAAGAGTCCTTGGTGATGTCAACCCTGGTCAATAATCAAGTCCAAGAGATATATAAAGTGAAATCATCTCATCCGACTCAAGTAATATAATAAATTAAACATCTTTGATGAATCGTGTGAAGTATTAGCCATTAAGTTCATACGTAGAGAATAAAGATAGTAGAAACATTGTTCTTCATAACAAAATCAAATAGTAAACCATATTAAATGAAAGTGGCACCGAGACCTTGTGTGAACAATAATGATCAATACTATAATTTTTTTTGAAAGTGATGATCCACCTTTTCATTTCCTTATAGAAGTCGAAGAAATTTATCCTATGTTGGTCAAAGCTAATGAATCTCTTAGTAAAATTGGAGGCACATAAATAAAAGAAAAAAAAAAAGAATATCCGTCAAATCTTGTCTAACTCAACTAAATAAACGAGATTAACAAGAGACTTGTTTCTTTCAAGTGTATGTTTGACCAAAATTAAATGTTGAAGCATCTAAAGCCTTCATCCCTTATTATGCAATAAGTGATGCAAGTGAATGTTTGTATAATCAAAATCCAAAACTCTTGAGTCAAGGTTCTATATTCACTAAAGAAGAGTGAAATAAGTTCATGTATTTATTCATTAGTATTAGAACGTTTGTGATTGGCATTACAAATATATTTACAAATATAACACAAAGATCATCAAACATACAATTCTACTCAAACTCAATGCTCATAATTTTAGCTAATGTCAAAAAAGGATAAATCCCTATTGGGAAGCAATCATAATAAATATGTTGAAAAATTTATCATTTCTAAAATTATTTGTCCTATATAGCATTTATCTTATATTATAAATTTAGTACTCATCATCAAGAAGAATGGAGAAATTAGACTTTACATTGATCTTTGGAATTTGAACATATATTCCTTAGAGGATAACTACCCTCCAAGGATAATTTTAGGGGCGAAATTTAGCCCATGGGTTATTTTTCCAAACAAATATTCGCCAATTTGCGGTTTTTGAAGCCCCATTTCGCCCAATTTTGATGGGGTAATTTTTTTTCACTCTAAAAATCGCTAAATTATTATATAAACTATATAAAATCCTCAGAATTTGAAATAATTTTAGAAAAATATCGCCAAATATTTTATAGTTGACATGTTAAGAATTGGTAAGATTCGCCAAGGTTTATACACTTTTAAATAAGTACGGGTCCTTAAAATTATCCCTACTACCCTCTTCTTTGAGTGGAGGAGTTGTACAACTAAATCTTTGGTCTTTATTTTTAGCATTTTTGGATTATTTATGACTCCACATAAACTTATATGGGCTTCTAGGTTCTACACATGCCACTTAGGAGATGTTTGTCCTAGAGTAAGATTATTCTTTGGTCTTGGGTCTACAATAATCCCATGCACTAAATATCAAACAACTAAGAGCCCTTGGTGATGTCAACCTGGTTAATAATCAAGTCCAAGAGACATATAAAGTGAATCATCTCATCCTACACAAGTACAATAATAATTTAAACATCTTTGATGAATCACTTGAAGTATTAGCCATTGAGTTCATACATTGAGAATATATATATTAGAAGCTTTTTTTCATAACACATTAAAACATTAAACTAGATTTAATGAAAGTAGCACCGAGACCTTGGGTGAACAATAATGATCAGTTCTAATTTTTTTATGTAAGTCCTTCATGCAAAGATAATCCAACATACGATTCCACTCAAAATCTAGGCCTTTTGGAAGAAAATGCCAGGATTCTTGATGACAATGATTATTGGAAGTTCCCTGGTCCTATGATTTATGATTATTTGAGGCTTGGCAGTGTCATATCAAAAAATTTAGAAGAAATATAGAAACCTTTACTCCCATTCAGAAGAGAAGAAGGGATCAATCTAGATCCGACTGAGCTGTATTTTCATACAGGTTTGAAACAATATGAAGAAGTCTTTTTCAAAGAATTGCTTCCAACTGGGAAGGATAACGAATATATGGTTGATGAAGATATGGTGGATGCTTCCCTTTTGACGATGATGGTTTGGTGAACCTTCCTTTCTCTTTAGCCTGTAAAGACATACCTTTTGAAGATGAGAGGTTTGAGGATATTTTAGTTAAAGAAGATGGTTTCCATGGATATAATGATGCACATTTCTCTTATAATGATGATGATGATGTGGGTATGGACTATTGGAAATTGGTTGAAGAACCCCTACATGATTCCTCCAATAAGGGAATTATAAATTTTGAATATTTTGGAAGACCTACCTTTCATATCCCTCATGATTTGGTTTGTCCATCATCATTCACTACTGGTGATGCAATGAGGTTGCATAGGGAGGAATCTATTTTCGATCTTGGACATCCAGGTTTACCCTCTCCTAGGGTGGATCTCACTCATCGGTTTTTCCCATGTCTCTTAGAAATTGATGCAAGTTTTAGACAACAAGAAGGTGGTTTTATTACAGAGTTAGAGCAGCAGAGCATGCCTTCCCTTGGTGCAGATTCTGCCCTCTTTCCCATCCATATCTTTCAGGGCTCCTTGTTGATTTTAAAGGTCATTTGAGGCAAACATGTTTTGGAAAACATGTATATGATTGAGGCAGTTTCCACTTTAGCTCGGTTCATGCATGGATAGAATAAGATTTTGAAGGAAATCCTTCTCCATGACAAGAGATTGAAGGAATCCAAGTTTCTAATATTTTCCATCATTCCAGCCCTATTCCGACAGTGGTAGTACCATCTATTCAACTCGTATTGATGTGCTTTTGTCTTGGATTGTTTCCAAAGAAAAAGGAAGAAACCTTGGCATGAATAATATGCTCAGGTGGCTGCATTGGTGGTATGATTTCACTTGAGCTATCTCTGTTATCATAATTAGGGTAGGTAGGTGTAGTTTCATTTGATTTCAACATTTATTTTTACCCTTGCATTGCATTTGTTGTGTCATTTGATTTTTATTGCATTTCATTTTGAACAAGGCATGACGGAAGTGTCTTACTCTGATGCATTTAATGTTTTTGTTGTTAGATGTGTGTGTAGATCTACATGTACCTGGGAGATTCTATGGTCTTATCATACACTCTTGATAAGAGTGCATGTCCTGCAATTGGAGCGAGTTGTTACGCCTCAAAGCGCCTGAAGTGTTCCTTCTAGATGCACCAGAGTGAGGGGTTTCTTTTCTTTTGTAAAGACTAAGTTTTGGGGGATATATTGTGTAGAGTGTTGATTTTGGGGCTAAATACCTTTAGTTAGGTCATGGAAGGTCCCCTTGGTTTCCACCTCAAGGAGGTGTAGGCCTTGTGGCTATATTGACTACCCTTTGGGTGGGTGTCCGGTGCCCTTGAGGAAAATCATTGAGACACATGGACACACTCATATTTTTCTTTGTAGATATGATTGTGTGTGTAAGGGTTGTCACACCCATTTTAGCACACCTCATTTTTCTCACTTGGACCTATTGTTTTTATGCAAAACCCCTCCTCTTGGTCACCAAACCCATAAAGGACATTCCTTAAAGAAGATGCCTACATTGTTAAAAAAGGATGGTGTCGAGGGAAAAACATATGTTGGGGTTAGTTGGGGCATGACGTCCTCCTTTTGGATCATCTTGCGCTTGGTGGAGCTTAATTACATGTTTTTTTATTGTTATTTTATATTATTATGTGGTTTAGTCCCTGAATGTGGGTGGACAAACCTAATTTTGTAGGCTTGAATTTATAAAAGGTTAAGGTTTGTCTCATATAAATAAGACAACCTCACCTCATTTGTAAAACATGGACAAGGGTTGAAATATGAGATCTTTAATTTTTCTCTTAGTTTATTGGAGCTATTGAGCTAGTGCACACCTCTCTCTTGGATGTCTTTTTCTTGTTGAAGGATGACTAGAAGGATCTAGGGTTTTGATTGTCACATGCTAAGTTGATGCTAGAATGGTTTTTCTAACTCATGCTCAAGAGGAACCTAAGGCACAACCTTGCTTTCTCTTTACTAAATATTGGTAAAGATATTTCCTAATCCTAGTTTAACATTTCTCTTGAAGTGCTTTGGATAAGTTAGGGTTTCTTTGCTAATAATTTGTCAACTTGCTTGAGGAGACCATCCTACAAAGGATCTCTCCATTGTTTAACTGAGCCTAATAATTCTCTATTTCCTAGGGTGAAAGGAGAGGGTTCATCAAAGGTGGAGAGATGTTGTGAGATTGGCTTAATTGTTTAAGGCCCTAATTAGGATTTCACTACCTAACCCTTGAGGTTGCTAGTTTATCCCTAGTTGCAAGTATTGGATTTCCATCTTAAGAGGAAGGATGCTAGCCTCGATCTCTCATAGCCCTAGGGTTTGAGACAAGAATCTAATTGCCTTATCCCAACAAACTCTCCATCTTTTTAAATCAAATTTTTAGATGTTTTATTTTACGCAAAAAATATATAAAAATAGTATACTACTAGAAAAAACCTAGAAATCTAAATAAATTCAAAAATCCAAAAATATATGTGATTTGGTACTTTGGGTCCACCCTAAAAATTCACTATAGGGTTTTATCCATAAAACCTAGAGGGTGTCCTCTTTTGAGCAAGTGCACTGGGAGACATGAAATCATTGAAATTGGGTAATTGCTAGTTGTTTGGTATTTTTGGTTCACCCTCAAAGTGTTCCCTAGTGCAGTTATCCTCTTTCCCTTGAGGTGCACCTTTCTGAGGACTTACCTAGGGAAGTGTGATTTTGTTTAGGGAAGCATGAAATTTCCCTGAAAGGCATGACAGTTATTAAGTTTTGAGATAAAGTGAATAACTCCATTGTTGTATTATTATTGTGTCTTGTTTAATATTGTTTGACTCTTATAAGGCTTTGATCATAGCCATTAGGGTTTGGTGGAAGGTATTTGTGGTTTGTTGATGGTTGCAGGTATCTTTCATCGATTAGGGTCTCCCCCTGGGTTTTGGAATTACCTGAAGTGTTGAGAGGTTAGATCATGGTGACATTGGGTTTAACTCTTTCCTAATATTATCGACACTATTCTTGGTCCACACAACCTAGTTGTGTTGGGGTTGCTAGTTTGAGCAATAACAATGTCTAAGCTAATCTAACAAAACCAAAAAACTAAACATAATACTAAACATATCACTGCTTTTACCTTCAGCAAGAGAGTTACAATGGAAATAAGAGCAAAGATATATGTGATCAGATTGATATTAAAAAAAACCGAAACATGAATAAGTGATTACAATCCTATGTTTACAACAAACAAAAGTAAGATACATTAATTATATGTGAGAAAAGTTTAAATATACTTGATTCTTTAATAAAAAAACTAGATTTTTCACCGATTCAATCGAACTTTGATTATCACAAATCAATATAAATATGAGAAACAAGTGTACTCCTTTGCTACATATCTCTTGATTTACAAGTAAACTCCTTAACCACATATTTCTTTATTTGCAAAGTGGGTCCTTTATATTTAACTTTAATAAAGAAAAATGAAAAGATGATTGTACCACTATAACAATACATATAAACTATGATGGAACATCAATATTGATTTCCTATCATTATATTCAATGATCCAATCATAGTTTATATATAACAACAAGTTTAAAATCAAAATTTAAAACATATTCAATACCAAAATTATGTATTTTTTACATCACAGAAAACTTTTTGCAACATTTCAATGCTAAACATATTGATTATACATTAACCTAGAAGCCATACCAACTACAAAATAAATATTTGGTTTAATGATAAAGACATATAATGCTACTATGTAAAGTGTTTTCCATTTTTTTCACTAAAATAATAAACACTCAATTTTATACATATTTTTTTTTATTGCTTATGATATGATCCCGAAGGGAACATATATAACGTTAAACGTGTATGTCATAAAAAGAGTATATGTAATAGACTAAAAGTATATGTGATGAGAAAAAAAGTAGATGCAATAGAGTAGGCATAATAATGGGTCCGATCATATATAACGTTAAAACTGTAGGTGATGAGAAAAAAAGTATATGTAATAGAGTAAAAGTATATGTGATGAGAAAAAAAAATAGATGCACTAGAGTAGGCATAATAATGGGTCCTTTTGTGTATTGAGTATATATATAGAAGTCAATATAAGTATTATTGAGATATGAATATATGATTTGGATGTGGATGTATTGGAGTTAGTGGAAGAAAATTATTTTATTATAAGTTATTGTGTAATTCATTTTTATTATTATTTTTGGTAATTATTTTTTATATTTATAACTTGTGTATATTATATTTATTTTTATTTTTTATATTATTTTAAAAATTTCGTACATAACAATTGATTCATATTTAAATTAAAGAATAAATATTCTATTTTTTTCATATAACACTTTTATTTCAAAAAAGTAATAAAATAACTTTAAATTGATCATACCAAAAGACCCACAAATATTTAGGATGATTTCATTAATCAAACTATTATTATTATTGAAGTAATATATATGTATATATAATGTCAAAATTTCAAAGTAACTATTATTTTTTATATGATATATATATGTAAACATTTTACATATAGAATCAATATATACACAATGTCAAAGTTTCAAAGTAATTATAATTTATGTATATCAATTTCTTTTGATTATTTAAATCAATATAAAAATAGATTTATATTTTTTTATATTTTATGTATATTTCTTCAACTAAATTTAAAATGAATGTAATTTGAGTTTAACTTAAATAATAATAAAAAAAAATATTTCCTTCATATTACCACTTTGATTATTTTATTTATATTTCTTCAACTAAGTCTCAAATGAATGCACTTTGAGTTTTAACTCAAGGCCATGTGATAGATTTCTAAAGAAAATAGATAGCAATATAAAAAATAACTCCAATGGTTTCCACACTTTTGTCGCAAGGTAGATTTTTTATGAATTATATATATATATATAACCCTTAACTAAATTCTAAATGTTAGGTTTTTCAACTTCAACACTAATGTTATATAGGGGAAGGACACTAGTAGTGGTGTGCCCTCCCCAAATTCATCGTGGCGGCCATATGGAGGCTAACTGAACGTATGCCAAGGGCTTGCTGGAAAGCCCGCCACGTGCTAGTTGTGGGCCTATTAAGAAGCCACATGTTCGAGCGCCCTTTTATGGGTTTACTCTAGGGTTTTGGTAGGTCCTTTCGCTTAGTGTTGTTTTGGCTAGGCCTGATGGGTGATTGAGTCCCCTCGATAGTAGTGTGGCTTGGTCTGGTTGCTGGTTCGCCTGGTTTTGAACCATTGCCTGTCGTTACGTGGTATAGAGTGCGACCTTGTGCATGGAGTTGGCCACCTGGTTCGAAGCCTGGTCTACCGTAGTTCCTATGGACGGTTTCTTTGCGTTGTGCATCGTTGTTGAGTGTTGTTGTTCGCGTTTGACCCGCCACTGGCCTTGGAGCAGCTCTTGACCAAGTAAGAAGCACTTCCATATGGTTTATCCACTGCACTGTTTCATTTTAATTGCGACATTTGCTCAGAGTAGGTTGTTTGTTTGCAGGTTGAGCTTGGACATGGAGCTTGGTTGTTCACCGTGTGTGGAGCCTAGGCATGGAGAATTTGGTGGCGACTCATTTGGCGCGATTTCCCTATGTTTTCCTGGTAGGCGTACAACCCTACCAGCCGATGACCCGCTGTGTTTATCAACACCTCTACTGTTGGTTGGAAATTTGTGTGGTCTTATTCCGAATGCAAGGTCGCTTGCCCTCTGTGTTTTTAAAAACCTCAAATTTGGTTGGAAATTTGTATGAGTTTTACCCATGTTGTGCTTGTAAACCAAATGTATGGTTGGTTTAATGGTATCTTTGTTCATATTGTTGCAATGTGCATGTAATTTGATGAATATTCGAATTGGAAGCGACCCTAATGAATTTTGTTGTTGGGCTTCAATGTGCATATTTGTGCTTTGTTTGACCATTGGCGTGCTTGTAATTCGGCTTTTCCAGTGCTTGAAAGGATTTGTTGTTTAGATTGTTTAAAATTGCTTGTAATTTGGTTGTGGTATGGCTGTAACTGTTGGAATTCGAATGCCACCTTTGTTCATTTTTTTGCCATATTAGGTCCTGGTTGTATTATGACAGGTTACCCTCCATTTTTGCAGTGACCCTAACGATTTTGGTTGGCGGGCTTCACTATGCATATTAGGGATTTACCTGTTCGAATTTGCCCAGTGAAAACAACACTAAGCAAAAGGACCTACCAAAACCCTAGCATAAACCCATAAAAGAGCGCCCAAACACGTGTCTTCTCAATAGCCCTCCCTGATTCCATTGTTTTCATTGACCCTAGTGGATGGGTTTGCGGGCTTTCATGCAAATATTTGGGATTTGTTTGTGGGATTTCATGATTTGTTTCCCCCTGGCCATGCATGTTTTGTGACTGATTATCCTCCTTTTTGGTGACCCAAACCAATGTGAATGGTTATCCTCCTTTTCACTGAGATGGGCCGTGCTTGGACTACTTGACACTGCTGCTGCAAGGATGACCTGTTTTATTTATAGTAGTGTGTGGTCAATAACTTTGAAAACATCTATCTTTAGATATAGTTTTATGAATGCCTTTGTTTCTAGGAAAAAAATCAAAATGATGGAAGGGAGGTCTGATTGAATAATACCCTTGGTTGGGGGGATTATTGTAATTGTTTCAATGTTATTGTAATTTGGAAATTGTAATGAATTATGTAATGTATTGTAATGGTAATGTTAATGTTTTTGTAATGAATTCTATTCTTCGACGTAATTTGGTAATTGCAGTGAATTGTGTAATGTGATGTAATGGTAATTGAAATGTTATTGTAATGAATTCTAATCTTCAATGTAATTTACAAAATGTGATCATTTCTGAGATCCAATGTAAATGTAGATGCAATTGTATTGTAACTGTAGTTGCCATAGCAAATGATAATAATCATGCTAAATCGTTAAATAAATTCAGAGCACCAATGAAATTGTAGTTGCAATTTGAGTTGTAAATGTAGTTGTAATAGTAGCTGTATTTGTAGTTGGAGTTGGTATTGTAGTTTTAATTGTACCTGTCATCTGCATCTGTGGTTTCTCTCATATATCACTTAGTAGCATGTTGGCTTCAATTGTAAATTTAAGTTGTCTTTGTATTTGTAGTTGTAAACTTGAAAACAAATAAATTATTAGATAATTCATGGGAAAAAATGAAATCAGACTTGAAAACAAATTCACTTAGATAATTGCCTCTTAGATAACCAACAAAAATACCATGATTATAAGCTTGAAAACAAATCAGGCTTGACATTGTGCAGCATGAATAGAGGATTTCATTACCATAACTAATGTGTAGTGTGGCTTGCACTACCTATTTTACAACCAATTAAGGGTAACAAAAATTTCGCTTATATTAATAGTATTGGGAAAAAAAGCCTTGAGTTTCAGATAAGACTAGGATCTAGGATATATAGGTGCCAAATCCGTTATGGCCTGGTTCTGATTACAACAAAACATTGTCAAGTTAACAAAATCCACATTGGATGTGGTTAGGCATAAGCACAAAACATATTCACTCATGTGTAGGTTGACTATTTTCATTTCCCAATGTTATAGGGTTCCCTGCATTTGCATTGGCCAAGTAGGTTGAAGTGCCTACATTTGCATTATCTGAGTGGGTTGAGTTTCCTGCACTTTCATGAGTCAAATGGGTTGAGAAGCTTGCATTTTCGTGAGGCCGGTTTGCTCCTTGAAACCATGGAGGAATTGAAAATTCATAGTTATGACTTGACCCCGATGTCCTTGTATTAACTAGAGGAGTTTGAAAAGCATATATCGGATTAGGCCTCCCACTGCCATGGTGAAAGTGGGGCATGGGAAAAGGCGAGTGATATTTGGGGATATGTATATTTAAATGTATTAGAATAAACATGTATTATGTGCAATTTGAGTGACTGATTTGGAAACCATTTGCTCCTCCATGCTACATTGATCCTCTTATGGTCTTTGTTGTGCCTTTGTTTGTGTTTTTTCCTGCTTGGCTAGTTGTTTATGGTGCTCTTTTTTTTATTCTCTTTCTCTCTTTGAAGCCTTGCAATCCTTTATTCTTCGCCTTGAACAATCCTTGCAAGCTTCCTCTCATTTGCAAGATCCTTCTTCTTTTCTCTTAGTTCTTGCATATCCTTTTTCATTTGTTCTGCCTTAGCCAATAGTTTTATGTACTCATCTGAAGTTAGTAACTGTGAACTCCTGCTCAAGCGAAGAACATTTGCTAATCCTCTCATTGTCGTTTCTATCACTCTCTCCACTGATAACCTTAGGAATGACTTGAGTGGTGTACCACTGTGCTAGGTATGAGTATCAACTGGGAGTTGTGTTACATCTGCATTGTCTCCTTCAACTAGTTCTTCATTACGTACATCGCCTTCTTCTAAACCCCCAACATCTACATAATAATGCACAACTTCATTGTTCAATAATGTTGGTTGTGAAGGCATGTTCATGCTTTCTTCGTTGGTGTTAGAAACAATATGTTTGTTCATATTCATCATGGCTTCCACTAACCATCAAGGATCCTCAACCTGGCTTGCTAATGTCAATTGATCTTAATTTCTTCGCAATGCTTGGCAATATTCAACCACATTTGTTTCATCAATGTCATTATGAACTTCATTTGCAGAGTCTGTACACGTTTCATGTAAATATTGAACAACTTCCATGACATATTCACCAGCTTCATTGTTATATTGAGTAGCAGTAACATGTTCATCGCTTTCACCCAATGGTTGTCAATGTACTTGAGAGAGGGATAACATGTTGTTTGCAGCATTTGCATCTTCCGCTACAACATCTTCATCATCTGCATGTACCTTAAAATATTGGGTGCAATCCTTATCATGGAGAAGAGCATCATATTCTAGTGGCTATATTCTAGTACGACTAAACCCAGCCTTGATATTTGAGGGAGTGAGAGCCCTCCTCAATGCATTACTGGCAAGTTCAACTAATTCAAACCTTTTTACCTCCACCATAGGGTTCTTTTTCATCCACGTTACTCTCTCGGACCTGAAAAAATATTTAAATTGCGCAAACACACTCACATCAAGGGTCTGCAACCTATGTGTGGTATGTGTAGGCAAGGTTAGAAAATCAATGCCCATAGTGTTTGTTGCTTCAAATTTTTGTAGGGCTATGTGGCTTATCAAATATCAACAAGTGCATGTTTTCACGTGATACACCACTTGGTATAGATTCAGCAAGGTGGCACAACCAATTCATAAATAGTTGTTTGGTCATCCATGCATGCTCCCACCTCACACTTCTTGATATCATTTTTCAACCGAGCCTTTCCCTTGAATAGATAGAACCCAAGGATTTATGCACTGACTGCATTTACGCAACAAAAAATGGTTATCCACTCCCTACTCTTAGGATTAATTTTGGGCACATTCCTACTACCTCTCCTCGCGATTACCCACATATCACAATTCTTTCCAGCTTGTAACCTAGTTTCATCACAATTCCATATATGATATGGACTATATGAATGTTTCTAATAGGCATTGGATAGAGTGTCATAGAACTTGGACACAATTATAGGGCACAAATTCAAGGCTCTACCTCTATCCAGGCCTTCCATTGTTTGTAAAACAAGTTTTGGATGTCTTTTCTTGAACCTTTCCCACCATGACTTCCCAGGAAAGGGCCATCTCTAAATGGATTCGACCTTGATTGACAGATTTTTCCAACATTCGACTTCATCTGTATAAACTCCAGCATGTGTCCCATATAAACCATCTCCTTACACCAACTAACAACTTATTCCTCCTCTTGTTCAATTAACACTATGAGAGGCCCTTTCCTCTTGGTATGAGTGAGACCATTTAGCCAATAATGCATTGAGGTTAGTGCAATCCCATACTTGTTTGCATCCGCTCTCACAGAATACTCGTTGTATTTGACATCGTCAATTTCCTTCCAGGTCCTCTTTTGTCCAACCTCTAATAGCATTGATCTTATTGCTTGAACCAGTTACCTACACTACAGGTGCAGATGGAGCAGCACAATCAAGCTCTGGCATGCATTGGTATTCACCATTTGCATCTTCATTCTGGCCAACAACATTCTGTTGTGTCTCCTCATCTGATGAAGCATGTTGTAGATGTGCACCTCTAGTGCCTCACCTTCGTGTCCTCCTTTTTCAAGCAACATAATTCCCTCTTGTCATGATTGCAACCACTTGTATCAAAACAAGACAAAACTATGATAAAAAAAAGTGAGTTCAGATCCACATAAGGGCCAGGTAATAGAAAACACCAACATAATAGAAATTTTGCTTAATGTTAATAACCAAATAAATTCTAGGTAGTTGACATTATCCCTATAATTCATCCCCTTCACTGCACTTGTGCTTCTCCCAGTCCAAGTGTAAATCGTTTCCAGTTGAGTTTAAATAGCTCCATATGTTGATTGTAACAATTAAGGAATTGGATATGGTTTGGACAACCAAATAGGTTAACTATTTCATATTTAACATTCAAAATTTAATTGTTTTAGATTTAACATGTAAATTATGGCCACTTGCTTGGACTAACCTAATAGGCCCACTCTTCATATTAATAGTCATTTTCTGCATGTGTAAAAGAACAAAAGACTACTACACTACTGCTACTGATGTTTGAGAGCATTTGCTACTACACTATCTCCTATCAATGGTCATGACATTGTAGTATTTGAGAGTCTAGGTTTGAGAAGTTGGAAGGCAAATTATGATAGGAGCCTCAATGAAAACTTGGATTGTGAAGTTGAAACTTTGGACATAGGAGGAGAGTATCAAACCAACATCACATTTCATCCACATTTCATTGCACTACATAGAATTTTTTTACTCTATCCCACGTTATTTAGTTTCGTGCCCTGGTATTATCAATTACTTCTCATGAACTTAGTAGAACGTTACTTCTCCACCAACGGATTTGATCAAAATATTTGAGCATTAGTCCAATTACAAAATACCAGTGTCCATAGTTTTATGTCTAGCAAGCACAAGAATCTGTTAAATGGAAGATATGCATAATGTGGATATCATGGAAGTGAATGTGCAAATTGAGATTCTGTAAGCTCTACTATAACATCATATTGTTGTATGGGCCTTATATACTCTAAATTTTTCCATTCCCTTATAATAGCTAGTTTGTTTAGGAAGTCTATTTGTAGAGTATTGCGACTAGGAAACACTTCTTTTTTTGTCATCCCTTAGCAATTCCCATGCACCTACAGTCCATAGTATTAATAGGGCTAGCTTTTTTAAAATTCAATATGCTAAGACAGAAAATAACAGCATTACATTCCATTTCACAATAATAGCATATACAGGATCACTGAAGAAACAACAAGCACAACATAAACACAAGAGACAGAGATTTATCCTGGGAAACCCTCATGGGGTAGAAAACCCAGCAAAGCTTCCTCAATATAGATGACCAGCAATATACAAAGATGAAACCCTGAGACATGATCTCCTCCTCCACAATAGCAGACCTCTCCTCCACAAGTGTGCTATCCTCAAGTGTGTGAGTGTATCAAATGAGGAACACACCTCCTCTATTTATACACTACTCTGATATGTATTTTACACAAGTACATGTAGGCTCGTATTTAACCATTAGGTTAAATACCCCATTATAACTGACTGGTCCGACCCCCACATGGTGGGTCTAATAACCCTAGTTACCACACCCAACTCGGAGGAATAAACATCTCCGGATTTATAGTATAATCACATCGGAGGTATGGAACATCTCCGGAATAAATAATATACAAATATAATATTCTTTGAAGTTACAATATTTCAACACTCCCCCTTAACGAGAAGGATATTATAACAGTATCTGCATGAGCAAGGAGTCATCAACATCATACATGATACATCTATAAATCATTGGAAGCTTTCTCAACATCATCAGTAACTCAAGCAGTTACTGGAACATCTTCAATACTGGAACATCAACATCTTCAGTACTGAGTCTTTATCTTCTGCAGCACTCGAACAGCTACAACAACATCAACATCTGGATCCTCACAATCATTAGCATCGTCATCACACGATCATCAACATCATCATCACACAATCATCAGCATCGTCATCACACGATCATCAGCATCGTCATCATCACGATCATCGCATGATCATCAGTATCGTCATCCCACGATCATCAGCATCGTCATCACACGATCATCAGCATCGTCATCACACGATCATCAGCATCGTCATCACACGATCATCAGCATCGTCATCACACGATCATCAACATTGTCATCACACGATCGTCAGCATCGTCATCAACACAGGTATCCATAACAATACAAGTATCCACATCATTAGTACAAGTATTCATGCCAATACAAGTATACATATCATCAATACAAGTATCCATACTGATACAAGTAACCATCTCATCAATACATGTATCCTACCGATACAAGTAACCACATCATCAATACAAGTATCCATACCGATACAAGTAACCACATCATCAATACTAGTATCCTACCGATACAAGTAACCACATCATCAATACAAGTATCCTACTGATACAAGTAACCACATCATAAATACAAGTATCCATACCGATACAAGTAACCACATCATTATAAAAAATCACTTTCTCGGAGACCATTCGTCTACGGATCAATTCAGGGACCAAAGTCTGGGGATGATACAATCCCCACTTCTCGGAGACCACACGTCTACGGATCAATTCAGGGACCGAAGTCCGGGGATGATACAATCCCCACTTCTCGGAGACCACACGTCTACGGATCAATTCAGGGACCCAAGTCCGGGGATGATACAATCCCCACTTCTCGGAGACCACACGTCTACGGATCAATTCAGGGACCGAAGTCCGGGGATGATACAATCCCCACTTCTCGGAGACCACACGTCTACGGATCAATTCAGGGACCAAAGTTCGAGGATGATACAATCCCCACTTCTCGGAGACCACACGTCTACGGATCAATTCAGGGACCGAAGTCTGGGGATGATACAATCCCCACTTCTCGGAGACCACACGTCTACAGATCAATTCAGGGACCGAAGTCCGGGGATGATACAATCCCCACTTCTCAGAGACCTCACGTCTACGAATCAATTCAGGGACCGCAGTCTGGGGATGATACAATCCCCACTTCTCGGAGACCTCACGTCTACGGATCAATTCAAGGACCGTAGTCCGGGGATGATACAATCCCCACTTCTCGGAGACCTCACGTCTACGGATCAATTCAGGGACCTAAGTCCGGGGATGATACAATCCCCACTTCTCGGAGACCTCACGTCTACGGATCAATTCAGGGACCTAAGTCCGGGGATGATACAATCCCCACTTCTCGGAGACCTCACGTCTACGGCTCTCTTTAGGACTGAAAGTCCAGGGATGATCCAATCCCCTCAACTGTCCACTAAGGACTTCATTCTCGGAGACCTCACGTCTACGGCTCTCTTTAGGACTGAAAGTCCAGGGATGATCCAATCCCCTCAACTGTCCACTAAGGACTTCATTCTCGGAGACCTCACGTCTACGGCTCTCTTTAGGACTGAAAGTCCAGGGATGATCCAATCCCCTCAACTGTCCACTGAGGACTTCATTCTCGGAGACCTCACGTCTACGGCTCTCTTTAGGACTGAAAGTCCAGGGATGATCCAATCCCCTCAACTGTCCACTAAGGACTTCATTCTCGAATACCTCACGTCTACGGCTCTCTTTAGGACTAAAAGTCCAGGGATGATCCAATCCCCTCAACTGTCCACTGAGGACTTCATTCTCGGAGACCTCACGTCTACGGCTCTCTTTAGGACTGAAAGTCCAGGGATGATCCAATCCCCTCAACTGTCCACTGAGGACTTCATTCTCGGAGACCTCACATCTACGGCTCTCTTTAGGACTGAAAGTCCAGGGATGATCCAATCCCCTCAACTGTCCACTGAGGACTTCATTCTCGGAGACCTCACGTCTACGGCTCTCTTTAGGACTGAAAGTCCAGGGATGATCCAATCCCCTACCTGTCCACTAAGGACTTCATTTTCGGAGACCATACGTCTACGGATCTATTCAGGGACCGAAGTCCAGGGATGATACAATCCCTACCTGTCCACTAAGGACTTCATTTTCGGAGACCATACGTCTACGGCTCACTTTAGAACATGTGTTCAAGGATGATACAATCCCCACATGTATTCTCATCAATACATCTATCATCAAAAGCATGTATTCTTAAAATCAAAAGCATGTATAAGTAAAACTAAGTATTCAAAGTATAAGAGTTCTAAATCTAAATATTTCTAAGTATCTAGGTGTAGAGAACGGGTTACCTCATCATCGACCTTGTTGTTCGATGAGACAAACTCATCATCAGTGACTATACTACTCCCCCTTTCGAGGAGGGTCCTTTTGAACTACACCAAGCTTGTCTCGGAAGTATTCAAATTTCACTCGAGACAGAGGTTTGGTTAGTACAATGGTAACCTGTTACAAATTCAAACTTTATAGTTCCTTTCCGCGTCATATCTTGTTTGTTCCCTATGTTCTTTGACTTATCATGGAACACTAGATTCTATGTCATCTTGATACAACTCTAATTATCACATAGGATCTCAGTTGGTTCTATCTCTAAGTCAAACAATCCTGAAGCCAAACTTCTTCACAACTAGCGGAGCAAGCAGCCATATATTCCGCTTGTGCTGAGAGCCACACTAGACTGCTTCCAGCTAAACCACGAGATCATGGCTAATCCCAGACAATAACATCCTCTCGATGTGTTCTTCCTATCTGATACACTTTCTTCCCAATCAGCATCTGAGTAGCCATCTGAAGTCATGATCTTCAAGCTAGCATAGATCAAATTCTATCGTGTCCTTTATGTGCCTCATCACATGCTTTGCAACTATCAGGTAAACACATCTAGTTTCCACTAGATACTGACTCAAGGTGTTCACAACAAAGCATATATCTAACCTAGTATATGTTAGATACATCAAAGACCCAATAATTTGTCTGTACAGAGTTATATCCACTAACTCTAATGAGTCATCTGCTAAGAACTTCAAGTTGGAATTCATGAGAGTGGTCATTCCAACACATCAATTCCTTTTAATATTTCTCAGCATACTTTCCCTGGTTGAGAAAGATTCCTTCTGATCCTTGTCATACTTCCAGACCTAGGAAGTAATGCATCAATCTGAGATCTTTTATTCTTCATTTCTGCAGCCATCTTCTTCTTTCTTTTCATGATCTGTTTCTCATTCCCTATCAGAAAGATATCATCTACATACAATAATAGTATGATCCATAAACTTAAGGTAAAAGTTAGGAGCAACTTTACCTTTGGTAAAGCCCAAGTTTATCAAGAAACTGTCAATTTTCCCTTTTAGACTGAACATCATTCACACTCTGCATTGAATGATCTTCTGCATATCTATCTGTGCCATCTCTCGATAGATGGGTCTACTGATATGAGCCTCAATATTATTCGAACTCTGTGGTGAGTTCCTTCTTGCATCCATGTCATCTGTGTATAAAAACCATATTCAACCTTGTAGCAAAGGTTGAGATCCACATCACCCGTGGTGATCATTAAGCTCATCAATTGATTATCGATCCTGGGTACCCATACAGAACCTGAATCACACTTCTTCTTTAATTACACCATTAAGAGAATGGTTTTATCTATCCACTTGGAACAAACATGTCATCATGATTCTCTTTCTCTTTTCTAAGAGAATCTTCTAGCCACAAGCCTTCTATAGTGTGTTTGATTTGTAAATCCTTTTGTTGAACATTCATCGCTTGTTCATCATTCATCATGATTTTTCCTACAAATCAAAATTAGGTGCATGATTAGTAATACTTCATAATCATCAAATCATATTGACATGATAACCTATTATGCATACAGATATCATTTACATAGTCATGCAACTATCTTGACCAATACTTTGGCACAACACTTTCCCATATCCTGTATGCATACAGTGGCTATCTAGATGCCTTCCATCTCTACCAAAACATACTATCGAGAGTGTGCACAACTCTCAGCATGTCAGCAAAGAGGTTTATTCTAGACAAGCAACAATGGAATGTTTGTCCAACTTACCAATGATATGCATATTAGTAGTATACTGTTCAATGTTCTATGAATATTTACACTTTGCATGATATATTATAGGAATACAAATATGCATACAACCTATTACAGGCAATATCATTTACTATTTCAAATAACAACTCAAATACTTATCTTTTATGTTTGTGTGGTTGCCTCCTGCTTGATCTCCTGTATGTCTTTTGAACTTCTATTCATTCTGTACCACTGTGCATGTTCAAGTGTCATCCTCATGATCTCATACACAAACATACACCCATTAGTATGTTCTAAATGTTATCAAAACATTATAGTTCTAAATAATCTTGAGAATGTATAGTCATGATTATAGTTAATAAACATTAGTATTCAAGATTTCAGGGAAGTCTTCTTTTACTCATGCATATCATCAATCAAGATAAAAGACATAATATGCATAATCCCTTGATTACTAACTTTATGAATAAGCATAACCAATCATACCAAGTATACTTATATAAGGGATCCTAACACAAGGTAAGATTCATGGGAAACATACCTGGATTAGTATACCTACTTAGTTATGTACAACATAACTAAACAATCTCTTCAATGATTTAGAGATCCTGAGCTAGAACCTGCATGTCTCATAGGTTAAGCATAATATAACAAAGTCATACATACCTCGTAAGTAGAACAAAGATTATGGATGAGTCTTTGTCTTCATGTTTTCATGGTCATGGAACCTGATTTGTCTTTTGTGATGTACCTGTATCTTGTTAGCAGACAACATCAACCTCACACAACATCATAATGCATTAGTACAATCATATAGCCCTAATCAATGAATGTCTTTGATCATTCACATGTATTCATACTTACTAGGGTGATAAGACAATTCTAACATTAATCAAGATTGTACTAATAAATAATATGAAGACAAACACATCATGAACTTAATCAAGAATTAGATTTCAAGACATACCTGAGCCTCCTTAAGTCATACCTGTCGAGACTTCTTGTAGTCTTCTTATGTAAGGCCTTAGCCTCAACTCCCCCTGAAACTTAATCTGGAGCTTGATTAGGGTTTTCTAGAGAAACCCTAAAAATTCAATCTTTGACTTTCACACTTCTGAATGGATGAAAGAATATGTCTTGCTGAGCTAATCAAACTAGCATACTTCAATTTTGGAATTTCCAAAATTTGACCCCTCAAAATTGCCTTTGAAACTTTTGGATCTTCTGGACAGGATCCCGAACTAGGGTTTGATGAAGCCCACCCTTCTGCCCAAACAAAAGGTTCGATCCAAGGCTCTAAACTCTTATTTTTCTTAGGAGCTTCCAGCCGTGGTTAC
Organism: Larix kaempferi; assembly: GCA_027924585.1. NCBI lineage: Eukaryota > Viridiplantae > Streptophyta > Pinopsida > Pinales > Pinaceae > Larix > Larix kaempferi. Next base: position 2,023,560 of record BSBM01000594.1, on the reverse strand, counting down.
AGACTTCAAAAATTCCAACTTTTGCTGAAGCCCTAATTTTCCATCTTTCCGATCAAAATCCCGAACTGGGGTTTGATCAAGCCCGGTCTTCCACCCAACCAAAAAATTCGATCTTGGTCTCTAAATTTCAATTTTCCTGAGTAGCATTCAGCCGTGGACTCCGATTCCAAAAATTCTAACTTTCTCCGAAACCCTAAATTCCGGAAGCCATGAATAAAGGTGCTCCAAAAATAATTTTGTTTTGACATAAATATGCACCTGATTGTTTCTGCTATAACTCTGAAATTTTTGCTCCACAGGGTCTGAAACCCTTTTTCTGCAGTATCCTGACCTGTCATCTTTCCATCCTGACAGGTCTGACCTCAATTGGGTTTTCTGAGAGAGAGTTATGCCAAGTGTCGCAACGTGACCTGTTTATGGGATAATACAGGAGGTCGAACTTGTACGGATTGCCACGTGTCACTGGTACAACGTCGGCCTCTGAAAAAGTTTTCTGAGATAGTACAGACTGTGTACTACCTGTCACTTTTTACGAAATTTCATTTGGAGCTTCCTAGCCCAAGATATGACCTTTTTCCCAAGGTCACCTGATTTTGACTCAGATCTGGAAGAGGCAGAAACCCTATATTGTACAGATCATAAATCACAAAGTATAACGAATTAGAGGTTTTCCTTTGGACACAAGGTACCTGGAGATTTAATCTTCGTCCTGTAACAATTTCAGATCCGAAAACTTCGCCAAAACGGATTTATAGCGAAAGTGCTACGATGACTGGTTTTTGCTATGTAAAACCCTAACCTTCAAATTGTCTTAAGTAAAGGAAGTGTCGTTAGTGCCATACCTTGTCTTCCTTCAAGTTAGCTCTGATACCATTTTAAAATTCAATATGCTAAGACAGAAAATAGCAGCATTACATTCCATTTCACAATAATAGCATATACAGGATCACTGAAGAAACAACAAGCACAGCATAAACACAAGAGACAGAGATTTATCCTGGGAAACCCTCATGGGGTAGAAAACCCAGCAAAGCTTCCTCAATATAGATGACCAGCAATATACAAAGATGAAACCCTGAGACATGATCTCCTCCTCCACAATAGCAAACCTCTCCTCCACAAGTGTGCTATCCTCAAGTGTGTGAGTGTATCAAATGAGGAACACACCTCCTCTATTTATACACTACTCTGATATGTATTTTACACAAGTACATGTAGGCTCGTATTTAACCATTAGGTTAAATACCCCATTATAACTGACTGGGCCGACCCCCACATGGTGGGTCTAATAACCCTAGTTACCACACCCAACTCGGAGGAATAAACATCTCCGGATTTATAGTATAATCACATCGGAGGTATGGAACATCTCCGGAATAAATAATATACAAATATAATATTCTTTGAAGTTACAATATTTCAACAAGCTTAACCCCCCACTTGAATGTCAGATCAAATGCTGGGAACTGTTCTAGCTTGGTTATGGTATGGACATATGTAACATCTAAATGAAGGCATATTGAGAGGAAATACTAGATCAATTAAAAACATGATTAAACCATAACAACACCTGCTTAAATGAAAGTTTTTCATAAATAGATTTAAACAAATTAGAGTATAGTATAGTCGATAAGAAAAACAGTTGACAGGTTATAGTAGAGGGGTTAGCTTGAACATGCAAACTATGGCATATAAATACTTATAAAACATTGACTGTAAAAATACTTGAGCTGAGTATGTTATGTGAGGGATTGATTTGCTAAGCAGTTCCACTTGTGAATTATAAAAATGGTAAAATGAGTTAGATTGTTGTTGATTTATAGTATGACACTATTAATGATGGATGTTGGATGTTATTGCCATGGATTGCAAATTTTCTTTTCTGAATGTGTTGTTGTGATTGGCTGTAGTATGATCCAATGGATGGCATGATTGATATTTGTGCGTTTGATCAATTTCATGGATCCTTGTGCTTTTGATGAGTTTAATGGTTGATTACATTAGTTTAGAGGTTTGATTGGCATTGAATTCATTGCAGATTGTATTATACACTAGCTGATCCTCTTGTTGGTAATCTAATTAATGATTGATTTGTTGATTTTAGTGTGATGATGGCAATTTATTACATTGCCAGGGTTGGACCATGGATAGATTTAGCAGGTGAGGATCAACACTTCATTTTGTTTAATTATGTAGGTGGGGAAGGGTATTGGATTAGTGATGTGCATGGAGCTTGGCAGAGATGATCCATTTGTCATTTGTTGGCATAGATTTGATAGTGGATGAGTACTGTTTGGTTGGATTTTTTAGGATGGTTTAAGGTCTGAAGTTGTTTTTCAGTCATAACACTACAAGTGGTGACAGTGACATGATATTTTGAAAATCTATCCTATCAGGCATTAACAACTGGGCATAAAGACTCAGTTTTGGGATAGTTGTAAGCCCAGTCAATTTATGGGCAATTTTTGAAAAACTTTTGGACTTTATGTATTTATTTAATTAAGTATTTTAGCTATTTAAGTGGATCTTATACTATTTGGTTTATGGAGTGTTGATGTAACCTCTTCTATGACCACTTTTGGTCCATGTACCACTACTAGTGTCTCTCCCCTATTTAAGATTTATAAATTCATTTAGGAAAAGGAGCCAACTCCCCAACTTTGTTTTTAGTAAGAGTATTTGTTTCAACATTCGTACCATTTTTTTCTTTCAACTGTAGTACAATTTCCTCATTCAACCGTGTTTGTGTTATCATTTTATCGAGTATTATTAGATTTCAATATTTTTAGTTTTTTTAGGATTAGTAAGATTAATTTTTGTATTTGTTTTTTTATTGTTTTTTCTATGCATTTTGAGTTTTTAGTTCTTACATTAGAAATTTTGTCAAATTCAACATATATATATATATATATATATATATATATTACAAAATTTTGGACATATCACTATCCAAATTGCCACTAAAATAATGCATTTTTTTAATTTATTTTTTACTAAAAATCATGAATTAGCTATTATTAGGGTGGTAATTTGAGTCATTTGTGGTAGTTGCAACCATCTTGTCAGTAGTGACCACAATACCATTCAAATTCTAAAGTTTAGTGTCAAATGTGACCCAAAATGCCACCAAAATTGTATTTCAAATAATGGTTGTAGTTGCGTCCCATAGTGCATTTCAAACCATCCCGAATAATGACCCATCTTGCATTCCTTAGTTGTATCCTAAAATGTGTCTAATTCAAATCACATTTTTCATTCTTAAATAGGTCTCAATTTCCTTCTCAATATCCAAAAAAACCTAGATAAATTGAAAAACACCTAGAAAAATAGGTGTTGTGAACTCCTCATTGCCATATTATTAATTTTGAATATATATATAAAATTTTATTTTTTCCTCAGGAAAAATCCATATTTTCTATTCAAAGTATAAAGAAAAATGCATTCTAAACCTAATCAAGAACCCATGTATATGTAATGGCCGAAGCATAATTGAAATCCTTGAGAAAGAGTGATCCTAGTCCTATGGACACTACTTTGGAGAGTTCATTTGCCAGCATATTATGTTCCCTTTAGATGTGAGTAAAATCCAAATTTGTGAACTAACGTGAGATATTCTTCAATTCCAACACTAAAGCATGTAGAGTTATATCATGAATCCTTTGTGGATCAAACATCCAATTTATCATGATTAATGAGTCATCATATAATTGTAGATGAGAGATGTTCTTAAGTAATCCTAATATCAATAGTGCATGGAGTTCTAGCAACTCTGCACAATTATTGGTGTTGCATCCCACATTGGTAGAGAATTGAATATAATGGTGCTCTTGAATATATTAGACTCCACCTATTCCCCTAGTGTGGATCTCTCCCTATCAAGATCCATAAAAAAATTAGGGGTGCGATTTGTCAATAACCAGTTCCCCAACCACATGCTCCCTTCTAATACTACCCCAAGTCTTGTAAAATTGAGCAAGTGAAATTATAGAAAAACATACCTAGAAAGTTTGTAGATGATGACCTTCGAAGATACAACAATTGTGGGCCAGCCAAATCCCCCAACAGGAGAGGAATGGAACAAAGTGAAATTCCTTTAAATCTTTGCATTGAAAGAATGGGTGCAAACCTTCCTCCATTGATCCACCTTTCCACACATCCATGCACTCCAAACACCTTTCCGGATCCTTCCAAATTTGAATAGTAAAAGGTCAGTCAATGAAAAGATGTGTGACACTTTCACCTGCATTCCAACAAAGGTAACACATGTCGGTCCCCATTTTTTTTGTAGGTAATCCCAGGATGGGATCTTATCTATCATCACAAGCCATATGAACAATTTTGTTTCTTTGGGAGCGCTTACCTTCCAGATTGTAGATCATCACCAACGATTTTCTCGACCCTCCTCATCCTACAATAATTCATATACGATTTTTGCAGTATAAGTGTGCCCCACCTTATTCTTATTCAAAACCAGCTTTTGAGGTCTCTCTCTCTCTATATATATGTGTGTGTGTGTGTGCCCCCAAGGATTAAATTTTCATTGGGAGAAGGGACAAACAATTGGGCATAGATGAACTCTTTGTGGATGCTATTGATGCTAGATATAGAGAAAGGGGCCTTACAAATTCAAATTCTAAGAGACTCTAAGCTAGCCATCAACTAGAGCAATGGTGAAAGTAATCTTCAAAATTTGACCTTCACTCTGGAATTTGAAAAAACAAGGATTTGAAAATATTTTCAAAAATATCCCTTCAACGTATTTATAAAAAAATTAACATCTAGGTTGATGAAATATTTAAACAAAATCTATAGGTATAATCTCTATAGAGGAAGAAAAAACATGATAACAATATCCAACTATTCTTAAATCCCTATACGATTAACCTTCAAGGTTGATACCAACTTTGATAATATGTCACAAGCTTAGGGAGGTGCTATAAATTCAATGGTTTAATGGTTTTGTTATGATGCATTGAGAACTCCAAAAATTGATTTATTGTTGTTGAAATTGTTATATTTTAGGGTTACTTCAAAAGTGTTTCAACTTGCTAGGAGAGTGTTATGTCTCGTAGTCCCTTGTAGATGCTTCATTCACATATGGATGGTTCTATTTGGGTGGTTGATTAGCCTTAATTAGAGTGTTGGCACAACATCCTTACCTAGGACGTTGCTAATTGATCGAGAGTGATGAGCACTTAAAGGATGGAAGTTATCCCTTAGAGATCAGGTCCATGTTTAATATACCATGATGGAGGTTGGACACTTGACTTGAAAATTCTTAGGTTGAAGATAATACTTCAAGGAGCTTGGTGATGGACCTGGACACATATTTTGATGAGGAGTATTAGATATAACACACTAGCACACACAAGAGTATCATTCGACACATGAGAGGACATGTGGTACAATGTTAGAGGTTAAATTCCTTGCATGCCATACAAAGTATATAGAAGACCACTATGGAAGCGGTTGCATCATACCAACAACTTGTTAGAGAGTGCACCATCTTAGAGTTGTAGGGGCGTTGGGACCAAGGAGGATCATGCTTGGAGAGAATTCCACCTTGGAGGTTGGATAAACCCTAGTTTGACATATGTACATCATTTTATTGTATAGTGCTCCCTTTGGAGTTTCTTTGTAACTTGGTTACTTGTATGGACTTATGACTTTGTTTTATATTAGCCTCCCTCACATACTCGATATATAAATCAAGGAAAGAGATTTTATATCATTATCATCATTGTACTATATTCTTTGTACTTGTCTTAGAGATGTCTTGTAAGGAGCATCACATTAGGGTTCATGATCGTTAGGTGCCTGTTAAAGCATCTTTTGCCACAGTTTATCCAAAGAAGTTATAGTGGTTGATCTTATCCCTATTCCTAGTTGCAGACATATTTTTTCCCTTGTGCCATTGTGGACAAGTTGTTATCTTGAGAAATCCTTCTAAAAAACCCTATTTCTCAACAAATACGTGACCTATCCTTGGCTAGCCTATGTATACACGACCTAACTATGTCTACCCCGCGTATGTGTCCACAAGAGGGTAAAAATAGAAATAATTAATAAAAGTTATTTCAAGGGTTAGTTCTGATTCAAGACCATTCCCCATACTGCCAAATCCCGTGAATAAATTCTCCTAACTCTATAACTGCTCTCCTCAAAAGCATAAAAGATCATAGGTGAGAAGAATTTGGAGGTTACACATAATATACAACCACCTTGCCCAAGTTTTGGTGAGTTTGTTCTTGGATAAGAAACCCTCTATGTTATCAATTTGCACAACCATAATCCCTAAGTCTGCAACACCCTTCTTTCCCTATATGGAACCCTAGTTTTCCATTATTTTTACCATAAGCTTATTATGCTAGAGAATTTCCCAAATCTCTTGAGCATACTTTCTATTAAAATACTTTGAATTGAGATTGGAGTGCTGAAGTAGCTTGGGAGGAAGAACCCAAGACTCAGTTTCAGAATGGCAGCAATATGATCAAGTTTACTTGTTCTATGTACTTTGTTTCCATTTTCAATATATAAATGAACTATTTTTCTTGTCCAATAATCTTTATATACATGCTAGTTTATGTGGATGATTATTGTTATTGAATTTGAAATCTATAATTCTTCAAGTTTCTTTTATATTCTATTTGGTTATTATGATGCTTTCACCTTCCTTTGTTTTCCTTTCAAGAATTACAGCAAGAGGTTGAGGCAAAGGAGGAAAGCTCAAGACCAGAGGATTGTACTTCAAACGCTTGGAACCAGGTATGTACCCTTAATTCTTTGTATGCGAATTGTTTGTTGAAAATAAATCATTTTTCTTACTTGCAAGATTAGGGTTTGTTTATGTCTCTGCTCTGCAACAATTGAACCCAACAGTTGTTGGAGATTTATTTCCCTAAACAGAACCGATGACTCCGCTGTTGTCCTTTTCTTTTGGGTATTTTTTGTTTTTTAGGGTTGTTTGATTCCTCTTTTTGAGTTTATTTTCTTAATATTCTAGTTGTTTTTGGCCTGTTGGGTTGTTTAGGTTTCATTTTTCATCTATCAATCCTTATAAGATTGTAAACCTAAGGTTTTGGCAGTGTGAATTCCATTTTTTGACTTTTCCCGACCTTATACGCTACCTATGAACACACAGATTGTAGTGTATTAGTCCTAAGGAGAGTCTATTTTTGTTTTTCACTACTTTTCTGCCCATACATGAGCTATACATCGCTAGCCTGTGCATACACGAGCTACTGTCTTGATAGTGGCGTATTCACCTGTTTGCAATTTTTTTTAAATTTTATGTGGTTCAGAGCTTAATTATTGCATTCTTGGCTCTCTGAATTTTGTCTAGAACCTAGTTTATTATAGCTCTAGCATCTTTTGAAACGAAAATCTTTTTTCTTTGTCTTCTAAGGCGAATTTGAACCTTTTTTGCAGTGGAACTTTTTTATTATTTTTCACCCACTCTTTCTATTTCTTTTCAGTTTTTATAGTCTGTTTAGATCCAAGGTTATAAAAAGTTCAGAATTTTTTCTTTAGACTTCTTACAAAGAAAAAACAAAATAACATTTTATTTATTAACTTATAAAAAGCACGGGGGGTTCACTCAGTGAACTTGTTACATAGCACGATCGTTCGCATGATATTAAAGAATATCCCTAATTTCACTAAATATTGGAAAATGCCTCCTAAAATTGTATTGTTGAACCCCCCTCCCAATATTCCTTTCTAATTAAGAAAATCCCTAGTTTCACCATATATTGTAGGTATCCATTTTTATCAACCACTTTTTAATAACCCCTTTATATCATATTACCAAGTTGTAGCAAACAATATCCCTAACACATCTTAGTATAAGAAAACAATATCCTAATAAAATAATAGTATAATACTAATAATGATCCCACCAGGATTGTAAGGGCGATTGATCAATTTGTAGCATTGGATAGTGTAATAACCAACGAAATAGTACTGGGGAAGGCAAAATGCGTAAAAGGAAACCTATTCAAGAGATCATCAATTCATATTCATATATTTTACTCATTATTTATTATGTCTTATTCGATATTCCAAATATTTTGGTAACATTTGTGTTAGTGAACTTTTGTTTGGCTCAAAACCAATCCTAAATAAGCTATTAAATGAGGATTTCTCAAGTTCAGTAATCCAAGGAGACTTCCATTGATATTATCATCTTTATGTAAAACTTAGGATCATAAGCAATATCAAATAAACATGGAGGGTCCTTAAGTTTTAGGTGGGTATGAATTGAGCCCATGATTTGGAGGTATGAATCCATCCCACGACTTGGAGGTTATTCCTCATCCCACCCAAATAAAATAACACCCAATATCTATATTACTATGTCAAATTAAAAATCCCCCTTGAACCCTTAATATGGCGCAATATATTTTTGAGGTTTTTAAGAGTATTCAAACCCCCAATATGAATGGACGTGATATAATATTGCCTCACTAGTGAATCCCCCGTGATAAAAAGTAGCATTCTTTCTTATGTGTGCACTGAAAAAGTAAAAGAACTTTGTTGTTAAGTCTTTTTATTTTTTGATTTTCTGTTTACAAAACAAAAAGAAAAGTTTGAATAAGTTATAGTCTCCTTTCTTTGCATATAGTTTCAGAAAAGAAAGAAAGAAAGAAAGAAAAAACAGTATTGGTAGGATTCAGTTTTCTATTTTGTTCATATACTTTTCAGAAAAAAGAAAATCGTCCTTTTATTTCTGTTGTTACAAAAGGAAAAGATAAAAAGAAGTGAAATAACAGGATTGTTTCATTACTTTATTTTTTCATTTAAAGATTACAAGCACTCCTTAAATTGCTTTCTACAAGCACTATTTGATCTTAAAATTTTATTTCCTGCAAAGAGTCCAAACATCAAAAGTTGCATATATCCGTACCCCTTGACTATGAAATCCATTTAAAATGAACGCTTTAATTAAAATCAACTAGAACTTTTTCTTTTTAAGGGGCGTTCACCAATAGCTTAAGTTATCTCTTTGGAATAGGAAAGTTGTAAACATTCCAAAGCACATAAACTTGGAAACAATAGTGGTATTTCTTCAGGATAGGACAAATCCAATTGTGTAAGCTGTGTGCCCGAGAATCTCCACTCAAACCAAAGTTAAGCATGAGGTTGTGTGAGGTTAGGTTGTGGATATATCCCTCCAATTCCTAATCAAGTATCTACCAATAGTTTTACATATACGTGGACTCTCTTCAGTACCTAAGTATTGTTGAAGTTATAGGGTTATACACTGCATGTACATACGATTCTGACCTGCGACTGTTCCCCCAGATGTTGTGAACTAATTGGAAGCCTTAGTATCTTGTATTAGGATCATACATAGGTGCTAGCAGAGGATTTTCTGTGAACACCTTGGGTGCGCTTGGAGCGTAGAGAATTAATACTTTTGGAGGGTGTTTTTCTAGATTTATCTACAAAAAAACTTGCACCAAGAAGGAAAACATGCCTGGCCTAAGCAACTGCTTTCAACCTATGTTGTTTTAGTGGTGGGAGTTAATCAATACACACTAAAAATTCAAAAGGATTATATGTTTTCTTGCCTTTATATCCTTAGGACACCTTTTAGTGGTATGATGTTTTTTGTCTCTGTGTTTAGTTGGCCTTAGGATTTTTCGAGTCTAAAATTTTTTAAGGGTGGAAGATCAACCACTTTGCCGATCAAGGAGGATTCAAAATCTTCCGCTGGTTACAATGAAAACTGCATTGCCCTTGCAGAGGCATCAAATAAACACAAGTGCATCATTTGAATCGACTGGAATAATTGATATTTCTAGGGAACCAGATCTTATCAAGAACAACACTCCTAGACTAAAAAACTACTTTAGTTGAATATCTACAAGATGAAGGCTTTGTTAGACCCTTTAACCCACCTTTAATTGGGCCTAACGATCCAGTTGTAGTATGGATTCAACCTTCTGGTGAACCTAGGTTAAGCGCTTATAGAATTACGAGTGGATTTATTATGGATAATGTAGGTGAAGGATCAGGGGACTTAGGTACCCTTACATATTCCATAATGTTAGGGGGGATTTCTCCTCCTAGAACCAATACCCATATCCATACAACAACTCAGGTTACTACTACCCTGGTTGTGACTTCTATTACAGGGTATATGCCTGTAGGGTTCTAAGTTACTCAAACTTCGAGTGTTCCTTTTTCAATACCCTCAGGTACTAGTTCTTTTACATATGGCATGCCTACAATAGATATACCAAATTTTTCCTTCACATCTACCCTTAAATCCCAAAACCCTTCTATGTGTCCTAGTAGTTTTGCTTCATCTTTTCAAGGGTTTCCATGGGGTGGGGGGCATATTCCCTCTTCTTCCCCTTACGTAGGATCCATTCCTTTTCAGGCCATTGGGCCTGTTTCGGGTTTGAACCAATTTTCAGGATTTAATTTTCAAACAGGTAGTTTTTAATCATCAGCTACAAATAACCCTTTTTAACTTTTTAGTGCAAGAGGTACTACTGCCATGCCTTCAACTAGTATTCCTATCGTGTCACCTACCCACTTTCTGAAATTATTATTTTAATTAGAAAAATACTTTATGTTAAATTTAATTACAAAGTTTTGTAATTATGACCAAGTCTGGTCAAGGATGAATGTGATTACTAAATTATTATTATTTAATAAATTAATGTAGGAGACAAACACCCAAGTGAGCTGTTAAATGAGTGTTCACTGACCCACTAGGAGGAATGGAAGCTATTGGAAAGCATGGGATAGATGGTAGCAATTGCACTTCACCACTAGCTGTTGGTTATGGGACAACTACCCCTACAAATGTGGCATTATCCCCCAAGTGGAGGGAGTGAGCAGGCAGCTCATTTAATGACCAGTTAACAACTGAAAAGGCCTAGGCAGCCTACATAAGGAAAATTCGAATTGAGGAGGCAGCTCTGACACACAATATTTTCTGCAGAAATATTCCTCATGTGCATTAGGTGATCACTGAGAGATTCGAATAGGGAGGCTAGTTGTGAGTGCAATCATAAGTCTGCAAACTATGTTGATAAAGAGAACTAGAGGTGCTGGTGCAGGTCCTTGGACTACTAGTTCTTGAAGATTTGATAATTATTGCTACTGCAAGTGGAGATCTTGAATTCCTAAGTTTCTTCCTCCTGGTGGTTCAGTGAACAGGCTCGGGGGTCCTAAGGCAAGTACTTGGCTGTCTTCAGGAATTGGTTGGGTGGAACAGTCTTCTTGGGCTGTTTGTTTCCCTACAGATTAACCAGGTTTTGTTGTTTCCTATTTTGTTTACAGTTTAATAATTCTGTTTAGTAAAATCTTCAAACTCTGTTTTATAAGTGTATTTATTTATGATTAGAAAATCGACTCTATATTTTTCCACATGTTGTTATTTGCATCGTACTCTAGTATAGAGAAGCAAATTAAAGAATAGATGAGAGATAGGTAGATTGCCATTTGAATCGGTTAAATAATTATAATAAGTGAATTGTTTGCCATTCTGACCTATATCTAAACAGAGTAAGAATTTACTGTTTAAGTATAGACAGTCTGATAGGATTCTTTTGTTATCTTATAAAAGAATAAATCTAGTTTAATTTTTGCACAGTAATGTATCTTCCTCCTATTTCCATTCAATCAAGAGAGTAAACAAATGAAATTAAAATCCTATTTATCATGTTTGCCAAGAAATAATATGTCCAGGATTCGTTCACAATTACAAGAACTAATTAACTTATAATTTTTCTGATCATCCTACATATTTAGGTTCTGCATGAGTTTTTCTATTTTGATTTCATATATTCATTGTTTTTGTAATAGTCTCAAAAACTAATATGTAACAAACCCTAATTCTGTTTTCAAACATCGTATTTAATTTCTCTCTGGATTTATTCCTAACAGCTATAAAAATAAATATAATCCTTTCAGAAAATCATTACAAGCATTCTAGAATTAGAAGTTAAGACACAGTAATTTACACGCAAGCATATTGTAGAATAGTACTATATAAATTGTAGTATTCAATTTTAATTTCATAAATTTTTTTGTAAGGTTTCCATTTTTTGCTTCCAAGTTCTTTTCAAAACCCTAAGGTCGACTCTCAACCCTTTAAGTATAACTATTTTAAACTCTATTGTTAGAAGTCACATAGACTTTTGTTTTTTTCGAGCTTCAAACTCAGATTGAAGGCGTGGCTAGGGTTCTAGTAACCCTGCCAAAGATACAAATTCATTTTACATAAACAAAACATTGCATTAAGCAATTTATCACTCTACAGTTGCAGGTTCAAGTCGCATTCATCCAACATTCCTACTTTTTCTACGAATATTTCCTTTACCGTTACAAAAATCAAACCACTGTATTTTAGTAAACAATAGCACCGAAATCCTAACTATTTTAGCATAGCGTTTAAATCTACAGAATCATGTTTATTTCCAAGTCTAAAGACTTTCAACCATTAACTTAAACTTGCACACTGTACAATATCCATTTGGTCACTGCTTAAAAACAAACCTTTTCCATACAACATTTCTTAAACAAAACTTTTCATTACGAATGAGCCATTGCTTACAGAAGAAAGAAAGCTCTCGGCTCCTTGGATTCCATGTCCAAACAATAAAAGAAGTTCAATAGAGTTTACGTCGAAACCCTTTAAGAGTTCAAAGTATAGGGTATGACCCTTAACAAAGCAATGGCACAAAAACTAGTTCGAGAATCCTTGCCAACATTACAATACTACTTTTCGAGTAACAGCTAAAGATAGAGGACTTATCCTCCTTACAACTTGTTCAAACAAAAACTTATTTTCGGCCATCATTCCAGTTGAGGTTTGCTTTTCAACTCTTGTCTTTTGATTTCACCATGCTAAACGTACCTACGAGGGTTTTTATGAACCACCAAGGCTTACCAGGAGGGTGTTGCAGCATCCTCAACCCAATTTTGAACATAGCAAACCACCAACGAACTCAACCTGCCAGTTAAAAAAATTTCAACAGGTTAAAAACAAAGAAAATTCATTTATCTTTTAACTTAAAACATTACTGTTTTGTTATCGAAAAAGCTTACCCTGATAATGAAACTCTTGGGATTCGACACTTCACACCAGCATGAAGGCGAGCCTTAGCTTTTGCAGCATTTGCAAGCTACGAACTCAAGAACAAATTTTATAACAGGGGAAATCAAACTCTTGTTCCAATCACACTCCATCAACTGACCCAAGAACCTTCTCACTCTTACATTGGCTGAATCACTGCTCTTCTTCACCAAGATCATAACCTGTAACCTTTAAAATTTCACTGACAGGTCCGAGGTTCAAAACCTCCCAACAACAGAAACTTCAAACCCTACATCGTAGCATTACTGTCGGCCTTGCTACCTCACAACTAACGCAACAATGAATGATAGGAAGAAATTTTTCATTACTTACCACGCAAAGATAGGGTTTCTTTGTTAACCCTAGATCTTGACAAGATCAACGGTGTAGGAGTTGCCAACCGAGACTTTGAATTTCGAGAAAATATGGCAATCAATACCACATTGATTGTTAATCTACCAAGTTGCCAACACAACTGTTATGAGTCGTATCAAGACACCACTAAGCATAGTATGGTAACTTGGTTACATAGAGAACATCCACATAAGCATCTACTTCGCACAGCTGATAGGTTTGCCACCTTCTATCACGTCAAGAACCATTACATGGTTATCCAACACGACAATCCACCAGAGACTTAGACAGAAGCATTAATGACCCAGTCTCGATACTTTAAACCTGCTAGCTTTTGTTGATAAGGAATTTAATTCCTGTTCCATCCATTATCAATACATTAGCTTATGCGTTTTTGTATAGTGTAAACATTGCATCATTATTATGTAAAATCGCTATCATATAGGCATGGTATTTTAAATGTCTCTACGTTCAAATATTTCATAACACTCCAATGTATGGAATTCAAGTGTATAGTTGCAATTCTTTTCAATTTAGGTATTATAATAATGGTAACACATCATTTGACTTATAAACGCATAGTACTTATGTCATATTATATTTCTATGTTATGGATACATCGTGATATGAAAGTGAAATCCAACCTAACATAACGATAGTTAATATGCATAATGTTTGAATTCATAATTGCATAATTTGCCACATTATATCATCTCTTTAGTAGGTGTTAGACCTTAGGAAAAGTCTTTTTGGTTTCACACTTTAGCCATATTTAAAATAAAAAAAAACTTTGATAAATATGAGACCGAGGAATATTCTAAAGTACTATTGATACAAAAATATATTTCTGATAGTTTCTTTTGAATTAGTATAAACTCTAATTTCTTCGAGGCTTCAATTAGAATTATAAATGGACAACTGTAATACTGTTTAATATTTACAATAATAGCAACGTAAACATATTTGATGACGTGATTTCAGTATGGTGGAACGTTGAAAGCCATCTAGGAAATAGGAATAGGAACCAAAATATACATACCTCCAGTAAACTTGAATTGCATAGAAATACTTAGAAATTATCACAATACAATGACGTTACTCTTGAAAGAATCTTGTACTCTAATTTCTTGCTATCGTAGGAATTCTTACCTGTTTCTTTGCACATGGGAAAATAGAATTCAAATGCCTTAGCTAAACATAGCTAAGTAAACCCCAGGGTACCTCGCAGGACCCCTTTAACATCAAAGAAGAAAATTGTCAGTATTCCATCAAAATTACACTTAAGTACATATAGTGCACAGCTTATATTCACATTTAGAACTATTGATCTCATTACTTAGGAATTACAGTTAACACTTTTTAGTGTCTTAAGTATGATAAAAGAATTATGACGTGTCAAAATCTTTAAATGTCTCTAGCTAAAAGAATTCATTAATTAATTTGTCTTTGCGTAATGGTTTAACTAATCATTGCTACGTTCTTAAGCATTTATTACTTTCGCAATAAAAATGATAACATTTAATGCCGTTTTAAAAATTTTAAATTTTTGTGAATTTAGTGGGATGTTACATATTGGGGGAAATATGTCTCAACCTTAGTGGAACTAGACATAGGCTATTGGGGGAGGGGGAATCCTACCCAATCTGGTTGGAATCCTTTTGCAAATGTTTTCACTTCGCAAGTTATGGTTGGGGACAAACCAAACCAGCCTTTTGTAAACTTTGGTTAGGGAAACTTTCTCCATCGAGCTTCGCAACCCATCCATTTTTTAGCACAACCAAGATTACCTTTCCTAGAAACTTTAAATTTTCCAGATCTATCGAAGCTAATGAAAGATTCGGTGCGACATAATCTATCTTGCTCCCCTGTTCCCACTAAGCTACCTTCGGATGTTCCAAAATTCAATGGAAAAACTAGTGAAGATCCAGGAGACCATGTCACTACTTTTGATTTATGGTGTTCCTCTAATTTGTTAAATGACTATTTGATTAGAATAAGGTTATTTCAAAGAACCCTCATAGGGGTAGCATCAAAATGGTACATTGAGCTGCCATCATTTGCTTATTATCGTCTTGAAGATTTTGCAACATTTTTTGTCAACCATTTCCAACTTCTTGTTCGGTATGATGTCGGTACAGACCTGTTGTCTACTTTTAGAAAAAACAAATCCACCCACATTTTTAATCATATTCTAGAGTGGCGAATAAGGAAAAGGATGATTAAAGTTGTTATACCTCCCGAGTTTTTGTTAGAGTGGTTCTTAAAATCACTTTTACTTTACATCTCTAAATACGTTTCTACTTTGGGGTTACTTCAAAAGAGGAAGCTATTTTCAAATCCCAACAATTGGATTTAATATATTCATAATCTAAGATTTTGTATGAAATTATACCTGACGCACCACGACCAAATAATGATCCTGCTAGGCCAAAACCAGGACCACATGCAGATGGCATTGTTGATTCAGTTCAAAATTATAAACAAATGAAAACATTATTTGTCAAACCCTCTACAACAGAAGCAACTAAGGTTGCTACCTCCCATTCTCAAACAGCTACTATACACAATGTGCATTCAAACACAAAAGGTCCTCATCAACCTGGTGGAAAGAAAAATAATAACAAGGGAAAGAAAGGGGATGGAAACCGAAACATGCCCAAGTCAAACGATAATGTTGAGGGGGGAAAGAAAGAACGTAGGAAGTGAAGTGTCCTTGAAAACTTTGTAAAGGAGACAATCTTACACATCAATGCCCCCTAATCGATCAAGCCCATAAGCTTTTACAGCAGCAGCAACCAGCAGTGTTAAGAGATCCTTTTCCAAAAGGACAAAATATGACTTATGGAACCTCTGGTTCTGTTGGGGGCAGCCAAAATTATTTGTCTTCCGATCAATTGTATATCAACATGATAATTTTGAACAATTTGTTACAAACTAGAGCGAAAAATTATGGTCAAGTACCGCCATTAAAGGAGAAAGAAATTCTTGATCCGCAGAACTCTCTCCACATTGAAAAAATTGTTGATCCTATGCCAAATATACCGAAAGGTGTCTACAAAAGAGCCACCTACAATCCTAATGCTCGGGTTGCTTTAAACTATTCAATTGTTGAATATTTGTCCCATACTCTGTGTGTTATGTTTTCTTTGGAAGTGTTGCAAAGTTCCTAGTACGACAAAATGCACTCTTGGTCGCTATAGGAAATATTGACTCCACTAATGCTTTGATGGAAAAATTTGATATGTCTGACATTAAGCCCCATTTACCATATCATGTTTCCTTCCAAATCGACATAGTCCATGGTTTCGAAACCATTAGACGAACAGTTGTTGATGAAGGTGCTTCTATGTGTATCATGCCTATTTCTTGTTGGAAAGCTCTAAGATCCCCAGAGTTAGCTCCGTTAACCACATTACTTACAGCTTTTAATTGAAGGTCATTTCGACCTCATGGAATCCTCTTTTGACATTGAGTTAGGAGGAAAAACCATGTCTGTATAAGTTGAAGTTGTAGATGCTCCTCTCAACTACAATATGTTCTTGGGAAGGAGATGGACATATGCCATACAAGCTATTCCATCGTTTGTGATTTGGGTTTTTTTATTTCCTCATGAAGGAAAAATAGTCAAAATTGACCATTTATCTTATACCTGGAACAGTGCTACAACTCCCACAGATTTGAATATTCCATGGATTGATCGAAGGCACCCTACAATATAAAGTATAAGAGAAGGCTTGTATCCATCACCCATGGGCACATTTAATATTCCTTCTCATGTTAATTATATCGGTTCGACTAGTTTTAGGGATGGCGATATTATATCCGAGGATTCCTCCCAAGGAACATACAGTAGAAATGATCCTTGGATCTTTCTTGCTCCATCTGAGTTAGTAGAAGACTCCCCACACCGTTATTTAGTAGTTCCTTTATCCGTGACACAGATAGCTTATAAAGCCATTCAAAGTACTATGCAGATTCAATTCCGACTCCTTCAGTCTCATAGGTGTTGGATCCTGATTATGAGCCTGCATGGGCTATGGATTCCATTCATTCTATCTATTGTCTAGATACGGTTTTTCCTATAGACGAGACCATTATGGAAGCCATGGTTGGACCCGAGAGACCATGGGAAGACATGCATCATCGTTCCTACTTCCTTCTAGCTTTAAATAGAATTGATGATGAAGAAGTCCATGTGAGACTGCTTGGAAATAATGATCAACCCATTAGCGTTTTAGCTATACGGGGAATTTATGCTGAAGGGAATATGGAAAATATTTCTAAAACAAAACCGATCAATATTTCCAAAGATCCAAATGTCATAGAAAACATCTTTATCAGTGAAGACTGCTCTGAAGAAGAAGTTCGTATTTATACTGATTTATTTAAATAATTTTGTGACATTTTTCCCTAGTCATACGAGGAGATGCCAGGCATAGACCCATCCATTGTGGACCATGGAATTCAAACATACCCAAATGCTAAACATGTTTGACAAAAACTTCATCCAGTTAATCCTAGGAAGGAAGAAGCTATTAAAGCTGAAGTTGAGAAACTTTTAAAAGCTAGCTTCATCTATCCTATTGCTATGACGAAATGGGTATCCAACTCTATTCCAATATATAAAAAGCAAGTTACTATCAAATTTTGCACTGGTTTTCACGATTTGAATAAAGCCTATCCTAAGGACAACTACCCCACACCATTCATTGATCAAATTATTGATGAGTGTGTTGGAAGCGAAATATTTTATTTTATGGATGAATTTTTGGGCTATAATCATATCCAAATTAAACTTGAAGACCAACATAAACTGTTTTCATTTGTCCTTAGGGTAATTTTTCTTATAGGAAGATGTCGTTCGGTTTAAAAAATGTCGAAGGAACATTCCAATGTGCTATGATTTTTTCCTTTCATGATATCAAACACATTGTAGACCCTTATCTTGATGATCTACCTGCTGGATCTCGAAAGAGATGAAATCGTCATGATCACTTATGCCTTGTGTTTGAACGATGCAAACACTATAAGATTCATTTGAATTCTAATAAGTATGTTTTTTCCATCGAATCCAGACATTTGTTAGGATTTATTGTATCCAACAAAGAGATCATGGTCAATAATTTGAAATTCGAGGCTATTGTAAATCTGCGTCTTCCTCGTACCATTTGTCAACTTCTGATTTTATAAGGGAAAACAAATTTTCTTAAACGTTTTGTTGTAAACTATGCTAAAATAACTAAAGGATTCATGCATTTGCTCAAGAAAGATGTTCCATTTATATGGAATGAGGCTACTCAAAGTTCATTTGAAGTCCTTAAGAAGGTGTTATTGACAACCCCTTTAATTAGGCCTCCAAATTACGCACGAGACTTCTTGTTGTATTTGGCCACATTGGATTCTATGGTTGGTATAGTTTTAGTTCAGGAAGATGACCAGCTCCAAGAGCATGTTATCTATTATCTTAGTCGTGCATTGCTAGAAACTGAACTTCGCTACCCTCATGTTGAAAAATTAGTTGTGGCAGTCGTTCATGCTATCCAAAGACTCTGTCACTATATCTTGTTGTGAACAACCATAGTAGTAGAATATGTCAATCCTTTCCAATTTATTTTGACTCGATGAATAATCGGAGGAAAATACAATAGGTGGATTGTTATTTTGCAAGAGTTCTATTTACAGTTTCAGTCTACAAAATAAAAAAAATCTTTGGTATTCGCCGAACTCATTTTAGAGTTTCCAAATGAAGAAAATCCCAATATTCAAGAAGACTCATTCCCTGATGAGCACATCTTATTGATTTCTTCATCCGAACCTTGGTATAGATAAATTTTAATATATCTCCAGACTTTGAAGTGTCCCTCTACTTTCTTAAGGGATGGTTGACGACGCTTACATCATAATGCGAAGAATTACCTCATCATTGGTGATACTTTATATCAAAGAGAAGTTGATTCCATTTTGCATTGTAGTTTAACTCTTGAAGAAGAAAAGATTGTTTTAAAGGATGCCCACGCTGGAGCTTGTGGGGGTCATCTATCCGGGTTGGTAACAACCCAAAATATTTTACACACTGGTTATTTTTTGCCAACAATATTTAAAGATTGCATAGATGCAGTTAAACAATGCCAGCCATGCCAATTATTTACCAAAAATATGTGGGTGCATCCAAATCCACTTTTTCTTGTTGTCATTGTAGGTTCTTTTTCTAAGTGGGGGATAGATTTTATGACTTGCAACCAAGTTCCGGCTGGGGGGCACAAATACATCATAGTCGTTGTCGATTATTTTACTAAGTGGAAGAGGCTATGCCTATAATTAAAGCTAATGAGGAAATGACAAATTATTTCATCTATAATCATATTATATCTAGGTTCAACATTCCAAAATAAATTGTCATTGATCATAGCAGTAATTTTCAAAATCACATGATGGTGGAATTAACTACAATGTTTGGTTTTAAACAGGAGCATTCATCTCCATTCTACCCATAAGAATATGGTCAAGTAGAAGCAGTGAACAAAACACTTAAGACCATCCTCCATCTAACTGTCAATGCTAGTAAGACTAACTGGCATATCATGTTGTATCCTACTTTATGGGATTATTGAACCACGATTAAAACTGCTACACGATTTTCTCCTTTCCAACTCATCCACAGAGTGAAAGAAGTTACTTTGATTAAATGTGAAATACCTTCGTTAAAGTTAGCAGTACAACTCCTACCTGAAACTTTCGTTTTGGAAGAACAATTGATTCACTTGGAGCATCTATACGAGCAATGCCAAGATGCGACCACAGCAAATGAGGCACACAAGAAAAGGGTTAAAAGTCAATATGATAAATCTGTCTAACCTAGGGTATTTTTTTAAGGTGACCTTGTCTTAGTCTACGACCAAGATAAAGAACCTTTGGGTGCAGGGAAATTTAATACTATGTGGCTTGGACCATATATCGTGACAGGTGTCTTAGAAAAAGGGGCTTATGGATTGGAAGATTACGAAGCAAATAAGTTGTAAGAGCCCAAAAATGGACTATATCTGAAGAAGTACTATACATAGTTCAGGTACTTTTCGTGTATATAGTTGTACATTTGTACTATCTTGTCTTGATTTATCGCTTACCTTATGATTGTTTCTTTTGTTGTCAGATCATGAGAGAAATACTTTATGTGGGGTTTGCCAGCAGATGGTGCTAGTCACCATACCCAAAATCTTGCCTCAGTTGCATGGGTGATTTACTCACCTATCAGTTAGTTATTTCTATTTGGAGACGCTTGTTTAGGACCAGCTACCAACAACATGGCCAAGTATGCTTGTCCTTTTCACACTCGCAAAATGGTTTGGAAGTTCATCTAGATGGTATAAATTTAACCCTTTTCCGGACCGTTTCGATTATTTACGAAAAATGAATATTCTGGTCTATATGGTTAGAAGAGTTCTCTCCTTGTATACTTTTATTATTTTTTGGGTGAGGGAGACTAACTTTATGAAAAAAAATATTGTGGAGTTTTCTTTTAAGTTTTCAGACTCTTTAAAATTGAAAACCTAAGCGAGCATTAACTAGCTCGGGCTCAGTAAAAATTTACGGGTAGTATGTATGGAGGTTTCTTTACAAGTTTTCAAAACCCTTTAAAACATTGAAAATGTTTGGGTTGAATTTCGTGAGTGTCTTTATTTAGCTAATGATCCATATTTTGGAATTGGTTGGCTTGTCTTGATACTCATTTCTTCCCATGTACCATAGCATTCTTTTATTCCTTTTCAAGTTTTTTATAATATGAAAAAGACAAAAAAATCAAATATTCAAAAAAGACATATGGGAAAAGTTGTGTTCAAATTTTTATATGGCAGCAAGTTGTGTCACCTTTGAACACAACACATTGTCATGAGTAAGTTCCTCTTCCATTGGGTTATAATATGACTTAGGAAGCTGAAATCAAATATGCATTTACTCCCCCAACTAGTTAATCTTCCATTCACTATGGAGTTGTCTTTGATGTCTCATACATCATTGACAAATATTATGTTCTCTTTTCAGTCTATGTTGCCTCAGTCACCTTTTTGTTGTGTTGTTGTTCAAATGAAGTCTTTAACCTCAGTCGGCCATCTTTAGAACTCTCTCGACTTTATGTTGACCTCACGTGTCAAGTATGTCTCACAGTCATCAGTTGATCCATCAAATATTTGTCCTTCTGCTACACCCTCGTGTTGGATGATGGGGGATGCCTTAATGCCCTCCTTCCAACGGATTGATTCCCATAGGCTTCAACACATTTATTCTAGGATAGTAATCTAGAATCTTATTAGTACCTTAGAACTTGCATTCCTTAGTGGCAAGTCTCCTCACTATTAACAGTGGGAATACATCAATGTCTCATGATTAGCAGAGTCTACCAGTGTTCAATGTCAAATCATCTATTCGCACTTGTTAGACTATACTAGGTACCTTGCCTCTCATTTTCATTATTGGTGAGTTGGATCTCGTTTGTTAATGGTATACATCAATGATTGGTAATTAAACGATGTCTTACTATGTTCGACTCTGAAACATCTATTCACATAGTTTAGACATGTACCTGCATTGATTGGTTTGAAGACCTCAAATCATGTTTTAATGTCATGTCTTTTTGCACTACGATTCAAGTTGTGTTGGACTGCCATTATCATTATTCTGGCACTGATTCATATGGAGATTGATCTGTTGAACTCTACATATATACATATATCTTCATTTGCTTTTGAGACATAGATCCAATCTGTATCCTTGTGGCTATGGTCTATCGATGACATGGATCCACTTTGTATCCATGTGGCCATGATCACTTTTTCTATATATATTTATGGATCTTCTATACACTTGATTTGCGGCCATGCTTTTGTTTCTCCTGAGCATGGGTATGCCCGCCTCGGGAAAATATTTATCACTTGGTTGTTTGTTGTTACTGCCTATAGCTGACGGTTGGGAAATTTCTTCTGGGTTACTTTAAGCACTCATTATGGAAAGATTGTAATGTATTTCAACCATCGTATGCCCCTCTGACCTCACACATTAGGGCACATCTGATATAGCATCTTTTTCCATAGTTTATCCCAAGATGTTATAGTGGTTGATCTTATCCCTGTTCCTAGTTGCATACGTCTTTTTTCCTTTGTGCCATTGTGGACAAGTTGTTATCTTGAGAAATCCTTATAAAAAACCCTATTTCTCAACAAAGACGTGACCTATCCTTGGCTAGCTCGCATAACGTGTATAGGAAACCTAACTGTGTCTAGCCCGCGTATGTGTCCTCAAGAGGGTAAAAAATAAAAAATAATTAATTAAAGTTCTTTCACGGGTTAGTTTTGGTTCAAGACCATTCCCCATACTCCCAAATCCCATGAATAACTTCTCTCGAACTCCCTAATTGCTCTCCTCAAAAGTATAAAAGAGCATAGGTGAGAAGAATTTGGAGGTTACACATAATATACAACCACCTTGCCCAAGTTTTGGTGAGTTTGTTCTTGGAGAAGAAACCCTCTATGTTATCAATTTGCACAACCTTTTTCCCTAAGTCTGCAACATCGTTCTTTCCTTATATGGAACCCTAGTTTTCCATTATCTTCATCATAAGCTTATTATGCTAGAGAATTTCCCAAATCTCTTGAGCATACTTTGTGTGAAAAGACTTTGTGTTGAGATTGGAGTGATGAAGTGGCTTGGGAGGAAGAACCCAGGACTCAGTTTCAAAACGGAAACAATATGATCACGTTTACTTGTTCTATGTACTTTGGTGCCATTTTCAATATATAAATGAACTCTTTTTTGTGTCCAATACATGATCTTTATATACATGTTAGTTTATGTGGATGGTTATTGTTATTGAATTGAAAATCTATAATTTTACAAGTTTATTTTATAATATTTTTGATTATTATGATTCTTTCACCTTCCTTTGTTTTCCTTTCAAGAATTGCAGCAAGAGGTTGAGGCAAAAGAGAAAATCCCAAGACTAGAGGATTCTACTTCAAATGCTTGGGACCAGGTATGTTCCCTTAATGCTTTGTATGCCAATTGTTTGTTGAAAAGAAAGCATTTTGCTTACATGCAAGATTAGGGTTTGTTTATGTCTCTGCTCTGCAATAGATGATTCCAAAAATTGTTGGGGATTTATTTCCCTAAACAGTGCCTCATTGGGGAAGATAGATAATTGCACACAAGGACAAGAGAGATAAACATCAAAGCACAATTTTTGTCATTCACAAATGTACAATATATTACTTGAGATTGCCTCTTGGGTTCAACTTCCCAATGAGGTCTCTTGGACTCTTGAATGACTCTTCCCATTCACTTAGGAATTTTGGTCTTCTCACGTGAATAGGCAGTTACTGATATCATATTTTCCTAAAACCAAGGAGTAGGTTCCAACAATCCCCCCTTAATCCGAAGAGTGTATATGAGTCCAAGAAAAAGAGAGTTGAATAACTAGAAGTGGACAACTACCACTTGCTAAAAATTTCCATCTTGATAATCTGAATTTCTAAGCAAGCCAGCGAAATATGACTTCTCCTGCTAAATACAAGTTCTCTCTGAAGAGGTGGTTTAGGCTTACTACCAAACAAAGAGTCTAGTAGAATCTGAAATCTTCCACTAAGTGGGTGGTTTAAGGCTGACCACAAACTCTCGAACTTGGCACGAAGGCTCATAGGTCCTGTTTGGAACTTGGCACGAGCGCTCAATGGTTCTCTGGAAAGTGGTGGTTTGGAGACCACCGTCTGATGTCTAGAAGAAGCTGAATTCTTCTGCTAAATGTGTGGTTTTAGGTTGACCATAAACTATGGAGCTCAGTCGAACATGGAGGTTCGATCTCACTTGTTCCGGATCGCTTGTTCTCGCTCACTTGTTTCTGACGGTCTTCATTCCCCCATGTCAATATCAAAGTGAGGAGTGGAGAGTCTCATGGTGTCAAAATTAGACACGGGACACATGAGTACTCTAAATCAAGGTTCTCTTCTGTCTTCATGCTACATATCTGAATCTGGCCTCCCAAGTTGACTGTGGATCAGGCTCGCTTGATTTGGCTTACTTGAGGAAGGCCATGACTGCTTGTTGTTTGGATGACAAGGCTTCGAAACTTGAAGCCTGACATCATGTTCCCCTTGTCAGGTACAAGATAAGAAGTGGTACAATATTCTGCTACAAGTTTCTTCAGCTTAACACACCGATCTAAAGAATGGTTACGCTTCCTGCAATGCTGACAACGATGAAGATAAAAAACTGATCTTTCATATGGCCAACTCGATTACAATGTTTGCATCTAGAACTTTGAACAATAAGTACATCTTCTGACATGATTTCATTGTGTTCTAGCAGCTGATAGTAATAATCTTCAAATAAATGATTGTTTTGAACAAACACTAGTTCAGAATGTCAATTCCTCTCATGTGCATCGTCCTCTTTGGATTTCAAATCATGTAGTGGATTGATGATAGATTGGAGAGTTTCTTTTCTGATTGTGATTGAGTCGTCTATAGTTGTACGTATTCGAGGGTTTAGCAACTCTAATGTTTCTTTAGTTTGAGACATTGTGAGGACTATGTGAGGTCTCCTTGTGCAGGAAGAACCAAGTACAAATGACTCAATCAAACCGAGGGCTTCTTGCAACTCCACCCTTTACAAACAAGATTCAACATACTCAAATTTAAAGGAGAAGGGTATTGGTCTCAGCCGAGAATACACCCGAATACAACGCAATTCAACTCTTCTTCAATTTTGATATTGTACAAAAACACACATGCAAGTACCAAAAACATGCACTAGAACTTACAAACAAACAAGAGTTTGCAAGTTACATTTATAATGTTGAATTGATAAATCTTCTATACCCAAGTTCTAGAATGACGATGATCTTCTTCTGCAACTTCTTCTCTTGGAGTAGCTGTAGCAACAAGCTGCAAACTTGCTTGAATTCAAACCAGTTTCAAATCTGCATTTTTTCTTCACAATGCAAGTCTTCAACTGAACAAAATGCAAAAGTCTTCAAGATTTCCAGAGTATGTTGCAATAGGCTACATTGCAATAGTCATCAATGATGTTTGTGGAGGCAATATGCAACACCAAAATGCTTTCACCAGCAAGACTGCCAACCAACAATTTCTGCAATAGTTTGTAATAGTCTCTGCAAGCTTCACTACATTGAACTTAATCTCTGCAACATAATGCAATCTTCTACACCAACAAATTCAAGCTGCAGGTCTACAATATCTACCAATAACTTTTTAAAATAATACAAGCAATCTGCAGTATGTCCAATATACAGTCTTCAGTATTTCCACCCTTAAAACCACCCCCCACAAACTCTAAATATGGTTCAATGTTGAATTTACAATGGAATAACAAAATCCCTTTACTCGGTTTTTCAAAAGTGAAAAACACTTCAGCAATAGATCTGCTGTAGTTTGACTAAATGGCCATAATAATTAAAAAAACTAAAAATGAACGACCTCACTTCTGTCTCTTTGTTACAATAGAGAATTCAAATCAAGAGCACAAAAATATGTATGGTTTCTTCATAAGATATAGTCAGGTTTCCACTCACGGTTTTTAATTATCCATGTAGTCTTCTGCTCTTCAACCTTGTGTAATCTTTCTTCAGCAATGGGTGATGTGCTCTTCAAGAGCAACGTGAAATTTATGCAGTTTGCACAAATAGATTATAGTGAGAGGGATACAGTCAACGTTTTGTGATTAGGGTTTCCATGCCCAGATCAACACGCAGTCTTCACTCAAGAAGTCTTCAAAAATCCAGGTTTTCAAAATGTTGCTTCCATCGTGTGCACTGCTAGGGCTTTTGTCGCTTCTTCAATCCTCATTTCCCACAAGAAGATGAAAGCGACCTTCCAAGAGCACTAAAGAATCCATGGGCAAACAAGCTCGTAGTCATCTATCGGACGACCAACATGATCTATCTATGGATGTACTGTTGCTGAGCATCATGTGCTCCAACACACTATTGCTCCTATGGCGCTTGAATATCGTCTTGTTTTCTTCACAAAATCGCAGATTATACAAGATATCCATGCAACTCTCCACGTGCCAAGGATCACCACTCTTCAACTCCACTCATGCACCATTAGAGGGAGCTCACATATAGAGACCACATGGACCGATGGAGATGCATATGCCACGAACAAATTTTGGTCGATTAACTCTAAAGACTTTCAGGTCACCAATATACAATGATCGAACGAACATGGAAATCCTCAAAGGAGGAGTGACTTCCTTCATATGATGGAAATGTTCAAGAATTTGAAAGGAACCATTCACTGCAAAACATAGTGTGGTGAGGCATTTTTTTTCATCTCTCCTTTCAAGTGTTGTCCATGGGATGCTAGATACCATGCTGGGAGGGGAGCTCATGCAAAGGAGATCTCACACCAGGTCAACGACATGGAGAGGGATCGACGTAGTGGTGTTTGGGAATGAGTGTTCAAGAATTGGCTCATGCACAATGGAGATAGGGTCTAGCTCATGCACAGGTTTGAAGGAGATAGGTATCATACATGATGGAAATGGCATTCTCGGAGGGAGAGATATTGCAGTCTCAGTCTCCAATGCACAAATTAGGGTTCAAATCCGAAAACCACAACTATTCACTACTTGAAGGTAGCTCCAACAAAAAAATTGTAAACAGACTTACTTACACCAGGAGAGATGGAGAGAGCATATTCAATGTCAGGCAATTATTCTTCAACTCCAAGTTCCACGGCACGCAGAAATCACTCTACGAAGAGATTAGGTGAATTCGCAACAACTTCATGCTTCACGCAGCATGAAAAGACATTGCACCAGTTCACGGGATGAAGAGTCTACATGCAATCTATGCATATAAGAGACTAGGGATCCCATTCTTGACACCAGGTGTCACGCAACAATATGCATCCCTTCAAGGGAAAACATTGGTCGTAGAATGAATTCGAGAACGTTGAGAGATGCAGGGACAAAGAGGAGTTTAGGGTTTCTTTCTCACACGCAATTTGAGTAGCAATTAGGGTTGTGCGATGAAGCTGGTAAATGGAGAGTTTGAATACCATCTAGGGTTTGTGCAATGATAATGGGGAGAGGAGCTCACGCCGACAGTCTTCAATGCAAAGATAAGTGGAGCAAAAATTAGGGTTGCAGGTGAACGTTTCACAACAAAAAAGCCCATGCATATTGTAAATCAAATGGCAGAGAATATGCCGGCCAGAGATTATGGTAGGAAAAATTGCACTGAGTAGAACTCGCAGGCTGGCGGGCAGGAAGGAATGATAGAACAGGCCACACAGAAAAATAATCGTGCAGAGGGCATAACTGACGAACATAGGGTAGAAGTGCAGGACTGAGAACCAGCGAGGCAAGCAGAGAATATGGCAGATCTGAGCATAGGCCACAGGCTCAGAAATGAGCCGATACCATTGTTAGGTGCCCCATTGGGGCAGATAGATAATTGCACACAAAGACATGAGATATAAGCGTCAAAGCACATTTTTTCTCATTAAAAAATGTACAATATATTACAGGAGAATGCCTCTTGAGTTCAACTTCCTAATGAGATCTTTTGGACTCCCCATTGACTCTTTTCATTTACCTAGGACTTTTGGTCTTCTCACATGAATAAGGAGTTACTAACATAATATTTTCCCAATACCAAGGATTAGATTCCAACAATGATGACACCCTTAGAGAGAGAAAGTCTTCTAGGAAGCAAGACAGTAAGGTTTATGAGGAATCCCTTGGAGCTAGATGTTAGGGCTCATGAGGAAACCTTGGGAGAAGATAAAGACAGAGAGAGATGTCTGAGATGTTCATGGAGAAAATGATTTTGTGTGATGCTAGGGTTTGTACCATGCATTTAAACACTAGATAAGAACACGTCGTTCAAGATGATGATGGTTATTATGGCTCTTGTTGTAGCATTAGGGTTTCTACCTTTAATGGAAGACATGGAGAGTGGAGCTAATTTTTTGCATGATTTTGGAGCCTTGTTCTTGTAGGGTGTGAGGCTATGACAAGATCATGGAGAGAAGCTTGGCGAGCCTTGAGCTTGGTCGGATGCCTTGCTTGGAAGAAGACTTGATTACTGTATCCTTGATGTTCCATAGAGGTCTTAGTGCTTGTGTTGATGCAAGTGTCGATAACCTAGGGGTTGAGGACTCAAACCTTAAAATGAACATGTAGATTTGGAGGCTAGCACTAAAGTTGTATTGCCATGCACTTGCATGATGCAACATGGCTAGGATTTGTAAACCTTAAGGAAGGCAATGTTGCTAGTGTGGAAAGTGTGTGGTAAAAGATTGTTGTATGTGCTAAGGAAGACTTGCTAATGTTGATGCTAGCATGTTGAGGATATTTGATGGAGTAATTGATTTTAGTTGGGAATTGCAAATCCCTTATTTTGTTATTCAAAGGGGTTGTTATCAAACTATCTATAATGTCAATCATCAACAACAATAAATATTATTTAATTAGCTATTAACAACAAGCTATCCAAAACTTCACAATGCTTTCAACATTCAATGCAATATTTTGATAAACTAGCTATAAAAAACCTCTCACAACACTTTCAACATTCAATGCAATCTTTTGATACTCACTTCATGTTCTCAATGTACAAGCAGAATAGAGTGAAACTCTTCCTAGAATTTGACTACTATTTTTTTCTTCACATCAATGTCAAAGTCTTCCAGTGATGACATCAAACTACAACTCACATCAAAGCAAACATTTGAAATTAAATACTCTATATAGACATAATAGCAAGTTAAATTAATAACATTCGTGATGCTAAATAGTATCCATAAAAACCTCATAGCAAGTTAAATTAATAACATTCGTGATGCCTAATAATATTCATAAAAAAACCTCAACCACTGCATCATTTAGCATCAAAAAAAAACATTTAGGAAATATTTTTCATTCAAAATATACTCTAAAAACCAATTATGCAAACTAAATTGTTTGAGATATGACATGTAAAACCCTAAACAACCTTTTTTAATGTAGACTAAATACCCACTTATCAAGCCTAAAAGGATAAGAGCCAAGCGACCCACTAGCTATGGGAGGCTATGGGAGTTATAAATTAAATGCTCTAATAATCAATATGGACGAGAAAGTATGTTGCTTTTGAAATTGTCTACTTATTCTAAATGTGTGTGCATGTTACCTATGATTTATTAGAATTAGCTTTATTTTTATAAGATCACTTATTTACAATTAGCTGTACATAGAAGTTGGTGATAATGAAACATCACACCCAAATAACAGTTTCTTGTTATACTCCACACTTGTTGGGGGTTAGTAGTGAAAACTAGGCTAACTATTGTTGAAGTCTTATATCATGGTTCATTCCTTCAACATCAAATATGTACATTTTTAAACAACTTGCTTTAATGTTTTGGTTAAGGACTCATATCCCTAAATGAAAACTAAACTAAGTCAACTAAGGTTGAAAACTCATGGCTCACTACGTTAACACTAAATATATACATTTTTAAACACCTTGATTGCCTAAAGAAAAGTTAATGGTTGGCTTGAGGCTTTAACATAATACAAGATACACAAGGCTTCACAAGTTAAATTGGAAGGTCAGTGAAAATGAAAAACTCCCTAGAATTTCAAGTAAATTGATATTTCGAAAATGCGATGACACAAATAAGCTTCAACATAGACAGGCTTCAAAGAATCTCTTCAATAGTACGTCGATAGAAAAGAAGCTCCAAAGTGGCCATTTAAATATAATGTCACCAATGTTACTGGTATGAAATGGACTAATAAACTTATCTTGAAAATGAGGGACAGATGCAATGTCACATATATTTCAAATCAAAAGCCTGCATTAATCTCCTTGGTATACAACTACGTCCAACTTATTTAGACCAGTATGCCCAAGCCTGAATATTCATTTTATATATTCAAGGTTCAATGATGACAAAACTAATGACAGTGGGTATACAACTATATCGAACTTATTTAAACCAGTATGCCCAAACCTGAATAATTATTTTACATGTTCAAGCCTCAAGGTTCAATGATGACAAAACTAATGACAGTGGGTCCTTGTTGAGAACCTTGGTTTGGTCTTTAGCTTAAGCTCCGTATCCATGTGTAAGGTTTCAAATTTCTGAGAACCTTGGTTTGGTCTTTAGGTTAAGGAACCATGGTAAGAGGTTTTGAATTCCATTCCCCTTTTGTGTTCTTACACTATAGCAAGTCTATTATGTAAGCTATATATCTTGTCAAAGCCCCAGATTGGATCTTTTGATAGGAATCCATATCCATGTTTAAGAGGTTTCGAGTTCAATTATTGTACTTTTGCAGTTAATTGGTATGGTTTGAGCATTGTGTGCTATTTGACTTAAGAAGATTATTTGGTGAACTAATTAAATAGATACCGTAGAAAGTAGTAACTTAAAGTCATGATTTCTTCTTCCAACAGGAATGGATGAGTAAAAGTTGAGATATGTTCTCTTAATATGATTTTTAATAAGTCATATTGTTACTCCGTAATATATTTAACTACACCTAAAATTTTGGTTTGAACAAATCTTATTTTAAGTCTAGCATTTTATTTTGGGCTAACTTCGGATGTTAAAAGAATGGCGTTGGTGTTTTGTTTCGTGTCAGATCAGTCTTGATGCGTTTAGGCGATGACAAACCACCAATTTGTAACCCTTTTATAAATCCAATAAATTATATCTTCATATGAAGTCTACTGTTTTATTTTGGATTCATCCAATGGTGAAAAAACAATTAAAACTTTGCAACTAACTGATATAAAAGTATAGTTCGTTGAATCGAACTTTAAAGCACTAGAAGCTTTGCCAATCCGAAAGTTGGGTTTGGGATTAAATCGTTTAGAGGTGCCTCAGCCAGTGTACTTTTTGTGTCCCCCTTGCTTGTGGTGGTTGTTTTTATGATACCTTCTTAAATGCAAGGCTAATGATCCCGGTTGCATATCCCTTGATTGAGGATTTCATTCCACGTTGAATATGACTACTACTCTGCACAGTGATAATGATAAATAACAATTTAACTGGAAATGCCATAACTTAACTAATGCATCAGTGTTTTTATGAAAGCAATGCATGCCACCATTTTGATTGAAGCAACAGTTCTTTCCAAATTGGTCCGACAAAACGTTCTCACTGATGGAAAACACTAGAAAATGCAAAAACCAAGAACAACTTGCCAACACTGAATAAATTTGACCTAGACTTGGAGACTCTGACCAAGACTCCATGAATTTGATCAAGTTCGACAGAGTTACTCAATGAGTTACAGTTTTTACGATTTTGACAATGTTGGACATATATTTGCCTATTTTTAGTATTTTTTTGAGTTTTTTGTTATGTGGGATTTTATGTCATGTTTTTCGTGAATTTTTCTAGAGCCTCTTATTCTTTGGCTTTGTCGAGTCATTCCCAGGTCCAAGTCATGTAAATGCCATTATGATATTTACCGACAAGATTGAAAAATGATAATGCTGCTTCTTGTTCAGAGCCCACCAGATTGAGCAATTATAATTAAGCTGTTCACCAAGAGGGGAAAATGCGTAAGGAGAATAGTAGTGGTACAGAATCTTACTCTCCTAATTCTAGAAGAACAAGTAGTGGAAAAATGCATGCAAAAATATTAGAAATCAAATCACACAAAGCAGGCAGAATCATGAGATAAAGTAGCAAGGCAAATCCAAGCTCTCAAAACTGCTTATGGCAATGACGATAAAAGCAAAATAGGAAGCAGAAGAAAACTAAATAAGAAACCCACAAATATAAAGAATGCCAATGAAATTTGGAATTTTAGAGATCATGGTTTCTTGCTAGTATTAGGAAGAGAAGTGTGAACCTTATCTCTCTTCTTCTACCTGGTACAAAAATGTGATGTTTTGCAGCTTTTAGGAGAAAGAAACTGTTTTTACAAGCATGCATTTCCGCGAGGATGCACGGGACACATCCACTGTCCCTGGAACAGGGGATACTTCCCCTACCATGTCTTGTCTAAAGGGAACATCCAGGAAACGTTCTTGGACTCCCAAGCAGGATGCCCAAGCATCCTATACTTAGGAGCTGAATTTGAAAAAAACAGTGAAAAAACAAAAGTTATTTTTCTTCTTCCTTTCCTCTTTATGGATAAAATTAATTCCAGGCACTTCCTTCTAAAGCCCTCAAAATCATTTTGCGAGTAAGGGCCATCAACAACAAAAGCAGAGAAGAGCATTTGTACCGATGTCAAAAAAATGTTTTTCTTGAGATTTGCTATATTTTTTTCTATGTTTGACGAAGGGGCCCATTATCCATAAGATGTCATTCCCTGAAATTTGGGTGATACCTCAAAGCCATCCCCAAAACTCATTCCTCCATCCTCTACCCAATGCGAAACATGTTAAGGAACCAGTCTTTATCAACGCAGCTACCAACTATTGATACCAAATCCAAGAGAAAAAGTGGGATTATCAGTTGTTACCCATTCTTCATTATATGAATTCGTGTTTCAACCACAATATTTAAAGAGTAACAGATATCCAACTACTGTATTCCCAGAAACCAGAGCTCACCTTCCAGCAATAAAGGCAGAAGAGACAAATGTAGAAATCGCTTTCTCCATTGAGTATAATTCAACATCACCAATAATCCTTACAAGAACAAAATCCATCCACGAAATGATGGAAGCGGCTGGTATCCCTTACAACAATTTGTCGGCCAACAACCTTGGAGATGAACTTGGTGACTGTGTGGCAGTCACCACACATACGGAGGTTCTTGATAACTCGGATTGTTATACCAGGGGTAAAATTAATAATCCCAAAAGCAATGGCCAGCTTTTCGCTGTGATAGCAAAGAAGGTGCTCCTTCTTCTTCCCTTCAACATCATGAAGCACAAAGTTTGTCTCGGGCACATACCCTGCTTCCTTGATTTGATCGGTCAATTTCTCCAACAATGTATAAATACTCAGAGTTTGTGGGTGTGAAGTATCATCTACTACAAATGTATGGACTCTGTTCTGGAATTCAATCAAGCTACATCCCGGATCCTTCTTTATCCCCCTATCTCTCATCATTAACCTGACCTTCCCTACATCGTCCCATCTACCAGCTGCAGCATAGCAGTTTGCCAACAGGACATAATTTGCTGCATTTTGTGGTTCAAGCTCCAAAAGATATCCTGCCACCCGTTCACATAACTCCAAATTTGCATGGATTTTGCAGGCACCAAGCAAGACTCTCCAAATTACAGCATCAGGTTCAAATGGCATTTTTTTTATCAAATCTTCTGCTTCATTGAGTTGACCAGCACGGCCAAGAAGGTCAACCATGCAAGCATAATGATCCTGCCCTGGTTTAATGTGATAAACTTCCCACAAGGAATCAAAATGATGCCAGCCTTGATCCACAAAGCCCTCATAGCTACAGGAAATCAAAACGCCAACAAAGGTGACGGCATTTGGTTGCAAGCCCTCATGTTGCATCAGTTCAAAAAGATGGAGTGCCTCTGAGCCAAACCCATGCTGAGCAAATCCTATAATCATTGCATTCCATGAGACCACATTTCGTTCTGGCATCTTTTCAAAAAACTGACGAGCATTGACAATGCTTCCACTTTTAGCATACATGTCAACAAGGGTACTCCCAACAAAGACATCTGACTCAAAACCCGATCTGATTATATGAGAATGGATCTGCTTACCCTTTTCCATGGCTGCCAAGCTGGCACATGCTTGAAGAACACTGGAGAAGGTAAAACAGTCCGGCTTGATGTCTTCTCTTTGCATTTCAAAAAAGAGTTTCAGTGCTTCCTCCCCGTACGCATTCTGTGCACATCCTGCAATCATCCCATTCCACGTAACCACATTCTGGTCGGGCATTTCTGCAAACAACCGGCGTGCATCTTCTAGCCTTCCATTTTTGGCGCAGCCACTGATTATTGCATTCCATGACACAACATTTCTCTCAGGCATTTTCTCAAATACTTCGAGCGCGTCATCTATTCTCCCATTCTGGGAATACCCTGAAATCATGGCTGTCCATGACACCACATTTCGGTCAGGCATTCTCTCAAACACATTGCAAGCATCCTCTACACAGCCACATTTTGCATACATAGTTATAAGGGCATTCCTTACAGTAACATGTGAATTAAAACGAGATTTAATCACACAGGCATGTACCTCCCTCCCCTGCTCAACATCTGCGAGGCCAGCACAAGCACTCAAAAGCGTAACGAAGGTCGACTGCCTCGACTCCACCCCTTCCTTTTGCATTTGCGCAAAGCACTTGATGGCCTCTTTACCTTGCCCATGTCGCGCATATCCCGCAATCATGGTGCTCCAAGAAACTGAGTTCCGTTCAGGCATTCTGTCAAACAGTTCGCATGCATCCTCAATTCTCCCAGTCTCAGCATATCCTGCAATGATCCCGGTCCAGGACACCACATTTCGTTTAGGAATTTTGTCAAACAGTTGGCGTGCATCTTCTATTCTCCCATTTTTTACATACATAATGGTGAGCCCTGTGCCCAAATAGTCATCGACCTCAACCCCAGTTTTTATCATGTGCGTGTGGAGCTTCCTGCCCGATGTCAAGTCTTTAGTATCGGCGTAGGATGTCAAGAGACGGGAATACCTTTCGGCGTCTACTTCTGTTCCAAACAAGTTCCCGATTGCCTCACCTGTAACAGAAGTTACAGGCATTGTTGAAATGCATTTTGCATGTAGTTTATGATATTTGATGATTATTTGGGAATGAAAGGCCTCGGCCATTCTGAATGCATGAAGTGCAGATGGTAGTGCCCGTATTTTGATACGAAATGTAATGAATTTGTTGGTACTATACTCCATACCTTGTTATTCAAAAAGGTCAAATCCAAATATTTCTCAGAAGGAACACCGGCTTCATACGCTGTAATGAGAAAGAAGGCCAAACCCTCTTCTCATCACATCACTGGAATCCTCCGTATATCAAAAATCCATTCCAAAACAAAGTAAATCTTTGTTGAATTCTGCGTGAGAAGATTTCATATACTCACGTTTCGAGCCACCAGTGGGGTTCATCTTCAGGAGCTAAGATTTCACACTCATGCCCTTTGATCGCCTAGAAAGTAGAATGCAATTTCATATTACGATCGCATATGAGCAAATATATGGGTTGTATTCTTATTGTGGACATTTATGGATATGCGTTATGAGTAAACACTTACTTTATATAGATATTTTATGGGTTGGATTTTTAAAGCTTCTCAATATTTGAATAAAAGAGTAAGGGAGTTTTAACAAAATAATTTATAATGTGTAATATTGGTTAATGTTTTAGAAATGCAAGTTAGCTGGTGGGTTTGATTATGTAGACAACTTTAGGATGAAGTGCATTTGAGTCAAAGGAGTCTTGGGTTGGATGACTTTATGGGAATTTCTAGTTATTGGAAGTAGATTGATGTTATGCAATTCATTTTGCTAATTTCAATCTAACTTCTTCATCTTTGTGAGCATCACTCATGTAATGAGTGATAGGTGGACTAGTTAAAATCATGAGAAATTGATTAGTTGCGATTAATACTCATAGATATGAGGCATAGATTAATGATTTACACTACCCAATAATATCAAAAAAAATATCTCATATGTGGAATTGCAAAAACTCTTTGATACTTAAAAAAATAGCTGCATTCTAATTTATATGTATATTGAACATAAAAAATAGTGCATGAAAAAAAAATGCATGTAATCATCAATAGTTGCATCAAATGGTTGAAAACAACAATGGAAATAAAAAAGAAGCCATGATGGCTAGCGCCTAGAAACAATGCAAAAATGTTATAAACTTATGTTTTTGTTGAAGTGTTGATTGCCCTACCTCTCAATTAGTGGCCTTTACTTGGCTTTATTGGAATGTAGTTTTCTAGTCCTTAGTGTAGGGCCATAACCATGCTCTAAAGGTAAGTATGTAATGTAATGAAGAACAAAGTGTTGTTATGTTTCAATTTCATTGTTCTAACATTATCCTACATTCAGTGTTCTCACATATCCTATACAACCTCTCTTCCCATAACTCTTTTGGTTTCTCTCGTCTTCATGTTTTGCAACATACCTTGTGGGAGTTGGTTCTTGGGTGGGCCATTGCATGTTTTTCATTCCATGATGTGTTTAGCTTCAAATAGTCTTGAATTTTGATTCCCCTTAATTGTTAAAGTTTTCTATGTAATAATGTTATCATCATGTATTACCAAAACTTATGCTTTGTTCTAGAAATACATTGAGTTTTTACCATTGTCTACAAAGCGAATAGAGTGGATTAAGTTTAAATAAATTTTGAAAAACATAATAAGCCTTTGTTCCAAATGCTTCTTTATTGTTTATTTCTTAAAACTAGAAGACCATAAAGATGAAGACCATAGTGCCGAGTAGAGAAAGGCTCTTATTCAAAACCCAACTCTCCAAATTTAACCTGATTTCAATATCTATTCCGTTAACCTTAATTTTAATGATATTATTGAATTTATTCTTCTTTTAAGAAAAGGAAATCCTTAAAAAAAATCAAAAACTCTTTGTATAAAGTAAAGGCGAGTCCAACCCCAGAAAAAAAGAAAAAAGAAAAAAAAGAGAGGATATTTTCCCTATGGCTAGACTTAAATAAAGGCTTACCAAACAAGGGGAGCTGCTAGGGAAGCAAGTCCCTGCTTGCAGCTTCGTAAATAAAGACTTAACTTATACTAGAAAGACTAGTATAATAATCACTACCTAGATCCAATTCCAACATATTATCCATCCTAATTACCTTTCACAATTAGGATATCAACAACATTTCCGTGACACAAATTCTTATCCAAAACTATTAATGAGTGGGAAGAGATCATATGATAATGATACAAAATATTAATGAGTGGGAAGAGATCATATGATATTGATACGAAACCTTTAGAACCTCCTTCCATACATATTAATAATGATGGGTTGCAACTAAGAGAAATATTGTTTTTTGCATTTAAAATCCTCACTCTATTCTTGAGGTAATTTTCCCTTCTTTTATTGACTTGAATTTCCTATGTTGTCACAGTCTTAATAGTTGCAAAGAAGAAGGAAGAAATTAAGAGGATTGCAAATGGTTGCTCACAGTTATCATTGAACTCCTTCTACGATGTCTGGGAAATCATGGAGATTGTTGATATGAAGGGACCCAAAAGCTACTTTGAATGAAATATCTGGTAAGTACTCTTCCTACATTGCATATCTCCAAATTTCCATAAGTTGTCCAAGTTCCCATTTGTGCCTATGTCCTATGCATCCAAACGTGAATCAAAGGTTCCTCTTAGGTCATGGGCAACAAAATCGACAAAAAGAATCATACAACGCACACATTCACATTTCCTCTTAGGTCATGGGCAACAAAATCGACAAGAAGAAACATACAACACACACATTCACATTGCCTTCTTTGGGAGTGAAGCAAAAGGCAATACACACATTAACAAGGAAATTTAACTTCATATTTCATAGTGAGCATTGGAAAACAATTGGTTTTTTTATGAAGGATGTTTAAAATATAGCTTGACCAAAATGTTTCAAGATAAATGGAAACGCCAAGCCAGACATAAATGCCAATGAATTAAAATATTTATAAAGAACCTAATTGCAAACACAGATACACTACAATGTTGATTGATATAGCTTCATGGGATGTGTAATGCCCTAAGTTCTTCAACATCCAACGATTTACATGAAAACAACTCTTCTTTGCCACATGGTAACTCTACTAGCTATTATTTGCCACATAGTAACTCCACCAGCTATTATTTGCCACATGGTAACTCTACTAGCTATTATTTGCCACATAGTAACTCCACCAGCTATTATTTGCCACATGGTAGCTCTACTAGCTATTATTTGCCACATAGTAACTCCACCAGCTATTATTTGCCACATGGTAACTCTACTAGCTATTATTTGCCACATAGTAACTCCACCAGCTATTATTTGCAGCATGGTAACTCTACCAGCTATTCGCATGACCTTTAAAAAGCGAAAATTTTAATGAGATAATAAAGAAACTTATGGTGTATTCATGGGAGCTGTATAAGGGCTAACTAGGATTCGACAGAGCAATTTTGGAGTGCTCAGATCGCAATTCGGCAATTTGGGTAGTTCTAAAATTGGACAATTAGTCTAGAACAAACAATCACAGACAATCTCAATTGCAGAAATTACAAAATTGAGAAAATAACAAGTTCCAACAAGAATTTTAATCGATTTTTATCCCAAAATCACCTAAAAAGCCAGGCATTTTGGTTGTCTAGGCCTTAGTTAAACAATTAAGGCAATCGACACAGGCTAGATAGATGATAAAATAAAATCAATCAACACTTTAAATGCTGGGAAGATAATATGCAATATAGTAATACACCCTACTGAGTGCATAACACATTAATATAGACTACCTCGAATTATGAGATCATGATGAAATGTGGCAGGGTTAATAGCATTAGGGTTAGGATGCATAAGTGGCCACTGGCACATCAATGTGATTTGTTGTTCCTTATATGGGGTGTATGGACTTCTCTTCCATTAAGTAGATGTTGTATGGTAACATAGGGTAGTGACTAGTGTGTATATTTGAAGTAAGCTCCAAGCATAGAATCTTCTAGTTGGCAAGGAATAGACTTTGGGAGGATGTGAAATAGATATAGAGATAGATAGCAGCTCGAGTAATAGCGAGCATTTTTAGGGAGGGATTGGTAGATTTTTCTACATAAACTTAGCCTTACCAAAAAAAGCCGATAATTTAGATTACATAAGCTAGCATGGTAATTTAGAATAAGTAAACTTGGTGTATGGAGCGGTTGGGAGGCAAAGTCCGACGTATGTTGGGGCAAGGTCACACCGGAGTCATCTGATCATTTGACTAGCCAATCTTTTGGCCCCTGGTAAACACATTTCGTGGGTCACCCTATCGAATCTGGTTTGTTTAGAAATCAAGGTTGGATGGACTCGGTCACCCTATAAATAAGCCAACTTCATTTCAAAGCTGCAATAACAACGATGATAACAATTTCCTCAGCAGATAATTTGATTTTAGTCCCACTAATGATGAAAGGGTGATACAGGTTAAATAAAATTGTTTGAACCATGCACTACTCATTCAGACCACTGTCCCCACTCCCTCTTCCCTCTGTTTTTTATGAAAGCCATGCAGGCCCTCTATTTGCCATTTGGGAATTGGGAAAGGGTTAATCTAGACACACATCAATGGGAAGCCATGGCTTGCAAGTCAGATGCCAACTTAGCATGTGTCCTTCCTTTTGTTCATGGTTTTGAAGTTACAACAAATAAGTGTGCATTCTCTTGGTTCTTGGAAAACTAAATTTATCCTTTAGTAACCCGTAGCCAATCTATCCATTATTCGCTATTGAAATGAGAATCATTTCTCAATAAATTGTACTTCACATTAATAAATTGGTAGTTATAACTATCACAGCTGTTAAAATTGCCATAGGATCTTATATTTATCATTCAATCCTGCTCCTTTTATCCTCAGTTTGTCGTTCTTCATCTCGGCAGATCAGAGTAGGGAGATCTTCTCAGTTGATGGTGAACATAATGGATTCAAGGCGGTGTTTGTTGTGGCTTTTTATGCAAATGTACAGAGGCCATTGGGTTTCTTAAATACAAAAACCTATCTCAACCCATCTCAGATCAGTCGCCACTGCAGATGTTAATGTTACGAAAAAATACTACATTGGTAACACACAATGCATTCATTCTTTCATCCTTTTGTCTTTATGGTTTTTTCTTTTTTAGGCTAGCTTTATGGAAAGCTTAGACCTCTGTGTTTGTCTACGATGCTGGTGGCATTACTGGCTCGACTGCTTCTTTATAGGATTTCCAGGAGGAGCAAGGAAGAAAAATAAAAATCATTTGTCGAAAAATGCAAAGGAAATCTAGGTAAATTCACTCATCCACTAGTCTTCATGAATATCATATTGGTCAGTTGTGCTTAGTGTGTAGATACCAAAATATCTGTTGTAATGAGCATGCTAGATCCTTCGTTGAAAGACAAGGCATAATGCGGTAGAAATGACTAAATATTCAAAGCTTTATATATACTTATATGACACTAAGAGTAATTATATTAATGGACTTAAAGTTCTGTGGGTACCGAATAGAAATAATGAGGGGAAATAATCATTGTGTATGTTAAAGACACAAAAGTATATAATAAAGATTTTATTTTAAAAAAATTGCAACAAAGTACATCGATATGAAAGTGTAACTTCAGATAAGTACATCAAAGTTGTAAATATGAAATTGTATAATTATTTGGATGATCCTACTTGAACTCAAGGATATGTCGTTTCTTATCTGGATTCTTAAACATGCGGTTTGAAATTTCTTCCATTCAAGAGACTGCACAATTATTCCCAAGACCGCTGCCTACCAGGTGATTTCATCTACTTTGTCTATACAAGATCAGTAGAGTAGTCTGCTAATTGTTTTCTTTTTTACATTAACGTGGGTTATGCACGTCTATCCAATTCAGTTTTTGATGGATTACTATAATTCTGAGACAGAGAGAAATCTAGATGGCATTGTTGTTAGATTTGGTGCAGAAGCAGCAATCGGAGATGGAAGAAAAGCATCATTCAATCAAGAGGCACCCATGATCACTTGGTTCTCATCGAGAGACCCTAATGTCATTAATAGAAACCATGAAGAAGTAGATGTCATGAAGCCTGATATTCTTACGCTTGGCTATTATCCATATTATCCATTTACACCCACAATATATAAGAGAGAGAGTTACCAATTACACTATTTTACCTACTTAAAATGATACAATTTTGCACTACTATCTAGTACCAACATGGAAAACCCACATATCGCTGGAATTGTAGCACTAATAAAACAGTTGAAACCATCATGGGAAAACCAATTATGGCCTAGGGATCGAGCATCATCCATCCAACCCCAGCTACACCATTTGATTATGGAGGCAGATTTATCAATGCTACAACGGCTCTGGATCCCGGGCTTGTTATCTACGCAAAATTCGAGGACTACATGAGCTTTTTGTGTTCATTATCAAACATGAATACAGAAGCAGTTAAAGTAGCCACAATCCCTGCATCATGCAACTTGCCATGCTCCTAGCTGCTGCTGCACCTGCCTTGGTCTCGCTCCCTATTTTCCAAGTTCCTAACCGCTGTCGCACCTGACTTAGCTGGCGTGGGATAATTGGCACTCTTCGCTTTTCTGGCTATTTGTTCTCTAAATCTGGTTATAAAAACCAGCAGTATTGTAGTTTCACTCTATTTACTGGAGAACTATACCATAGAACTGTGCCACTAGGAATTTTGGTCCATTTTAATATGACCCAAATCCTCGAAATTCCAAAAAAATAACGAAAAGAGATGTAACTGTGAGCAGCACGTAACTTGGCCTCTCTCGCTGCTTGAATTTCAAGAGTCTCTTGCTTCAGCAGAGATTAATAATTTATTTTAAATTATGAAGATATTAAGTTATTCCAAGAACTAGATCTTGAAAAATATTTTAAAACAATATTTTACCTAAATTATCAATATTAATATTTAAATTGAAATTTTTTTCATGTTAAACCATGTATGAATCACAAACCCAATTTGTAGAACAACTGTAAGATGAAGCCTTAATTTGAGGTCCTAAAAAGGGATAAAAAACAATGTATGGACCACAAACCCAATTGGTAGAAGGACTATAAGATGAAGCCTTAATTTGAGGTACTAAAAAGGGATGAGAGGCCACATGACCATAGGATGGAGCCTTAATTTAAGGTACTAAACACGGTGTCAAACAATGTATGAATCACGAACCCAATTGGTAGGAGGACCATAATGTATAGGCCTCTAACCATGTGGCTTTGGTAAACGACCATTTCACACCTTACGAGGTTTCAAGTCGACATGGACATAATCATAACATTTATAAAATATTTAGGTGGTACAACACCATTAAACCCCTACGTTAAAACCACTTTATTTTCATAAATGGAAATCTTTATTGCATCTTATAAATCTATTTGTACATTCAAATATGTCAACATTTCACAATCATTTTGCATCCTACTAATAAATAAACAGATTACAAAGTAAATCTACTTTGTGAAGAAAATCTCCAAATAATACGTGCACATATAGGTCTTGCACCCATAGGGTAAGAAATTTTTTTTTGCAGCATTTCACTCCTACAATTAAAATATTGCCAAGCCAAAAGGTATAATGACATATTTTGTTGTATGAAAATATTATTCATGTGATTGAGGTTCTTGAAGGCATAATTATGTGAATGGAGTTCTAAGATACCCAATTAATTTGAATATGCTACTAAGATTCATGTGTTAGAATATTGTATGTATCCATGCATCAACGAGGTGCTTTATCCTTTGGAGGAGGGGCACCATTTTTATCATATTCATTTTTCCTTAACTTTAGATAGACAATAATTCACAAATACATAAAAATATAGGCGTCAATGCACACGTAATTCTCATTAACAATTGTACAATATATACAATGAGATTTGACACTTGGGTTTAAGATTCCCAAGTGGACTCTTGGACTCCCAAGGACTCTTCCCATTCACCAAGGACTTTTGGTCTTCTCACGTGAATAGGGAGTTTAATAATAAATATTTTCCTAACACCAAGGATTGGACTCCAACAAATCCCCCCTTAATCTGAATGGTGTATATGAGTCAAAGAAAAAGAAGGGAGTTGAATAACTGGAAGTGAACAGCTACCATCTGCTGAACATTTCCACCTTGACAATCATTTGACAAGAAAGTTATCTAGAAGCTTGCACTGGCTTCCGCTAAATACAAGATCTCTCTGAAGGGATGGTTTTGGCTGACCACCAACCGAAAGAGGGTAGAAGAAGCTGAAATATTCTACTATGTGTGTGGTTTAAGACTGACCACAAACTCTCAAACTTGGCGACAACACTCGCTTAGAGGTTTTTTCTGTAATGGTGGTTTTAGGGTGACCACAAACCATCTCAGGAGCTCAGTTAAACATATCTCTTCATATGATTTCTTGTTCTGACTCGTTTGTACTCGCTCACTTTTTACTGATGGTCTTCATTCCCCCTACCAGGAACAATGTGAGGAGAGGAGATTCCCATGGCGTCACAACTAAACACAAAACACATGAATACTCTGTGGCATGGTTCTCTTCTATCTTCAGAATACATGCATATCAGAATGAGGCATCTCTGAATCTGGTGGCTTTCCAAACTCACTGTGGCTTAGGCTCGCTTGAT
Source organism: Larix kaempferi (assembly GCA_027924585.1). Taxonomy (NCBI): domain Eukaryota; kingdom Viridiplantae; phylum Streptophyta; class Pinopsida; order Pinales; family Pinaceae; genus Larix; species Larix kaempferi. The sequence goes on along the minus strand of BSBM01000594.1, from coordinate 1,979,813 downwards.
GTGACTTACTTGAGGAAGGCTGCGAGTGTTTGTTGTCATAGGGACAGATATTCGAAACTTGAATCCTAACATCATGTACCCCATATCAAGTACAAAGTAAGAAGCAATACAATAATCTGCTGCAAGTTTCACTCTTGCAGGTTTCTTCAGCTTCACGCACCGATCTGAAAAATGGTTTTGCTTCCCGCAATGCCGACAAGGATGAAGATCAAAACACTGATCTTTCATATGGCCAAATTTGTCACAATGTTGGCATCTAGAACTCTGAATAGGTTTTACATATGACATGATTTTTTTTTTTTATGGAAACTGATAGGAATCATCTTCAAACAAGGGGTTATTCTGAACAACCACTAGTTCAGAATGCTAATTCATGTGTTGTGCATCTTCCTCTTTTGCTTTCAAATTCTGCAGTTGATTAATGGTAGTTTGGAGTGTGTCATTATTGATTGTGATTGAGTCATCTGCAACTGAATGTACTAGAGTATTCAACAACTCTAATGTTTCTTTTGTATTAGACATAAGGAAGACAATTTGAGGTCTCTTTGTGCAGGAAGGACCAAATACAAAGACTCAATCGGACTGAGGGCTTATTGCAATTCCGCCCTTTACAAGTAATGTTTCAGAGGATTCAAACTTAGAAAGTTATGGATGTCATTCTCAACAAAAAATGCACCTACATAAAATGTGCAATTCAACTTGACTTCAGTGTGGTATTGTACAAAAACACATGTGCAAGTACCAAAACAAACACTAGAACTTATAAACAAAAACAGTTTCAAGTTAGATCCATGATTGTTGAATTGAAAATCTGTTATACTTGAATGATGTAAAACTTCTCTTATTTTGGAGCAGTTGTAGCAACAAGATGCAAACTTGCTTGGATCCTTCAAGAAGGAACACCAAACTGATCTCGAATCTTCTTTGCAAGCTCACACAGATGTCGGATAAATGGTGGCTAAAAAAGAGCTATCAATATTGCACAGTACATTTCAAGAAGTTATGTGCACCATGCAGGTCTGTATACATATTAAAACAATTATGCAGTGCTAAAAAAAAATTATGTAGCAATTCTACAACACTTTAAACAATTCTGCAACAACATGCAAATTGATTTTGCAACAGCATACAAATTCAATTCTGCATCACACACTTTTGCAGCACACAAAAATAAAATGAAACATTTTCAATCCAATGTCCAGGCAGTCTTTTGCAAGAAAGACAATCCAAATCTTCTCTGCAAGACTGTCAGTCAACAATTTCTGCAATAGGTGCTTCTCTCAATGCAAATTTCAACACAAAAGATTGTTTTTCAAGCTTCAATGCTTTCATAGAGTTGACATACCCTTTTATGCACCACTCGTGAGAGAAACTAGCTCCACAAATCTCAAAGCAATATTGTACAATCTACTTAAGAAAGAAGCATTTAGGACCTTGAAGATGTTCTAGGGTTTCCTTACACAAATAGAAAGAAGCATCATCCTTTAACAATTCCAACAACAATTTTCTCAACTGCCCATTTCTACAAACGATGGAAAAGAGGAGCCTACATATTTTTCAACACTTTGAATGTGTGCATACTTCTCATTCCATGCTATGCAAGTGAACAAAAATGGCGCAACTTTCAGATACTAGACCAGAGCTTTATGATCATTAACGAACTCAAGCTCAAAACTTAAATTCACACAAAGATCAAAATAATCTCTCTAGAGTCGACCCCAATATGAACAATTATTTGCAATTCTTAACATTAAATAACTGTGTTAAATTTCATCGAAGAAGATATTTAAATGATGATCAATGCCAGTGATTACCGAACAACCAGTAGGACGAGCTTCTTTTCAGCTCCACCACGAGCAACAGGATTTCTTCTATGACGGATGCAGGTCACACAACTCCAACTAGTTCAGGTTCCACTTCCAGTTAGCTCCAATTTTAAAAGATGAGGTGTAACTTTATGATGCAACAACAATATCATGGAATTGAGGGAGACGGGTTCTGCATCTCATTTTCACCAACGGGTTCACCACAGATATTGCAAGAGACAAGTCTCTCCTCAGTTCATATACCAGTTACGATGCAGTCTTCATGCACTCGTCAGCAATATTCAAGGAATGGAGAGATCTCCAAAAACTCAGCAACGTAGCTCATCAGGGTTCACGATGGTTGCTTCTACGAGGTATCATCACACCAACAAAAATGCTGCAATGATGAAAGAGGCCACCAATACACAAAGGCAACAATGAATTCACGCAGAGGCATTTGAAGGTACGCAACTCCAATATTTAATGCATTGCTCCAAAAGATTTATTCCGTGGCCAACGCAATAGCAGTTTTATGTCTCAATGCTCTACGCTTTTCAACACATCGAATATACAGCTCCAAGACTCGAACGCGAGACTCCACGATTTTCTTTGATCATGAATGATGGCAGTGGCAGTATCTTTTACCATTCTGCAACTACCCCTTCTACATCTAATGCTCGATTCTCTTCGAGACGGACCTGATCCACTAGTAGGATGATTCATATCTCAACATCACCAGTAGATTGAGGAGAGACCAAAGACACCACGCACACCACTAGCAGCAGTCTTCACATGCATAGATGTCTTCAAGAGAAAAAAAAATACAACAGTGATAGCCCATAAACTCTTCACAACGGAATTTGGAGAGCGTTTAACCAATGGTCTTCACTCAATCACAGAATTAAGCTTAACGTAGGAAGACACCGGATTCATGCAGTAAGAGAATCTTCACGCAGATCCACACAATTTAGGGTTTCTAGGAGGTCGTAGCTCACCAAGTGGCTCACTCTCCACCAATGGTATTCAGTGTTCATAATGGACAAATCACAACAGTTTTTACGAGCTTTCCACCTCACTCAATGCAGTATTGGTACACAATACGGTGGGAGAGACCACATGGATTGAGTAATACCACATAGAGCTTTCCACCATCACTCAATGCAGTATTGGTACACAATACGGTGGGAGAGACCACATGGATTGAGTAATACCACATAGACTAGGACATCATCTTCAGAAGCACTTCACCAAAACATACATTTGGAAGTTGTCTTTAGAAGCATTGCACCATCGATTTGGAGAGATGTACACAACAATTGACTATACCACAGCTTCAACGCACCATCGATTTCAATGGTTGCAATTCGCTTTGACAAAAACCACAGTAGTCTTCAAAGCTTCATGATCTAGATATCAATGCAACATCAAAGTGGAATCTTCCAGGTCACAACTCGATACTAGAATGAATGCGTTGCACACACAGAGATAAGATGTAACATACTCAATATCCTCGTTAGTATTTGGAGATACTCAATATCCTCGTTAGTATTTGAAGGAAATGGGGTGTAAAAATTTTCATTTTACTTTCATGTTAGTTTTATAATACTAAACATTATAATTAAACATTCACATTAATTACACTCAAACTCATTTAGTTTAGGATTCATTATATATTTGTTGTTCTTCCCAAAACAAACTTTATTCTTATCCTAAATAAGTGAATGGAACTTTCTCTTCCCTTAACCAAAGCTTACCAATAGCAAGATACAAAAGATAATTACTTTGCACATTAATCTTTAGGGAAGCATATATGTGCATTGTCCACATAAAGAACTATCATGTATTTCTTCACAACTTATTAAAATCCTTAAGGTAACCTTCCTTTCTTACCACACTTAGTTAATTAAATAATAGGAATACATAACACCTTGTCCACATAATCAAATTCTTCATATGATGTTCCATGACAAGTATGATCACTTAAGTTCCTATCATAGCTTTCACCATTGCAAGTACTATTCCTATTTAGTTGTACACCTTTTGATTGTACACACTAACATCATGTAAGTAACATCAATTATCTAGATATATACCTGCATACATTTTATAAAGATAACCAGGCATATTATCATTATGTAAATCTCATATGCCAAAGTACAAGTGTGCTCCCATTAATGTCTTATATTCAATATTTCATATTCATTTATAAACTTCACATTTTCAAAAAATAATTACAATAATGAAGAAATAAATACTTATCTGAAGGAAATAGATTAAGGCTACTAAACATTTAATTGCAACTTTCCTCCCAACCAATTGACTCTCTGTCCAGTGTATATTTCTATCCAATGTATATTTTTGCCACCCCCTAGCTTGCAATAAATCCACTAAGGAAGAATAACCAAACTCCAAAATCTTTCAACTAAGTATGAAGATCTTTCCACTAAATATATATAATAATCAAAACCCATACTGAACGTGCTGTCAACTTCTCTCATGGGCCGTCTTTTCCATATAGATGTCTGCACATATAAAATCAAACGTAGACTATGCCAACCTCACCAATAGATTTACCTTGCCTTTAGTGACGTCAAGCGAATACTATTTAATCTTGTAAGCTTATTTACATACAACATTTATATATGTGCTTTAGATACACAACAACCATTACTAAAACTGGAGCTGTAATCAATTCTCAAGAATGAGATCGAAATCATAAAGTCATAAAACAATATAATATATATAATCACCTGAGATCGAAAATCATAAAACAATATAATATATATTTATACTGAGTGGTCAGCGGTCACCTGAGATTGAAATCATAATACATATACTCAAAGATCAAGCTGAGATCGAAAATCCTAATGCATATACTCAGGGATCAAGCTGAGATCGAAGATCCTAATGCATATACTCAACGATCAAGCTAAGTTCGAAATCATAATGTATATACCCAACGATTAACCTAAGATCGAAAATCATAAAACAATATAATATATATATTTATACTCAATGGTCACCTGAGATCGGAATAATAATGCATATACTCGGCGATCAGGCTGAGATCGAAAATCATAAAGCAATCTAATATAAACTATGAAGTTTGTCAAGCATGAAGAGATCACTTCATAGAAAGCTCTGTCAAATAACTTCCCATCTATCGAATGTAAACTATGCACAGTATATATGTATAAGCCCGATCACATTTATCAAAAGAACAGTATATATGTATAAACCCGATCAGGAAGCCAGATCGCATTTATCAAAAGAACAGTTTATATATGTATAAGCTCCATCAAGAAGCCAGATCACATTTATCAAAATCACAGTTTATCTATGTATAAACCCGATCAGGAAGCCAGATCGCATTTATCAAAAGCACAGTTTATATATGTATGAAGCCAGATCCCATTTATCAAAAGCATAGCTTATATATTGAACACAATGCATCAATGAAGCAGGGATCGAGCTCTCAACGAGCTATCCCTTCCCATAACTCAATACACAAACTTAAAGAGGGATGAGCATGGATAGGGCTCCACGATATGGATTATTAGTGGAGAATTAAAATTTAAAAGCCAATTTAAAGAAAGAAAGAAAAAAACATTAATTATTTAAACACTATAAAACAAAAATACTATTCAATTTCATGCTTGCTTATTAAAATAACTATAAATAAGTAGTTGTAGTCTTTCACACTTCCATATCCTAGGTTGAGATTTTATATTTTTGTTTTTTAAATATATGTTAAATTTTATTATAAAATTTCTATGTATATTTATGGTATATTTGTGAATATTTGATTAAAAATATTATATATAAGCAAGCTACTTCCATATTTTATTCGTACTAGATATTTTCATTACATATTTTTTCTATATCGAATCATATTAGTATCCATATTCGTACTCGAATTATGCTACTATAATTTATACCACAACAGAAGATCATCAATCTCTATTTATAAAGATTATATACCTAACAGATTTAAAACATGATTTTTATCAAACAAAAACGACAAAGATCCAACACTTCACAATGTAACTTACCAATGGAAACAATCAAAGAGAATAGCATGAATTCTACTAGGTGAAGTTCACCACAAAACACTATCCCCTCTTCACCTAAAATCAAAGATATATATATATATATATAAAACGAAGACTGAGAACCCCCTTCTTACTTGATGACAAATGGCGGTTTAATGAGCGTGGCCCTCCCTCAAGGAGACAAATTCGCATTGATTTCTCCCCGAGGTTCTTCACCAAATTTTTGTTAATTACATTGTATTTATATTTTTCTATATTTGATTATGGGAGCCCGCCCTTGAGTTCGATGTCACCTATAGTATTTTGTAAACATGTGCATTCATTATATATATATATATTATTATGAAATTTTATAACGATAACTTATTTTTATAATAATTTTCCGATTATGAAAACCTTCTTCTGCCATTACTTTGGAAATCAATCATATTTATCTATGTGGCACCCTTTTGTCGAGCTCGGGATAGTAATAATGATTATGATACTTAACCTTAAGGATCATTAATAATAATAGTTAACCAGTGAATGGGTCATACACTCTTTTAGGACGGACCCCTTGCTTCTAGGATTAACATAACTTGAGATGATACTTAAGTTTTTTTAGGAAATAAATAAATCATTATTTTTCTTCAAGTGTCTACTAGGACCACGATGATGTCTATCATCAATATCTTGGTTTCTTAAGGATTCCCATCCAGTTAATCTCTCTCTCCCCTAGTTGGATTCATTGTTAGTTTCATCCGAATTTTCAATATCCTAGGTCTATAATCAACCATAACAACTTTAGGAAGTAGATAACAAAACTTACAAGGTTTGCTGGTAGGGCCTTGGCCTTGAGCTCCTCACGAGAAACAAGTACATAGTTACATTTTCAGTTACAAAAGAGTATGGAAACGATAGGATTTACAAATAATGCGAAGCACAGTAGCATCCAGATAGTCACACATAGGTTATTGAAAATTGCATCATAGGAAACAAAAAATGAGGAGTGATTGAACACAAATTAGGGCTTCCTGGAAAATCATGTCCAAAGGAATAAATTATGAGCGAACATTAATGAAGACACAATACTCAGACTGACACAACTGGAGTTATGGAAAAGAACAAGTAAGAACTGTCTAACATAGTATGGTAGAGAGGAAACCCACACACCAAATTGGAGTATGGTAGAGAGGAAACCCATACACCAAATTGGAGCAGGTATAGGCTAGGATGGGTGTGTAGTATGTAGTTGCAAGAGAAACATTAGCTATCTCCTTTGAGAGTAGGAAATATGGTAGACATACCGAGAGAAATGGGTCAGAAGGAGTTATGATCGCTCAACAAAATATGAAATGTACGGAGCAGAGGAGACAATCTCATAGAGTTGGCACGATAGAATTTTTGCAGTAGCTAGAGAAAAAATGGAAGCAGGTCTAAAAGAGTAGACAAATGTCTTTCACATGTAGATAGTATATGCTAGAACTAGGTTTGTAGGTGCATTTATTTCCTTACGCAGGTTTGAATAGAAGAATATGAAACACGGTTGCCAAAATTGAAGGATTTAGTGCACATGAGTTATGGTAGACTGTCTGTCAATTTTGCAGCTAGTAGAGAATATTGCAGGATGAGGAGGACAGATGCCAGACTCAGGTGGAGAGAACCTGGGGCTCTAATACCATTGTAAGGTTCCCCATTGGGAATATAGACGATAATTCACAAAGACAAAAAAATATAGCCATTACAGCACACTTAATTGTCATTAAAAATTGTACAATACATACAATGATATTTGACACTTGGGTTTCAGATTCCCAAGTGGACTCGTAGACTCCCAAAGACTCTTCCCATTCACCAAGGAATTTTGGTCTTCTCACGTGAATAAGGAGTTTAATAATAAATATTTTCTTGACACCAAGGATTAGGGTCCAACATGGGGAATTGAGAGTGATCTTAGGAGGAGGAGGGGCTAGATGAGCTTCCACCTTCACATGGTTGTTCAATAGAGAATTAATTATTCTCGAAATTAAGCAAAGCTCAAGCAAGTATGTATTTTGGCATATTCCAATTTTAATTTTAGTGATAGGATGTTAAAAATGGTTGAATAAACAAGGTATTCGTTAGTTAATTATATATATTTATGTGCCCTTACGCAAATGCTACATTTTGATGTTCTAAGAGTGTTTTCCACCTTATCTATATTTGTCAACTCCACCATTGTTTGGATTATTTAGGTATTGAAAATTTGTATTGGATCTTTTCTCTAGGTGTGACATCTTTTTAGTTCTTCATTTTGCAAGCTTAGATCCAGTGGTCTATGTGACATATATGCCAGGAGTTTCTATTAAATTGTTTGAGCTTTGTTTTACTACTAGTGATGTTTAACAAAGCAGTTCTTTCATTGTATAACTTTCCTTGTACTAATGTTATCACATTACTTCAAGTATATGTCCTTTCTTCAATGTAACAAATGACCTTTTTGCACTATTTTGCAGTAATAATTGTTTTTATGGGACATCTTTAAGTGATTATGCAAAGATTACATATTGTTAAAATTGTCTTCTATCAAATTATATGTTTATCTCATCATGCTTTAAGACATGAAGCAGAGCTTACTGATAGGTAGTACTCTCATTTTCTACTAATTCAATTTTAAGTCTAACTCTAAGGAATTTCATGAGGAAATTAAGGAGTTAACCCTTATGAATAGATATAGTGACCTTACAATAGACCACTTGCCAAGCCATATAAAATTAGATTAATATTTAATTTCTAGTGTACTTTATGGCCACAATATTGGCTAGAATGGATTCCTTATCTAGAGCTAAGCTAAACATATAAAGAAAAGATTCAACAAACTTATTAAAATAGGTGGTAGAAGCTAGAGGAAGGTTATGTAACCATTATAATTCTTAACTAAATAGAGAGTGTGAAAAGAGTTTAGCCATGATGTCTAGCTAAGATTGGATTCCCTCTATATAGAAACATAATTGGCTAGGTAAGCTTTGGAATCTCTCTTCTCATTAAAAGTATGAACCTTGTGAGGGATTATGGAGTTGACAAATTTTGGGTTCAAGGGAGTCCTAACCAACTTTCTAATGACTAAGTCTAATGGTTTATTCTAGGTAATTACATAGATAATATGTCCAAATAGTCTTTATCAAGGTATGTTACTAGAGAAAAGGCCTTTTAAGAAGAAAGGATGTATATGTCCTTTATATAGGTTATGGGTAGGTACATGCTATGAAATAAATGTAGAGTGAACTAACTACCAAAACGTAATTTCACTAGTTAGATTACTAAAACAATGAAGGATATATCCAAAACCAACCTGTAAAAGAATGTAAGTATAAGAAGTATAAGTAGCAATAGAAGCACCATTGTATGCAATTGTTTACAGACAATCTACTCAAGCCAACTCAAGCTATATCTCCCTAGTCCAACTGGATCTGGAACAAATAAGTAAAATCATATATTACATATGAATCGTTCTAAGCTAACAATTAAAGAAGAAAGCTCTAAACACTACCAACACAATAATGTTTATGGAAAGAGATTGTATTAACTGTAATTGTAATAGTAGATAATAATGTGTATGATTTAAAATTTAATTAAAACTTAAATATGATTAATGTTTTCAATATGTAAAAAAATAAAATAAAAATTATATGTTCTATATTTACTCATAATTTAGTAATATTAATATTAATATTAATATTCTTTTTTTTTTAACATTTAATAATATTTATAATATATATTTTAAAATATTAATAGTATTATTTAGAATTTGTTTTAATATTAATAATATTATTTCGAATCTTTTTAATATAAATAATATTATTTAGAAAATATTTTATTATTAAAAAATAAATAAATTTTTTTATTATACATAAAAAAAAATTATATATTCAAAAAGATTATATATTATTATTATTTGTTATTAAAATGATTTAAGTTAATATTTTAAATTAACTTAATAAAATATTTAAAAAATATATTTTTATTTATTTTTACTTAAAAACAAAATAAATTTTATTTCAATAAAAATTTAAACAATAAAATGATTATTACTTTTTTTTAAATTATTGAGTCCTTAAGTCCGGCGGTAGCTTGGAGGGGAAGGAGAATGCTCCTGCCCGTCAGCTCTTATATTATAAAAAAAGATGTGAGATTCTTAAAATTTCTTGGTCGCTGCCGCTAGTCGGCTCTTATATCATATAACCTGCGAAACATGGGAGAGATTCTTGCAAATTCGTGGTCGCTCCTGCTAGTCCGCTAATACATCATAAAACACGCGAAATGGCGCCGAAAAAACAATAAAGCTGCGAAATGGCGCCGAAAAAACAATAAAGCTGCGAAATGGCGCCGAAAAAACATGCAGCGAAATTCTTGCAAATTCGTGGTCGCTCCCGCTGGCCGGCTAATATATCTTAAAAACACGCGAACCAGTCGCCCAAAAGACAATAAATCTGCGAAACGGTCACCTACTCTTCTTCAGCTTATCAGCTTATCATGAGCGTTTTGGTTACTTTGCCATTGGAATCGACAAATACCTGGACACGCCTCACATTGTAATCTGCTGTGAAAATTGAGTTTTCAAACATTATCAAGGCCCTCAAGTCTCGCTGCTTCAATCTTTTTCTTGGCATCTTTTCCTGAGATACCCACCGCCTCTGTCCAGGTCCTCCTAGGGACAATGTTTATATCCGCTTTGCTCTACGTTGAGCTCTAACTTATGTTTCTCGTCTGCCATCACAACTGGAAGATTTTGAATATGAGCTTACCCAAAGATGGAGAATCTTTAGAACTCTAACAGGTATCCAGGACCACGATCCCTACTATCAATGCACCTGCACATTTCATAGCAAAGGATCAGGGTTATACTGAAAAAAAAAATAAAAAAAATTAACGTTATGAGTAAATGAAACATTGAACACATATTGTGTATGAACCATAGTACGCAGGCCATAAGATATAAACCTTGTTGTGCATCATACTTTGAAATTACCATGATAATCATAGTGAACCTTCACCGCAACTCTGGATATGGACGACGATTACAGTGGGCAGGAACTCTACGTTTTTTCTGAGATAGATCGTGATGCATGAATGGTGAAGGTTGCGTTATATTGTGACTTGGAATGAGAAGGTTCTCTCCAAATTGCAGACCAGTGTGACCTCTGGAAGCCACGTGCACTGAAGCTAGAGATTGAAGAGAGCTATTCCTCTGCCCTACCTCAGAATTAGATTGGTTTGATGACAAAGTCATTGCAAAGATTGCTGCAACCCTTCTCCATTTCCAAAGATTGCAAAGGTATTTGCAAAGATTGCTACTACGCATGGGAAAAAGTAAACGAAAAAGCATTGATCTTTATTGATCACATTTGTGTATTGAGAGACTGCGCATGCCTGGAGGTATTTCAACTTGGTGACTGTTGGTCGATCATTGGCTATCAGTCATCCACACTTGTTGAGCGGAAGAGTGTAAGCCATTCCAAATTTGTGGTCGTAGGATTTAATGCTCATCTAACGGATTGCTTGAAATTGGATTTGTCTCCTTGTTTACAGCTTAGTGGTATTCATTTTCTGGCTTTTGTGTGACAAGAGAAGTGGGCGAGCAGCGTGATGGGAAGCGCCGGCGAGGGTGAGAAGGAAGGAGCAGCGGGAGAAGTGGGCGAGCAGCGTGAGGCGTTATGCGTTTAGCAGAGGGTGTGGCCAGGAGGAGGAGCAGCGGGAGAGGAGGAAGGCACAGGTGAACGCGCAGAGAGTGCAGGCGGAGGAGGGAAGCGGCGGCGAGGGCAAGAAGGCAAGGAGATGGCGTGGTCCGGGGGCAGCAAGGGCGGAGGTGGGGAGTAGAGCGGTGTAGGGGAAGGGTCGAGGGAGTGTGGAGCAGTTGAGGGTCGGGAGGTCAGTGGAAAACGGGAGGCGGAGGAGGTCAAGGAGGTCGGCGGCGGGAGGAGGGAGGCGGCAGGAGGAGGGAGCGCAGCAGGAGGGAGCTCGCGGCCGCAGGAGAAGCATGAGAAACCACGTGATAGGATTTCATTCCTCTATGAGCAAGGAATCTAGTTGATATGGAGTTCATGCTTCTCCTAGGTATAAAAAGGTTAATATTTATAAATTCGAAAATAGAAAATTATTTAATTTTTTTTATGAAAAATTAATTTAATATTAAATAATTTTTTATTAAAGATAATTGTAATAATGAATTCAAGATCATCATTTTAATTAATAATTAAAATATTTATATTATAAGAAAAAAATATAAAATATTTATATTTAGAAATTTAGAAATAGAAATTTATTGAATATTTTTTTTTAAACATTTATTGAATTTTATTTTATAAAAAAATCAAATTTATCATAAAATGACTTTTTACTGAAGATTAAATAGCACTAAATATATATAATAAAAATATTATGTGTTATTACAATACATAAATAAAAAATGATTTATATTAGAAAAATACATTTTCTAATCATTATTATAATATAAAATATTATTATTATGAATATTAATTTTTATTTAAATAAATAATGTTTTTAAATTACATTGTAGTTATCTATTAACAAATGCTTTATATAAATATTTTTATAGTTATATATTAACAAATGCTTTATATAAATATTTTTTGTTGTTGTTATTATTAGTATTAAAATTTGAATAAATTATTATATAGAAAAAAATTTATCAAAAAATTTAAATAAATTATATATAAGAAATTTTGTAATAATTATTATTACATTAGTACTACATTCAATAATAATTATTTAAATTATTTAACAAAATAAAAACAAATTAATTAAAAATATAAAAATACTGCATTATAATTATTTAAACTATTTAATATTATTATATTAATGTTATTTTCCTTTACATTTAGAGTTTATATTAAAAAAAATACATAAATTTTCACAACTATAATAAATATTTTAACCATTTAATGTTTGAATAATTTCACTTATATATTAACAAATGCTTTATATATTAACAAATGCTTTATATAAATATTTTTGTTCTTGTTATTATTAGTATTAAAATTTGAATAAATTATTATATAGAAAAAAAATTATCATAAAATTTAAATAAATTATATATAAGAAATTTTGTAATAATTATTATTACATTAATACTACATTCAATAATAATTATTTAAATTATTTAACAAAATAAAAACAAATTAATTAAAAATATAAAAATACTGCACTATAATTATTTAAACTATTTAAGATTATTATATTAATGTTATTTTCCTTTACATTTAGAGTTTATATTAAAAAAAATACATAAATTTTCACAACTATAATAAATATTTTAACCATTTAATGTTTGAATAATTTCACTTATATTTAAGCATATAAAAACATATCATAAGCCTTTGCCAATACCAAAACAAGTTCTGTATATGTCTCTTTTTACAACTTTACACATATTGTTCCAACATGTACTAAGAATTGAAATAACCATCAAAATTGTTGCACCTACATTACCTCATTACCTACATTGCAGTAGTAACACGTGGTGAATAGAGACCAAATCCTTAGGCCATTAAAACTGAATTTCTTTCTCAAGCTCTCTTTTTTCAAAGGCAATGTCAAAATAATATTAATTTTCAGTTATACAAACACAAACTGTAACAACATGGCTGTGCTAAAAATTGCAACAAACATCAAGAAAGACAAACAATGATTTCCCGATAAGGAATATCCATTGCCCTTAAAAATTGATTTATCATGCTCTCTTTCTCCATAAGCAATGTCTAAATAATATTATTCTCTGTTATGCAAATACAAACAGTTTAGACTTATTTCCTCTTGTATATTTTATGAAATATTTTTCTTATTATTTTCAAATTTCAAATATTAAAACTTATTTAGTGTATTTTTATGATGTTTCTGCTGTTTACATTTATATTTTCATTTAATTTAAATAAGAACATTTCTCAAATCTATTTGATACCCAAAAATATATATTTAAAATAATCAATTTTTATTTAAATCAACATAGATTCTTAAAAATTAAATTGATTTCAAAACATATATATTTTAAATACTCATTAAGCATTAAAATGAAGTAATAAACACTCCATTAGTATGAAAACATATTTATAGCAATGCTACTACAAAGAACACGCTATACAAACTTTGTTTTCTAAATCTTAAAAAAGATATAAAATATTCTTGAAATCTAATTAATAAGGTTTTTTTAGTATGAAAACATATTTATAGCAATGCTACTACAAAGAACACGCTATACAAACTTTGTTTTCTAAATCTTAAAAAAGATATAAAATATTCTTGAAATCTAATTAATAAGGTTTTTTATTTTTTGTTTTGTGAAAATTAATGAAATTTACCATTCATTCTTTATTTATTTTGGGAGAAGTTATTTTGCAAATATTTTGAATGTTTTCTTTAAAATTTGTCTTAAATTATTAAGATTTTAATTTAATATTGTAACAATACTGTTAAGTTGTTTTTTAGACATGATCAAATTCAAGTCCACCTCGGTCGGTCACTTGCTGAGAAAGGATTTAGTGACTAAATTTGTTCACTTTTACTTACACATGATGAAGGCCAAGAAGAGCGTGGTGGATTGAGGTGAAAGACTTGAAAAAAGAGAATAGTATAAATTTAAAATAAAATCACATATAAATTTAAAATTTACATTTATCAGGTGACTAATAATGATTACCGGCCATTATTAAATTATATTAAAAAAAAATTGGAATGACTTGTTAAATTGTAGCTCGTTTCGATTTAAACAAACCGTTTGGATCATTACCCACTGTTTCAGCCTATTTTCTCTTCTACATTTTATGAACTTCAATTTATAAGAATTTTGATGAAGTTCCAAAGAAACTTCTACCATATACAGTGCATTTTATAAGAAATTTATAACAAAATTATGAACTTCCAAAGAAACTTCAAATATATATAATGCATTTTCATCCCAAAAGACTTATTATTAGTCCCTGGGTAGCAGGGATTCTAGCAATCGATTGGTCATCACTTTAGATTAACTGGTCAACACTTTAGATTAACAACTCTTTTTATCAAACAGTTTTATAAAGTTTTAAAAAATATAAATATTAAATTAAATTTTCTGGAAATTAAAAAGATTTATAAATTTATGGAAATTTGAATTTTCTTTTTTATTATTGGTTAAGAAGATTGATTTGACAATATACCCCTGGTGTGAGGGGAATTGTCAGATATTAAAAATAATTTAAAATTAAAATAAATTTAAATTTTTTAAAAATTGCCATGTGAATATCAATCATTATAGTTCATTAATGAAGTGATATATTGACATTTAATATCGGATACAGACACTCTGTCGGGACTAATAAGGAGCAACGGTCTTTTGTAGAGAAATCTAGAACAACCTGCCGTCATAATTAAACAAATGATTTTCTGAAAAGATAAACTCTCGAAGCACCGAGATCTTTCGACCTGCCGTCATAATTAGACAAATTATTTTCTGAAAAAATAAACTCTCGAAGCACCGAGATCTTTCTTTAGAATCCCCATCTCGACACTTTAAATCCCGACGTAACGTACGTATTCTTCCCGGCGAGTTGTTCGAAGTTTTTGACCACCGATTTATGTTATTCCTTGTCCGCTAAATCTTTCATTTAGCAGGGTTTCAGATACAGCTTTTACGGTCTCGATCTCGGTCTCTACACTGAGAATAAAAGCTTTTTTTAGATAAATTGCGTCAAATATGGCGGTTTCAAAATCCCTTCCGGTATGTATTTTGTTGATGTTCTTCTTGACAGAAGTCGCTTGTGATCAGGGTTTTGTGCCGAACATTTTAGGGCGCGTTGGGAGCCCCTGGAATGGCATTTAGCAGGATCCTTTTAAAGTCTTGGAAGAAAATCCTCTCTCGGCTCTCGGCGGAGACATCAGCCAAGTTTCGTTAACCAGAGTGGACTGGAAGGAGACTCCAGAGGCTCACATTATCAAAATTGATGTTCCAGGTAACATTTACATCTTAATGATCCGAAGTCATCTGGAGGTACTTTAGAGATAAAATTGTGATGCAGTTGAAATTTGCAAAATAAATGTGCTTTCTTGAATCTTTTACATCTAAATTTTCAAGATACAAATGGTTTGAGGTTACCAGGAGGTCGTGAAAAATAAAGATATGATAGAGGTTAAAATTTTCCAAAATAGACATGGCAAGCACTCCCAAGTCAAATATTACATCTAAATTTTCAAAATTTAAATGCTCTCTATGTCATATTGAACCTAAAGATGCGATAGTGTTAAGATTTCAAAAATTTCAGGGTTTTTTTTAATGCTAGAGGGAAGGTTAACAGCTAGTCCCTGCTCTAATACAAACATTCTCATCAGCACCATCCAAGAGTTACATTGTTCATTTTGTTATAACTTTCATGCTGTATGCATACTCTGCATTGCATTCAATAAATACCGGTCCAAAATCACAAACAATTCAGTTGAACTCTATGCAGATTATGAACTTAAGATTTACTAATTACCTGGAGCTATATACCCATAAGAGCCAGCCACCACGGACAATGAATCCTCCTTCTGGCCCAATTTCTGAAAATTCCTCGCCAGACCAAAATCAACGATCTTGGCTTCGAATTCTGCATCCAACAAGATGTTTGCAGATTTGATATCTCTGTGTAGTATGGGAGGGGAGCAATCGTGCTGTATGTAGCACAACCCACGGGCTGCAGTCATTGCAATCTTATGACGAATAGGCCACTGCAACAATTCTCTAGACGTCCCATTCCCATTTAGACAATCCAATAAGTTGCCCTTGGGCATGTATTCGTACACCAATCAAACAAAATTTGTTCATAACGTTTGTGAATCTGCAATATTCCAGATTCATAACCTGAATCCCATCGCTGTGCAAACAAAAGAGGAACATCAAGAACCAAAATAATGGAAATTAGGTTAAGCAGAGCGATGCCAAATGATAGTGAAATTTCAAAGAAATTTTAATAAATAATTTATATAAAAGCAAAACCTACAATAAAGTATAGTAAGAGCCAAAAGGCCTGATCCAAAGTCCCCAGCCCTATTTTCACTTTATAATTACATGGAATATTGGAACTGTTACATAGTTACAGAAAACTGGGGTGAAATCCAATGATATTCACAACAGAATGAAGTTCATAATATGCGATGAATGCCCAGCCCAGCGTTTCCAGTCGCATCAAAAATATGTGCAATCCAGCGAAGAACAGCCATCGTCTATTGAAGCGGAACTCTTGAAATACAGCACAGGAGCTTCACCACGTTCTTATGCCTCGTTCTACTTCCTAATATCTCCATCTCTGCATTGAATTCCTTTTCTCCCAGGTTCCCCAACTTTCCTCGTCGGTTGCTGCAGATTTTCTTCACGGCAACCACTTCTCCACTATCCAGCGTTACCCTGTATACTATTCCGCTACCTCCAAAGCTAATCACATTGTTCTCTGTGAGCTTTTTAAAGATATCTAACTCATCGAACCTCAGCCCGTGGAACGATACTTGATTCCATCGCGTGGTGGACTTTTCCTCTGATAATATGGCCTGCGCGAGATTATACAATCGGAATAATAGAATCGTGCAGATTATAGTTGCAGCAGGGACCAAAAATCCTGCGAAAACATTCCACATATGCGAAGTTTCTCTAACTTTCCCAAGGCAATCTGGTAATCCCAGAGCTCCACCGCCACACAGCTCTTGATTATCAAGAAAACTATAGTTGTAGGCCACATTGTTAAGACTAACCGGAACAGCACCAGACAACTGGTTCCCAGATAGATTAAGAACATATATGATGAACAATAATATATATAAAGCACTTGGACTGAAAAAATAGATATAGAAAATTTGGGTCGAACACGTATCGCCAAGTTTCATGCATGGGCGCACAGATGGAAAAATGAAAAGACAACAGATGGGTCGAACACGTATCGCCAAGTTTCATGCAGGACCTAACCACAGATGGAAAAATGAAAAGACAAGTTGAGCTATTGTCAATTCATGAGACTCTATAAAACTAAATTATTAGTTGTTAATTCGAGGGTAAAATAGTTTGGGTAACAATTTTTTAAGTAAATTTTTATGTTTTTGGTACAAAAGTCCAATCCCCAAGGTAGTGACAGATCTATATAGACCAATGCAATGTTTAAAGGAGGACGCCAAGTAATTGCACAACTTATAATATAGTTATAGTAGTTATATATATATATATATATATTTAAAATAAATGTTGGCATAAACTATTTATATATATGAGTTATATTTAAACTAAATTTTGGCATAAACTATTTATTTAAACATAGTTATAATAGCACCTTGGGTAAAATAATTGGTATTGAAAGGGGTACTTGTGTCAATTTGAATGATGTACTCTGTTTTGGCGATGCTTTCATCAACTTCCTTTATCACACTCGTAAGATTTTGTGACTAGTCGTCCCACTAGTGGCTCACCACGCTGGTTCCTGATGCTGAGTCATGAACCCCGCCCCTCCCTCTCCACATGTCATTGTGCACGATAGTAATTCAAAATTCAGTGAGTTTAACCCTAATCAAACGCAACATCATAACCATGTCCATATCAAATAAACATTGTTGTGCAAGCTCTGCTTCTACCTTTTAAGTTATGCCATAAGTCAGTCTTCATGTCTTCAAATCACGATTTCGTTCTGGTATTGATCACCGAGAATAGTAAGCTTGAATTGGAGTATTAATATTACATTTAGATGGCTATGTTTGCCACATAATTGTACATGTATTGATGTGGAAAGCTCCACAATGATATCGACACAAAATGCGATCTTGGCTTGAAAACAATATTAATTTGAATCACGTTCCAGGTCATGGCGACGTGTTGTTTTGTGGTATCCAATGTTTCCCGATCCCACCATATGCCTTCGGTCTACTTGTGATCTATGATTATGATCGGCGATTTCAACTACGAGTCAATAGTCACATTTATTAATTCATTTAGCTCACCACCATTATATCAATCCCGATTCCCAAAACCACTAGTTAATTATTCTACAACATATGGCATCTAGGGCTGGAATTTGACAGGCAAAATGCCCCTCGTGAGCCATTTTGTCCATCAAATATAGCTTTATTTTCATGCTAACTGTTAGAAAAAATGAAGAAAACTGTAAAACGTTTATATTTAGTGTCAAAACCATCATTTTTTAAGGGTGAGATTTTTATCAAATTCTTGAGCTGATGGCATCGTACATCCATTAGCTTGCTGCAAATTTAAGGTTGTATACACCGATGTGAATGCACTGGATAGGTATATTTTGAATTTTAATATAGCATGGCCTAGGTTTGAGGCCAAATAAGGCTTCAAATAACCTAATTGGCCAGAACAGAATTCATCAAAAAAATTTAACTATAATGCTTTGAAAAATGTGCACAAGTAATAATATTTGGACGATTCCTATAGTCCCTGCTGCTTTTGGCAGGGACTAATAAAAGATTTTAGCATAGCTAATGAATATTTGAAATCAAACTCTCACTAAATTTTCTTTTGAGATAATAAGTGGAAGCGTTTCTTTTGAATTGTGTATAATTACTATCCAAGTATATTAACTTTGATTTCAAAATAACTTTTCATTATCAATTTTCTCTTTATAGTTTTATAGACCTAATAGTTAATAATATTATATAGCTAGCAGATTTATTTATGAACACTGGTCAAACTTGTTACGAATTAGCTAAGAGTGGTCCCTTTGGGTAACGTATCACTTAATCCCTCAATATACAAGGCTCCGCCCAAGTGACCAAATTTCCAAGTTTGGCAAGTCGTGTTATTCAAAGATCTCTATTTGAAATAGTCTTTGCATTGACGTATAACATCTTATTACGCTATGTCTGAAATTAAATCCGCCTATAATGATACATGTAAACCAAAGACATCCATTAGATTTATGATCGATAGATATGTCGTTCATCATTTATAGTTGGGCTACGTCAGTGAATATGGGCGTCATTTTTCACTCACATGCCTAGATATGGGTGATTTGACATTTTCATTAGCTTGGTAGGTTGAGCACACAAATTTAAAGATCTCGTCTCCTTTTAGGTTTTGCATTTTTATGTCGAGGTGTTTGCATTTTTATGATGATGACATGTACTTGCTTCTTTACTTCTTTAAGATTTCACATAAACCACATCTCTATCAAAAACATAACTTTAATGCAGGGACTAGCTGCTTTGCAGCTATTTCTCTTGTTTAATATTAAATTGCTTAGAATAAATGGTCCCATATAAGTATAAATCCAAATCATGTCTCCATTATTTCCTAATTTAAAAAAGAAAAAAAATAAACAAACAAACAAAATGCAATTTGTGCCGATCTCTGGGATCTATCTCAACAATTTGATTATCGTGGAATCTCACAATCCCAATCAATATAGCGAGATGGAAAACTCTGACTATGCAAAGAGTTTTTTATTAAACAAAAGTATCATAAGGAAAATCGTCAGCGCATTGGTTTGGTCAATGGTAACTCTTATGCTTGTACAAGTTTATTAGTCCATTCTCCGCAGGGATTATAGCGATCGCATGGTCGCCTGATTGCCTTTGACCAGCTTTATTTCGATTATATAATTGAATGTCATGTATAGTTTTTAGTTATTTTGATATTAAAATGATTTTTTAATAAATTAAAAATATTTTTAAATTTTTACAAAATTAGATATTTAATTTTGTGATTGGTGCATTACATTGATTTAACTATTTTCTCCTGGTGTGCAAAATATTTATCAAATTATAAAAACAATAAAAATTTTAAAAATAAAACAAAAAACAAAAACTTGACACGTTATCCTTATTCATTATGAATCATTAATGAAACTATACATCAAAATTGCATTTGGTTGATTTGGTTGATATGATTTAATAGATTAGGGTGGTGACTTGCATGTATCCCGTACTTACATTCAATACAATTTTAATTCAACACAATTTTAACCTTTCGGATGGCTGCTGATGTGATTGCATCCTTGCATCCATAAGATGAGTAGACATTATGTTATTGGTACAATCATTACATTCGATACTCGAAGCCAACTCTCCACGGGCCTTCTCACTCTGCGGATTTTTCAAATTTACTGATTATTCTTAACAGAAATGTTATGACCCACAGCCCCTCTAGCGGTAAAAGAAACGTTATTATAATATGCAAGTCGCCTTACCTTATATGTCATAATGTCGTCGATTAGCCGGGTAAGGTAGCTAGTCTGCTCGATGAACACATTTTTGGATCGGGGATAATCGATTTGCTCAAAAACCTCTCGTGGAACGGGTTGGCCCATTAACAATACTATAGTCACCAGCAATGGACGCATAGCACTGGAAATAATCCTGTTTTTTATGTAGTCATCCAGGCTGGGCACCTGCTTAGCCGCCTACCATTCCGATTCTTGCAAATAGCTCAGGATATATTCCTCTTGCTGTTCAAATGGAAGAAATTTAGGATTAAACATTAATTGATTGATGTTCATATGGAATAAATGCAGTATTAGACATTAATTGACAGTACAAGCTGTTGGAAAAACTTAATTACGAGCTGATTGCCTGATCGTGATCTCCAATTTACAAATGTCACTTCATAGTGAACTGCCAATGAACCACACAGGTACCGGCATTATCTAAATTTTGTTAAAATTTGTTTAAAGAGGATTACTTACAACATTCCGAAAATAGATAAGCCAGTCGCTCCCTTGTTCCTTTTCAAACTCCAAAGCCACTTCATGAACCATGTTGTAATAGATTTTGTAACAGACTTTCATATAATCCGGAAGATTTTCTGAGAAGCTGAGGTCCCATCTGAAACCAGAAAAATCTTTATATTAGCTTTTAAATGATCAACATCATAATACTCCAAAGAACTTTTGTATAACTTTGTTTAGCTTGTAATCGAAACTCTGGAATCATGAGTACCTTCGGACAACCTCTGTGAAGAGCCTCAAATCTTCAAGGTTTCCGTATGTATCATACATGTCGTCTAGAACAGTCTGCAAGCACGCCAGTTTGGTAAAGGTGAGTCTGCTTTTGGCATATTGGGGTTCATAGGTCCCCGCCGCTATTAAAAAGTAATATTCCATGGGCCTCTCCCTAGCAAAGGTGAACTGACGCAACCCTAAATCTCTAAACCAGCTGTGCAGGAATTTAACATCATTATCGGAACAACAACTGCTGCTAATCATTTATATAAATTCTTTTCAGGAGTTAAGTCACATCATTTTGATCCTGTGAAAATGTGAACAGTTAGACACGATTACTTACCTCATGATATTCTTCATCTCTTCTTGGTGGATGGATTGGACAATGTTGAAGTCCAATTTTTCCAACTCTAAAAGCTTTTCGTTGTCTACAGAAGGCATCCTGAAGGAAGAAATCACACCCAGTCCCCCACGAAATAAGCGGCACACGCAAACCCACAATATTACCAGCAAGGAAACAAGTTTTTTATATGCATTGCAGTATTAGCAAGCTGGTTAAAACCCTGACACGTCAGGAATGGGATAAGCACTGGAAATATCTATGTCAACACTGGTCACTGTCAGTAGTAATGGTAGGGAAAGTGGCGTAACTCGGTCTAGCACGGCATTGAAGTTGGCAGATATGTATCCTTATTCTTAATACAAGTCAACATATAGAAGATAATATAGTACTTTTCATTTTTGTCCATCACAGAGTCTGAACTTGAAGCATCTATGAAATTATCCATTACAAAAAATTGACACTCGTAGCTTTCATTGAGAATGATAAAAACAACCGCATAAAATGGATAGCCTATGTTCAAAGAGAAAGCAGCTTGGGAAACAATTAATCTGGAGGTGTCACCTGTAAATCCCTTTTGCTAACCGTACATAATCTGGTCGATACACTTGGCAATATCTCTTTATTTCCAGTCTTGGTAGACTGGCGTACCAAGAAGTCTCCAGCGTGTATTCAATCTAACAATCACAACATATTGAATTCAATGTCATAATAAAAGTTCAAATTAAGCTAACTGAGAAATCATATTTTTTCTATTTACCTCTCTGCTTAGATTTCTTTTGCAGTTCCATGCACTAAAAGTTTCGTTTCTTGTCAAAGCTTGTCTTAAATATTGAGTAGCGAAGCCTTTAGTCTCATCCATAATATTTTCTCCAGGAAATGCAAGTTCCGAAGCTTGATAAAGGCTCAGCATGTTTTCTACTTCCTTGTTAAATTGATCTTCCGAGTCGAGGAATTGCCCATTACTTCCCTCCGCTAAGTTCTTGAAAACCACTGTTATTGTAAGGGTATTATAAATGTCACAACAAACTAAGACAGTCAGTTGGTATATGGAAACATCCATCTAAAATACTGTCTTCTGATCACTAGAGAGACGGAGATAAAATACATAATGCTTATCCTGATGTCTACCTGGAGTCACATTATATCGATGCAGTCGAAGCAATCGAAAACCCAAAGCAGTGATCTCAAGATCTGCTATGGAATTCAAACTGTTACACCCAATTCCTTTTTCGTTCCAGTGACTGCATACGATATTAAGTTTTGTCATGCATAAGAATTTTGTAATACAATTGAGCTACTTATTCAATTTGAAATCGAATCAAACGGCGTTACGAAGTTGGAAAACGGATTACCTGTAAACGAAATCAAGAAATTCGTTGATTTCCTTTTCAAAGTGTCTATCGATACCAAGGCGTTCAATATTGTCCACGACCAAAAGACGTTCAAATATATCCACAGGATACATGCAAGCACTGTATTCAACAATAATTAGTTTTTATTTAAACTTAAATACTGGCCAAAGGGAAAAAAATTTAAGAGTAAGTTGTCAATACCAAAACTGCCAAACTTTTCCAATAATTGTTCAAGTATTCGAGGCATCTCATGTCTCCTGTGTGCAAGAAGACGCAGGCAGTAGAGGCAGGTGAGCTTAAGAAAGACCCATCCTGGCTTTGAATTTCCAATATTCTTTTCCAGTCGACGATGTCTTGTATTCCCTCTAAGGAATACTTCAAGGATGATGGACCATGATGAATTTCCTCCCTGTGGTATCTGCAAAATATATATAACATTTGAAACCCGCAGAAGCTCATCAGTTTTCCAAATTCCAAGCTTAACAAGGAGTAATGGTTTAATATAAAAGGAGTTCTTACTTCGCTAATCTCTCCTGCCATCTCGTCCGCAGCAGATCCATATATGGCAGGTCGTACGGAAGTCTGATGTCGAGAGATTCGGCCTCTTTTAACAACAAAGGTTCCATGCACTCGATGGATAGCTGTGCATATGCTATGTTCCACAGGTAATTGTGCACCCAAGACAAATTAATTAATTTAAAGCATGAATTCTTATACATGGTGGACATTATCTTGCATGCCACCAGCTAGATCACTAACATGTCATATGTGAATAACAAAAACTTAAATACACGACACCATCATGCCAAAATAACGATCACAAATTGCATGCATGCACCTCGACAGCTGTCACAATTGTTCCATGCACTCGAAGTGACTCGATGGATAGCCTCGTACCTACTCCACAGGTAATTGTGCACCCAAAACATCTTAATTAATTTAAATGATTAATTCTTATACGTGGACATTATGTTGCTATCCATCTCCCTCTTGGCTCACTTCCTAACGTCTCTGCTCCAACCCAACTATCATTCTCCTCTGCCCTCTGCATCACAGTTGTGTTCCATGTAATTCCAATCTCCAGGCTATTTGTTAATCATGTCTGAGCTGTGCACAGAAAATGCAGCCGAGGGTCGGAGAATCTGT
Source organism: Larix kaempferi (assembly GCA_027924585.1). Classification (NCBI taxonomy): domain Eukaryota; kingdom Viridiplantae; phylum Streptophyta; class Pinopsida; order Pinales; family Pinaceae; genus Larix; species Larix kaempferi. The sequence continues at coordinate 1,955,195 of BSBM01000594.1, read as the reverse complement.
CCGACTGCACTGACTTCTGGAAGAGGAAATGCTTCGAACTAAAATGGGACAAATATTTCAGTCCAGTTGTTGCCATTCATTTTTGAGTGTTCACGGATTTGCACAGAAGTTTTATAATATGTATTAATCTCAGAAAAGTCGGAGCTCCTAGGATTATCTTGCCCCTGCTTTGTTGGTTTATAGGAGAATGCACTTCCTAGCACTTATTCAATCCAATCTCCTATTCACTTCAAACTTGTCTCTGCTAACGTCTGATATTAAGCTAAACTTGTCTATCGAATCCATTACACGTATTCAAATAAGCTAAACTATACTCCTATAGATCAATCAAATTGAATAATCCCCAAATGAAATCTATTACATATTTTCAATATCAACTACATTAATACACCTGCGCATCACCAGTTTCGACTATCCAAATAAAATTCAATGCATGTATTAAAAATGTTGATCCAACAAAAGATGAAGATAGTGAAGTTGTTTTCACTTCAATACAGATTTAATTCCTCCAATATCATTTCATTTGATTTCAATGGAATCACTGATTTAATTCCTCCAAGCCAAGCCAAAGATCATGGGCTAAAATTTTGTTTTAAAGCATTTTAGTGGAATCACTGATTTAATTCCTCCAAGCCAAGCCAAAGATCATGGGCTAAAATTTTGTTCTATTTTAAATTCACAACAACAATAATTAAAGCATTTTGTTTTATTTTTTATAGTATTTATTTTCTATTTTAAATTCACAACAACAATAATTAAAGCATGGGCTAAAATTTTATTTTATTTTTTATAATATTTGTTTTCGATTTTAAATTCACAATAACAATAATTAAAGCAGGGACTAGCTGCAAAGCAGCTATTTCTCTTGTCCACATGTCTGGCATGCCAAAATTTGGTTATGTGGACATGTCATGTCCACATAAAACCCTACAAGGAAATTTGGTTATGTGGACATGTCATGTCCATTGTTGACAAGTATAGTAATAGGGACTCTAGAGGCAAGAGAATGAAAGAATGTGTGGGAAGGTAGGGGAGTGTTGCTTTTACTTTCAGCAACACACATGGATTTTCTTACTTTCAGCAACACACAAGGATTTTCAAACTCAGAAATTTTACTTACAGGATTGTTGCAGCTGTGTTGCAAGTGATTGTTTAGCTAACAGTAAATTACAGGAGAGTTGCAGCTCAATTGCCGCTGACTGTTTCAACTATGTTTTGATGACCCTTGACTAATACTCTATTTCAACAATTAAACACATTTAACTTCTAAAATAACTCTAATCTCTTCACTTGCTACAACAAAAAATAAATTCAAAATGAATATGAGTTTTCAAACTCAAATAACATAGTACACAATAAACATTCTGAGTTTTGGCTTCAAGTGATAATCATATTCAACTCTATCTATATAAATCACAATTACAATGATAAGTATTTATAATGCTTCAACATAGTGGATCATTAAATGCTAATTGATCCTTCATTACAAAATTGTATTTGCAGAAATAAATGCTCTGTTACATTGAAATTCTACAGACTGAAAAATGAAGACTGCGTCCCTTTAGAACTGTAATGGATGAATGCAATTGCTGGCATAGTTCTTCATGTTCTGCAGCGTCAAAATATATTCATGAGAGTGGCTCTTCATAGTTTTAATAATCTGAGCCAAGACCAAGGCGGTAAGGCTGTGTGGCCATAAAGGCTTTTCAAAACTTGTTTGGCAACAAATCTGGGCGGTGTTGCCTTTTAAAAATACTCGGGGCCACAATGGATACTGACGTTCTAGTTTATTTATTCTAAGTTTCTTAAAGATTTCTAATCGTAATAAGAATAAAATTAAACAGAAAATATACTTGAAAGAGTTGAAAACCTAGAATGTTTAGATTATACTTATAGTTAGTATTGGGTGTAGTTATACCATAACTTTGAATCAATGTTTCTCCAAGTTTATGGGAGCGTGGGACGGCGTACTCTGTTTGAATCACTGTTCCCCAAATCAATGAGCCCCAAATCTATGAGAGGGTAGTGGGAAACGCACAGTGAGAGGTAGGAGGTAAATTCAGGGAGGTATTTGTTACATGGTAACTCTACTAGCTATTATTTGCCACATAGTAACTCCACCAGCTATTATTTGCCACATGGTAACTCTACCAGCTATTCGCATGAGCTTTAAAAAGCGAAAATTTTAATGAGATAATAAAGAAACTTATGGTGTATTCATGGGAGCTGTATAAGGGCTAACTAGGATTCGACAGAGCAATTTTGGAGTGCTTAGATCGTAATTTTGGCGATTTGGGTAGTTCTAAAATTGGACAATTAGTCTAGAACAGACAATCTCAATTGCAGAAATTACAAAATTGCGAAAATAACAAGTTCCAACAAGAATTTTAACTGATTTTTATCCCAAAATCACCTGAAAAGCCAAGCATTTTGGTTGTCTAAGCCTTGGTCAAACAATCAAGGCAATCGACACAGGCTAGATAGATGCTAAAATAAAATCAATTAACACTTTAAACGCTGGGAAGATAATATGCAATATAAAAATAAACCCTACTGACTGCATAACACATTAATATAGACTACCTCGAATTATGAGATCATGATGAAATGTGGCAAGGTTAGTAGCATTAGGGTTAGGATGCATAAGTGGCCACTGGCACATCAATGTGATCTGTTGTTCCTTATATGGGGTGTATGGACTTCTCTTCCATTAAGTAGATGTTGTATGGTAACATAGGGTAGTGACTAGTGTATATATTTAAAGTAAGCTCCAAGCATAAAATCTTCTAATTGGCAAGGAATAGACTTTGGGTGGATGTGAAATAGATATAGAGATAGATAGCAGCCCGAGTAATAGCGAGCATTTTTAGGGAGGGATTGGTAGATTTTTCTACATAAACTTAGCCTTACCAAAAAAAGGCCGATAATTTAGATTACATAAGCTAGCATGGTAATTTAGAATAAGTAAACTTGGTGTATGGAGCGGTTGGGAGGCAAAGTCCGACGTATGTTGGGGCAAGGTCACACCGGAGTCATCTGATCATTTGACTAGCCAATCTTTTGGCCCCTGGTAAACACATTTCTTGGGTCACCCTATCGAATCTGGTTTGTTTAGAAATCAAGGTTGGATGGACTCGGTCACCCTATAAATAAGCCAACTTCATTTCAAAGCTGCAATAACAACGATGATAACAATTTCCTCAGCAGATAATTTGATTTTAGTCCCACTAATGATGAAAGGGTGATACATGTTAAATAAAATTGTTTGAACCATGCACTACTCATTCAGACCACTGTCCCCACTCCCTCTTCCCTCTGTTTTTTATGAAATCCATGCAGGCCCTCTATCTGCCATTTGGGAATTGGGAAAGGGTTAATGTAGACACACATCAATGGGAAGCCATGGCTTGCAAGTCAGGATGCCAACTTAGCATGTGTCCTTCCTTTTGTTCATGGTTTTGAAGTTACAACAAATAAGTGTGCACTCTCTTGGTTCTTGGAAAACTAAATTTATCCTTTAGTAACCCGTAGCCAATCTATCCATTATTCGCTATTGAAATGAGAATCATTTCTCAATAAATTGTACTTCACATTAATAAATTGGTAGTTATAACTATCACAGCTGTTAAAATTGCCATAGGATCTTATACTTATCATTCAATCCTGCTCCTTTAATCCTCAGTTTGTTGTTCTTCATCTCGGCAGATCAGAGTAGGGAGATCTTCTCAGTTGATGGTGAACATAATGGATTCAAGGCGGTGTTTGTTGTGGCTTTTTATGCAAATGTACAGAGGCCACTGGGTATCTTAAATACAAAAACCTATCTCAACCCATCTCAGATCAGTCGCCACTGCATATGTTAATGTTATGAAAAAATACTACATTGGTAACACACAATGCATTCATTCTTTCATCCTTTTGTCTTTGTGGTTTTTTCTTTTTTAGGCTAGCTTTATGGAAAGCTTAGACCTCTGTGTTTGTCTACGATGCTGGTGGCATTACTGGATCGACTGCTTCTTTATAGGATTTCCAAGAGGAGCAAGGAAGAAAAATAAAAATCATTTGTCGAAAAATCGCCGAAAAATGCCAAGGAAATCTAGGTAAATTCACTCATCCACTAGTCTTCATGAATATCATATTGGTCAGTTGTGCTTAGTGTGTAGATACCAAAATCTCTGTTGTAATGAGCATGCTAGATCCTTCGTTGAAAGACAAGGCATAATGCGGTAGAAATGACTAAATATTCAAAGCTTTATATATACTTATATGACACTAAGAGTAATTATATTAATGGACTTAACGTTCTGTGGGTACCGAATAGAAATAATGAGGGGAAATAATCATTGTGTATGTTAAAGACACAAAAGTATATAATAAAGATTTTATTTTAAAAAAATTGCAACAATTACTAAATCGATATGAAATTGTAACTTCAGATAAGTACATCAAAGTTGTAAATATGAAATTGTATAATTATTTGGATGATCCTACTTGAACTCAAGGATATGTCGTTTCTTATCTGGATTCTTAAACATGCGGTTTGAAATTTCTTCCGTTCAAGAGACTGCACAATTATTCCCAAGACCGCTGCCTACCAGGTGATTTCATCTACTTTGTCTATACAAGATCAGTAGAGTAGTCTGCTAATTGTTTTCTTTTTTACATTAACGTGGGTTATGCACGTCTATCCAATTCAGGTTTTGATGGATTACTATAAATCTGAGACAGAGAGAAATCTAGATGGCATTGTTGTTATATTTGGTGCAGAAGCAGCAATCGGAGATGGAAGAAAAGCATCATTCAATCAAGAGGCACCCATGATCACTTGGTTCTCATCGAGAGGCCCTAATGTCATTAATAGAAACCATGAAGAAGTAGATGTCATGAAGCCTGATATTCTTACGCTTGGCTATTATCCATATTATCCATTTACACCCACAATATATAAGAGAGAGAGTTACCAATTACACTATTTTACCTACTTAAAATGATTATTTTTATTTTATCATGTGCAGGATACAATTTTGCACTACTATCTAGTACCAACATGGAAAACCCACATATCACTGGAATTGTAGCACTAATAAAACAGTTGAAACCGTCATGGGAAAACCAATTATGGCCTAGGGATCGAGCATCATCCATCCAAACCCAGCTACACCATTTGATTATGGAGGCAGATTTATCAATGCTACAACGGCTCTGGATCCCGGGCTTGTTATCTACGCAGAATTCGAGGACTACATGAGCTTTTTGTGTTCATTATCAAACATGAATACAGAAGCAGTTAAAGTAGCCACAATCCCTGCATCATGCAGCTTGCCATGCTCCTAGCTGGAGCTGCACCTGCCTTGGTCTCGCTCCCTGTTTTCCAAGTTCCTAACGGCTGTTGCACCTGACTTGGTCGGCGTGGAATAACTAGCACTCAAATTGCCTCGCTTTTCAGGCGATTTGTTCTCTAGATCCAGTTATAAAAACCAGTAGAATCGTAGTTCCACCCCATTTACTGGAGAACTATGCCATAGAACTGTGCTCCTAGAAATTATGGTCTATTTGAAGACAACCAAAATCCTAGAAATTCCAAAAAAATAACAAGAAAGAATAAAACTATACCTCACAGAAAAATTTTCCATCACCAGCAGCAAGTAACTTGGCCTCTCTCGCTGCTTTGGAATTGTGCCTCACAGAAAAATTTTCCATCACCAGCAGCACGTAACTTGGCCTCTCTCGCTGCTTCCCAGGCTTTCTGCATCATGCAACTTGTCCTGAAACAAGTGATTTGATTTGTCCCAAGGCAAAAGCTTAGGCTAAATGCCTGGAAAACAGTGCAAGATTAATACAATTTTCGTCCATGCAAAATTAATACAATTTTAGCCAAGGCAATTTCAAGAGTCTCTGTTGCTTCGGCAGGGATTAATAATATTATTTTAGATTATGAAGATATTAAGTTATTCCAACAATTAGATCTTGAAAAATATTATAAAAAAATATTTTACCTAAATTATGAATATTAATATTTAAATTGAATTTTTTTCATGTTAAACCATGTATGAATCACATACCCAATTGGTAGAAGAACTCTAAGATGAAGCCTTAATTTGAGGTACTAAAAAGGGATAAAAAACAATGTATGGACCACAAACCCAATTGGTAGAAGGACTATAAGATGAAGCCTTAATTTGAGGTACTAAAAAGGGATGAGAGGCCACATGACCATAGGATGGAGCCTTAATTTAAGGTACTAAACACGGTGTCAAACAATGTATGAATCACGAACCCAATTGGTAGGAGGACCATAATGTATAGGCCTCTAACCATGTGGCTTTGGTAAACGACCATTTGACACCTTACGAGGTTTCAAGTCGACATGGACATAATCATAACATTTGTAAAATATTTAGGTGGTACAACACCATTAAACCCCTACGTTAAAATCACTTTATTTTCATAAATGGAAATCTTTATTGCATCTTATGAATCTATTTGTACATTCAAATATGTCAACATTTCACAATCATTTTGCATCCTACTAATAAACAAACAAACAGATTACAAAGTAAATCTACTTTGTGAAGAAAATCTCCAAATAATACGTGCACATATCGATCTTGCACCTATAGGGTAAGAAAAAAATTGTTGCAGCATTTCACTCCTACAATTAAGCAAATATTTCCAAGTCAAAAGGTATAATGACATATTTTGTTGTATGAAAATATTATTCATGTGATTGAGGTTCTTGAAGGCATAATTATGTGAATGGAGTTCTAAGATACCTAATTAATTTGAATATGCTACTAAGATTCATGGGTTAGAATATTGTATGTATCCATGCATCAACGAGGTGCTTTATCTTTTGGAGGAGGGGCACCATTTTTATCATATTGATTTTTCCTTAACTTTAGATAGATAATAATTCACAAAGACATAAAAATATAGGCGTCAAAGCACACGTAATTCTCATTAACAATTGTACAATATATACAATGAGATTTGACACTTGGGTTTAAGATTCCCAAGTGGACTCTTGGACTCCCAAAGACTCTTCCCAGTCACCAAGGACTTTTGGTCTTCTCACGTGAATAGGGAGTTTAATAATAAATATTTTCCTAACACCAAGGATTGGACTCCAACAAATCCCCCCTTAATCTGAATGGTGTATACGAGTCAAAGAAAAAGAAGGGAGTTGAATAACTGGAAGTGGACAGCTACCATCTGCTAAACATTTCCACCTTGACAATCATTTGACAAGAAAGTTATCTAGAAGCTTGCACTGGCTTCTGCTAAATACAAGATCTCTCTGAAGGGATGGTTTTGGCTGACCACCAACCGAAAGAGGCTAGAAGAAGCTGAAATATTCTACTATGTGTGTGGTTTAAGACTGACCACAAACTCTCAAACTTGGCAACAACACTCGCTCAGATGTTCTTTGGAACTTGGATCGAAGGCTTAGAGGTTTTTTTCTGGAATGGTGGTTTTAGGGTGACCACAAACCATCTCAGGAGCTCAGTCGAACGTATCTCTTCATAGGATTTCTTGTTCCGACTCGCTTGTACTCGCTCACTTTTTACTGATGGTCTTCATCCCCCCTACCAAGAACAATGTTAGGAGAGGAGATTCCCATGGTGTCACAACTAAACACAAAACACATGAATACTTTGTGGCATGGTTCTCTTCTATCTTCATAATACATGCATATCAGAATCAGGCATCTCTGAATCTGGTGGCTTTCCAAACTCACTGTGGCTCAGGCTCGCTTAATGTGACTTACTTGAGGAAGGCTGTGAGTGTTTGTTGTCATAGGGATAGATATTCGAAACTTGAATCCTAACATCATGTCCCCCATATCAAGTACAAAGTAAGAAGCAATACAATAATCTACTGCAAGTTTCACTCTTGCAGGTTTCTTCAGCTTCACACACCGATCTAAAGAATGGTTTTGCTTCCCGCAATGCCGACAATGATGAAGATCAAAACACTAATCTTTCATATGGCCAAATTTGTCACAATGTTGGCATCTAGAACTCTGAATAGGTTGTACATATGACACATGATTTATTTGTTTTATGGAAATTGATAGGAATCATCTTCAAACAAGGGGTTATTCTGAACAACCACTAGTTCAGAATGCTAATTCATGTGTTGCGCATCTTCCTCTTTTGCTTTCAAATTCTGCAGTTGATTAATGGCAGTTTGGAGTGTGTCTTTGTTGATTGTGATTGAGTCATCTGCAACTGAATGTACTAGAGTATTCAACAACTCTAATGTTTCTTTTGTATTAGACATAATGAAGACAATTTGAGGCCTCTTTGTGAAGGAAGGACCAAATACAAAGACTCAATCGGACTGAGGGCTTATTGCAATTCCGTCCTTTACAAGTAATGTTTCAGAGGATTCAAACTTAGAAAGTTATGGGTGTCGTTCTCAACAAAAAATGCACCCACATAAAATGTGCAATTCAACTTGACTTCAGTGTGGTACTGTACAAAAACACATGTGCAAGTACCAAAACAAACACTAGAACTTACAAACAAAAACAGTTTCAAGTTAGATCCATGATTGTGAATTGAAAATCTGTTATACTTGAATGATGTAAAACTTCTCTTATTTTGGAGCAGTTGTAGCAACAAGATGCAAACTTGCTTGGATCCTTCAAGAAGGAACACCAAACTGATCTCGAGTCTTCTCTGCAAGCTCACACATATGTCAGATAAATGGTGGCTAAAAAAGAGCTATCAATATTGCACAGTACATTTCAAGAAGTTATGTGCACTATGCAGGTCTCCATACACATTAAAACAATTATGCAGTGCTAAAAAAATAATTATGTAGCAATTCTACAACACTTTAAACAATTCTGCAACAACATGCAAATTGATTCTGCAACAGGATGCAAATTGATTCTGCAACAACATACAAATTCAATTCTGCATCACACACTTTTGCAGCACACAAAAATAAAATGAAACATTTTCAATCCAATCTCCAGGCAGTCTTTTGCAAGAAAGACAATCCAAATCTTCTCTGCAAGACTCTGAGTCAACAATTTCTGCAATAGGTGCTTCTCTCAATGCAAATCTCAACACAAAAGATCGTTTTTCAAGCTTCAATGCTTTCATAGAGTTGACATACCCTTTTATGCATCACTCGTGAGAGAAACTAGCTCCACAAATCTCAAAGCAATATTGTACAATCTACTTAAGAAAGAAGCATTTAGGACCTTGAAGATGTTCTAGGGTTTCCTTACACAAATAGAAAGAAGCATCATCCTTTAACAATTCCAACAACAATTTTCTCAACTGCCCACTTCTACAAACGATGGAAAAGGGGAGCCTACATATTTTTCAACACTTTGAATGTGTGCATACTTCTCATTCCATGCTATGCAAGTAAACAAAAATGGCGCAACTTTCAGATACTAGACCAGAGCTTTATGATCATTAACGAACTCAAGCTCAAAACTTAAATTCACACAAAGATCAAAATAATCTCTCTAGATTCGACCCCAATATGAACAATTATTTGCAATTCTTAACATTAAATAACTGTGTTAAATTTAATCGAAGAAGATATTTAAATGATGATCAATGCCAGTGATTACCGAACATCCAATAGGACGAGCTTCTTTTCAGCTCCACCACGAGCAACAGGACTTCTTCTATGACGGATGCAGGTCACACAACTCCAACTAGTTCAGGTTCCACTTCCAGTTAGCTCCAATTTTAAAAGATGAGGTGTGACTTTATGATGCAACAACAATATCATGGACTTGAGGGAGACGGGTTCTGCATCTCCTTTTCACGAACGGGTTCACCACAGATATTGCAAGAGACAAGTCTCTCCTCAGTTCATATACCAGTTACGATGCAGTCTTCATGCACTCGTCAGCAATATTCAAGGAATGGAGAGATCTCCAAAAACTCAGCAACGTAGCTCATCAGGGCTCACGATGGTTGCTTCTACGAGGTATCATCACACCAACAAAAATGCTGCAATGATGAAAGAGGCCACCAATACACAAAGGCAACAATGAATTCACGCAGAGGCATTTGAAGGTACGCAACTCCAATATTTAATGTATTGCTCCAAAAGATTTATTCCGTGGCCAACGCAATAGCAGTTTTATGTCTCAATGCTCTACGCTTTTCAGCACATCGAATATACAGCTCCAAGACTCGAACGCGAGACTCCACGATTTTCTTTACCATTCTGCAACTACCCCTTGTACATCTAATGCTCGAATCTCTTCGAGACGGACCTGATCCACTAGTAGGATGATTCATATCTCAACATCACCAGTAGATTGAGGAGAGACCAGAGACACCACGCACACCACTAGCAGCAGTCTTCACATGCATAGATGTCTTCAAGAGAAAAAAAAAATACAACAGTGATAGCCCATAAACTCTTCACAACGGAATTTGGAGAGCGTTTAACCAATGGTCTTCACTCAATCACAGAATTAAGCTTAACGTAGGAAGACACCGGATTCATGCAGTAAGAGAATCTTCACGCAGATCCACACAATTTAGGGTTTCTAGGAGGTCGTAGCTCACCAAGTGGCTCACTCTCCACCAATGGTATTCAGTGTTCATAATGGACAAATCACAACAGTTTTTACGAGCTTTCCACCATCACTCAATGCAGTATTGGTACACAATACGGTGGGAGAGACCACATGGATTGAGTAATACCACATAGAGCTTTCCACCATCACTCAATGCAGTATTGGTACACAATACGGTGGGAGAGACCACATGGATTGAGTAATACCACATAGACTAGGACATCATCTTCAGAAGCACTTCACCAAAACATACATTTGGAAGTTGTCTTTAGAAGCATTGCACCATCGACTTGGAGAGATGTACACAACAATTGACTATACCACAGCTTCAACGCACCATCGATTTCAATGGTTGCAATTCGCTTTGACAAAAACCACAGTAGTCTTCAAAGCTTCATGATCTAGATATCAATGCAACATCAAAGTGGAATCTTCCAGGTCACAACTCGATACTAGAATGAATGCGTTGCACACACAGAGATACGATGTAACATATTCAATATCCTCGTTAGTATTTGGAGGAAATAGGGTGTAAAAATTTTCATTTTACTTTCATGTTAGTTTTATAATAATAAACATTATAATTAAACATTCACTTTAATTACACTCAAACCCATTTAGTTTGGGATTCATTATATATTTGTTGTTCTTCCCAAACAAACTTTATTCTTATCCTAATTAAGTGTACTCTATGTGAGAATGGAACTTTCTCTTCCCTTAACCAAAGCTTACCAATAGCAAGATACAAAAGATAATTACTTTACACATTAATCTCTAGGAAGCATATACATGCATTGTCCACATAAAGAACTATCATGTATTTCTTCACAACTTATTAAAATCCTTAAGGTAACCTTCCTTTCTTATCACACGTAGTTAATTAAATAATAAGAATACATAACACCTTGTCCACATAATCAAATTCTTTATATGATGTTCCATGACAAGTATGATCACTTAACTATGTAAATCTCATATGCCAAAGTACAAGTGTGCTCCCATTGACACACATTAGTCTTATATTCAATATTTCACATTCATTTATAAACTTCACATTTTCAAATAACAATTATAATAATGAAAAAATAAATACTTATTTAAGGGAAATAGATTAAGGCTACTAAACATTTAACTGTAACTTTCCTCCCAATCAATTGACTCTCTGTCCAGTGTATATTTCTATCCAATGTATATTTCTGCCACCTCCTAGCTCGCAATGAATCCACTAAGGAAGAATAACCAAACTCCAAGATCTTTCAACTAAGTATGAAGATCTTTCCACTAAATATATATAATAATCAAAACCCATACTGAAAGTGCTGTCAACTTCTCTCATGGGCCGTCTTTTCCATATAGATGTCTGCACATATAAAATCAAACGTAGACTATGCCAACCTCACCAATAGATTTACCTTGCCTTTAGTGACGTCAAGCGAATACTATTTAATCTTGTAAGCTTATTTACATACAACATTTATCTATGTGCTTTAGATACACAACAACCATTACTAAAACTGGAGCTGTAATCAATTCTCAAGAATGAGATCGAAATCATAAAGTACTACAGTATTTTTATACTCAGCGATCACCTGAGATCGAAAATCATAAAACAATATAATATATATTTATACTGAGCGGTCACCTGAGATTGAAATCATAATACATGTAGTCAAAGATCAAGCTGAGATCGAAAATCCTAATGCATATACTCAGGGATCAAGCTGAGATCGAAGATCCTAATGCATATACTCAACGATCAAGCTAAGTTCGAAATCATAATGTATATACCCAACGATTAACCTAAGATCGAAAATCATAAAACAATATAATATATATATTTATACTCAATGGTCACCTGAGATCGGAATAATAATGCATATACTCAGCGATAAGGCTGAGATCGAAAATCATAAAGCAATCTAATATAAACTATGAAGTTTGTCAAGCATGAAGAGATCACTTCATAGAAAGCTCTGTCAAATAACTTCCCATCTATCGAATGTAAACTATGCACAGTATATATGTATAAGCCCGATCAGGAAGCCAGATCACATTTATCAAAGAACAGTATATATGTATAAGCCCGATCAGGAAGCCAGATCGCATTTATCAAAAGAACAGTTTATATATGTATAAGCTCCATCAAGAAGCCAGATCACATTTATCAAAATCACAGTTTATCTATGTATAAACCCGATCAGGAAGCCAGATCGCATTTATCAAAAGCACAGTTTATATATGTATAATCCCGATCAGGAAGCCACATCCCATTTATCAAAAGCATAGCTTATATATTGAACACAATGCATCAATGAAGCAGGGATCGAGCTCTCAACGAGCTATCCCTTCCCATAACTCAATACACAAACTTAAAGAGGGAACTCAATACACAAACTTAAAGAGGGATGAGTACACAAACTTAAAGAGGGATTAGCATGGATAGGGCTCCACGATATGGATTATTAGTGGAGATTTAAAATTTAAAAACTAATTTAAAGAAAGAAAGAAAAAACATTAATTATTTAAACACTATAAAACAAAAATACTATTCAATTTCATGTTTACTTATTAAAATAACTATAAATAAGTAATTACAGTCTATCGAATCATATTAGTATCCATATTCGTACTAGAATTATGCTACTATGATTTATACCACAACTCTATTTATAAAGATTATATACCTAATAGATTTAAAACATAATTTTTATCAAACAAAAACGACAAAGATCCAACACTTCACAATGTAACTTACCAATAGAAACAATCAAAGAGAATCGCATGAATTCTACTATATGGAGTTCACCACAAAACACTACCCCCTCTTCACCTAAAATCAAAGATATATATATATATTAAACGAAGACTGAGAACCCCTTTCTTACTTGATGACAAATGGCGGTTTAATGAGCGTGGCCCTCCCTCAAGGAGACAAATTCGCATTGATTTCTCCCCGAGGTTCTTCACCAAATTTTTGTTAATTACATTGTATTTATATTTTTCTATATTTGATTATGGGAGCCCGCCCTTGAGTTCGATGTCACCTATAGTATTTTGTAAACATGTGCATTCATTATATATATATATATATTATTATGAAATTTTATAACGATAACTTATTTTTATAATAATTTTCCGATTATGAAAACCTTCTTCTGCCATTACTTTGGAAATCAATCATATTTATCTATGTGGCACCCTTTTGTCGAGCTCGGGATAGTAATAATGATTATGATACTTAACCTTAAGGATCATTAATAATAATAGTTAACTAGTGAATGGGTCATAGACTCTTTTAGGACGGACCCTTTGCTTCTAGGATTAACATAACTTGAGATGATACTTAAGTTTTTTTAGGAAATAAATAAATCATTATTTTTCTTCAAGTGCCTACTAGGACCACGATGATGTCTATCATCAATATCTTGGATTCTTAAGGATTCTCATCCAGTTAATCTCTCTCTCCCCTAGTTGGATTCATTGTTAGTTTCATCCGAATTTTCAATATATTAGGTCTATAATCAACCATAACAACTTTAGGAAGTAGATAACAAAACTTACAAGGTTTGCTGGTAGGGCCTTGGCCTTGAGCTCCTCACGAGAAACAAGTACATAGTTACATTTTCAGTTACAAAAGAGTATGGAAACGATAGGATTTACAAATAATGCAAAGCACAGTAGCATGCAGATAGTCACACATAGGTTATTGAGAATTGCGTCATAGGAAACAAAAAATGAGGAGTGATTGAACACAAATTAGGGCTTCCTGGAAAATCATGTCCAAAGGAATAAATTATGAGCGAACATTAATGAAGACATAATACTCAAACTGACACAACTGGAGTTATGGAAAAGAACAAGTAAGAATTATTCATGTAGAGAGTAGACTGTCTAACATAGTATGGTAGAGAGGAAACCCATACACCAAATTGGAGTATGGTAAAGAGGAAACCCATACACCAAATTGGAGCAGGTACAGGCTAGGATGGGTGTGTAGTATGTAGTTGCAAGAGAAACATTAGCTATCTCCTTTGAGAGTAGGAAATATGGTAGACATACCCAGAGAAATGGGTCGAAAGGAGTTATGATCGCTCAACAAAATATGAAATGTACGGAGCAGAGATGACAATCTCATAGAGTTGGCACGATAGAATTTTTGCAGCAGCTAGAGAAAAAATGGGAGCAGGTCTAAAAGAGTAGACAAATGTCTCTCACATGTAGATAGTATATGCTAGAATTAGGTTTGTAGGTGCATTTATTTCCTTACGCAGGTTTGAATAGAAGAATATGAAACACGGTTGCCAGAATTGAAGGATTTAGTGCACATGAGTTATGGTAGACTGTCTATCAATTTTGCAGCTAGTAGAGAATATTGCAGGATGAGGAGGACAGATGCCAGACTCAGGTGGAGAGAACCTGGGGCTCTAATACCATTGTAAGGTTCCCCATTGGGAATATAGACAATAATTCACAAAGACAAAAAAATGTAGGCATTACAACACACTTAATTGTCATTAAAAATTGTACAATATATACAATGATATTTGACTCTTGGGTTTCAGATTCCCAAGTGGACTCTTAGACTCCCAAAGACTCTTCCCATTCACCAAGGAATTTTGGTCTTCTCACGTGAATAAGGAGTTTAATAATAAATATTTTCCTGACACCAAGGATTAGGCTCCAACATGGGGAATTGAGAGTGATCTCAGGAGGAGGAGGGGCTAGATGAGCTTCCACCTTCACATGGTTGTTCAATAGAGAATTAATTATTCTCGAAATTAAGCAAAGCTCAAGCAAGTATGTATTTTGGCATATTCCAATTTTAATTTTAGTGATAGGATGTTAAAAATGGTTGAATAAACAAGGTATTCGTTAATTAATTATATATATTTATGTGCCCTTACGCAAATGCTACATTTTGATGTTCTAAGAGTGTTTTCCACCTTATCTATATTTGTCAACTCCACCATTGTTTGGATTATTTAGGTATTGAAAATTTGTATTGGATCTTTTCTCTAGGTGTGACATCTTTTTAGTTCTTCATTTTGCAAGCTTAGATCCAGTGGTCTATGTGACATATATGCCAAGGGTTTCTATTAAATTGTTTGAGCTTTGTTTTACTACTAGTGATGTTTAACAAAGCAGTTCTTTCATTGTATAACTTTCCTTGTACTAATGTCATCACATTACTTCAAGTATATGTCCTTTCTTCAATGTAACAGATGTCCTTTTTGCACTATTTTGCAGTAATAATTGTTTTTATCGGACATCTTTAAGTGATTATGCGAAGATTACATATTGTTAAAATTGTCTTCTATCAAATTATATGTTTATCTCATCATGCTTTAAGACATGAAGCAAAGCTTACTGATAAGTAGTACTCTCATTTTCTACTAATTCAATTTTAAGTCTAACTCTAAGGAATTCCATGAGGAAATTAAGGAGTTAACCCTTATGAATAGATATAGTGACCTTACAATAGACCACTTGCCAAGCCATATAAAATTAGATTAATATTTAATTTCTAGTGTACTTTATGGTCGCGATATTGGCTAGAATGGATTCCTTATCTAGAGCTAAGCTAAACATATAAAGAAAAGATTCAACAAACTTATTAAAATAGGTGGTAGAAGCTAGAGGAAGGTTATGTAACCATTATAATTCTTAACTAAATAGAGAGTGTGAAAAGAGTTTAGCCATGATGTCTAGCTAAGATTGGATTCCCTCTATATAGAAACATAATTGGCTAGGTAAGCTTTGGAATCTCTCTTCTCATTAAAAGTATGAACCTTGTGAGGGATTATGGAGTTGATAAATTTTGGGTTCAAGGGAGTCCTAACCAGCTTTCTAATGACTAAGTCTAATGGTTTATTCTAGGTAATTACATAGATAATATGTACAAATAGTCTTTATAAAGGTATGTTACTAGATAAAAGGCCTTAAGAAGAAAGGATGTATATGTCCTTTATATAGGTTATGGGTAGGTACATGCTATGAAATAAATGTAGAGTGAACTAACTACCAAAACGTAATTTCACTAGTTAGGTTACTAAAACAATGAAGGATATATCCAAAACCAACCTGTAAAAGAATGTAAGTATAAGAAGTATAAGTAGCAGTAGAAGCACCATTGTATGCAATTGTTTATAGACAATCTACTCAAGCGGACTCAAGCTATATCTCCCTAGTCCAAGTGGATCTGGAACAAATAAGTACATAATATAATTTAATTTCCTAGATCAATAGAAGTGCAAGATAACAAGTAGATCTCTTACCTGAAGTTCGCAAGTCCTTTTCCTCTTTGTTGATCCAATGCTCCGGAGCCTTCAGATCTCGAGCTGCAAAACCCTATTGAACTGTTAAAAAAATAGAAACAAGCAAACAGTAAAATCATATATTGCATATGAATCGTTCTAAGCTAACAGTTAAGGAAGAAAGTTCTAAACACTACCAACACAATAATGTTTATGGAAAGAGATTGTATTAACTGTAATAGCAGATAATAATGTGTATGATTTAAAATTTAATTAAAACTTAAATATGATTTAATGTTTTTAATATGTAAAAAAATAAAATAAAAATTATATGTTCTATATTTACTCATAATTTAATAATATTAATATTAATATTAATATTCTTTTTTTTCAAACATTTAATAATATTTACAATATATATTTTAAAATATTAATAGTATTATTTAGAATTTGTTTTAATATTAATAATATTATTTTTAATATAAATAATATTATTTAAAAAATATTTGATTATTAAAAAATAAATTAAAATTTTGTATTATACATAAAAAAATAAATAAATAAATTATATGTTCAAAAAAATTATATATTATTATTATTTGTTATTAAAATGATTTAAATTAATATTTTAAATTAACTTAATAAAATATTTAAAAAATATATTTTTATTTAATTTTACTTAAAAACAAAATAAATTTTATTTCAATACAAATTTAAACAATAGAATGATTATTACTCTTTTTTAAATTATTGAGTCCTTAAGTCCGGCCGTAGCGTGGAGAGGAAGGAGAATGCTCCTGCCCATCAGCGCTTATATTATAAAAAATGTGGTGAGATTCTTAAAATTTCTTGGTCGCGGCCGCTGGTCCGCTCTTATATCATAAAATCTACGAAACATGCGGCGAGATTCTTGCAAATTCATGGTCGCTCCTGCTAGTGGGCTAATACATCATAAAACACGCGAAATGAGTCGCTGAAAAAACAATAAAGCTGCGAAATGGCACCGAAAAAACTTGCAACGAAATTCTTGCAAATTCGTGGTCGCTCCCGCTGGTCGGCTAATATATCTTAAAACACGCAAACCAGTCGCCGAAAAAACAATAAATCTGCGAAACGGTCACCTACTCTTCTTCAGCTTATCATGGGCGTTTTGGTTACTTTGCCATTGGAATCGACAAATACCTGGACACGCCTCACATTGTAATCTGCTGTGAATATTGAGTTTTCAAACATTATCAAGACCCTCAAGTCTCGCTGCTTCAATCTTTTTCTTGGCATCTTTTCCTGAGATACCCACCGCCTCTGGCCAGGTCCTCCTAGGGACAATGTTTATATCCGCTTTGCTCTACGTTGAGCTCTAACTTATGTTTCTCGTCTGCCATCACAACTGGAAGATTTTGGATATGAGCTTACCCAAAGATGGAGAATCCCTTTAGAACTCTAACAGGTATCCAGGACCACGATCACATGCACCTGCACATTTCATAGCAAAGGATTAGGGTTATACTGAAAAAAACACAAAAAAAAATTAACGTTATAAGTAAATGAAACATTGAACACGTATTGTGTATGAACCATAGTACGCAGGCCATAAGATATAAACCTTGTTGTGCATCATACTTTGAAATTACCATGAAAATCATAGTGAACCTTCACCGCAACTCTCGATATGGACGACGATTACAGTGGGCAGGAACTCTACGTTTTTTCTGAGATAGATCGTGATGCATGAATGGTGAAGGTTGCGTTATATTGTGACTTGGAATGAGAAGGTTCTCTCCAAATTGCAGACCAGTGCGACCTCTGGAAGCCACGTGCACTGAAGTTAGAGATTGAAGAGAGCTATTCCTCTGCCCTACCTCAGAATTAGATTGGTTTGATGACAAAGTCATTGCAAAGATTGCTGCAACCCTTCTCCATTTCCAAAGATTGCAAAGATTGCTACTACGCATGGGAAAAGGAAGAGTCTAACCCTTCGACGTTTTACATAAACGTCCGTCTCCTCCGTCCCCTCCCGTTAACGGCACCCCAACGGCTGCCTTCTCCGGCACCCTTCTCCGGTGCTCTCACTCCTCCCCACGACATTGGGGTCCCACGCGATGTCTTGGGCTGCCAATCCTCGTCCCCGTCCGGATTCGCTCCTAAACACGCCGAC
This sequence comes from Larix kaempferi, assembly GCA_027924585.1. Taxonomy (NCBI): domain Eukaryota; kingdom Viridiplantae; phylum Streptophyta; class Pinopsida; order Pinales; family Pinaceae; genus Larix; species Larix kaempferi. Next base: position 1,936,222 of record BSBM01000594.1, on the reverse strand, counting down.
GTCCCGTCCATGCATTAATGCATGCTACCAACTTCCGAATTCGAACCTGGTTCCTTCCCTCCCGCTTGTGCTCTGTCTACTGAGAATACTCGGCTCCAGTCAAGTTCCATTCCAGACCGTGCAAGCTCTGTCTACCCAGACGAATTTTGCAAACTCGGCTCCAGTCAAGTTCCATTCCAGACCGTGCAAGCTCTGTCTACCCAGACGAATTTTGCAAACTCGGCTCCAGTCAAGTTCCATTCCAGACCCTGCAAGCTCTGTCTACTGAGACGAATTTTGCAAACTCGGCTCCAGTCAAGGTAATCACTTGCATGTAACCAATCTCTCTCCTTCTTCCAGAACAGCAAGAAAACTTATTGGGTCGAAGAAATTTAATCAAAAACGTTTTAACAGAGAGGAAGATTCCAGAATCAGTAAGTGACGTTCCAGAATGGCAACTTATCATCCTCAAACCCATTCACATACATACCAGAAGGAAAATTGAGGAGAACAAACTGAACTGCTCCATCCTCCGTTTTCATACCACTAATTGTCTCATCACCATACTGATGTCTCCTAATGAAACCATGTAGAAGGTTTGACTTTTTGTCATGCTTACTCAACTTCAAGGCGAAAGCTAACATCTCAATTGAACCCACCATAACTTCACAGTCCCAGATGGACATGGTGCCAATAGTTTACTGCTGTTCTTATTTTTATAGTTAATGCAACTTCTACCTTGATTGAGTTCGACATTCAGCATTCCCTTTTTAGCAAATAAAAAATCCGACATCTTATTCTTCCCTCTGATTTCATCCCCTGTACCTTCTTTCTGAACTTTGTTTACTGTTCCTGCTCTTTCTTCTATTTGCTGTATCTTGACTGAGTATAAAGGGAAGAGCGGCAAACGTGATGAATGGCTGATTGATGAGGGTCTTATAATATCATCATCAATGGACAACGAAGAAGTACTTGTGGCATTCTGTTTTTCTACAGTATCAACAAACATATTAGTGGCATTGCAATTAGCTTGTTTGGAATATTGTTCTGTTCTCCTTTGCTTATTGAACCTGAGTTCGTCATTGAACTCATCTGTAGACTCAGTTATATGCGATACCAAAGAAGTTCGTCTTTTAATGCCTTTAGGAAGTTTTACTTCCCTCTCCTGTTCAAAATGGGCCTGATCATGCTTAGAAAATACAATATCTGATGATATTGCTGATAAGACCATTGTAGAAGAATGAACTGCTCTGCCATTTTTCCCACCTGCTAGCCTAGAATGGACTTTCTCGGTCATCAATTCATCTATAGATTTTGTATTTGGCTTCACAGGACAGCCAGCCCAGACGGGATTCATGATTGTTAAAGATCAGAATAGATGTAATATATCACTGACAATCATGACAGTCCTTTTCTTCATTCCATTCCCTACATTTATGCACACATGACATTTCAGTGTTCACCTTTTCAGGGCTTTAGTTTCGAATAAAAAATTTAAAATCACCGCCAAATGGAGGAGATAAAGAACACCCTCATAAAAGCATGCTATTTTCATAGATAACAGAGGGTATTGCATATAAAACACGAGAGGGGTAATGATAGAAAAGTGCAGCCTTACAAAATACTTCATAACAATGGTCAATAAAGGATTTCAAATACAGGGTTATACATAGAAGCCATACAATCTAGTATAATTTTAAAGACAGAATGCCCATTAGATTTTTTATTTCATAAATGTCCAAATTATGATAATATAAAATCTTAACTTTTTCCCTTCCCTCCTGATTTCTTTCTGAACATATTCCAAATTTGCAGTTCTTTTTCCTTCAACATACATTGTGAGGATTTTTGGTGTGCTGTTCATACTTCTATAGCATGTCACATATTTGCAGTTATTTGGGGTTGGCGTACATGCTTTTCAACACTATGTTACTAAAATTCTTAAATAGCCATATTAATGCTAAAACAGACAGATTTGTGAGCCTTTCCTGCTAACATATTGTAAACAAACTCCCCTGCTTCCCAAAAAAGAAAAAAGAATAATAGCATGCTTGCCTGGTCTCGGCAAATGTGATCAAATAACTACCAACCTGTTAGGATCCTTTAAATATCATACATCGTGACAAATCTTAGTAAAAGAGCATGAAACAGATATAGTGGATATTGATTCACACAAATATGCCTAATTGCAAGTTCAGTATTCCCCTCAACACACACACAATCAATAAAGAAAAGGATCACATAGTGACTGTACAATATCAGTAGGACTGACTCACAACAGTGAACATCACTATTCAAACATAAATAATACAAGTATGGTATGTAAACGACTGATCTTCTGCACGAACCAATCTCAAGAAAGAAGGCAAGATATCTAAACAGAATGCAGAGCATGATGTCCAGCCTCATAATATACAAAAATGGAGATTTGAAAGGATTTTATACAGATCCCAAAGCCCTGTATGCTAATGAGCTCATTAATAATATTACTTTATCACAGAGAAGTCAATCTCATTTGAAGTCAAGGCAGTGCGGTCATAAGAACATTTGAGGAGTGTAGAGCTAAGACTGCTCTTTCGTGAATCATCATTATCAAATACTGAGCCAATATTGCAAGTAAATTTTGATCATTTCTTGACAGAAAAATTCAATGGAAGTCCTTAGTTTTTAGGCAAGTGGTTGCCATGCTCAAGAGAGAGGAGCATTTAGATGCCACATTGCCTAATCAATATAATATGTAACCATTTTTTTCTATAAATCAACTGACTGAAAATAATGTCATCACTCTACAAGACACTTCTCATCTATGAGAATGCAATTAGTCTAATTTCTGCCACTATCTAGCATAAGGACCAGAGTAACCTCTTCATAAAAGACTTCTAACACAATTATACATTTTCTCATTATCCTATTAGTAGGGAGAAGGTCCCCAATATGCAATTCTATTTCTTCTATCCTACTAATAGGGCTACTAGTGTTAATTTGTACTCATTTTCCAACTATATTACTAGCTAGCATGTGGCAATATGCAATGAAATTTGCGGTATCCTATTAAATAGGACCTCAGGCAATCTGTAAAAGGTATTATTGTGCCTTCCCACAGTGGCTAATGACCTGAACCATCTGCCAACATATGCTTTTTATGAAGGCAAGATTCAATAACATCTGTAATATCCTACGTACACTTAGCCTCACGTGGCAGGGTAAACTATTTCTGTTGTAAATTGGTCTGTGCTCAAATAGGAAGGCACATGATGAATCGGCCATAGGACTCAGGTTCAGGGACTTTTCTGTACCACTAGGGTCATTATTATCTATTATTTTGCCTCGAAAACAGCCAGTAAAAATACCATTGTTCCTTAATAAACCCAACTGTTTACATAAATCCTTAATAGACCCAAAATGTTTGCATGTATCTTTATATTTATGGTTTTCAAAATTAAAAGAATCCTGCTATTTAAGTGTAATTCCATCATTGGGCAATGTCGGCTTGTCATGAGACAATGTGCACCTAATTTGTTTTATTTTGTCATGACAGCTTCCAATCATCACTGTGAGTCTTAAATGATAATGCAGCATTTAAATGATCCCTTACTAAGGAAATACGTAGTCAGCTGTTTTCTACTAAATATGCCTTTTTAATATCATCTGTTTTTCAAAAATGCTTCCTTAAAAGTACCCTTCTCCAAGCTGAAAATGATTCCTTAATATCATCTGCTTTTCTTAAAGATGCTCCCTTAAAAGTGCCATTCTCCAGGCTGGGAGCGTTAAAATGAAATGTAGCGGGCTTACCAGACTGAAAGATCTCTTAATGAGGAAATATGTAGTCATCTGGTTTAAGATGCTTCCTTAATATGATCTTATTTTTGTAAGATGTTCCTTTAATCCCCACCCAAACTGAGAGTATTACAATGAAATGTAGTAGGCTTACAAAACTTTGAGAGTATTACAATGAAATGTAGCAGGCATACAAGACTTTCAAAAGATCCTTTACTGAGGAAATATGTAGTTTTCTGGTTAAAAATTAGTCTTTAATATCATCTATTGTGTTTTATTAAGATGCACCTTTAAATCTGCAGTGAGGAGTATCCAACAGCCCCCTTGCAGGTAGGGCGTTAGCCACTGCTTGTGAGGATAGGGCTATAACAGAACATTGCAAAGATCCTTTACTGAGGAAATATGTAGTCATCTGGTTAAAGATTATTCATTAATATCATCTATCGTGTTTTTAAGATGCACCTTTAAATCTAGTGGGGAGCATCCAACTGCCCCCTTGTAGGTAAGGCCACCTCAGCCACTTCTTGTGAGGATAGGGCTATAACAGGACCTTGCATTGACAGACCCTACTGGCCTCTCATGGTTATAGTCATCTGGGTATTATAATTTTAAATTTATCCTCCTGCAAGGCGGAATGTGGCAACATATCTTCTTTTTTATATATATTACTACTTGGACAACTCCAGAAACGATAAAAAGGGAATTAGAAGTCTCAGATCCTAACTTCTAAATGCTGCCTGGAAATTGATTCCAGGCTCTGTCATCTCAAAAATGGGAAGCTTCATCTTTGTTAATGACTCTGTGAACTGCTGCATGCTCTTCATATACATGTCAACTATCTGCTCCTGCACCACAGATTGTTAACTATGTGATTGGTTCATTTCTCATTTCCAGATTTCAAGCATTTGTCAAGCATTTTAGGGTGTGTTGGTGCTTGCATGTCTCCACATAATCTAAATTTCTAATGCAATTGCATATTGTTTTGTAGACATCCATACAAAATGAGCAGGCGAGTAAAATGGAAGGCAATCATGGATCTTGAGGTGCAGGACCCCAAAAACATGATCACATTTTCAAGTAAAGACCTAGTTTGGTCTGAAATACGCCGAGAAAATAATGAAATTGATCGTGTTGCCCTAGTACCTTCAAATAGAGTTTCTGCTTTCATCAAAGGGGAGGAAACAAACCCTGATGCTCCATGTACATTTGTACGTCGACAAAACAAGAAACCGGGAAAAAGAGACACTGCTGCCTTGCGATATGAACTGTAAGTATTTCAAAAGTGCATTGTATACCTCTTAGCATTGGGACTACATTTGTCATTCATTGTATTTACTAACGGCTAAAAATTTCTTATGTAGTTATCATTGTTCATATGGACCAGAGGATAAAAGAGGAGGAGAGTCAACTAAACGAAGGGCCAAATTTCCAATGAAGAGGGGCTGCCAATGTCGTTTCATTGTGAAGGTTATGGTTAAAAGTCCTCAAATAGCAATACTGACTTACAATATGTGTGAGCATGAAGATTTGCAAGGATTCCCTTGTCATGGCCAACGCGACAGTTCAGGTAATGGCAGGACATTGCAGAAGCCAAAGCTTTCAAAAGACATTGTGGCATATGTGGAGAGTTGTTACTTTTCGGGAGTGTCCATTGACACAACTTATAAAATGCACATCAAGCGACATGTTGACATGGATGCTTCAACCCGAGATAGGGATTTCTTCCTATCCAGGAAAGATATTTTAAACATATACAATCGGTTGTCGAAAGGAAAATATCAACTCCACGAAAAGGATGAAATGAGTGTCAACCTTTGGCATCAAAAGCGACCAGAAGATTTCTTCTTTTATCAAAAGCCCAATGGTAAAGAGGTCCCTTTTATAATTGGAATTCAAACAAAATGGATGTTGGAGAGCATGGTCAAGCTATCCCATAATAGCATAATTGCCATGGATTCAACTTTTAGCACGAATAAATATGGGGTAAGTCGGATGTCAATACGAGAATTAATATGTTTATTCGAGATGTAGTAATTGAATATATTAGATGACTTGAATTTCACATTACATGTTCTTTTCAATATGGCAGTACCAGCTTTACACATTGGTGGCTTTTGATGGTCAACAAAGCGGGGGTGCCAGTTGCATGGGTTCTGGCTGAACGAAATACTTCAGCAGATATTGCGCTATGGTTGGAGCAGTTGATGCTTAGGTGTTACAAAATCTGTCCTGATTGGAAAGTGAATGCATTTATGGTAGATGATGCACTGGCTGAAATTTCCGCTTTGAGGTAAGTTGAATTTTGTTATGCAACAATATATCTTGCATTTAATATAATAATGTCACACTAAAATGTTCTAGATATGGCAGGAGGATCACAGGCTGTGATGTGATCTTGTGCGTTTGGCATGTGCGGAGGGCGTGGAAAAAAAATGTGTATCGGTTGGCTAAAAAAAAGCAAGCAGATAAGATGTACGAAGAGTTGGGTTTCATTATGAAACACACTTCAAATGATGATGTGGACGATGCAATCCATGGTTTTTTAAGCAAATGGAAAGATGAAGAGAAGTTCTTGGACTATTTCCGCAAGAATTGGGTTGCGGGTGATAAATTCCGTAAGTGCACAAACTGTTGTTGATGTTTCAATATTGTGTTTCATTGATATGACATGCTTTTACTAACCTAGTTCTTTACATTTAGGGATGTGGGTGAAAGGTTGTCGAGAGTTTCCCCATGCAAATCAAGATACCAACAATGCCGTTGAGTCTTACCATTGTTATTTGAAGACAAACTTCCTATCTGATAAAAGGAAGAAATGTGCACGCAGGATGGACTGGTTGCTGTACATGCTTCTATGTAGTGTTGAACCTTGTTATCGCTACAAGGAAATTTTGAAAGAAGAAGGATACCTAAATAACTACAGGAAAGAAAAACAAATGGAAAATTCAGTGGAAAAGGCTAGAAGAATTCCGGACAGTGATTGTTGCCCTCACGAGAGCACACCACATGCTTACTGGGTGAGGAGCCAAACAGATGGTGATAAAAATTACCTTGTCAAGCGGTATAGCACAAATTTTGTAGTTTGCGAATGCCCATGGTCTATTCGTGGAAATATTTGCAAACATGCCATTAAAGTCAATTGGTTATTCTACCACTCAGGTGATTCATATCCATTACTTCATCAGGATGCAATGCCTACCACATTCAATGACCCCCCTGAAATAAGTATGGAGCCTCGAAACCTCAACGTAGATATCCACACCACACCTGTGGCTACCGATAGTGTGGATGCAGATGTTGAGGCTCTTCAGTTGGCCAGAGAGGAGTTGTACAGCTACTTGCAGTTGATTAAAGACAGCCCCCCTGCTACTCTGAGCAAGACCAACCAATTGATCGATATGGTTAAAAAAATGTTGAATGAGGCCAACAATTTGCACGTTATGGATTTTGACTTCACAGTTGGCTTGGATGCTCTTGACTCGTCTTTGAAGAGGAAGAAGAGTTTCCTTAGCCCTACAAAGAAACGAAGGAGGAGAAAACAAAACAATCGTGTGGAAATAGATTTGAATATCCATGCATCTGAATATGAACCGTTTCAGTTTCAATACCTCAAAGAGCGGGGACGTCTTCCAGCAAACAAGGCATTGCCTATGGTCTCAGGTTAGTTTCATAGATTCTATATATTATGGTGTGTTGTTATTATGGTTAGTTTCGTCTACGTGCTTATAGATTTATAGGTACATCCATGGAAGATTCATTCACCATCAAAAATGAGTCCCACAATTCAAAATCATACATAATAATATTAACTTATTGTTTCCTAAGGAGCTTGAAGGAAACTTCATGTGTCATGGTTTCCTCATTAAATGCAGAAATCCCTCTAATAAAGGATGTGTTACATGAATTCATCACATCTAACTCGCAAGTAGGAATTGAGATGTGGCTTTCCAATGCTTTGGAGTGATCCTTAGCAATTTTGAAAATTGGAAACTTCCCAACAACTGGCTTTGCTGCAGCAGCTGTCGAACTCAAGAATATATTTACTGATTGCAAAAAAGTTCAGATCTGGAACATGGTGCTTATTCCCCAGTCAAATGGATGCAATTTTTTCCTCACATCTGCTCAGCCAATGACTATGGAATTTCGACAAACACTGGGTTTCAGACTGCTGTAATTCACTGTAGAGAAAATCTGATCTAATGTGAACTGAAGCATAATGTTTGGTTGTGGTATTTTGACAAACATTTAGTGGTCTTACTGCTGTAACTTCAATTCTGAACTTAATTAACAGGTCTGATTGTTCATTGTGGTTTAGTTCTTGGCATTTTGTTCCAGATAGCCCACAATATATAATATTCAAATATTTAACTTCAAATATCAAGAATAATACTGTGTATATAATCCTATTTCCAACAGTAGTGCATTCAACAAGGCAAATCTGATATTAATTTAAATAAACTGATTTCTTCATGCCTGGAATAAGATGGGACAGATCTGGATTGACAAGTATTCGATTCAGATCTGACAGATTGAATACAGTGAAGTCTCTACAAATTATGAATCCCAAATTGTTGGAGAAGATTTGTCATTTGGTACTGTTTTTTTGCTAAATAAACAAACCACAATTACATGATTTCCACGGAAAATGGTAAGATCCAAAATCTAGGTTTTAAGAAAGTACTAGGTTCCATTTAATTATAAATTGCCCAGCTAGATCTAGAAGGTTGATACATTGAATACATGCATAGTAACATACAAAACGCTTCACACTGTAGCAGGTGTCACGGATCATCCTAAGATACCTAACAAACTAGATCCTAACAAACTAGATCCGTACATTGAATTGCCATGCCATTCTTCACACTGAAGTATTTTTGTTTCATTTGGTGCCCTTCACACTGAAGAAGTTTAATTACATTTTTTAATTCTGCTGTGTGGAAAAAAACTGTTTGTTTGTTTGTCAGACTTCATGTGTATAACTGCAAATGCTGTGAGAGTATTCTATAATCATTTGTTTCCAATCTGATTGCTACTCTTAATAGACACACTAATGATAATGCTTGCATCAAAATAATGCTTTCATCAAAATACTGAACGCTTAGCTATGGTAGGGTTTAGAGAGAAACCAGAATTGACAAAGGGGCAGTTTAAACTAAACTAGACAAACTAGAATTGACAGAGACCTGGAAGCTAGGTAGGCCATATTAAAGATTAATGAAATTCATTTTTGTATTAGTCAATATCATAGTATGACCTAATAAGGTTTTATTATTTTTATTATTTATGTGTAATTGGGTCTAGAGGCCCTTTCTACAGTATGACAGATCTGGAATAAGATGGGACAGATCTGGATTCATTTCTATTATGTACTTTGTTTTGTGTCATTGTATATGTCTGAATTTTATTTATTCGTGTTGTTTTTTTTGTTATTTGCAGAGCTGCAACACTCCAAAACGGTGGCATCTAGCCAAAGCCAAAGGGAGATGTCTAGCCAAAGCCATGGGGAGTTCCAACATGACCACTTAATGGACGATTCTCCAATTGCTGATCTACGAGGTTTGGAAAAGGCTATGTTATCAATTGTTTGTCAATTACCCTTTTTTACGGCATTGACCTGCTTTAATGTGTATTTTGTTGATGTGTTCAGAGGTGCAACCCTCCACAACCGTGGTACCAATCCAAGGCCATAGGGAGATGCAATATTGGCGTCCAACCTTTACTGTTGTGCCAGGTACGTTTTATGAGACTTTCATATTTTGTAATCAATGTTTGCATGCCTGTATTTCTTTAAATGCATTTCATAATGACTCTTTCATTTTTTAATTACAGATTATAGAAATTGTCCAAGGGATCGTCCTCCTTCAAAACATGCCCAATTAATTGACAAGTCTCCAGTTGGTGACCTACAAGGTTGGTGATTTGCTTTGCATTTTCCTTTATTGGTGTGTTGGATGTTCTATTAGTCTTTCCATTGTGCTGACTCACGACACGCTGCCAGGTGACTACAGACGAAGGGGAGGAGCATCATCTTCTGCTATGAGAAATCCACCATGCAAGGGCTTCAGCTTTAACGATGACCAATGAGCCAAGCACATTTTTATGAAGGAAGATTCCATGAATATTGAGAAGGGCTCAAGGCTTGTGATAATTATCTATATAGTAGTCAGCTGTTTTCAACGCTTGTTCCAGTGATATGGGGTCTATAATTGGAGATTCTGCAATCTGTTATTGTAAATCATCTTTAGGGGAAGGGCTTATTTCTACAATATCTGGTGCTCCAAGATGTAGAGCTAGAACATAATTTGCAGAAAGAGGCTCAAAAACTCTTGTCCAAATTTTGTTGGCCTAAAACAAAGTTAGTTTAGGGATGCAAAATGGCCTTTATGGCCTAGTGCAGAGAGATTGAAGATGGGCCTGTGAAACTTTATATTCTGCAACACAGATTGAAGATGGACCTGAATATGATGGCAAAAATCTTTATCTTCTAAGTTAGATTTGTCTCCACCATAAATGCACTGTGGAATTCATCCGATACAAAGTTTAAATGGATCACCATGTAAGCAAGGTGGGATTCTACAAAGCTTTCGTATAAACTCAGAGTTGTGGTTGATCTTGTATCAGAAACTACCCTATAAACTCAGAGTTGTGGTTTATTCTGGTATTCACACTGCATAATTTCCTTTTTTGAAGATCTATGGCAATGCATTCTGGATGCAGTTTCTGCATGGATTGGAGAGTACAGATGGTATAACTATAACAGTAACTCCTGCAATGGCTATCAACAATGCGGTCACTACACTCAGATCGTCTGGAAAAAATCAAGAAGTGTTGGGTGTGCCAGAGTTGTGTGCTACAATGGGGATGTGTTCATGACTTGCAACTATTTCCCTCCTGGCAACTATGTAGGACAGAAGCCATACTGATTTATATGGCTTTGTGTTTTGCTACTTGTGTGCTGAGTGCTCTCACTTTTGCTGTCATTTCTAATTATTGTACAGTGATATAAATATAATATATACTAAAGAAAATTGGTGGTGGATTTGGTTCTTTTGTGAAACTGTTTACAGGTTATACACATTTAGATCGGTTATGTTCTTTCACAACGTTAGTGTTTTCCAAATCTTTGCCAGTATTTTGGAGATTGTGTGGGTTTATTTTTTATACTATTTTTATTAAATTTAAGTATTGGAGAGGAATTTTTTATGAGATTGTTTGGAAATATGACCAAGAGTGATGAAATTATAAAAAAAGGGTACAGTTTCATTGTTATGTTCTATTTAGTTCCAAAAAAATCTGTACACTTTCATGATAAAAACAAACTTATCTTAAATACATGATATGGAATTTTGACATAATATATATTTCTTTAAAGAAAACACTAATTACAGAAATCCAAAGTCTGTAGCTTAACTTCCATGCAAGGACTCTGAAGAAAGCTTATCTGATGGTTATTGAGAAAGCCGGGAAGGTAATAGATGTCCTCCACAACTAAAATGGAAGAGAACAACCATTTTGATGTTAAATCACAAGCTTCTCTGACAGTCTTAAAAATGCATTGATGATGTTAATTTATTGAAAGAGAGCATATTCAAATCTGATGAACAAGGCCTCCGACATGAGGCAAAAATGACACAACTTCCACACAGGAACTCTGTCTATTAGGTGCTGGCTATGACATAGCATTTACAACATATTTGGTTTGAGGTTTTTTTTTGGATGGAAGACTAAGGTGAGATCATTGGCCAAGCCAGGCAGGGAGCTTGTTCACTATATTTTTGGACTTCCCTTCCATATGCCTTTGACTATATTGAACTGATAAACCTGCTGCCTTCTTTACATTCTGGAAAGACTAATTCTTAACTAATAAAAAATAACTTTAAATACTACTCCAAAACAGTTAATATAATCTAAATTTCGTACATAAGATACAAAATACGATCCACATCTTTACTTAAAAGTTTGATCAAATATGATAATAAAGTAGATGGAACCCAACACATTTATAAAGTTTTAAATGGATTAGGTTTTACATGAAATATAATAAATATTTTATAAAGTCTTAAATGTTGTATTTTTTTGCATCAATGCAATAAATATTCCCATTTAAAAAGGAATAAGTTGAACGTGTATCAAAATAATAAATTTGTATTTTTTTCATTAATGTAATAAATACATTTCAAAAAGAACAAGCTTAACGTGTATCAAATTAATAAATTTGTGTTAAATTTAACGCAAACCTGTTTCAAAATAGACCATCGTTTTATTTAATGATAAATTTGAGTTGGATTTAACATTATTTTCTGGGAATTGGTTCTCAGGCAGTCCTTCTGCTTTGCAATTATCTCTCTTCAATTCATCTTGTGAGTCTCTTGAATGTAATTAGCCACCATGTTGCAAGAGTGGGTGTATTGATGCTCCAACAATGGGGTATTTGCATAATAAACTGTAAAAATATCTACAAATACAAAATACTCAAAAATATATACAAATAACATTTTAACATAAATGCATAAATGAGATCCCATATAGTATAATCAAAAGCTCATAATACTGGGTACCCAAATATCACATACTATTTATCATTGATAATTCCAACTTGTCCAACAAAAATGTCACTTTCAGGTGAAAGTATTAAATGTATGGGTTTCAACGAAACAACCATGACATTAGAAACACCGCAAGGATCATAACAAGAATACTAATTTTACATATTGCAGGTCTATATCGATTTCCATCGACAACTTTTGTTGGAATAGACATTGATAATAATTCCTCTTCACCACTCGCATATACTTTCGAAATGGAGCTCTCTTTTGAAACTTCTCCAAACACAAGACCGGTGGACAGCTTATGAATCTCTGCATGGTAATTTATGTTAAATGACTGAAATCGGGCAGCTTGGATTGTTGCTTCTTTATGAAGAGGCTTCAGATTGATTGCCCGAACTTGATAGAGGCCTTTCATTTGGTTACATATCAGTTCAGAATTTGTGTAAACTACAATATCCTTGGCACCGTACTTTTTTGCTTCTTTCAATCCTTCAACAAGGGCAATATAGTATGCCTCATTATTAGTAGTTCTATCATAGACATCTCTTGTTCTTTGGACGACCTGATTAGAGGCATTGTTGTAAATAACATATTTAATCTTTGCTCGACCAGGATTCGGACAGCAAGACACTTCTAAGCATAACGTCCACTTGTGCACCATTTTTTATTTTTAGACTATTTGTGCTTCGAAAGACCTGTCAAAGTATAAAACAACAAATTTTGATCAGAAAAACTGAAGGTATGGTTGTGCCTCGAAAAATCACAAAAATTAAGAAAAAACAGAAAAATTAGTTTATCGGAAATATTGGGAAAATATTAGAAAACAGTAGCATTATGAAACTTGAAAACTACTTTGTGAATGATAGAAATCAACTAGATAATGTAAAATGGTTGTTTGTGAGAAAAGGAATGTCAAGGACACATGATGATTCTGCTTTGCTGAACATAGAGACAGTCTTAGATAGTATCAGAAGCTAGGGTTAATACTCATGTCATAATAAAGTAAAATATGTTCCTAAACCTTCATAGAAGCTAGGGTGTTACAAAATCAACCCAATTGTATATTTAATTAATATGTATCATTAGCAATGTCTGTCATTAGCTGGGTGCAAACAAAATCAATGCTTTATGTAGAAAAGTAGGGTTCAATCCTATTTAACATTCACCAAACAATTAGCATCAAATATATAGATAATCAATACCATAAGAACATCACTCATGACAATGCAAATAGATATCACTAATTAAGTACGCAGAGGTCACAAGCATGTATTAGGGCAAGGTATAACTAGTAATGAGCTAGATTTATTTACCATTCAAAATTAACCAATCAGATGTAGCAATTATGTTAGGCCTTCAATAACTGAGTTCACCAAAAGACTTGCAAATGTATGTATGTTAATATCGCTAACAATGAATTCTGGCCAATAACCAACAGTCATCCATATGTAATTCAATCAAAAAGGAAGTACAAAGAAGATGATTATAAAGGACAAAAAGAAACTGATGCATGTGATATCATTCACTACTCATTAGATAACCAAATTTCCAGTATAGTGACATTTTAGCATTCAGCAGGCAACTAGGTATTTCAATACATTAAATGCACTTTCCAGATCTGAAATAAACTTCAGAGTTGTGTTTATAGGGTGGATAAAAAGAAACTCCTAAATTAATTAACTCAATATCTTCTTGTTTTGTATTTACAATTATAGCAGCAGTTCACATGAAAATAGTATAGAATCAGACCTCAGAATATGCTAAATGAAACACTAACCCAACTCTGATTTTGTTTGTTTTCTGTGTGGATATTGCAGGTATTAGGGTAGAACACACAGGGTCCACAATCTTTGATTTTGTAGGGATTGAACTGTTCCCTAATTATTGGCAAATGCCACCCTATAACGACTAGAATGCACTTGGTTAAAAATAGGAATCATATAGATTCGACTGGGAATGTTGTCAAATGAAAAATGAAACTATGGTAAGCCCAACCATGTGACAAGTTGGTGCACTTGATGCAATGATGATCCAGGATAAAAAATCTGGCAAATGCACTCTGTCATTTTACTCTCCTTTTACTCTTTGTCATCCTGAAATGGTCTTCAAAATTATCAATTATCAATGATGGTGTTAACTTATCAAATTATCAGTTATGGTACATGGATGGGAAGGTAATATGCATCAGAACTCTCTTTTTGTTGTTATAACTTAGAGTTCTACTCATAGTTCCTGAATGATTTTAATTCTTAACTCTATTATTTTATTTATTATAAAAATATTTTCATATTTATTTGTACTTTCCATCTCCCAGCCATATCTGAATTCTGGATTTTGAAAAATCTGCCGAATCCGTATCCAGATCCAAATCCATATCCTGACAACTTAGATAAAAACCTTGATAAAATTACAATGCAAGTAAGCTTTCCCCCATTTGGTGAAGAGTTAGACTAAGAACACTAATATTTGGAAGAGGATAAATATAGTTTACCTAGGCCTGAAGCAGCCGGAGATTTATCCACTGGGGGTACAGCTGTACCTCGCAGTGCAGTATAGCACCCCTGTATAATGCCAGCATAGCAATATGACTGGCATCACTGTGTCATTCCAGCATGTTAGCCTGGCTTGTATGCAAGACTGTACACCATCTCCAGGTATATGGCATACACCCTGTATAGAAAGTATAATGCCAGAATAGCAGTATGAATCATGACTGGCATCAGTGTCACACTGGCTTTATAGCTTGGCCCACAAACAAGATGGTACACCCTCTAGGCATACAGTGTATGACCGTGTGCTATTTCTCCTGCGGCTCCATATGCAGGAAAAACTATATCTATCCTCGGCACTAATGTGTAGGATTCCAGCAAAAATACCAAAAAAAGCAATTCTCCTTCAAAAAATCATTATTTTGCAACCATGGTTGGGTGTAACCTTGGAATAATCGAAACAGGATTACAGGAGCACCAATTCAGATTACAACAATGCTGCACTGCAATTCTGCAACGTACAGAAATAATGGACAATATCTCCATAATGAAAGGAAACTATATTATGAAAAGGATACATTCAGTGGTATATCCATGAAGGGAGTTCATCTGCTGTATATATATTTATTATCTAATTCTCAGGTAGGCCCCAGGCTGAGGAAGCACCCATGGAACCATAGCCATATGTTTGGGAGTTAAGAACGGAACACTACATTCTCCCACCCTCCTTAAGAGCAAACATTATGCACCAAACAGGCTGGGATATACACATCCCAGCCTATACAGCATTTATGACTCTACTAGATGCATATTGATTGCCCTCCTCTTAAGATGCTTCATCTTTAGAGCATTAGATGAGACAAAATAATCAGATTTAAGGCCATTAGGTGTATTGACTCAATTGCTTCCAAGACCTCGGTTGATCCTTCAAAGGTTGATTGGTCCTTCACTTACACAAGAGCGAAGTTAGTAAATGGCCAACCTTGTGTACGAAACAGTAATAGTCCTCCATGGAATGGAATCCAAAATTCCAAACATCGGTATGTTCCAAAAGATTGGTGGATTGAGGACATTTGTGAACTGGATATTGATTTGTATGAGCGAGTAATAGTTGCTATTAAATCCAAGGGAATGAAGTAGAATCAAAGGAAGCCTTTACCACCAGGATATTAAACCCAGGCTTACATTTGTTTATTTTGTTTATTTAAATTTAAGTCTGATATATAGATTAGAGGTTGCACATTAAACCAGATTGAAATGAATGTACTTAAATCTAGATCTAGCTTAGAGAATATGCAACTTTTATCTTCACAACCGCTGGGTGCATAGCATACCCAGATTTTAAACGAGTCTTTGATATGTAGCCTTTATCTTCACAACTGTCAGGTGCATATTAGATCCAGACTTAACTTTGTTTATTTAAACTTCGGTTTGATATATAGCTTAGAGGATATGCAACCTCTAACTTCACACCTAATCCCAAGCAAAGATATAATCTCTGATTTCACACCCTCTAGGTGCTCATTAAGCGCAAACAACCTCTGAGTAAGTGAGTACATACGAATCCCAAATTTAAATGAATCTGGTTAAAGATAGGTATGATATGTAGCTTAGAAGATACCACCTCATTATCTTCCCAACCTGGAAGTGTATAAGAGGATGGTTAAACCAAGTTTTGAAATGTTCATTAAACTTGAATGAGAGATTTTAAAATATTATAACTATTTTAAGATTTTAAATATGTAGTATGTGGGATTGTGTTAATGTTGTGGGGTATCTAGTTAATTTTATGCCACTACATATCCAATTAGAATTCCCTGAACAGAGCATTCATGGATATGAGAAAGCATCTCTTAAATTAATCACGATGGAATCCAGATGGAATCTTCAGAATCCTATGCCTGCAAAATTCTAGAATCAGCTCGGCCATATCCAAAACACAGACCTGATTTTGTTTTGATCAAACACTTGCACTGGGTTATTTTATTTGATAGAACACTTTCCTTTGGTTTCATTTTCTGGTATTGCAAGACTTGTTTGTCACGATCTTTCGAATTTCCACTAGCTATTGTGCTTTCTGACCAGGTCTATCACTGAGAACAAATATATTGTCAGAGCTGAAAGGATCAACAGACCCACTGTGATGGGATGTAATGGCCATGTCATCCGGCAGGTGATGGAATTGGCAGTATACATATTTGGAATCATTCTTTATTTCAGGTGCAGAACTCCCAAACTGCACTTGAATGTGGGTGCCTAATATACATATTTGAAAGAAAAACCAACTTTGTATCCTCTATTATTAGAGTAAATCAAAATATACATTGTCATTGGCTCTGGCTCAAAAAGATACCTTAAAAATTACTTCAGTCTACCCTAGAGGCCATGCCTAATATGCATACTTACAGTTGAAGCCTGGCTTTCACTAATTGAAAACTAAGTTTCACTAGTTGAAATATCAAAATCAAATTTATTACGTGCAGCCTTATCACCATAGCGTTTATTTATTTGCTCTTGCAGGAGTGTGGCTATCGCCCTAATTGGGTTTTTACACAAATAACCATATAATTGTTCTTATTTAGATTTTTCATTCTACAACACATAAGAACATGTCATTCCTTACAAGACTCACATAATTTGACGGCAACTGTAACTTCCGAATTATAATTTCTCGACTGCATTTAACATTCAGGTTTATAATAATATGCACAATTAAATTAATTCCCATTAAAATTACATTCTATAAAACGTATGAATGAACTATTCATTAAAGGACTCAGTGTTAAATAGTTTTAATATGTAGAGTATCCATTCACTGAAATGAATATGCAGAGGATTCGTTTATTGCAATAAATATGCAGAGAATCTGTTCATTGAAGTAAATATGTAGAGGAAGTTGACATTGGTCTACACACGAACTAATTTCCCTCTAGATGCGTTTCAGACGGTTGATTATTGCCAGCACCGTTGAGCATGGTGGGAAAGCGACCGGGACCGTTTCTAACTAAGGGTATTTTAAGATTTTAAATATGTAGTATGTGGGATTGTGTTAATGTTGTGGGGTATCTAGTTAATTTTATGCCACTACATATCCAATTAGAATTCCCTGAACAGAGCATTCATGGATATGAGAAAGCATCTCTTAAATTAATCACGATGGAATCCAGATGGAATCTTCAGAAGGTATTGATGCCTTCCAGAAAGAAAACATTAACATTGATGAAGAATTACAAGATGAGATAAGAAAATATCAAAAGCTTCAGATGGCAATTGAAGATTTGCACAAAAAGTTGGTTACCTCGGAAGAAGAGAACAAGGCTCTCAAAACGGAATTGCAAAGGTCTGTTCAGAATAATGATGGGGTCAAAAAGGTAGTATGTGACATGGAAAATAATGGTGCATGTGGTGGTGTTTCCACACTTGAAATCGATAAAATGAAATGTAAATCATCAGAGCAGGGGCAGAGTCCTATGGTGGGCACACAGAATGATAGAAATGTTCAGAAAGAATGTAACAATGTGCAAGAAGAACTGCTATTGCAGGAAAGAAAGAGCAGCCTTAGAACTGAAGCATCCTGTGAGCTGCAGGGGATGAGGAGTTCTAGAGATGGAAGCTCTAATTTATTGATGGAATTGGCAGTATACATATTTGGAATCATTCTTTATTTTGGGTGTAGAACTCCCAAACTGCACTTGAATGTGGGTGCCTAATATACATATTTGAAAGAAAAACCAACTTTGTATCCTCTATTATTAGAGTAAATCAAAATATACATTGTCATTGGCTCTGGCTCAAAAAGATACCTTAAAACTTACTTCAGTCTACCCTAGAGGCCATGCCTAATATGCATACTTACAGTTGAAGCCTGGCTTTCACTAATTGAAAACTAAGTTTCACAAGTTGAAATATCAAAATCAAATTTATTACGTGTGCAGCCTTATCACCATAGCGTTTATTTATTTGCTCTTGCAGGAGTGTGGCTATCGCCCTAATTGGGTTTTTACTCTCCTTAATGTGGTCAAATCAATCGGCTTTAACCTCATAGAAATGTTCAGAAAGAATGTAACAATGTGCAAGAAGAACTGCTATTGCAGGAAAGAAAGAGCAGCCTTAGAACTGAAGCATCCTGTGAGCTGCAGGGGATGAGGAGTTCTAGAGATGGAAGCTCTAATTTATTGATGGAAATTGAGGAGTTCTAGCAGGTGGGAAAAATGGCAGAGCAGTTCATTCTTCTACAATGGTCTTATCAGCAATATCATCAGATATTGTATTTTCTAAGCATGATCAGGCCCATTTTGAACAGGAGAGGGAAGTAAAACTTCCTAAAGGCATTAAAAGACGAACTTCTTTGGTATCGCATATAACTGAGTCTACAGATGAGTTCAATGACGAACTCAGGTTCAATAAGCAAAGGAGAACAGAACAATATTCCAAACAAGCTAATTGCAATGCCACTAATATGTTTGTTGATACTGTAGAAAAACAGAATGCCACAAGTACTTCTTCGTTGTCCATTGATGATGATATTATAAGACCCTCATCAATCAGCCATTCATCACGTTTGCCGCTCTTCCCTTTATACTCAGTCAAGATACAGCAAATAGAAGAAAGAGCAGGAACAGTAAACAAAGTTCAGAAAGAAGGTACAGGGGATGAAATCAGAGGGAAGAATAAGATGTCGGATTTTTTATTTGCTAAAAAGGGAATGCTGAATGTCGAACTCAATCAAGGTAGAAGTTGCATTAACTATAAAAATAAGAACAGCAGTAAACTATTGGCACCATGTCCATCTGGGGACTGTGAAGTTATGGTGGGTTCAATTGAGATGTTAGCTTCCGCCTTGAAGTTGAGTAAGCATGACAAAAAGTCAAACCTTCTACATGGTTTCATTAGGAGACATCAGTATGGTGATGAGACAATTAGTGGTATGAAAACGGAGGATGGAGCAGTTCAGTTTGTTCTCCTCAATTTTCCTTCTGGTATGTATGTGAATGGGTTTGAGGATGATAAGTTGCCATTCTGGAACGTCACTTACTGATTCTGGAATCTTCCTCTTTGTTAAAACGTTTTTGATTAAATTTCTTCGACCCAATAAGTTTTCTTGCTGTTCTGGAAGAAGGAGAGAGATTGGTTACATGCAAGTGATTACCTTGACTGGAGCCGAGTTTGCAAAATTCGTCTCAGTAGACAGAGCTTGCAGGGTCTGGAATGGAACTTGACTGGAGCCGAGTTTGCAAAATTCGTCTGGGTAGACAGAGCTTGCACGGTCTGGAATGGAACTTGACTGGAGCCGAGTTTGCAAAATTCGTCTGGGTAGACAGAGCTTGCACAGTCTGGAATGGAACTTGACTGGAGCCGAGTATTCTCAGTAGACAGAGCACAAGCGGGAGGGAAGGAACCAGGTTCGAATTCGGAAGTTGGTAGCATGCATTAATGCATGGACAGGACGTCGGCGTGTTTAGGAGCGAATCCGGACGGGGACGAGGATTGGCAGCCCAAGACATCGCGTGGGACCCCCAACGTCGTGGGGAGGAGTGAGAGCACCGGAGAAGGGCGCCGGAGAAGGCAGCCGTTGGGGCGCCGTTGACGGGAGGGGACGGAGGAGACGGACGTTTATGTAAAACGTCTAAGGGTTAGACTCTTCCCATGGGAAAAAGTAAACGAAAAAGCATTGGTCTTTATTGACCACATTTGTGTATTGAGAGACTGCGCATGCCTGGAGGTATTTCAACTTGGTGTTGGTCGATCATTGGCTATCAGTCATCCACACTTGTTGAGCGGAAGAGTGTAAGCCATTCCAAATTCGTGGTCGTAGGATTTAATGCTCAGCCAACGGATTGCTTTAAATTGGATTTGTCTCCTTCTTTACAGGTCAGTGGTATTCATTTTCTGGCTTTTGTGTGACGGGAGAAGTGGGCGAGCAGCGTGATGGGAAGCGCCGGCGAGGGTGAGAAGGAAGGAGCAGCGGGAGAAGTGGGCGAGCAGCCTGAGGCGTTATGCGTTTAGCAGAGGGCGTGGCCAGCAGGAGGAGCAGTGGGAGAGGAGGAAGGCGCAGGTGAACGCACAGAGAGTGCAGGCGGAGGAGGGAGGCGGCGCGAGGGCGAGAAGGCAAGGGGATGGCGTGGTCAGGGGGCAACGAGGGCGGAGGTGGGGAGTAGAGCGGTGTAGGGGAAGGGTCGAGGGAGTGTGGAGCAGTTGAGGGACGGGAGGTCGGCGGAAAACGGGAGGCAGAGGAGGTCAAGGAGGTCAGCGGCGGGAGGAGGGAGGCCTCAGTAGTAGGGAGCGCAGCAGGAGGGAGCTCGCGGCGGCAGGAGAAACATGAGAAACCATGTGGTAGGATTCCATTCGCTCTATGAGCGAGGAATCTAGATGACATGGTGTTCATGCTTTTCTGTGGTGAAAGGCCTACGACCTAAAAATGTTAATATTTATAAATTTAAAAATAGAAAATTATTTAATTTTTTTATGAAAATTAATTTAATATTAAATGATTTTTTATTAAAGATAATTGTAATAATCAATTCAAAATCATCATTTTAATTAATAATTAAAATATTTATATTATATGAAAAAAATAGAAAATATTTATATTTATAAATTCAGAAATAGAAATTTATTGAATAATTATTTTTAAACATTTATTGATTTTTTTTTTATAAAAACAATCAAATTTAACATAAAATGACTTTTTATTGAAGATTAAATAACACTAAATATATATAATAAAAATATTATGTGTTATTACAATACATAAATAAAAAATGATTTATATTAAAAAAATACATTTTCTAATCATTATTATAATATAAAATATTATTATTATGAATATGAATTTTTATTTAAATAAATAATATTTTTAAATTACATTATAGTTATATATTAACAAATGCTTTATATAAATATTTTTATAGTTATATATTAACAAATGCTTTATATAAATATTTTTATTGTTGTTATTATTAGTATTAAAATTTGAATAAATTATTATATAGAAAAAAATTATCATAAAATTTAAATAAATTATATATAAAAAAATTTGTAATAATTATTATTACATTAATACTACATTCAATAATAATTATTTAAATTATTTAACAAAATAAAAACAAATTAATTAAAAATATAAAAATACTGAACTATAATTATTTAAACTATTTAATATTATTATATTAATGTTATTTTCCTTTACATTTACATTTAGAGTTTATATTAAAAAAAAATACATAAATTTTCTCAACTATAATAAATATTTTAACCATTTAATGTTTGAATAATTTTTCCCTTATATTTAAGCATATAAAAACATCATAAGCCTTTGCCAATACCAAAACAAGTTCTGTACATGTCTCTTTTACAACTTTACACATATTGTTCCAACATGTACTAAAAATTGAAATAACCATCAAAATTGTTGCACCTACATTACCTACATTGCAGTAGTAACACGTGGTGAATAGAGATCAAATCCATAGGCCATTAAAACTGAATTTCTTTCTCAAGCTCTCTTTTTTCAAAGGCAATGTCAAAATAATATTAATTTTCAGTTATACAAACACAAACTATAACAATATGGCTGTGCTAAAAATTGCAACAAACATCAAGAGAGACAAACAATGATTTCCGGATAAGGAATATCCATTGCCCTTAAAAATTGATTTATCATGCTCTCTTTCTCCATAAGCAATGTCTAAATAATATTATTCTCTGTTATACAAATACGAACAGTTTAGACTTATTTCCTCTTGTATATTTTATGAAATATTTTTCCTATTATTTTCAAATTTCAAATATTAAAACTTATTTAATGTATTTTTATGATGTTTCCGGCTGTTTACATTTATATTTTCATTTAATTTAAATAAAAACATTTCTCAAATCTATTTGATACTAAAAATATATATTTAAAATAATCAATTTTTATTTAAATCAACATAGACTCTTAAAAATTAAATTGATTTCAAAACATATATATTTTAAATACTCATTAAGCATTAAAATGAAATAATAAACACTCTATTAGTATGAAAACATATTTATAGCAATGCTACTGCAAAGAACACGTTATACAAACTTTGTTTTCTAAATCTTAAAAAGATATAAAATATACATATATATTTTAAATACTCATTAAACATTAAAATGAAGTAATAAACACTCCATTAGTATGAAAACATATTTATAGCAATGCTACTACAAAGAACACGCTATACAAACTTTGTTTTCTAAATCTTAAGAAAGATCTAAAATATTTTTGAAAACTAATTAATAAGGTTTTTTATTTTTTGTTTTGTGCAAATTAATGAAATTTACTATTCTTTATTTATTTTGTTGCAAGTTATTTTGCAAATATTTTGAATATTTTCTTTAAAATTTGTCTTAAATTATTAAAATTTTAATTTAATATTGTAGCAATACTGTTAAGTTGTATTTTTAGACATTATGAAATTCAAGTCCACCTCGGTCGGTCACTTGCTGAGAAAGGATTTTGTGACTAAATTTGTTCACTTTTACTTGCACACGATGAAGGTCAAGAAGAGCGTGGTGGATTGAGGTGAAGGACTTGAAAAAAGAGAATAGTATAAATTTAAAATAAAATCACATATAAATTTAAAATTTACATTTATCAAGTGACTAATAATGATTACCCGCCATTATTAAATTATATTAAAAAAAGAATTGAAATGACTTGTTAAATTGTAGCTCGTTTCGATTTAAACAAACCGTTTGGAGCTTTACCCACTGTTTCAGCCTATTTTCTCTTCTACATTTTATGAACTTCAATTTATAAGAATTTTTATGAAGTTCCAAAGAAACTTTTACCATATACAGTGCATTTTATAAGAAATTTATAACAAAATTATGAACTTCCAAAGAAACTTCGACCATATATAGTGCATTTTCATCCCAAAAAACTTATTATTTAACTTCAACCCTATATAGTGCATTTTCATCCCAAAACACTTATTATTTATTTAATATTGAATTGCTTAGCATAAATGGTCCCATATAAGTATAAATTATAAATCCAAATCATGTCTCCATTATTTCCTAATTTAAAAAAAGATAAAAATATAAACAAATAAAAAAATGCAATTTGTGCCGATCTCTGGGATCTATCTGAACAATTTGATTATTGTGGAACCTCACAATCCCAATCAATATAGCGAGATGAAAAACTCTGACTATGCAAACAGTTTTTTATTAAACAAAAGTATCATAAGGAAAATCGTCAGCGCATTGGTTTGGTCAATGGTAACTCTTATGCTTGTACAAGTTTATTAATTTTAGTATGTAAAATTGTCTGGCATGCCAAAATGATGGTTATTTGCTTTGAATTCGATGCTATGGATATAAAACCCTACAAGGAAATTTGGTTATGTGGACATGTCATGTCCATTGTTGACAAGTATAGTAATAGGGAGTCTGGAGGGAAGAGAATGAAAGAATGTATGGGAAGGTAGGGGAGTGTTCTTCTTATTTTCAGCAACACACATGGATTTTCAGCCGACACAAGGATTTTCAAATTCAGAAATTTCACCTATAGGATTGTTGCAGCTGTGTTGCAACTGACTGTTCAGCTAACAGTAATCTACAGGAGAGTTGCAGCTCAGTTGCAGCTGACTGTTTCAGCTATGTTTTGATGACCCCTACTTTCATAAACTTGACTAATATTCTATTTCAACAATTAAACACATTTAACTCATAAAATAACTCTAATCTCTTCACTTGCTACAGCAAAAAATAAATTCAAAATGAATATATGAGTTTTCAAACTCAAATAGCATAGTACACAATAAACATTCTGAGTTTTAGCTTCAAGTAATAATCATATTCAACTCTGTCTATGTAAATCACAATTTTTTTTTTTCACACATAAATTTATCTTACTATTAATAAAGTGAAATAGTAAATAGAAACAATACATCAGGTCATCAATCTCCAAGAACATATGAACATATAGCATATGGGCATGTGTGCCCCAAATCCAATGAGCCCCCAATCACAAACAGTCTATGTAAATCACAATTACAATGATAAGTATTTATAGTGCTTCAACATAGTTGGTCATTAACTGCTAATTGACCCTTCATTACAAAATTATATGTGCAAAAATAAATGCTCTGTTACATTGAAATTCTACAGACTGAAAAATGAAGACTGCGTCCCTTCAGAACTTTAATGGATAAATGCAATTGCTGGCATGGTTCTTCATGTTCTGCAGCATCAAAATATATTAATGAGGCTTTTCATTGTTTTAATAATCCGAGCCAAGGCCAAGGCGGTAAGGCTGTGTGGCCGTGGAGGCTTTTCAAAACTTGTTCGGTAACAAATCTGGGCGGTGTTGCCTTTTAAAAATTCCCGGGGCCACAATGGATGCTGAGGTTCTAATTTATTTATTCTAAGTTTTTTAAAGATTTCTAATCGTAATAAGAATAAAATTAAACAGAAAATATACTCGAAAGGGTTGAAAACCTAGAATGTTTAGATTATACTTATACTGAGTATTGGGTGTAGTTATACCATAACTTTGAATCAATGTTTCTCCAAGTTTATGGGAGCGTGGGACGGCGTAGTCTGTTTGAGTCACTGCTCCCCAAATCTATGAGAGGGTAGTGGGAAACGCACAGTGAGAGGCAGGAGGTAAATTCAGGGAGGTCATTAAACTTGAAAATGTCAAAATTAACCATCCATCCATCCAGTGGATATTCATTATTTTACAATGTAAATAATACGAACTATTATTACGTATATCGATTCGGTTTAGTTTCCAAATAATACCAACTATCTACATATATCGACTTAGTGGTATCTAAATAATACCAAGCAGGTAGAGTAAACCTTAAAAATAAAGTAATGGAGAGTAAAAATAAAGTAATAAGCAAGGAGAATGGGCAAAACACTAGAAGCCCCAGTCCAGCGTGGTGGAACACTAGCTTGAATCTATTTTGTATTGGAGAGACCGATATTTGTATTTTTACATAAAGATCGCGTTGGCGTACAGTTTAGGTATCACCTACTTACTATGTTTCAAATTACAAACTTTAAATGAAAATCACATTGGGATTCAAATAAGCTCTTCCATATTTAATGAGTACTGAAATGAGCTCTGCAATCATATATCTAATTTAAAATAAATTTTATGGTAACTTAAATTTGCTTCTACACCCATAATTTTAAAAAATAAAATATGCCATAATCGATTTAAAATTAACAAACATTAACTTCTCTCACCAACTAAATACGCACTTGAAATCCAATAGCACATAAACTAGATCTCCTTTTTCAAGACTAACTATTTTTATAATTTATCCAATCATATTTGAGTCACAAATTGATTCCAAATGCATGCTGCAATTTCAAATAAGTTAAAGCAACCTTTTCAGGAATAACACAGTGAAATTTGCAATTGAGAAAATATTATACAGGTTTAAAAATAATATTTCCGCTTGCAACTACTGTTTTAAAATGAAACTCCATTTTATATTATAATTAGAAATGTTTAAAATAATATGAACCAAAACATCTAAGTTATGTAACTTCTGGAAAGTTTAGAAAATACTCTAAACCACAAACAGTTCAGATTAAATATATAGCAACACAGTATTATACTGTTGTGTGAATTGAAGTGTTATACATCCCATTCAAATCCAACAGAGTTATACACCACCCAAGTAACATTTAATGCTCAACTACAGATAAGATATTACAGTATATAAGTTTAATTTCATAAACATATATAAAACTTCGAGGATAAGATACTTACTCCCGCAAAAGACGAGGATTTAAAACCTCGAACACAGTATATTACAAAACATATATACCATAACAGTGCCTATTAAAAATTCATTTTTTAAACACTTATATAGAACAAAACCAACTCGACCCAGTCTCATTATTTCTCTAATTCCATATCACTTCCATATTTACATATGTTCATATATATTACGTAGCATTAATTTTCCGTATTTTTGTTTCCTTAACATTTGCTAAAGCAAAACAAAACAAAAAGGATTACTTAAAAGGTGCATTGATCTGCACAGTGCCGTTGAAAATGAAGACTTTGGAACCAGATCCACCGGGCTCAGCAGCCTCTGTTTCCTCCTGAACTTGTGAAAATTCAGCGTCGTCATCAATCTCAATGGGCATAGAAGATTCATCGTCTTCACTAATCTCAATGGGGATAGACGAGGTGGATTTTTTGCTTACATTAGGGCTTCTTACTCTTCTTGGAAACGCCATCTTCACAGAATTTGATGCTGAATTTGCATGCGACTTCCTTGCAAGCTTGAACGAATTGTAAGTCCTCACAAGAACACCCTTTTCTGTTAAATTCTTGAACTCTTTGTACAGATATTTTCTGAAATCGCTTGGAAGAGTTTTCGTGTACTTCTCGCTGATGGTCTTTGTTATTGCATACTGACTACATCTGGTGCGCTGCATAATTTCACCAATGGCTTCTATTATCATCTGCATATACAACAAACACTTAATTTCATTAGTAGCTTCTATTATCTTCTGAACAAACAACAAGTTCAACGAATATAGTACTGTAGCCAACATGACAACATTATAATTTGATTACAAATGCTACTGGAATATGTACTGTGTATTACCTCGTTGTAAGGCGGAAGACTATTCACAGCATTAGAACGGGTTTTATTTGCCTCATAATTCTTTGTTTGTCTCCTCTTCGTAGATACGCATCCACCAGTTAAAGCGGTTTCTTCTGATTCCGATCTTTCATAATTCACAGACCCCATCATTAATCACACTGGAATGACAAGAGAAAGACTTGAAATCAGACTCAAAAGACAGCATCTACGAGAGAAATACCATATGGCTGAAAAAATATTGAGCCAGCGGGAGTAAATATATAGGGCAATAAGAGAGAGATGGGCAGGGAACTGGAGTTAGTAACCCCGTCCAGCTTTTCGCCATTTCTGTATATCCCTCCCAGGAAGCAATTTCATGGTATTGTTACTTTAATTTGGTGGAGTTACAAAATTTAATAATTGCTATTCATTCACACAAGAGGAATGTACGACTGCATTGAAAGATTCCATTCTTGGACTGTCGCATCTAATAAAATTGATTGACAAGTCATCACGATCGCATCTCAGCTCAGTCGGAACCAGGCGAATTTGACGGCTTGTAGGACGTTTTTCATCTGGTGGAACGTATTTGACATGTAACTACAAAATAAACCCGTCAACGGCTACAGGGCATGTAAATTTTTATAACGTCAATTTGACGTTTAACATCTTGCATAACCTGTCATAATTTCTAATACCATTGTAGGTTAGGCATAGCAGTCTATAGGGTAGTGTAGGATAGCGTTTGGCTGATGGGGACAGGCAGGTCAGCCCACAGGAAGCAGGGGTTGTACTCTCTATCTACATTGCCATGTTGGAGACCAGACTGAGACTGCCAGAAAGTATAGATAGCTATCAATAGCTCTCCAATGTAGATGCAGAAAACACCATAGATATTAAAGTTGCACTCATAGTTGTACGCATGATGTGGGGAATGAGATTAATGATACTTATATATATTATTCATTAAGTCACTCTGGTGGTAGTGCCCAGTGCTAGTGCTAAATCCCGATAATCTGAGTAGCAGATCTACTAAGGGTTCAAAGTAGGAAGGATCGTTTAAAGTACCATAATTGTGATAGTGAAACTATAAATACCATTAAATCACATAACAAGGAAAAAGACTAAGTAAATTGAACCCACACTAATCTCTTTGTCATAGGCGTTAGTGAACCAGAGAGACTAATCAGAATTTGGTTTGATCCCGAGTTCCTGACACATTATGTTATTTGGACTTGCCACAACATCCTGCATGTTCCCTCTTTTTCACTGCCTCTAACTATATGTTAATGTTATAATGCTTTTAGACCAGTGACTGTAGCTGTTGTGAAATTCTTTAAAAATTCTAAGAAAACTCTCAAATTCTTTACTCGTCATCAAAGCCTCTGCAAGCAAGTTATTCCGAATCTTTGGAATGGTGAAAATTGGGTCATTGATTGAGGAAGCCAAAAGATAAACTAAAATTGTCTCCTTTCATAGCCACACTTTCGAAAGATTATGGGTCCTCTTCTTTATGTCTATGTTCTCCTTCTCCAGAATGGTCAGAGGATTTGAGCAGTAGAGAGTTGAATGTAGAAGATTATCGGTCCTCTTCTTTCTGTCTATGCTCTCCTTCTCCAGAATGCTCAGAGGATTTGGGCAATAGAGAGTTGAATGTAGAAGATTATCGGTCCTCTTCTTTCTGTCTATGCTCTCCTTCTCCAGAATGGTCAGAGGATTTGGGCAGTAGAGAGTTGAATGTAGAAGATTATCAGTCCTCTTGTTTCTGTCTATGCTCTCTTTCTCTAGCATGGTCAGAGGATTTGGGCAGTAGAGAGTTGAATGTAGAAGATTCTCGGTCCTCTTCTTTCCGTCTATGCTCTCCTTCTCGAGAATGGTCAGAGGATTTGGGCAGTAGAGAGTTGAATGTAGAACTAATGAGATAAATAAAGCCTAAAATGGGTGACAAGCAGCCCTGAAATTTGACTACTGTAGGACTTTTTTTTCCAGTTGAAGGTATCTAAATATTGCTATAAACTTTGTGCAACTCGGTCATCTAAAGGTATGGCATCTGGAAGACCTGTTATTTAAAAAAAATACCTTATGGATGATTTTCTGAAAGAAGGATGTGTCGTTTGAATTGTTTAGCCTTTTCTTGATCCATTCCTTAAGTCTGTTTTGGTTAGTTTGGTAGTTAATGTTTAAGAATTTTCCAGCAAACTCGCTCTTTTTTATTCATTGTTCTGGCTCTATGTTCAGTTGTTTCATACAAATCATTGTTCTAGCTCTTTGTTTAGTTATTTCATACAAAATTGTTTTCTTAACAGTTTGGAAGTTTGGACTATTTAGTTTTCTGGATCTTGTTTAGCAATGTCATACAAAAGCCTTTAGAATTATGTTTTCAGTCATTTCAAGATTATGTTTATTAATATAATTATTCTATATTATGTAATTAAAAAGTTATGATATAATTTATAATTATTTTGGTTAATATTTTATTATTATAAATGTTGTTATTTTTTAATATTCTTAGTTTTATATTTATAAGAAAATTGTAAAAATAAAATTTAAAGAAAAAAAAATAACAAAATTATAATATAAAATTGATATATAAAAAATAAATTTTAAATGACAGTCAGAAAATCAAAGAAAACGTAAAATGACAGTCGTGAAAAAAATAAAACCGTCAAGAAATTCTAGTTTGACAGGTAGAAGAATTTTGAAATTCCAGGCATAGTCGGAACACTAGAGGAATAAGACCCATTGAACAAACAGTTCTCAAAACAGTTCTCAAGGGCAATTAAACTGATCTCTAAGCTCTTAGAACCATTTAAACTGTAACCAGTCAATGACCCCGCGGCTTCAGCACTAGCGTAGGCATAGGTCGTAGAAGCAAAGGCAATTTATTGTTGAGAACTACCAGCCATAGCAGCTGAAGCAAGGGTGGTAGCACTAATTTTAATAAAATAAGTTACTTTTGAATCCAATGAACCCTGTAAATAAGCAATAACATTCTGACTAATTCTAGACTTCGTTGACCGATAAGCCATGTCACCTGCGGCTAAGGAATTAAGTTAAACAAAGGTGGCAGGGGAATTTTCAGTTCCATTCATTAAAAATTTAAAAATTATACAGCACCTGTTGATCCCGTACGAGCAGACCCTTAGCGACAGATCGGTTCAGTTGACCTATGTGTCTATAAACAGGTATATCTCATATGATTCCAGCCCTCCCAGAGTCAAGCTGGAATGTATAACTGGCTGGGTTCTCTGGCTTCGATGGCTAGATGATAACTTGGATAGGTAGCTTCTTTGGCCCGGGAACAGGTAATTATCTCTATATAGCCGATTAACAGGATACAGAATACCTTAGATGCATTGATTCATTGATTTCCAACGGCATGCAATGGAGCCAAAACCCGGACTGAAGGGACATACCTGAGTAGAGCTGTTGGGGAGAGACTGTTGCCTGAAGCGGGAGATCGCTGCCTGAAGCGGAAGGACTGCTGTTTCAAGCTGAATGATCGCTGATCTGTTGACTGCTGAGTCGGTGCCACCAAAATGTTTGGTAAGCTCAATAAATGACTGAGTAGACGCCGCCTACTCCAGATTGGGGCAAGATTTCTTAATACACCCAGCTCGGGCCAGATTTAGATTGCGTCATCCAGCCTTTGCTTGGTACAACGAGATCTGGTTGCAGCCAGATTGATGGTACAGGCATATCCTCGCAGGCATGGCATGCACATTATATTCAGTATGGCATGCATGCAGCTAGATCCTGTGAGCAATCAACCCACGATGCCATGCATACATGTGCCCTACCTGCCCGGGCTTATGTGACATCGTGGTTCATAATTGTGTAAACCATGTGAATATCAAATCATCCACCTGTCTCATGAAAGGTACTACACCGTAATCTCCTTTCAAAGATTGCCAGGAATAAATGAATGTAGTTTCACTCAAAGCCTTAATTATCACGGTTGGTGCGTTTGCCTTTCTTCATTTCATTGTACGGTCAAATCCAAATTACAGAATACATTTATTAGATGTGATGACTTGTCAATCAATTTTATTAGATGGGACAGTCCAAGAATGGGATCTTTCATGTAGTTTAAATAAATAACTTTCATTTTCATAAAAGAAAGAATATGCATAATGAAATTAACATTTACATATTTAATAAACTAACATTTATCAAATTATTATATATATTATCTAAAAAGCATCTAAAAAAATTCAATAACCAAGCAGACATATTATGTAAATAAACATTATCTATAAAGAAAGGATCATTTTCTGAACATAATTTAATGAAGAAGCTTCACTTATTGAATTTGTTCAATTTTTATATTTAATCTCAATAAAAAAAATTGCTAATTATTAAATATATTGAGATTATATTTTCAAATTGCTATTTCCAAAAATATATTGTCAAATATGAGTGCTTAATCAATGTGAAAACTAACAAGAAAGGAAATAACGTGAGCTCAGATGTTTTATATATATATAAGGCTGTGATTAGAGAAAGAATCAGAGTTAACATATTATTCTTTTACAATTCGAATTCGAGTTCTTTATTGTGCAGTTGGTTCTTATCGGTGAAGTACGCAAGGGACACGGTAGCAGCATATAGAATTGCAGCACCAAAAAGAGCTGTCTTTTTTATACACCTTGATCAAGTAAAAGAACCAGACGTCCCTTTATTTCAATCCATTTATGCTTTTTACTACCGAGATAAACTTGGTCAGATGCAGTTTTTCAACATAAGCAAATATTTTTATATTTTCATTTAGTTTATTTATATTATTAAATTTAGTTTATCTATATTTTCAAGGTTAGCAAATATTTCCCTTTATTTAGTTTATCTATATTTGTAACTATATAAATTTAGTTTATCTATATTTGTAACCAACCTTTTTTACAACGTTTGGCTAATCCATGAATACATTTAGTTATGCATAATTACATTAAAATTTAAAAATAAAAATAATACTTCAAAACATGGTTGTTATTTGTTGGTACTACAATAATTATAAAGGATCAAGATTATTACAGTTAGACACCTGAGTTATTTGTATATAAACTCGTGACTTTGTAATAATTATTTTGCATTTTATTTATATTACATCATATTTAAGTGATCTTAAAAGCATACCTTCATGTAGTAGGCACCTTACTGTGAATGAATGTTTAAAATTTGATAATTTTTTATACTCAAATTACAAAACCAACACGACCTTGATTCATTTATATCCCTCCTTTCTCTTTTTTGTGCTAGGAATCTATATTAATTTCATCCAGCTAAATAAACTATGTTGGTGTCGGCTGTGTTGTGTCTCGTGCCTAGCGGTGGGGGTTCGTGCCACCATGGCGGAGTCGACTGTTCCGGCGGTGATTGCCATGTCCCCATCACCGACCGATTTCTAGATCGAGGAGAATGGTTTGCTGAAACTAGATGATTTCTATAAAGAAATGCTTAAGGGGAAGCGACCCTTTGTGCCAGGTGTTGATCAACCATCCCGTAGTGTACACCACGTATAAAAAAGGGGGCAGTTGTCAAATGCTAAAGGTCGAAGGGCTAGGAGGGTCTCACAAACTCGCTCGGTTGAGGTTGGGTGGAATACCTCTTCTGGTGATTCTAGTCGGCGTCGAACGCAAAGGTGACTTGAGAAGTATCGGAGCCAACTGGGGGAACACTGGCTCACTATGGGTTGGGACGTGGGCTTAGAGGAGCTCGTGGAGTTCAATATGACCTCCTTGGTAGGCCGTTTTTCTTATTTGGCTATGAACAGATGGGATATTGTGGGATGGGTGGCAGATACTTGGGGCCCTGAACTAAAATACGTCCCCAAGGTTTCCATCCTTGCTCGTGGTTGGTTTGGCTTCAAATTCCAAACGGAGGAACATGCTATATACATTCTGGAGAAACTTTCGTTGAATGGTGCGGGCAACCTCATGCTGCAGCGGTGGCATAAGGATTTTGATCCGGATCGTGCCTCCATCAGATTCCACTATCTTTGGGTTCTTCTACCCATTTTTCCTTTAGCTATGTGGAATAGGGGGGCTTTCGAAGCGATTGGAAACAGCCTCGGTCGTTTTCTTCATTTGGAGCAGGAGGTTTTGGATGGTGTGGACAAGCAGACGGGGCGGATGCTGGTGGAAGTGGACATCTCGTTGGCTCTTATTGATACACTGCACATTGATTGGAGGGGTCGGAATTACACACAGGTCATTGATTACTGGGGAATCCCCTTCTGCTATTCTCATTGCAAGGATGTCGGTCACCTTTGGCGTTATTGCAAAAATTCCGCTCGGCCATCTCGTCCTACGGGGGCGGATCCTCTGTGGTCTTCGAAGGATAACAACGATCTTGAGGTGGATGTTGCTGGTGACATGGACGGTTACTCCAACCGCTTTCCTCCTCCGGGCGTCGTGGACCTCGATACTATGGGTAAGCTCAAGCACTACGACCCTGCATTTTTTCAATCACTAAATGAATTGGAAAAGTCTTTTATTTGGGATTTGGATTTTAAAAAAAATGTTGATATTGGGTCTTCTTCTCTGTCCGCTTCACTTGAGTCCTCCTATAACGTGCGTCCGGCTATTGATGTATTTGAGCCTCCTGCTCTGATTATAAATATATATGCATCTTCTCCGGATGTTTCAGACTCCCCCTCAACGGATCCCTCATTTTCGGATATTGTCCTTGTCTCTTCCAACCATTCCCTTCCATCCTCGCCGGAGATTCCTCCTCCTTTGTCTACCTCCTCTCCTACGGAGCCTGTATCTATGGATCCCCCGGGTGATAACCCTCATCTTTTATTGATCCCATCATACATCGATATGGTCAAGAAGGAACCAATCCCGACCTTTTTCAAGAACCGTTTGGTGTGTCCAAACTTGATGGGGGTGCCGGCGGAGGTTGGTATGCAACCGGACCCATCCCTTACTACTAAGGGGACTCGATTTGGGGGGTTAGGCAATGAATACTCTCCATTAAAAACCCGAAGCGCGAGGAATTCTAAGGGCGGTGCAAAGGGGGACATTGTGGTGGGTGGAACAACAAAGGAACTTTCTATGGAATCTCTTTCTCCTAACTCTGGGGCGCTTAGAGGCATTAAAGCCCTTGCTCGGGGTCACAGATGATATGTTTGTCCCTAAATATCAGGGGAGTGGGGGGCCTCCCAAAATTGCTAGCCCTCAAGCCCGCGTTACTCATCTCCAATCCGGATATTGTTCTTCTTCAGGAAACGATGGTCTGTGCAGAGAAGGAGAGAACTTTCTTTGCTAAAATTAAACCTAACTCGATGGTTTGTGCTGTGAGTGCTATTGGTCTGTCGGGTGGGCTCTTGGCCGCTTGGAACCCCCATGTCATGGAATAAAATTCCTTCATTGTTTCTGTCGGGATCCTGTTATCCAGGAAGCTGAGAGGATTTGCTGATTCCATCAATTTGGTGAATTGTTACTGCCCATACAAGGACCGTGAACAGTTCTGGACTATGGCATGCTCGAACCACCTTTTTGACTTAGACAATTTGCTCTTTGCAAGGGACTTCAATTTCACCTGGGGGGGCCTCAGAAATCTGGGGGGCGTCAGGCCAAGCTAGATCCTTTGGAGGATTTTTTTAGAGATCTTTTTGCTTCACAGAATATGGTGGAAATTGAACCATCGCCTTTGTCACCTACTTGGACAAATGGCAGAAGGAATGAGGCTCTTATCTCGAAAAGATTGGATCGCTTTTTTGTTGCTGGGAATCTTTTGGATAAATTTTCAAAATTCAGGTCATGGGTTCTTCATACTCGCATTATCGATCATTTTTCTATTATTCTACAAGTTGATACTGAGAGGTTTCACCAAAATTGTCCTTCCAAATTTAATGAAACTTGGATATCGGATCAGTCCTTTCGACGGGCTGTGATTAGTCACTGGACTAATTTGGATGTTTCTGGTGAAATTTCTGCTATGGACAAATTGGTAACCAAGTTACGAAGTTTAAAATTTTACATTACAAAATGGACAAAACATAAAAGGGTGGAGATGGATCTTGACCTTGATTCAATTGAAAAGGAATTGGATTTTCTACTAGAGAAATCGGTTATTGACTCTCTCAGTTAGCGATCAGGATTCCTTATTGGATTTGGAGGGGCGAAGGTTAAAACACCTTATGTTTCAGGAGGAATCATGGTGCCTTAAGAGTCGGGCATTGTGGGTCAATGTCGGGGATTAAAATACTAAATTCTTTCACAAATTCGCGGATGCTCATCGAATTCAAAACACCATTTGGGACTTAAATGATAAAAATGGTCGGCACATATCGGGCCTTGGTAATCTGCAAGCTGAGGCTAGGAATCATTTCCAAGAGATATATCAGGACCCAAAAGACACTTCTATGATCGAGCAATTTAAGGTGATTCGAGAATACCCAAGACTATTCTCTAATGTGGAGGGTGATGACATTTTAAAGGAAGTCACTCTCTTGGAGATCGAATCTGTTTTAAAGGGTTTTCCTAAGGACAAGAGCCCTGGTCTGGATGGCTGGACGGTTGAACTATTCATTGATTTCTTTGACATTATGGGCCCCGACTTATGGGCTACTGTGGATGAGTCCCATAGTAAAGGACTGGTTACGAGGGCTATAAACACTACTTTCATTGCACTTATTCCCAAGAAATCACACCCTGAGGATTTTGGGGATTTCAGACCTATTTCATTGTGCAATCTTATATATAAAGTTATATCCAAGATTATTTCTATCAAAATCAAGCATGGCTTATCTAAATACATGTCAATGGAACATTTTGGTTTTCTTGAGGACAGACAGATACTGGATGCCATGGGGATCACCCAGGAGGTTTTCCACAGTGTAAAGACTAAATAACTCAGCTTTCTTTGCCTTAAACTGGACCTCGTCAAGGCTTATGATCATGTGGATTGGAATTCTCTTCGTCTATCTCTTATTCAGATTGGTTTGTCTTGGGTTGTTGTAAAATGGATTATGGCCTGCATTTCTTCTGTGAATTTTGCGGTGATCATTAATGGGCTGCCATCGGAATTCTTCAAGTGTTCTCGAGGTCTTCGCCAGGGGTTCCCTCTATCCCCATTACTCTTCTTGTTGACCATTGAAGGAATGAGTAGACTTATCCATCGGGCTAAAAGATATGGGAACATCCTGGGCATTAAGGTTATGGAATAGATCTCTGTGACCCATACACTCTTTGTCGATGATGTCATGCTATTTGGTCCTGGCACTTATTCTGAGTGACTCTCCTACAAGAATGTATTGCATCTCTTGTGTAAAACATCTGGGATGCTTATCAGTGCTGGGAAGTCATGGTTTTTTGAAAACAATGTGGATATTGCTATCAAAAAGTTGATCAGTAACATCCTTCCTTTCAATTTCAGGGAGCTCTCCGCGGGTACCACTTACCTTGGTTTTTTTTTTTTCTGAAGCCAACAAATTATCATATATGTGACTGGTATTGGTTATTAAAGTGTTTTGAAAAGCGCATCAACCACTCATGTTAGTGTTGGCTCACCATTGGGGGAAGACTTACATTAACAAAACCAGTGCTACAAAACTTAGTTGTTTACTGGCTCTCCCTCAGCAAAATACCAAAAAATATTTTGTTGGGCATTCACACACGTATATTTTCCTTCATCTGGTCTGGGATGGATCAACTCCTAAATTTCATTTGGAAAATTGGTAAGTTTTGGCTCGGCCTAGACACTTGGGAGGATGGGCAATTAAAAATATGGATAAGTTTGAACTGGCGCTGAAAACCAAAAGCTTGTGGCGTGCTCTCTTCTCGGGTTCGACGTGGAGCTTGGTTATCAAAGGAAAATACTTGAAATCCTGCTCTGTGGCTAATTGGCTTCGGGGTGGTACTCCTGGAAAAATTGGTGTTCCAAATATTTGGCGTGGACTACTAGGGTCTTTAAATATACTATCACAGTGGATGTCATGGCTACCTGGGAATGGTCAGGACGTTCGCCTTGGGGTGGATCCCATTCTGGGGGGGCCTCTGAATTACCAACTCTCTCAGCTTTTGCTTCGGGTATTGAGATCCAAGGGTTACTTTTCCTTATGTCATGCAATGATCCGTCACCTAGCTGGGATGGGCCAAGCTTGCTGGATCCCAGCTACTCATGTGGGACTATCTGGGAATTTGGCTTTGGAATGGGATAGTTATGTTGTTGGCCTTAATAGTTTGAACATTGCCTTTCATGACACACCTCATCGACTGTTCTAGTCTTGGAATGTCTCCACGGGGGTTGCTACGGCCAAGTTGGATTATGACTCTTTGCACCCTTAGGGTAACCCACATGCTAGGTGCTGGTTCCGCAAGATTTGGAACTTTCAGATGCCTCAGAAGTTAAAATGTTTCATCAGGCTCGCTCTACATAACAGTGTGCTTACATGGGACAACCTTTGTAGGTGGGGTTTTTGCGGCCCAGACCATTGTCACCTTTGTGGATCTTGGAATGAGATTGTTGAACATCTTTTTGGTTGATGCTCAGTTGCAAAATATTTATGGGTAAGGATCGGTTTGATATGTAGACGACAATTTTTGTGGGGATCTAACTACGTGGAGGATTGCTTTTTCCATTGGGGTCACTCCCAAAAGGACTGGTGGGTGCTCCCATGTTTTTCCTTTTGGGAACTATGGCGTCCACAGAATGAGGGGATTTTTGGGGGGCTAAAATTCAACATGGCCGTCATGGCCAGTCGTGCTATTGCGGATTTTTTGGACTACAATCCTAGAAGCTCTCCCCGAGCGGTCACTCAACCTATTTCCACTGAACCATTACAAATTATTTATTCATGCGTATTTTTTGATGGTGCCTCACAACTTGGTGGAACAACCAGTGGGATTGGGGTGGTGTTGTATATCACAGATAACCGGTTGTTCAAGCTGTGGATGAACTCGAGGGTGGGTACGAATACTTGCAGCGAGCTCCTTGCATTATGGATGCTCCTCAGTTTTGCGATTTCAAAGGCTATCTACAATCTTTAGATCTGGGGTGATTCGAAGGTTATTATTTCCTGGGCCATGGGATTGAGCTCTATAAATGTGTTGATGCTCTCCCACTGGCTGGGGGAAACGAGCTCTCTTATTGAAAAATTTGAGAGTATCAACTTTCTACATGTTCCTTGGGCATCAAATCAGTTGGTTGACTCACTATCTAAGCGTGCACTTCATTCTACCCCGGGCTTCATATTTTGGGAGGAATGGTCTACGGATTCTTTGATTGCTGATGGCACTTTGGATCCTTTGTCTCTCTAGTATTGATATACTGTTTTTGCGGCTTATATTTTCGTCTACATCATTTGCAGGTTAATAGCACTTATGGTTGACCAACTTCTGGTTGGTTTCCTGTATACTTCCTAGTTTTTTGGCCGTGCTGGTGGTGTGTTGGTATTCCTATTTCTGGTGATGGGTTTTCATTGGTCGCCTCGGGTGGCTGGATCTCTATATTTTGCTTTTACAGACTTAGTATGCTACTTTTGGACTCTGTGGACTATGCATATTATATTTTGTTTCTTCCTGTTTAATTGTTCTGGTTGGTTGGAACTGTATTGTATGCCCATTGTTTCGCTTTGTCGGATGGGATGGTACTTGTTTTTGTTGGTGGTCCCAGTTTGAACTTTTCATGGGATTTATGGCCTTATTACGAACTGTATTTTTTCTCTATATGGTTGGTGGTAGCCATGGTATTGTGTAACCGTTGATACTATTTCTCTCTATTAATAGTATGCTATTTTCATTATGTGAAAAAAAACTAAAGCAAGGTCATATTGTAAGAAGCAAAACTTCATACTCTTGACTCTGTTTTTTTTTTAATAATTTCATAAATTACATCTTCAAATCGATAATCGATAAATAGCATACTAGTTCTACACTTCGACTCAGTTTTTCTCTTAAGAACCTCCATACACAGATCTATATGTGTTGTGTTACATATGTTAATTCAACATTTGAGGGTCATACTCTTTCATAGCCAAATGCCATAAAGTCAGAGTTTTCCTCAGATACTTGGATGGGGTACTTGGATGCTCGGTTTTGCTTGCTCAGTCCGCTCGGTACACGTCACCCAGGAAGGAACAATAGGCGTAAGGAAGTTTTATCCTCGCGACTTTAAACAAACAGTTCCCAAGGGAAATTAAACTGATCTCTAATCTCGATGAACCATTTAAATTGTAACCAGTCAATGACCTCGCGACTTTAGCACTAGCATAGGCATATGTTGTAGAGGCAAAGGCAATTTATTGTTGAGACCCACCAGCCATAGCAACTGAAGCAAGGGTGGAAACACCAATTTTAATAAAATAAGTTACTTTTGAATCCATTGAACCCTGTAAATAAGAAATAACATTCTGACTAATTCTAGACTTCGTTGAGCGAGAAGCCATGTCACCCGCAGCTAAGGAATTAAGTAAAAACAAAGGTGGCAGGGGAATTTTCAGTTCCATTCATTAAAAATTATACAACACCCTGTTGATCCCGTTCGACAGATCCGGTTCCAGGTAAAGTTGACCTACGTGTCTATAAACCGGTATATCTCATATGCTTCCAGCCCTCCCAGAGTCAAGCTGGAATGTATAACTGG
This sequence comes from Larix kaempferi, assembly GCA_027924585.1. NCBI lineage: Eukaryota > Viridiplantae > Streptophyta > Pinopsida > Pinales > Pinaceae > Larix > Larix kaempferi. Next base: position 1,896,247 of record BSBM01000594.1, on the reverse strand, counting down.
CTAGGCTCTCTGGCTTCGATGGCTAGATGATAACTTGGATAGGTAGCTTCTTTGGCCCTGGAACAGGTAACTATCCCTACATAGCCGATTAACAGGATACATAATACCTTAGATGCATTGATTCATTGATTTCCAATGGCATGCAACGTAGCCAAAACCAGAACGGAAGGGACATACCTACGTAGAGCTGTTGTGGAGGGGTTGTTGCTTGAAGCCGGAGCTCGCTGCCTGAAGCGGAAGGACTATTGCTCGAAGCCGAATTATCGCTGATCTTTGAAGTCGAAGAGGGATCACAATGACTGATGTGAGAAGCCAAATGAGCTGGGATGTTTGAAGCCGACGAGGGGTAGCAATTGTCGTTGTTGACTGCTGAGTCGGTGCCATCAAGATGTTTCGTAAGCTCAGTAAATGACTGAGTAGACGCCGACGACTCCAGATCGGGGCGAGATTTCTTAGTACAGCCAGCTCAGGCCAAATCTAGATTGTGTCTTGGTATAGCCAGTGTCTTGGTACATCAACGTGCTTGGTAGAGTGAGATATGGTTACAGCCAGATTGATGGTACAAGCGAATCCTCGCAAGCATGGCATGCACATTATATTCGGTATGGCATGCATGCAGCTGGATTATGTGAGAAATCAACACGCGATGCCATGCATACATGTGCCCTGCCCTGGGACGGCATTATGTGACATTGTTTCCTGGGATGTGGTTCATTCTCCCACGCAGACCAGACTGTACCAAGTTCGTTATCTAAATAAGCCCCCGCAACAGTCATTAACACTCTGCTGCGGGGTGCATACTGCTTGCCTCTAAATTGCGTCTTGGTATAGCCAGCTTGCTTAGTACAACGAGATATGGTTACAGCCAGATTGATGGTACAAGCGGATCCTCGTAGGCATGGCATGCACATTATATTCAGTATGGCATGCATGTAGCTGGATCATGTGAGCAATCAACCCGCGATACCATGCATACATGTGCCTTGCCCTGGGACGAGCTTATGTGACATCGCTTCCCGGGATGTGGTTCCTCCTCCCATGCAGACCAGACTGTACCAAGTTCATTATCTAGATAAGCCCTCGTAACAGTCATTAACACTCTACTGCGGGGTGCATATTGCTTGCCGGAAGGGATGCTCATGGAATGGGGGACGAGGACAACATTTAGGCAATTAACTTAATGTTGTCCTCTTTCCCCATTCCATGAGCATCCCTTCTGGAAAGCAATATGCACCCCGCAGTAGAATGTTAATGACTGTTGCGGGGGCTTATCTAGATAACGAACTTGGTATAGTCTGGTCTGCATGAGAGAATGAACCACATCCCGGGAAGTGATGTCACATAAGCCCATCCCAGGGCAGGGCATATGTATGCATAGCATCGCGGGTTGATTTCTCACATGATCCAGCTGCATACATGCCATACCGAATATAATGTGCATGCCATGCCTGCGAGGATCTGCCTATATCATCAATCTGGCTGTAACCATATCTCGTTGTACCAAGCAAGCTGGCTGTACCAAGACGCTGGCTATACCAAGGCGCAATCTAGAGGCAAGCAATATGCACCCTGCAACAGAGTGTTAATGACTGCTGCGGGGGATTATCTAGATAACGAACTTACTACAGTCTAGTTTGCATGGGAGAATGAACCACATCCCGAGAAACGATGTCACATAAGCCCGTCCCAAGGCAAGGCACATGTATGGATGGCATCGCGGGTTGATTGCTCACATGATCCAGCTCCATGCATGCCATACCAAATATAATGTGCATGCCATGCCTATGAGGATCTTCCTGTACCATCAATCTGGATGTAACCATATCTCGATGTACCAAGCAAGTTGGATGTACCAAGACGCTGGTTGTACCAAGCCGCAATCTAGATCTGGCCTGAGCTGGCTATACTAACAAATCTCGCCCCGATATGGAGCCGGTGGCATCTACTCATTCATTTACAGAGCTTACCAAACATCTTGATGGAACCAACTTGGCAGTCAACAACGACAATTGCTACCCCTCGTCGGCTTCAGACATCCCAACTCATTCGGCTTATCGCAGCAATCATTGTGATCCCTCTTCGGTGTCAAAGATCAACGATCATTCGGCTTCGAGCAGCAATCCTTCCGCTTCAGGAAGCGAGCTTCGGCTTCAGGCAACAGTCCCTCCGCGACATCTCTATGCAGGTATGTCCCTTCCGTCCGGGTTTTGGATCCGTTGCATGCCATTGGAAATCAATGAATCAATGCATCTAAGGTATTATGTATCCTAATAATTGGCTATGTAGGGATAGTTACTTGTTCCAGCGAAAAAGAAGCTACCTATCCAAGTTATCATCTAGCCATCGAAGCCAGAGAACCCAGCCAGTTATACATTCCAGCTTGACTCTGGGAGGGCTGGAAGTATATGAGATATACTGGTTTATAGACGCGTAGGTCAAATTTACCTGGAACCGGATATGTCGCTTAGGGTCTGCTCGAACGGATCAACAGGGTGCGATATAATTTATAATGAATGGAACTAAAAATTCCCTTGCCACCTTTGTTTTTACTTAATTCCTTAGCCCCGGGTGACATGGCTTCTCGGTCAACGAAGTCTAGAATTAGTCAGAATGTTATTGCTTATTTACAGGGTTCAATAAATTCAAAAGTAACTTATTTTATTAAAATTGGTGCTACCACCCTTGCTTTAGCTGCTATGGCTGGTGGTTCTCAACAATAAATTTCATTTGCCTCTACGACCTATGCCTACACTAGTGCTGAAGCCGCAGGGTCATTGACTGGTTACAGTTTAAATGGTTCATCGAGCTTAGAGATCAGTTTAATTGCCCTTGGGAACTGTCTGTTCAATGAGTTTTATTCCTCTAGTGTTTCGGCCTCGTGCTGCTATGGGGACCGTATTAATAAACGCTATTGTGCATATAAACTATAAATCTATGATGTTTGGTGTGTCGGTGCCACATCAAATACTTGTAATCAATGTCTTTGGGCGGTATAAACCTTCCTTATGCCTATTATTCTTTCCTGGGTGACGTGTACCGAGCGGATTGAGCAAGCAAAACCGAGCAGCCAAGTACCCCATCCAAGTATCCGAGGCAAGCTCTGACTTTATGGCATTTAGCTATGAAAGAGTATGACCCTCAAATGTTGAATTAACGTATGTAACAAGACACATATAGATCTGCATATGGAGGTTCTTAAGAGAAAAACTGAGTCGAAGTGTAGACCTAGTATGCTCTTTATCGGTTATCGGTTTTAAGATGTAATTTATGAAATTATTAAAAAACAAAAAACAGTGTCGAGAGTATGAAGTTTTGCTTCTTACAATATGACCGTATTTTAGTTTTTTTTCACATAATGAAAATAACATACTATTAATGGAGAGAAATAGTATCAACGATTACATAATACCATGGCTACCACCAGCCATATAGAGAAAAAATACAGTTCCTAATAAGGCCATAAATCCCATGAAAAGTTCAAACTGGGACCACAACAAAAACAAGTACCAGCCCATCTGGCAAAGAGAAACAATGGGCATACAATACAGTTCCAACCAACCAGAACAATGAAACAGGAAGAAAAAAAATATAATATGCATAGTCCAAAGAGTCCAAAGGAGCTCACTGAGAGTATTCATACCCACCCCGAGTTCATCCACAGCTTGAACAACCGGTTATCTGCAATATACAACACCGCCCCAATCCCACTGGTCGTTCCACCAAGTTGTGAGGCACCATAAAAAATCCGCATGGATAAATAAGTTGTAATGGTTTAACGGAAATAGGTTGAGTGACCGCTCGAGGAGAGCTTCCAGGACTGTAGTCCAAAAATTCCGTAATAGCACGACTGGCCATGACGGCCACGTTGAATTTCACCCCCCCCAAAATCCCCTCATTCTGGGCACGCCATAGTTCCCAAAAGGAAAAACACGGGAGTGCCCACCAGTCCTTATAGGAGCGACCCCAATGGAAAAATCAATCCTCCAGGCAACTGGATCCCCACAGAAATTGTCGTCTACATATCAAACTGATCCTTAACCATAAATATTTTGCAACCGAGCGTCAACCAAAAAGATGTTCAACAATCTCATTCCAAGATCCACAAAGGTGACAAAAACCCGGGCCGCAGAAACCCTGCCTACAAAGGTTGTCCCATGCAAGCACACTGTTATGCAGAACGAGCCAGATGAAACATTTTAACTTCTGAGGCATCTGAAAGTTCCAGATCTTACGGAACCACTACCTACCACGTGGGTTACCCAAAGGGTGCAAAGAGTCATAAGCCAACTTGGCCATAGCAACCCCCGTGGAGACATTCCAGGACCAGACCAGTCGATCAGGTGTGTCATGAAAGGGAATGTTCAAACTGTTAAGGCCAACAACATAACTATCCCATTCCAAATCCAAATTCCTAGATAGTCCCAGATGAGTAGCCGGGATCCAACAAGTTTGGCCCATTCCAGCCGCTTAACAGATCATCATGACATAAGGAAAAGTAACCCTTGGATCTCAATACCCGAAGCAAAAGCTGAGAGATTTGGTAATTCAGAGGGCCCCCCAGAATGGGACCCACCCCAAGGTGAACGTCCCGACCATTCCCAGGTAGCCATGACATCCAGTCTCATAGTATATTTAAAGACCCCAGTAGTCCACGCCAAATATTTAAAATACCAATTTTTTGCAGGAGTACCACCCCGAATCCAATCAACCACAGAGCAGGATTTCAAGTATTTTCCTTTGATAACCGAGCTCCACGCCGAACCCGAGAAGAGAGCACTCCACAAGCTTTTGGTTTTCAGCGCTAGTTCAAACTTATCCATATTTTTAATTTCCCATCCTCCCAAGATTCTAGGCCGAGCCAAAACCTGCCAATTTTCCAAATGAAATTTAGGATTTGATTCGTCCCTAGACCAGATGAAGGAAAATATACGTCTGTGAATGCCCAACAAGATATCTTTTGGTATTTGCCGATGGAGATCCAATAAACAGCTAAGTTTTGTAGCACTAGTTTTGTTAAAGTAAGTCTTCCCCCAATGGTGAGCCAATGCCAACACTAGTGGTTGATGCGCTTGTCAAAACGCTTTAATAACCAATACCAGTCGCACATATGATAATTTTTTGTCTTTAGAAAAAAACCAACGTAAGTGGTACCCTCGGACAACTCCCTGAAATTGAAAGGGAGGATGTTACTGATCAAATTTTTGATAGCAATATCCACATTGTTTTCCAAAAACCACGACTTCCCAGCACTGATAAGCATCATGGATGCTTTACAAAAGAGATCCAATATATTTTTGGTAAGCTCAGTAAATGACTGAGTAGACGCCGCCGACTCCAGATCGGGGCGAGATTTATTAGTACAACCAGCTCGGGCCAGATCTAGATTGCATATTTGTACAACCAATGTCTTGGTACAGCCAACTTGCTTGTTACAATGAGATATGGTTACAGCCAGATTAATGGTATAGGCGGATCCTCGCAAGCATGGCATGCACATTATATTCGGTGTGGCATGCATGCAGCTAGATCATGTGAGCAATCAACCCACGATGCCATGCATACATGTGCCCTGCCCTGGGATGAGCTTATGTGACATCACTGCCGGGGATGTGGTTCATTCTCCCATGCAAACCATATTGTACCAAGTTCGTTATCTAGATAAGCCCCGCAACAGTCATTAACACTTTGCTGCGGGGAGCATATTGCTCACCATCCCTTCCTAGTGGAATGCATTTCATAATTGTGTAAACCATGTGAATATCAAATCATCCACCTGTCTCATGAAAGGTACTACATCGTCATCTCATTTCAAAGATTGCTGGGAATAAATGAATGTAGTTTCACTCAAATCCTTAATTATCATGGTTGGTGCATTTGCCTTTCTTCATTTCATTGTACGATCAAATCCAAATTACAAAATACATTTATCACAGTTTTTGGGGCCGAGAGCTATCCATTGCGTTGCAGAGTATTAAAGACTCTGTTAGCTCATGGATCCACCCATGAGTCCATCCACGATCTACTGTTAGAGATGTAAGAGTCTCCATGGCATAAACTATGGTGAGAACTTATGTACATGATACATTCATGGCTTGTTCTATGGTAGATCCTTTTTCGACATCTTCCAATTCCGACATCCTTCACGCCATGTTGCCATCCATTAAAATGCCTCTATGGTTCGATTGATTTCAAGGATCGTTGAGTTGGCATCCTCGCATCATTATATGGATCGGACGGCATTGCCGCTCAGATTCAAATTCAAATTCGAACATTTGAACATGACATCAACCTCCAACTTTATTTAAAAACTTTGCATATGTTGTGGTTCCAGTGAACGTTTCTTTGTGCCTGCGGCTGGTTGTGCTGTATGGTTTCTCTCTACTGTGACTCCCCTACTAGCGACACGGGCATGAGAGGTTGGGCGAGAGGGACCAAGTCGTAATCTCTCAGGGAGGCACCGGATGCCAAACCTTCCCCTCCACCTGCGAAAATACCAGGGCTTCCAGGATCCACTAACAAGTCCAAGAATCAGAGACGCAGATATTTACAGCCTTTACTATAAAATGCATAAGCTTAGCACCTGAGTATTCACGATTAGCAAACCACTAAGTTCCAAAAGCAAATCTCAGCTATGTATTGAAAGTGGATAAAATTCAGTAGGAACCGAGATGCCAAACTTGGGATCAGCTCCATTACCTCAAACCTGGTCCTTTTGCCAATGTATGCTTCCTAGCTCTCTTCATGAACACTACAACCGTCACGGGGAGAGATATTTTGTAGAAGTCAATCTGCGCATCTTGTGCCAGCCTTAAATTCATTGGAATATTTTTCAACAGAGTTGTGAACCTTTGATTGGAATATTTCTTTTTTTTGTCATTCATATTACTAAGAAATTCAAGTTTATTTACTGTCACATGGAGAAGCAGCCCCTTTATTACAGTCTACACTTTGGAAGGAATAAATTGATCATGACACCAAATTCTCTCACTTATTTTCTGGTCATGATCCAAATTTTTAGCATTGCAGATGGAATCAGATGACTGTTGGGTTTGTTTTTTCGCATCCAGTTAGATTTTGTTAAACTGTAAATAAGATTGTACATAATATTTTAGGATATTAATCTCTACTGAGCTTTACCTTCGACAACGTGAACGACCCTCTCTCAGGCTTAGAATGGAATTTTCCACTTAAGACTTAGAAAATATTTGCTTCTTAAGATATTGTATGGATTGTATGCGTTAAATAATTACAGGTGAGGCACATAGCATGAAGGTATTAATCTTTTCTTCTTCAAGATATTCTATGGATTAATTTTTTTGAATTTTAGAAACCAAGATCGTGAACTTAATGCATTGTCAGACTGTTTTTGAGAAGCTCATGAATGATTTTTCATTTTTTTTTTATTACAGATAGACCATGAAAGTACTTTTTCTACTAAATAGTTTTAAATAGATCATGAGCTTAAGCTTAATGTGTTATCTTGAAATTTTTGAGAAGCTTGTAAATGACTTTTCAAAAAATAATAATAATAATATGATTTTGAGAAGCCTGTAAACATTTTATAAAATAAAATATTATTATTTAAAGTTTTTATAATAAATTAAAATTACAAAAATTTAAGTTAACCCATAATATTCAAAAGCAATGTGTAAACGGGTTTCAGGGCTTCCATCATAAACCATAAGCACATGGTAAAACTCAAAATTTGGGAAATAAATGTACCTACTATAATAAAAGTAAATTCACTTATATTAGTTATTAGTGACTTAGAAAAAAAAAATCCATTTTGTTATAAGATGCAAAGCCACTGGTAATGAGAAGAGCATTGTTATTAAGTAAATTAGTTATTAGTGATTTATAAAAATAAAATTCCATTTGTTATAAGATGCAAAGTGACTGGCTATTGGGTAGATTTAATTGTTTTATTAAAACTAGCATCACAATGTTCATTTAGAGTATTTAGTTTTTTAAAAAGTTTTTACTATCTCAAAAATTATAACATTGATATGTGTTTGGGTCAAGAATGTATCTCTATTCAATTATTAGTTTTTGTTGGTAATATGTTAATAAATAGAAATTTTATTTTATAAAAAAATTAAAATTTTTTAAATCTTATAATTCTTATATAAAAGAAATTTTAGTTTATCAATTCATTTTAAGATGAGATTCATTTATAATTTTTTGTTTAAAATAATTAATAATAAAAATTTAATTCATGAAAAAATCTACCATAAAATGTTGCTTATAATAAAATTCACACTATACTAATTTTTAAAATTTAATAATCATAAAAATAAAAAAAACTATCACAAAATATTGAGTTTATCTACATTTATGTAAGTGTGTTACTCTTTTATTTGTAGGGAGATTTTCTTCTATCTTGCTATTAGTTTATCGATTGATATTGTTACTATTTTTTTTATCATTTTTTATATAAAAACACAAACTAAACAAATGTACTACATATTTCTATGTGTTTTTATAATTTTAAAAAATATGTTCAAAGTATTGTCATTTTCATATAATCTAAGTTTATCATATGTTTATATTTGTCATCATTCCATTTACAATTTATTTATAACAACTCAAATTCTAAAAAACTTTGAAATTTTAATTGCATCCATTTACAATTTTTTAAATACTCTTTTGTTTGTATTTGCCATCTCACTTTGATACTTTAATTTGATAGATTTAAAATTATTTAAAATCCCTTTTTGTTAATGGAATTTTAGCGTGAACAAGGAATTTTGGGTAGGATCAAATTTAAACGATAAAATTATATTTTATTTCGAAATTTTATTATTATTTTAATATTTTTATTTTTATGTTGATAATTTTAAATATATAATATTTTTATTTGAAAAAGAAAAAAAATTCAATTACAATGAATGTTTTTATTTTAAGAATAATGTTATGTATGTTATTTCTTTAAAAAAAATAATTCATTGTGATTTTCCACTTAGGAAATACATATATATCTTATCTCTTTTTGAATTTGTAGCCTCTTAAGAGGAAACAAATGTTCTTAAGCACTAGGCTTGTTCAATTTATATGTCAACTAATTGAAATCTATATATTCTCTTGCAACACCTAGTTATAGTTAGCTACAAATAAAACAACTAAGAAATTTAAAGACCACAACTTTCTCCTCCTCAAATTACATTAAAATTTTTAATGGACTTAGTATCTAAAAGGAAAAAATAGAGAATGGTGAAAATAGTTTATGTTTTGACCTTTCATACAGTGCAATCAACGTCCCTTATAAGAACCCTAGTGGAAAGTCATAGCTTTGTTTCTCATAGTTTATACAAAATTATTTTTGTTTTCTTTCTTTTGCAAAACTGTCAATTTCAACGTCCTTTGCACTTGTGAGGATGTGTGAAGTGAGGAAGAGTCGTGCATTCTTCTAGAAAACTTGACACATGGATTTGTGAGATAATTTACTTTTTGAATATTAAGAAATTGGGTATTTTGCATGAAGCGACATGTGTCGCAGGGGAACTTCCTATTTAAGGAAGGATTTGGGAGTGGGTAAGGGACCGAGATTTTGGATGGTTATTGTAATCTTGAAAAAATGAATGACTTGCTGCTATTGGGGTTTGGCTAGAAATTCTGGTGGGGGGGAAACCCAAGCTGAGTTTCTCGAGTTGTTGTGTGTGAGATCTACGATTCGAAGCTCGGGGGTGGCCATGCGACTGAAAGCATGAGCCTATGGTTGGGTGGTGAAGCTAACGGTTGCTTCGCCTATGGTTCAAATGAGCTTTGCTGGAGGGATCTTACAGAAGACGCAGACGACAGTGGACAAGATGGATCGGTTGACATGTTATGGTTTCGTCTATATTTGCTAAGTTATTTAATTATTATTATTATTATTTTTTCCAGTAATTATGATATCTAATTTTTTTTTGTATTAAGTTGTTAAGTTTCAAGTTCAGTTCGTGAGTACCCTACAGGAGGGGACCTATTACCTTGTAGAGATACAATTAATGTTTTCTGTATGGATCTCGGTATACATTGTATGAAGCTTGATTTACTTAAACCGTGTATTTCATTTAAACATATGACATTAAATTTATGTATTACATCAACAGAAGGATTGCTCAGTTGTATCTTTGATTTAGACATTCATAATATCGTTAGACGGGTTCAATGCTCACCTGTTCTTTGTATCTTTTTTTTTTTGATCTATGATTTTGGGTTAGACAACCGAAAGAGTCAGTGTTTCCTAGTTACATCATGAGTGATCTACAAACTCCTTGTCTTATGGTTAAGGTACACCTGTTACAATTAAACCTCCCTGTCTTATTGATGCTGCCAGCGATGGATCCGGGTAGATCTCTGTTCAGTTCCCCCCATCAATGGTTTCTTGATTGACCTCTGTTCTTCTTTTTTTTTTTACTCATGGTGGATCATTGTTGGATTGCTGTCCCTTTTATTATGCTAGCACTTAAACGCCTTTGGAACCCTGTACCAGGATGAAGTTTATACCCTGTATTTTTTCTTTATGTTAACTTTACTGCCTACGATGGAGTGTGTAAACCTCTACTTGTATTACCATGACTAAATTGGGATCCAGGTTAGAACCGTCTATGGAAGCCATAGATAGTAGGGTATGGGAATGATTTCTTGACTCTCTGAGTTAATTAAATTTTACCTCCTCTGTCTTTTCGCACCACCGAGCCCGAGCCTACACTCGGCTGCCAGCGAACACCTCTATCGGTGAGAGCAAGTAATTAGAGCTAGTATGTTGAGGACATGGTAGTACTCAGATGAGGAAGAATAGTCCCAACTCCAACATTTAGTTCGTTACTGTAACATCCCTCCAATTTGACCCTAATTATTATTATTTTTGTAAAAGTAATTGTAATTATGTAAATGTTATTGTACTTGTTTGCTAGTGAGGAGCTCAAGGCCAAGGCCCCACCAGTAAACCTTGTAAGCTAAGTGATTTATGTCCCAGTTGTATTTGGGAGTACCTGAGTTAGGAGACTGAGTCCTTTTGCGACCCACCGTAGAGGGCATGAATCCTCTAGGGGGGAGGAGGTGAAATGGCTTGGAAGCCATGGTTTGATGATAGATGTTGTCATAGTGCCACAAGCACTTGAGTGAACATTTGAGTTCACCAAAGGTTACCAGTTAGTCTTAGAGAGGGCTGGTCGAGGTTACCCGTAATTGTCGAGGGGTAGTAAGTGTCTCCTAAGACCTAAAGTTTAGAACTAGGTTAATCTATGCTAAAAGATATTAAGTAAAATTATTAAACTCCTATGGCTGTCCTTGACATCCTAGTCCCGACATAGGACGTTAAGGTTTCCATCATCGAAACCCGTTATCTAATTCTTAACGTAAACTAAGCTATTTATCACTTTGAGAAATATTATTAATTATAATAATATTTTGTGATTATTATACCTACAATGCAATTATGAAGAAATGCAAAGATATATGTAAATGTTTATATAGATTTCATATAGGTATATTATTATGAGTATGTATATACCATTAATATATTATAAGACCTATAATGGTCATCAATTACATCGTTATTTGTAATTGTAGATACATGGTAGAGAGGTGCTTATATAACTTGTATGAAATTATTTTTAGTATAAGCATTATATGTATAGAGGGCACTTTTTAATAACACATATTATAAGAATATATGTGTATGGTTGTGCTATGGATACAATATATATATATATGGCACTTTTTAATAACACATATTATAAGAATATATGTGTATTGTTGTGCTATGAATATATATATATATATATATATATATATGAATATAAATATAAGCCGAATTTCGTATTAGAGACTCTCGAATATGCCTTGATGACACAAAGTAAGCTATCTATATTTATATATATATATATATATATTAGTATGACTATAAATCGTTTTATAAATTTGCATTGTGATACAAGTGCTACATACATACAAAGGAATTATTATGAATAAATTCAAGTATAATACAAGAGATGTAACTTGTATGTATTCATGGGTATGATACGAATAAATTGCAATTAGGTATCAAAATATAGTTTTGATGATTTTGTTTTTCCTCCACCTATTAAATTAAGCAATTTATTCCTTGACCAAGAGTGGCGAGAGTGGAACACCAACTAAGTGAACATAGTATTCTTATTTTGAAGGAGTAGTGGGCTGGCATGCATTGCATTAACTACCCAAGTTAAAAACAATCATTGGAACGAACATAGTTGTGGTGAGTTGTCTCCATAATGGAATAACCCTATCTACTATCACCATATGGTTCTGCGTGGAGCACGAAGAGACTCCTATCATCACCATTTTCCCTATTTTTGTAGAACACGTGAACTCCTTACCTGGGAGTGGGTTTGTATACGACGTAGGGGGGATGCGCATTAGTAGAGTAGTGGAGAGTAATATCTCTGTGTTTTTGAGGGAGTAGCATGATCCATTTTATTAATGGGTGTAGGATTTTTAAGCTGCCACGATCTTCTTAAACCGAAAACCTAAACAATCTTCACCCCCACGACTTGCTGGAAACACAGGATAGGTGTTTGAGAGGGATTTTCCCTTTGGTTGGCGGAATCTCCAAGGAGAGACAAATCAGCTGGTAGTTATGCGTACACTCCACCTCTGTGAAGGGAGATATGCCGATTGGTGTTTGGAATCGCCAGTAAGGAGAGGAGGGCGATTGTCCCTTCGGGGATTGGGGTTCATTGTTTTGGAATGTCTTTGGGAAAAAACGGCTCGGAGAGCTTGATCCCTGTCCTTGGCTTGATCCCTGTCCTTGGCTTGATCCCTGTGGCTCTTGACGAAATGTAATATCCAATTCTCAGAGTTCAGCATTTTATTTTAATCGTGATGTTGGGGGTTTGGTTCATTATAAGCCCGAACCCTCGTGTTGATAAATTCGTGGTCTAAATTCTGATGTGGACATTCTACATGGCACATGGAATGGGGATAGGATGGTTGTAATAGCCTGACCCAAAAGCGGTGGTCCCCCTGCGTGCAAACTGGGAGTTAGCCCTTGAGTCCTGTTTTCTAAAGTGTTTTAATTATAAACCAATGACTGTAAATACCTTCTGTGGCATGGCTATGTTGCTGCTGCGAACTAAGCATGTATCGTTGCTTTCCTTTGATGAAATAACCCCCACATTTATAAATATATCTTGATGCTGCTACGATTCAAGTGTAGATCTTTGCTTGTATTTTGGAGGATAGGGTAGACCTCTGTTTTCTCTACAAGATCTCTAATTGGTGAAATAAAAATCATATTCACTACTTGTGTATAGAGAAAACAAAAATCTGTCTTGTATGATTAAATTCAGTTCTCGATTGGTATTTTTGTTTGGATTTTCTCTGTGGCTGCTGCGCCGTTGTGGAGGATAACCTTGTGTGTTATTTCGTTTTACTTATTTTTCATTTTTGGTGTGTGAGCACAAGAATGGGGAAGGGATCCCCCATATCATTGAATGTTTCACTTATGTTTTTATCCACGCCGCTTGCTTGCTTGCACACTTGCTGCGTGTAGGTTGGTGGGCATCGTTGGGCAAGTGTGAAGCTTGATCCAGGAGAACTTTGAGTTTATCACTCTGTGTTTAATTTATTGATGCTGGGATAAACTTGTTAATGTTTATACAAGCCGTGGATAGAGAAAGTGTTTAGCTGGACGCCGTGATAACGTTTTTCATGTTTATTTAAGTCAACGACAGAGCAAGAATTTAGCTTGATGATGTGATAACCTTGTAAAGTTTATATAAACGGTCGATAGGAAAGCATTTGGATTGGATGTTGTGCTAACTTGTTAATGTTTATATAGGATGAGCCAAGGTAATTTTCGATGCTATCCTGTCTCTGATTTATTTACTTGGTTTAATCCTATTTATGCAAGAATAGTGATGATGGGTGTACTAGTTTAATCTTTCGGTAAGGTCTGCCAAGCTAGGGTTTGCTTCTTTAGTAAATTTTGGGCTTTTAGTAAATTTTGGGCTTGATAGTTCACTATTTTATTATTCAAGAGGGTGATAAAAGGTTGGTATCAATGACACAAGCTTCATTCTGTGTCTAACGCCTTGTTTCTCTAACACAAGCTTTAATTCTGTGTTGAAGGCTTTAATTATGTGTTGAAGGCTTTATTTCTGTGTGGAAGGCCTTATTTCTGTGTTGAAAGCTGTATTTCCGTATCACCAGTCTTCTTTCTGCGTTTGTGATGAGGATCGTTTAAATAAATAAGCAATCTCAAGGGGGTAGCTAGCTTGTCATTTTATAGTACAAGTAGGTGTACTCTTAGCATACTTATATAATTATTATGGGACAACACCTATAAGTTGTGTTCCCTTGTTTTTCCTATCATAGTTCACAATCCTTGAGTAGAAAATCCTTTGGATGTAAGGCCACTATATCTTGTAGAAGTAACGTACATAATGTCACCTACCCAAATTCTGAGAATATTATTTTATTTGCAAAATACTTTATGTTAAATTTTAATTACAAAGTTTTGTAATTATGACCAAGTTTGGTCAAGGATGAATGCAATTACTGATTATTATTATTTAATAAATTAAAGTAGGAGAAAAACACCCAAGGGAACTGTTAAATGAGTGTTCACTGACCCACTCGGAGGAATGGAAGCTGTTAGAAGGTATGGGACAGATGGCAGCATTTGCACTTCACCACTAGCTTTTGGTTATGGGACAACTACCCCTAAAAATGTGGCATTATCCCCTAGGTGGGTGGAAGTGAGCAGGAAGCTCATTAATGACCAGTTAACCACTAAAAGGCCTAGGCAGCCTACATAAGGAAATTTAGATTGGTCAGGCAGTCCCCTTACAATCTTTTCTGCAGAAATATCCCTCAAGTGCATCAGGTGATCACTGAGAGATTCGAATAGGGAGGCTATGTGAGAGTGCAACTGTAAGTCTGCTAATTATACTGAGAAGGAAAACCAGAAAAGCTCGTGCAGGTATTTTTGACTGATGAGACTTGAGGACTGGACAATCTACATTCTATTGCAAGTTGATGTACTAAGGCTTCTATAGAATATTCCTCCTGGTGGTTCAATGAACAGGCTCGGGGGTCCTAAGGCAAGTAACTTGGCTGTCTTCAGGAATTGGTTGGGTGGAACAGGTTCCTTGGGCTGTTTGTTTCTCCTACAGTCAACCAAGTTTTACTGTTCCTACTTTTGTTTACAGTTTAATGTTTTCTGCTTAGTAGAATTATTAAACTCTGTCATGTAAAATAAGTTATTTTATTTTCTAATCTAAGTATGATTCTGAATGAAAAAGCTTGGTGAAATAATTGAATTGATAACCATCTCTATATTTTTCCCCATGATGTTCTCTGCATAGTACTCTAGTATAGAGAAGTAAATTAAGAAAGATAAGTGATAGGAAGAATGCCATTGATTGGATAAATGATTACAGTAGTGTTCGTGTTAAAATTATGTCGTATATTTAAACATAGTAAACATTACAATATATCATCAACAATAGTATAGAATTCATCTAATTATTACATGAAAGAAAAACACAGTATGTTGTTGCATAGTTCTATATATTTCTTGTAATTTTATTTATTTAAAATAGTAAACAAATGAAATCAATATTAAAAATTTCATGTTTTTCAAAGTAATTGTATTTTCAAGAATTATAGTAGCTGCAAGAATTAATCTCAGTATAGATTTCTTACAATTATATATATTTCAATTCTTCACTAACTTTCACTTTTGATTCCAATTATTTGAATATCTACACAGTAGTATTAAACCCTAGATACTACAGACCCTAGTTTCTATTCATAGCAGTTAAAGTTTTCCAAACCCTAACTTACAATTCGAGACTACTGCAAAACAATAAACTTCACTTATTACAAAGCACGATTCTGTACTTTTGACTATTGATAGCTCATAAACCTAACAATAACACATATACATTATCGAAACTATTTATTGCAAAGATTAAGTCTTGAGAACAAAGCTCAGTACAATCCAAATAGCAATCAAAAGGTACAGATAAGGTTTCTTTCATAAAACAAATAGAACATTGAGGCATAGCCATTACGAAAACATTTAACAGCCAAACTATATCATCGATTTTCCAAACATGATTATCAACAACGAGAATGAGTACATGCATACAATTTTATACAGTTATGCAAACTATAACTCTCAGCCCAAGACAACCATCATTACTTGGCATCATCATGACCATTATTTACACAGTGTTCTCAACTTTTATTCAAAACATAAGTTTCCATTGCAAAGAAACGAGCCATTGTTTACAAGTGCAAGAGAACCCTCAGTTCTTGGTGTTCATTTAAAAGTTTATAATATAGAATTACATTACGGACCTGTCAAGGTTCCACATTACACGGGGCTTGCCCCTTATCAACCAAAGCCTTTAGAATAATGCCGTGAAGCCACAAAAATACACAGGGTTTTACCCTTAAACGTCTAACAGAACAAACAAAGGATTGAAGTTCCTTTCGAACAACGCAGTCAGGTATTAAAGAGCCGAATGGAATTTTAAAAAGAAATGAAGATTATCTTATGTACAATTGTTAACAAAACAAGACTTAAAACTTCACACTCGGCCATCACCGAAACAAGTCGAATGGCTCCAACTCTCGACACACAGAAAAACACCATCAAGGGAACCTACGAGGTTTTTGAGAACCACTAGAGCTTACCAGGAAGCCATAGCAACATTCCAATCTCCAATCTTTCACTCAACAACCTCATACGAAACGGGTACCTACCAAAACACATGGTGAAAGTTTAAAACAAGAAATTGCACGAACCAAAACAAGCATTATAGTATAATTTCACTGTCACGAAACACTTACCCTTTAAAAATTGATACTTCGAAGTATTGACGCACTACACCATCAAACGACGAAGTATGTTGATATTTGACAGCAACCCTAAGTTAACACAGAAGACCATTCTCACCCACAGGAGAATGGAACCCAGTCCGAATTACATTCAATACTCTGGCAGGAGAAACCCCATCACTATATTGGCATCGTGGGTTAAGTGCAGAGAGATTAATCCTACAACTATTAAAAAAACTACCTTCCACAGGTCACAAGATCGAAACCTCTGAGTGAAACTCTCTCCAACACTACATTTTAGCATCCCATCGGCCTCAACTCTAACGTAACAATGAAGACCGGGAAACTCTCCACCACTACTTACAACGAGGTTTAGGGTTCCATTTTTCAACGATCAAGATCTGGTGAGATCGACGAGCGAGGAGATGCCAACAAGCTATGTCAAAAGTTGGGCAAACATTGCATTGATATCTCATTAATTACAACAACCTCGACAATGCCAACATTGCCTGCTAAGGGACATTACCGTGTATAGCTCAGAGGAGACGCGTTATGGTAACCATGTACAACTAGGATTCCTAGTTACATTATCAACCAAAGTTCACGTGGATGGAATTACGTGGGTTGACAACAATACTTTCCACTATGGAGTTTGGTCAGAACCTTTATTATCTGATCGGGATACTGTCAACCTACCATAACAAATTTATTACCTTTCAACTCATCACCTTATTAACGAGTCCGTTGCCAAATGCAATAACATATATTATCGAGACTTAGAATAAGAGCTAGGTCATATAGCATAGTTCATTATATTGCTAAGACCTTAGTCTTTCAAAGGTTTGATTACATCATTTAAATGAATACAAATCATATCATTACATATCGTAAACCATATCATTTGCATATTGTAAATCATAGTATTGTAATATTAGTGCACATTGTATATAGTATAAAGTTTGAACTTAGGCATCGTAATATTTGAAATACATATCAATGTATTATTGTAAATTCATGGTAACTATAGAATAACTCTATTTTTCATTTCTATAGTTTTGTATAAACAATAGGATGAAGTTTTATAATGCTAGTTCATAGCATAAATACCATATTCACAATAAATCCCATGTGATTAGCCATGTAGTGTAAAGACTATTAATTAAGGTAACACCATAGGTATAGTTTAAGTGTTGATGAGATACACTCTAAAGCCAAGTTCTTAGTACAAGCACTAGTCACTATACCTTACAAATATTAATTGTGTATTCAAATGATAAATTCAGAACTTAGAGTAGTCTAAGTTATGTAGACGCAAAATATAATATTAACAATATTTTTCTACAAGCTTCCTATAGTAGTATACATAGATATTAGTATCACGGTTTAATAACAATGAAAGTGGTCATATATGTAACATTATATCAGAACACATGGACAACTTGAAATTATAACACTTAAGAGTTTAAATGTCAGTACATAAACTAGGATTAGAACCATGTATCCATACCTCCAGTATTTTGTGTCGTACAGAAGTACTTAGCATTCTAATTTTACATTGATGATGAATTGAAAGACACATGTACTCTTAACACATGTTGTCGTAGGTCTGCACATGGAAACATGATTCAAATGCCTTAGCTAAACGTATCTAAGTAAACTCCAGGGTACCTCGTAGGATCCCTTCGTCAACATACAAACAAACTATCAACACATCATCAAGAACATCACAAAAGTACAAACTGTGTACAGCATGTAATCATATTCAAAACTTAAGCAAATATGTAAATTGTATTCTTATGCATAATCATAAAAATATCTTTCGTTAAGGAGATTAACATCTGCTTAAATATAAATTGGCAAATACAATTATATCATAATTATTGGAGAAGTATGACGTGTCATCGTTACTAATTATCTTAGTTAAGAAATCGAATTAATTTATATGTTCCGCATTAATGACTTTGATAATTATTGCTATTATAAAAATATTTAAATTTTGGTATTTTTCGGGATGTTACATGTGGTATCAGAGCTCATGTTCGAACTCTAGGCCTGAAAAAGGTCCAAGAACACGCAGCAAAAAAATTTATTACAGCAGAAATCATATTAATTAAAAAATTTAAACTAATTGTGTTATACAGAAATTATTTTGAGTTACAGGTATGGAAGGATCATCTAAACATTTAGAAGACATATTTCGACCCAACAGTCATAGTACGGGACAACATTTCGAAGGAGAAGAATTCCATGGAGAATTAAATGAAAATTCATCAGGATTGTTATGAGCATTTCAAGAATTAAAAGCAGAAATCCGATCTGTAAAACAAGACAATGAGAGGATTCTGAAAGCACAAGAAGAACTAAATCAAGTACTGTTCGAACAATTCCCAACTGATGAACAAAATAGAGAAATTGAAAATACCTCCAAGATTGAAGATTTACCTCATCCAGATAGAAGTAAAAAGATGAAAACTGATGATGCAAACATCATTTCAACATCATTAGAAGCTACCCATGAAAAACGAAAAAAAAAAGAAATTATTCAAGTGACAGCAGCGAAGGGGACTACAAACCCAAAAGAAAAAGTCACAAATAGTATGAGCAAATTTCTGGGGAGTTCAAGAACATCAAACCCCCAACCTTCAATGGTGAAACTGAAAAAGAAGAGACAGCAGAAGCTTGGCTGTACGGTATGAAAAAGTATTTCCAAATATATGATTATTTGAATCATTGAAGGCAAAGATGGTAATCTACAACTTAATCGGCAAGGCGGATATTTGGTGGCAGGACATCAAAAGAGTGAAGGGAATCAAAGACAAGGATGTGAACTAGAGTACTTTCAAACGATACTTCAAAAAAAAGTTCTTATCGGAACAATACTATGAAGAAAAATCAAAGGAGTTCTATGACTTAAAGCTGGGAAGTATGAACATGAAAGAAATGAACAGTAAATTTCTGAATTTACTGAGATATGTGCCATACCTCGTGGAAGAAAAACTGAAGATCCAAAGATACTTGAGCTGTCTACCTTTCAACATCAAGGATAGAATCGATTATGACAATCCAAAGACCTTAGAAGATGCTATGAGGAAAGCAACTTTCTGTTATGATACTAATCAGAAAAGAGAAGGAATATCAAACTGGAAAAGTCATAAACCCAACAATTTTGAGCTGAAAAAGAAAAATTTCAGGTTTAGTGGGAATTCTGGTTTACAAAAGAAAAAATTTCAGAATCAGAATTTTCAAGGAAACAATCCCAGAAACAGTCAGCAGCAGAATTTTATAGCTCCTAGAAACACTCCCAATGCTACGAGGACTAATGATCAAAAGGCACCTATCAAATGTTTTGAGTGTCAAGGTCCTCATTATGCATCGGAATGCCCCAAGAGGAAGTGGACAACTAACAACATTCATTCCATACAGACTGAACCTACTGTTGGAGACTTGGCAAGGGAGATGCTAAGAATTAATGCAGCATTCGACAACAGGCAAGCAAATCATCAAATATCTATGGTAGAGATTGAAGGTATGCTACAAAATCATCCTGTTACTATTTTGATTGATCCAGGTGCTAGCTTAAGTTATATATCACTAGATATTGTAGAAAGTGTTAAATTGAAAACATAAAGATTCAGTAAATCTTGGTTAGTTAGACTAGCAACAGGAACAAAAAGGAAAGTATCTGATTTTATTGAAAGATGTGCTTTATCCATGAATCAGTTAAAGACACAAATCAAGTTGCATGTTTTACCTTTAGGATCCTATGATATTATAATCAGAATGGACTAGTTAGAAGCCCATCATATCATTCTGAACTGTTATGAGAAAAGTTTTACATGTTTAAATGATGAAGGAGAAATTGTAGAAGTAAAAGGTATTCCAAGAAAGACAACCCTTAGACAAATTTCAGCCATGCAAATAAAGAGGGCAATTAGAAAAGGATATCAATTGTTTGTAGTAAATGTAGTAAATGATGAGTTTATTTGTAAAGAGGACAAACTGAAACTAGAAGACATACCTGTCCTAAAAGATTTCAAAGATGTTTTTCCTGAGGAGATTCCAGAATTCTCCTAAAAGAGATTTAGACTTTACCATCGAGTTAATAACAGGAGCAATATCGAATTCTAAGGCTCCATATAGGATGAATATACTGGAATTAAATGAGTTGAAATCACAGTTGAAGGAACTGATTGATAAAAACTATATAAGACCCAGCGTGTCTCCTTGGGGAGCACCTGTCATATTTGTTAAGAAGAAAGACGGTATTCTAAGACTGTGCATAGATTGTCGCCAGCTGAATAAGATGACAATCAAAAATCGATATCCATTGCCCCGTATAGACGATCTATTTGATCAACTGCATGGAGCAACGATATTTTCAAAGATTGATCTAAGGTCAGGATATCATCAAGTGCGGGTGAAGGATGAGGATATTTTCAAAACAACCTTTAGAACTCGATATGGACATTATGAGTTAGTAGTCATGCCATTTGGCTTGACTAATGCCCTGACTGTATTTATGTGTTTAATGAACAATATTTTGCACAAATATTTGGATAAGTTTTCTATTGTGTTCATAGACGACATTTTAGTGTATTCTAAAAGAAAAGAAGAGCATGACGAACATCTACGGATTATCTTACAAGTTCTGAGAGATCATCAACTATACGCTAGGTTTAGTAAGTGTGATTTTCACAAGGACAAAATTCAGTATTTAAGACACATAATTTCTAAGGAAGGAATCTCGGTTGACCCCAATAATATAAAGTCCATTAATGATTGGCTGGTTCCTAAGGATATGTCGGATGTAAGATCATTTATGGGTATTACTGGATATTACAGAAAATTTATAGAGGGTTTTTCAAAGATTGCAAACCCCGTAACCTCCTTGCAGAAGAAAGGGAAGAAATTTGTGTGGGATCAGAAATGTTCAGATAGTTTTAAGAAGTTAAAGGAGTTACTAACTACAGTGCCTATTCCGAGGATAGCAAATCCTAATAAGGATTTTATAGTTTGCACATATGCATGTAATGACGGACTCGATGTCCAGTCCTAACACAAGAAGGGCATGCTGTGGCATACGAATCTAGAAAGCTGAAAATACATAAGAAGAACTACTCTACTTATGATTTAGAGTTATTAGCAGTAATTCATGCTTTAAAAATGTGGCGTCACCACCTTATTAGCAGAAAATTTACCTTGTTGACAGATAACATGGGTCTGAAATATTTATTAGATCAAACAAATTTGAACGCTAGACAAGCTAGATGGTTAACTTTTATAAGTGAATATGATTTCAAAATTCAGCATATTAAAGGGAAATAGAACAAGGTTGCTGATGCATTAAGTCGTAAAGCAAAACTGAATTTTATTTCAGCCATCAGTACTTACTCAACATATTTAGAAAATCAGATCCTTGAAAGGAGTGAAACGGATGAAGAATACATAAAATTACAAGAAAAGACAACAAATAACAGTTCTGAAAATTCTATGGCAGATTACAGTTTAAAGAAAAATGGACTGTTATTATACAAAAACAGATTGTTTGTACCCAACATACCAGAAGTAAAAATTCTGATTTTAAATGAGATGCACAAAATCCATTACTCTGGTCATCCAGGTTATCAGAAAACCATTACTATGCCACAGAAAGAGTACTATTGGCCCAGAATGAAGGATGAAGTAGCAGAGTACATAGCTAAATGTTTGGACTGTCAAAAAGTGAAGGTTGAACATCAACATTCGGCTGGACTATTGCAGCCATTGCCTATACGTAGCTGGAAATGGGAAGTGATAAGCATAGACTTTATTACTGGACTACCCAAAAATCAGAAACAAAATGACTCTATCATGGTGGTAGTGGATAAACTCAGAAAGGCAGCACACTTTATACCTGTGAAGACTTCTCATAAGGCTCCAGACATTGCAAAAATCTTCATGAAGCAGATTTTTCGACTACATGGTATACCGAAAGTGATAATTTCAGATCGTGACTCTAAGTTTACTGGAAACTTTTGGAGGTCTTTATTTAAAGGGTTGAATACAACCTTAAACTTCAGCACAACATTTCATCCACAAATGGATGGACAGACAGAAAGAGTGAATCAGGTATTGGAAGACTTGTTGAGAATGTATGTTAAGGATCAGCCTAGTAAGTGGGAAGACTACTTGCATTTAGCAGAATTTGCATATAATAACCATTATCATGCATCAGCCAGACTTAGCCCTTTTGAAATTCTTTATGGTAGGAAATGTGATACACCTGTTTCTTGGAATGATCCAGTAAATAACAAGTAAAATTTTAAGACCCCCCCCTAAATTTCCATATATAATAATTGGGCGAATCCCCATGATATACAGGAAAATGTGAAGGCTATTTTATCAATTTTATATTATGTATATATAATTTTTTGGCGAATCTCTCATTGAATTATATAATATTGTAAAATCTTGGTGAATTTTTCACTAAATTATAAAGCCCTGTAAAGTATCGGCGAATCTTTCACAAAATCATAAAACCTTATAAAGACTTGGCGAATATTTTACTAAATTATAAAATATTGTGAAGTATTGGCGAATTTTTCAATAAATTTTAAAACCATATATAGTAATAGGAAAACATATTTAGAAAATACAAAATAGGAGATAAATATTAATAAATCATCGCATAACAAGCCCTCTTTTGGTGGTAGTTTGGTACCTCACTCTAACTATCCCAATACATAGAAATTCACCATACTTTGGGAATATTTTTGAAAAACAACAATGAAATTTTTCATCGTCCTCATCCCTGAGTTGTAGCTATAAACTGTAATCCATCTGTAGTAACTCTAAATGGAAAGGAAAGATAATATCCATCTAAAAAAATTGCTCCTAAATGCTCATTGAACCAAGGTTTGAAAAGTATGACAAGGGAGATCAATGAAGAGGGCTTAATAATGACTTGGGTGGCCCCTCTGTTGTTATTCCCCTGCATGATCTAGTTTCTCAAAACTATAGATTAGTCATCCACTGATATGCTCTGATAAAACACTACCTCGAGTGTAAGGACTAGGCTCATGATTGTGGTTTGATCTTCCAAAATGATGAGTAGCTCCCAACTAAAAAATATGTGATAATAGTGCCTTAGGGGGGTTTTTACCTAGGAGTAAAATAAATAAAAGTAGCAATTTAAACAACTCCAAGGACAAACCCAACAAGCAACATGCAAACAAGAGGTGAACTAGTAATTGCTTGAGATGATATATGGTCTTTAAGGATGTAAATGATGACTAAAACAAGTATGTAAGGTGGTTGGGTTGATGTATGTACTTATATAGGGACTAAACCAACATAAAAAAAATCAACCAATTGATGCAATAAAAGATGCCTAAATCATTAGTATACTAGGTGGTAATTTCCAACTCTATATTTCAGGTGATTTAAGAGATTTTGGGAATGAAAACATTCACAAAGTTGGATATGGAAGCAAATAAAGGAGTTGGGTTGATTTTAATATTATCCTAGCATACAAATAGCCTCACTGTGCTTAAAATAAGATATGGAATAACACAAGACAATGAGAAAAAATGGCATGTTGCGGGTCCAAAATGCAAATTTAATGGATGAAAACTATTGTTAAAATCAGTTCTTATCCTAGGGGGAATATGGATTAAAAAAACTATTCAAACAAAGAAAAGACCCCCAATAAAAGTTACAACCACTAAAATTAGACTCTAAACCCCCCACATGCTCAATAAAAACAAGTGAAAATGTATAAAGACTATTTAACAAATGACTTTTTTTAGGTCTTGAGTTGAAAATAGTTAGTACCAATTACCTCTACTTAGGATGATTGACCAAGTGCTCTCCTCTTCAACAACTTATGAATACAAGCTCAGTTCTATTTTCATGGGGTGCAATTGGTACTCAGCTCTCTCCACCTGCCACACACAAATACAAATAGTTTGTTAAGATAGAACTAAATCAAATCTGAAAGAGAAAGATAAATATTACACGAAATATTGAAATAGAATGCCAGTGAGAAAAAGATGGTTTAGAAGCAAATTGGTTTATCCACATAGAGTGCCCCCCTTCTCCAAGGAACCAAGGCGCACATGCTCTAATGGATCTTTGTTTAACTTGAAAAACAAAATTAAATCACTCCCCAAACTAGAAAAAATACACCAAGTAGCATGTAGTAGGGATTGACAAGAGATGAAATATGTGTTTCCATCCAAAGAAAAGAGTGCAAGAGTCACAAGAAGTTCTAGTTCTTTGTATTTCTGAAAAATTGCCAAGAGTCCCTAACAAATGAGAGCTCACTCTTTCATAACATGAGAGTGATCTAAATCCCCAATCTAAAGAGATTGATGATTGAGATTATATCTTGAGAGTGAGAAATCAAGGGATGAGATAGTTTCTCACTTTTAATTTTGTTGAAAATGATTTTATCCATGAATGAGATGAAATTCTCCATAGATAATGCACCAGTGTAAATGCAACTCAATGTAATTTTAAGTTACAAAGAATGTTGCTTTATGAATGGTTTACCTTTGTAATCACAAATAGGCCTCTAGTTTCTTTGATGAAGATGCACAGCTTATGGTGAGAAGATCACATAAATACACAAGCTATGAAATTTTCCTTCCTCACAAAAGATGGCGGGTGTTCTAAATTTGGTGAAGTCGCATTTCTCTATGAAAAGCTTGAGGCACGCCTCATTGTCCTTTTCTGTGGCCATGTATGCGTAGTCAACACCGTTTCTTGTGAACCACTCTTCTACAGCTCAAACTAAACTCATCCCAATCCCCATACGCTTGCAAAATATTCCAAAGGAAAATTGAATGAACAGCTCCCAGTTAACATAATAGTTAAACTATAGTTAAACTTATACCTGTGGGTAGGCGAGACTCTCAGGCCAAGAATGTAAGCTCGTTGGCGAACAACGGTATTGGTTTTTCTCCAAGTCGTAGTTGCTTATTCCCACATACAACTATCTTTATGGAGCCTCTGATAAGTCCCACCATGTCCCTCATTTCCCATTACTCAACTACCTGCCATAAACATTAGAATGGATTTACACTTATTCCAACCATGGAAATCTAAGGTTTTTATTGTAAAAAGTTGTTTTTTGTTTTTAATGCATTTTGCATGTTTACTGAACGTCCAAAAACATTAGAATGGTTTTTCTCTTGCTCTCTACAATAATTTTCAGTCTTCTACCACAGTCTACCTGACAATAATCTCTGCAAACAAAATAATAACTGTGTTACATATATTAGCAAAACAGATGATATCTGCAATAAAATATTATTAACTATTTCTGTAACATAATAATCTGAGTTTTAGTCTCCAAGCACAAAATGTACTCCTTCAAATTGACCTAATTTTATTCTCTTCAAAAACTAAGATCGAGGTAATAAGATCACTGTTCATAGGCAGGCCACATTCTCTAGTGCCAAATCCCTCAAAGACTATTAAAATTTGCTACAGTACCTCAGGTTTTAACTATGGTGCCTCTCCAAGAAAATAATAAATGATAAACTTGGTAATGTGAAGATAGTCGCAGTTTGCACTGTTTACTGCAATATATATTTTAGTATTGCCTCTTTCATACCTCAAACAAACCGCAGGTTTCGTACCTCATAGAACATTTGCAGCAACAATATTCACATCGGGTTCACCAACGCAAATGAAGAGAGGTATCATGCAGAAGGGTACATCAATAATTGAATACAGTCAGTTTGTTTGCAGCTCCATATAGTTTCAAGATTGAGTATTCTAGGCAGCTTCAAGATTCATTATACCAACATGCATTGAAGGAAAACGTAGCAACTATCTCCAGGAAGAAAATGCCTCAATAATCTTCAATTGTTTTCCTCGGCAACAATTCACGTGCAACATATATGATTACTCTCCAATTGGTGGATACCCACAAAATTAATGCATCCAAGATGCAGTCTAGATGCAGTCTCAATCAAACGTACATTGAGGAGGAGAGAATCTCCAATACACTAGCTCCACGCAACGTATTAGGTGATGGTTGCAATATTAACACATCAGAATGCCTTCAACTTTGCATTCTCCACACGTGGGTAAACATCCACGCAAGTCTCACCACAAATATTCAATTTAGATTTGTTTTATGACCGATGCATGAGATATCACCTTTCCAAATGACCCACAACATCTAAAAATGACATTCTTCTACGTGAATTTATTGAAAAGAGAGAAACATTTGTGTGCAGAGACTGACACTCACCTGAAACGGTAAGCATGCACTTGGAATTTATGAGCTCTCAACTATTATGTTCCATAGCAAGAAAAGGCGGCATTCAACGCTCCATGTAAAGCAATCTCAATGAAGACGCAACGCATCACACACAACGATCACCACCGCTCACAGGTCGCAACAGCTGCAGAATTCAATAGCTCTTCAAGTCTTTGAACGTAGCACCGAAGGGAGTCTTCCATGATTTCAGTGCAAGTCACACAATGTAAGGAGGGTTCACCCTTCATGTAGTCTCCAAAATCGCACGATGGCCACGATAGTCGATAGTCTACAGGATGGAAATAACATACAGCTTCAACTCCAGTATTCACGTTACCACGATATTCTTTCAGGCAGAGATATCTGTAATACCCCAATTTTGAACCCTTAGGCAATATTGGCTCTAATGTAAATATTGAAAATACGCGATGTATGTTTCCCTAGCGTGGAGCTCAAGGCCAAGGCCCCGCTAGTTTATGCTCGGATTTTATTTAAATTAGACACGCTTGATATTTTGTTACCCACGTGCTATTAAGCCATGGGATATTGTAAATTTGATGTAAATATTTAACATTGAAATAAAATACCAAAAACTGGCTATGGAGGCAACGAATGAGAAGGGGCCATGTGTATCCACTAGGGAGTGGTGAGGGGGCTATGGGATTAAACCCTAGGCTGCCATTTGTCATTATGAGAACCCATTGACTTTCCAAGGTGACATTAAAGCCTGCTGTAAGAAGGTGGTTGAGTTTTCAGCCCATGGCTTCAATGGAGCATGGGCAGCCCTGAAATTCGTATGGGTGGGCATGGGCTCTGATTGCTTGGGCAAGAAGTCACTCAACCTCATGGGAGGTTGCTTCATTCTCACCCCAGTCCATTGTGAAACTATCAAGCATCATTCCCATCCAAAAACGAGAGCCAAGAGTGAGGAAACCAGAAAATCGCGACCTTGAGAGAACCCAGTTTTTGAAAGACCAAAATCGTCCAGATTTGGCATGGGACAGGGAAATCCAATGGGGGATCCAATAGCATGAACCTTGGGGCGAATTTGGGAGCATTAGCTACCCCGAAATCAATGGGAAAACCCAGTTTTTGCAGCTCAGAAAACGAGTGACGTATTTGAGCATTTGGTGAGCAGAATGGTGAGAAATCAAGTGAGGATTGACTATGCAGAGGTTGGGTATGCTTGATAAACCCAGTGAAGGCTAGGATCTCAAGGATCAGCAGCTGAACCTTTCTATGCCCATCCTGAAGAGCACTGGAGGGAAGAGTTGCCTGAGGGACTGTGTAACAGAGAAGGGGATCTTCCTTGTGTTGGATGTGGTAGGTAATGTGGGTGCCTAACTGTTGAGCTCACTTGAGATGCCTGTAGCTCTGTGGTTGAGCTCACTGGCTTAGCATTACCCTCCTCTATCTTCTTGGACGCTTGACCAGACCCATGGCTGTGAGTGAACCCAGCTAGTCCTCCTTAGTGGATACACAGCCCAGCTCGGGGGTGACCTCTCAGCTGAAAGAACACAAGCTGGACAGAGGTCTACGGTTGGGAGGAACGTTGCCCTTCCATAGCCAGTCGTTTGGACCATTACAGTTCAAGATGAGTAATCTGTGATTTAATTTATATACAGTATGTGTTTTGCAATGCATTCATGATTAATGGAATGAAATGCATCATGTTTTATGCAGTGTAATAAATTGTCCATGCTTAATGAAATTTAGTAACTGTTACATGTATGAATGATATGGGTATGCTGAATGTGTGAAGAAATAGTGTGCATACGTAATGATTAATTTCCGCTGTGTTTAAATTGAGATGAATCTGCATAAGGACGTTTTTAAAATGTTAGGATTTTATGTGCAAAAATGATTGGGGCTAAGTCTCCGATAAGCCCGTGTGTTGTTAACGTTTTTCCTTCCTTGCATCCAATGATGGAAGGGGGCGTTACAATATCACTCCCACTCTGGTCGCTAGTATTCATTGAACTATCCAATATTCATTAATATCATGTCCATGGTGTGAATTGCCTCCAGATCTGGAAATGGAGATCATGGAGCGTTTGCCATTGGAATGCTGTTGTCAATTGCGCTCCGTTTGCAAGCGTTGGAACGATCTCCTCTCTTCAACTCGTTTCAATCATATTATGGGGAGCAAATCAACGAGTTCAAGCAGGCAACCGCGGCTTCTGCTTTGCACGCCCAAGATGGAAATGGCGTGTCTCCTTTACTCATTCTTCACCAATTCATGGCGAACGATATCGCTGTCCTTCCTACTACATCATTATAAGGATGTATGTGCCCAACTCAAGTACAGAGGATCTACTTCTGGGCTACTCTTTCTAGATCTCCCACCCTTTTCTTGCTGGGGAAACATGGCACCACTCCCCAAGCTCTGCGTTTGCAATCCTCTGAGCAAGTCCGTTTTCTTGCTTCCTCAAATACCTTCTGTTGTTCGAGTAATGGCTATGGGAATTGTTCTTGGGGAAAAATTGGGTAGTTATGTTGCGTTCGTCATTGGCATGAAGAGTACTGGAAGTAACTCAGTGGTAGTATATGATTTGCTTTCAAAATCATGGAGACTGCAGGCACCCTGTCGAACAATTTGGTGATAAACAGCGACAACATGATATTCAACAAAGGATTTTTCTATTGCTTGACTAGTGGCCTCAATGGCGATGATCGTCATGTGGTGGCATACAATATCAAGGAGGGCAACGCAACGATAATAGCGATGCCAGCTAGTCCTTCACACAATTCATAGGATTTATTGCAGGAATGCATAATGCCGAGCAGGAAGAATTCCGTGCGGAGAAATGTCTCTGGAATATGGAGACTCGCAGGGAGAGAAATATGTGTTCAATGCACAGAGAGGTCTTAACTTATATTTCTTGGCAGCCACCCATAACTTAACTTAACTTTTCTCCAGGCCTGGGAAACAAGACGCTAAGTCTATCACAAGTGCAAGTTGACTGAGATAAGACGATACCGATACAAGTCTGAGCATGCAACAAGTCTTAGTCTTCAAGGATACCAGTCTTCACAGTAGCTCCACGCATCAGCTCCATGCAGAGAGCATTCTAGAGAAATATCATCCTTAGCAAACATTCAAATTCTATGGAAACAAAGAGACATAACTTGCACAAGCCTAAGAACAGTAGGCAACGCTATGATATATGTTGAGACCTAATCCTCAAATTAATATATATATATATATTAAAATTAAATATATATATATATATATAATTGAAAATCCTCAAATTAATATATATATATATAATTGAAAATCTATTTCAATCCATAATACTTGGGCAATTTTACCAAAAACCAGCATTTCCATGATCGTTGAAGGGCGAATTTACCCTCAGCAACGGCCATTTCTACAGATTTTGGGCGAAATAGAGGGAGAGGGATTATTTTACTGGCTATGGGAGCTCCAAATCGAATCAAACCTGGGAGAAATGGTTAGATTTAAAATCCTCTTTATATATTTTATTGGGCTAATGTACCATTTATTAAAAATAAATACATAAAAATTGGGCCAATCATAGTAAATGATGGTTTAATAAAAAAATAGCCCACTAAAAAATTAAAACCCCTAAATTTAGCCCATGGGCTAAGATTAGCCCCTAAAATTTTCCCTAGTAAATAGAGTTGTTTTAGGACCTGAATTGTTGCAGGAGTTAGAACTAATTGTGAAACAGGTACAAATAAATCTAAAAGCTGCCCAAGATAGGCAAAAGAGTCAAGCAGATCTTAAAATGACTTATAAAAAGTTCCAGGTTGGTGAACATGTTTTTCTCAAGGTAAGACTGAAAAAAAGTTCATTGAAATTGGGAAGCTGTGCCAAGTTGGCACCCAGGTATTGTGGTCCTTTCGAAATATTTTCAAGAGTTGGACCAATGGCATACCAACTGGTTTTGCCACCAAATTTAAAGATACATAATGTTTTTCATATATCATTTTTAAAGAAGTATGTACACGATGCTACTCATGTTGTAAATTGGAATGATGTACAGATGGGACAAGACGACGATTTTCAGGTGGAACCGGACTGGATCGTCGAAAGGAGGGAAACTCTACTCCAGAATCGCACCATTGGGCAGGTAAAGATGCAATGGAAGCACCTTAACCCAGAAGAGGCAACCTGGGAGTTGGAGAGTAGTATGCGGGCAACATACCCAACTCTATTTCAGGAGCACTCAGAGAGTGATTAACCAACATCGAGGATGATGTTGAGACTTAAGGGGGGTTGTATGTCACCTGCCCAAATTCTGAGAATATTATTTTATTTGCAAAATACTTTATGTTAAATTTTAATTACAAAGTTTTGTAATTATGACCAAGTTTGGTCAAGGATGAATGTAATTACTGATTATTATTATTTAATAAATTAAAGTAGGAGACAAACACCCAAGGGAACTGTTAAATGAGTATTCACTGACCCACTAGGAGGAATGGAAGCTGTTAGAAGGTATGGGACATATGGCAGCATTTACACTTCACCACTTGCTGTTGGTTATGGGACAACTACCCCTAAAAATGTGGCATTATCCCCTAGGTGGGTGGAAGTGAGCAGGCAACTCATTAATGACCAGTTAACCACTAAAAGGACTAGGAAGCCTACATAAGGCAATTCGAATTGGGCAGGAAGCCCCCTTACAATATTTTCTGTAGAAATATTCCTCAAGTGCATTAGTTGATCACTGAGAGA
This sequence comes from Larix kaempferi, assembly GCA_027924585.1. Classification (NCBI taxonomy): domain Eukaryota; kingdom Viridiplantae; phylum Streptophyta; class Pinopsida; order Pinales; family Pinaceae; genus Larix; species Larix kaempferi. The sequence goes on along the minus strand of BSBM01000594.1, from coordinate 1,864,472 downwards.
TTCGAATAGGGAGGCTATGTGAGAGTGCAACTGTAATTCTACTAATTATACTGAGAAGGAAAACCAGAGGAGCTGGTGTAGGTCTTTTTGACTGCTGAGTCTTGAGGACTGGACAATCTACATTCTATTGCAAGTTGATGTACTAAGGCTTCTACAGAATCTTCCTCTTGGTGGTTCAGTGAATAGGCTCAGGGGTCCTAAGGCAAGTAACTTGGCTGTCTTCAGGAATTGGTTGGGTGGAACAGGTCCCTTGGGCTGTTTGTTTCTCCTATAGTCAACCAGGTTTTACTGTTCCTACTTTTGTTTACAGTTTAATGTTTTCTTCTTAGTAGAATTATTAAACTCTGTCATGTAAAAGAAGTTATTTTATTTTCTAATCTAAGTATGATTCTGAATGAAAAATCTTGGTGAAATAATTGAATTGATAACCATCTCTATATTTTTCCCCATGTTGTTCTTTGCATAGTACTCTAGTATAAAGAAGTAAATTAAGAAAGATAAGTGATAGGCAGAATGCCATTGATTGGATAAATGATTACAGTAGTGTTCTTGTTAAAATTCTGTCCTATATTTAAACATAGTAAACATTACAGTATAGCATCAACAACAACATAGAATTCATCTAATTATTAAATGAAAGAAAAACATAGTATGTTGTTACATAGTTCTATATATTTCTTGTAATTTTATTGATTTAAGATAGTAAACAAATGCAATCAATATTAAACATTTCATGTTTTTCAAAGTAATTGTATTTTCAAGAATTATAGGAGCTGCAAGAATTAATCTCAGTATAGATTTCTTACAATTATATATATTTCAATTCTTCACTAACTTTCACTTTTGATTCCAATTATTTGAATATCTACACAGTAGTATTAAACCCTAGATACTACAGACCCTAGTTTCTATTCATAACAGTTAAAGTTTTCCAAACCCTAACTAACAATTCTAGACTACAACAAAACAATAAACTTCACTTATTACACAACACGATTCTGTACTTTTGACTATCGATAGCTCATAACCTTAACAATAACACATATACATTATCAAAACTATTTATTGCAAAGATTAATTCTTGAGAACAAAGCTCAGTACAAGCCAGATAGCAATCAGAAGCTACAGATAAGGTTTCTTTCATAAAACAAATAGAACATTGAGGCATAGCCATTACAAAAACATTTAATAGTCAAACTACATCATCGATTTTCCAAACATGATTATCAACAACGAGAACGAAGTACATGCATACAATTTTATACAGTTATGCAAACTATAACTCTCGTCCCAAGACAACCATCGTTACTTGGCATCATCGTGACCATTATTTACACAATGTTCTCAACTTTTATTCAAAACATAACTTTCCATTGCAAAGAAATGAGCCATTGTTTACAAGTGCAAGAGAACCCTCGGTTCTTGGTGTTCATTTAAAAGTTTATAATATATAATTACATTACGGACCTGTCAAGGTTCCACATTACACAGGGCTTGCCCCTTATCAACCAAAACCTTTAGAATAAGGCCGTGAAGCCACAAAACTACACAGGGTTTTACCCTTAAACATCTAACAGAACAAACAAAGGATTGAAGTTCCTTTCGAACAATGCAGTCAGGTATTAAAGAACTGAATGGCATTTTAAAAAGAACTGAAGATTATCTTATGTACAGCTGTTAACAAAACAAGACTTAAAACTTCACACTCGGCCATCATTGAAACAAGTCGAATGGATTCAACTCTCAAAACACAGAAAAACACCATCAAGGGCACCTACGAGGTTTTTGAGAACCACTGGAGCTTACCAGGAAGCCGTAGCAACATTCCAATCTCCAATCTTTCACTCAACAACCTCATATGAAACGGGCACCTGCCAAAACACATGGTGAAACTTTAAAACAAGAAATTGCAAGGACCAAAACAAGCATTACAGTATCATTTCACTGTCACGAAACACTTACCCTTTAAAAATTGATACTTCGAAGTATTGACGCACTACACCATCAAACGACGAAGTATGTTGATATTTGACAGCAACCCTAAGTTAACACAGAAGACCATTCTCACCCACAGGAGAATTGAACTCGGCCCGAATTACATTCAATACTCTGGCAAGAGAAACCCCATCACTATATTGGCATCATGGGTTAAGTGCAGAGAGCTTAAGCCTGCAACTATTAAAAAAACTACCTTCCACAGGTCACAGGATCAAAACCCCTGAGTGAAAATCTCTCCAACACTACATTTTAGTAGCCTATCGGCCTCAACTCTAACGTAACAATGAAGACCGGGAAACTCTCTACCAGTACTTACAACGAGGTTTAGGGTTCCATTTTTCAATGATCAAGATCTGTTGAGATCAATGAGCGAGGAGATGCCAACAAGCTACGTCGAAAGTCGGGCAAACATTGCATTGCTATCTCATTAATTACAACAACCTCGACAATGCCAACACTGCCTGCTAAGGGACATTACCATGTACAGCTCAGAGGAGAAGCGTTATGGTAACCATGTATAGCTAGGATTCCTAGTTACATTATCAACCAAAGTTCACGTGGATGGAACTACGTGGGTTGACAACAATGCTTTCCACTATGGAGTTTGGTCAGAACCTTTATTATCTGATCGGGACACTGTCAACCTGCCATAACAAATTTATTACCTGTCAACTCATCACCTTATTAACGAGTCCATTGCCAAATGCAATAACATATAGTATCGATACTTAGAATAAGAGCTAGGTCATATAGCATAGTTCATTCTATTGCTAAGGCCTTAGCCTTTCAAAGGTTTGATTACATCGTTTAAATGAATACAAATCATATCATTGCATATCGTAAACCATATCATTTGCATATTGTAAATCATAGTATTGTAATATTAGTGCACATTGTATATAGTATAAAGTTTGAACTTAGGCATCGTAATATTTGAAATACATGTCAATGTATTATTGTAAATGCATGGTAACTATAGAATAACTCTATTTTTTATTTCTATAGTTTTGTATAAACAATAGGATGAAGTTTTATAATGCTAGTTCATAGCATAAATACCATATTCACAATAAATCCGATGTGATTAGCCATGTAGTGCAAAGACTATTAATTAAGGTATCACCATAGGTATAGTTTAAGTGTTGACGAGATACACTCTAAAGCCAAGTTCTTAGTACAAGCACTAGTCACTATACCTTACATATGTTAACTGTGTATTCAAATGATAAATTCAGAACTTAGAGCAGTCTAGGTTCTGTAGACGCAAAATATAATATTAACACTATTTTTCTGCAAGTTTCCTATAGTAGTATCCATAGATATTAGTACCACGATTTAATAACAATGAAAGTGGTCATATATGTAACATTATATCAGAACACATGGACGACTTGAAATTATAACACTTAAGAGTTTAAATGTCAGTACATAAACTAGGATTAGAACCATGTATCCATACCTCCAATATTTTGTGTTGTAAGGAAGTACGTAGCATTCTAATTTTACATTGACGATGAATTGAAAGACACATGTACTCTTAACACATGTTGTCGTAGAATTTCTTGCCTGCGGTCTGCACATGGAAACAACATTCGAATGCCTTAGCTAAACGTAGCTAAGTAAACTCCAGGGTACCTCATAGGACCCCTTCGTCAACATACAAACAAACTGTCAGCACATCATCAAGAACATCACAAAAGTACAAACTGTGTACAACATGTAATCATATTCAGAACTTAAGCAAATCCGTAAATTGTATTCTTATGCATAATCATAAAAAGATCTTTCGTTAAGGAGATTAAGATCCGCTTAAATATAAAATGGCAAATACAATTATATCATAATTATTGGAGAAGTATGACGTGTCATCATTACTAATTATCTTAGTTAATAAATCTAATTAATTTATATGTTCCGCATTAATGACTTTGATAATTATTGCTATTATAAAAAATTTTAAATTTTGGTATTTTTCGAGATGTTACACATAATCTAGGGTTATGTTATACGTATGATGAAAAATATCTCTATGAGAGATCCCTTGAGAATGTGGGAAGTTGATTCTGGAAACACTAGTGTGGTGGGAATGTATCCTCATTTTGATTAAATAATATAAAACCCTCTTTTGTGGACGTAGCCCAAGGTACGGGTGAACCACGGTAAAATGTTGTCTTTGTGTGTTTTTAAAATGATATGGTTTATTGATTTAGATGTATTTTACTGGTGGTATGAATGTAACTTTTCATGGCTAACTTGAAGGTGCCTCTCTCATTTATAGTTTTCAATATTTATGTTTATGTGTATGCTTATGTCGAATAACTTCTTTGTGAAAATGGGTTTCTGGATTGCTTATGTTTATTCATGGAATAAATGACATAAATATATGTAAGGTTTTGGCAGGCATGGTTAAGTCACCACCACTGAGTACAATTCCCATGAATATATTCAAGGTACAGATGGTAATGTAAATAATGGCAAGGTAAATCATGTGAACACTACTTAGATGATATGTCATCATTAATAGTTATCCATTTGGTTTAAGCAAATTACTAGCATACAAATGCAATGTTTACCTTGCACATAAATATCTTGAGAATTTTTCCATACGTTGACAGGTGCACCCTTAATATGATTGTTTCCCCTCAAGGATGAACGATGAAATTAAATAATATGCAAGTTGATTAATTATTTTACCAATGCAAGTACAATGGACGTTGGCTTTCTTCTTCCATTAAAAAGATCTTAATGTTATGAAAAGTTTTCAAAAATTCATAAATTTACCAACCCTGAAATTTGGGTTCGTTGCAAATGGTATTAGAGCATTAGGTTACAACACTTGGGCCTAATGAGGTCAACATGCGATAAGTAAGTATGAAGGTTGTTAAGTTTACTAATCAAGTGTTTTTGTTTCATTCTGGAATCTTGGAACTGAAATCGACGAGGGGTAATGTCATTCGAAAGTTCAAACTTCAAAGTTCTCCAAAGGGGTAAGGATAATTATTTCATCATTGATTTTCTTACAACATTATGAGGCAGGTATGTTTTCATTATCGTAAATTTTCCCTTGCTAGATACCAGATATAGATATTCACATTATTGTAGGGTATTGTTATGGGAAGTGGCATTTTGTCAAAATGATTTCATGCCTAAACAAATGATTTACTATTTATCAAATTAATTGGTCTTATTACAGAATGATCAAATTGATGTTAGCATGAAAAACAAAGTCAAAAGGATTAAACTAATCGAGGTATGTACGAATAAATGCATGAAAGGTTTTTGAAAGTTACACTAGGATGTAATTATTCTTAGATGAAGGATGTATCGGTATAGATATTGTTTTTATGACCTTTCTGGAATTTTTGTGAAAGGTAATGATTATGTATCATGATTTATTAACTTTGTTAAAAGGAATAGAAGCGAGAAAATCTTTTATGTAGGATTGTTGATTTATAATTATATTGTCCTTTGGTAAAGTACTAAGTCTAGAAGGAATAGATAAAGATATGGAAAACTTTGGCGAAATGTTTTATTACCTTGACAAAACAAAGTATTGTGAAAAGTGTTGTGATCATGCCGCTTGTTTTAAATTCAAATTTCGTAGAGGTATCGTTTAATTCCACATTTTAGCTGTTGATATTCAATTTTTTTCTATCAAAGATTACTAAGTGCATTACCTATGAGCATAACTAGGATAAAAGTATAGTTTTATGAGTATACTCCAAAGGAAGTAATCTTGTTCAATTAGGTGAAGTCACTTGAAACGCCTTCACATTCAATACATGGTTGTCACAACAGATTCATGTATAATGCTATTTTAGAAAATATTGCCTTCATAGGTATATGATCAGGTGAAACACTTGTTGGTATAAGCTATAGTTACTTCTTGGGCGCATTCTTCGAAGTGAAAAGTTGATCCTCAAGTAGCAAAAATAGTATGTACACTTACGTTTTTGATAGTATGCTTATTACAAAAGGATATGTTGTCTTTCTTTTCAGTGGATTCAATAATATGAAGTTTCCTAAGTAATTCTTACCTTGAGTATTGATAGCAAAAATAAATTTAACATACTAGGTTACACGTTCTATTTAAAGGCAGAAACAAATTCATGTGAAAATATATTGACATGTTGAATATTATTCTTGTTAATAAAAAAATAAAAATCGTCATTTTAATGAATGTTAAGATTTTATTACTTAACATAAATTGTATTTCATTTTAGAACTTCCTATCATGATTAGAATTATAAGTATAAGATTAAAAGGTGTATGGAATTGCATGTAGTATTCCTAGGAGTTTAAAATGATTTTATTTAAAAGCATTATGATTCTAATTATTTCTTCTAGGGTTTGTTATAAAGATTGACGTGCATTAAGTTAAAAGATCTTTTTAATAGTAGGAGTTTGATTATAGGAAAAGAAGAATCCTAATATTTTTGTCATTAATTGAGCATGAGATCTTTTAACATCTAAAGTTATTGAGAAAGGAATCTTTAGATGATAAAATCTTCAATTTGAAATGAATCTATATGCAACTAACCGTTTAAATTATGATACTAACATGTTTTTTTGTTAGCAGACTTGACCTCAAACTCACATTAAGGATATTGAAGAGTTTGCATCGAGATGAATTGAAGAGGATGCACAAGTTGATTGAATAAGCATGCGTGTAATGCTATGGAACTAATGTGTTCAGTTGTTGAACATTTGAAGCAGAGAAAATTTTCCTTTATACTAACATTTTAGGAGGTGATTGTGAATTACAACCAATGACATAATCCAAGAGGAACATGAATTATAAAGACCACTTATATAGATAAGTTGAGCTAAATCGCTCAAGAGTAAGTAGTGATTTACTTTACATTTTATTTTGGATTACAAGGCTTAATGAATCATGATTGATGATAAGACTTATAATTGATGATGTGTAATCATCAAAATGCATTGAATATATTTTAATATTTTTGCTATTATGTTGCATGTGGCATGCAAGAAATAATAAATGATTGTTACTAAGTATATTTCCTGGACTCAAACGAGAAGGTTTGAGGGGAAAATGATAATTTCCTGGACTCGGGAAGAGAGGCTGCATCTTGCACTCACTTACTAGTTGTTGCGGGGTGCAACTTCCCTAAATTGTGGTCATGTTCTCCATGGAAGTGGAACAGAGAAGGCGACTCGTTGAATTTTATACTGACCCAAAAGACCTCGGCAATCTTTATATCCATCGAATTGAGCAAGGGCTCACAAAATTTTTCCTTGTGTTGTTAGAATTGAGCACACAAGAGGTTCTCTGAGGAGACTTAACTTTCTCCTTGTGGTGTTAGAACTGAGCCCACAAGAAGATTCGACGAAGGGAGGCTATGTAATGAGTTGCAGAGTAAGACTGTCATATATTTTCCTGGTGAGTTTGCAGAGGGCTCATGTTTTGTATGCAAGTCTCCATGATTGCTGAAATACAAAAGAGTGTTTTGTATGCAACTCTCCATGATTGTTGAAGTGCAAAAGAGTGCTATGTATGCAATTTTATATGAGTACTGAAGTACATGAGCAGGATATGTATGCAAGTTTCCACGATTGCTGAAATACATAACATATTATATGCAAGTCTTCATGATTGCTGAAGTACAACAAATTTTTGTTGAAAGAATTGTTTTATGATATAAGGAAATGTTAATGATTTGTCTTGTAACTAGACTATGAGATGCATTTATGTGAGAATGTTATGAATGCTAGAGTAAGCAAATATCCCCTCAAGGATGAGAAAGAATGATGAAAATTTACTGTTTTGAAATTTGGTATACTTATGTTATGCTAAAGAACATTGGAAGATCTTGTATGATCTGTATAATGTGCAGGATATAAGTGATAAGAGCTTGTGCAAATCACAAAAATGTGAAGACGACCAAAGCAGAAAAATAAAGCAAGTGAAAGATGGCAAAAGGGTGTGAAAGACAAACTGTTGAACACCGAGGATGGTGTTATTCTTAAGGGGAGGAGGATGTCCCTCCAATTTGACCCTAATTATTATTATTTTTGTAAAAACAAGTGTAATTATGTAATTGTTATTGTACTTGTTTGTTGGTGAGGAGCACAAGGCCAAGGCCCCACCAGTAAACCTTGTAAGCTATGTGATTTATGTCACAGTTGTATTTGGGAGTACCTTAGTTAAGAGACTGAGTCCTTTTGCGACCCGCCGTAGAGGGCATGAATCCTCTAGGGGGGAGGAGGTGAAATGGCTTGGAAACCATGGTTTGATGACAGATGATGTCATAGTGCCACAAGCACTTGAGTGAACATTTGAGTTCACCAAAGGTTACTTCTCTTTTGTTATCGGTTAGTCTTAGAGAGGGCTGGTCGAGGTTAACCGTAACTGTCGAGGGGTAGTAAGTGTCTCCTAAGATCTAAAGTTTAACACTAGGTTAATCTATGCTAAAAGCTATTAAGTAAAACTATTAAACTCCTATGGATGTCCTTGACATCCTAGTCCCGACATAGGACGTTAGGGTTTCCATCATCGAAACCCGTTATCTAATTCTTAACGTAAACTAAGCTATTTATCACTTTGAGAAATATTATTAATTATATTAATATTTTGTGATTATTATACCTACAATGCAATTATAAAGAAATTCAAAGATATATGTAAATGCTTATATAGATTTCATATAGGTATATTATTATGAGTATGTATATACCATTGATACATTATAAGACCTATAATGGTCATCAATTACATCGTTATTTGTAATTGTAAATACATGGTAGAGAGGTGCTTATATAACTTGTATGAAATTATTCTTAGTATAAGCATTATATGTATAGAGGGCACTTTTTAATAACACATATTATAAGAATATATGTGTATTGTTGTGCTATGGATACAATATATATATATATATATAATTGTTGTCCATTTATATATATAACAATGGTTATTCAAATAAAGATAACATACAAGTATATACTAAACTGTATACATTGATAGCCAGAACTAAAGGTTGTTGGAACCACCTTTTGGCAAAATAAGAGTTTGTAGATAAGTTAAAATCTTGTCTAGAATGGGATAATTAAGAAGTTAGTGGTGCAATTTATCTAAATGATGAAAACGCATATATATATAAGCTGAATTTCGTATTAGAGACTCTTGAATATGTCTTGATGACACAAAGTAAGCTATATATATATATATATTAGTATGACTATAAATCGTTTTATAAATTTGTATTCTGATACAAGTGATACATACATACAAAGGAATTATTATGAATAAATTCAAGTATAATACAAGAGATGTAACTTGTATGTATTCATGGGTATGATACGAATAAATTGCAATTAGGTATCAAAATATAGTTTTGATGATTTTGTTTTGCCTCCACCTATTAAATTAAGCAATTTATTCCTTCACCAAGAGTGGCGAGAGTGGAACGCCAGCTAAGTGAACATAGTATTCTTATTTTGAAGGAGTAGTGGGCTGGCATGCATTGCATTAACTACCCAAGTTAAAAATAATCATTGGAATGGACATAGTTGTGGTGAGTTGTCTCCATAATGGAATAACCCTATCTACTATCACCAAATGATTCTGCGTGGAGCACGAAGAGACTCCTATCATTTCCATTTTCCCTATTTTTGTAGAACACGTGAACTCCTTACCTGGGAGTGGGTTTGTATACGACGTAGGGGGGATGCGCATTAGTAGAGCAGTGGAGAGTAGTATATCTGTGTTTTTGAGGGAGAAGCATGATCCATTTTATTAATGGGTGTAGGCTTTTTAGGCTGCCACAATCTTCTTAAACTGAAAACCTAGACAACCTTCACCCCCACGACTTGCTGGAAACATGGGATAGGTGTTTGAGAGGGATTTTCCTCATGGTTGGCGGAATCTCCAAGGAGAGATGACTCGGCTGGTATTTATGCGTACACTCCACCTCTGTGAAGGGGGATATGCCGATTGGTGTTTGGAATCGCTAATAAGGAGAGGAGGGCGATTGTCCCTTCGGGAATTGGGGTTCATTGTTTTGGAATGTCTTTGGGAAAGGACGGCTCAGAGAGCTCGATCCCCGTCCTTGGCTTGATCTCTGTGGCTCTTGACGAAATGTAATATCCAGTTCTCAAAGTTTGGAGTTTTATTTTAATCGTGATGTTGGGGGTTTGGTTCATTATAAGCCCGAACCGTGGTGTTGATAAATTATTTGTGGTCTAAATTATGATGTGGAAATTCTACACGGCGCAGAGACTGGGGATAGGATGGCTGTAATAGCCTGACCCAAAAGCGATGGTCCCTCTGCGTGCAAACTGGGTGTTATCCCTTGAGTCCTATTTTCTAAAGTGTTTTAATTATAAACCAATGACTGTAAATACCTTCTGTGCCACGGCTATGTTGCTGCTGCGAACTAAGCGTGTATTGTTGCTTGCCTTTGATAAAATAACCCCCACATTTATAAATATATCTTGATGCTGCTATGATTCAAGTGTAGATCTATGCTTGTATTTTGGAGGATAGGGTAGACCTCTGTTTTCTCTGCAAGATCTCTAATTGGTGAAATGAAAATCATATTCGCTACTTGTGTATAGAGAAAACACAAATCTGTCTTGTATGATTAAATTTAGTTCTCGATTGGTATTTTTGTTTGGCTTCTCTCTGTGGCTGCTGCGCCATTGTGGAGGATAACCCTGTGTGTTATTTCGTTTTACTTATTTTTCATTTTTGCTGCGTGAGCACAAGAATGGGGAAGGGATCCCCCATATCATTGAATGTTTCACCTATGTTTTTATCCATGCCGCTTGCTTGCTTGCACGCTTGCTGCACTGAGTTTGGTGGGCATCGTTGGGCAAGCGTGAAGCTTGATCCAGGAGAACTCTGAGTTTATCACTCTGTGTTTAATTTATTGATGCTGTGATAAACTTGTTAATGTTTATACAAGTCATGGATAGAGCAAGTGTTTAGCTGGATGCTGTGATAACTTTGTTCATATTTATTTAAGTTAACGATAGAGCAAGAATTTAGCTTGATGATGTGATAACCTTGTAGTGTTTATATAAACGGTCGATAGGAAAGCATTTGGATTGGATGTTTTGCTAACTTGTTAATGTTTATATAGGCTGAGCTGAAGTAATTTTCGGTTCTATCTTGTCTCTGATTTATTTACTTGGTTTAATCTTGTTGATGCAAGAATCGTGATGATGGGTGTACCGGTTTAATCTTTCGGTAAGGTCTGCCAAGCTAGGGTTTTTTTCTTTAGTAAATTTTGGGCTTGATAGTTCACTATTTTATTATTCAAGAGGGTGATAAAAGGTTGGTATCAGTGACACAAGCTTCATTCTGTGTCTAACGCCTTGTTTCTATAACACAAGCTTTAATTATGTGTTGAAGGCTTTAATTCTGTGTTGAAGGCTTTATTTCTGTGTGGAAGGCCTTATTTCTGTGTTGAAAGCTGTATTTTTGTATCACCAGTCTTCTTTCTGCGTTTGTGATGAGGATCTTTTAAATAAATAAGCAATCTCAAGGGGGTATCTAGCTTGTCATTTTATAGTACAAGTAGGTGTACTCTTAGCATACTTATATAATTATTATGGGACAACACCTATAAGTTGTGTTCCCTTGTTTTTCCTATTATAGTTCATGATCCTTAAGTAGAAAAGCCTTTGGATGTAAGGCCACTATATCTTGTAGAAGTAACGTACATAATCTAGGGTTATGTTATACGTATGATGAAAAAGCTCTCTATGAGAGATCCCTTGAGAATGTGCGAAGTTGATTCTGGAAACACTAGTGTGGTGGGAATGTATACTCCTTTTGATTAAATAATATAAAACCCCCTTTTGTGGATGTAGCCCAAGGTATGGGTGAACCACGGTAAAATGTTCTCTTTGTGTGTTTTTAAAATGATATGGTTTATTGATTTAGATGTATTTTACTGGTGGTATGAATGTAACTTGTCATGGGTAACTTGAAGGTGCCTCTCTCATTTATAGTTTTCAATATTTATGTTTATGTGTATGCTTATGTCGAATAACTTCTTGGTGAAAATGGGTTTTTGGATTGCTTATGTTATTCATGGAATAAATGACATAAATATATTGAAGGTTTTGGCAGGCATGGTTAAGTCACCACCACTGCATACAATTCCCATGAATATATTCAAGGTCAAGATGGTAAGGTAAATAATGGCAAGGTAAATCATGTGAACACTACTTTGATGGTCTGTCATCATTAATAGTTATCCATTTGGTTTAAGCAAATTACTAGCATACAAATGCAATGTTTACCTTGCACATAAATATCTTGAGAATTTTTCCATACGTTGACAGGTGCACCCTTAATATGATTGTTTCCCCTCAAGGATGAACGATGAAATTAAATAATATGTAAGTTGATTATTTCTTTTACCAATGCAAGTACAATGGACATTGGCTCTCTTATTCCATTAAAAAGATCTTAATGTTATGAAAAGTTTTTAAAAATTCATAAATTTACCAACCTTGAAATTTGGGTTCGTTACAGTTACCATGATTGGCGGCTTCCACCTCCAGATCCGAGCCAACTCAGCTTGTTTATGTCCCACCCATTCCCAAGCTACTAATGCACCATCTACTTTTGTATACTGTAACATTAGTTTCCAGTATTATAATTATTTTGATTGTGATCGAAACTCCATATTATTCAACTTTCGCATATTAATTTTCAATATTATAAATATCCTGATTGGTTTGAAAGTTCATAACACATGGTTTGACGTGTCATAGTTATTCTAAATATGATCAAAATTTCATATTACATAGATTTTACATATTAGTTTTCAGTATTATAATTATTTGATTGTGATCGAAACTCCATATTATTCAGCTTTCGCATATTAATTTTCAATATTATAAATATCCTGATTTGTTGAAATTTCATAACAAATGGTTTGCAGCGTCATAGTTATTCTAAATATGATCGAAATTTCATATTACATATCTTTTACATATTAGTTTTCAGTATTATAATTATTCTGATTATGATCGAATTCCTAAATTATACGGTTTCCACATGTTATCTCTCATCGTATGATTGTTCTAATTATGATCGGACAATCAAATTATATAGTTTCATATGTTAGTTTCTATTATTATAATTGCTCTGTTTACGATCGACCATCCCTAAATCTTGAAAAGTTGATCTCATATAAATCCCGCCATATTTAATCCCAATCGACATCATTTAAATGAAAGGAATAAAGTTATGCGTGAATCTCATAAATATTCATGGTAAAATAAAGTTATGTTTTTCCATTCATAATTGGTTGTTGTAGAGGAAGTTATACCTTGCAATTTATAAATATATGTTGTTATTGAGGGTATGTTTGCAGATCATAAATAATTATTGTAAAGAAAGTTATATTTGCAATGAGGAAGTTATACTTTGCAATTTATAAATATCTCTTGTTATTAAGGTTATGTTTGCAGATCAAAATAATTATTTTAAAGAAAGTTATATTTGCAATTCATAATTATTTATTGTAAAAGAAGTATACATGACTCTCAAATCATGGTATCTATTGTGATTATAGTTATTGCCTTAAAAATAGATATATGATTACGGTGTATCAATTTTAGGTAAAAGGGAGGAGAAACCATTTAACTGTCTAAGAATAGTTGCTTTGGGGGTTGAGGGTTTATGGTATATCTAAATCTTTATATAATGTTACAAAAAGGAGGATAAAACATGTGGTTGTATAATTGAATGTATTAGTGATAGGGAAATAATGGGACTTATAAAGATCTATTTCATTCATTTAGAAGATGGTAAGATGCATGAAGGAAATTATAAGGAAACAATGCTTAGGATACCTAAAATATTCTACTTTGTTTAACATAGCTAGAGAATGAAATGATTTTTGTATAATACCTAAGTATGATTGATGGTTGATTTAATAAATGAGGAATTTATTTTGATTCACATCATTTCGTATATATTATATTTGAGACTTTATATATATACACAAATATTCATAGGAAATTATATATATGTATATATATATACCCACTAAGTGACCCACCTTATTATCTATAGGTAAAAAAAAAATAGCGACGACGACTAGTCTCTACATTTGGTAGAATAGAATGACCTAGGATGAGAATAGAAATTAAGATAAAGCGTAGCGTCGAAAGCACGAGAACAAAAATTAACTTCGGGACGAAGTTATTTATAAGTAGGGGTGTATATAGTGCCCCTAGACTACTGTAGACCTTGAGGGAACCTGTTGAGTGACTCGACTGATTGAAACGTTAATAAAATGACCCTTTGATTTTATATTGAGTATGTTCATGACTAGGATTGATTTTGAATCAATAAAATAATGATATATGTGTATCTGGATAGTTGATGTAAATGAATGATTACATGTTGTTTAACGATTAAATTTGATTATGAAAAATGTACATGTGAATGATGCTTAACGACTAGCTGTATGATCGAATATGTGATGAGAACGAAGAAAGTAAATATTGACGAAATACATTTCTGATTAGATGAATGAGTAATGTTATGAGTAAACTATAAATGCTTAACGAAGTAGCAGATTTTATGAATCAAATTATGATAATTGAGTATAGTACTACTAATGTATGTTTGTGAGAAATGTGTGTAGCGGCAGGTGAAACGGTTCACCGACGAACACACAAAGGAATTGAAGGGTCGTAGAGTATGGATAAATCACACACGGAAGAACGACGACAGTGTCGACTTCCTACGGAATCTCATGGCCGAGTTCAAAAGCCCTTATCCGCTTACTCGGGGTCGCGTGAAGTCGTGTGATGTGGACCACAATGGAGTTGGTCACGTACGAGTTGGGGGGAGCGTAGTAAGAACGAACCTACTCCCCAGTGCCATTAGTCCTCAATAGCGTGTAGACGGAGGATTGAAAATAATGGATCCTAAATCCCTACATGAAGTTCCCGCAAGTCAAATGAAAAGATATCGGTAGAAGGACCCGACGGTGTGGTACCTTACCGAGAAACGGAAAGGATGGACGCATGGAACCGACGATGTGGTGCCTTACCAAGAAATGGAAACGACAGATGTCTGGACCCGATGAAGTGGTGCCATGTCGGGGAAATGAAGTTAAGGAATGGGGAGGCCCAACGACGCGGCACCAGAATCCTAGTAAAAATGATTGTTAAACTTAATTGCATAAAAACGTATAAATTGCACCTAGAACATTTATTTAGAAAAATGTATTTTAGTACTTTAAACAATAGAAATTCGTACTTGAGACATTTGCACGTAAAAGAATATTCTAGCATTTAAAATCATATTAATTGTTATTTATGCATTTGCACATAAAAAGATATTTTGGCATTTAAATAATAGCAATTGTTATTTATGCATTTGCACATAAAAGAATATTTCGAGTATTTAAAATAATATAAATATTTATTTAGGAGCAAAATAGAATCCTAAGCATAGACATCTATTCAACTCCACTTACACCACAAATTTAGGAGTTAAGTGAAACATCTTGGGGACAAACATGAGCAAACTTAGGAATGTTGGTGCATCTCCTAGAAAAACTTACACATGGATGGGTGAGTTTTATTTAATTAGAAATTTAATAAAATAAATATTATTGCATGGAGCGACATGTGTCGCAAGGGATTTTCCTACTTAAGGAAGGCCTTGGGAAGGGAGAAGGGACCCAGTTTTGGATGGTTATTGTAATCTTGAAAAAATGAGTGACTTGTTGCTATTGGGGTTTGGCTAGAAATTCTTGTGGGGGCGAAACCCATTGAGGAGTTTCTTGAATGGTGTGTGTGAGATCTACGACCCGAAGCTTGGGGGTGGCCATGCGACTGAAAGCATGAGCCTATGGTTGGGTGGAGAAGCTAACGGTTGCTTCGCCAATGGATAAACGAGCTTTGCCAGAGGGATTCTACAGAATATGCGGACGACAATGACATACGGTTGACAGGTTATGGTTTTGTCTATATTTACTAAGTTATTTAGTTAGTTTATTTATTTCTCTAGTGATTATGGTATCTAATTTGTTTTTGTATTAGTCTGTTAAGTTTCAGGTTCAGTTCACAAGGACCCTACAGGAGGGGCCCTGCATGCTCTTCTTGTAATTGAGAATTAGCATAAGTAGGGAGAAGGGTTCCTTTAACAAAAATCCATTAGAGGGTAGAATATTGTCTTATTGCAATGTTTATGATATGCATGATTGGTATTTGTTTATATTTACTTATTGTGTGATAAAATAGCTCTTGCATGTCTTTAATGGCTTTAATGATCTATGAAGACTAATGTGAGAGTTATATGTAGTTTGAATAGTATTATGGTTGCGATTTCATTATATTTTCAAAGTTATGGAAGCTCCAACAATTAGATAATATCATCCATTGGATGCCCAATCATTCTTAGAGATCAAGGGACTCAATTTCAGAGTTGTTGCTACAAGATAGTATATTTCTAATCTAGTATTTTTAAGAGGATGAAGAAATTTCTCTCTCATCTTTCTTACCAATGACAATAAAAACCCAATGCCTCCTTCCTTGGGTTGATTTACCTCCTACTGGATGTTTTTTTATAATTGTTGAGAATTTGTATTTCTCCCTAGGGTGATTTTTTTTTGATTGGGGAAATTTTATCATTTTTAAGGGGGATTTGTATTTCCAATGGAATTTTTCTCCATGCTTACAGGGTGAGTTTGTTTTTCCAAAGCTGAATTTATCATTGCTAGGAAAAATGGGTACATTGCTTGGGGAATTTCTATGTGTGAATTTATCATTGTTAGGGTGAATTGGTATTGCTTGGGGCATTTCCATGTGTGTATGGGCATTTTTAGCCCTACTAGGAAAGTTTAGTTGCTAGTTGGGTGTGTTGTTTTCTTGTTGAGGACTGTACACACCTGTCTCAATAGTTTACTCTCTAGTTGGTCAATTTACCTTCCAGATAAGTGTATTTCATAGTTGGGCAATGATTTAGGAAAACTTCGTCCCCCTTGGATAGGTCAAGAAATGATTTCAACTCATTGATAAATGTTAAGACTCAAATATTGTTGACTAGGTGGTAATAAAGTTAATGTTTTTGTTTGTTGTGAACTTTCTTTTGGGATTGGACATATTAAAGTGATTTGGTTTGGCATAGAGTGAATCTTCTTCACTCACCATTCATTTTAGTAATCAAATTATCACATGATTTAATAACCATCTTTTTATTCCTGTTAAATGGGAATGGTTATCACATGAAGCTTGGAGGCGGACTTCAGTCAATTGAACTATTTACATTCATGGATAGTTAGTTCAAGCATCAAACTATCCAACAATGTCTATCCTAGCATGATATCTCAAAGCTATCAAAGATCCACAAGTTACCAGAGCAATTCATAAGGATGGTATTGTAATTAATAAACCATGAGCATCTCTATCAAATTGAGTTTCCACATGGGAGATAAGTGTAATCCATTGATAAAATATAGAGAATTTTTTAGCACCTATGTAAATAAGATCCTTCAATTGGGCTTCTCTAAGTTGCTTGGAGAAGAACCCTAGAGAGAAACTAACGATGTCCACAAGTTTGGACTTTCCAACCTTGTTAAGCCCAATTATGGTCATGAAGTTCTAATTTCCCCCATGTCTCCTTCGGTTGCTCTCCTGAGTAAAACACCTATCTTCACCCTCCTTTTCCTGGTTAGCCTTGGGGGGCGGCTGGGCATGTTTGTTCTGGGGGCAGTCTCTGCTGAGATGACCATATTCATATACGGAAGGAATAAATGAATGAACGACAGTCTCTCCTGAGATGAACAGCATTCATATACGAAAACTCTTCCAAGCGATTTCAAAAAATATCTGTACAAAGAGTTGAAGAATTTAGCAGAAAAGGGTGTTCTTGTGAGGACTTACAATTTGTTCAAGCTTGCAAGGAAGTCACATGCAAATTCAGCATCAGATTTTGTGAAGATGGAATTTCCAAGAAGAGTAAGAAGCCCTAATGTAAGCAAAAAATCCACCTCTTCTATGCCCATTGAGATTAGTGAAGATGATGAATCTTCTATGCCCATTGAGATTAGTGAAGACGATGAATCTTCTATGCCCATTGAGATTGATGACGACGTTGAATATTCACATGAAGTCGAGGAGGAAACACAAGATGTTGATCCCGGTGGATCTGGTTCCAAAGTCTTCATTTTCAACGGCACTGTGCAAATCAATGCACATTTTAAGTAATCATTTTTGTTTTGTTTTGCTTTAGCAAATATTAAGGAAACAAAAATACTGAAAATTAATGTTACGTAATATATATGAACATATGTAAATATGGAAGTGATATCGAATTAGAGAAATAATGAGACTGGGTCGAGTAGGTTTTGTTCTATATAAGTGTTTAGAAAATGAATTTTTAATAGGCACTGTTATGGTATATATGTTTTGTAATATACCGTGTTCTAGGTTTTATATCCTCGTCTTTTGCGGGAGTAAGTATCTTATCCTGGAAGTTTTATACATGCTTATGAAATTAAATTTATATACTGAAATATCTATTATGTAGTTGAGAATTAAATGTTACTTGGGTGGTGTATAACTCTTTTGGATTTGAATGGGATGTATATTCAATTCACACAATAGTATAATACTGTGTTGCTATATTTAATCTGAATTGTTTGTGGTTTAGAATATTTTCTAAACGTTCCCAAAGTTACATAACTTAGATGTGTTGGTTAATATTATTTTCAAACATTTCTAATTATAATATAAAATGGAGTTTCAATTTAAAACAGTAGTTGCAAGCGGAAAGAATATTTTCTCAATTGCAAATTTAACTATGTTATTCCTGAAAGGGTTTCTTTAACTTATTTGAAATTTGCAGCATGGATTTGGAATCAATTTGTGACTCAAATTATAATAATAGTTAGTCTTGAAAAAGGAGATCTAGTTTATGTGCTATTGGATTTCGAGTGCGTATTTAGTTGGTGAGAGAAGTTGATTTTTGTTAATTTTAAATCGATTATGGCATATTTTATTTTTTAAAAGTATGGGAGTAGAAGCCAATTTAAGTTACCATAAAATTTATTTTAAATTAGATATATGATTGCAGAGCTCATTTCAATACTCATTAAATATGGAAGAGCTCATTTGAATCCTAATGTGATTTTCATTTAAAGTTTGTAATTTGAAACACAGTAAGTAGGTGATACCTAAACTGTGAATCCCAATGTGATTTTCATTTAAAGTTTGTAATTTGAAATATCTTAGATCTTAAATACATCACATTCTTGGGTGTTAAATGGGCTAGCTTGTTAACTCGTCTTCTAAAATACCTTTATGGTTCAGGGACTGGGTGAACAAGACCTTTTGAGGTCTTCCTTGTGGAATACCAACTTGAGCTTTCTTTGTTTGGAGTCACCAGATGAGCTTTACAAATTTGTAGGTTTAACTCATCAAATACCATGTAGCATACTACTAAAATCCAGGAAATATACTTTGTTTTTTCTACATACAGCTCGAGGCTGTGGCAACAACGCCAAAAATATAATAAACATAACATATAAATAAGTAATTAATAATAAATGGCTCTAAGGGTCATAACAGACGGTCAAACAGAAGTTGTTAACAAACACTTGGAAGCTTACTTTCGTTGTTTTTTAACCCATAAGAAAAATAAGTAGTTCCAATAGTGTTGTATCTTGCACATGGTGATCTCTACTTACCACACAGCAGCTAAAATGACTTCTTTAAAAGCCCAATATGGTTATGAATCCCTCCAAAGTGGAAGGATTTTTCTAAGTGATACAAAAGTTTTGGGAGTCATAAATAAACTAGATAAAAAAAAGTAATTCAAATACTCAAGGATAACTTAACCATTGCTTGAAATCGTATGAAGCAGCAAGCAGACCACCATAGAACTGAGAGAGAAGTTTTTAGTTGGAGAGAGAAAAAAGCAGGCTCCTAGGTTTTATGGACCATATTAGATTAACAAAACGATCAATCAAGGAGCATATGGATATGAATTACCAGATAAGAGTCATATCCACAACATATTTAATGTGTAATGTCTTAATAAAAAGTAAACCATCGAACATTTATGTTTCATGTTACCACCGAAACCCTCACCTTACGTGCTAAAGCCCAAAATGCACAGAGAAAGACCTAGGGAACTAGATAGAGGGTATCCAATGCCACCACAATAATTTAGATTTATACTTTATACCAAAGTAATTGGTCTTTAGGATAACCGGTATCCTTAAAACTACCCAAATATGACTTAGAAAATAAAAGTTGAATGCTAATTTTGCAGATTTAGTACCGTTTATATATATATATATATATATATATATTGTTTTTAATTTGATGGTTAAGTAAGATTAATGCCAAATCCTTTTATTGAGCTAATTAACCATAATGGATTAATTAAGTGTCTTCTAGGGCTGAAAATTATAAATGAGATGGAGTAAACTAAGTTGATATGCCATGCTAGGGTGGCTAATATAATATGTAAATTAACACAATGCTGGAAATGAAACAAGAAACACCCTCTTGTAGCATGCGCCCAAGTAAAACAATAGATCATGCATCAATGAGAGTGACAATTTGCAATTTATCTGATTTATCTCCTATTACTTTCTCTTTAAATATAAGTAACAAATATACTATAAAAAATAAAAAACTCACCAAACCCCATTGCTAGTTTGAGACCTCAACAATTGCTCTTCTTTGGAACAAGATTGCTCTTAATATAAAGTCCCTTTGATGCATATACAGATTTGAAGCATAAATTCCAGCCAGCATGAAGATGGATGATAAATGGATGCTGCAAGAAAAAAAATAAACCCAGAAAAAAAAAGTCTTCAATATTAATCTCCAGAGAAAAACTCCAATTCTTCAACAACAACAACAACAAAAACCATAGGAATAGTTTTTTTTTTATATAGAGAGAGAAACGACTCAAACTCTCCTTGACATCAAAATAGTATTATTCCCCATGATATCTCCTAGATCTACTCAAAAGATGCCAAAAATAGTTACATAAAAATAAAGAAATTAAATTATTAAATGCTATGCCACATGTCTCAATGAAAGGCCAAGCGCTCCTCAAAAGATGGTGAATATAGCTGTTATATGTTTTCTCCGAGGGAACGCTCCTCCAAAAATAGCATGTGATGAGTCAAAATATGAAACGCTCTCTCTCCAACGAAGCAAAAATCGAGTCCAATGAGTAGTAAAGTAATAGCGAGGGTCTAGTAAAGTGTGCAATGCATGACCCTCATAATATCAAACATAGCTCCATAAT
Source organism: Larix kaempferi (assembly GCA_027924585.1). Taxonomy (NCBI): domain Eukaryota; kingdom Viridiplantae; phylum Streptophyta; class Pinopsida; order Pinales; family Pinaceae; genus Larix; species Larix kaempferi. The sequence goes on along the minus strand of BSBM01000594.1, from coordinate 1,843,201 downwards.
CCTCAATCCATGGAGCGCTCCACCAGAAGTGGTAAAAAACATAGATCCATCCATAATAGAAACCAAGAGCACGGAAGGAACCCAAGCACATAAGTACTCATGATCACATGTACAATAGCATAGAATAACATGTTCATCCATAGCTGCGAGATATCCTCATACAAAGGGAATGTCCTCAACATGTGTGCCCCAAACCCCCATACATGACTCAAAATGATGCTACAAAGGTGCGCCCTAGAAAATAGGTGTTAACGAATGGCAAGGATGCCTCCAAATATGTGTATAGATGCCAACACGTGGAGCACTAATCACCATCAAAGGGTCCATCAACCAAGGAAATGTCAAGCTCCAAAACCATTAGCCTAAAGAATGAGTTGACTTGTGATCAGAGGATCATCCCTATGCACTCCTTACCATATTGGGATATAGGTTATCTCACATGCCCTTAGGGGTCATTCTGATATACCACAAAATACGAAAGGGGTCTCCTTCGCAATTGAAGGTTCTCCGCTAGGTGCTACCAGGCATTTTATTTAGTCTACAAGGGATGAGGGATAATTTTAAAAACCTTATAGCTCAGTCCCTTAAAGTGCTTTGACCAACGTATGGACAAGTTGCACCTATGGGGCAAATCCCATGTTACCACTTAGGCCGCCCAAGGAACTTAGGCTCCTTGGGAAAATCAACACTAAAAACCTATGTTCACTCACAAACATGATAGAAGGGGGATATTGCACAAAGAAACCCAAGTGCATTGTTCAACGGACATAGACTTACAGATTGATAGACATACATAATAGCTAGGAACACCATAGAACATAGCTAGGCATTAGGGATCTCTTGCGCACTATATTCCCTGAACAGCCGGACATTCTACACTATAATAAAAAAATGACTAGACATTTAGTTGCAACATCTAAAACAACCATACCATCTTTTGGCAACAACTAGAACAACAATATATTTAGTTGCACCATACATCCACACATTTATATTTTGTGTACCACACTTGCATACAAAGCTTACTGTACACTAAATTCTTTTTTCTCATAATCACCTCTAGTTTTTCCTTCTTTCCTTTCTTCCTAACTCACTTTAAAATTCCTTCACCTTATATCTTCACTCATCGTAGTCATACTATCTACATTTTATCCCTTCTTCTCTCTTTCTTTATTATTTGTCTTTTTGAAAATTTACTTCCTTTGAATTAGCCCTTTAATTTTCCATTTATAGGCTGAGCAAGGCTAATTGTAATGGTTTATTCTTTTATTTAAAATATCTATCAAAGCATATCGTTCATTATCACTTTGTGATTGATTTCAACAATATTCGTCATTTGTGGCTACAGGAATTTTAACTGTGAAGTGTAATGTCAAACTCTAGACTTAGCCCTAGTCTTTTCCATTAGTCCTGGTCTTTTTCATTACTAGATCGAAGTACATTTGACTAATTTAGAGTGGGTGGTTGTTTATGAACTTGGGTGGAATGGATAACAATCTGATAACTCAACCACTCGTGCTAAACCCAATTGACTAGTGAGTAGTTATTATTATGTAAATATAATAAATAATTCTTAAATCTTGAAGGTTGGAGGCAGAAATAAACACAAAGATTATGCAGAATGAGTTATGGCTCTTCAATCTTTATTGATAAACGGAAGATCAACTAATGCATTACAAACCAAATCTGAATGTGTATTTAATCACTTATGGAAACCCTAAAACGTATAACCTAGCTTTTGCATGCATGCAAAGCATGTTGTTGCATGTTTTATTAACTGAACTTCTAAATAGGAACTAAAGTAAAAGCTAAAGCTAAATCTAAGCTAACAGAAGTAATCACTATTTCTAACACTCCCTCTTACTTACTACTGCTAACTACTGCAACTTTTACAATGCCTAAATTATCTCTATGGGTTTCAAAAATTTCTTTTGCCAATGGCTTTGTGAATATGTCAGCCAATTGGTCAATCGATTTACAATGCTCAACATGAACTTCACCATTGTTAACAAGTTCTCTTATGAAGTGATATCTGGTATCAATGTGCTTGCTTTTCTGGTGAAAAACATGGTTCTTGGATAGAGCGATTATTGAATTGTTGTCACAATAGATTGTTGTTGGTCTGTCTTGTTTCTGTTGAAGACCTTATAAAACTTTGTGTAACTAGACTGCTTGACATGTTGTCGATGTTGCTTCTACATACTCTGCTTCTACTGATGAAAGTGTCACAATGTGCTGCTTCTTGGATGCTCATGAAATCACCCCTAATCCAAGATGAAAAACATGACCGGAAGTGCTCTTCCTATCATCCAAACTTCCTACAAAATCACTGTCAGTGAAACTTTTCAAAACATCATACTCAGTGCTTGAGTATAAAATTACATAGCTTGAAGTCCCTGCAACATATCGTAATATCCTTTTGCTAGCTTGCCAATGCAAGTCTTTGGGAGACTCCATGAACCTGGAAATCAAGCTGACATCATACATAATATCTAGTCTCGTAGCTATGAGATACATTAGACTTCCTACAACTCTCTTAAACAATGTTGCATCTACTTTGGGACTGTCATCTTCTTTGCTCAACTATGTACCTGTTGCCACTGGTGTAGGTGTTAGTTTGCAATTAAGCATTCTCAATCACTTAAGAACTTCATTAACATATTTACTTTGAGAAATAATCATACCTTTTTCTAACTATTCTAACTCTAATCCAAGAAAGAACTTCATTAATCCAAGGTCTGTCATCTCGAACTCTTTCTTCATAGCTTCCTTAAAATCATCTATTGACAGGTCACCTGTAAAAATCATATCATCAACATATAAACAAACTATCAAAATTTGTCCTTGTTGATTTACCTTTGTGTAAAGTGTTGGTTCGCTGCTGCTTCTACTAAAACCATTTTTGATTAGATAAGAATCAATTCTGTTGTACCAAGCTCTTGGAGCTTGCTTGAGCCCATATAGAGATTTCTTCAACTTGTAAACTTTATCTTCATGTTCTTTGATTTCATACCCATGTGGCTGCTCCACATAAATTTCTTCTTCAAGAATTCCATTCAAGAATGCCGACTCGACATCCATCTGATACACTTTCCATCTATTTTGGGCTATTATTGCTAAGACTGCTCTTACTGTGTCCAATCTTGCCACTGGTGCAAAGTTTCTCAAAAATCAATTCCTGGTTGTTGTGAGAAACCTTCTGCTACTAACCTTGCCTTGTACCTATCAATCTCACCTTTTTCATTGAGTTTGGTCTTATAGACCCACTTCACACCAATGGATTTCTTATTTTTTGGCAGGTCAACTAGGTCCCATGTACCATTTCTCTCAATGGAATCTATCTCTTCGTCCATAGCTTTTACCCAATGCTCTTCTTTTACTACCTATTCATAAAACACAGGTTCACTAGCAATAAAAGCATAATTGGTATTTGCATCCAATTCATCATAAATATCTTCCAATCTTCTGGTATTTCTATTACTGTGATCAAATTCATTACCTGATTGCGGACTTGATGCTTCACCTCGAACTGAGTTTCTAGGTGTTCTTGCTGGAGTATTTGCTGTTGGTGAAGATGCTACTGGACCCTGTTGTCCAATTAGCTCCTCTTCTTCTTCATATTCTAGTTGAGTTATTGCAGCTCCCACACCCTTGTCTATGGTTGCATTCCATGACTCTTCCTCCTTGAACAACACATCTCTGTTGAAGATAACATTTTTGGTAATAGGGTTATACAGTTTGTAGGCTTTAGATTCTTCTCCGTTTCCAAGAAAGATACATTTGTCACTACTATCGTCTAGCTTTTTTCTTAGCTATTTAGGAACATGACCATAAGCAATGCAACCAAATATTCTGAAATGAGAAATATTACAACTCATACCTATCCATGCTTCTTCTGGTACTCTATTCTTTACAATTTTGGTGGGAGAACTGTTTATCACATGAACTGCACAAGCCACTGCATCTCCCCAAAAATCATGGGACACGTTTCTTCCTTTTAGCATGCTCCTTTCCATATTCACGATGGTTCTATTTTGTGAGTTCTGCAACACCGTTCTACTGAGGTGTATAGCTTGTAGTGAATTTCCTCTTGATTCCATGATATTTGCAGTAATAATGAAATTCCTTTGAGTCATACTCTCCCCCTCCATCTGATCTCAATACTTTGAGTTGATAACCACTATGTTTTTCAACCAGAGCCTTAAATTCCTCAAACTTGCCAAAAGTTTCAGACTTCTGACGAAGAAAATACACCCATGTTTTTCTACTAAAATCATCAATAATTGTAAGAAAATAATAGCTTCCACCAATTGACTGTTTCTGCATTGGACCACACAGATCAATATGAATAAGTTCTGGAGGTGCATGTTCTCTTCGAGACATACCTTTAGGAAAGCTATCCCTGTGCTGCTTTGCAATGATCCAACACTCACAACTATTTGCTGGCTCCTTCATAGGGGGTAATCCTTTTACCATCCCTTTCTGTTGCAACAACTTGAGACCACCAAAGTGAAGATGTCCATATCTGAAATGCCATAACCAATAATCATCCATGCATGTGGCTTTTTTAGCAAAAGAGATTACCTTGCTACTGCAATTCATGACTAATGGATACATCTTGTTCCTAGTCACTTGTACTTTAATGATCAACTGTCTATTTGGGGGTTTGTCATAGACTTCACATTTTGATCCATCAAAGACAAGTTTGTATTTCTTTTCAGTAAGTTGCCCAATGCTAAGCAGATTATGCTTCAATCCTGGAGCATAATATACATCTGTGATTATCTTTTGTTGGCCTTGTTTGGTCAGAATGTTGACCACTCCTTTGCCAAGAACTGGAACTACCTCATCCTTGTCGACTTTGACCTCTGTCTTCACTGATATATCTAGGTATACAATTAGACCTCTATCACCTGTCATATGGTTACTGCAGCCACTATCTAAAAGCCAAAGTCCCTTTGGGATTTCGTGTGCAGCATGACATGTAAGAAATAACATATCTTCTTGATTCTCAGAGGTATTAGTCACATTGGCATTTTGTTTTTCCTGATCAAACTTTTTCTTTCTACATTCATGAGCATAATGGCCAAATTTATTGCAATAATAACACTCAATATTAGATTTATCTGACCTTTTTTGTCATAGTTCCCGCCTTCGTGGTTATGATCGTGATCTTGATCTTCCTTTCCATTACTTCGGCCACCTTTTCCTCTTCCTCTTGATCCTCCTCTTCCTTTGCCTCTTCCTCTACCTTTTGAGAATAAGACTTGTGCTTTGAAAGCATTCTCCGGAGAGGACTCTTCATTCCTGTCGATTCTGGATTCATGTGCTAGTAGCAATCCGGTGAACTCATCTATAAAGAGAGTACTCAGATCCTTTGCTTCTTCAATCCCTGCAACTTTCAGATCAAATTTGTGGGGTAGGGATCTTAGAACCCTTTCAACCACCCTTTGATCTTCGATCTTTTCACCATAGGTTTTCAGCTGATTAACAATCCCCATGACTTGGGTCATGAAGGAATCTACTGAGTCTGATTCTTTCATCTTCAGATCTTCAAAATCTCTTCTTAGGTTTTGGATTTTAGCTGTTTGTACTTTACCAACACCTTGATAACTAGTCGCCAAGGTTTCCCATGCTTCTTTGGCATGTAATGAAGCTGATATATTTGGAAATACGTTGTTATCCAAAGTGTTCATTATGTAATAAAGTTCCTTTGCATCCTTCTTCCTATGAATTCGTAGGGTATCCTTTTCTTCATTTGATAGGGCTTGATAAGCTGCATCATCTACTGGTTCGGAATATCCATTCACGACATATTCCCACACATCTTCCGATTTGAGATAAGCCTCCATCCTCGTGGCCCAGACATCATAGTCATTTTTCCTTGTAAGAAGATAAATCTGAGACTGATTGTTGCTGCTAGAATCCATAGACGCTGCAGAGTCTTTCACTGGCTTATTAAAAAAAATCTCCTTCCTTTATTTTTTTAAATGACTCCTCTTCACTTTCTTAAAAATAGAAAAGACTTTTGTAAAAAAAAATCTCTTCTGCTTTTGTAAAAAAATCTTACTTAAAGCATCTCATAAAAAAAATAACTTCGTGAAAGTAAACAAAAATCACTCTCATGGAATCATTTCCGTGGGGTCTTCTCAAATTTTCCCGCTTTGGCCTATAGTGAGGCCACGAAAATTTACCAAGATCAAATTTTCGCTCTTTGGCCTATAGTGAGGGGCGTGAATATTTTTGCGCCTTCATGCAGGAGAGGGGCTCGAAAATTTATGCACTTTTATTTTTAATCTTTCTTCGAAGCTATAACTTCTCTTGCAGTCTCACGATCGTTCTTCTTCCAAGCTTTGATACCAAATTGAAGGTTGGAGGCAGAAATAAACACAAAGATTATGCAGAATGAGCTACGGCTCTTCAATTTTTATTGATAAACGGAAGATCAACTAATGCATTACAAACCAAATGTGAATGTGTATTTAAACACTTATGGAAAACCTAAAAATTCTAACCCAAAATCAAGCAAAATCCGGTTCCAAAAGTGCCAAATGCAAGTTCCAAAAGTGCCAAAACCGGTTCCAAAAGTGCCAAATCCGGTTCCGAAAGTGCCAAAACCGATTCCAAAAGTGCCAAATCCGGTTTTAAAAGTGCCAAATCCAGGTTCCAAAAGTGCCAAAAACGGTTCCAAAAGTGCCAAATTCGGTTCCAAAAGTGCCCAAACTGGTTCTGAAACTGCCAAATCTGTTTCCAAAAGTGCCAAATCCAGGTTCCAAAAGCATACTTTTTCTTTTGATATTGCCACTTTTAAAATTATGTTTCAATGTTTCAACACACACACACACAACACAGTCAAGAAAATATTATGTTTCAATGTTTGTAAGTATATTGCTTTCATGTTCTGCAATTTTTGAAACAATGTTTGAAACACATCACCAGATACATGATACGATGTCCATAAATAATATGAGATTTGTCCAATAAATAATGTTTGTAAGGTCCCCAGATCACCTCGGTGTCCTTCAGAGGCGATGGGAGACCCTGATACTCTTCTTCTCTTTGTTTTCCAAATCCGACTGAATACATGCACATAGTCGAAATAGCTCGGATCTGCAATCCGCAACTACGAATCCGCAATCCACAATTGCAGGTGCGGAAGTGAAAAACTGCACAATGGAAAACTTACTGTTCCGCAATCCTCAACCTCGAATCCGCAATCCGCAACTGCGGGTGCGGAAGTGCAAAACTCCACAATAGAAAACTTACCGTTTCACAATCCGCAACCGAGAATCCTAAATGAAGGAGCAGCCGATCCTTCTTGTAGGAATTCAGAAGTCGGGATAAATATTGTTTGCATGTTATAACTTAGCTAATGTCCCGATCCCTACTATTTACTACGGAAGTTAGTAGTCAGAAATTTGAAACTCGGTGTTTCAATCTCTACTCTAGGATCAACTGTCTCCTGATGATGATCCTAGAGTAGGGATCGTAACGTCGAGTTTCAAATTCATTTAACGCAGCTCCTCTTCACTCATAATTGTTCATGCGTAATGACTGTTTTCAAACAGTCAAAAATTTGTTGTCCCAGCCTTCGCAGATTAAAAAGTTTTTTATTTCTCTTTTAAATGAAGGGTCGGTCGACCCTTCTTGTGCTTAGTATTTATCCAGTCGTCACCATTCAGGATATACATGAATTGATATCCTATCCTTCATAGGTTGAATATTTGCACAATTCCCTCATAAATGAAGGGGAGGATGACCCTTCTTCTGCCCAGTATTATTTCCATACTAGTTCTAGACTGCAAGAAGGGTCGTCCGATCCTTCTTGTGCTCACCATTCTGGATACAGGTGAATTGCTGGATATCGGTGTTCATAATTATCTACTAAACGAAGGGTCGACCAACCCTTCTTGTGCTTAGTATTTTTCCATTATTGACCATTCTGGTTATACATGAATTGACGTTCTAGCCTTTGTAGGTTAAATATTTTCACAATTTCCTCATAAATGAAGGGGCGACCGACCCTTCTTCTACCGAGCATTATTTTCATACTAGTTCTAGACTGCAAGAAGGGTCCTCCGATCCTTCTTGTGTTCACCATTTTGGATACATGTGAATTGTTGGATATTGGTGTTCACAATTATGTACAAAACGAAGGGTCGGCCGACCCTTCTTGTGCTTAGTATTTTTCCAGTCTTGACCATTCTTGTTATACATGAATTGACAGCCTAGCCTTTGTAGGTTGAATATTTTGACAATTCCCTCATAAGTGGAGGAGTAGCCGACCCTTCTGTTTCCCAGTATTATTTTTATAATAGTTCTATACTGCAAGAAGGGTCAGTCGATCCTTCTTGTGTTCACCATTCTGGATACATGTGAATTGATGGATATTGGTGTTCACAACTATCTATTGAACGAAGGGGCGGCCGATCCTTCTTGTCAGAAGTCGGAGGTCAGGATAAATATTGTTTCTACATAATATGTTATAAATTGGGTAACATTCCTCAAAGAAAAATCATAATCTTTTGAGAAGTTTAAAATTTTTAAAGCAATGGTTGAAAATGATACAAATCTAAAAATCAAATGTTTAAGGTTAGATAATGCATGAGAGTTTACCTCAAACGAATTCAATGAGTTTTGTGAAACCTGTTGACACACTATTTTTCAATTTTGCATGGGAAAAAGAATGATAAAAATAAGTCTTGATATAATGTAAAAATGGTGAGAATAGCCCCAAGTCCTTGAAAAAATGGTTCATATGACCATTTCCTATACCAAAAAGGAGCTAAAGAACCAAGAGAAGTGCTTCGGAAGTCATGCGAAATTATCAATGGTCACGATTGGATTGGAGAAGATCGACGGTGGAAGATGAGTTTCCTCGGAAAAGGAGAGACATGAATAATGGAATCTAAATCCCCCGAAAAATTAAAGGGTGATGCTAAAGGATAGAAATGATCGACGATTGTTGGAAAGGAAATGGATAGATCGACGACAGGGGAAAGGTTTCACCGTGGAAGAAGTGAGGAGGATAACGAAGATAAAGTGCACCGAAAAGTCAAGTCAGGCGGTGTTAAAAGGCACACCAAGATCAACGACTATTTGATAAAGGGCGGTTAGATCGACAACGCATAATATTTTTGCGCCGCCAACATGCAGGACGAAATGGAGGTCAGATCGGTTGAGAGATACCATACCACTGTACGCGTGTCATCTCCACATCATTTCACAATCAGAGAAAGCGGTAAGGAAAACCACCCTCCCACATTGTGAAACCACCTTCGGGGGTGTATAAAACAGAACGACGCGTCAAAAGTTGACTTCTGTCTTTTGAACAGCGGACGATTGGAACATGTCCATGCTGCGGGAAAGCGACAGAGCATAGTTTATTCAACCTGTTTGTGCCAGGTAGGTCCTGCGAAACTCGTGAAAGTAACTAGAACTGTTTACATAATGGAAGGAAGTAGTGAAACAGTTCCTCATAACGTTGAAACTATGCGGATAGAAGAAACCCTAGTGGACAGAGATAGCGACATTCGTGACCCCATAATGGTTAAATTATCAGTTTCAAAAATCAAAATCAAGTTGGAGGGTTTATGTAAACACAATTTGGATGTGCACAATGTTTATGTGTCTCATTTTATCCATTTATGTTTAGAACAAGCTTTAGGGTTTCCGGAATTGGTTTCGTGGTGTGCAGTAAATTATTATCAGCATGAAAGAGTCATTATGAATTCATCAAGAACGAAAATTATTTGCCTTGTAAATGCGTCTACCATTAGGAACGCTCTAGCAGTACCCATGTTTTCCTCCCACGACCAGGAATATTTTTCCAGTACAGAGTCATCCCCTGAGACTAAACAAACCTTCATGACCAGTTGCCTAAAACCTGACTTGCCATCGATAACACCCCTATCCACTTGACATTAATTTCTTTGATGAAAATTCATAGTTAGTTTTGTCACTCATTTCACATTTTTTAGGGTTTGATGATGATTCCATGGTCACAGAGGTCTAGTTAAGTTTGCTTTTTAGATTAAGTGTTGGTAAACCAGAAATGGATTACAGTCAAGTACCTTGCCTTAAATTTGATGAATTCTTGGCTCGGAACATCCACTCTCAGTTAGTGAATTTCCACACTTCCAGACATTTCAGATTCCAGACACACCTGATGAGAATGCTCGTGTTTAGCAGTAAAAAAGATTTACATTTCCCACAGTCAGTGTTTCTAGAAACAGTGGAAGACAATATGTTTAATTTTATGAACATTATTTTATCAAAAGTATACATATTGATGTTTGGAGAAAATTTTCCTAGAGTATTATCAGAGATGAAGACCCAAATGCAATTAAGCCCAAAAAAAGAAATTGAAGATTGGTTTTTACTGAAGTAGGATACAATAATCAGACTTTATGGATTTGTTAAGGAGCCCTATATTCTACTAGCCTTTTTGACTCGGAGGGTTTTTTCTTTGGATTTTATTAGACAAAAATTGACAGTAGAAAATGACCATTTTCTAGCTTTCAGGAAAGCTTCAGATATAAAGTTCCCTTTAAAAATTGGTCATTTTATCATCAAAAACAAGAATGCTCTCCCTTTTGTAGAAAAATATTTAGAAGCACTGAGTTTTAGGAAAGTGACAACTATTAATTATGATCATTGTCATGTTATTTCTGACAGAAGGCACCATAACATAAATAAAGCCTTTGATCACCAAGAGGTTGAAGGATTAGCGAAGATGGAAAATTTACTACAATATGAATCAGACACAGAAGTTTTAGGAAGTTCACACGCTAATCCTTCTACCTTGGATAAATTTTCAGCTGAGATGGTACCTACCCCAGGAAAGATTGAAGCAACAAGTAAAAGAAGTTTTTATGAAAGTACCGATATGCAGATGGAGGAATAAAGAGAAGCCAAAATATTAAAATCAAGCCAGCAAGATGAAGTAGTTGTATCTGACAAAGAAAAGAGAAAGAAGAAAGAAAAATACCAAGGGCCAGAAATTCAAGTACAGGAATACGGATTTGATGAGACAAGAGCTGCAAGTGATTCTAGCAAATTTCATTCAAGAGATGAAATATATGTAAAATATGGGAAAGACAAACAAACAACAACAGAATCAATGCATAAGTTGTTTCCAAAATTTAGGAATGTTGTTGATGCAGAAATTACTATGATGACTAGCAGAGATCCAGACAAAAATACTTTGAATTTGGTCATATCGTCTGATGATAAGGTCATGGAAATGAAATTGAATTTGTAGAAGATAACAGTCCCTGATAAAATTCACCTACACAGACAGACTGGAGAGGTGATTTATGTTGATTTGATGAAAGCTACTTTAAAATTGGAAAAACTACAGAATACAGTGAACAGGCTGGAAATCCAATTGAGGCAAGAGAAAACAGAGAACAAAGCTCATCAACAACAAATAAAAAGATTTCAATATGACCTAGTGGAGAGCAATAATGAACCAAATAGAGGGGAGGCAAGTAAAAAGCTTTTAGCTGAGAAAGAAAACACTATCCAAATACTTAAGAAAAATGTTAGTATTCCAAAAACTTGGTTAATTCAAGCCTCTAAATTAACTGTGTTAGAACAAGAAAAAGAAACTTTACCTCAAGAATTAGATGACTATAGAGCTAAATTGCTCAAGTTTGAGGAAAAAGAGGTAAGTGGGGAGAAATATACATTGAGTCTTAAGACTCAAATTGAAGATCTAAAGGCCAAATTGGAAAATACAGTACAAGAGAAGCAAGGAACAGATCAAGGCAATAAAGAAGCAAGCACAGATGATATGTCCCAGGTTAGCTTGAAAGAGGTGGATATCAAAGAAGTAAAAGAAGAAAAACAAAGACTAGAAGAGGAAAATCAGAAAAAGGAAAATGAAATAAAAGAGTTGACAAAGCACAATAAATATTCGGTAGCCAGAAATCAGAGGATGATAGGTCAAGTGACAGGACAACTAGCATTGCAAGGTGCAAAGCATTCGATTTGGGATTCAATCATCGATGAGGCTGCAAAATTCAGGCCTTATTTAGATTTTATGAAGACAAAGGAAGCCATAGCAAATGATAGCTTACAAAGATGTACAACAATGAGAGAAGTCTTAGATAAGATACCAAACGATACAGCCCAGGATACCATAAGTTTCTTAAATACTCTGACAGAAGGTGATCTGGAAGCAATGGCTATCAAAAATAGGGTAACAGTCATAACTTGGGCTAGGAGAGTCCTTGGAAAACATTCTCGCATTGAGAATGTTCAGGCTAGAGTAGAACAAATGAATAAACAGGTTGAAGCCTTCAAAAAGGGATTTGAAGAGCTAATACAAAAGGGTCTGCCTTCCTTTTGGGATGAAAATAATGAGTTAATTTCCCAGAAAAATTATAAGGATTTACTATATAACATCGGGAGGAACCATGAACAATTTGAAGGTTTGACTCATGTTCTAACAGGGAAAATTCTACTGAAGAAACTCTCCCTTGATTTTGAAATTCTAAACCAGCTGGCCATGATAGGTGAAAAGATTCCTCCAACTTCCATTGCAGAGCACATAGAGATGAAAGTTCTGGTTGAGGAGATGACTAGTTATGAGGTACCTTCTACAGAGCAATGGAATACAGTGGAGAGATATGGGAAAATGAAGTACCCCTTGCACACTTGAAGACTACTGTTTGAAAAAGAAGCCCTGTCAGCAGCTACAACCAATAGAAAGACATCAAATGTTATATTCTAAGAAATTTTGGAAATTGTATAAATTTTGACCGAAATGGAATGTAATAGTTAGTTTATAATTTTTTGTTTTTAGTTATGAAGCAGTTAGGGTTTTACCTCGAGAGGTTTTACAATGTATAAAAGACAATTTTTGGCAACGTAGTAAGTGTTGGAACCTATGAAGAGATACCTGTTTTGTATTGAGCCCTTCAATTTTGAATAAAGATGGCCGAGCAGATTTGATGCATATTTTCAAGAGTAAAGATTCCCGTGTTATTAATTTATAGTTTGTATTTTCTCTTTCTTCATGTGATTTGTTATTTCTAGTAATTATATTTCCATTATGCTTTCTTTCATGCTTTGATGAAAGTTTGTTCTAAATCAGAATTCATGTAACTATGCTCTGGTTTAATCGGATCAAAGTATTCACATATTCTCCTATAAAGTCAATGTTAGATTCATCCTTGATTGATGCCTGATGTTGATGGACTGTCATTCGATGTACCAAGACGCTGGATTTACCAAGACGCGATCTATATCTGGCTCGAGTTGGCTGTACTAATAAATATCGCCCCGATCTGGAGCTGGCGGCGTCTACTCAGTCATTTACTAATCTTACCAAAAATCTTGATGGCACCGACTCAGCAGTCAACAACGACAATTGCTACCCCTCGTCGACTTCAGACATCCCAGCTCATTCGACTTCTCGTAGCAGTCATTGTGATCCCTCTTCGGCATCAAAGATCAGCGATCATTTGGCTTCGAGCAACAGTCCTTCCGCTTCAGGAAACGACCTCCGGCTTCAGGAAATAGTCCCTCCACAATAGCTCTATGAATGTATGTACCTTCCATCCGGTTTTTGGATCCATTGCATGCCATTGGAAATCAATGAATAAATACATATAAGGTATTTTGTATCCTGTTAATCGGCTATGTAGGGATAGTTACCTGTTCCAGGGCCAAAGAAGCTACCTATGGAAGTTATCATCTAGCCATCGAAGCCAAAGAGCCCAGCCAGTTGTACATTCCAGCTTGACTTTGGGAGGGCTGGAGGCATATGAGATATACCGGTTCAGAGACGCGTAGGCCAACTTTACCTAGAACCGGATCTGTCGCTTAGGGTCTGCTCGAATGGGATCAACGGGGTGCTGTATAATTTTTAATGAATGGAACTTAAAATTCCCCTCCCACCTTTGTTTTTACTTAATTCCTTAGGCGTGGGTGACATGGCTTCTCGGTCAACGAAGTGTAGAATTAGTCATCATGTTATTGCTTATTTACAGGGTTCAATGGATTCAAAAGTAACTTATTTTATTAAAATTGGTGCTACCACCCTTGCTTCAGCTGCTATGGCTGGTGGTTCTCAACAATAAATTGCCTTTGCCTCTATGACCTATGCCTACGCTAGTGCTGAAGCCACGGGGTCATTGACTAGTTACAGTTTAAATGGTTCATCGAGATTAGAGATCAGTTTAAATGCCCCTGGGAACTGTTTGTTCAATGGGTTTTATTCCTCTAGTGTTCCGGCCTCGTGTTGCTATGGGGACCCTATTAATAAACGCTATTGTGCATATAAACTATAAATATATGATGTTTTGTGTGTTGGTACCACCTCAAATACTTGTAATCGATGTCTTTGGATGGTATAAACCTTCCTTACGCCTATTGTTCCTTCCCAGGTGACGTCTACCGGGTGGACTAAGCAAGCAAAACCGAGCAGCCAAGTACCCCATCCAAGTATCTGAGGCAAGCTCTGACTTTATGGCATATGGATATGAAAGAGTATGACCCTCAAATGTTGAATTAACGTATGTAACAAGACACATACAGATTTGCGTATGGAGGTTCTTAAGAGAAAAACTGAGTCGAAGTGTAGACCTAGTATGCTCTTTATCGCTTTAAGATGTAATTTATGAAATTATTAAAAAACAAAAAACAGAGTCGAGAGTATGAAGTTTTGCTTCTTACAATATGACTGTATTTTGTTTTATTTAGCTAGATGAAATTAATATAGATTCCTGGCACAAAAAGGAGAAAGAAGGGATATAAATGAATCAAGGACGTGTTGGTTTCGTAATTTGAGTATAAATAATTATCAAATTTTAAACATTCATTCACAGTAAGGTGCCTACTACATGAAGGTATGATTTTAACATCACTTGAATATGATGTAATAGAAATAAAATGCAAAATAATTATTACAAAGTCACGAGCTTATATACAAATAACTCGGTTCTAGAGTCTAACTGTATAAATAAGGTGTTTTGGTGTACGACACAACACTTGTAATGTAATCATCTTGATCCTTTATAATTATTGTAGTACCAACAAATAACAACCATGTTTTGAAGTATTATTTTTATTTTTAAATTTCAATGTAATTATGCATAACTAAATTCATTCATGGATTTTGCGGGTAAAATAAGGGGTTAGGTATTGGTATTATTGCTTTACCCTTTCTTTACCCAACCCTCATTATCCTCCTTCCTATCCCGCTTTCCTAAACCTTATTATTTTGTGGAGCCACTCTTATAATGAAGCCTCGCCTTGGGTTGGGGCTCGTCTTTCTAACAATGACAGTTAGCCAAACGTGGTCAAAAAGGTTGGTTACAAATATAGATTAACTAAATTTAAATGGTTACAAATATAGATAAACTAAATAAAGGGAAATATTTGCTTATGTTGAAAATATAGATAAACTAAATTTAATAATATAAATAAACTAAATGAAAATATAGAAATATTTGCTTATGTTGAAAAACTGCATCTGACCAAGTTTATCTGGGTAGTAAAAAGCATAAATCGATCAAAATAAAGGGATGTCTGGTTCTTTTACTTGATCAAGATGTATGAAAAAGACAACTCTTTTTGGTGCTGGAATTTTATATGCTGCTACCGATGTCCCTTTCTTGCTGACCGATAAGAACCAACTACACAATAAAGAAATCAAATTGTAAAACACCGGATGAGCTGGGTTATCTGAAGCCGATGAGCGGTAGCAATTGTCATTGTTGACTGCTGAGTCGGTGCCATGAAGATGTTTGGTAAGTTCAGTAAATGACTGAGTAGACGCTGTCGGCTCCAAATCGGTTCGAGAGTTCTTAGTACCGCCAGCTCGGACCTGATCTAGATTACGTCTTGGTACAGCCAGCGTCTTGGTACATCCAGCTTGCTTGGTACAACGAGATATGGTTACATCCAGATTGATGGTACAAGTGGATCCTCGCAGAAATGGCATGCACATTATATTTAGTATGGCATGCATGCAGCTGGATCATGTGAGAAATCAACCCGCCATGCCATGCATACATGTGCCCTGCCCTAGGACGGGCTTATGTGACATCGCTGCCGGGATGTGGTTCATTCTCCCATGCAGACCAAACTGTACCAAGTTCATTATCTAGATAAGCCCCGCAATAGTCATTAACACTCTGCTGCGGGGTGCATATTGCTTTCCATCCCTTCCTAGTGGAATGCATTTCATAATTGTGTAAACCATGTGAATATCAAATCATCCACCTGTCTCATGAAAGTTACTACACCGTAATATCCTTTCAAAGATTGTCAGGAATAAATGAATGTAGTTTCACTCAAATCCTTAATTATGATGGTTGGTGCGTTTTCCTTTCTTCATTTCGTTGTACGGTCAAATCCAAATTACAGAATACATTTATCACACTTTTTGGGAGAGGATGTGATGACTTGTCAATCAATTTTATTAGATGCGATAGTCCAAGAATGCAATCTTTCAATGAAGTTGTACATTCCTCTTGTGTGAATGAATAGCAATTATTAAATTTTGTAACTCCACCAGATTAAAGTTACAATACCATGAAATTGCTTCCTGGGAGGGATGTACGAAGATATTACACAAATGGCGAAAAGCTACACGGGGTTACTAACTCCAGCTCCCTTCCCATCTGATGCAGGAGCATCGTTGCTGAGTCAGCAATGTGATGACTTGATCACATGTTGTGACTAGCTGGGGATGAACTGTTCCCATGTGGACAGTCTGAGTTGTTTTGTTATGATCTGTTTTCTATTATCCTTTGAATTCATGCATGTTGTAAATTGATGCGTTGTCTATTTTTGGTATGATAGTACTATTGGTGAGCTGATACTCCCTGGGTGGAGATCGGGCCAGTTTAGGAAGTCGGCTAAGTGATGATGTAGATCCGCCGTTGTGGAGTCTGTTAGGTTGTTAGGTTGTTGAGTGGCTCAAGATGCTGTCAGGGAGCCAAATGCATAAGTAGGGCAGAATAGAATGAGTTAAGGGTTGGTTGGTTAGCTTGGGATTAGGGGTCATTCTGTAGGGAATGCAATTCTCATATTGTCTGTAAGTAAAGATAGAAGAACTGTTTGTTGAAGACTTTCTTTGTATATTTGAATCAAGAATGCTTTGAGTTTCTATCAAGTTGAGCTGTGTGCATTTGTGACCTGATTTTTGTGTGAAAGAACCTCTGTGTTGCGTTCATTTGATTTCTGTGTGTAGAGAAGAACCCAATGTGTTTGCAGAATAATAGCCATTCATTTATTTAAGTAGGATTCTTGCTTGTGTGGAATTTTTACAAGTATCTAGACGAGAGTCGAGCTGGGTTGATCGTTTCCATGATCAATCGGCCAAGAAATCATGAAGAAGATAAGTAAATCTAGCTTGTTGAGTTGAATGGCTCAGATCTAAGCCAAACAGAAGATCGACGACGGGGAAGCATAGTTCGAAGTAAAGTTGCGCGGAAAATACATTCCCGCAATCCTAATTGAAGGATTCCACCTTGATTGTAGATCAACGACCGATATTAACCCCTCAAAGATCGACGGTGGAATAGCGCCCCACAGAAGAGAAGAAGCGCAAGGATTAGCGATGAGGCATTGTGGAGGAAAAGTTGCAGAAGAAATCTTCGGAGAAGTCAGGTGAGCACCCTGCAATCCGCAAGTTGCGGAAAGGAGTTTGCAGAAGGGTGTTGCAGAGATACATTCCGGAGAACGCAAGGAAAAAACCCCACAATCCGCAATCCGCAATTGCAGAAAGATTGTTGCAGAGAAGGAAATTACGGAGAGACGTCGTAGTTGCGGAAAGAAGGTGATCCCGCAAGAAGTTGCGGAAGGTCATTTTCGAGGGTTTGAGACTCCAGAAAGTTGAGGAAAACCTGTGTTGAATGTCAGGCCTATGTGGAAAAAGGACTGGGCTGGTTTTTGGCCGAGTCAGGGACTGATTCTAGCGAATCACCCCAGATCCTGGAAGGGTGAGGGTTGAGTTGGCGGAGGTCGACTCGATGCCCCAGCAGTTTTGGTATCAGAGCAAGAAGCAGAATCCAGTAGCAGAAGAGCGTGGATTGTTTGTGTGACACAACAGAGCAAGGCATGGCTGCACACATGAGGGGCGCAAGAATGCGTGGCAGAGGAAGATTGGCGACGAATGCCGAAGTCCTGGAGGAAATGAGAGAAATGCGAGCACGTATGGAAGCTATGGAGATGGGTCAATGGAGAGATCCAGAAGCAGGAGACATAAGTGATCCTGAAGAAGATGAACAAGAGGAAGCAAAACCTATGAGAGAAACACTGGAGTTGAGATACTTTCGGTCAATTCTTGGAGCAACTGTGAGGCCGAAACCTGAGTTTCTTACCTATGAAGGAAGTCTCACTGCAGAACACCTCATTGATTGGATTAATGAGCTGGATAAATACTTTGAGTATGATGAATTTGAAGAGAATAAGAAAGTCATATTTGTAATGACCAGATTAAAAGGACATGCATCTTTATGGTGGGATAGTGTACAAGTTGGAAGGAAAGAAAGAACAAACCGGTCATAAAGAACTGGGATAGAATGGTAGTCAAGAGTAGAGCAAATTTCTTACCAAAGAATTACCAGTTGATATTGTACAGACAAATGCAGAACCTTAGGCAAAGATTATTAACTATAAGAGAGTATACAGAGGAGTTTTACAAAGTGAACCTGAGGGTAGGCTATGTAGAAGAATCAACAGAGAATACTATTAGATATGTCAATGGTCTTAGAATGGAAATTCAGGATGAGATCAGTATGATATCACCTAGAACAATGGATGAGGCATACCAATGTGCCTTGAGAGTAGAAGAGAAGTTGTTAAGAAAACAGAGCTTCTAGAGAAGCAGAGGTTCAACCCAAGGGAGGGGGCAAACAGTTGGAAGAGGAAGGTTTGCAGCCCAGAGAGGAGGACCTAGTAATTCACCCCAGCATGAGCACCAATATAGAGGAAGTAACTCCAAAGACAGAGGACCTTACCACAGAGGTAGAGGTAGGGGAAGAAGCAGAGAAAATGCCTATAGATGTTACAAGTGTAACAAGTTGGGACACAGATCTTTTGAATGCCCAGAGAAGGAAGACATAGGACAAAGGGGAGCCTATGTAGCTCAAAAAGAGCAACAGCAAGGTCAGGAAACAATAGATGAGGACATGCCAGAAAAGGGAGAGTCCCTAGTGATGAACATGACCTTACTGAAACCTGAAAAAGAGGAAGTGGAACTTGTCCAAAGGAAGGATTTATTCATATCCATGTGTAAAGCAAAAGGGAAGTGTTGTAAGATGGTGATTGACAATGGGAGCACTAACAACCTTGTTTCCACGGAGATCGTAGACAAACTGAGTTTGAGGAGGACTAAGCATCCTGTTCCATACAAAGTATCATGGTTGCATAAAGGACATCAAATTCTGGTAAGTGAACAATGTGAAGTTGAATTTCAAATAGGAACATATAAGGATAAAATTGTATGTGATGTTATGCCCATGGATGTTTGTCATATTCTTCTAGGAAGACCCTGGCAATTTGATAAAAAGGTAGTACATGGTGGTAGGAGTAATTGTCATAGTTTTATCCAAGATGAGGTAAAGCATATTCTTCATCCTTTACAAGGAGAGAGTTCAATAGAGCAGCATACATCTAAAGTGTTGATGTTGACAGGAAACGAGTATTTGCAATAGATTGATGAGGAGGAACTGAACTATGCTATAGTATGTAAACCCAAAGTGATAGTGGTGAAGACTAACATTACAGATCTACCTGAGGAGATTCAGGAGATGCTAGGAGAGTTTAGTGACATCGTGGTAGATGATTTTCTCAATGAGTTACCACCGAAGAGGGATATAAGTCACCACATTGATTTTATTCCTGGAGCAAGTTTACCAAACAAGACAGCATATAGACTAAAACCACGAGATAATGAAGAAGTCAGAAGGAAAGTACAAGGATTGGTAGACAAAGGATTGGTTAAGAAGAGTCTGAATCCATGTGCGGTACCAACAGTACTGATCCCAAAGAAGGATGGTGAATGGAGGATGTGTACTGACTCTAGAGCAATTAACAAGATTACCATCAGATACAAATTTCCATTACCAAGGATGGATGACATGATGGATTTCCTTAGTGGGGCAACATGCTTTCCAAAACTAGATTTGAAGAGTGGATACCATCAGATTAGAATTCGAGAAGGAGACGAGTGGAAGACAATCTTCAAGACAAATGAGGGGTTATATGAGTGGTTGGTTGTGCCATTTGGACTATCCAATGCACCAAGCACATTCATGAGATTGATGAATGAAATATTGAGAGATTTCATAGGTAAGTTTGTGATAGTTTACCTTGATGATATTCTGATTTTCAGTCGATCAAAGGAAGAGAATTTGAAACACCTGAGATATGTCTTGGAGAGACTTCAACAGGAAAAGTTGCTAGTAAATGTGAAGAAGTGTAAGTGTACCTTTCTGAAGTCAGAACTAGTGTACTTGGGATTTGTTATCTCAAGTGATGAATTGAAGATGGATCCAGAGAAAGTGCAGGAAATCATTGATTGGCCTTCAGCACAGAGCATTTTTTAGGTAAGAAGTTTCCATGGATTGGCAAGTTTTTATAGGAAGTTTATAAAGAATTTCAGTGGTATTTGTGCACCTATCACTGAAACCATTAGGAAGGATCAACGACCATTCCAATGGACATCTGAGGCTGAAAGGAACTTTCGGTTCTTGAAAAAGAAGATTACTAAGCAACCAGTATTGAAATTACCAGATTTCAAGCACCCTTTCCAAGTGAAGTGTGATGCTAGTGGAGTAGCAATTGGAGTTGTACTCAGTCAGGAAGATAGACCTATAGTATATTTCAGTGAAAAACTGAATGAGGCTAAACATAAGTATTCCTCGTATGATAAGGAATTTTATGCTATTGTTCAAGCATTAAAACATTGGAGACATTATCTGATGCCTAGTGAGTTTGTTTTGTTTTCAGATAATCATGCATTGCAGTATATCATGCAGCAACCTAAGTTGAATCAGAAACACGTCAAGTGGGTTGAGTTCATGCAAAAATTTACCCTTGTGATAAAGCACATAAGTGGGAAGTCAAATCAAGTAGTTGATGCTTTAAGTAGAAGACAGTTGATGGTGCAAGAGAATCAGATCCAAGTTGTAGGATTTGAACATTTAAGAAATTTGTATGAGACTGACATTGATTTTCAGAATGCATATAGAGCTTGTAGAAATCCTATAGAGATAGACAGAGAAACATGGATTGAGTATATGTTACAAGATGGTTTACTCTTTAAGAACAGTAAGCTATGTATTCCCAAATGTTCCATGAGGGAGAACTTAATACAGGAAAAGAACAATGGAGGAATGACAGGTCACTTTGGAAGTGATAAAACTTTTGGTCAATTAAGTCATTTTTACTTTTGGCCAAAGATGAGATCTGAAGTTGAAAAGTTTGTGAGAAGATGTAGGTTATGTCAGCATGCAAAAGGAAGAAGCCAAAACATAGGCTTATACACACCATTGCCTATTCCAAATAGGCCTTGGGATTCTGTGAGTATGGATTTCATTTTGGGTTTGCCAAAAAATCAGAAGGGATATGATTCTATTTTTGTGGTGGTGGTGGATAGATTCACTAAGATGGCACATTTTGTTCCATGCTATAAGACTAGTGATGCCACACACGTTGCTAACTTGTTTTTTGATGAAGTTGTGAGGCTACATGGTTTACCTAAGAATATTGTATCTGATAGAGATGTGAAATTCACAGGTCATTTCTGGAGGACATTGTGGAAGAAGTTGGGTACTAAGCTGAATTTTAGTTCAGCATATCATCCACAGTCTGATGGCCAGACTGAGGTAGTAAACAAAATTCTAAGTAACATGTTGAGAATTCTGATTGGAGAAAATCACAAACAATGGGATAAGGTATTAATCCAAGCTGAATTTGCATATAATGATTCACCAAACAGAAGCACAGGGATGAGTCCATTCCATATTCTTTATGGAATGCATCCAAGAGGAGCATGTGAACTTCGAGATTTGGGTCAATTAGAAAAGAGGAGTGCAGATGGAGAAGATTTTGCAGTAAGTATCAATGAGATACAAGAGTAGGTTAAGGCAAGATTGCAGCAGAGTAACAACAGTTACAAAGCCAGAGAAGTTACCAAGAGAAGGGAAAAGAACTATGAAGTGGGAGAATTAGTCTTAGAACATCTGAGGAAGGAAATATTTCCAAAGGGAGAGTACAACAAGTTGAAGATGAAAAAGATTGGACCATGTAGGATACTCAAGAAATTTTGAGCAAATGCCTATGAACTGGAAATGCAAACAGGAACTGGTATATCACCTATTTTTAATGTTGCAGACTTGTAGGCCTATGTGACAGATGATACAGGGCAAGTGCCAGAGGTGGAAGATATACAGTGGCTGAAATAGATTCCTATGGCCCAGCCTTCAAAAGCTGAGCATATCTTGGAGATTAGAGTGGCGAGAAGTAATAGACAAGGGGATTATTTGGAATACCTGATCAACTGGAAAGGACATCCTATAGAAGATTCTACATGGATGGATGCTAAGGAATTGGAAACCAAGGGTTTATCAGTAACATACTTACTGAACAAGGGTTCAATTATTTTAACCTTGGGAGTCTGATGCAGGAGCATCGTTTCTAAGTCAACAATGTGATGACTTGATCACATGTTGTGACTAGCTGGGGACGAACTGTTATGATGTGGACAGTTTGAGCTGTTTTGTGATGATCTGTTTTCTGGTATCCTTTGAATTCACGCATGCTGTAAATTGATGCATTGTATATTTTTGGTATGATAGTACTAGCGGCGAGCTGATACTCCTTGCGTGGAGATCAGGCCAGTTTAGGAAGTCGGCTAAGTGATGATGCAAATCCGTTGTTGTGGAGTCTGTTAGGTTGTTAGGTTGTTGAGTGGCTCAAGATGCTGTTAGGGAGCCGAATGCATAAGTAGGGCAGAATAGAATGAGTTAAGGGTTGGTTGGTCAACTCAGGATTAGGGGTCATTCTATAGGGAATGCAATTCTCATATTGTGTGTAAGTAAAGATAGAATAAATGTGTGTTGAAGACATCTTTCTGTGTATATTTGAATCAAGAATGCTTTGAGTTTCTATCAGGTTGACCTGTGTCCATTTGTGACCTGATTTCTGTGTGAAAGAACCTCTGTGTTGCATTCATTTGATTTCTGTGTGTAGAGAAGAACCCAATGTGTTTGCGGACCAATAGCCATTCATTTCTTTCAGTAGGATTCTTGTTTGTGTGGAAGTTTTCCAAGTATCCAGACGAGAGTCGAGCTGGTTTGATCGTTTCCATGATCAATCGGCCAAGAAATCGTGAAGAAGCTAAGCAAATCTAGCTTGTTGAGTTGAACGGCTCAGATCTAAGCCAAACAAAAGATCGACGATGGGGAAGCGTAGTTCGAAGTAAATTTGCGCAGAAAATACATTCCCGCAAATCTAAGTGAAGGATTCTGCCTTGATTGTAGATCAACAGTCGAGATTAACCCCGCAAAGATCGATTATGGAACAATGTCCCGCAGAAGAGAAGAAGCACGAGGATTAACGATGAGGCATTGTGGAGGAAAAGTTGCAGAAGGACTCTTCGGATAAGTCAGGTGAGAACCCCGCAACCCACAATCCGCAAGTTGCGGAAAAGGTATTGCGGAAAGGAGTTTACGGAAGGGTGTTGTGGAGATACTTTCCAGAGAACGCAAGGAAAACACCCCGCAATCCACAATCCGCAATTGCGGAAATATTGTTGCAGAGAATGAAATTGCGGAGAGACGTTATAGTTGCGGAAAGAAGGTGATTCCACAAGAAGTTGCGGAAGGTCATTTTCGAGGGTTTGAGAACCCCAGAAAGTTGCGAAAAACCTATGTTGAAGGCCAGGCCTATGTGGCAGAAGGACTGGGTTGGTTTCTGGCCGAGTCAGGGACTGATTCTAGTGAATCACCCCAGATCCTGGAAGGGTGAGGGTTGAGTTGGAGGAGGTCGAACCGATGCCCCATCACCATCTCTCTCGCATTGCCCTATATATTTAATCCCGCTGGCTCAATATTTTTTCAGCCATATGGTATTTCTCTCGTGATGGAAGATTGATGAATGATGGGGTCTCTGAATTATGGAAGATTGGAATCAGAAGAAACCTCTTTAACTAGTGGATGCATATCTATGAAGAGGAGACAAACCAAGAATTATGAGGCAAATAAAACCCATTCTAATGCTATGAATAGTCTTCCGCCTTACAACGAGGTAATACACAGTACATATTCCAACACTACAAGAAAAAAGGGCATTTTAGCCTCACATTAGCACCACTATTTGTAAAGGATTTGGGAAATCCTCAATTTTCAAATAGTGTTGATAATGTAGGGATACACAAGTGGTGCTAAGATTTATGGTGCAAAATTGGTGTTTGTAAAAAAGTTGTTTTTGGTGTTAAATGAATATGTGGCATTCCATGGTGTATGGTGCAAACCACCAAAACAAATCTTAGGTGGATTGAAGCTTTGTGGTGCAAAACACCAAAATTATTATTATTATTTAATATACACAAACTTGTATATGGTGCAAAGCACCATAAAATAACAAGTGGTGCAAAGCACCATAAAATAATAAATGGTGCAAAAAAATATAAATCACATATTATATATATTTATATATAATATGTGATTTATATTTTTTGTACCACGCACATATATATACTTCTTAACAAGGTTTAAAAATGTTCATTAAAACATTTTCTTCAAGCTTATTTCGTTTTAATCCATCATTAACAAAATCAATAATTCAGTACATTAAATAGACACAAGTGAAGATCCACAGAGTGGCAATTTCCCTACAAGGAGTTATAGCTTTTACATGTTGTTGGAACAAAAAATTGCTATTGCCATCAGTGGGCATTTAAAATAACAAAATTGAATCAGACAATGAAGTCATAACAATGTAATTTGCCAAAGATGTTGTCATAAGTTTGCATAACCTTGTTTCAAAATTAACAAAATCTAATATTACAATCAGAACATGAAGCCATGACAATTATGTGAATAGCCAAAGATCTCTCCAGGAAGTATGCCACGGTCTTCTTTCAAAATAGGAGATAGCGCTTGTTGCATTGCAACCGCAAGTTTTTTTTGTTCTATGTTTTAACTGCTCGTACCTTAAAAATGAGCTACCTTTGATACTTTTTTGTTGCTTTGACTCTTTATCTAGTATGCTTGAGAAACCAAATCCAAATGACTGGTATAGCAATCTGCTCCAAATCAATACTAGTACTTAATACAATGTATGATATAAGATAAAACAAAAATGAATGCTTTAAATAGAAGATCTTATATCAATACAAAGTGTTATTTACCTCAATTTTAGCGTCATTTAAATGAGGCATGTGCCCTGCATAGAAGCATGTAGATCCTGGTCTATGAACACAACATTGAGATCCTGGTCTGTGAACACAACATTGAAACTGTCATATTAATCATGGAGTACAGTTCTCATGAATTTCTCTATGCCTTGGCTACGATATGTTTCAGTCCATTCTACCAAAATGGTGTCATCATGAAGTGCTTTCAAACCTGTAATAAGTTCGAGAAGTAGCACACCAAAGCTATACACGTCACTCTTGGCCGAATATCTACGTGTTTTCACGGATTGCGGATCCATGTAACCATAACTCCCTCTAACCGCAGTGAATGTAGATTGATTGTCTTTTGGGCCTAACTTTGCAAGTCCAAAATCATCCAATTTAACACTTGTAGAATAATCAGAGTGTTGGTTCTCACAAAAGGAGTTGTGAAAGAAATCCATGTCTCCCCTTCTAAAGTCTTGGCTTCATTACTAGAAATTGCTCCTTTGTTTGATTCCAATGAAGAAAGACTTTTCATGATTCTTAGAAGAAACATTATCATTGAAGGAAATGTTGTCAAAATGACTACTAATTTTCTTCAACCTAGAGGATTCCTCACTGGAGCCATTTTTCTGAGAAACCAAACCACACAGACCCTGCTCTTGACTACTTGAACTCATTGTACTAGAGAAATTATTGTACTAGAGATTACAATAGTCGATGGCTCTCTGCATTAGCCTTTGTTTGGAAATTAGTCACATTATTATTATAAGCAATGAGTGTTGAAGGACTTGAACCATTCGCCGCTGCCAGATTTGGTGCTATGTCATAGTCATCTTGTGCAGTAGGAAATGGACCTAGATGTTAAAATGACGTTCCATAGAATTCATTTTCACTTGGGTTGGCTATCACTAAACCCCTCTTTAAATCATTTTCAGGCTTCAAATCATTGGAGGCCATTTTGAAGTATTCAGAAACCATGATGTTATTTTCACTGGCAACTTGCAAATCTAGAAATTCAATGTCATTGTAATTTGTAGGCTCGAGATTCTCCACCGCACAGTCTATCGAAATAGCATATGAACTTACAGGTGATGTTGGTATGGAGAACTTTGCTTCATCAATTGCTTTATTCTAGCAATCCGATGGTGTTGATCCATGGTATGCAAGTGTTAACTAAATTATGCCAGGAGGAGAATGAAAAAGGTCAATCGAAGATATTACAAAACCATGGATCAATTTATTCTTTCTTGCCATGGTAGAGAGACGTATTATGACGAACCCCAACAATTGGTCTTCCATGTAGTTTCTTATGCATCTTAACATCCATAGCTCACATATCAGTGATGCATCAATTTGATTGTCGATTTTCAGCTGTAGACTCTTATTGAATACTGTATGCCTTCCCCCTCCGTTCAATATGCCAGTCACATTGCCAAGTCATTGTGTAATTAGAACAATAACAATGTTGGTGAAATTACTGCAATACTCAATTCACACTTCAAAATTCTCAAATAATTATGTGTTGACCACTAAAATCACCTACCAATCACTAGTCAGTGTTATTGTATCTAGTAGTTGGTTGCATGTATGACTAAGAACATGGGACGAGAGTTCATAGAAACTAAGAAGAAATATCACATGCTTAACCCCAAGGGCAGTAGCATCCCAATCCCATGATGCACCCATGGAGACAAACAATAAAAAATTTCATGGAAAATGTTTTGTGGTAGATGACAACATAGAAATTGATAAAATCATCCCAACAGTGTATATAACCCTTGTCCCCTCCAAACCAAAGGAATATGAGAATTTGGGCAGTTATGCCATGATTGGCCTTCCTGCTAGATATGGCAGATTCATTGAAGATGGCCAGACTAAAACCCAATACTCCATTGTCATTGCTGGGGCCAATTTTGGATGTGGGTCATCCAGAGAGCATGCCCTTGTGGCTCTTGGGGAAGCAAGGTTAAACGTTGTTGTCGTGGAGTACTATGCCAAGATATTTTTCAGGAACTCTGTGGCCACCGATGAGATCTACCCCCTGGAGAGCGAATGTCGGGTTTGTGATGAATGCAAAACTGGTGATATTGTCACTGTGGAGATTGAGGGAAATAAGCTTATTAATCACACCATTGGACAGGAGTATGTATTGAATCCTATCGGTGAGGCTGGGCCTTTCATTGATGCTAGCGGTATCTTTGAATATGCATGCAAAACAGGGATGATTGTTGATCCATCATCTTGACACCTGATGGGGACCTCCCAAGCCATGGAAAGAAGATGGGTGTCTATAACTTATAAGCATGTTGTTACGTTCGAAATCGAAAAAACAGTTATTGTCTTGAATGGTTCGTGTCTAGTAAGAAGCAAATGGTTTTATTTTATGCATTTTGAAATTTATTTTGGTGAGAGTAATCTTCGAGAACAAAATATTTTGTCAGTTGTTTAATTCTGGAATTGGTTGTTCAAGCCTCTGATTTATTGGACCGTAAAATTGTTTTAGTATGATTGGAGAGTTTTAGACCTTTCTTTAGTTTGTTACTCTGTTTAGACTTTTAATAATCTTAACCTTTTGCAATAATAAATATCAGTTTATTGCATGAAACAGTGATTACATCATTTTTAAAATTCCCATAAACACTTTGCTTTAAGTGAAAAAATCTCAAGATTTTGGCATGATATTTGTTTCAAATATCAAATGCGGAAACAACAGCCATACATGCAGAATGCTTTTCATTATGAGGGGTTTCTATCTTATTGGAAGTTGAATATCTTATCTTCTAGATTATTGAAGTTTCCTTTGCTTCTGAGAAAATAATTTTACTAGATGTGGATAGTTTAATTTTTAGAAATGGAAGAAAAGAAAAGAAAATCACTAAAACTTTGGTAATAAAAGTTTTGATTGGATGTCTCTCTCTCTATATTTTTTTCGATGAAATGCACGTCACAGGAAACTCTCTGCGCACTTACCCTCATTTCGAATTTGGGACCCGAGGTAAACTATGTTGTTGCAGTTTTAGCAACATAACCTAGTGGAGTTATCGAGTGATGCCCACAATATTCATAGAGGAAACCAGCCCGAGGACTTAACCTTGTGATCTCTCGCTTGCAATTCACAGCACTCAACCACTTGAGCGACCGATCTATCTATCTATCTATATATTATGTTCTGTTTGTTTTCCTGTTTGTATCTGTCATGAAGGAGAACTCCATAGATGTTGGTAGGTGTATTTTATCAATTCCAAAAAAGAAATCAAAGAAAATTTTGATTATGATGATGTGATTGTTTTTTCTTTGGAAAAAATATCGTAAAATCCTTTTGAGAGGAAAAGAAGTTTACATTCTGCATATGCTTATTGCATTTTGACATAATCTAGTGGATTGATTCTTAGACATAATAACTCAAAATATACCATGGGAGATCTCTTGGTTGGTCTCTGACCTAGTATTAAAGTTCATATAGATATTTATCCAAAGATTATTATTATTAGACCATATCTGAAATTGTACCAAAAATATTACAAAAAGTTGATCAACAGTCCCTTCAGAAATTTCAGAAAGTAACTATATAGATAGATAAAAATTAACAGTCCTGAAAACAACCAGTACCTTTAGAGAAGTATTCTATACATCTATGAATCAACAAAATATAAATGGATCATCATGAAAATTGGAACAATACTACTACTTAATCAAAGACTGAATGGATGTGTTCAAGAACTTGGTTACTCTTTCATTCCAGCACTATCTAATTTCCATTAGCTAGCTGTAAGACTTTTTTGGAAAGAGAATATGCTTCAACGTTGAGCTCTATGTAGACACAAGAAAAAGAAATGGAATTAAAAACTGAAGACATTCTTTTTACCTCCTTGAAACAAGGCCCATAAATAAATTTCCCATCCTGAATTTCCCTCTCATCCAATTTATTACCATCAGAGAATCACCAAAATTCTGAAGTTTGGATTTCCCTTTATTTGCAAATAATATTAAGAGCATTTTCAAAGATATGAGTTCAGCATGGTTGTTAGAACCCCCTCCCAGGCCTACCTTGATTCTAAAGAAAAGAGTGTCAGCCAAGAATATGATTTCCCCTGTCCCAAAACTAGGAGGATTACCTTGACTGGCACTGTCAAAATAATCCCAAGCTGTTGATATATCAATAAGCTAATGATAAAGCTGCGTCTTAGTAGAGACCTTTGGGATGAACTTATAATTGGAAAAAATAGATCTACTTTGGGAGGCAACTTGGAATGGAGTGAAAAATCTTCCCTCAAAGATGTCTGCATTCCTGGCAAGCCAGATGCCCCGGGCTATTATCAGATAAAAAGGCTTTGAATTATTTTAGTTCTAGCTTCAACTACCAGTCTTTGAAACAATTTGCAATTGACTCTTTGTTTACACCCAAGCTTACACTGCAGTAGTCAGTGGAGACTTGGTGCAACTGTAGGCACAATGCCCATTGCACCTCGACGTTCATGTTTCTCGCTTTGGATTGGTTCTTGCCAACACTTGGGGGTTGTCCGTAACTGTGCCTATGATGTGGGAATGAACAATGCAATAGGGACTTGGTCAACATGTACTTGGAACTTGTTATATGTAGAATAAACTTATAAAGCTCAATGGAGGGACTCAGAGCAGACCAGTGCCTACCAAGGAGTTATGGGGTCGAATTCAAGCAAGAACTATGTCTAAATGCTAATGAAGAATAATAGTGAGGTGTCCGCAAAGGAATAAACTCACCAAACAAACAAAGAGTAATTTAAATGTTATGCTTGATGTTGATGAACAATCCTATCATATCATGGTCACTAAAGTGCAACTAAGGAGCAAATTTCTCCATTTTACAGATCTTTGGGGCTAAGAATACTCGCTTAGATCCATAACAACTTTGGAAAATCAGGGATGAAGGTCACCTATATCTATTGAGTTGTCTTAAGAAACACATAATGAGAAAGTTGAAAACTCATTTGACAAGAATTAATCACATAGGAAACAAAGGAAAAACATTTGGATCAATTCTTAAAGCTTTATTAAACCTTCAAACCAGCTGGAATTATAACAAAAAGGGACCGATCTCTTGAAATCCGGCCACTTTCCATTCAAAATTCATTCTTTTATAAAACACTACAACCCTATAATTGCGACCCAAATTGGAGAAAATCTCGCCGTGCTTGATATAAATACAAGTATAACATCACCTTCCACAATTGCGCCCAAAAGTTTCCAATGATGGATATCCTTATTGCCAAAAGTTGATAAGAGGAAAAGGCATGCGCATGAGTATTGAGGATTACCCTATACAGTTTCAAATGCATGTTGTTTGCATGTTTATTTGAACATTCACTTAGCCACTGATGTTATTTAGCTCATTGCCAAAATTGGCACTAACTGCATGCAAAAATATGAAGATATAGCAAGGGTGAACTCTCTTCCATCCAATTTTGAACTGAACCAAGAAATCAGCAACGTTTCATGCAAATTGATGGTTAGCATGCATGCATGCATATCTGAGTTACAAGGTCAACTTGAGCATTGTTGTGTCAATTATTTGCCACCACTTCCACATGCATTCGACCATCCTCTTAATAGCATTCCAACTGATTTCCAAACCTGCATGCAATATTCCCATGACTATTATAACTGAGGTGCTTTAACTCACAACAAAGAGTGCATATCTTCTCTTGGTATTGATATTTTCAACCTTGTAACACAATGGAACATGGTCCATGCTTCATAAAGGTAAATGATACCTAGTTCCTTTCCTTCTCTTTATTATCTAACCATGCAAATAATTGGTCTTTGATTTCCTTAATTGCAGTTGATACACCCTGTTACCAATCAAACTAGCAGTTGTTTTGGTAAGCATGTAGTAGGGGTTAGGACCCAATGTCACCTCAGTCCTATTCCTAACTTCTTTGGGAAATTATTCACCCAGGGGAGAGCCCTCAAATATTACCTGCAAATAATACCTTTTCCTTACCTCTACAGTCGAGATCAGTGCCTTGTATGGAGTTGAAAGTTAATAACAATTACACAGTTATATTAAGTTTCAACTACCTTGATCAGTATGTATCTAAGTTGCAGGAAACTTGTTACCAGGCCCCGTACCACTGCCGTACCAAGAAGGAAACTCGGAAACACGTTTGGTACTCCTTGGAAACGTGTTTCCAACCGTGCCACCATGTTTCACATGGAGGAAACATGGGTGGTATGGATGGAAACACGTTTCCATGCCGTATCCATGTCCGTATGATGCGTTTCCTTCTCGAATTCTCGCTTTTCCATCCAAAAAAATGAACCCGTTAGCTTAATCAATGGATTAAGTTGTTTCATTAATGGGTTAATGATGGTTTAGGAAACCTCTAGAAGCCTCTAAAAGTCATTTTTTTATAAAAGGAGGATTTTACTTCCCTCATCTCACACAGTGATTTGTGCAAGCAAGGGATATTTGAAAAAGTCGATTTGAAGACAGTTAGCTATAGCACTGTTCAAATCGACTTATCTTATGTTTTAGCTCTATGTTGACTATTCACATTTTGATATATGTAGCATTGTAGCCTCATACATAAAGGTTGATTTTGAAATTTTGAATATATTGTATCGCCAAGGTTGTTTTTGGATATTACTACTTGGTAACTTGCATCATGTAATCATCTATGACAATTATTAATGATGTAGAGATGGACTTATGAGTAAAATGTGATGTTAGATGTTTGAAATTGTGATTTATCACTTGTCATTTATGTTTCACATTTAATTTTTAATGTCCTTGCTAATTTGCATATATATATATATATATATGTCACGTTTCTCGTTTCCTACATTTTGGGGGGTCACGTTTCCAGTGAGTTTCTGTATCGGATACACGTCTTCGTTCCCCATATCATGCAACTTAGGTATGTATCAACACTTCAGCATAATCGAGAGTGAGTTATAATTCGTGTTCACCCACTAAGACAGTAACAGAGATATGTTTAATACAACAGTATTACTAGCCTTACGAATGCAACTCCAAAACCCAAGTTAGATCATTAAGTTGACAATGCTAGCTGTGTAAAGTGGGCGGATAATATAAGCAGACTTCTATAGTTTGATGCAGTAATTTTTAGTAATTATAAACAGTAAGTAACAACAATAGTAAACATTGAATGTCAGCGCTTGCTATATTCCAATATGTACACAAAATTTTGGCCTTGAGGGAGAAGCAGTGCATGAACCAAGGTGAATTTGCCAAGACACTCCCTTAGTGTATTAACCACCGATTGTAGTCTCTAGTCCCATTGTCTTATTCCTTGGTTCCTTGGTGAATTGTGGACATTAATAAAATTATCTTATCTCTCACTCCCATACTATAACTGCTTAGAGGCCCATCTATGCTTTGTGGGTCTCCTTGTGATTGTTGTCTCTGTGATCCCCTCTTAACTACAAACTTACTAAAAAAATCAAAGTGGGCCTTTTTGAGGATTTCATTATCTAATTAACTAACTGTATGAGACAAGATTCTGCAAGAAAATTCAACGTAGTGATGAGTAAAACTTGTTTACTTTTCTTAGAGCAGCTGTTGTTCTACTTCAAATATTTCATAGATGGCTATGCTACTTTAATATACCTGAAACTATCAAATATACGTGAAACTATCAAATGTAATTTATTTAGAAATATAAGGTCTATTTGGAATAGCCATTAATCTTTAGGAGTCCACAAATAGCTTTACTTTAAAAACTCTTACCTCTAATATAGATTTAACTCTCATTTGAGATGACTTTCATAGATTCTTACAGAAACAACAGAAAAATGAGCAAGGAAAAGGGTACAGCAAAGGAAGAAGATAGAATGTGTAGATTATAGCTCTACTAAAGCAACAATAACTAGTTAGAAAAGTTTTGCAATGGTGAGATCGAAAGCAAATACCACCAAATAATTAATTTTCCAAAACCACACGCATAGTGATACAAAAAAATACCTAAGTGGCATCACAAATAGTGTTGAAGGTTATGAAATGCTTGTTTATGTTTTCAATACCGAATCTACGCATCATTGTCTTTTCGACTAGTTTTCCTACATAGTAAAATTTGAAAATGAACTAATATAAAATGAATTCAAAAACATCTTGTGGGACTGCACCACTAAGTGAACAAGGAAATCAATTTTTTTAAAATTTTAAGCTCACAGGAAACACATAAAAACCTGCTATCTCCTCTGTTTCCCCCCTTCAACATGGTTGTTTGGTTTGAAATTACCAACTTGACCAAGTCAACATCTGGGTCGAAACCCTTGGAAATTGCATTCTTAAATTAATATTTTTAAAGGACAATAAAAATTCTCCATCACACTATCGGATTATAATAAAGAGTGTTCCAAAGCATTCTTCAAAAGCTGATCGAACAACTACCAGGATGCATTCAATTAAAATATAAGTAGAAATATTCAACAATTGATCTATGCACTATTATAATTCGAACAATGGATCTATGTAGTATTATAATTCGAAACTGAAGGGAATCTTAAAAAAAATGGTAACTACATTACACAGATATATAGGCCGAAGCAAATACCTCAGCTTTGGAAACTCGAAAGCCCTTGTCCCTACTTGAGTTCTATATTTTATACATAAAACTAGGAAGTCAAATGCTCCAACTGCTTCAAATGCCCCTAATCAGTTTCTATTTGAATCGTTCAACTCTTCCATGGAAGAATTTGTCTTATCCTTCGTTGATGTCAGTCATGTTCATTCATTATCACAGTAAGGAGGAATGCTAGACCAAATAAACAAAACTAAAACCAAATGCCCAAAAAATCCATTTCTCACACATAGCTGGAATAGACTACGAGCTAACACTCTAGGAAGCCAAGCAAAGGACAACACATAATTTTTCCAGTCAAGTACAATGCTTAGCATGTTCGAAACCATCCAAGCCTGGGTGACAAGATGCAATTTTACAGTACAGGTGCAGATAAATGCCTAGAAAAATCTGTTCACACAGTAAACAATATTTAGCTTGAACAAAATCATAAGCGACCTACCCAACACATTCACAATACCATCCAAGCACCGCCAGTGACAGGATGTAATTGCACAATATAGGTATAGGTGTAGGTACATGCTAATTTCATTCAAACCCTAATTATTGTATTTCGCAAAAGACGTGCAAACAAACAATTTCTTCCCAAACGAAATTGCAGGTTCTTCCAACGAAAGGACAGAGCCAAGAAAATACAAAGCTTGCCATCCCAAGCAAAAGAAATGTAAGGCGTTGACCCAACCTCTGCTAATTCTAATATTCCACCTATTCCACCTATTCCCCACTCACAGCCCAAACGATGAGATTTTGTTTCTCATAGTATCGTAGCCCTTCTGATTTTTAGGTCCATGATGTAGACGTGCGCAATACCTTCAGAAATTGAGTCTACATAGTGAAGCCTCACTGCATTGACGAAATCAGCCTCCTTGAATTCATAGATATTATGACAAAATCAGCCTCCTTGAATTCATAGATATTATTTGAGCCTGTAAAAGCCCGACGAAATCACAATCCTTGGTTTCAGATATTAATGCACATGAACGCTAGATGGTAAGTATGTGTAGCTACGTGACAGTTTTTAAAAAAATATTAATTATTTTTTTGTCACTAACAATTAAGGCCGACACAGTAGGGAATTATGTCCCGTCATTATATACTCATCCACCAATTAAAAAAAGAGTTTAATAAATTTTAAATATTCTAAATATTTTTAATTGATCAAATATTAAATTAAATTTTTATTTTTATTGAACTATGGAAAACATTGTGAAAATTTGAAAGCATATCAGCCAACAAATAGGAAGTCAAAAGAGTTTGACTTCTAAACGAAACGTATAATCCCTGCTCGGCAGGGACTAATAAACTAAAACTAGCATACCCCCAAAACGGGGGAAATGAAACGCCAAGAATAATTTCATTATGTTGTAAAATTAGAGAAAGTTGTGGACGTACTTAGACAATATAATGTTGTGTGTTTGAAAGCAAGTCTAGCTAATATATGGTAGGGATTGTAGTCGATGAAATTGAAAAGAAAACTATGTTGCAAGTACTAATAAGCAATAAATAGAAACTCATGTAATAGATGGCAAATAAAATGAATTGTACATTAATTTGTCATACCAAAATGAAGGCGCAGTAAAATAAATATATTTGGTATTTTCATTTGGTAGGGGGAGTGCATGGATTGAGGATTGAAATTTTAAGTGTGAAAGGGACAGAGAATGAAGGCATGCCTCTTTCTTTTTTCGAAGTGAGAGATATGAAGTGTCTTTCATCTTTGCATAGAGTTTTAAGGAGAACGGTGGTGTAATTCGGATTGGACTTATAATGTTGTAGTACACGGCATTCACTGTGAAGGTCAATCATTACGTTCTTTGTTACCAATCCTTGGAATTTATGGATAGTCAATTCTCAATCCATCTTTAGGGGGATTTGTTTCTTATTACTTTGATTTATGGGTGGAATTGGTATGTGCTTTGGTTGAGATTGGTCCCATGGAGGCCCAATGTAACTATCAAATACCATGACAACATAGTTTGGTAACTTAAGAGGGGTATATCCAGGTGTGTATACAATTTGCATGACCAATCCAAGTGCACCATTTACTAATCCTAATTGGACCCATAAATTGTAGGATAACATTACTCACTTTCCTATACATAGCAATATTTGTTTTGCTAGTTGATGGTCATAATA
This sequence comes from Larix kaempferi, assembly GCA_027924585.1. Lineage (NCBI taxonomy): Eukaryota > Viridiplantae > Streptophyta > Pinopsida > Pinales > Pinaceae > Larix > Larix kaempferi. Next base: position 1,807,114 of record BSBM01000594.1, on the reverse strand, counting down.
TTTCATTTTAACATTTTCTTGTTTAGTGGATATTTCCTGTGCAATTTGTGTTTATATGTTGGATTGGGTTTATGGTTTTTCTTCATGATGATAAATATTTCCTTAATGTTCATTTTTTTTATAATTCTATTGATCCCTAGGATTCATCTAAAGCAATGTTGAAGGATCATTTTGTTCTTGTAACAAGTGATATTCTTTTTAAGCTTATCATCCTCGAAGAAACTCTTCTTGATCAAGATAACAATAAGACTTTAGTGTGTCTATTCTTCCTAATGTTATTTATTTTTTCTCAATGCTAATTACGTTGATAAGTCTACTATTACCCTAGAATCCATCCAAAGAAGTATTGAAGCAACAATGTAGTGCTTGGAATTCTTCACAAAAGTAATAGGAACAATGGTGGGTGGGTGAAGAGAAGATGAATATTTTCTTTTAGTAGGACTATGCATAGTGTCTTGTTAAAATATAGAAGATTATTGATCCAAGTGTGACTAAAATATAGTTGGAAATACCCTTTGGAATTAATTTATTCTCAAAAGACATGTGGGATTGGGACAAAATTACTCAAATCCAGGAAGAAGAACCAATGAATACAAAAGGGCGGATGTCTCCCTATTAAAGAAGATAAAAGATAAATAAAGAATAACACCACATAAATTTTAATCTTCAAGTTCAAATTCTTCCTAATCCACACAACAAATATTTAGAAATGTTTATTTAAGGGCTAAATTTGTGGGCAACATATAGAACAAAGCAGAATGTTCAAGCCACATGCTTACATAATTTGCATACCTAGTCATATTTAATGCTCGATAATATGTATATTTATCCATTGTTGATATGATGGCAACTTGAATGTTTGAATATAAGTGGCAATTGTTTGAATGCTTGTGCTTGATTATATTTGAATAACATAAATTTTGATTACCTGTGCTTGAATTGCATTAAGTTACTTTTATTCTTTGAATGATTGTGCTTGTAATATGAAGTAATGGCTACCAAAAAAAACAAGGGTCCAATGATATTCAAGCAAAAAAAATGCAATTGATCCCTCTATTCAAATTTCGAATTGGATCAAGGTCTTAAGGCAAAAAACTAATAATTACCAAAATATTATAATAAAACCTTTGGTAATAATTTTAAGGAATATTATTATAATAATATTATAATAAAACCTTTGGTAATAATTTCAAGGAATATGATTATAATAATATTATAATAAAACCTTTGGCAATATTAGAAAATTTTTACCAAGATATGCTTCTCCTTTTATGCCGGATGGTAAAAGGAGGCTGCAATGCTTGCACTCATCAAGCTCAGGTCATCCAAGAAATCCCAACCCCATCGATTCCTTTGGCTGCAGAATCTAGTGAAGAAACAAGGAGATTTTCAGAAAGTGCTCAAATTTCAAGGAATGCATTCAAGCACAGATTTATTTGTTTTCACACTCCTTTCTTCTGCTTCTCTCTACACTTCGAGTAACGCCGCGGCCAAGGAGATATCAATCAGAACTACAAGTCAAGTTTTGGGCGAGTTTATTAAATACAAGAGTTTTGTTGCTCAAACCATACAAGAAATAGATGCTCTTATTCACGAGGATCAAAACAATGAGTTCTTGCAAGATAAGTTAGAGCGTAATCTATAAGTGTATCAGACGCTTCTTTGATATACACTCAACAATAGATAAATGTATAGGATTGTTTTTTTACACAAAACACCCACACAAGAAGTACATAAAATAGGATACAAGAAACTATTATGGTGATTCATGCATTGTTCCAGATAGTGAATTCTAGGCTCACCATAATACCCATACATGTCATGGGGGAGATAGGATGATGACCCCCCTATTTCCTTGTTTCTTTGTTGGCTTCCTCATTTGCGAAGTTGTTTTGCCTTTGCAAAACATGGAAAAACTCAACTTTATTGAAATATTGAACATTTAATAAGATTCTTTATGGAAGTTTGGAGATTTTGAATCTATTTGGAGGGGTTTTGTGGTGTGGATATCTTAGAATTATTGTTGAGTCCTTGGTACTGTTGTTTTGCACACCTCTTTGTCTTCTTAAAAAAAAAGTCATTTATATAATCTTAAAGGTTCTACTTCATTATTGGCCGAGATTCCAATCCCCCTTTTCAAATGTTAAATGAAATAGCGTGGTTTAACACTGGAATTAATGACAAAGCGAAGTTGTAAAACATATTGTCTCCTCCTGCACACAGAGTATGCCCTATTGAATTTCTAGAACCAGTAGTTTCAACACCGGTTAAAGCATCAAAGTAAGAAGTAGTTCTAGCACCGGTAAAGCATCAAAGTAAGCAGCAATTGTTGAATCCATTGCATTTTATCCACTTAAACTATTGAACGAAAGAACTCATTCAAGAACATTTGTATTAACTACTCAATTATTTGAAGTCATTATTACGCTCATTATTTTCACAAACTAAGATCAACTATATAAATTTTGATATACACAACTAATTATTTATTCTAAACGGTCTCTGTAGAGATGGATTTAAATTTGATGTAATAAAAATGTGAACAGTTCAGTGTAAAATTTCTTAAGTAACAGGAGTTTGAAGTCCGAACTGATCCGATATAAACTACTTCAATATTCAAAATTCATCGAACTGATCCAATATAAACTACTTCAATATTCAAAATTCATTTATGTTTAATACATTAATCTATATTGACATTTGAATAAAATAAGTTCAATATTCATTTGTAGTATTTGAAAATTCATAAGTTGACAATAAACAGTTGAAGAATTATCTACACGGAATTGAACAAAACAAGTTCAATATTTACTTATAGTATTTGAAAATGCATACGTTGACAATAAACAATTAAAGAATTACCTACTCAGAATTGCAGGACCATTCAAAAACACTTTCCTTGCCACAGTGAAGATGACTCGCTGGATTCCATATGGCTTCATCTTCAAAAGCATATGGCTTCATCAACGCCCAACGACTAATAAGGGTTCCCCTTAAATTCACAATTATGGCTTCCATTCCACGTACAAATTTCATGGTTCGAACTGAAGTTCGTGTAGAATTCTCTAGGCTTCACGCATGCATGCACCAGGTTTTTGAGATCCATGTGGGTTAAACAACCACTTTGAAAATAATCTGATGTGCTGCCAACACCAATGAATAACGATATGGATATCCAATAAAACCCTAGAGGAATGGAAGGGCTTTGTAGTCTGGTCAAACTTCAATATCTCCACATCAACTTGTTGCGTGTCAGCTTGTCAGTGTGTTAGACGGTGGACCATAGCTCTCTCGGTCACCAATTGAAAGCTACATCCATCTCCTCATTCACAAAGCTACACAATACATAATAATGTTGGTGTTGAGCTCCATGGACAAAATTTCATTTCCAAAAGGGACCCACTAGCAAGTTTACTCTGCTTTGCGCACACGGTGCCAGGTTCAATTGCCCTAGAACCTCCAAATCCCTCTCAAGCATTGGATGAAGTTTGCTCATATCGTTGTTGTTCATGCATCTTGTGAAAAGAGGGGCCTCCAATGGCTTAGATTTCATGTTTGGTTTTAGGTGAGTTAATCCTCACTGCTGGAGGGTGAGATGAAGAGAAAAATAAAAAAGGACCTTCGATGGCTTTGATCTCAAGCCTCGGATAAGTCAATCCTCAGCGTTGGAGGGTGAGGATTGACTTTCTAGAACCAGTAGTTTTAGCACCGGTTAAAGCATCAAAGTAAGAAGTAGTTCTAGCACCGGTAGAGCATCAAAGTAAGTAGCAATTGTTGAATCCATTGCATTTTACCCACTTAAACTATTGAACGAAAGAACTCATTCAAGAACATTTGTATTAACTACTCAATTATTTGAAGTCGTTATTACGCTCATTATTTTCACAAACTAAGATAAACTATATAAATTTTGATATACACAACTAATTATTTATTCTAAACAGTCTCTGTAGAGATTGATTTAAATTTTGATGTAATAAAAATGTGAACAGTTCAGTGTAAAATTTCTTAAGTAACAAGAGTTTGAAGCTGAACTGATCCAATATAAACTATTTCAATATTCAAAATTCATTTCTATTCAAGGCGACTACCCTATATAATATCAAAATTCATTTCTATTTAAGACATTATTTTATATTGACATTTGAATAAAATAAGTTCAATATTCATTTGTAGTATTTGAAAATTCATAAGTTGACAATAAACAATTGAAGAATTATCTACTCGAAATTGAACAAAACAAGTTCAATATTTATTTATAGTATTTGAAAATGCATAAGTTGACAATAAACAATTAAAGAATTACCTACTCGGAATTGCAGGACCATTCAGAAACACTTTCCTTGCCACCGAAAAGACGACTCGCTGGATTCCATATGGCTTCATCTTCAAAAGCATATGGCTTCATCAACGCCCAACGACTAATAAGGGTTCCCCTCAAATTCACAATTACGACTTCCATTCAACATACAAATTTCATCGTTCAAACTGAAGTTCGTGTAGAATTCTCTAGGGTTCACGCATGCACGCACCAGGTTTTTGAGATCCATGTGGGTTAAACAACCACTTTGAAAATAATCTGATGTGCTGCCAACACCAATGAATAACGATATGGATATCATATGGATATCCAAGAAAACCCAAGAGGAATGGAAGGGCTTTGTAGCCTGGTCAAACTTCAATATCTCCACATCAACTTGTTGCGTGTCAACCTGTTAGTGTGTTAGAGGGTGGACCATAGCTCTCTTGGTCACCAATTGAAAGCTACATCCATCTCTCATTCACAAAGCTACACAATACATAAAAATGTTGATGTTGAGCTCCATGGACAAAATTTCATTGCCAAAAGGGACCCACTAACAAGTTTACTCTGTTCTACACACACGGTGCCAGGTTCAATTGCCCTAAAACCTCCAAATCCCTCTCAAGCATTGGATGAAGTTTGCTCATATCGTGGTTGTTCGTGCATCTTGTGAAAAGAGGGGCACCTCTAATGGCTTAGATTTCATGTTTGGTTTTAGGTGAGTTAATCCTCGGGTGAGATGAAGAGAAAAATCAAAAAGGACCTCCAATGGCTTTGATCTAGTTTCAAGCCTGGAATAAGTCAATCCTCACTCTTGGAGGGTGGGATGACAAAAGGAAAAAAAGGAGGGAATCCCATCCCTTCCAATAGTCGATTGGTTCTCCTTTGTAATCAAATCGACGTCCCTCCACAACCAACGATGGGTGAACTCGAGCACCTCCAACGGTGGATACATCGTTTACATACATGTAATCAACCGTGGGAGAGGATTTTAGAATATTGTAGGTGGCCATGCTATGAAATTCACGTTCTTGTCTTATGGTCATAAGTGGACGAAGGTTCACTAAATTCCAAGTCAAGATGGCTGGTGAAATAGCGTAAAAGCAAAGTGGAAAGGCTGTAATGTGTAGGAAGGTCCACCATAAGTCCAAATCAAATGAATAAGTGGAGGATGAGGTGGAAAGCACTAAATCCACCTTTAATTCATTAATGTCATGTAAAAGTATTACATGAGGTCACAAGAGCATATAACAAGATACTTTAAAACCCACTTAAATAAAGTATGGTATGGTATGGATCGAGAAGATGATCTTCCAAAATAACTTTGACGATTCCCGTAGATAGACATATCTTATTTTTAGAAATTTCAAGGATGGCAGAAGACAAAGTTCTTCCGGTAACATTGCTAATGCCATCCCGTCTTCAATATTTTCGAGGTGCTCCAGCTGCCGTTCAGAGTTTGGAAACAACTCTAATGCTCAAGAAAACTGAATATTTAACTCCCACAACTGCAAAGGTGCCTACGTGCATCTGTATATGCCTACCTGACATTAACTTCGCCACAATCTTTTCAATGCTCCCGCTCACTTCCAGAACTCTTAAATCATGCATTGGAATCCAGGAGGGCAGAGAAGAGCAGGGGCACCGAGTATAGGAGAGCCATATGAGATTGAGATTTGGTGACCACACCTTCAGCTTGAAGAAGTTTCAATTTACTGATTCTGAACACCTCACGACTGAATCTTATCTTTTGGAAAATGGCACTTCGGACTGAGGTCCCATTTTAATTCCGCGTACTTCTATTAACTGTTCGTTCATTGAATACCAAAAGGAATTATAACATATGGTATGGCCTCAGATTTCTGTGAATAAAAATTTCCTGAAAGTTATCGACACAGATACAAAGCAGTGGTAAACCATAACATAGTAGGAAAACGCCGAGATCAAGCTAATGCGGGGGGGTAAGGGCACATTGATTGTGAAGGGCTTGCTGGTTCTCCTTATGTGTCGCTGGTTGGCCAACTCATCTTTCGGCAATCAACGGTTTATTTCTCCAGTGCTATACCCTGTCGAGAATAGTCCGTTCAGGACCCCTATCTATTAAAACTACCTTTTCTTCGAACAGCCTACAGTTACTTCTTTGGAAATGAAGCTTAAGCTGGTGTCTCGACAATTGAGGGCGACTGTATAGAAAACTTGATACAAAGCTGGGATGACGTCTCTTCCCCACGCTTGCCTGACAGTCACGCTATCGGCAAATATGCTAACACGGAGCGGCGCCTGATAGGCTCCTGACAGACGAAGAAGCCTGAGAGGCACCGTCCCTTTAAAAGAACGCCTTCCGCATAAAAATTGGAAATAACATCTATAAATTAAAAAATAAAAAGAGAATTGGATGATCATTATCTTCCCTTTCTTAAAATTTTAAAAAGATAAATTATTTATTTTTACAATTTTTAAAACTTACAGAAATCCTTGATCTATGATGAATTTCATACCAAAAAAATTAAAAAGTAAAAAGAGAATTGAAGGATCATCACCATCATATTTCTTAACATTATGAAACCCATAAATTATTTATTTATAATTTTTAAAAATAATAGAAAACCTTGCTCTATGAGAAGTTCATAAAAGAATTATAAAATAAATTCACTCCTATATGATAATTTTATGGATGAATAGGTGCATATGTCGCTCATCAGCCATCTACTCTAGCAATCGATGTCATACATCTGGCATGCATGCAAACTGGAAATGTTTCCAACAAACTGCCAACCTGTTTAGTATGCAAACAGCATTACTAAGTAAGTCTTATACTTTAAACACTTAAATTGGTAGGCCATCTGTTTCCTTATGTGTGGACCAAGACCAAAGGTTGATTTGCATTTGCAAAGCCATTACACCGCCCCGAGTGTGCAAAATATGTAAAGAATTGTTTGACTGGTGCAATACCATCTAATTCATTATCAGAGATGCTCGTCCTGAACCAATGTTATTGTTTTTGTCTGAATTTGGCAAATGAAGAAATTATGGTTGAAAATGCAATTGTTTTACATCAGTTAGGTAGTTTTAAAATGCTGCATTTATGTTAGGAATGTAATTGTTTTTGTCTGAATTTGGCAAACGAAAAATGGTTGAAAATGCATTTGTTTTTGTTTTATAGATCAGTTAAGTAGTTTTAACATGTTGCATTTATGTTGTAACAAAATTGATGATTAATGAAATTACAATATTACAAAAACTGTTATTTCCCAGCAGCATTTTAACCAGATTCAACAACATAACTACCAGTCCCACGCTCCCACAAACTTGGAGGAACTACATAACTTAAAAAATAAAAATTTATCATAATCGATTTATAAAGCCAACAAAAATAGCCTTTTCAAAATTTACCATTATACTTTGAGATATTTATTTGTTGAGATCGCCTTTTCAAGATTAGCGATTAATAGAATTTTTCCAATCATATTGTAATCACAATTTGATTCTAAATGCATTTTGCAAATTTGAAATAAGTTAAAGCAACCCTTTTGGAAATAAAACAAGGTATCTAGTTATTTGCATTTGAGAAAAAATTCTACAGATGAATTAATATTTCCAGTTGCTACTACTGTTCCACTCAAAAGGTCAGGAGAATTGAAACATCACAATCAGGTGAATTGAAACATCAGAATCAAGTTCATGATGCGAAGCCACCGACTAATGAATAATAATTACAGAAATCCCAGCTGTTCTTCAAAGCAGTATAATAAAAGACCTCAAAATTCAATCACAAAACGTATCTCTGTATGAATAAACTGAAAGCGTATATGCATCTTGTTCATATCATAATTTGTTCAGTTTTATGTAAAATAAAATAAATGGTTTAATTATATTTGTCCGACATAATTTATTATTTTTAAATATATTTTATATCAAGAAGATGGAAATATAAACTCTGGTAAGTTTAATAACTTGAAAATATTTTCCAAACAATAAACAATATACCGTTTAAAATAATTATATAGTTTTTTTTTCCAACATAAATAGCCTTTCTGTTGCTGATATTCCTGAAAGACAACTTTACAATTGCAGACCTAAATGCACGGAGAAATAAACTTTCCTATGTTGCTTGATATTCATAAAAAGTTAATAAAGTTGCTTGATATTCATAAAAAGTAAATAAAAACAACTTTACAATTGCAGACCTAAATGCACGGAGATATAACCTCTTCCTATATTGCACTTCACTAGGCCAACCTATATTGTGCACTAAGCCATCAGTATATATCAAATGATACTAAGAACAAACAACCATATAAAATGGATATCCCTACTAAAATGGATATCTCTAACTGTATGGCACAATACAGTCTACCAAACATTTATGGCACAATACAGTCTACAGTTTACCAAACATTTACCGCATAAGGTCGATGCACCATCTTAATAGCATGAAGAAGAAAAAAACATAGAAACTCAGAGAGTGCATAAAAGAATTATGTCACCCCTTAAACCTGTCTGCGTCCCTGTATTTCTTTTCATAAAACAGCAGGCCCTCCATACCGTTCAAAATAATTATATAGTTATGTGGAGCTTTGTATAAAAAAAGACAGAAACTCAGAGAAAGCATAAAAGAATTATGTCACCCCTTAAACCTGACTACGTCCATGTATTTTTTTCATAAAACAGCAGGCCCTCCATACCGCTCAAAATAATTATATAGTTATTTGGAGCTTTGTATAACTTGGTTGAGAATGAATTGTTTTACATCCAATTCAAATTCAACCACGTTAAAATAATTGTATAGTTGTGTGCAGCTGTGTATAACTTGGTTGAATTTGAATTGTTTTACATCTAATTCAAATTCAATTATACACCACCCATAGTTAATTTGAATTGTTTTACAAGCAATTTATACACCACCCATAGTGTAATGTGAATTGTTTTACATCCAGTTCAGATCCAACTTAGTTATCCACCACCCAAATAACATTCAAATTCAATTATACACCACCCATAGTTAATTTGAATTGTTTTACAAGCAATTTATACACCACCCATAGTGTAATGTGAATTGTTTTACATCCAGTTCAGATCCAACCAAGTTATCCACCACCGAAATAACATTTATTGTTCTACCAAGTAGCATTTAATGGTCTACTACAAGGTTAGATAATATTCGAGGATCAATTTCAAAAGAGTTATGCACATAATCCTTCCATTTAATCTTCGTTAGAATCTCACGACAAGCATTATCATTTAAATTTTTGCTTGGAAAAATCAACAATACTTTCAGAGAAAAAAACGTGTAACCTTGGATATAACCATAATGGAGTTAAAAGACATTCACTCCCGCAAAAGATGACGATATGAAACACACAGTATATCAGTATATCAGAAAACATATATACCATAACAGTGCCTATTAACAATTCTTTTGTTAGAACACTATAGGAATTAATATTGAGCAAAATATCCCTACTCCGCCCAGTTTCATTGTTTTTCTAATTCGATAACACTTCCATATTTATATACTTGTGTTCATACATATATATTCCCTAACATTAATTTTCAGTTTTTTTGTTTCATTAACATTTGATATAAGCAAAACAAAAAGATTACTTAAAATGTGCATTCTGCACAATGCCTTTGAAAATAAAGACTCTGGAACCAGATCCACTGGGGTCAGCAGCTTGTGTTTCCTCCTGGACTTGTGAAGATTCAGCGTCATCATCAATCTCAATCTCAGCAGAGGTGAATTTGTTGCTTACATCAGGACTTCTTACTGTACTTGGAAACACCATCTTCACAGAATTTGATGCTCGATTTGCATGGGGTTTCCTTGCAAGACTAAACGAATTTTCAGTCCTCACCAGAACACCATTTTCTGCTAAATACTTCAACTCTTTGTACATATTTTTATTGAAATCGCTTGGAAGAGTGTTCCTGTATTTCTCCCTGATGGTCTTCGTTATTGCAAGCTGACTACATCTGGTACGCTGCAGAATTTCATCAATGGCTTCCATTATCATCTGCATAAACAAGAAGCGCTTAATTTCATTAATGGCTTCTATTATCTTCTGCACAAACAAGACTACGTTCAACGATAGTGTACCCATGATGACAAACATTATAATTAAATTACGAAAAACATGGTACTGAGATTTTATTACCTCCTTATAAGGCGGAAGACTATTCACAGCATTAGAACGGGTGGTTTTCTTCGCCTCACTCCTGGTTTGTTTCTTCTTCATAGATACACATCCACCACTTAAAGCGGTTTCTTTTGATTCTGATTTTCCATGATCCACAGGCGGCCCCATCATTCATCACACACAACTTAGAAGAGAGAAACTTGAAAGCGAACTCGAAGTCTGTAAAAACTCAAACACAACACATGACTAAATATTTTTGAGCCAGTGTGAGTTGTTATATACGGCAATACCAGAGATATGGGCAGTTGTCCAGATTTTTGCCATCTGTGTAATCTCTTCGTACATTCTCTCAGCGGGAGTTAATATGGCATAGGCAGCTGTCCAGCTTTAAGCCATCTGTGAATCTCTTTGTACATCCCAAGAAGCATTTTCATAGTGGATGGTGTTGCAGAGTGTAAGTATTTATTGACAAGAATGCACTTAAGCATCGTAATGATGAACTACCGCAACTATTAAAATTGATCGACAACTCATCGGATCCTCACCAAAAACTAATTAAACTGTGATAAATGTACTATGTCATTTGGATTTGGATTTTGACGGCAAACTCACCAGCCATAATAACTAAGGATTCGAGTGAAACTACGTTCATTTATTCCCGGCAAGGACATTACGCGTTGGAACTTGGTACCACGTACTCTGTCATTTGGATTTGGATTTGACCGGAAACTCACCAAAGGATTTGAGTGAAACTACTTTCATTTATTCCCGGCAATCTTTGAAAGGACATTACGGGTTGGTACCATTCATGGGACAAGTGGATGATTTGACATGCACAATTATGAAATTCATTACACTATCGCTTGGGCAAGATGGTTGGAATTTGATGGCATTTGTCCGTCAAATACTGCTAAAAAAATTTAATAAACCTCTCCCAAACATTTAAATCATTCTTCGCCTGCACGTATCTCTTACTTTAGATTATTTTTAAAACCCTTACTCCAATCCATACACGCCGTTGTTTGCACGGCCATTAACATAGTAAGTTTCCCAAACATTTAAACAATTCTTCGCCTGCGCGTATTTATTACTTTAGATTATTCTTAAAACCCTTACTCCAATCCATCCATACACGCCATTGTTTGCACGGCCATTAATATAGTAAGTTTGGACAGTGACACCAATTACATTTCACACGTCGATTTGGGCGGCAAGATGAAACAAATTGCCTCCACGTTTTGCAACAAGCCATTGACAAATGACTTTCATATCCAATTCATATCTCCCACTGACATTATATTAATGCGGGGCGGGGCTTGACTGTATATTATTGTGATCTGGAATTATCATAAGCATACTAATGATCATGTTATCCTGTTGCAAAGCCTCTGTTGGACTTCTTGTCTTTCTGCTTGTAGCCGTGAATAGAATTGGTGCAGATCCTGAACAGTTGCAGGGTGTTTACGTGGCATACAAAAGATCTTCTATTTCTACGAATAGTGTCCCTGGTTAGAATATCTATCAAGCTTATTTTGATAAGCTGCAACATAAGATCTTTTATTTCTATCAATGGTGTCCCTGGTTAGAATATCAATCAAGTTTATTTTGATAAGCTGCAACACAACAAAAAAATTTCATCTTTTAGCATCACAAGTTAGCATCATTTATAAAATTGAGTGTTTCCTTTTATGTTAAGAAAAATGTCATCCGAATCCTGCGTCCAGAGCCTACAGGGAGGATTCGGATAGTTCCTAGGTTATAAAAAATTTTAAAAAAATAGCATGAAGTAATGCTAAGTTATTATTTTCCACATAAATATGTACAAATGTACAAATAGGATTTAATTATGAGGATTTGCACCATAAAACTACAACTTCACAAATAATTATTTTGTAAATATCTCAATTAAATTCTTTATCTTATGTTTTATTCATTCAAATAAATGATCAAGATTAATTTATTTTTATACCATTTAAACAAATAATTAACAAGGGAGAAAGCTGCAAGCAGCTAATTCCCTGCCAATTAGAATGTGCATCCAGAACACATGAAGGATTTGTTGCATCGAATTCGTATCTAAAGCTGAAATTCGATGCATAGTGCATTGGGACTTTCGCAGGGTTGTGTGTGAGATTTATTTGTGATTGTTTGGTGGGAGCATCTTGCCTCGAGAAAACCATTCCGTGGAACTTATTGCAAGAGGTCATGAATTTTTTGTTTGAATTTTCTTGTGGGTTATGTTTGAATTTACATGGCCAGGTGGTTTCCTTGTCAATTGTTGTGAAGCACTCAGTTTCCAACTTAAGAAAAACTCTAGTATGATTGATTTCCAAGCATCCCTTCATTGATCTGGCATTAACGCACCAGAGTTGTCCTTGTCCTATTCAATCGGCAATCCAATTCCTTGATTAGCAAATCTGATTGTCAACCCTATAATGGTAGAGGCATGATTATAGTTTTGTTGTAGCTTGGCATGCTTTTGACTCTTAATTCGAACCTTCAATCTGTTTATCATCAAAATTGTATGTCTATCTAGACAATAAACATATCTCTCTAGAAAATAAACAACATCAAAAATTAAGAATTAATACAAAGTCAAAGTCTTTTGACTTTTGAATGAAAAGTATATCCTACCTTAGCATAGAATAAAATTAATTAATTTTCATAATTAAAAAAAATTCCTCAACAATATCTATACAACTTAAATTCATAATTGAAAAAAAATAATAATAATCGAGATGAAGCTCTAATGATTTGCAACATGCGCTGGAGATCATGTTAAAAACAATTTTTTGTGTTATATTCAATAGAGTGTATTACAGTGCAATAATTGATGATAAGCAGTAAGCGTTTTCCATATCAATATTTTGTTCTATTAAATAGAGTGATATCACACTGCACTATTTGATGATAAGCAATAAGCACATCCCATATCATTCAAATGCTCACAAAGTTGAAGAGTGGGATTGGAATCGAAATTAATGACTTACACTAATTCTAAAATAATGTTATATGATATTGGATCTATGTTGATATCACAAAAAACACACATTTTGTGGGCGAGAGACTAGAAAAAAAACAATACCAAATTATTTTGAAAATTTCACAATGGACTCATTGTTATTTGAACTTGTCTCTAAGTGTTAAGTGTTTTTTGGCATAAGGACTTCTTGCATTCTCGGCTTTGCACTAGTTTTTCTTGATGACTTTGCAAGCACAAAGGACGTTACCTTGTCATCTAGTTCAATCATATGTTTAATGGTATGGGTGATTATAGAAGCCTTGTCTTTCTGAAAACATAGAAAACAATATCATTCTAATTAATAACAAGTACCATATGTCGTTGCTAACTAACCATTGGTGTAAATTCATTTTTCAAGCAGAAGAATCTTATGGTCATGTATCCAATTTGGCCATATTTTAAGCAACTTATTTAAGAATTATGTTATAAATTAAAGAACTCGTGCTACTCATCTATACTTGTATTAAATGGAGGTTAGACGGGATTTTTTCATATTCAGTACCTTTGTTACTTTGGGAAGGATGGACCTCAACATGGAAATATTTTCATTCATTTCTTCCCTTTTGTCTCTCTGACAATATGTGAATCTCTCTTTGAGTTGGGTTTCTACGAGGTGTCTTTCTTGTACAAGTTGTAGAATGAACTAGAGAATTAGAGAAGGTGTTTTAAAGTCTGAACCATTTGGATCCAAGTTGTTGCTTACCCAATGACCACCTTGCAAGGCTGAGTAAAATTCCGAATTGTTTAAGCCATGGATATTGTGGGAGCTTCCACCAACCGATATCATGCGGTTGGGTAAATACGGAAGAGCTATGAACCATGGGTTCCAACATTGAAATTGTATAACCAGTTTGATCAAGCACGGAAGGCATCCTACTCTCATCCATCTATCGTAATGTACCAAGCAGTACTAGTTTAAAGTTTTTAAATTAATGATTTGATGTTTCTATCCACATGTAAAATTCTTGAATTTTCTTTTTTTTTTTAAATCATTTTTATATCAAAAAATAAAAATAAAAACATCCTTTAGGGATTTATGTCAAATCCAAAATGTACTCCACCAATATAAAAACTTGATTTTTCTTTTTTTAAAAATAGAAAATATATTTTTGAATTTTCAAGAATTAAGTTTAATAGATATTTTTTACCAACATTACAAAACTTATAATAAACAATATAAAAAATTAGGTATTAATACAAATCCAAAGCTCTTTTTAAGTTTGCAGGAAAAGTATATCCCTTCCTTGATAGGGAATAATAAGAGATACCACTCTTTTGTAGTTATCCATTAACATAAATATCATACTAACACAATGCAAAAATAAATAAAAACAAATTAATAACAAAGATAATATTTTTTTTTGAAAATAAAAGGTATTTCTAAAAAAAATTATATCATGTTAAAATTTTCTAAGCTTAAAAAAAAATCTTATATCATTATGAAGATTTTAAAAATTTAAGTTTAATATATATATATTTACATACTTCAAAACTAATAATAATTATAGTAGTTTTGATAGAGCTTTTAAGATAATTTTATTAATTAGACATTAATTTAGAAATGGTTATTGAACTTTATGGATATCATTAATTATAGTAATTTTGAAAATATATTTTTTTATTTTTAAAAAATTTAATTTAATAGTTTTTTTTTGCAAACATTACAAAACTTATAATAAACAACATCAAAAATTATGAATTAATATAAGTCAAAACTTTTTGACTTTTGAATGAAAAGTATATGCGAACCTTCGCAGGGAATAATAATAATAAAAATAATTTAAAAACAACAATTTTCAATTTATTACTTTCATAAAGTAGTAATACAAATTATTACTTGAAATTTGGTTAAATTCAAATGAGATTTTTTTTTAATCTTATTCAATTTATTGATGGACATTAGTATAATTATTAGGTTTTTAGCAAGCAAGCATGAACTTAGGCTAAAGGAATCCTAAGGCTAGAGAAATACCATGTTGGTAAGTGCCATATAATGTTGTTAAGTACTTATTTGTTGCATGGACATGTACAAATATGATTTAATTATGCTAATTCACACCATAAACACAACGTAATTCATCTTTTTCATTCAAATAAACGCTCAAGACTAATATATGAGGTTTTACACAGCAGTCACAACAAATTCAATTATTTATGTGTATGCTATTTAAACAACTAAATTCATATGATTCATTTATAAGACTTTAAACCACGAGCAAAACAAATTCATAAATAATTATTTTGTAACTAACTCAAGTTCATTCTTTTTTAATATTATTTATGCAAATAAATTATATGATTTTTAATATTGACACATAATTAAAGTCGATCATTTTTAATTGATTACTATTATAAAATAGCAATAAAAGTTATTTGAATTGAAATTTGATTATTCTATTGGGTATACATTTATTGATCTTATTAAATTTCTCATGAACATGATTGAGTAAGGAAACCATTACCTTGGGCCCTAAAAAAAGGTTTTAGGAATCTAGGACCAAGAAGGATGATCATCACACGTGTTAATAAGAGTATTCTTAGCCTCTGTGTGTGGGAATTGATGCCATTATAAGGTTTTGATCAATAGTGATAGGTCTACTTTCCCTTGACCTAGTTAGGAGAAGAAACCTAGTCCTTGGGATAAATGAAGCTTCTAGGCATGTAGTGATAATAATGATGTGTTGAGCTAACACAAATTACATTTTGAGAAGATCCATCGCCTTATAATAGGGATATAGGGGAGAATTAGAGGAAATAGAATTAGGTATATGTCTCTGAGGCATAGACATGATTACGAGAGCAAACCCAGGCCTTTGACATTAGGGAAAACCTCTAGGAATATTAGATTAACAAGTATACATTGAAACACCACATAAGACCTATTAAGCGTATCCTTGGCCTAATATTGGGGGTATGAATGTCACTAAGGGGTTTTAAGCACTATATATGGGTTTCAAGTCCCTTGTCATGTTTGAGTGGGGAAACCCATCCCTTACCTCATAATAAAATATTTTTGGCATCCAAGACCAAAAGAAACACCTCGAACCACTAAACATGGCCTCCTAGGGGTATTATTTACCCCTAAGTGAGGACATCAAGCCATTATGAGGTTTTTCCTAGTATATATGGATCTCATGGTTTTCTTTAATGTCATAGGAGGAATCATGGGTCTTAAGCCCTAAGGGAGGCTTTGAAACACACTCATGAACTACCAACGTTACCATTGGCATTTGAGTATTGATATAAGTGACACTAGATATGGGTCTTAGAACCTTGGACATAGTTATGGGAGGAATCACAAAACTTAGGCTCTAAAGGAAGGTTTTAGGAAGCTCGAGCTAAGAGCAATGACTCAAAATGTCATGCAGGAGATCGTGAACTATGTAAGCGATCGTTATCCTTAAAGTGGGATATGGGTGGCAATATGCAATTTTATACACTAAGGATGGGTCTTGGACCATGGTCGGGGAAGAAATTGAGGGAATTATACCCTAACATAATATTATTGACGTAATGAGCGACTATTAAGGCCATGAACCATAAATTAAACCCTTAAAATTGGATCTTTGCAATAAAAGTTGGATATGGGCACAATCAAGGGTATTTGCATAGTGGGATGGACCTCGAGGACTCAAATGGAGTCATAGGAAGAAACAAATATCCTTATGTAGGTGTCTTATCACGTTGGGAATGACATTCCAGGGAGAAAGACCATGTCTTTGGCCCTAAACAATACATCGAGGCATACATATCAATGAGCAATGCCTCGAAGCACCATGCATGACTTCATAGGGCTATCCATGGTGCTCTATATGCAGGGCTTGTGACATTAGTTCCTTGGACGTGGTCAATGCAGGAGACCTAAATCATAGGACCTAAAGGAATCTCCTGGGCATCCAAAGCTAAGAAGGTTTCCTCCACCAAACATACATGGCCTCCTAAGAATAACATTAGCCTGTGATTGAGGATGTTGTTACCAATAAATGGGTTTGATAAATATGTCCATGCCTTAGGGCCTTGGGAATGATGTTCTAGATAAGAATATGATGCCTTTGAACCTAACAAACTCGTTGAGGCATCAAAATCCATGAACAATGCCTCCAAGCACCATGCATGACTTCATAGGGGTAGTTATGGTACTAGGTATCTACATCTTAGAGCCCTAGGCACTTCAACATTGTTAGTGGAGGAGACTTGGACCCGAAAGGAAGATTCTAGCCATCGAGGGATAAGAAGGTTCCCTCCACCAACCATAGACAGCCTCCTAAGGGTATCATTAACCTATGATTGAGTGTTTCAGTACCATTAGGTGGTTTTGGGTAGTACCCACATGTCTCAAGGCCTTGGGAATGAAATTATCTAGAAGAATACCATGCATTTAGCCTTAAAGAAACCATTAAAACATCCAAAGCCATGAAAAATGCTTCAAAGCACCATACATGACTTCATAGGGGTATCAATAGTTCTATGTCTCCACGTCTTGGGGACTTAGGGCCATGAGCATGGTCAAGGGAGTAGACTTGAAAATCAAGCCCTAAAGGAATCTTTTATCCATATAAGGCTAAGACCGTAGCCTTAAGTGACCACAAATGGAATCCTGAGGGTTTTGGTTTCCTATTATTGATAATGTTAATGCCATCAGGAGTTTTGTAGTAGTATCTATGTGTCTCAATGCCTTGGGAATGATGTTCTAGGGAAGAATACCATCCATTTGGCCCTAAAGAACCATTAAGTCATCGATAGCCATGAAAAATGCCTCTAAGAACCATGCATGACCTCACATAGATATTCTTGGGGCCTTTGGGGGTTAGAAATGGGCATGGGAGGAGACTTAAACCTTTGGACCAAAAACAATATTATAGACATCGAAGGCTAAGAATATTACCTACACCAACCACACATGTACTCTTGGGGTCTTTCTAAGAGGTGGGGTGGCTAGGACGGTCGATTGTGGCTGTCCCCGCCCCAATTCGAACCCTATACTATCTGTTCCATTGGCGCCTTTGCCCAGAACATGCGCCAGTTACTCTACTGTATGTGAAAAAAGAAAAAACCACACATGTCCTCTTGAGGGTATCATTCACCAATGATTGAGAGTATTACTGTCTTTAAATGGTTTTGGGCAGTACGTACATGTCTTAGGGCCTTGGAAATGGTTCCCTAGGAAGAAATACCATGAATTTTTCCCTGAAAAAAACCATTGAGGCATCTAGAGACATGAACAATGCGTCAAAGATAGGGGGTTCACCTTGTTGACCGATATCTTATCACGTTCATTCATAAAGGGGCGTTTTTAATTGTGATAAATAAGGTCAATATATTGTAGGTATTGGGGGGCAGGGAGTAGGGTATGTGGGGGTTTATAGGTATTGCGGGTATAAAAAGGGGCACCTAATAAAAATATGGAATATATCATAAAAATAGGGTTTTTTAATTGGAAATATGTGTTGGAAGGGGGGGCTCAACAAAAGAGTTTTGGTAGGTATTTATCAATATCTAGTGAAATTAGGGGTATTCTTTAATATCCCATGAACAAAGGTGTTATGTCATAGTTTCACTAAGTGAAGACCCCGTGAAAGCCCAATGCATAACTTTGCAACAATATTCATGGTGATATGTAACTAGGTCTTTGGGTCTTGGTCCCTTCAACATTGTCAATGGAAGAGACTTGAACCTTGGTCCCTAAATAATTTTCCTGCACCAACCAAACATGGCCTCCTAGGGTTCTCATTGTCATATGACTAAGTATGGTGGTGCCATTAGGTGGTTTTGAGAAATGTGTACATGTCTCAAAGCCTTGGGAATGACATTCTAGGGATAAATACCATTCATTTGGCTTTAAAGAAACCATTGAGGCATCCAAAGACATGAAAAAATCCTCTAAGCACCACACATGACTTTGTAGGGGTAACCATGGCACTATTTATCCAAGTGTTAGGGACTTGGGGGCATGGACATGGTCATGGGAGGAGACCTAAAGATCAATCCTTAGAGGAATATTCTAGCCATCCAGGGCTAAGAAGGTTGCCTCAGTCAACCATACATGTCCTTATGAGGGTATCATTGACCTATGATTGAGGATGTCTATGCCACTACGTGGTTTTGAGTAGTATCTATGTGTCTTAGGGCCTTCATAATGGTGTTGTAGGGAACAATACAATGCATTTATCCCTAAATAAATTATTTAGGCATCCAGAGCCATGAATAATGCCATGGATGACTTTAGAGGGGTATCAAAGGCACTATGTATCTAGGTCTTGTGGTCTTTGGATCTTCAACATGGGGAGTGGAGAAGAACTGAACCTAGTGACCTAAAGGAAGCTTCTAGATATCTGTGGCTAATAAGGTTTCCTCCACCAACCACAAATGGAATCCTAAGGCTAAAATTAGCCTATGATTGGATATTCCAGTGCCATTAGGTGGTTTTGGGAAATATTTACATGTCTCAATGCATTCGGAATGATATTCCATCAAAGAATCCATGCCTTTATCCCTAAAGAAACCATTTAGGAATCCAAACCGATTAAATAATGCCATGAAGCAACACACATAAGTTCAAAGGGTATCCATGGAACTATGTATCAGAGCTTGGGGAATTGTGTTGTTGTACATGGTCAAGTGAGAAGACCTGAACCTCGAGCCCTTCAAGGAATCTTCTATCCATCAATGGCTTGTTGATGTATATGTAACTTTAGAATGTATTTCATCTATGTATTTTATATATATTTATTGTACCCTTATAAGAGATGTGTTATTCCTCTATAAGGAAGTGTCATCATGTGGATTGACAAGTGTCGCAAGTGTGTGTACTTGCTGATGGGTTATTAGACCACCATGTGTGGGGTCGGACCTGAAATATATATTATATTGTGGATGTATCTAGATAGACAAGTCGGCCCCATAAGGTCACTGGGCAAATAGGTTAAGTATAAATAGAGATCGGGAGATCTCTATTTGGATAATTCGGAAAGACACACTTCTCTCACTCAGAAAGTGGCGCAATAGTGAGGAGGAGGATCATCTGCTCTAGGAGACTATCTCAAGTGTATTTTTGTTGTACTTTGGTTGAGCCATTTCTCTCTCTATCTCTGAGGAAGTTGTGGGGTTTTTCACCTTAGGGTTTTCCCCACGGAAACTCTGTGTCTCTTGTCTCTCATGCTTTTGATTCTTGTGATGCTTATCATGCTTATTGTGATTGTTATGCATTGATATACTGCATATGTTATTCTCTCAGTAAAGATCCAAGAGTATTGTGAATTAATGCTCAAAATTTAACATGGTATCAGAGCTAACCTGAGAAGAAGATATTTTGCAGTGATAGAAACTTGAGTTTCTTGTTTATTGGGTTTCTCTCCACAGTTTTTGGAAAAGCAGTATAGTAGATTGACTCTACTCATCAAGGAGAATCTATCTGTCCAATCAGAATTCAATTCTGAGCATTTTCAGATTTGGCCCTAAAAATTAGGATTTCCACAAAAATAGGAATTTCTGAAATCTGAAGACATAGCTGGAAGCGCCTTGCAAAAATCGAAGTTTAGAGCTTTGAATCGAGATTTTTGGCTGGGTAGATCTCCGGGAAACTCAAACCCTAATTCAAGGCTCTCCCTAGTGAACCCGGGAGGACAAAAAGGCAAATCTGAAGGGTAAAGCTTTGCTAATATCAAATTCTGAATACACCGAGATGATAAGCTCATCAAGGCGCATCTTTCTATCCTTTCAGAAAGTTTAAATTCACAATTTGAATTTTTAGGGTTTTTTTGACAAACCCTAATCTGGGACCAAATCCAGTTTTCAACATTTCAAGTGGTAAGATTTTCTATTTCCATTTGAAGTACTCTTTAAGATGTCTCACCACACCAAGCTTGAGGATAAGCTTGAAGGGGATGATAACTTCCGAGCTTGGAAATATAGGATTGGGTTAATCCTGGAAGAGAATGAGTTGGACACATATATAAAAGAAGACATTCCTATCCCAGAGGATGAAGAGGCTAAGGTATTTCATAAGAAGAACTTGGTCAAGGCAAAGAGAATCATTGCTGATTCTATCAAAGACCATCTCATACCCCATGTGTCTTCTCTAAAGACACCCAAGGCTATGTTTGACTCCTTGACCAAGCTATTTGAATGAAAGAACATAAATCGGAAGATGACCCTGCGGAATCAATTGAAAGGGATCAAGATGTCGAATGGAGAAACCATTCAATCCTATTTCTCCAAGGTCTCTTAGATCAAAGAACAACTTGAAGCTGTAGATGAAATGGTGGAGAATGGTGAAATTGTTATGACTACTTTGAATGGCCTACCTAGGTCATGGGACTCTTTTATCCAGGCGATCTGTGCTAGAAAGAAGTTAATCTCCTTCAGCAAATTATGGGAGGAATGTTCTCAAGAAGAAGCATGGCTTGTGGCAAGAGAAGAGAAGATGGGAAATGAAGATCAAGCTCTCACAACTCACACTAAGAAGGGCAAGTTCAAGAGGGAGCTATCCCATCACAAGAAGAAATCTTCTCATCATTTTCACAAAGACAAGAAAGATCTAAGATGTTTCACTTGTAATGAGAAGGGTCACTTTGCTTCACAATGTCCCAAGAACAAAAGGGACAACCACAACAACAACAACTCCAGCAAGAAGAAGAAGGGTAACAAAAGAAGGTACCATGCTCATGCTGTCGAAGGTGATGAACCTCCAAAGAAGAAGGCTAGGGCAGAAAGTGATGATAGTAATGATGACTCATCAAGTGAAGAAGAGTATGTTCTAATATCTACTCTCACAGGTACTATCTCCCATGGTTGTAATGATTGGTTAATCCACAGTGGGGCTTCCAAACACATGACTGGGTTTAAAGAATCCTTTGTAAATATGTCTAAACATGAATCACCCCATAAAGTGAAACTTGGGGATGATTATCAATATCCCATCAAAGGAAGTGGTGAAGCCTCCTACAACCTAGATTCTGGAAAATCTTTGAAGATGAAAGAAGTCCTTTATGTACCTAGGCTCAAGAAGAACTTACTCTCCATCTTTGCATTGGATGCAAAAGGTATGAGGGTTGCATTTGTGGATGGCCAAGTCCTAATGTGGCCAAAGGGAAAGACCATATATGATGCAGTTGTGATTGGAGAGCAAGAGGGAGGTTTGTATAAATTAAAAGGACAACTTGAACATGCCATGTTGCATGAATCCATGGAGTCAAGTGAACTTTGGCATAGAATACTTGCTCATATGCACTATAGGGCACTTCCAATTGCAAGCAAGGCTGTAGAGGGTATTCCTGAAATCAAGACCAAACATGAAGGTGTTTGCAAAGGATGTCTTAAAGGTAATAATATTAAGAAGGCTTTCCCAAGCAGTGAAAGCAAGGCAAAAGATATCCTGGAAATCATCCACTCAGATGTATGTGGTCCTATTTCATCCAGTTCTCTAAGTGGGTATGTTTACTATGTCTCATTTATTGATGACTTCTCCAGGAAGACTTGGGTATACTTCTTGAAAAACAAAGATGAGGTGTTTGATAAGTTCAAGGAATTCAAAACCTTGATGGAGAATCAAACTGACAAAAATATCAAAACATTCAGATCCGACAATGGTAGAGAATTCACCTTAGGTGACTTCAAGAAGCTTTGCAGTGATTCAGGGATTAAGAGGGAGTTGATGCTCCTTATAATCCTCAACAGAATGGAGTTGCAGAAAGGAAGAACAAAACAATCATGGAAGCAGCAAGGGCAATGCTGCATGACCAAGATCTACCTATGCATCTATGGGCAGAAGCAGCTAGAACAGCTGTATATGTGCAGAACAGAACACCCCACAAGATATTGGACAACAAGACACCATAAGAGGTATTTTCTGGTAAGAAACCTGAAGTCAGCCATCTCAGAATATTTGGTTGTCCAGTATACACTCATGTCCCAAAGGAAAAGAGGACCAAACTAGATCCTTCAAAAAAGAAGGGTATCTTTTTGGGTTACAGTGAAAGCTCGAAGGCTTACAGAATATACTTTCCAGGGTTCAAGAAGATTGATGTCAGCAGGGATGTAACATTTGATGAAAACTCAGCATTCATCAAATCAAGGAAGGCACCTATCGAAGTTTATGAAGAACCTAAGGAAACTAGATTTCAAGACACTGCCATGACTGAAGCAATTCCAGAAGTTGTTCGTGAATTTGAAGATTCGCAAGAACCTGTAGATCCACCCCATGAGGATAACTCTCACAAGAGGAAACCTGCATGGGCTAGAGAGATCATTCAAGATGCAGAAATATTTGGCATTCTAGAAGAAGAACACAGAGCAAAGAAGAGAACCAAATCACATACCATCTATGTTGCTTTACTCTGTGACATTATGAACAAAGAACCTTCTAGTTATGAAGAAGCAGCGGAAAAGAAAGAATGGAAGGATGCTATGGTTGAGGAATACCAATCAATAATGAAAATTGATGTTTGGGATGTTGTCCCAAGACCTAAAGAGAAGTTTGTTGTGACTTCCAAATGGATCTACAAAATCAAGCATGCTGCAGATGGCAGTGTAGAGAAATACAAAGCAAGATTTGTAGCTCATGGCTTCTCTCAGAAAGAGGGAATAGATTATGAAGAAACTTTTGCACCTGTAGCCAGGTATACTTCCATCAGAACAGTACTTGCCCTGGTTGTAGCAATGAAATGGAAAATACACCAGATGGATGTCAAGACTACTTTCTTGAATGGTGTAGTTGAAGAGGAAGTATATGTGGAGCAGCCACTTTGCTTTGAAATACATGATAGGGAGTCATATGTGTGCAGATTGAAGAAAGCCTTGTATGGCTTGAAGCAAGCCCCCATAACTTGGTATGGTAGGATGAACAGTTTCCTATCTAGTTTGGGATTTACCAAGAGCAAAGTGGATTTCAATCTTTACTACAAGGTTGAGGAAGGAAATCCCGTGATTCTACTTCTGTATGTGGATGACTTATTTGTAACAGGAGATGACAGATTGATTGTAGATACTAAGAGGAAGCTTGTTGCTGAGTTTGATATGAAAGATTTGGGAATGATGCATTATTTCCTAGGTATGGAGGTGTGGTAGAATTCAGGTGGGATCTTCCTTGGTCAAGGGAAGTACACAGTAGATATCCTGAAGATATTTAGGATGATGGATTGCAAGGCCATGGCCACACCCATGGCATTGAATCTAAAGCATCTATGTGATGCTTCATCTCAGCCGGTTGATGTCTCTATGTATCGTCAGATGATTGGGTCCTTGATGTACCTGACGAACACGAGATCAGATATTTGCTTTGCAGTGAACACATCGAGTCAGTTCCTGATGGATCCGAGGAATGTTCACCTGGTTGCTGTAAAGCATGTCCTGAGGTATCTGAAGGGTACAGTGGATTATGGGCTCAAGTATGAAGCGAATCAAAAGTTTAACCTGCAGGGTTATGTTGATTCAGATTGGGCTAGCAGTGCTACAGATAGGAAGAGCACATCTGGGTGTTGCTTCAATATGGGATCAGGTGTGATCTCTTGGTTTAGCAGGAAGAAGTCCTGCGTAGCACTGAGTACAGCTGAGGCAGAGTATTTTGCATCCTGTTCAGCTAGTTGTGAGGCAGTATGGCTACGGAAGCTACTGTTTGAGTTATTTGATCTCCCATTGGATTCTACTGGTATATTTTGCGATAACCAGAGTTGTGTGAAGCTGTCTGAGAACCCAGTGTTTCATAACAGGTCGAAACACATAGAGATCAAATATCACTATATCGGGGATATGGTGCAGAGAGGAGCCGTGAAGCTCCTGTATGTTGCGACGGATGAGCAGATTGCAGATGTGCTGACGAAGCCACTAGCCGGGGTGAAGATCGAGTACTTTAGGGAGAGGCTTGGTGTTCTTCAGATCGACGACACTTCGAGGAAGAAGTGATGGACACATTTGCTAAATCCATTCCAAGAATGTTGGAAGGAGGATCCTTCACATGGTTGTGGATGTAAGCGCTGGACAATGAGCATCAGGACGATGCTCTAGTTACTGCTCTGTATATGCATCATGTTGATGCTGGATATGATCAGTTGGATCATTTATATTTGTATGTATGTACGCATCGTGATGATGCTGGATATGATCAGTTGGATCATTTATATGTATATATGCATCATGTTGGATGCTGGATATGATCGGTTGGATCATTTGTATGTATTTGTATATGCATCATGTTGGATGCTTGGACCATGTATCTGTATATGTATCAGGTGGATACATTGTATGATCAGGTAGATCATGTATGTTGATATGTATCATGTATTTGTATTTGTATCAGGTGGATACACTGTATGATCAGATGGATCATGTATGATGATATGTATCAGGTAGATACTTGGTATGCATCAGGTGGATGCATTGTATGATCAGGTTGATCATGATGATGAGCTTCAGGATGTTGCTCTAGATGATATGTACCAGGATGGTATAGTGATGATGATCAGTATGATCATGGGCATCAGGATGATGCCTCGTGCGATGATGATCCGTTGGATCATGAGTATCAAATTGATACTTGGAGGTCAGAGATGATATGTGGCAGGTTGTGCAAATAGCATGTAATCAGTCCTGGAAGATCTTGCCAGTCGTGCTGCGGCACATAAATGTTCCTGGGGTACTCTTTCCGGTATTGCTATGTAGTATGTAATCAGTCCTCAGATATCCGATAGGTTGAGCTGTGTGCTCGTAATCAGTCATGGGATGAGGTATTACTACGGAGACATGTAATCAGTCCTGGAGATCCGAGAGGTTGAGCTATGTGCTCGTAATTAGTCCTGGGATGCTCTTTAGAGATCTTGCCGGTCGTGCTGCGGCACATAAATGTTCTTGGGATGCTCTTTAAAGGTTTTGTCTATCCACATGTAATCAGTCCTGGAGATCCAAGAGGTTGAGCTGTATGCTCGTAATAAGTCCTGGGATGCTCTTTAGAGATCTTGTCGGTCGTACTGTGGCACATAAATGTTCCTGGGATGCTCTTTAAAGGTATTGTGGAGGAGATGTATGTAATCAGTCCTGGGAGATCTTGCCGGTCGTGCTTAGGCACATAAATGTTCCTGGGATACTCTTTTCGGTATTGCATCTGCACATAAAATTAGTCCTGAGAGGCCACCTTTATCAGACCGTTCACACAGATAATGAAGACTTGCAGGTGGTGGGCCTACATCTAGTATGAAAAAGGATTGGCTCTATAGAACTTCCTATGACAAGTAGAGTCAAAGATTGGTTGATATAGCAGCAGCAGTGATGATAATGATGACGACGCATCGATGACGATGATCCTGAGAAGAAGACTTGTCTAGCAGAACTATGTCGAGAAATACCTTCCTAGTTAAGAGGGAGTGTTGATGTATATGTAACTTCGGAATGTATTTCATATATATTTATTGTACCCTTATAAGAGATGTGTTATTCCTCTATAAGGAAGTGTCATCATGTGGATTGACAAGTGTCGCAAGTGTGTGTACTTGCTGATGGGTTATTAGACCACCATGTGTGGGGTCGGCCCTGAAATATATATTATATTGTGGATGTATCTAGATAGACAAGTCGGCCCCATAAGGTCACTGGGCAAACAAGTTAAGTATAAATAGAGATAGGGAGATCTCTATTTGGATCATTCGGAAAGACACACTTCTCTCACTTAGAAAGTGGCGCACTAGTGAGGAGGAGGATCATCTGCTCTAGGAGACTATCTCAAGTGTATTTTTGTTGTACTTTGGTTGAGCCATTGCTCTCTCTATCTTTGAGGAAGTTGTGGGGTTTTTCACCTTATGGTTTTCCCCACGGAAACTCCGTGTCTCTTGTCTCTCATGCTTTTGATTCTTGTGATTCTTGTCATGCTTATTGTGATTGTTATGCATTGATATATTGTATATGTTATTCTCTCAGTAAAGATCCAAGAGTATTGTGAATTAATGCTCAAAATTTAACATGGCTAAGAATGTTGCTTCCATGATCAACACATGGCCTCCTGAGGGTATCATTGGCTTATGATTGATGATGTCAGTTCCATTAGGTGGTGTTGAGTAGTGTATATGTGTCTTGGGGTGTTTAAAATTATATTTTAGGGTAAAAAACCATGTGTTTGGCCCTCAATAAATTGTTGAGCCATTCAAAGCCATGAATAATGCCTCAAGGCATCATGCACGACTTTTTAGGGATATCCATGGCATTATGTATGTAGGTTTCTTACCTTGGGACCTTCGACATGGTCAATGGAGGACACTTGAACCTCAGGACCTAAGGGAATCTTCTATCCATACAGGGCTAAGGAGGTTTCCTCCACTAACCACAAATGGCATCCTGAGTGTATCATTGGCCATGGTTGACGATATAAATTACAATAGGTGATTTTGAGAAATATATAGGTGTTTTATTGCCTTGGGAATGGTATTTTAGGGAGGAATACCATGCCTTTGGACCTAAAGAAATAGTTGAGGAATCTAGAGCCATGAACACTACCTTGAAGCACCATGCATAACTTTGTAGTGATATCTATGGCACTATATATCTACATATTATGGACATGGGTCCTTGGAGATGGTTAATGGAGGGTACTTGAACCTCCAACCTGAAAAGAATATGTTATCCATATTGTTGGGTGTGTTATATCTCTTCACATGGTGGGTGCGTGTACACCACGATCCCCTCCCCAGTAGTTTGGGCTGTTTTTTTCTTTTTTGTTGTTTCGGCCCATTGTATTCTTTCTAATCCCGATAAAGGGATTAGGGTTTAGACGCTGCGAATACTATATATTGTATTGTAAATGGTTAAGAAAACATATAAAGAAAAGAGTTGTGCGGTTATAAGTTTTGCTAGTTTTTTCCCGGTCAAGGGTTTCCAGGTGAAAATCTCTGTGTTATGAGTGTGCCATTGTGTATTTTCTGTTATTGGTTAAGAATCTATATGAGTTTTTTACTGCACTGTTAAGGTTTAAAACTATCATTTGGTATTAGAGCATTATTAGGTTCAGAGGGACGCCTTTGTTTCCAAGGGTTTGGCTCAATCTTGGATCTGTGATAAACCTGGTTTCAGTGGGAGCTTTGCAGCTGTGATTCTTTTCTTTAAAGAATGGCGAGCACTTCTAGAATTGAGATTGAGAAATTTAACGGTCAGAGCTTTGAGCTATGGAAGCTCAAGATGGAAGATATTCTGGTATATAGAGAACAATGGATCGCAGTAGATCCGGGTACCATGCCCACTGGTATGGCAAAAGAAGAATGGGATAAGCTGGAAAGAAAAGCAAGGAGCACGATTTGACTTTGCCTCTCAGATTCAATGTTTGTGAACATATCTGGAGAAGACAATGCAAAGAAACTGTGGGATAAGCTAGGAAATTTGTATTAGTCAAAGTCCCTGGTAAATAAGTTATTTCTTCGAAAGAAATTGTACCTACTAAGAATGAATGAAGGAGACTCTGTGTCAGAGCATCTAAACGCCTTCAATAGTCTGGTAAGTCAGTTGACATCTGTTGGTATTACGATTACTGATGATGAAAAATGTATTAGCTTGTTGTGCTCTCTACCAGATTCATGGGATAGTCTGGTTATAGCTGTTGGGAGTAACGCAACCAACCTAATCTTTGATGATGTGGTTGCATCCCTGCTATCAGAGGAAATGAGGCGGAAATCCATGGACAGTTCAACCAAGGATTCCTTGTTTGTGAGAGGTCGCACTGGAGACAGATCTAGAAATAAGTCTTCAGGTGGCAGATCTAAATCTAGAGGGAGATCTAAATCTCCAGGACCTTCTGTACGAAAATGTTGGAAGTGCGGTAAAGCTGGGCATTACAAGAAGGATTGTAAATCCAAAAATATTGATAAAAGTAGAGGATCTAATGATTCTCCATCCGCAGATGGGAAAGAATCTACGGAGGAAGGAGGAGATGTGTACTTGGCATCTTTAAGTACACATGCAGAGCATGATTCGTGGTTGATTGACTCAGGTGCATCTTTTCATATGACTCCTCACAGGGAGTGGTTTTCTGAATATGAAAAGTATGATGGACGTGATGTATTCCTAGGAGACAACTCGGTGGCAAAAATCATAGGTCGAGGAAAGATCAAGCTATTGCTCAAAGATGGAAGGGTTAGAACTCTTCCCGGGGTTTTGCACATTCCAAAACTGGCTAGAAACCTCATATCTATAAGTAAAATGGATGATGCAGGTGTGAAAACTATGTTTGAGAAGAACACATGCAAGATGGTTCAAGGATCAATGGTGCTGATGAGGGGAGTTCGGATTGGAACTCTATACAAGTTGTTGGGAAGCACTTTTAATAATGGATGTAACAGTACTATTGTTCCTGTGGGTAAAAATGAAGGAGACAGAGTCCTTATTGTCTCTAGTGAGAAGACAACGCTATGGCATTGAAGGTTGGGACATATTGGAGAGAAGGGTCTTCGACTGTTACAAGGTAAAAGTATGGCTGAAGGCATGTCTAATTACACACTAGATTTTGATTTCTGTGAACATTGCTTATATGGTAAACATAATCGAGTAAGATTCTCATCTGGTGTTGTAAGAGCTAAAGGAATATTAAAGTTAATACACAGTGATGTGTTTGGACCTGTGCTTGTTCCATCACTAGGTAAATCTGTGTATTATGTTTCATTCATAGATTATTTCTCAAGAAAAACATGGATTTATTTTCTGCGTAAGAAATCTGAGGTTTTTAATAGATTCAAAGAATTTAAGGCTCTTGTAGAGGATCAAACTGAAAAGAAAATAAAAGTGCTGAGAATAGATAACAGTGGAGAATTCTGTGGAAATGAATTTGAGGAATTCTGTAAGACATGTGGAATAGCAAGGCAAAAGACTACTCCATACACACCTCAACAGAATGGGGTTGAAGAAAGGATGAACAGGACGTTGATGGAAAAGGCAAGGAGTATGCTCAGTGGTGCAGGGCTAACACAACAATTCTGGGCAGAAGCTGTTGACACTGCATGTTACTTGGTAAATAGGACACCCACATCAGCGTTGGTTGACAAGACACCTCACGAGGCTTGGAATGGTAAGAAACCCTCTCTCTCACATCTCAGAGTGTTTGGGTGTGATGCTTTTGTGCATGTTCCAAAGGAAAAAAGGAGCAAGTTGGATAATAAAGCAGAAAAAATGTATCTTCATTGGCTACAAGGATGGAGTGAAAGGTTACAAGCTGTGGAACCCAGTAAAAAGGCAAGTAGTTTACAGTCGAGATGTGATCTTCAGAGAAGTTGAAAACACTTCCAGGATTGAAGATGCACCAAAGGAAAAGGATATAGAGAAACTACAATTTGATATTAAGGATGAAAGAGGTGGTTCATTTGAGGAACCAGATTCGTCTGAATCAAATGAAGAGGCAGATTCATCTGAATCAGATGAAGAGGTGGAACCACAGACTCCGGTCTTGAGGAGATCTGACCGAGTAATAAGGCAAGCTGAAAGGTATAGTCCACCTGATTTTTGCTCTAATTTTGTGTTATCTATTACTGATGATGATCCTAGAACTGCTAGAGAGGCAATGGATTCAGAAGATAGTAAACTATGGAAGAAGGCCATGATGGAAGAAATGGATGCCTTGGACAAAAATGAGGCATGGGATCTGGTTGAGTTACCAGAAGGAATAAAACTTGTTGGAAGCAAATGGGTATTCAAGAAGAAGTTAAATGCAGTAGGTAAAGTGGAGAAGTACAAGGCTCGACTAGTAGCAAAAGGTTATTCCCAAATTGAGGGCATCAATTTTGGTGAGATTTTCTCACCTATTGCAAAATTGACTTCTATTAGATTTCTTTTATCTATTTCTGCTGCTTTTGATATTGAAGTAGAGCAGATGGATGTGAAGATGGCATTCATACATGGAGAACTTAATGAAGAAATCTATATGAAGCAATTAAAACGATTTGTGGTGAAGGGTAAAAAGGAGCTTGTCAGTAAGCTGAAAAAGTCCCTCTATGGACTAAAAAAATCTCCAAGAATGTGGTATCAAAAGTTTGATACTTATATACTGGGACTTGGCTTCTCAAGAAGCAAAGCTGATCACTGTTTTTATTTCAAACTAATTGGTGATCATTTTATTTATATGATATTGTATGTTGATGATATGTTTCTAATTGGAAACAACAAGGAAATCATCAAGGATGTCAAAAATCAGTTGTCATCTGAATTTGACATAAAATATCTTGGTGCTGCAAATTTGATTTTGGGCATGGAAATAAAAAGAGATTGAGAAAACATGAAACTCTGGTTGAATCAGAGAAAATATGTTGAGACAATATTGAAGAGGTTTAATATGCAGGAAATCAAACCAGTGAAGGTGCCCATTCCTGTAGGTGTAAACTTATCTGCAGAACAGTGTCCCACGACACAAGAAGAGGTAGAGGACATGTCTCATGTTCCCTATGCTAGTGCTGTTGGCAATTTGATGTATGCTATGGTATGTACTAGACCAAATATAGCTCATGCAGTGGGAGTTTTGAGCAAATATATGTCAAAACCAGGAAAGGAACATTAGACTGCAGTAAAGAGGGTCTTCAGGTATTTGTGTGGCACTACAGATTTTGCAATCTGCTACCAAGGAAGACCTGGACTAAACAGAGAGATAGATATACAAGGATTTGTTGATGTTGACTGGGCTGGAGATCTTGATCACAGAAGATCTACAAGTGGCTATGTTTTTAAACTGTTTGGAGGAGCAATCAGTTGGATGAGTAGAAGACAAGCTGTAGTTGCACTCTCAACTACAGAAGCTGAATACATGGCATCTACTTATGCAAGTAAGGAAGCTGTATGGTTGCAAAGGTTGTGTTCAGGTATCGGTTTTGTTCAGAATGCAGTGAAGATAGGCTATGATAGCTCAAGTGCAATCTTTTTGGCAAAGAACCCTGCTTATCACTCGAAGACAAAGCACATTGATGTGTAGTACCATTTCGTCAGAGACATGGTTGAACAAAACAGAGTATTGCTGGAGAAGGTTGATACTTTGGAAAATGTTGCAGACTCTTTGACAAAGTCTGAGTACTCAGAAGTTCTCTTGGTGTAAAGAGAACATGGGCATTGTTACCCTGGACTGTTGAAGTAATAAATTTATCTTGTATGTGAAGAGAACAACAAGTGGGAGAATGTTGGGTGTGTTATATCTCTTCACACGGTGGGTGCGTGTACACCACGATCCCCTCCCCAGTAGTTTGGGTTGTTTTTTGCTTTTTTGTTGTTTCAGCCCATTGTATTCTTTCTAATCCAGGTAAAGGGATTAGGGTTTTAGATGCTGCGAATACTATATATTGTATTGTAAATGGTTAAGAAAACATATAATGAAAAGAAGTGCGGCTCTAAGTTTTGCTGGTTTTTTCTCGGTCAAGGGTTTCCAGGTGAAAATCTTTGTGTTACGAGTGTGCCATTGTGTATTTTCTGTTA
Organism: Larix kaempferi; assembly: GCA_027924585.1. Lineage (NCBI taxonomy): Eukaryota > Viridiplantae > Streptophyta > Pinopsida > Pinales > Pinaceae > Larix > Larix kaempferi. The sequence goes on along the minus strand of BSBM01000594.1, from coordinate 1,774,242 downwards.
TTGGTTAAGAATCTATATGAGTTTTTTATTGCACTGTTAAGGTTTAAAACTATCACATATAGGGTTAAGTAGTTTTCCTCCACTGACCACACATGGCCTTCTGAATGTGCCATTGGCATATGATTGAGAATGTGGGATCCATTCGGTTTTTTCTAGAATTATGTAGTGTCTTGGGGTCTTGGGAAAGACATTTCGGGGAAGAAGATCATGCCTTTGGGCATAGATAAACCATTGAGGCATCTAGATCCATGAATAATGCCTCAAATCACAACAAATGAATCAGCATCAGTATCAATGGTGATATATATCTAGGTTGTAACATCCCCAAATTTCACAAAAATTTAAAATTTTCTAAGTAGCATTAAATGCTTACATTCGTTATGCAGAGGTATAATTAATGATGATTTGCTTGTTTAAATGTCAGCCTGATTTTGTAATATGATGACACCTTCTTCGATAGTCGTCAATGTTATAAACATGTTACGTCAATTACACGATATATTTGTCATAATGTCTCTACTGCTTGTGAATGATTAAATGCATGTATTTATGTTACCACATACTGTCAGATGTTTTAACTACTATGTTTGTTTTCTGAATACTTATGTTTACTTCTTTAAATGTATGAACATCACCAATTAACTAAGGTATTGTTTTAATATAAGTTCTAACTGATTTTCTTCTTGATGAAGGGGTCCTATGGGCACCCCGAGGCTTACTTAGCTATTTATAGCTAACACTCTTAAACTTCTGTCGCAGATCGCAGGTAAGAGCGAGACTCCTACCCGAAGCATTAACGATGTATGTCAAAAGACTTTGCTTAAAACTTCAATCAGCCTCCAATGTTAGTTGTTGATATCTTTTGTCTACACATTTTTGTAATATGGTAGTTTATGGTGGTCTGATCTTTTGGGATATTTTTGGTTTTGGGATGGTTTTTGAAGATATTTTTGTAAATCAGGCTATAGCTGAAAGTATCTGTGAATGATTCGGGCATAGAATCAAGAACATCGTTGTACTATTTGATTCACATGAATAACAATAGTAGTTTTTCTTCGTTGGAAAAAGGGTAAGACCTACCCTAGCTATGATCATACGTAACTCACAAACATCTTAACAATTTATTTATGTTTTTCTCTCAAGTTTAAACTTCATATTCAAACATCATGCTTATGCCATCTTTGTTTTAATTGTATTATGGTCTGAGTTTAATGTGTTCAATTATCGACTATAGCTTTTTTATATGCATGGATTCATTAATTTATATTATTCAAGCTTTTGTATATCACCAAACCCTACCTTAAGGGATTTATACTTTGTGATACAACCTAAGGGTTAGGACTTTAAGCAACTATACTAAATGCTAGGTGTTATAACCTATATGCACATTATACCTTATGCTATATGCACAGTATGGCTATCGAAAAAGCTCTACGTAAACTATACACTATATGCTATGACTATGCATAGGCATACTTTACATTGTAAGCATAATGCAATCCACAAGTTGACCTTGGTGGATCTCTGTGCTGGAAGGCATACGAGCATTCAGTAGTTGTATCACTTAAATGTTAATAAATGAGTTTTGGGTGGAATGCCCATTGGCAATCATCGTGGCAAGGCTTCACATGACGGTTCTCAATTTTTGTGTTAAACCCTACCTGAGTTTTGAACTACCTCAACGACGCATTAACCTGGACATTCATTTTGCAATGAAGGTGGGAGAAGTGGCCGATAGGCTCTCAGGTTTTCAGGGTTTGTAAAATAATGCTTGCAGCTCCTCCCGGGGTTCGACACCGTGACCTTGTTGCCTGTAAGTTGTCAACAGTAAGTTATATGAGCCGAGTCTTTTACAGAGTTGTTAACTTCACTGGATTCGAAGGTAAAACTTTGGACCACCAGTGTTGATGCTGAAATATTAATCCAACGCATACGTGCGCATGCGTGCTAAGAGATGCAGGTAATGTCATGGTCGACCCTTTGTGTTTCATCGAGTGTTTAACATTATCATTGTTTAAAAAATAATAAGTCTGCAATATTTCAAAGTTTAACTAGTCACCGTGTTGATGTCCTTGACAAGTTACTTCCTCGGTAATTGTTTTAAGGTTGGCCATAAAGGAATGAGAACTTCTTTGGCCCTGGTAAGCCTCGGTGACTCCCTATGGGCATCTATTTGCACTCGGAATATTTTTGGTGAAGTTTGGCATTGATGCCGGTCTTATTTTGGTTAGCCTAACTTCAGTTTGAACTTATAAATTTAATTTTACAGTTGATTGTAATTTTATAAGCCGTATGGAAAATTTGGTACGGGGAGGGTTGAACCCTCGACCTTGACCTGCATTGGCTCTTCAATGCTTCCTTTAGTTACTGTACATGTATACGTTTTTATGCATAATATAAATGGTTTTTGGCCATATTAAAGTAATAGTTTGAAAAGTAATTTCAGATATTTCACTCTTGGCATTCGTTATTTTTGGCAATGAATAAGTTTTGATATAAGCTATCTGTTTTTAGGGCAAGGCCCGTCTCTGTTGGCAATGGTTGTGATGTTTAAATTTTTAAGAGTTAATTCAAACATTGGCCGTAAGGCTGGGTTTAAAACCGTACCGTAACTGCTTACCATGTTTTAAAATTTGCTTATGGAAACATTAAGGGTTTCGAATCCAAAACCTGTTATGCATTTTAGAATTATTGGTTGATAGCTTATAAAATTATTATGTGGCTTTAGGGTGAGTCGAGACTCGAACCCTGCACACCTGTATTCTTTGAAAACTTGCAAAGGTCATGTTTATAAAAAGAAAACATGGACTGCTTGGGTGAAACATTAAGGGTATCGAACCCTAGTCTTGTATTATGCTCTCGTTTTGGAAAAGAAAAGCAATGTTATTACGATATTATCAGTAGTGGATTATGCACAGGGTCTTCAACCCTGGAAGAGTTGTTGGACTATTTGCTTAGTATTTCTTAGTATGTTTTAAAATAATTGATATTTATTTTGTAAGTTGCGTTATGATGCAGTATGCTTGATGAACTCTGTGTAAATGTTTTATATGGTTAATTTCAGTGAATCATTACATGTTACATAATGTGTGATGAAGAAAAATAGATACAAGTTTATATGCATTCCTAATTACTTGTAACTTCGATCTCTTTAAGTAGTTAGCCTGTATCATGAATTTTCTATACTATTTGGGTTTGCGATATATAAAACTATATTGTTTATAATGATTAAAGATTCGTTTTATTTGAGAAGTTTTCTGCAATTAAATATATGTTAGTTGATTTCTGGTATAAAAGCTTTATACCACGATTGAACTTAGGTTTCAAAAATGAGCAAGATATTGATTAGTAGGAATGTTACTTCTGTTCCTATGCTATGTGATACTATGTAGTGATAACTATATGAGAAGTTACTGATAATTAACACAAAACTGTTATACAGAAATGAAATAGATTTATTATATGGTTTGTAATCATTCGAATCTATTCCTAAATCAACTTCTCGGTACTAGAGTACGGTACATAAAGTATGTGGAAAAATACAAAGAAGTATTTCTACTCTATCATTTATCATTTCGAAAAATCAGAATTATTCAATCAATTTTATACTTAACAGATACATATATTTTCAGCATAGATAATATGACAGAAAGTTAAAAGCATTACTAACAGTTTAAGAGATATCTAGGTTTTAATAGAAAGCTGATAACATAATATATTCATTCCTTAGTAAATAATTTGGGCAGAAAGTAAATAAGATAACACAATTAGAACCTGGTAACTGTAGAAGAGACAAACAACCAAAGGATCTCGTTCCACCCAACCTATTCCTGAAGACAACCAAGTTACTTGCCTTAGGACCCCTGAGCCTGTTCACTGAACCACTAGGACGAAGATGCTGTGTGGAGAATGGAATAAATTCCTTTGCAACTCAGCAGTAGTACTTGATAGTAATACTTCTGCCTTTAGCAATATTGAACTCAGCAATGTGGTTGCAATAGTTCAGAATGCAATCTTAACTCACTTAATCACTTCTAACCTTCCCATCATCGAATCTCTTGTGCTTTCTTGTCTTTCTCTTTCAGAAATTTTCACAAGGTAAGAAGTGAACAACCTCCTGCTAAATTTGATGGGTAGATAAAGCATGCCTAGGTCTTTGTTCAATTTTCTTTAGTTAATGAGCCACCTGCTCAGTTCCACTTTCTTGGGGAGCATGACCATAAAAATAGGGAAGTTTCCCCCTACAACAGCTAGAAGTGAGTTGAGGATGCTGCCAAGTGTCAGTTTTCTCTCCACCCCATTCCATTACTCCTAGTGGGTAAGTGAACACTCATTCAATAGTCTCCTTTGGATATTTGTCTCCTCTTTTATTTATAAATAATACAATATTCAGAGTAATTAATTACAATCATCCTTGACACCACTTGGTCAATAACATAAAACTTTACAATAACATAAAACATAATGTTTTTCTGACAAAATAAGATGTTCAGAATTTGGGTATGTCACAAACACCCCCTCTTAAATTCAACACCGTCCTCGATGTTGCTTTATTCATCATCCTCTAATTCTTCTTGGAACAGATTTGGATATTCCACCTGCATATTACTTTCCAACTCCCAGGTTGGACTAAGGTTCTTCCATTGCACCTTTACCTATCCAATGGTACGATTACAAAGCAAAATTTCCCTCTTGTCGAGGATACAATCCGGTTCCACCAGAAAATCTCCTTCTGGTTCCACATGTACATCATTCCAGTTAATCACATGAGTAGCATCATGCACATACTTTTTCAAAAGAGAGATATTAAATACATTATGTACTTTAAGATTTGGTGGTAAAGCCAACTAGTATGCCACTGGTCCTACCCTTACAGTATTTCAAAAGGTCCACAATACCTTGGTGCTAGTTTTGCACAACTTCCTAACTTTAAGGAGCTCTTTTTTGGTTTTACATTGAGGAAAACATGTTCACCAACCTGAAACTCTTTTTGATTTCTTTTGAGATCTGCATGGTTTTTCTGTCTATCTTGTGCAATTTTCAAATTGCCTTGAACCTGTTTCACGGTTAGTTCCATTTCTTTTAATAAATCAGGTCCTAGCATTAACATGTCAACTGGATTACTCCAAGAAATAAGAGTGTTACACTTTCTGCCATACAAAATTTCAAATGGACCGAGTTTTGTTGAAGCTTGGTAATGATTATTATAAGAAAACTCAGCGAGATGCAAATATTCCTCCCATTTACCTGGCTGATCTCTAACATGCATTCGTAACATATCTTCTAGAATTTGATTGACTCTTTCTGTCTGCCCATCTGTCTGCAGATGAAATGATGTACTGAAATTTAAAGTAGTATCTAAACCTTTAAATAAAGACTTCCAGAAATTTCCTGTAAACTTAGAGTCCCTATCAGAAATTATAACTTTTGGAATCCCATGCAAACGAAAAATTTGTTTCATAGAAATTTCAGCAATGTTAGCATCCTTGTAGGTTGTCTTAACAAGTATGAAATGGGTTGTTTTACTAAGCTTATCCATAACTACCATTATGGAATCATTCTGTTTCTGATTTTTAGGTAAACCAGTAATAAAATCAATACTAATTATTTCCCACTTCCAATCCAGAACAAGTAGTGGCTGCAACAGTCCCACTGTTGTTGATGTTCAGCCTTTATTTGCTGACATTCCATACACCTGGCAATATATTCAGCTACCTCATTTTTCATACTTGTCCAAAAGTAATCCTTCCTTAGCATTGTTATCATCTTTTGGTAACCAGGATTCCCTGAGTATGGACTTTTATGCAATTCATTTAAAATCAACAACTTAATTTCAGCAACATTAGGCACATAAAGTCTGTTTTTATACAACATTAATCCTCTTTCATCAATTCTGAAATCTGTTATTAAATTTTCAGCATTATCTTCAACAACCTTTTCAAGTAGTTTTTGATATTTTTCATCCATTATGATTCCTTCCTTAATCTGATTTTCTAGATCAGTTTTATAAGTACTGATTGCTGAAACAAAATTTAGCTAACATTTATGCTTAATGCATCAGCAACTTTGTTTTCTTTACCTTTAATGTATTGAATCTTGAAATCATATTCGCTAAGGAAAGCTAGCCACCTAGCTTGCCTTGCGTTCAAATTTGGTTGATCCAACAAATATTTTAGACCTTTATTATCTGTCACTAATGTAAATTTTCTTCCGATTAAGTGATGACGCCACATCTTTAACACATGTATAACGACGGCTAACTCTAAATCATAAGTTGCATAGTTCTTCTCATGAATATTTAACTTTCTAGACTCATGGGAAATCACATGACCTTCTTATGTTAAGACTCCGCCAAGTCCATCATTGCATGCATCAGTGCATGTAATGAAATCCTTGTTTGGGTCTGCAATTTTTAGGATAGGTGCGGTTGTTAACAGTTCTTTTTATTTCTTAAAACCTTCTTCACATTTTTTATCCCAGATAAATTTCTTACCTTTCTTTTGTAAAGAGGTTATAAGATTCACTATTCGAGAGAATCTTTCTATAAATTTACGATAGTAACCTATAATTCCCATAAAAGATCGTACACCAGTTACGTCTTTAGGGGCAGACCATTTATTAATAGCTTTTATCTTGTCTGGGTCTACTGCAATTCCATCCTTGGATATCACATGCCCTAGGTACTGTATTTTATCCTTAAAGAAATCACATTTGCTAAACTTAGGGTAAAGTTGGTGTTCTCTTAACACTTGTACAATTATCTTTAAATGTTCTTCGTGTTCCTCTTTAGCCTTGGAATAAATTAAGATGTCATCAATAAATACCACTACAAATTTATCCAACTAATTATGTAAAACATTATTCATTAAACACATGAAGACTATTGGGGCGTTGGTTAGCCCAAAAGGCATAACCACAAACTCGTAGTGCCCGTAACGGGTTCTAAAAGCAGTCTTAAAGATGTCCTCGTCTTTAATCCTGACTTGATGGTACCCTGACCTCAAGTCTATTTTAGAGAATATCATTGCACTGCGCAGTTGATCAAATAGATCATCAATGCGGGGAAAAGGATATATGTTCTTTATGGCCATTTTATTTAACTAGCAGTAATCTATGCATAAACGCATAGTTCCGTCCTCCTTTTTAACAAAAATAACAGGTGCTCCCCATGGAGACACGCTTGGCCTTATATATTTTTTATCAATCAGTTCATTAAGTTGCGATTTAAGTTCATTAACCTCCAGAATGTTCATTATGTAGGGAGCCTTTGAGTTTGGTACCGCTCCCGGTACTAACTCAATGGTGAAATATAGTTCCCTTTTCGGAGGTAGTCATTGAATTTCTTCTGGGAATACATCAAAAAATTCCTTTAGAATGGGTTTGTCTTCCAACTTTAACTTGTCTTCCTTAGTTGATTGTTCGTCATTAATTACATTTATAGCAAACAACTTACATCTTTTACGAACAAACTTTTTAACTTGTAAAGCAGAAATTTGTCTAACATAAGTCTTTCTAGGAATTCCTTTTACTATTATATTTTCACATTTTTCATTCAAACAAGTAAAAGTCTTATCAAAACAATTTAATATTACCCTATGCTTTTCTAACCAATCCATTCCAATCAAAACATCGTAAGAACCTAAAGGTAACACATTAAGCTTAACATGAGTCCTAAACTGATTCATCAGTAATTCACACTCTTTTACATAAGCAGTCACTTTTCTTTTTGTTCCAGTAGCTAATTGAACGAACCATGATTTATCAAACTTGTCTAATTTAAAATTGCAACATTTCACTAAATCAGGTGATACATAGCTAAGACTTGCTCCTGGATCAATTAAAATAGAAATGGGTTTATTTTTCAGCATACCTTCCACTTCAACCATGGAAGTTTGATGATCAGCTTGTTTGTTTTCTAAGGCTGCATTGATTCTGGGCATTTCCCTCGCCAAGTCACCAACAGCAATCTCCTCTTGTATTGTATGTATGTTGTTGACATTCCTCTTTCTGAGTGGAAAGTTTGATGCATAGTGAGGTCCCTGATAGTCCCAACATTTAACAGGTTCTTTCTGTTCATTGTTTTTAACAAATTTTTTAGGTGAATCACTGTTCCTTGCAGCTGTAAATTTTGATTGTATATTACTTGTTGAATTATTACCTTGAAATTTTCTGTTAGAATAATTAAGTGAATTATTATTCTCAAAGTTGCGATTAAAAGAAAAACTGTTTTTTCCTTTGTTCAAAATTATTAGTCATTTTTACCTTCCAGTTTGGTATGCCTTCTCTTTTCTTGTTCTGTTCATAAAAGATATTTGCCTTTCTCATGGCCTCTTCAAGAGTTCGAGGACCATCATACTTAATCCTGTCCTTTATATGAGAGGGAAAACAACTTAGAAATCTCTATACCTTAGGATTTTCTTCAGTGATGTAAGGTACATACCTTAATAAATTTAAAAACTTACTACTTGATTCCCTCATATCCATGGAACCTAACTTTAACTCATAAAAATCTTTAGCTCGTTCCTCATAATACTATTCTGACATAAATTTTCTTTTAAAATATTTCTTAAAATTACTCCAATTTACACTTTTCTCTTTTAAACCTTTTACTCATTTCAGATCTTGCCACTAGATGTCTGCTTTTCCAGTGATATTATAAATTGCCATTTTAGTTTTTAAATGACTTGAGTAATTGTAAATTTGAAAATACTTATTCATACCGAACAACCATGCTTCGGCTATCTCACTCCTTTATGTTTCTCCATTAAAAGTTGGTGGTTTAATCTTCTTAAATTCTCCAGAAATTTCTTCGTAAGGCTTATAATTCTTCTTTTTAGTGTAGCAGTCACTTTCACTACTATTGCTGGAATACTTGTGTTTTTTCATAAAATTCAGAAGATGAGCTGATGTCATAATTAGTCAATTTTAACTTTTTATCCTTACGTTGGTAGGACATAGTTCCAGATTCAGAATTATATTTGGTTATTTTATCTTTATCGTTATTATGAAATTTATCCAACATAATTATATTTAGCTCCTCTTGAGCTTTTAGGATTCGTTCATTTTCTTCCTTAACAGTTTTTATCTCAAATTTTAAATATTTTACTGTCCTTAATAATTCTGATGAATTATCATTCAATTCAATAAATAATTTTTCAGCATTAATATGTCCTTGTTCATTATTATTCTGTTCATTGTTATGGGACCCGTCCTCAGCTAACTCTTCTGGTCCTTCCATACCTGCAAACTAAATTTATAAAACGCTGAATATGAAAACAAAATAAAATAAAATTAGTAATTTGCAATTTTGTTTTAGATTTTATATGTGCGTGTTGAGCCACTTCAGGCTTAGTATTTGAACTTGCGCTCTGATACCACATGTAACATCCCCAAATTTCACAAAAATTTAAAATTTTCTAAGTAGCATTAAATGCTTACATTCGTTATGCGGAGGTATAATTAATGATGATTTGCTTATTTAAATGTCAGCCGGATTTTGTAATATGACGACACCTTCTTCGATAGTCGTCAACGTTATAAACATGTTACGTAAATTACATGCTATATTTGTCGTAATGTCTCTACTGCTTGTGAATGATTAAATGCATGTATTTATGTTACCACATATTGTCGGATGTTTTAACTACTATGCTTGTTTTTTGAATACTTATGTTTACTTATTTAAATGTATGAACATTGCCAATTAACTATGGTACTGTTTTAATATAAGTTCTAACTGTTTGATTTTATTCTTGATGAAGGGGTCCTATGGGCACCCTGAGGCTTACTTAGCTATTTATAGCTAACGCTCTTAAACTTAGGTCGCAGATCACAGGTAAGAGCGAGACTCCTACCCGAAGCATTAACGATGTATGTCAAAAGACTTTGCTTAAAATTTCAATTAGCCTCTGATGTTAAAACGTATAGAGGACTTAGTTTGTGTAAGGGTAAGACCTACCCTAGCTATGATCATACGTAACTCACAAACGTCTTAACAATTTATTTATGTTTTTATCTCGAGTTTAAACTTCATATTCAAACATCATGCTTATGCCATCTTTGTTTTAATTGTATTATGGTCTGAGTTTAATGTGTTCAATTATCGACTATACCTTTTATATTTGCATGGATTCATTAATTTATATTATTCAAGCTTTTGTATATCACCAAACCCTACCTTAAGGGTTTTATACTTAGTGATATAACCTAAGGGTTAGGACTTTAAGCAACTATACTAAATGATAGGTGTTATAACTTATATGCACATTATACCTTATGCTATATGCATAGTATGGCTATCGAAAAAGCTCTACGTAAACTATACACTATATGATATGACTATGCATAGACATACTTTACGTTGTAAGCATAATTCAATCCACAACTTGACCTTGGTGGATCTCTGCGCTGGCAGGCATACGAGTATTCAGTAGCTGTATCACTTAAATGTTAATAAATGAGTTTTGGGGGAATGCCCGTTGGCAGTCCTCATGGCAAGGCTTCACGTGACGGTTCTCGGTTGTTGTGTTAAACCCTACCTGAGTTTTAAACTACCTCGACGACGCATTAACCTGGACATTCATTTTGCAATGAAGGTGGGAGGAGAGGCCGACAGGTTCTTGGGTTTTCAGGGTTTGTAAAACAGTGCTTGCAGTTCCTCATGGGGTTCGACAATGTGACCTCATTGCCTGTAAGTTGTCAATAGTAGGTTATATGAGTCGAGTCTTTTATAGAGTTGTTAACTTCACTGGATTTGATGGTAAAACTTTGCACCACCAGTGTTGATGTTGAAATCTTAATCCAATGCATACGTGCTCAGGCATGCTAAGAGATGCAGGTAATGTCATGGTCGACCCTTTGTGTTTCTTCGAGTGTTTAACATTATCATTGTTTAAAAAATAATAAGTCTACACTATTTCAAAGTTTAACCAGTCACCGTGTTGATGTCCCTGACAACTTACTTCCTTGGCAATTGTTTTAAGGTTGGCCAGAAAGGAATGAGAACTTCTTTGGCTCTGGTAAGCCTCGGTGACTCCCTATGGGTATCTATTTGCACTCGGAAGATTTTTGGTTAAGTTTGGCACTGATGTCAGTCTTATTTTGGTTAGCCGAACTTCGGTTTTAACTTATAAATTTAATTTTACAGTTGATTGTAATTTTATAAGCCATATGACAAATTTGGTACAGAGAGGGTTGAACCCTCAACCTTGACCTGCGTTGGCTCTTCAATGGTTCCTTTCGTTACTGTACATGTATACATTTTTATGGATAATATAAATGGTTTTCGACATTTTCGTTAAATTTTTAAGAGTTAATTCAAACATTGGCCGTAAGGCTGGGTTTAAAACCCTACCATAACTGCTTACCATGTTTTAAATTTGCTTATGGAAACATTAAGGGTTTCGAACCCCGAACCTGTTATGCATTTTAGAATTATTGGTTGATAGCTTATAAAATTATTATGTGGCTTTAGGGTGAGTCGAGACTCGAACCCTGCACACCTATATTCTTTGAAAACTTGCAAAGGTCATGTTTATAAAAGGAAAACATGGACTATTTGGGTGAACCCTTAAGGGTATTGAACCCTAGTCTTGTATTATGCTCTCGTTTTGGAAAAGAAAAGCAATGTTATTACAGTATTATCAGTAGTGGATTATGCACAGGGTCTTCAACCCTAGAAGAGTCGATAGACTATTTGCTTAGTATTTCTTAGTATGTTTTAAAATAATTGATATTTATTTTGTAAGTTGCATTATGATGCAGTATGCTTGATGAACTATGTGTAAATGTTTTATATGATTAATTTTGGTGAATCATTACATGTTACATAATGTGTGATGAAGAAAAATAGATACAAGTTTATATACATTCCTAAATTACTTGTAACTTTGATCTATTTAAGCAGTTAACCTATATCATGAATTTTCTATACTATTTGGGTTTGCGATATATAAAACTATATTGTTTATAATGATTAAAGATTCATTTTATTTGAGAAGTTTTCTGCAATTAAATATATGTTAGTTGATTTCTGGTGTTTATACCACGATTGAACTTAGGTTTTAAAAATGAGCAAGAGATTGATTAGTAGGAATGTTACTTCTGTTACTATGCTATGTGATACTATGTAGTGATAACTAGATGAGAGGTTACTGAAAATTAACACAGAACTGTTATACAGAAATGAAATAGATTTATTATATGGTTTGGAATCATTCGAATCTATTCCTAAATCAACTTCTCGGTACTAGAGTATGGTACATAAAGTATGTGGAAAAATATAGAGAAGTATTTGTTAGGATTTTCCTATACTCCATCATAGTCCCACCAGTATTTTGATTATTTACATTTTCAGTCATGCATGCACTTTTAGGGTTTGCATGCATCCCAGTCATCAGTCCAACACCTAGCCCTCAGTTAGCCAGCCCCCAGGAGCTTCTCACTATTTAGTTTTAGCCCTCCAGTTTCTTAATGTGCCCTTCTTCCTTGATTTTAGGGAGCAACTCGCCCTTCTTCACCTACCAGTCCATTTGTCTTCAGTTTACACTCAGTTACACTTAGTTACAGTCAGTTACAGTCAGTTACACTTAGTTACACTGAGTTACACTGAGTTACACCTACCAGAGTTAGTTTAACTGATGGTTGACAGTTACTTGAGCATTGATGACTCCACTGATGATGATGAAGACTTCCAGTTGTGCTCCGATGATCATGAGGACACCTAGTTGTGCTCCAATGACACTCTATTTATCTTATGATCACATTGAGAGGCTAATTCGAATTGCCACCTTAGGCATTCGAATCCTCTCTACCATTGTACTATTTATTTGTCCATATTGTGATTAATTAACTAGTGTGTGTGAAGTATTATTGCTTCTATCCAAGTTCTACTGTACCATATTATTCTGTTGCTCATTATATTGTATTGATCACTCTTCTTCTATTTTCCTGCTTAATCATAATTACTCTTGTGAGGTATACATCATCTTTTAGATCTGCTATGAGGATTTTCACAGTATTTCTACTCTATCATTTATCATTTTGCAAAATCAGAATTATTTAATCAATTTTATACTTAACAGATACATAGATTTTCAACATAGATAATATGACAGAAAGTTAAAAGCATTACTAACAGATTAAGAGATATCTAGGTTTTAATAGAAAGTTGATAACATAATATACTCATTCCTTAGTAAATAATTTAGGCAAAAATTAAATAAGATAACACAATTAGAACCTGGTAACTGTAGAAGAGACAAACAACCAAAGGATACTATTCCACCCAACCTATTCTTGAAGAACAACCAAGTTACTTGCCTTAGGACCCCCGAGCTTGTTCACTGAACCACTAGGAAGAAGATGCTGTGTGGAGAATGGAATAAATTCCTTTGCAACTCAGCAGTAGTACTTGACAGTAATACTTCTGCCTTTAGCAATATTGAACTCATCAATGTGGTTTCACTAGTTCAGAATGCAGTCGTATCTCACTCAATCACTTCTAACCTTCCCCTCATCGAATCTCTTGTGCTCTCTTGTCTTTCTCTTTCATAAATTTTCACAAGGTAAGAATTGAACAACCTCCTGCTGAATTCGATGGGTAGATAAAGCGTGCCTAGGTCTTTGGTCAGTTTTCTTTAGTTAATGAGCCACCTACTCAGTTCCACTTTCTTGCGGAACATTACCATAAAATAGGGAAGTTGCCCCTTGCAACAGTTAGAAGTGAGTTGAGGATGCTGCCAAGTGTCATTTTGCTCTCCACCCCAGTCCATTCCTCCTAGTGGGTCAGTGAACACTCATTCAACAGTCTCCTTTGGATATTTGTATCCTATTTTATTTATAAATAATAACATATTCAGAGTAATTAATTACAGTCATCCTTGACCCCACTTGGTCAATAACATAAAAATTTACAATAACATAAAACATAATGTTTTTATGACAACATAAAATGTTCAGAATTTGGGTATGTGACATAGGTATTGTAGTCTTGGGGACTTGTACATGGTAAATGGAGGAGACCTAAACCTCGGTCCCTAAAGGAATATTCCATCCATCCAAGGCTAAGAATTCCTCTAATAATAACACATGGGATCCTATGGGCATCATTGGCCTGTGATTTATGATATATGTGCCATTAGGTGGTTTTGAGTATTATTTGCCTATCCTAGGGACTTAGGACCATTGAGACATCGAGAGACGTGAAAAATTCCTCAAATCACCACGCATTACTTCATAAGGGTATCCAAATAGAATAAAAAATGAGAAATATGTCCAATATTTTTTGTACCTAAGCATCCCCAACTGAGTTGTTTCTCTAGATAGGGTTTAGCACTAATTGGGGTATGTCGATCAAGACCACCTTTGCTTGCGTGTGTGTAAAGTAGTTTGATAATAGGATCCATTGTACTATGTATATAAGTCTTGTGGCCTTAGGGCCTTCGACATGGTTAGTGGAGGATACCTAACCTTTGTCCCTAAAGGAAGCTCGTAGCCATCCAAGGGTAATAAGTTTGCCTCCACCAACCATACACAACCTCCTAATTGAATAATTGGCCTATGATTGAAGATGTTTCCACCGTTAGGTGGTGTTAAGTAGTATGCACATGTATTAAACCCTTGGAAATTATGTTCCATGGAAGAAGACCATGTTTTTGGCCCTAAAGAAATCGTAGAGGCATCTAGAGCCATGAACACTACCTAAAACCATCATTGATTACTTTAGAGGGGTATCTATGGAACTGTGTATCTAGGCCTTTTAGCCTTGGGGCCTTACACATGGTTAGTGGAGGAGACCTCAATGTCAAGCTCTAAATGAATTGTATATCCATCTAAGACTAAGAAGTTTCTCTCCACTAAAAACACATGGCCTCTTCAAAGTATCATTGGCCTATGATTGATTATGTCATTGTCATTAGGTGGTTTTGAGTAGTATCTACATGTCTCAAGGACTTGAGAATTATTTTTAAGGGAAAACAACCATGCCTTTGGCCCTAAAGAAATGATTGGGGCATCTAGAGTGATGAGAAATCCTAGAGAACCATGCCTGACCTTGCATGGATATCCATGCCACTAGGTATCCATGTCTTGCAGCCTTAGACATGGTTAAGGGAGAAGATTTGAACCTTCGGCCCTAAAGGAATCTTATAGTGATCAAAGGCTAAGAAGATCGCCTCAACCAACCACACATGTCCTCTTGAGGGTATCATTTTCATATGATTGAGTATATTTATTCCATTATGTGGTTTTTCGAAGTATGTAGGTGTCTTAGGAAGATTGTATCCGCCAACAACACATGACCTTATGAGGGTTATTGGCCTATGATTGAGGATACCAGTTACATTAGGGTGTTTTGAGGAGTATGTACATGTATCGGGGTGTTGGGAATGAAGTTCTATGGAGGAAAACTATGATTTTGGCCCTAAAGAAATCATTGACGATTCCAAAGCCATGAACAATGCCTCGAAGAACCACACATGACTTTGTAGGGATATACATGGAACTATGTATCTAGGTCTTATGGACTTGGGGAATTCAAAATGGTAAATGAAAGAGACCTAAACTGTAACATCCCATAATTTCATAAAAATTTAAAATTTTTGATAACAACATTAATTATGATATTTATAATTGCAGAAGTAATAATTGTTGATTATGGCAGTAGCAAATGAAAAGTTGTTAGCACTAAACATACTTTAATTTATGTTTAGCAGCAATATGACAATGAAAGTTTTTAATAAAGTAATTAATGAACATGATTATGACGACAAATGAATTAACAGATTGGAAATATGATGCGACACTTTTTCTTTTGCAATGATACTGACAGTTTGACTTTTGATGCATAAGGGTGTCCTACGAGGTACCTTGGGGCTTACTTAGCTGCAATGCTAAAGCAAATTGAATGTTCTAATGTGCAGACGACAGGTAAGAACAAAGTACGTGTATAGTTCAGTTTCAACATCGTAATTAAATAAAACGTTAGAAATTCTGTTGCGACTCACCAAGTACGCGGGTATGATTTGCATTGCTATAAATACTGTCTTCAAATGATGTCTTACTAATCGGAAATGTTTAAAAAGAAACATAGTTACCTATGATGTCTTCAAGCTGATAGGTTTGTCGCTGTAATCTTCATTGTTTGTAACTGGTTTTGTCATTGTCTTAAGATAAATAGATTTTCTTTTAAATTACTGTCATAATAAATGTACAGCAAATCATTACACGTTTGTAATGTGAAAAATATGGTAAGAACTCATAGCTTTCAGTTAGTCTTCATGCTAAATATATATCATCAGATCCATCGAATGTCTACTATACAACTATTTAATTTGATAATTTCAATAAAAGATTGTGTATTATCACAACCACTGTTACAAAGGTAATATTAAGATCTCCTATGTATGGACTATTTCAACCATATCCTTACAATGTTTAACTAGTCGTGATACCTTATAAGCTTTGTAAGATGCTTATATCTATTATTGCATAAATGACAAATAAATGAAACTATGTCAAAATGTGACGATAGTTGTCCTATCAATTAATATCTAAGTCATATTTTTATTATTTACAAACTACAAAACATAACTTGGAACTATATATGCTTCGCAATGTTAAACTACATAACAATGTGAATTTTAAAACGACATAGGGTTGGAACTATAGGAATATATAAATAGTCACTGGCCATTATAACACAATAAGTGTGTGATGAATCGTAACTTGGAAACCGTATGTACTTTGGATTCGAAATACCATGACATAAAATATTATATTGTTTTGTAACAATGTTTGAAATCATATCGTTGGAAAACGAGTACTAACATGCACTAAATGTCGATAGGGTGGCGAGCTGCTGGTTCATTAAAGTCGTATGTCTCGAGCTGTCAAGGAGATCAAGTCTCGATCCTGCATTAAAAGCTTTGAAATGAACACTCCAGGTGACAAGGAATGTTACCACTCCACGTAATGTAAAATAATTGTAATGGTGAATGCCGAGACCACTGTGTAATGGTTGTAAGTTAATACTCCTTCGAGCTGGATGTTAGAACGATCCAGCGTGATCCATCGTGGCAATACCATGTATTTGAAGTGATCGTGCATTAAATGCAAGGGTTGTTCGATCCAATGCAACCTCCCTGGCACACCCGCGAACGTTTATTGTGATGAGTTTGGACCGTTCGATTTCAACCCTAACTTCTGTCGTTGATTTGGTTTATGAGCTTGGAAAGTCATTTATTGTGTTATTATTTTGGTCTATGTGGTCGACAAGCTGTTGAAAATTCTAGGGTTAGCAAGTTTCAGGAGGTTTCGACCTTGAGTCCCGTAGATAGGTTTTGAGTTGCAGGTTCTAAACCATTGTAATGGTGTTGTTAATAAGAGACCGACTCTCTGGTCTGAGTTGTTAAAGCGTTGATGGTTTCAAACTCTTCGCTATGAAATTGTGTGAGATATGCCAAGCTGTAGAGTGATAGAAGTTCCCTCGTCTCGTTTATAGCAGAGATCTCGTTGTTTTTATGGGAATGCAAGGAACTTGGCCGTTAAAAGAAAAGGTAAAATTCCTTGAAGATATAGTAAAACCTTTGTTTGAATTCTTCGATTTTCAGTTAAGATATAATAATATCGTTATCAAATTCTAAGCTATGAATTTTCTGTCAGTTGCAGGGTTTGAGGACTGTTTGTGGGCAAGGGTTTGGAAAGGGAAAGCGAGATTCCATCCCTGGTAAGCTCCGGGTATTTTAAAACCCTCGTAGGTGCTCCTTTGGTCTTTGATGATGTGGTTGATTCCAACAGAGAGAAATCAGTCTTGCCATGGCGTCGTTTGTCGGTTGAACCTTCGAAAGGGTTTTTAAGTTAGTGTGAAAACTACGATGATAGACATTCGTTTAAGTTCTCTGTGTTTATTTTGATGCTTAAATTTTTTCCATATGGAAACGTAAAACTCAGATTTACGAGTTCAGTGTTTAAGGGAATAAAACCCTGTTCGAATTCGTTTTGAACAAAATGTGATTTTTTGTTGCTGGGAATTGTTGATTCCTCTTTCTTGCTTCTGGAACTTGTAATGGTGAAATCGTTTGAACATTCCACTTATTGATATGTATTAATGTGGAAAAGTGATGGAGCCGAGGCTCGTCTGACCTGTGAATAAAACTCTGCTTCTTGAAAATGATAACATGTTGTTTCTGTCTAGTTCTATTCGGTTTAGTTTCTATGTTATAATTTGTGCCTATCACACTTGCTTAAAGAATACGAAAACTGTAAAGGAGGTCTGAGTAATCGTGGCAACGATAGAGTAGGTTTTTTTTTTGCTATGTAAAGAAAGGTAACGGGCTATGCCCCTATTGACAATTTTCGATGTTTGCAAGCAAGGTATCAAACTGAAACTAAAGAGTATGAAATAAAAGTCAAGTCTGTGTTAAACGACTTAATGCTATAGGTTGATTTTATAATTTTTTGAGCTAGGGTTTATGTACCGTGTTGCAGATGATAATTTTGTAGAGTGTAACCCTGAAATGGTTTGTCTCTTCGTTTGTATAAAGGAAAAAGATCAGGGCTGTACTCTAGTTTGAGTTTTGTTTGAATAGAAATTAAATGTTTGAAAATGAATTTTCAAAAGAACTTTGGTTCGATCCAAAGCCTTTGTAGATTGAGTTTGCAAAACGATAATAATGGGAAACGAAACCTAACTAGGTTTTGATATGAGTTTCAGTTTGGAAATCGACACTTTCAATTTAGAATATCTATTGAATAAAATGACTAATGGCAATAAAATGTTTATAATATTTTCATTATCTATTTGAACTATAAAATTATAAGCAATGGTTATAGTAAGAATGAAAACCGTGTGTGTATGTGCAATGTGAAAGACTATGTGATGACTATTATGTACAGCCTTGATATAATGAACACATATTTATTTATTTGCAGCGATGATATTATATTGCAAACATAATATGATAGATAGAAATGTGAATTCTATCTATTTCCTATATACATAGAAATGGTAAAAATAATGCAATGTAACTGTACAGGAATTAATCGATATTTGTTTAAACTGGAAATAATGAAATATACTATAATATTTAAGTATTGTACAGAACTTTCTACTATTATTAATTATAGGATAGAAATTGATAAACATATAATTACTTTCTTTATCTATCGAATTCAATGGAAAATTGCTTATCCTGTAATCTATTCTTAATTTGCGTATCTATACTAGAGTACGATGCATAAAAGAACAAGTGGAAAAATATAGATATTGGTTTATCAATTCCAATTCATCATTAAACTTTAACATTCAAACTTTAAACAGATTTAGAATTAGATTCTTTTTCGAAACAGAAAACAAAAATTACTAACTATACAGAACTGAACTACTAGCTGAGATAAAATAGAAAATTTGTAAAACCTGGGTAAATCTGTAGGGCAACAAACAGCCCAAGAAGAATGTTCCACCCAACCAATTCCTGAAGACAGTCAAGTACTTGCCTTAGGACCCCCGATCCTATTCATTGAATCACCAGGAGGAAGAAACTCTAGGAATTAGGATCTCCACTTGCAGTAGCACTAACTGTTGAATCTTCAAGAACTTGCAGTCCAATAGAACTGCACCAGCATTTCTGGTTCTTCTCAGCAATATGTAGACTTAAGATTGCACTCACAACTAGCCTCCCTATTCAAATATCTCAGTAATCACTTGATGCACATGAGGAAATATTTCTGCAGAAAATATTGTGTAAGAGCTACCTGCTCAATTCGAATTTTCCTTTTGTAGGCTGCCTAGGCCTTTTCAGATGTTACTGGGTCATTAAATGAGCTACCTGCTCACTCCCTCCACCTATGAGATAATGCCACATTTTTAGGAGTAGTTGTCCCATAACCAACAGTTAGTGGTGTGATGCAATTGCTGCCATCTGTCCCATACCTTCCAACAGCTTCCATTCCTCCTAGTGGGTCAGTGAACACTCATTTAACAGTCCCCTTGGGTGTTTGTCTCCTAATTAATTTATTTAAATAATAATATTCAGTAATTACATTCATCCTTGATCAAAACTGATCATAATTACAAAACTTTGTAATTAAATTTAACATAAAGTATTTTGCAAATAAAATAATAATTTTCAGAAATTTGGGTAGGTGACATAAACCTAGGTTCCTAAAGGAATCTATTGAACATCTGTGTCTAAGAAGGATTCATCCACCAACCACATATGGCCTATTGAGGGTATCATTGGTCTATGATTGGGGATGTTGATTCCATTAGGTGGTTTTGAGAAATAGACATGTATCTCAGGGCCTAGGGAACGACACTCTATAGAAGAGGACCACTAATTTGACCCTAAAGAAACCATTTAGGCATCCAAATCCATTAATAATGCTAGAAATCACCACACATTGCTACATAGTGTATCCATGGCACTATGAATCCAAGTCATTGGGACTTGGGGCATTGGCGTGGTCAGGGGAGTATACCCTGAACCGCGGGCCCTAAAGGAATCTTTTATCCATCCAAGGATAAGAAGGATACCTCAACTAACCACACATAGCCTCTTGAAGGTAACATTGGTTATGATTGAGGATGATAGCAAAATTATATGATTTTGAGTAATATCTACTCATGTCACGCACTTGGGAATGACATTCTAGGGAAGACGGCATTGTATTTGGACCTAAATTAACTATCAAGGCATTTAGAGCCATGAACAATGCGTCAAGACATCATGCATAACTTTGTAGGGGTATCCATGGCACTATGTATCTAGGTTTTTTTCCTTGGGCCTTGGACATGGTCAGCAAAGGACACTTGATCCTCAATCCCTAAAGGAATATTCTATCCATATAAGGTTAAGGAGGTCGTCTCCACCAACCACATATGGCCACTTGAGTGTATTATTAGCCTATGATTTAGGATGTCAATGACAACAAGTTGTTTAGAGTAGTATGTAGGTGTCTCAACACCTTGGGAATGATGTTCCAGGGAAGAAGACCATGCCTTTAGCCATAAATAAATTGTTGAGGCATTCAAAGCAATGAACATTGCCTCAAATCACCATGCATGACATTGAACCTCTCTAGCTTATCTTTAGCATCTAAAAGGGATATGGGTGCCATTGGGAGGATTTTAGGACTATTTATGGGTTTTAGGGCACTAGACATGGTCGATAGAGGAATCCCAAGCCTTAGGCTATAAAGTAAGCATTTAAGGATCAAGGCAATGAACGATGCTTTGATCGATCACATAAGATTGATCTAGGGAATCATAAGTACTCCAATGGAAATAGGATAATGGGCCATGTAGAAGGCCCTCGATTACCCCATATGTCCTATAATTGGATGTTCTAGCTCAAATCATGGTTTGGAGTTAGAAACCATGAAATTGCTTGGTATCCATTTATTTATGGCTCATGACTCATGAGCTATGCATGAGGCCCAAAATAATAACTCATTTCTATAGAAGGAATTGCGAGGGCCAAAACAATGAATCATTGTTATAGAAATATTCCTTAGTCAATGAGAGGTATACGACTGATTTGAATCTCTAGGAACAATATAGATAGGTCCATCTTAATCTGACCCATAATTTAGAATCATAAACTAATGACTTACATGCTAACAATTACTTTTAAGACTCATGGTTTATATACTCATTTCATTGTCTAAAATGTCATACATAGCATAATAGTACCAAAATAATACAATAAACATACAATGCTGACCTTACAAAACATTTTTTACGAATGAAACATTAAATAGTCATGAGAATGTTAACTTAAACATTTAAGCTATTGCACATATAACTAATTGACATCTTCTTTCAAGGTGGCAAAGCATATCATGACTGAGTTCTCAATTGGAAATGACGACAACCATTAGTATGTGATATCCATGAATGTCGACTCATCACTATCATTCAACAAAAACCATGGCACTTGAAATGAACCACTGGTGGTCATTAAGGGGTTAGACATTTAATCCTACCATATGCCTTTAGGTATTGGGCTATAAACCTATTTCCTTTCATTATTGTAAAATGAATCCTTAACCAATTGAAAACACTTTTAGGTCATACTCCAAAACCAATAATTTTTCTAATTAAACTAAAACACATTGTAAATATATATGATTTATCTTGAAATTTTAAAATTTAAATTTCAGAGCTTTGTGTATGAATTCATAGGAAATCTATGCATTAACTAATCTCATAGAAAATGAAGAGATCCATACCTATAATTAGCAAAACCTTGTAGAAATTGATCTCATACTATTGGGTTGCTTAGAATTTCTCATAATCGCCAAGCTATAAAATGGATATATCAAGATGGTTTGGTAGCATTTAGAACTTGATGCCATTCTAGTGGGATTTTTTGTGCTTCCTTGAATGTGAAAGCACTGAAGCTTTTTTTACTAAGTATGTTAAGAAATTAATATTTTCATAAGGCAATTATTCATTAAATAATCTTGTTTCTCATTGACTTTGAACTCTCCAGTTGGTGCTATGAAATTGCTCCTCAGGAGTTTGTTTGTCTCATACAAACAAGAAAAATCAATACTTATATGCTTAGAAAAACCTCATGGAACTTGTAGCCACGGGGGATAATTCAACTGGTTTAAGTACCATGTTGTTCACCGTGGACCTGGGTTTGATTCTTATGGTAATGTTTGACCCCCTATGACCCTCTCTGTTTCCCCCTTTCCTTAACTACCCCTCCTCTCTCTCTCTAAACCCCCTCTCTTTTTCCCTTTCTCTCTTCCTCCCCCTTCTCTCTCTATTTCTTCACTCTCTCTCTCTCTTCCCCCCTTTAACTAAATCCCCCCCTCTCCCTCCTTCCCTTCTCACCCTCTCTCTCTCCCCCACCCTCTCTATAAATAACCTTCCCCCATCTCTCTTTCTCCCTATGTCTACCACTTATATCTCCCCCTCTCCCCCCCCTCTTTCTCTTTCCCTCTCCCTTATGTATTTCTCCTATAACCATCTCTATCTCTCTCTAAGCTCCCCCACTCTCTCTCTCTCTCTACCCCTTCACCCATAACCCCCCCCTATACCCCTTTACCTCACTGCACCCCCTCTCTTTCTCCCTTTCTCTCTCCCTCCCTCTTCCCACTCTCTAAGCTCCCCTCTCTTTCTATCTACCTCTCCCTCTCCTAGTCACCCCCCTCTCTTAATCTTTCCCCTTCTCCATATCTCTCTGCCCTCTCTCCCTCACTTCCCATGCACCCCCCCCCTCTCTCCCTCTCTATCTTTCTTTGTCTCTATGTCCCCCCTACCCCCTACCCCCACTCTCTCTCTTTCTCCTCTCTATTCCCCCCTACTCTGTCCTCTTTGTTTCCCCCTATTCTCTGTTTCCCCTACCCCCCTTCTCTCTCTCCACTCTCCTTTCCCTAACCAATGCCCTCTCCCTCCTTTTCCCCTCCCTCTATCCCTCTCCCTCCCTCCTCCCCCACTCTCTCTCTTTCCCTATGTCTCCCCCTATATCCTCCTCTCTCTCATTCTGTAACCCCCCCTCTCTTCCTTGCTTTCTATCTCCCTCTCTTCCTCTCCCCGCCCCTCTTTCTTTCTCTCTCTCTCCCTTTCCCTATCCCCCCCTCTATCTCCCTTTATCACCCCCCCTCTCCCTCTCTCTCCCTATCGCCCTCCCCACCAACCCTCTCTCTCTCTCTCCCTTTCTCCCTCTTCCATCCCATTATACATTACCCTTCTGCCACACCTACACAAGGATTATGGGTAGCATCTATCCTGGTTCCTACTTAGATACTAACACTAGAGTCTAGGCTAAAGACTCATCAATCTCCTCACAAAACTACCCTCTTGGTAGCTCACCAAAACCATGTCATGCTTCCTAGTGCAACAACACTTTCATCTCACATTCATGCTTAAGTAAGCTAAGCTAATTATATCTTAACTCTTGCCTACTTATTGAAAACTTACCTAAAATATTATTATATCTTAACTCTTGCCTAATTATTGAAAACAGACATTAAAATATTATTATTATATTCATAATGAAATTTATATAAAAAAATTATTATATAATAATAGTTAAATTTTGCATTTTAGTATATTATTAGTTTTAATTAAAAATTCAAATATTTATAATTTTTAATCAAATTAAAAAGGAAATAATTTTATTTATAACTCAAATTAAAATAAATTGAATTTTTTTTGCTAACTAATCTGTAAATTTTACTACTTGGGTTTATGAAAGGTGGAGGCTAAGTAAGTGGGCTCGAGCATGAAGCCCACGTACCCTTCCCTAATATAAAACTGATTAAATTAACCATAACTCACAAAACATATGCTTTTGGCTTCTTGCTCATTCACTCTCTCTCGGTTAAGCTCTGCTATGCACTTAGGGTTTCTTAGAAGTCTTATGGTTTTCAGGGTTATGGAGCTTTGAAGAAGAGAGACCTGCAACTCGTGTTTCCTCAGTCACCATATTAGGGTCTGCGTTTTCTTTTTGAATGTTAACTAATTGCTAGTACTTGATGCCAACAGAGTATGGCAAGAATGCAATCCCTTGGGCCAACAGAGGATGGGAAGAATGTAACCCACTGGGCCTTTGTGGCCATGGCCTTCCCACGACCTCATTTCTGTTGGAAACCCACATGTGGTATCCATTGCTATTGAATTTTGCACGAGTCATAACTTTATTTATATTGTGTGGGCTAAGCATGGCGGACCTCTATCTAAGTTGGTTGATCTGTGGGTGTGTGTTGTTAAAAGAGATGTGAAGTATGGAAACATTGGTATCTTTTGGAAACCGTGTGCACAACAAAAGAGGAGGGAAATCCCTTTCTTCATCAAAATTTTGTTTTGTGTCAGATTTCACAATTCTATTATGCTGGAGGTGTTTTCCCAAACGGAGAAAGAGGGAAAACGAACGACTGTCTACAAGAAATCCAATTGCAGTTTCCATAGGAGAATCGTCACAATGGTAATGTTCAATACTTATTCTTCATTTTAACTTAGTTAAAGAGTATGAATTAAGAATGATACATATTGTGTATATAGCTTTACTGGATTTTTATTTTATTTTTTTCACAGATTCAAATGGCATTGCAGAACCAACTATATTCCCGCCTTTTTAACTCATTGTGGTAACTTATTTAGTTTGGAAAGACTGTTCATACTTCGGTTTCACTCTACCAAAATTCTTGGTTGATCAAGACATGGGAGGGGGAATACTTTCTGTATCGGGCAAAGCATGACCGCATCTAAAATTTGAAGTGATTTCCCCACTCCTCTTGTATCGGCCAACCATGTCCCTAGGATATCATCCTCATCTTATCATTATCATGTAATTCATCATAAATTCTAGAGAACTCCAGATCTTTAGGAATTTGGCCATAAGGGGCTTCCTTCTTCCCCCAAGTCTTAACAGGAGTAGGCAGCAAAGAGGCTAGAGCCAAACAAGATCAATTCCAAACTCAGAACCGAATTCATGCAGTGATCAACCATCGCGAGGAAATTGAAATTTTCTTTATGCGAACTAATTAGCTACATAGGATTTAGTTTGTTTTGTTTTTTAAGGTAAGCTCTAAGGTTTTCTAGGGTTTTTGACAAGTCCGAAAGTAAGAAGTTGACAGATCCCAATTTATGAAGTTTTCATTTTTTCTTTCATTTTAAGCATTTTTTTGCAAACACCAACCATTCATGTACGAGGAATATTTGCGGTAGATTTGTCAAGACATGAGAGCTAGAATTAAAGCTGAAATGCTATACAACATGGTCCTATAGCTTGAATTCAGAAGTAGCAAACAAGAACTAATAGGCAGTAAGTTTGTGATGTTTCAATCGGGTGTTGCACAAATATATTTAATATGTTCTTTGCTAAAAGGAAAATTGTTAGTATTGTATTTACAGGCCGTGGAAAAACACATAAACATGGGGTCTTTTCTAGTAATTTTTTATTCATTTTTCTGGTTCTTGAAGTTTTCAAAAATAAATGTTAGCTTACTGCAGGAAGTATGTAATGTTTCCTTACACATATTGATTTTATGATAGAGCACTAATGTATGCAAAATCTCCTTTAGTACTTGGTTTGAAAAATCAATCCTTCTTTTTGAAGTCACTCATTTTAATGTTGTTCCCCAAAATGAGCATCATCACCTCATCTGGGAATAGTCAGCTCATAGTTTTTTATTTGTGTTTTGTCAACATATTCTTAAACGACATTGGGAAATTTAGTGCGATATAACATAATTTTCTATATAGAATATGAATTTTGGTTTTATATTTCGAGCGGTTTCCTTCTAGACTTCTCGGCAAGCAGTGCTTTCGATTATGCAGTCCAAATCTTATCTTTAATTTAGTTTTCTATCATAGTTATGATAATGTGTTAATAATTTTTTTATTGATTATGGCAAGTAACCCTCTACATAACGTTTCTTTTGGCGATGGGAACCGAGGGTTTTACCATGGTGTATCCTTTGTCATTGGTAATGAATCATTTTATCTTTTTACTACTACAAGCACATTTTATAGTGTTTAACCCTAGTTTTGTTTCCATTACTGACCCAAAACTTATATTGCATGGCCAGTACCCCCGCTTCCGCTGAAATGGACAGCTAAACAAAAATATTTGGGGGCGACACTTCAGGCATGAGTTTAGGGTTTTACAGGAGGTCATGCTCTTGCTATGCACAAATAGGGTTGTACTACCCTTTATAATTTGTATTTATTCATACATTATTGTGTAACGCCAAAACAATAATATCCGACTTTGAGTCGAGGGTTGTACATAATTTTGTTGATATATATATTTTTATGTACGACAATGTAAATTCATATACTCGTTTTCCCGTTAATGGTTTTGACTATGGGTCAGTTTTCTTTGATCAAATTCTCTTAATATATAGGGGTATATTTATGTGATTTACAAGAGTTATCTCTCTCTATAGTTAAAATGTATGTCTTTCATTTAAAGAACTTAGACAATATATCTCTATCTTCCAAGATACGTTTTCCATATACTTTCATTTCAAAAATTTCTAGGCGGTGTAATTTTATATATATTTGTTTTCATTTATTTCTTAGATATGATTATGAAAATATATATATACTTGAGTAGGTTAACAGAGGTAAACTCCATCAATTTACTGTTACAATTTTTCCTTCATAAAGTAACTACCTTTATGAGGAGTACTTTATTATGCTTCTTATGGATTCCACTCTAAGTGTTATTTTTAGCTTGCCGATTTTTCATATATATATAAGTCAACTTGTTTCTTCCTTTTTGTGATTACTATAAGAAACCACTAGTGTTATGAAAAACGAGTAGTCTTGGTAGATTTTATAACTGCTTGAACTCTTGTACCATGGAGAACGTTCATTCATTGTACTTGTAATAAAACCAAATGGTTTTAATTTCTATTATTGGATGTACCATATCCTTCCTATATCTCTCAATGTATATTTCAGTACATAGAGATTAATAATCACCTTGAATGTGATTTTTTTATTTTACAATTCTGGCTATATTCTTATATAAAATAATGCATTATACTTCCTACGGAATGATCATACCAACTCTTGTAATCCATGATCAATTATTACTATGCGAAAGTAATTTAAACATATTTTCGTGTACTCTTTCCATTATAACTGATATACATATATTAAATTAGATGCTTAGCATATTTATCATTAACCCTCTATAAAACTTTTAGATAATAAGCACCACAATAATAATCATCATACTTCTTGCATAAATCAAACAATTGTCCAACTATTGTTCATTTATTATCGGTTTAAGTTTAAGTAGCATATTTGTTTACAACTCTATTAAGAAGTGAAGATAATATATATATATATAATATGTTATTTATATATATATTTTTGCACTATTTATTATTTTATGGTGCTTTGAAACATATATAAGTTTGTGTATATTAAATAATAATAATAATAAATTTGGTTTTTGGCATCAGAAAGTCTCAATCCATGTTGGATTGATTTTGGTGTTTTGGACCACAAAATCTCAATCCACCTAGGATTTGTTTTGGTGGTTTGCACCATACACCATGGAATGACACCTATTCATTTAACACCAAAATCAACTTTTTTACAATCACCACTTTTGCACCATAAATATTAGCACCACTTGTGTATCCTTGCATTATCACCACTTTTGCACCACTACTTGAAAATTGAGGATTTCACAAATCCTTTACAAATAGTGGTTCTAATGTGAGACTAAAATGCCTTTTTTCTTGTAGTGTAGGAATTCTACCAGGCGGAGGAAATTTCTTCTATTTTTATGAATGGGATTCCATGCCTCAATCCCAACAGAGAACGTGCCAGACCAAATAGAAAAGGGATTCAAACCTTCCTTCCTCTCATTTTGGAATCCCATATCCATGCAAAACTGCCATTCCAATACTTTTGTTCTATAACAACGACAACATTATCTCGCCATTTTGTCGCAACATAAAGGTGAACTCCTCCCACTTTAATAAATATTGAAGCAAATTTTGATTTGAATTTCTTCAACAACGACCCGCAACCAACCGGTGAATGAAGGGTGGAGTTTCAATAGGGGTTTGTATGGCATGTCAGATAATAGAACATACTGTGTGAAACGGCCAAATTGGACCGTTGGCAGTGAAACCTCCTTGGGAATGGGATAAGGGCTGATTGATGATGAGACTTGGTGTTTCAGACGAACCAGGACCGAGAATTAGGGACTTGAATAGTTGTGTGTCATGTGACGGGGTTGTGGTTAATATTGAGGCTTTATTACTATTAATGTCAACCTGTATTAATGTTTATTATTACATAAATATGAAGAGAAATGTTACATGTGACAATTAGATCACTTTAATGTACGTCTTATATAAGCACGCGACGGTTCTTGGGTAACAATCCCCAAAGACAACGTCATATTCTGCACCCAATAGCATTGAATATAGATAGATTTTATTAAAACTAGCATTTGCCCGTTTAGGGACAAAAATGAATGCCGTTAGGAGAAGAGGAAAGTTAGAAGGAAGAGACAGTACTTAGGTGAATTCACAATTCAATGTATATCAAAATAATCAATATTGGATGAAAAGACTATATTGCGAATAAACTAACGCAAATATACATTAAGGGATAAACTATTTTGATGTTGTTATTCATCTCTTTCAGTCATCGACCATATTACCATCTTGCCAACCACTTTACATTTGGTCATCGACCATATTACCATCAACTGAAGAGACCGACCATATTGAAGTTTCCACCACTCTTTACAAAACAAATACCATCGACTCGAAAGTATTATCAATAAAATATCAACCATATACTTTCGCTTTGACTCGAAGGTGAAGGGAAGCCAACCTGTGCACTAACGAGAGGCTGTGTTTGTTTCTGGTGTTTGCGGCCATTGCTCTAGTTCTGGATGATAATGTGGTCAGACCATATTCTTTCAACCTCCAGGAAGACACCACTAACTTTGGACTCTATCAAATGAGTGGCATAGTCACTTAGGTAAAGAAACCTAAGCTCTTAAATTTTAAGCCACTAAAGGAAGCACTTGAAAATCCCGGCGAGTTTCTTCTCAGTGTGTTATCTCTCCAGGAGTCTTCCTAGGTTGCAATCGGAAGAGCCTGGTAACTTGAACTTATCTTCAAGGATGGGGTAAATGTGGATCAAGTTGGATGACTGAGATCAAAACTCATACGCTCAAAACATATAGGGATACATTCAAATAGACAAGGATTTAGCCACTGGTGTTCAGGAAGTTTGTAAAAGATAGAGAAAAGAACTCTTATCGTGCCAACAAACTCATACATACAACATATATATATAAATGGAAAATCACGACAAGCAAAAGGGCACTGAATATCCAGTTCTCAATATGAAGATAGGATTACAGCTATCTAGCATAGACAAATGAAAACTCAGGAAACAAACATTTCACTGCAAGTATAAAAGATATAAGAATGGAAACTGAACACACATATGGAAAAAGAAGCTTATATAAATGATATGTAACCAGAAGTCTGATAATACAAATTTAAGCAAAGTTTCTCCAAAATCAAACCCTCGTTCTACTTCAGTTCTAGGCTTTATAGCCATTACAAAAATTTTCAGATCCCAAAAAGATGGATCGAATCTACTAAAAATAACAACTAAGAACAGTTAATGAAAGATGTGATAGTGTGTTATGATCAAAATAACTGATCCTTGTTGATATGCCCACTCTTGACAGTTGAAATGAGCCTCTGGGGTTGGAGGACAAGTTTGAAACTGCTATTTGCAAAAACCTGTAGACGTCCTTTTCTAAAAATAGACAGGAATATTCCACTGTTAATCTTGCTGGCACCCTTAGTTTGGGACCAGAGGTGATCATGATGCACTTGAACGTTTATCAATCCCCTGGAAAACGCCTTTAAGATGCTCGAACCAAAAAAAAAGGGGTTTGATGCCCGAAGAGAGACCTCTGCGTTTTTTTTGTTTTCGGTAGCTAACAAAACTGGGATCGAAGGTGACGAGCAACCGAAAGCCAGGTATTCGGTGGTTAATGAATAAGATTAACTCTTCGCCTAAACCACCGAATCGCTTTAAGAAGCTGAGAACCTTTCTCTCTTTTTGGTAACCGGGAGGGTTCTGCCTGTATGTCGTAAACCACCAAATCGAGATTCGGAAGCTAATGAACAACTCCTATGTTCGCCCAAGCAGCCAAAAACGGTGGAAGATCCAGCCTACAAAAAGTTTACAAAACTGTGTTTCTGTCCCCTGCTACCTCGATTTCTCTTCCTCCTGGGCCAAAACCGGAGGGTCGAAAAAGTTGATTGCAGTTGCTGCTAAGGTGTCCAGGTCCGAATGTACCTTGGGCTAGGGACTCTGAGTTTTTTCCTTACCCTCCAGACACTCGACCTTCCTTCTCAGCCTGATGTTTTCTCTGATCAGCCTAATGTTTCTTCCTCTCATTTTGCCATGTTTCCTGGTCAACCCATGAAAAGAAACATATAGCTCATTATATATTTCGGTCAGCCTCTCGTTCTTCTCCTTGATGACTCTGTGGAGTATCTCGAATTCATACGCTTGCTAGAGGAGTCGATTGATTTTCTGTGAGGTAGAACTCTTTTCTTTATGGATTAATTCTTCGGCTACCTGTTGACCTTATTCCTCCACAGGTGTAGGGGAGGGTAAGTTTGCACATTCGAATCCCTACTGTTCCACAGGTGTAGGAGAAGGCAAATTAACATAGGTGGTCTCTTGTTCCATCACAGATGGAGCTGCTTCCTGGAGCTCCTGTTCCATCGCCACCCCCTCATTTCCTGCTCCTGCTTCCTGCAATTCATCCTCCTTAGAATCGGTGTAAGGGAGGTTTAAAAGGTTGGCATTCTTTGAAGGGGTCTCTTCTAAAACAACTCCCTCGTCCCCAGTCTTATCTTGGAATGCTAATTTCCTTTTGGATGTCTTCACTTTGGGGCTAAGGAAAGGAGGTCGGTTTTGATTGGGGAGATAGCCCTCCTCTTTCTTTTCCCACTTCTAGGGGTGGAAAATTTCATTCCATCTTTCGGTCGCAATTCTATCTCGAACCACTCTAGAACAGGAAGAAAGCCCAGTTCATGCTTTTCCTCTGCAACAAATCAAAGACTAAGAGTTTGATCAAACCATGTTGCTACAACCTACCTGCAATTTTGGTTGGCTGGGCTTTTACTTGATGTGCCATTTTGGTCAGGCTCTTGCAGAGGTAGAAAGGGAGATTTAAGGGGCTCTTGCACGTGAAGTGATCCAGTAATCTAAAATGGTAAATCAACACCCTGTTATACCTGGCTTCACAGGTTATATAAACCAGAATGGACTTCAATAAAAGCTGCCATTTATCCTCCAGATATGACATAGGAATGTCTTTCTTCCATACCAGGTTCTTATGCTCCGGTTTCATATAGGATTGAAATTCAAAATCCTTTTTGACAGTGGTCTTAAACTAGTTTTCTCCGATCGTTGGAAGTTCTGTCACCTGGGCTATAAGGACCTCGTTCACCTGGAATTCTTCCTTGCCTATTACCGCCCTATTGCTGTCAAATGTGAGGGAAAATGATTCGGCCACCTGTTGATGAGAGCCTTGTAGCTTTTTGCAAAAGATATAGCAACCGCCATTTTTGAAGAATTGACATACCTCGGGGTGTGCCTCTAAGTAGCAGATGTCGTTCAATTCCTTTCTTAGGGTCATGCCTCCTCCTTTCTTAATTTGCAACCTGCTGCTAAAATCAGGACTGAGGGAGAGACGGGAAAATAGAGAGAAAATGAGTTCAATCGACGTGGTGAGGGTGAAAGCGGAAAGGTGGTGAGGCTTTTCGGGAACTGACTTCGAGGGGTATGAAAAGGTGGATAATCATGAGGGCGTAATGATGGCTACTGCAGCATGATTATACCGGAGGAACGAAATTTTAGAAATGCTGGTATGCGGAGAGGAGACGAGGTCCATCTGGCCAAAGGTATGGCAATGGCGTCTGACCTCACCTTGGGGCGAATCGTGTTTTCGCTGAAATGACCCTTTCGGTGGCTAAGCCATGATGAATTCCATTTATTATGATTAAAACCCGGATTTGACGTGTCCACGGATTGACGCCAACTTGTTTTCGGCAGCCGATAATCTGCTTTTAACCCCGTATGCCGCCGATAAAAATCTTCACCAATGTTTTGCTTTCGGTGGCTGTAGACAATCCAGCCTTTGGATGATAAGCTGTGAAAAAGTATCTGCCTTTTCGGTGGCTAATGAACACCATCGTGTTCGCCCAAACCCCTGAAATGGCCCCATGGTTTACGAAAATGACTTTGCTTTCAGTAGCTACGGGAGGACCCAAACTTGAACTGTGGACTGCGGAAAATATCTACCTTTCGGTGGCTAATGAACACCATCGTATTCTCCCAAGCCACCGAAAATTGCCCCATGACTCACGCTGTAATGTCCTTTCACTTTCGGTAGCTAGGAGAGCTTCAAAAATTTCGTTTAAGCTACCGAAAGCAGGGCTTTTGGTAGCTTAGGGACCGTTTTAAATAAGCGCTTAGCTACCAAAACCTGTCTTTTGAAAATTTTGAAATGTAAACCCAATCTAATGCTTTTCAAACTTTATTACATGCATAAAGATATCAACAATGAGCCTTAAGAAATTTAGAAATGAATTTTTCAATGACCTCCTATCATCTAAAATTGATCAACTCGACAAATTTATTTGGGGAGATAACATCTAGCTCCTACTCGAGGATGAAAACCTCCCTGTGAGATTTCAAGAACCATAGATCTGATGCATTTCCTGGATAAACCAAATACAGAACCTAGTCTAGTGTTCCATTGGTCATGGAGTCATTTAAACTGCCACCAAATCTCTACAAACTGTCCACAAATGTTCAACTGTAAACCTGCTAGCAACGCCTTGCATCCATTGGGCTATGGAGTCTCAAATGCTGCTTTCAAAACCTGATCCAAATCCTGCAACCATGCTCATCATTTGAAGCCAAACTACCCCCGCCAATAGTGTCTTATATCCATTGGGCATGGAGTCTTTATTTCAAAAATTAAACCTAATACTAAATGCAAGCCTCACGCATATGCAAACTTGAAATGCTCATCCATGAGATTATTCATCTATGCTACCCTACTCTAGCTAACTGCACTGCTTCTTATCAAGTGACATCATGCTTCCAATGAAGCCATGTTAGAAACTGATTTGTTGAACCTGCTCTTGATTTTGACCCGAAAAATAATGGAATGCATAGCCAACAGAAAAGTGGTTTGGACAGATGATAAAGACAACTTTCATCTGACAAAAATACTTTGACACAAATTCTATTCACAGATTCCAAGTGGCTTGCAATAGGGTCATTAAAATCATAAAGGAATACCTCTTTAAAATGTTGTTCCAACTGACTGCAATGCAGATGCTGATGG
Organism: Larix kaempferi; assembly: GCA_027924585.1. Lineage (NCBI taxonomy): Eukaryota > Viridiplantae > Streptophyta > Pinopsida > Pinales > Pinaceae > Larix > Larix kaempferi. The sequence continues at coordinate 1,740,349 of BSBM01000594.1, read as the reverse complement.
TTGTCTTCACTGATCTTAATACGGAATGTAGACTGCTTGATCTCTGTCGGAGAAACATACATGATCAACTGTTGGTCTAAAACTTTATGCTCACCATCTTCCTCTTTATGTTTGTCGCATTTCCCCATTGTCTGCAAAACTGAAATATGAGGGCTGCGCTTAGTATTTGTTGTAAATTCAAAACTGTTACATGCTATTCCTTCAATCTGCCCATCGTCTTTTAAATTTTCAAAAGGAACAATCTGATCATGATCTTCATAACAGTCAAAGATAGTAGATGCATTTAGTACAATGTCAAAAGTATCTACATTATGGTTAACATCTCGAAGATCATCAATATTTCAATCATAATGAAGATCATCTTCTTCAACCACAGACCTTTCAGCACAATCATACTTTTCATGTCCATTAATTTGATGAAATAAATCATATTCATGACAACATTCTGGAAAAAGGGCATCATCTAAAAATTTATCTTTACAGAACAAATTGAAAACATCATGAAAACCTTTCAAAGAGTTTATACTGGCGTCTGGGAGAGATCTGCACCAGTCAAGGGCTGCTCCCTTCAATGAGTATAGGAAAAGTTTAATTCGAACATCCTCATGTATAATTTCAAGCCGATGAATAAAGTCATGAAAATCCCATAAATGTTCAGCTGGTACTTCCCACTCTTCTCCTCGAAATTTAGCAAGACTATGATCCCACTCATCTCTACTAGGCACTGGATTAGGGAAACCAACAATCTCTAAAAAATCACAGAACGCATACCTCTTTGCCAAGATTTTGTTCATGTCATACCAATGGAGTCGCCAACATATTTCTGAACAATGGAGCTGCCACTGAATCTGTCCTTCATGGATTCGCCAGATAGATGATTACAACCAAGAAAATGTCCAGTCTTTGTCTATCATCAAAGATGGATCTATGTTGTTCTCCCAAGGAAGCTGAGCTTCAATCTCCTCTCTTCGGCAACAACGCCAATTTGTTATCTCTCCAGGAGTCTTCCTAGGTTGCACTCAGAAGATCTTGGTAACTTGAACTTATCTTTAAGGATGGGGTAAATGTGGATCAAGTTGGATGACTGAGATCAAAACTCATACGCTCAAAACATACAGGGATACATTCAAATAAACAAGGCTTTAGCCATTGGTGTTCAGGAAGTTTGTAAAAGATAGAGAAAAGAACTCTTATCATGCTAGCAAACTCATACATACAACATATATATATATAAATGGCAAATCACGACAAGCAAAAGGGCATTGAATATCCAGTTCTCAATACGAAGATAGGATTACAGCTATCTAGCATAGACAAATGAAAACTCAGGAAACAGACATTTCACTGCAAGTATAAAAGATATAAGAATGGAAACTGAACACACATATGGCAAAAGAAGCTTATATAAATGATATGTAACCAGAAGTCTGATAATACAAATTTAAGCAAAGTTTATCCAAAATCGAACCCTTGTTCTACTTCAGTTCTGGGCTTTATAGCCATTACAAAATGTTTCAAATCCCAAAAATTATATGGATCGAATCTACTAAAAAAAAAAACTAAGAACAGTTAATGAAAGATGTGACGGTGTGTTATGATCAAAATAACTGATCCTTGCTGATACACCTACGCTTGACAGCTGAAATGAGCCTCTGGGGCTGGAGGACGAGTTTGAAACTACTGTCTGCAAAAACCTGTAGACGTCCTTTTCTAAAAATAGATAGGAATATTCCAATGTTAATCTTGCTGGCACCCTCATTCTGGGACCAGAGGTGATCATGATGCACTTGAACATTTATCAATCCCCTGGAAAATGCCTTTAAGATGCTCGGACCAACAAAAAAGGCGTTTGACGCCCAAAGAGAGACCTCTGCGTTTTCTGTGTTTTCGGTAGATAACAAAACTGGGCTCGAAGGTGACGAGCAACCGAAATCCAGGTATTCGGTGGTTAATGAATTAGATTAACGCTTTGCCTAAACCACCGAATCGCTTTAAGGCGCCGAGAACCTTTCTTTCTTTTCGGTAACCGGGAGGGTTCTGCCTATATGTCGTAAACTGCCAACTCGGGATTCGACAACTAATGAACAACTCCTATGTTCGCCCAAGCTGCCAAAAATGGTGGATGATCCAGCCTACAAAAAGTTTACAAAACTGTGTTTCTGTCCCCTACTACCTGGATTTCTCTTCCTCCTGGGACAAAACCGGAGGGTCGGAAAAGTTGATTGCAGCTGCTGCTAAGGTGTCCAAGTCCGAATGTAACTTGGGCTGGGAGCTCTGAGATTTTTCCTTATCCTCCAAAGACTCGACCTTCCTTCTCAGCCTGATGTTTTCTCTGATTAGCCTAATGTTTCTTCCTCTCATTTTGCCATGTTTCCTGGTCAACCCCTGAAAAGAAACATACAACTCATTATATCTTTCAGTCAGCCTCCCGTTCTTCTTTTTGATGACTCTCTAGAGTATCTCGCATTCATATGCATGCTGGAGGAGTCGATTGATTTTCTATGAGGCATAACTCTTTGCTTTATGGATTAATTCTTTGGCTACATGCTGACCTTGTTCCTCCATAGGTGTAGGGGAGGGCAAGTTTGCACATTCGAATCCCTGCTCTTCCACAGGTGTAGGAGAAGGAAAATTAACATAGGTGGTCTCTTGTTCCATCACAGATGGAGTTGCTTCCTGGATCTCCTATTACGTCGCCACCCCCTCATTTCCTGCTCCGGCTTCCTGCAATTCATACTCCTCAGAATCGGTGTAAGGGAGGTTTAAAAGGTTGGCATTCTTTGAAGGGGTCTCTTATGAAATAGCTCCCTCGTCCTCAGTCTTATCTTTGAATGCTAATTTCCTTTTGGATGTCTTCACTTTGGGGGCTGAGGAAAGGAGGTAAGTTGTGATTGGGGAGATAGCCCTCCTCTTTCTTTTCCCACTTCTAGGGGTGGAAAATTTCTTTCCATCTTCTGGTCGCAATTCTATCTCGAACCCACTCCAGAACAGGAAGAAAGCCCAGTTCATGCTTTTCCTCTGCAACAACTCAGAGACTAAGAGTTTGATCAAACCATGGTCGTACAACCTACCTGCAATTTTGGTTGGTTGGGCTTTTACTTGATTTTTCATTTTGGTCAGGCTCTTGTGGAGGTAGAAAGGGAGATTTAAGGGGCTCTTGCCAGTGAAGTGATCCAGTAATCTAAAATGGTAAATCAACACCCTGTTATACCTGCCTTCACAGGTTATATAAACCAGAATGGACTTCAATAAAAGCTGCCATTTATCCTCCAGATATGACATAGGAATGTCTTTCTTCCATACCAAATTCTTATGCTTCGGTTTCATATAGGATTGAAATTCAAAATCCTTTTTTACAGTGGTCTTAAACCAGTTTTCTCCGGTCGTTGGAAGTTCTGTCACCTGGGCTATAAGGGCCTCGTTCACCTGGAATTCTTCCTTGCCTATTACCGCCCTATTGCCGTCAAACGTGAGGGAAAATGATTCGGCCACCTGTTGATGAGAGCCTTGTAGCTTTTTGCAAAAGATATAGCAGCTGACATTTTTGTTGAATTGACATACCTCAGGGTTTGCCTCCAAATAGCAGATGTTGTTCAATTCCTTTCTCAGGGCCGCTCCTCCTCCTTTCTTCATTTGCAACTTGCTACTAAAATCGGGATTGAGGGAGAGACGAAAAAACAAAGAGAAAATGAGTTCAATCGACGTGGTGAGGGTGAAAGCGGAAAGGTGGTGAGGCTTTTCGGGAACTGAATCCGAGGGGTATGAAAAGGTGGATAATCATGAGGGCGTAATGATGGCTACTACGGCATGATTATACCGGAGGAACGAAATTTTAGAAATGCTGGTATGCGGAGAGGAGATGAGGTCCGTCTGGCCAAAGGTATGGCGATGGCGTCCGGCCTCACCTTGGGGCAAATCGTGTTTTCGCTGAAATGACCCTTTCGGCAGCTAAGCCATGATGAATTCCCTTTATTACGATTAAACCCCCGATTTGACGTGTCCATCGATTGACGCCAACTTGTTTTCAGCAGCCAATAATCTGCTTTTAATCCTGTATGCCACTGGAAAACAATCTTCACCAATGTTTTGCTTTTCGTGGTTGTAGAAAATCTATCCTTTGGATGATAAGCTGCGAAAAAATATCTTCCTTTTCGGTGGCTAATGAACACCATCGTGTTCGCCCAAACCCTCGAAACAGCCCCATGGTTTAGGAAAATGACTTTGCTTTCGGCAGCTACGGGAGGACCCAAACTTGAACTGCAGACTGCGGAAAATATCTACCTTTCTGTGGCTAATGAACACCATCGTATTCACCCAAGCCACCGAAAACTGCCCCACGACTCACGCTGTAATGTCCTTTCACTTTCGGTAGCAAGGAGAGCCTCGAAAATTTTGTTTAAGCTGCCGAAAGCAGGGCTTTCGGTAACTTAGGGACCATTTTAAATAAGCGCTTAGCTACCGAAACCTGTCTTTTGAAAATTTTGAAATGTAAACCCAATCTAATTCTTTTCAAACTTTATTACATGCATAAAGCTATCAACAATGAGCCTTAATAAATTTAGAAATGAATTTTTCAATGACCTCCTATCATCTAGAATTGATCAACTCGACAAATTTATTTTGGGAGATAACACAGTGATTTCTCCAAGTTTGACCGCCCTCCACTTTTACATTTGGCTTTCTGAGCTCTAGATAAATTCGTTCATCAATTTGGGCGTTTCCCTTGTGCTGCTTCCGAGCATGATGCCAGTAGATTCATTGATGTAGCAAGGGCTTTAAATAATAGTAACGGCTTCTTGATTAAGTTGGATGCCAATGTCATTGATGAAAACGTGAATGTATTCAAGCATTTTGCAAATGGTTCCCATGCAGTGTTGAATCCCATGGCTCCGACAACTATCAACACCGGTCTCCTTGGTGGACCGTTCGGATACATTGGTCTTATTGACATTGCCGTATCAAAGAGGCTTCTTCAAATAAAACTTGGGATACATTGGTCTTATTGACATCGCACTGTATGATCAGAGATTCCATGTAACTACACCGACCGATTCAAGAATAAATGGTCGGCTAACTGTGTTGACACATATTTTGATGTAACTAACTCAAAGAAATGGCTGACTGAAAATTAATTCATCCATATGAAGGGTTGATCAAAGTTTGAACCATCCATCATTTTTACAATAAATGTTGAACCAGCTAATTATATAATGACCCAACCAACATCAATCAGCCTCAACCATGCTTTAATGCAGATGATACTTAGTTTGGAATTTATTATGTGTAGATAAACTCTCAACGATCCATCGTTGATTGTGCATTACCCATGAAAAGGTGTACAAGCTTCTCTTCATGCAGGCATCTAGTTGACATGTTTCAATGCTAAATCGGAATCAAGGTCTTTCATTCATAAACACATACAAGCAATCTTTGTAGTCGACGTATTTGAGAAGCATGCGAGATCAGTTATACTAAACAGAAGCTCCGACAGGCCATTGGAACCATTGGCGTTTCGGAATGAAACTGCGCTTGTGTTGAGGGCTGAGATTTAAAAAAAAAATATTGTGTGCTCGAAATATAGTTGTAAAGTTTGGATTAACCGATGAGAGCATTGTCAATGGGAACAGTCTAACAACCCGACCATAATGGGTAGATTAAAATTGGGCTCGAACATAAAAGTTTGATGCATTTACACACCGATTAAATTGGCATCAACTGCATTTAAAGACTCAATCACTTATTACAAATGATTCCTTTATACCCCAAATTAAGGGAAAACATTTAATAAATGGAAAAATTAGTCGACAAAGAAAGAGCACTTAATAAGGGAAGAAATAAATGACGACATTTATTAATGAATTATTTAGCAACTCCAAATAGTAGTATAGCTTTTAGATATGATATCTCGTCATCTAATCTTTTGAGGGAGTCAACCCGTAGTTGTCGATTGAAGGTACACTTCCTTAGTTGATGAAGGCCAAGGAAAGCCAAACAGGAAGTTTCTCTGGTCGGCTTTCAACTCGACAAAATCAGCTTGCTCTGGTCGAAACATAGTCGATTAAAGATGAGTTGATATTCACACAAAATGCTGACATGATATCGACAACTTCTTGGTTAGTTGATTTTTCCCCGATGCTGCTCTGTACGTAACATCAAAAGAAATAATATGCTTGGTAAATACTATTTTGGTCGACTGTGATCTTATTACAGCTGAGTTTTTGGTCGAGCCATTCATTTTAGTTGTGGTCGAAGTTAAAACATTCAGTCGACACTTCAATTGGTCGACATGTTTTTGGATGGCCTTTTAAATGTGGTTAATATTGCATTTTTTGTCGAGCCGAAATTGGACACTTCAATTGGTCGACATTCAGTGGGCGTGGCTTGCTTCACAAGCAACCCTCCTGTCTCCTGCCAGGGAGCACATTCAGGAAATTTATGTTTGCGTTAATAAATTCTTGCAGAATAGTTGGCTGCCGACTGCCACAATCGAACATCGACTATCTCAGTTGACAATTAGACGTGGGAAAATCAATTTCGATAGCATCCAATGGTACCTTGATCATGAGCATTATATGTTACAAATTTCTTTATATTTAGTCAGTGTGTAAATGCATCAAACTTTTATGGTCGAGCCCAATTTTAATCTACCCATTATGGTCGGAGCCCGAAGTTTGGTCAAATGAGCGTTTTTGCAAACGTAGGTGCTTAAAATGAAATATGGTTAATACTAACCATGGTCAAGGTTAATATTGTATTTTTGGTCGGGCTTATAAAATTTAATTGATTGGTCCATATTTAAAACTGGTCAGAATTATAATAAAGTTGTTGTCTTATGGTTGATAGTGTTTTGGTCGATATCAAATTTTGGTCGTGACCGACTCCTCTTTTGGTCAATTTGCATTTTCATCGTAGGTGAGTTAGTTGATTGAGTGACCATAACCTCCCATCTGCTGCAAGCACAATGACAGAAACATGTATTCGACCATCGAATGTTGGATTACATGATCACGTTGTCTATTTGCTGAGGTGTTGCTGCTATCCGTTGTCCAGAAAGATGAGCATGTTCGGTCAAATCCGGGGTTTGACTAGAAAACCTCACCATTTTTTTACTCATTGCATTCTGTTTTACACGGGGACGAAAACTTCTAAATTTTCCTGGATGGTTATCCTTTTCTTATCTTATGTGTAAACCTAATTACAATCTCTTCCTTTCTCGTGCTTTTTTAAATATGAGTCATGTCGGCCATAGCTACTAATAATTTATGAATTTTGGTAATCGACCAAAGGTGAATATGATTCCTATGACAATAGTTGAAGAGCCTTAAGTCGGCCGTGAAAAACATCTAGCGAAGCTGAGATTCTAGAGTTACAGACAATAAATCTAGCAACACCATTGACATATATTGAGTGAGCCATCTTCGGTAATATTGCATGCAGCACCTCCAAGTTGGTGTAGACCAGGGAATTTGGTGATGGTTGTGGAAGAACTCTATCTGCACGACCAACAACGTCGAGCAACACCATCGACAATTTTTAAGATTACAAGTGCTCCGTGTCAATAGTCAAGACGACTGAATGATGGGTTTTAGACACATTTTCTCGTCATACTTTGGAACTTCCAGTGTGCCTCATACGCAGTATCCACGTGCAATTATCATCTCTAATATTTTCAAACGCATGAATAGTATTTGATCTTCTTGCAGGTTCTTTGATTTTCTAATTGTCGATCTCAAGCAACGAGCAATCAATAGTCGACTTCCAACTGCTATAGTCGGATTTTCAAGCAAAATTTATTTATTTATTTATTTTCCAGCGGCTGTTTAAATTGGCATCTCTGCAATGGATTGTAGTCTACATTTCCTCATCATCTAGTCGGCTCTCACAAGATGGTGGGTAGAGAACTCCCTTCATCAATGGTCAGTAGGCTCCTTGAGCAATTCATTCTTCATCATGTCGACCAGTCGGTGCATTGATCCACGGGCAATTGTATGCATGTAGCAACGTTACATAGTTTTGGGTTTCATGCTAAAGTAGAGACACTGGTTGACACTCTCCACATGCGATCAATATATCCATAGCGGACAGGAGACTACACAAGTCGATGAAGAGAGGTCGGCAGACTATTGTCGGTGACTGACCGATTCTTATGAAAACATGATGCTAGTCGATGGATGCAGGTTAAAATGGTCGAGCACATTGTATCCACGAGCAGGAGATTCAAAATTTTCATGTAGGGCAAGAAATGTGCAAAAAATGTGGCTAAAAGAGTAGGAGTGATTATGCTTCTATCAATGGTTCCAATGGCTTGTCGGAGCTTCTGTTTAGTATAACTGATCTGACATGCCGAGAATTGACAGAATCACGTCGTGGTAATGAATCATTTTCAGACTATTTGCAGGTAACGTTAGTTCAGGAAATTTATGTTTCCGTTAATAAATTCTCTTGTCGACACAATAAAAACAAGAATCAGGAACTCGTAGAGTCGTAAAGCTTACAACTGCTCCATTCAACGAGTTACAGCTTGAATCTAGTGTTGATAAATGCTCACAACTGCTATTTATTCAACTTCTTCGTGCAGGCTTCACGCGATAACTTTCTTGGGAAGCGGCACCATGTACGAGCAAGTACAATCTTTGTATTTTCTTGCAGGTTTATTTCTGTGGCACGCTATCTTCCAGGTTCGAAGAAATTGATGGCAGCATCCACGTGGCAGGATTCCATTCGCTCTATAAGCGAGGAATCTAGTAGAGGTGGATGGTCATGCTTCTCATTGTGAAAATGCCTTCGGCGTAATTATGTTAAATAAAAAATTGATTTCACAAATTTTAACCATTCAAACAAAAAAATATTTAGATGCACGAACAGATTAATCGAGCGATCACTATATGATCCCCTACATGGACATAATAATTTATACAATATACTTGATTCTTTATTAACTAAGTGGCCTCATATAGGTGGTGGTTAATGAAGAAATTAACTCTAGCCACTTACCATTTTCTACTTATTATGTATCTCAAAACCAATTTTTAAACACCCACGGTTCATTTTCAGATACACATTTTATGTTATGAACCTCAAAAGTTAGAACCACCTACAAAATTTCACACCCATTTCTCAAAATTCAATGCCAACTGTGACTTACAACTTAAGGAGCTATCCTTTGATAGTGGTGGACTTGCATCTTCAAGGTGCTGTCTTGTTGAAGAGAAGGGGAAGACTAGTCTCCTATCCATGTGGATTTGTTGGTTACCATTCCTAATTTTGCTCTCATCCCACAAAAAGACGTTAGAGTAATTTACTAAATCTCATGAATGCCAATTTGAATTTAATTTCATTCCCTTAGAATGGAATCACTTTGAAGTCTGAAATTTGGGTAATAAAAACTCACAATAGGTCTTTCCATCATATAAAATTTGAACTTTTCCAATTTGAACCGCAATTTTTCATTTTACCACATTATCCTTAACTTAAATTTCAACATTGATGAAATATTTGTTCATTATGATGACATAGTATTACCAAAAAACTTGTACCAAAAAGTAGTTTTACCAAATGATGAAGAATTTGTATATATTTAAATTACTATATTAAACTAAATTACCATGAAAAATTGAAATATGTTATTTTAAGTAAACCACCCCAACTAAGAGCATATTATATTTAGCTAACCTTTGCAAGAAAATGTTGCAATTTGGAAAGGTTTTATTTTTTATCTGTTTTTTTTAATTTATTATTTATATGCATAATGCCACAACATGTTAACTTTGTAAAATTGGGTATGTTGCATTCCATTTTAACCCACAGAAAGGATGGATTCCACCTTTTGTTGGTTTCTTAAATTTATTACTTACATGCATAATGCTCTCGATTCCACCTTTTGTTGGTTTCTTAAATTTATTACTTACATGCATAATGCTCATGGGTAACACATTTTTGTTGTTTGTGTCATTTTTAGTAGGTTGCTTTTCTTTATTAAAATTATTTTCATTCACATTATAATTCATGAAAATCTAATCTAACAATTGCCTTAAGAAGACTTAAAAAATATGATCATATATCTATGTTATTTTAGTTACTTTGAAGAAGAAAAAAGATTCTTTATTCATTAGCCAAATAGAAATAAATCCAATTTTTTTGTTGAATCTAGTTGATGAGTACCATGAATTCATTTTAAGAACAAAAACCATTGTTAATGCAGAGAGAATAATTTTGTTAAAATTTTATATTAAATTAATTAGAAAATTGCTTATGATAACATTAATGTACATAATGTTAATTGGGTCTAACTCTATGTCACGTACCCACCCATTTAACCAATGCAAGGCAGGGTACATGATGCCAAATTCAGGGCTTTCCCATGATCTCAGCCCATTAGTTAGATTCATATAAATAAATTATGAATGTGCAGATGTAAAACAAATCAATTATGATGCACAGCGGAATTAAAACATCCACACATGCTACTCATGCATACAGCATATCAACAGTTATTGAATTAATATAGTGCAGAAGTAAATATAGAGGCATAAAAACACTTATCTTCATTTTTCAACTGCCCAAGCAACTAGCTATGTCGCTGCAACGTTCCACCCAGCCATAGGCTCTTCGACAGCTTATACTGAGTTCGTCCGAAGGCCACCCCCGAGCTGGGCATGATTCTCACAAGGAAAGGGAACATTCCAGCTCACACGCAGCCCATTAACCATTTCCTCTCAGCCAAGCCAGTCCAACTGGGTTTATCAAGATACACTTGAACCCTGGATTATCGCACTCAAGCTCAAGCCCAAGCCATGGATACCCATACCCACACCCAACATACTCTGCTCTCACACAGTAAGCACAAACAGGGGGCAAGGATACACATTTTAGACAGTGGGATTTACAAATAAGATGGCCATGGGTTTTCCCAAAAACGTTCCCAACAAAAAACGGATTGTGGGATGGGCAAACAACCACAGGGGGAAAAACGATTTCTTCCCCAAATATCTCAGCCTTCAACAGCCCAACACGGTCTCTATTGAACCCCCATTCGATTTCCCTTCTTCTCCACTGGTATACAACACAGAAAACGCCCTTCTCTACTGGGGAAATGAAGAAAACGCTGCAACATGCCTGGAAGACGCCCAGGTACCTCCAAACTCGTGAGGGAGGAAGAATGCTCATGGATAATGGCTTGGGGGAGAAATTCGTGGCTCTTTTCTTGCCCAAGGAGACAAGCACGTTTTTCCATAAAGGGTGGCTTTCCCATACCCGAATTTGGACAGCCATACCTCTCCATTCCCAAGGCATTAACTACCTCAACCAACCCTTGGGAGAAATCAATGGTTGGGTACAAAAGTCAACATGGGTAGTTGAGGGTTTGATGGGTTCTCTCATTGACACTTGGCTTGACCTGATTGGCTCAAGGGTTTGAATGTTTTCCCTCCCAATTCCTTGTGAAATCATGCCCCCATCTCTTTGTTGCATTGCATAGCTAGTCGTGGGTATGTTTATTAAAATGCATATTACATGATATTTGAATTTCCAATGTGCATTGCTAGCATGCAAACCATATGCATTACTAAATCGATGGCGGGGCCTTGGCCTTGAGCTCCTCACCATGATTTCATAACAATATTACATCATTTATAATGTTAATACCATGGGGTCAAACTGGGGACATTACACTCTAATGGTTGTAAGTTATAATGTTATTATCTCTACCTATATTCTATTTCCTACCCATATTCTATTTCCTTAAATGACATATTAAAATTTTATTGATTATATTATTTTTTACTTAACCATGTCACAAAATAAATACCAAACTAAAAAAACATTAATGTATATGGATCATTTTTAAAGTTTTGAATTTTAACCATCATCCTCTATGACAATTTGTTTATGTTTGAAAACATATTTTTAATGTTTAATAAGTATAATTTGTTTATGTTTGAAATCATATTTTTAATGTTTAATAAAAACTTTAAAATTTTATTAATTATTGTATGCTGCTACTTATCAGAAGTTATTAATCTATGTCATTGGGTTTTGCTAAGTTGAAATATTAAGGACTTGATCTTGCTCCATACAACTATATTTGCATTATTTCCAGCTTTGCTCTCTTTTTATTGTTTATATCCTTGCTCTAAATACTAGCAAAGAATATATGCGGTTTTTTAATAAATTGGAATATTAAGGATTTAATCTTGTTTCATAAAACTTATAATTATTTATTTCTCATCTTGCTCATTCTTCAATATTCTAGGCTTGCTTTTTTTTTCTAAATCTTAAACACTATGGGCTAGTCTTCTCACATCCAAAACATTGATATAGTTTTGCATTATATTTTTTGATAATAGTTTTCGATTTATGAGTTTTCATCCAATTAATTAAAACAAATGGCGTGCATGTAGGCTTTCTCTACATTTAGCCATAAGGTGTAGGGTAGTTGGCTTGTGTGGGGTTTAGTCCCCATCGGCTCACATGTTCAAACCTCATGGTGAGGGGTTGAAGGTGTGAGCCAGCATTGAGGCATTTGGCTGATCCGTTCGAAGCCTAGGTTCCTTTCCCCGCGGGGAGACCGCAGTGTTCTCTTGCGGGAGGTGTTGTTGTCCCTTAATATCTCATGCAAGGATGGATGGTGACAGTTCTACTTGCTGCTAGATAGATCGTTCTCACATCCAAACTTAGGATGACCTGGACTAGGTTTATTGCTACCAACTGGACTTAGTGATATACTCCAATTCTAGCTCTGCTCGTGTACCATAGGTTTCCCTACATTCATTCATGTCAATATTTAATACTTGTTAAAGGATAATCATGGACACTAATACTTTTAAAATATTACAATGCAAATGCTTGAACTCCAGTGGTGAAACGTGTAGGTCCATGTAATTTGCAAAGCATTGTAGCATTTGCATTGCAAGCTAGATTTGATGATGCCATATTTTATTGTGTTGTTGAGAATCATTTTTTCTATTTTTTAATGATAAAATTGGTTAATATTTCAATTAAAATTGTATTACAATTTGATTTTTATATATAATTAAAATAATAATTTAATTAAAATTATTTAATTTTAAGATAAGTATTTAGTTGTTAAGGAAAAGTAAAAATGTTTAAATTTCAGCAATTTTTTTTCTATGTATTGTAATTCAATTTAATTTTTATATATAATTAAAATAATAATTTAATTAAAATTATTTAATTTTAAGATAAGTATTTAGTTGTTAAGGAAAAGTAAAAATGTTTAAATTTCAGCAATTTTTTTCTATGCATTGTAATTTAATTTGTAAATTTCTATTTTTTTATAAATATTTACAAAATTCAATCTTATTTCTCTATTAAAACTTAATAAATTGTAATGTATTATTTATAAAAAAATTAAATAAAAAATAAATCTATATATCCATTAAACATTATGTATAATATAAAAAATACTTCAAACATATATTTAAAAACATTATTTTTTCTTAACTTAATAATAAACATTATTTTCCGTAGTGCTTTGTTTTGTGTATGTCTGTAAGAAAATATTTATTTAACATGCATTTAAAAATATTTATTTATCTTTGCTCCGTTCATCTTGCTTAATTGAACCATCCATTCAATGCTAGCTCTTCGTCCACGGGCAGAACCAATTTTATCTTCACCACGTTGAGCATGTTATTCATATTATCAATATTCTCGATAAAGGCTATGCCAAATATTATAGATAATCAGCAATTTAAACTCGAAAATATCTTCAACCTATACTATAAAGAACCTGCCTACATGGAAATATCCGTTGGCCTTAACTATGAATAGTGGGTGGTTTTAATGTGGTGTATGGACGCCCATAGATTGATTTCTATAAATAAAATAAAAAAATACATTTACACTTCAATGTACGTTGTAATAACACTATTTGTAGACTTTAAAAAAAAAAACACTATTTGCAGACTGTATTAAATGATAATCCTTTATGAAAAACTAAAAGCATTAAATATCAAATGAGTGGTTTATGCGGGATGAATCAAAGAAGTTACAATAATGTCCAATAATGCATATTTTTACAGACAGTACAAAAGATCGGTCTTGACAAGTTTCTGATACAATAGGCAGAAAATAAAAAATAGTTCTAATAGTTCATAAAATTGATGGATAGATTTGAACTAAACCCCCAACTAAAAAAGAAAAAGAAACAATAACAAAATACTCTAGTCACGTGTAAATGGATCAATAAAGTCTCAACCGAGAGTATTCGATGATAATACTGTCCTAGTAACCACTAAGATGTGCCCATCCATCATCCAGACTTAGGCCTAGTTTGGATAGGAAATCCACTTTCTCATTGAAATTCCAAGTGATATGAGAAAAATGAACAAGCTCAAACCACTCAATCAGATTCCTAATACGTCTTTACCAATGAATTAGAAGACAAACATTGACTTCATAGATTAGCCTATTCAATAAGGTGGATAGTCATTTTTTTAATATAAAAGTACAATGAAAATATAAAAACTTATTGATGAAAAAAAGTGAAAAAAATATACATAAATGTAAACAAATGAAAAAAAAGTTTGCAAAGTTTGCATAAACAACACTCATATAAATTAGCAAAAGTTGAAAAAATGACATGCATATGCAAAAGGTGAAATGGATGCTTTATTGCTGGTTTTTGTAATGGGTGGAAAATGTCTAAAATGATTACATATCTATATTTATGTGAAAAAAATGAAAAACATAAAAATATAATTTTTTTTTAGTAATGAAAGGATGTATTTTTGGAGTAATACATAAAATAGGGAAATGTGAATAAAGGAAAGAAGTAATTGTAAAAAATGTTGATAAAGTATAAAAGTATTACTATTAAAAAAAATTATAATTAATTTAGATAATTGTTTGTTTTGGATTTAACTATTTATCAATAACAACTTCTCCACTTAAAGTCATATAAAAATTGTCAATTTATAATTATTAACAAATATGAAACACTACTTTTAAAACCTAATCAATATAGTAAAATCACATAATTTCACATGTATAATCAATTTTTAAATCTACATAATTCATATTAGATATTAGATTTTAGTACATTATTTTTTATGGCATTATTTGTATCATTAAAAGCAAATGCTAGTTATAATGATTCTTTTCTTTTTATTATGGTACATTATTTTTAATTTGTGGTTTTTTTATAATGTTTGTGTTCTTTGTAGCGTTTGTTTTGGATTTAATTATTTATCAATAACAACTTCTCCACTTAAAGTCATACAGAAATTGTCAATTTACAATTATTAACAAATATGAAACACTACTTTTAAAACCTAATCAATATAGTAAAATCACATAATTCCACATATATAATCAATTTTCAAATCTACATAATTCATATTAGATATTAGATTTTAGTACATTATTTTTTATGGTATTATTTGTATCATTAAAAGCAAATGCTAGTTATAATGATTTTTTTTTTTATGGCATTATTTGTATCATTAAAAGCAAATGCTAGTTATAATGATTCTTTTCTTTTTATTATGGTACATTATTTTTAATTTGTGGTTTTTCCATATTGTTTGTGTTCTTTATTAATAGAAATTAATTGATTTTGTCCTAAATTTTAAAAAAGAAAAAATAAATATTGTTTATCATAAAAGTTAACATGGAATGATAAAATTAATATACAATAATAAAATGTAAAAAAGAAAAAAAACTTAATTTTTACAAATTTATCTATGATTTTTGTAGTTTTCTTATGTACAAAATAATAGATTAGAATTTCTTTAATACTAGGTTATAAAATTAAATAAGTATGAATACAAATATAAATTAATATTTATTTTAATTTCACGTTAAAAATGAAAAAAACAAAATTTATTAATTAAAGTATTTTTAAAAATTAATTGATATATATAATTGTAGTAATTATTTAAAAAAATATAAATAATAATATTGTATTTTTAATTAATATAGTTTTAGCTTGTAGATCTATTTTTAAAAAATCGATAATCTAAAGTAAAATGAAAAAATAATTAATCTAAAATTCTTTTTTAATTAAATTAATTTAAAATTAAACAATTTACAAAAACATCATTCGAATTTTGTTCATGGATCAAAATTAATCTTTTATCTAAAATGGAGAATTTTGTTTCTATATTTTGATTAAATGGAGTTTTTTTTATGTGATTATGAAGTGAATTAAAAATATATATATATAATTTTTGTGTTTATAAAAAAATCTTAATATTTTTATACTATAATGGGAAGAGTTTTTATTTTTCATTTTGAAAAAACTATAGGTTATATTTGTTTCTTATTAAAATAAGTTATGATTTAATAAAAAATATATAATCATATTAATAAAAGTTATACATTTGTAATTTTATCATGTATATCAAAATAATATAATAATTGGAAATAATAATTTATGAAAATAAATATAAACTTTAGATACACTTATCAAATACCATAAATAACATTTTTATTTATTTAATATTAATATTAATATTTAATCCTAATTAAAATTTTAAATAATTTAATAAAACTTAAAAAATACAAAAAATTAAAAAATTAAAGAATAAAACAAAAGTCACTCAATGGAGCCAAAAGGTCCCAACTCCTTACAAAAGACAATAAGGAAAAAGTAAGGAAACTTCCCAAAGGATCTACACCTACAAAATATCCAAAATCGTTTTTTTCAAAACGAAAAATAGCTTTATATTCAATAGAAATATATAATAGAGTGTCAATATATAATCTTTGGATGAGGAAAGAGATCCAATACATCCGGGAGGAGCCAATCCAAGGCAACACATCCTCCCTAAGAAATATCCAGGTGGCACCATGAGATCCATCGATAGAAACAAAAACCAAAGTCACCAAAAGCCATACCAAAAGACAAACCATAGTTCCAGTCCATAAAGGCGGGACAAAATAAAGTAAAAAGAAAGTCCACAAAAGCGGAAGAGAGTAAAAAAAAAAAAAAGATACCGCTGCCAGAAAACCAAAAAATATGAAGCTCCAAAGATCCATCACCCCTTCACTAGCACGACGATACTGGAAGAAGGAGGCTGTCGCTGGATTGGAGCATGGAGTGAGACCAAAATTCAAAATGGATACAACCATCCACCGCCGAAAGAGCCAACTTGGACAGAAAATCAGCGTGTTCATTATGTTCCCGAGAGATATCAATCCAAAATATTTATCAATCCAACCGAGCATCAAAAGATCTAAAATCTTTATCAATCCAACCCATCATCACGTTGCCAACAACATAGGAAATAACGGTTTGACATGCCCTTTCGTGCTTTTTAGTTGAAAGGTAAACATAACCATCAAATATTCATCATTATTTAATACCTTATTCAATCTAGTGAAAACACCGGATAGGAATAAAAAATTATTTCCAACTTTTCCAAATAAAGAAACCAATCTTAAATTAATAATATATTTTTTTAATTGGACAAATTAAAAAATATAAGCGTTAAATGGGTTGTTTGTCACTTCATGTTATCCATGCATTATATATATAATTGTTTAATTCGAATTTTGAATGTCCATAAAATCAATTTGGATAGTACATTGTCCCATCCTCCTTCAGTTTAGGAAAACAGTAAATGGTAGTCCAACCCAAATTCTAAGATATAAACACCTATAGATCACAAGTTAAGTGCCATGAACAACTTATCTGTTACTTTTTCCCCATGTTTAACCTATTGTCATTGCTTCAACTAAATGTTACCTTCTTTAGTTAAATGGGTTGTTTGTCACTACCTATTATCCATGCAACAACTACTAGTTTTTATTATTTTGTTTTTTATAATTGTTTATTTCGAATTTTGAACGCCCATAAAATCAATCTAGACAGTACACTTGTCTCATCCTCCTTCGATCTAGAAAAAACATAGATGATAGTCCACCCCAAATTTTAAGATATAAACATGTGTCAATGTAAAAATAACACATATAAACCAAAAATTAAAAAGAAAATTAGATGATCATATCTTCTAGTTCTTGATATTATAAAAATAATAATTTTTTTTATAATTTTTAAAAATATTAAGAAATTTATAATGGAGTTCATAAACAACCTATATAAGAGATGTCCTCTCTCTAAGGCATGCCATATAGTTTTACTTAGTAAGACTCCTATATGATATTTTCATGGAACGCCACATAAACATCATATATGTATGAAATCAACATATCCTCAAATTTGAAAGTAAATAATATTTTTCTTTTCTTTTAACTTTTGTAAATAATAATGTTTTTATATAATCCATTATGTATATAATATAAATTATATATAATTTGTGTTGCAGTTATGTAACATATAAAGTATATTTGTATATAGTGTATATAAAGTTGTGTATAAATTATTTGTTGAACACTTAGGTTTCTATTAATTATTAGTCGGAGTCGGGGGGAGTTTAGGGTTGCAGGTTTGAGCGAGGATGATCAATGATTATGGGGAGGTTCTCGCCTTATTTTGGCCACATATCAACTGAAATGGTGCCCTTTTAATTTTACCTTGGACATTTTGGTGGCCTACTTGTTTTTAGCCATTTTTTTAAGCCGTCGGTTTGATAGCTCTAGGCCGGAATAAGGGAGTTTTTCTTAATCTGAAACTTTCCTTTTTCGAATTCATTGGTCCGATCCTGAATTGGGGGTTTTTTACTTGAGCCACTGACGGTGGGTGTGGTTTTGGGGATTTGGAGTGGGTGTGGTGTGGTGTTGAGGATTTGGAGTGATTGCCAATCGAAGATTGTGGGCGCTGTCTTTTTCCTCAACTGCTTGCCTTGGTGTCTGTGGGGAATCCCTATTTTTATACTGGGTTGTCAGTATCATACTGTGGAGGTATACCACCGTGGAAGCTTTGTGGGTATTACTTGTGCGGGTTCCGGAAGCGGGTGTTGGTTTTTTGGTGCCAATTGTGCCAGAGTTTGGGATTTCTTTTCCATTTTAATTCCTTTCTGGACCCGAAAGGTGAGTTTTCCTTTATGCCCCCGAAAGGTGAGTTTTCCTTTATGCCGTGGAATTTTTGTGGGTAGTTCTTTCACCAGTGCCGGAAGTGAGTGCTGGGTTTCTAGTGTCGTTTTCAGTGCTGGTTATTTGGTGATGTTTTCCTCTGTGGCTTAAAACAATGGGTCTTCTTGGTTCCACTCTGTACATATGTGGTAGTTCAGCTATTGCATGGGTTGTTATGGGGGATCCCATAACTACAACCCAAGCCATTCCCTCCCCGTCATCGATGGATTATTGGATTGAGGAAAATGGCCTTATGAAGCCGAATGACTTCTACAAAGAAATGCTCAAAGGAAAAAGACCCTTGGCACCAGGTGGTGATCATTATTCTCTTGTAGGAAGCCACGTATAAAAGAAGGGGCAGCTAGACACCATGCGGGGAAAGGAATACTCGGGGGGTACTCATCCTCTTTCAGATGGAGAACACGGGGTTCACTCTTCCAAAGGAACTGGTCTCCCACAATACTCCTTCCGTAGAAAAAAATGGAGGCTTGAGAAGTGGAAGAGCTGCCTGGGTGAGGATTGGCTCACAATGGGAAGTGATGTGGGCTTGGAAGAGTTGGTTGAATACAACATGACTGCACTGGTTGGTAGATTTTTGTATATGGCTATGAACATAAAGGAAATTGTTCGTTGGGTTGTGGATACTTAGGGTCCAATTCTTAACTATGTCCCTAAGGTATCTATCTTGGCCCATGGTTGGTATGGTTTCAAGTTTCGGGAGGAAGAACATGCTTCCCATATCCTTGATAAATTGTGGTTAAAGGGTGCGGGAAGTTTAATGTTGCAGAGGTGGCACACCGATTTTGACCCGAATAGGGCTACGATCAGATTCAGGAATTTGTGGGTCCTCTTCTGAGCTTTCTGGTTGTTATGTGGAACTGAGGGGCTTTTGAAGCGGTGGGGAACATCCTTGGGAAATTCTTGCATCTAGAGGAGGAAGTTTTGTATGGCATGGACAAGTGGATGGGGCGAATGTTGGTCGAAGTAGAAATATCACTTGGGCTTATTAATACCCTACATATTGACTGGCGTGGTCAGAAAGTTTCCCAAGTTATCGATTATTGGGGCATTCCCTTTCATTGCTCCCATTGTAAAGAGGTCGACCACCTCTAGCGTTAGTGCAAGAATTTGGCTTGTCCAATCTGGAATAAGGCCGACAATCCCTTGTGGTCGTCCGAGGATGGCAGTGAGTTGGAGCTGGATGAGGCTGGTGGCATGGATGAATATTCCAACTGGTTCCCTCCTCTGGGATCTAACCAGCTGGATATCATGGGTAAGATGGAATATTATGACCCATCTTTATTTCAGTCGCTTAATGATTTGGAAAAATCATTTATCATAAATTTAGCTTTAAAAAAATATGAGAATGGGAAATCTTCTGATCTAGATCCTATTTCTCATGAGTCCTCTCAAAATGTTTTCCTAGCCAATGACATTCACTACCCTCATTGTCCTGTCGATAACTTGTCAAACCCCTCCACGCAAGGGTCGGACTCACTACTTTTTGTCCCCTCTTTATCCAATACCACTCTTGTTTCCTCGGACCACTCACCACCGACATCGCCAGTTACTTCCCCCTCACTACCTGATTCTCTTCCTTTTGGTTCCTTACGTGTCCCTGTGGTTGATGTTCTAGAGTCATCAGCAGCATTGGTGGAAAATCCTCACCTTCTGGTGATCCCCTCTTACTGTGATATGGTTAAAAAGGAGCATATCCCTACCTTTTTCAAGAACCGGAAGGTGGCCTCGGAACCCCTTAGCAATCTGGCGGATCCCCTGAATTTGGGATTACATTCGGAACCCACCAAACAATTAAAGGGTGCAAGGTTTGGCATACTTGCCCTCGATTTCTCTCCATTGAAAACACGAAGTGCAAGAAAGGCTAAGGGATGTGATGTAATGGTTAACTCTGTGGTAGAAACTACCCAATGTACCCCAGATGAAACAGTCTCTCCAAACTCTAGGGCGCTTAGAGGCATTAAATCCCTTGCTCGGGGTTGTAAATGATCCATCTTTCTCTTAATATCTGGGGAGTTGGGGGCCTCCCAAAGCTACTTTCCCTCAAGCATGTTTTTCACATTACAAATACGGATGTAGTACTTCTTCAGGAAACTATGGTCTGTGAGGAGAAGGCTAGATCGTTTTTTGTCAAAATTATACCAAACTAGATGGTTTGTGCGGTCAGTGCGACTGGTTTGTCAGGTGGCCTATTGGCCGCATGGAACCCACAGGTACTGGAGTTAAATTATTTTATTGTCTCTGTGGGGATCCTTCTGTTAGGCAAGTTGAAGGGTTTTGAAAGTGGTATCAATATTGTTAACTGTTATAGCCCTTACAACGATAGGGAGCAATTTTGGACAAATGTTTTCTCTGAACACCTACTTGATTTGGATAATTTGATCTTGGTAGGGGATCTCAATTTTACCTGGGGGGATTCAGAAATATGGGGGTGACATACCAAGCTGTACCCATTGGGGGACTTTTTCAAGGATCCTTTTGCCACCAAACAACTGGTGGATGTTGAACCATTTCGTTTGGCTCCCACGTGGACAAATGGAAGGCAAAATCAGGCCCTAATCTCAAAACGATTGGATCGTTTTCTCATCTGTGAGAAATTACTGGATTTTTTTTTCAAATTCATATCTTGGGTGCAGTAGACCCGTATAGGTGATCATCTTCCTATTATTCTCCAAGTTGATATAGAAGTTGCCCATCGGAGTTATCCTTTTAAATTCAACTCAACTTGGTTATCAGATCAAAATTTCTGGCATGCTGTGGATGACCATTGGAGAACTAGGGATGTTTCAGGTGAACTCTCGACAATGGATAAATTGGTTGCAAAGTTGAGAAGCCTTAAAAGTTTTACGATGCAGTGGGAAAAGCAAAAATGAAAGGAATTGGCTCTGGAACTTGACATTATTGAGAAGGACTTGAGTGTTTTGATTGAAAAATCGGTTATTGGAAAGCTCACCTCAAGTGAACGGGCTTCTTTATTAGCACTTGAAGGGAGGAAGTTAAAATATCTCAACTTTCAAGTTCCAAGAGGAGACCTGGCAACTGAAGATCCGTGCTATATGGATCAAGATGGGGATCAAAACTCCAAATTCTTCCATAAATATGTCGATGCCCGTAGAGTTCAAAATACCATATGGGATCTAAATTATGGGAATGGTCAGCATATTTTTGGTCTTGGTGATCTCCAAAAGGAAGCCAAAAATCATTTTTAGGCGATCTATCAGGACCGAAAATCTGCCTCAATGATTGAACAATTTAAGGTGATCAAAGAATATCCAAGATTATTCTCAGATGAGGAGGGGGAAAATATCTTTAAATAAATAACTCTATAGGAGATTGAAAAGGTACTAAAAGACTTTTCCAAAGATAAGAGCCCGGGTCCGGATGGGTGGACTGTTGATCTCTAAATCTATTTTTTTGATATTATGGGTCCTGATATAAGGGAGGCGGTGGAAGTGTCTTGTATTAGTGGCGTGGTAACGGGAGCTTTAAACTCAATTTTTTAGCTCTCATACCAAAAACATCACATCCAGAGGATTTCAGTGATTTCAGGCCAATTTCGCTATGTAATTTAATCTACAAAGTTATAACAAAAATCATAGCTACTAGAATCAAGCCGAGATTATCAAAATAAATATCTATGGAGCAGTTTGGTTTTCTAGAAGATAGACATATTTTCGATGTTGTTGGAGTTACACAAGAGGTCTTCGATAGTGTGAATACTAAGCAACAAAATACACTTTTCCTTAAATTAGATCTTGTTAAGGCTTATGACCGAGTGGATTGGACTATCCTTTGACTTGTTCTGGTTCATATTGGATTGCCCTGGGTAGGTGGTAAAATGGATTATCGCTTGTATATCATCTGTGAATTTTGGTGTGCTCATTAATGGGATGCCATCAAAGTTATTCAAAAGTTCCAAGGGGCTTAGGCAAGGTTTCCCTCTTTCTCCATTACTTTTTCTGTTGACCATTGAGGGACTGGGCATATTTATCCATAGGGGAAAAAGGGAGGGAAACATACTTGGTATAAATATTACAGATCATGTATCAGTGACTCATACCCTCTTTGTTGATGATGTTATGCTTTTCATTCCTTATACTCTCTCGGAATGGAAAAACTATAAAAAAATATTGGACCTTTTCTGTCATGCCTTGGGGATGCTAGACAGTGCTGAAAAATATTGGTTCCTTGAAAACAATGTGGATATTTCCATCAAACAGCAGGCCAGTCAGCTTCTCCCATACAATTTTAAGGAACTGATTGGAGGTACCAAATACCTTGGCTTCATTCTTAAGTCAACTAATTATCATATATGTGATTGGTTGTGGTTACTAAAGCATTTTGATAAACGAATAAATCATTGGTGTTGGAATTGACTTACCCTTGGGGGCAAGCTTACTTTACCAAAATTTGTTTTGCAAAATATGGCGGTTTATTGGCTTTCTCTCTGCAAAATTCCTAAGACATTTCTGAAAGGTATTCGTAGGCGCATCTTCTCTTTTATTTGTTCTGGTGGTGTGGCAAAGCATAAGTTTCATTAGGTAAATTGGAAATTCCTGGCTCGTCCTTGGCACAAGGGTGGTTGGGATTTAAAAAATATTGATAAATTTGCAACGGCCCTACAAACTAAAAGTCTGTGGAGAGCACTTTTTTCTAATTCAGCATGGAGTATTCTCATAAAAGGGAAATATCTAAAATCCCTATCTATCGCTTAATGGTTTAGAAAAGGATCTCCCTGTGCAAGAGGGGTATCAAACATTTGGAGTGGCTTGTTGGGTTCCTTCTCCACTATATCAAATTGGCTGACTTGGTTGTCAGGGCATGGCCGTGAGATACGTCTTGGCGAGGATCCCATTTTGGGTGGCCCTCTGAAAGTCGTAGGGTACCATCCTTCTTTTTAACAAAAATGACCGGTGCTCCCCAAGGAGACACGCTGGGTCTTATGTATTTTTTATCGATCAGTTCCTTCAGCTGAGATTTTAACTCATTCATCTCTAGTATATTCATCCGGTATGGAGCTTTAGAACTTGGTACAGCACCAGGTATTAATTCAATAGTAAAATCCATATCCCTTTTGGGAGGTAAATCTTGGATCTCTTCAGGAAAAATGTCTTGAAAATCCTTTAAGACAGGTATGTCCTCTATTTTTAGTTTGTACTCCTTAGTAATTATCTCATCATGCACCGCATTTACTGCAAACATCTGACACCCTTTTCTGATTTCCCTTTTTACTTGCATGGCTGAAATCTGTCAGACGGATGTTTTTCTTGGGATGCCTTTTACCTCTGCTGTCTTTCCTTCATCATCCAGGAAAATGAAACTTTTTTCATAACAATTTAGAATGACACAATGGGTTTCTAACTAGTCCATACCGATTAGGATGTCATATGACCCCAATGGAAAAATATTTAACTTAACCTGTGTTGTTAGTTGATTCATAGATAAAACACAATTTTCCACAAAACCAGAAACCTTTCTTTTTGTTCCTGTCGCTAATCTAACTAACCAAGATTTATCGAATTTCTCTGTTTTCAAATCAAGTCTTTCTACAACAACTGGTGATTTATAACTTAGACTAGCACCGGGGTCAATTAAAATAGAAACTGGGTGGTTTTGCAGCATACTTTCGACCTCCACCATTGAGACTTGGTGTTCAGACTCCACCATTGAGACTTGGTGTTCAGCTTGCTGGTTGTCTAATGCTGCATTAATTCTGGGCACTTTTCTTGCCACATCTCCTACAGTAGCTTCAGACTGTCTGGAGTGAATATGGTTGGCTGCCCGTTTCTTGATGGGATAGTCTATGGCATAATGGGGCCCTTGGCACTCAAAGCATTTTATAGGTGGCTTCTGTTCATTGGTCCTGGCAGCATTGGCGACATTTTTGGGTGTTGTAAATTTCTGTTGCTGATTATTTCTGTTATGTTGAAATTTTTTATTCTGAAAATTTCTCTTCTGGAAACTGGAATTGCCACCATATCTAAAATTCTTCTTTTTCTGTTCAAAGTTACTATGTTTTGGGTTTTTCCAGCTAGGTACCCCTTCTCTTTTCTTATTCTGGTCAAAGCAGAAAGTGGCTTTCCTCATGGCTTCTTCTAGTGTCTTAGGGTTATCGTACTATATCTTGTCCTTGATGTGGAAATGTAGACAACTTAGGTACCTCTAGACCTTCGATTTTTCTTCCACCATGTACGGCACATACCTTAGCAAACTTAAAAACTTGTTGTTCAGTTCTTTCATGTTCATCGTTCCCAGTTTCATATCATAAAATTCTTTGGATTTTTCTTCATAATACTGCTCAGATAAGAATTTCTTCTTGAAGTGTCTTTTAAAAGTACTCAAACTCACATCTCAGTCTTTTATACCTTTGACCCTTTTAAGGTCTTGCCGCCAAATATCTTCCTTCCTGGTCAGATTATAAATTGCCATCTTTGCCTTTAAGGATTTTGAATAGTCGTAGATCTGAAAATACTTTTTCATGTCGGACAACCATGCTTCCCCTGTCTCTCCTTTTTCTGTCTCACCATTGAAATTTGGGAGTTTGATTTTCTTGAATTCACCAGATATCTGTTCGTAATGTCTATTCCTTTTTCTTTTTGGCTTAAAGTCTCCTTCACTGCTGTCACTAGAGTAGTTATGCTTCTTTTTACGTGGATGTTTGGCAGCTCTTGATGACGTTGAGTTGTTGTTTTCTTCAGTTGTTTCTGTTTGTTTATTCTTTCCTTCATGGGATAGCTCTTTAGTTTCAGAAGTATGTTCCAGGTTCTGTTCATAATTTGGATATTGGTCGAACAGTGCTTTCTTCAACTCCTCCCGTGTCTTCAAGATTCTTTCATTGTCCTGTTTTACTAACTGGATCTATGCCTTCAATTCTTGAAAGGCACGCAATAGTTCTGACGAATCGTTACCCCGATTGCCTTGGAGTTGTTGTTCCATACTTGGGCTATTTGGCGGAAATCTGCCCCTGATGTGTTCAGTTGATCCTTCCATATCTGTAAATCAATGAAAATTTTCTGTATACGACAAAATAATTTAATCTTGAGTTAGCAAAAAATTTCACAATCATAACTTTTCTGTTTGCGTGTTTCTTGGACCGTCTTTAGGCCTAGAGTTCGAACATGAGCTCTGATACCAAATGTAACATCTCGATATTTTCATAAAAATTTAAATCTCCATTAAAAGCTAATATTTGTAAAATGCGGAAATAATAATAATTAATAAAGCAGTAATTAATAAATGCGACATTTGGTAGGAAACAATTTAATTGCTATGTCTTTTTGTCTTCTGATGGTGCATCGTGTCGGCAACACGTCATGAATCCAATGAATGATTATGTCCTTTATTTATATGCCAGAATGTTTGAAAATGGTGATGTATTTGGAAAACAAAATTCTTCTCGACCAGTACTGACAGTTTAATTTTTCTAGATGATGATGAAAGGGGTCCCACGAGGTGCCTCGAGGCTTACTTAGCTATTCAGCTAAAGCATTGTACTCGTCCTTCGTGTGCAGGTAAGAGATAGCGATAAAAATTCAGTGTGTTTAATAACTGTGATATAAATACAAACTGCCTATGATTTCGACGCTACAGGTATGGTTTCCTTCCAATTTGTAAGATAAATTTGACTAGCTCAGAAACTGCAGATATCGTCAATCTTGGTGTGTGATTGTTATGAATGTTTTCATTAGGCGTTTATGACTTCACGTGTGGTCATTTCATGGATGACTTGCGGCTGTTAAAACAACTCTTTATAATCTTGACTGTGACAAAATTTAAGACAAGGACATATTGTCCTAAGCATACTATAGAAAGAGTGATAAGGTGATTCTAGTTCTCTATACCTGGGCAATTATGATGGTGGTGCATTATGCATTAATACCCTACCATGCAATGTATGCGATGGTTCTATCGGGAAACTTCACACCAAGGGTGTATTCATATAACTTATGATATGAACGAAGCTTTAAGAGTTTTATAATGAACCATGTGGATTTATGCAATGGCAAAGCTGGATGAACTATATGGTGAACTCTATAATAAACTTTATATTAAGTTGGGGCGGAGTCAATCCATACCCTAGGATTGAACGCGACCTAGGTGGATATTCTTATGCTATGAGTGGGCTCGAAATTGATTAAATGGAACATATAAGACCTTTAACATATGCTACCGGTGAATTTTATACCTTGATATAATTTATAAAGTCGATGCAATTAAACGTTGATCCCTATGGTTGGCAGGTGGAATGATGGCACTGCATAAAGCCTGCGTACGAAAATCAAGTGTGTAGTAAATGATTGGGTTTGCAATTTAATTCGCCTAGCCACCGTGTTATGGGTAATGTTACGTGCACGTTGTGAAGAGTCTCCAGCATGTGAGAAGGTTCGTTGATGCTGAGTTGTAATGGGCCTCCTGCCCCGGTGTCAACAAAGTTAGCAACCTCGTGGCTTGGGAGGTATATGAGTGATTTAATACTACTCCTACCACCCTCCAACGTGGCTTAATGAAATTATATCTCCGTCATTGATTGCTGTGTGTTGGGATTGTGATGAACCCTATCGTAACTTATGGGTTCTTGTAACGTTTTCTTGGTCATTGTTTCGGTGGTAGGGTTTGGGAGGTGAGGCCAACCGACCGAGAGGCACTTAGGGTTTTGATGTTTTTCTAGCCTTCCTCGAGCTCGATCCTGAGACCAGAAGAAATCCTCAAACTGTAGGTGAATGCTAACAATGGAGGCCGAGTCTGGAGTTGAAAGGTGTGGCAATCCACAGGTTGGATGAGTGTGTCTATTGTGGCGCTTTAGTAACTTGCAAGTCTGGGGTTTTGATCAGGTTGTAAGTTTCAAATGTATCACACAGTGTGGCCTTCGAGATGGGTGCTTCTCCTTCATAGTGGATGGATGTTGGCTTCGTCAAGCCTCTGTCACGATTCAGGTACAATAAAGTCTCAAAAGATTTTAAGGTTTTCTTTGTTGCATGCACCGTATTTCAAGATTGATATTTAACACAGTGTATGGTTGTTTGGAAGGTAGTAGCATGCCTTCTCGGCAGTGGCTTTTGTCTCGCCTGCAGCACCGGGAACGTTATTGTTTAAGTTTTGTTTGATAGTGTAGATGATGTAAAGGTTTCTTAAAATGTATGGTCGACCATTCCTTGGCCCGACGAGCTTGATAGGGTTGAACCCTCGTGGTTGCAAAGAGTTTCACAGCGTAAAACATTTGATGTCTATCGTTTGGAACTCCTAAGTCGATGGAAAAACAAGTGTGAAGCTACAGGGGAAAGAAACGTTGACTGTAGTTTTGTTTCGGCATTAGCTGTATAGTGTAAATTGAATTGGGTTTTGGATTGGAACCTTCAGTAAACAGTGCGGCAATCTGTAGGATGCTGCCATCGTAAATTTAAATGGAAATGTTTACTGTTAGGGTTTAATGCTTACGTTTGGTGATTTGAACTCTCATTTTGAATCTGTATCCGAAAGCCTGTTTAAGATATTAGGGTTTTCATGTCTACGTATGGTGTTTTCGAACTTCTCATTCTTGAACTCTGATCCAAGGAACGAAAGGCATGTTTAAGTTGTTTAATTAAATAGTGGCTATAAGCCGATAATAAAAAGGTGTTGGTTTTGTTTGACAACAACTGTGATAATGCTAACCCTAGCCTGTCGATGATAATGAAATATGCTGGGCTGTATTTGATGTTTACAAAGCTAGAATAATAGATCTTGCTTCTACAGTTAGGTCATATATGATGATGAAATATTTGATTTTGGCAGCTGTTAAATGTTTGTGAATAGTAGTATGACGAGAACAGGTTAACCCTGGTTTGGGTGTAAAGATACAGTATTGTACTCTGTCAATTCAGTAATGCTATTCTTTTCTTTACTTTTAAGAACATGCTAAAGTGCGAAGTGAATTCTGCCATATGCAGTTAATAATACAGAATTACAAAATTTACAGTGCATTCATCAATTAGTTTAACTTGCCTATTAGTATAACAATTTGTCTACTTTTACTTTATCTCCCTGTATTTGTCCAATTGGGACTTTTGGAGAAAATGGAAGAACAATGCAGTACTTTTTTTTTTTGCATAAAAGAATAATACAGTGATGGCAATAATTTCTATAAAGACCAATCAGATTCAATAACATATAAAAGAATGGGTATGTGGTTAAAAAAAATGCATGATGTTGGTTTCTCTAAAGATCAGTAAACTCTAGATGTTAACACCATGTCCACCTTTAGAAATTAGAAGAGAACCTACTACTATAACTAGTTTCTGGTATGTTGTTCAGCATACAGATTTGAACAGTAAAACAATGCATGCATAGATCTAATCTACAGCTGCTAAAATATAAGATGCATGAGGAACATAAGTCTGTGCATGGGTGGTCTCTTAGGTTTATATATTTAGATGCATGCTAGGTTTCACTTTTAACTGAACAGATTAAATGCTACCTCTCTGTACTGGAGTACGATGCAACTTCACACATGGGGAAAAATGCAGACGAGTCATTTTGCCAGTTCAACAAATCTAAATTAATTAGGATCTAACATTTTTCTGCTACTAATCATTAATAACATTACTAAGCCATTTTCTGAGAGCATTCATATGATTGGAAAAACACAAAAATAATAGAACCTGAGTGTGATAGGAGGAACAAATCACTCAAGAAGCCTGTTCCACCCAACCTGCTCCCAAGCAGCTAAGATGTCTGCCTTAGGACCCTCGAGCCTGTCCGCTGATCCACCAGGAGGAAGAAGGTTCTGAAGCTTAGGATCTCTACTTGCAGCAGCAAGAAATTTTATTCAGCCTTACAGGCTTAGTAAGAAATTGCACCAGCACCAGCACCTCTGGTTTGTCCTTCTCATAACATTTGCAGACTTACACTTGCACTCTCCACAACCTCCCTATTCGAATCTCTCAGCCATCACCGGATGCTCTGAGGAAATGTTTCTGCAGAAAACATTGTAAGAGCTCCCTGCTCAATTTGAATTGCCTTTTATAGGCTGCCTAGGTCTTTTTGTAATTACTAGTCATTAGTGAGCTACCTGCTCACCTCCCTCCACCTGGAGGGGGAAATGCCACGAAATTAGGGGGATTTGTCCCATAACAACAACTAATGGTAGAGTGCAAATGTTGCCATCTGTCCCAGTCCTTCCAGCAGCTTCCCTCCCTCTTAGTGGGCTAGTGGACACTCTTATAACAGCTTTCTTGAGTTTTTGTCTCCCATTTTTATTTATTAAATAATAATAATGAGTCATTACATTCATCCTTGACCTAATTGGTCATAATTACAAAAACTTGTAATTATAATTTAACACAAAGTATTTTGCAAAAAAGGATAATAGTAGAAAATAATTATTCTAAAAAATTGGGTAGGTGACAGGGTCGTCCTTCCTGGATTATGGCACAACAATTAGGGCTTATTGGCAGCTTGGCACAGGAATGGAATAACTATGTTAAGGGGCTGAGCAGACTGAATATCACCTTACTTGAGACTTCTAGTAAACTTGTTTGGTCTTGGAATGTCAACTGTGGGGTAGCCACGGCTAAACTCGCTTATGAATCACTTGTATCTTTAGATAACTCATAGACAAATTGGTGATTCACTAAGATTTGGAATCTATTAATGCCCCTTAAATTAAAATGTTTCAACTAGCTTGTTCTTAACACCAACATTTTAACTTGGGACAATCTTTGCCGAAGGGGTTTTTGCGGCCCGAGCAGATGTCAGTTATGGTTTTCACAAGATGAAACTATTGATAATCTATTTTCAAGATGTCCTTTTGTTAAGAATTTATGGTTGGCGATATGCAGCACCAGTGGCCGGCAGCTCAATTGGTGTGCTCTTCATTTGGAGGATGGGTTAAATCATGGGTGAAAACGCGAATCCGGGAAACAATTTTATGACAAATGGAGTGAAAAAACACTAGTGTGGGCGGATGATCACGCGAAAAAAAGTGAACCTCAAATTCTAGGCCGAGAGTTTAAAAAAATCTAGGCCGAGAGTTTGTGAGAGTTCAAACTCTCGGCCGAGAGTTTAATAAAACTCTACTCCGAGAGTTTGAACCAATCACCGTGTTGTATTTTTAAAAAACTCTTGGATGAGAGTTTGAACTAAAATCTCGTCCTAGAGTTTGGAAGATATTGTTTCGACTGAGAGTTTATGGTCAACAAACGTACGAAAATATATGACATCTTTTTGGAACCTGCAACTTTGGCAAGCCCGAACCCCTGCAAATTCTAAATATTATTTGTCGGACTTTGTAGCAATGGATTCATCTCTGAATCTAGTTTCCAATGATATAATAATTGTTTCATTTAGATTTGAATTTCTATTTATTAATATTTTTTTTCTAAACCTTATCCCTTAAGAATTTTATTACTTTGAAAATCACCCGAAATAAAAATTCAATATCATAACAACGACAACACCAAAAAAATTGAAATTTCACAGAGATCATAATTGGCTTGTCCTATTCAAAAGGGTACTTTTAGTTTTTCCAATAAGAGTCACATTTGAAAGAAAATGCGAAGACAAAAACATGTGTCGATAATGCACCATTTTCTGAACATATGTTGTTTTGATAAATAATAAAAAATAGTTCCCAAGTCTTAAAAAACTCAAAATATAGTACATGCACAGTGTAGTGTGTATAGATTATAAGCCTACAATTGTTTTCCCTAAAATGAATAACCATCTATCAAAAAACTGACGTCAACACAGGTCACTCATTATCCATACCTAAAATTTTCAAGTATATGCCGTTGGTTGACAACAAATTTGTCCCATGATATGTCGATAAAAAAGATTAAAAAAATACGAGTAGAAAGCTAATTCAATTCTCTAAAACCTTTGTGTTTACTTCGCATTGAAATTCCTAAGGGAGATATGGGTTTGAAGAGGTCAAATTTGAAAAACATAAAATTTAGCAGTTTTGTTTGTCAAAAACAAGCCAAAATTGTTTCCCAACTTCATGTTTTCACCCTCATTGGATGCATCATTATAATGACTGGAAAACCCTTCCATATTTCGTTTTTGGGAGGTTTAGCGAGCATGCAACTTAAGAATTTTTGAAGGATTGATGCCCAATGCGACGTATTATGGTTGTCGAGCTCTGTCGGCGTTTATGGATTATAATTCCCCAGGGACTCAAAAGTTTGGCTCTCGTCGTGGTCATGTCCCACTAGCTTCTAGTGCTCAAATTCTTTACCCCTATGGTTTTTTTGACGGGGCGTCTCAACTTAGTGGAGCTTCAAGTGGGATTAGAGTTGTTCTATTTATCAGTACCAACAGATTCTACAAGTTATGGATGAATTCAGGAGTGGGTACAAATTCTCGCAGTGAACTATTTGCTCTGTGGATGCTCCTCCGCTTTGCTTGCTACAAAGAGGATTCCCGCCTCCAAGTTAGGGGATATTCGAAGGTCATCATTGTGTGGGAAATTGGTTTGGCTTCTTTAAATGTGTTATTTATCACTCACTGGCTTCATGAAATTCGCTCTCTGATTGAGCATTTTGATAGTATCTCTTTTCACCATGTGTTCCGCGAATCTAATCAGTTGGCGGATGAACTTTCCAAAAAGGCTCTAACATCACATGAGGGAATCATTTTTTGGGAGGAATGGTATTTGGATCAGTTGGTTGTTGTTGGCTCAATGCATCATCTTCTTCTCTAGTTGGTCCTTTTTCCTATTTGTTGTTTATATATTATGCGGTTGTTTTTGTATTCTACAGGTTGTTAGCTCTTTTGGGTGGCCATTGACTCGTTGGATTTTTGTTGGTGTTGGTTACTTGTTCTGGGACTCTGATGATGCAGATTGGATCACCTCAGTTTTTTGGGGTATTTTGGTTTTTTGTTTTTTCCCCGGCATTTATGTGGTCTTGTGGCATATGTTTTTTGGTAGTGTTGTTTGGCTTTTGTCATGCCTATTATTGTATAACATGATCTGTTTGGTGTTTTACTCATGGGACTATTGTTGCTCTGTTGTGACCATGGTTTGTATGGGCCTTACTTTGGGGACATGGTTTTTATTTCTCTGTTTTGGATATTATCGGGAAGGTTGGTTGTATCCTTAGTCAATGTATTCAGACTATACTATTTATCTCTTATTAATAGTATGCTATCTTTTCTCCCCTGGAAAAAAAAAATATTAGTTAACGTACATTAACATACGTTTAAAAAGAAAAATTGATGAAACATGTTAATAAATTATTAATTTTTCCTTTTGCAGGGGAACTTTGTATGGAGAGATCCTTTACGATTAAAAAATATTAACATTGAAAGTTATTTTAATGAGATCTCTACACCTTTTCTTGTTATTTTGGTTTTTGTGCCAGGTTAAAGAAAATTAAGGTGCTGAGGTTACAATATTTCATGGAAGAGACAAAAGAAGTCCTCACTGATAAACTAATGAAATAGTAAAGTCAAAGTATTATCAGGTAGTTGTATGGATTGTTTTTAGCAAATCGCCAAGAAACCACCGGTTATTCAATCGCCATCAAATTGCCACCGGAACTTTGAAGACGTGTCAAGGGAGATTGTTTTGGATTCGTTGAAGGATACATAAATCAAAAGGTCTAAAAACCACGTGGACATTGTAAAAGGAGACATCCTCCCACTGAGTTTTTTATCTTACCAAGTACGGCAAGATATTCAACAAATAATCACATCAAACTTGAATATTTTTAGCATATTTAAAATCATGTAGCAAGTGTATTGAACACTAAGAAATTATGTGGATGCTAGCTCCAGATTAGCAGATAAAGAAGGATGCGTTACACTCACATCATAGAAAAGCTTATACTATGTTAGATCAACCACATATGTTAAGCCACCAAATCATAGATAAAATAATGTCTTTTGTGAGTGTTGATTGTTACATGTTTAGGATGCAATGTTGGAGTGATTAATTTAACTCATTTTTCTTATGCGGGATAAGACATAGATAGTTCCATTAATTTCAATAGTAATATCTAACTTTGCATTTACATTCTATAGTTGTTAGGTTATGATTCAGTAGCTATCTGTGTTGTAGTTATGGGTTCATCTTGTAAGTTGCATTAAATTATAATTCATTGTTTTAATTTAAAGTCTCCTTTCTAGGAGAAAACCCACCTAGTGGCTAATAAAGCTGTAAAACCCATCAAGGGCAGCCATCCCAAACAACTTGGGTCATATTTCAAATAACTCAGATCGAGATGTTCCCTCTTGTTGGAGAGCAGGTCATAGACATCCGCCAAAAAAACCAAATGGGATAAAACCAATAAATGATTTTCTTATATAATACAAAGATTACATTCAATTGATTTACCAACACCCACTAGAAAGAAGCACCCACTCCTTGATTTCTCTACCATATACTAGAAGGAGGCTACAAACCCCTAGCTTACCATTTGTAACTGGAAGGAAAAAACCAGTCCCTAAAGTACACGCTCCATCCTATAGAGAGGACACCAATCCTCAGTGAGCTCCAACTCACCCTAGCACCACCATGCCACATTGATATATTGGCGCAAGTGCGGTCTGCGGGACTTTCTTGCTTAACAATTAAACACGACACGCAACGCTACATAGACTTGGTGTAAACAAGATGCTAGAAGCTAGATTCTATTACCTCAATCAAATTATTTGTTACAATGTAGAAATGCAAAGCAAATGTAAACAACTAACTAGTCGGCCTAAGCCTGATATAATATACAGAAGCAATGTGTGTTCTCTTTGTGTGTGATCTTCACCCTCTCACGGCCTCTGCTGAATGCAAGTGCTCGCTGAGCTATGGATCCGATATCTCCATTAACTACCAAATGTAACTCCCTCCAAATGGAACTAATTTTCTCCTATGTGCCTGCGCACTGGTCTTCTATTGCTTCTCTAATGCTGCTGCTCATCCTGAGGTCACTCCGTTCCCCAAGACACTCTTCCTCTATCCGTCGAATCCTCTAGACGCTGCAGACCTGCAGTTGTCAGCGTCCTCTAGCCATGCTGCACAACCCCTGCCTGTGGTGACATCTGTCATGATCCTAACCACCTTCATAACTGCTCATAAATTCCTTAGCAACCCCGAACGGCTACCAAGTACTTCTCCTTGACTTCTAAACTTCTCTTGCTCTGATACAGTTTTCAGCCCCACGTGTTGACCATACTGCGCTTCTTCAATCTTCGACCTTACCCGTCGGCTTCACTTCGCGTCTACGACTTACTAGTCCGCCCCGTCCTCCACACTTGGCTTTTTCCTTGACCTGTCAGTGTCACGATTTGACAACATGTCGACCTTCGATGCCTTCGATGCAACTCTGTCGTCTATCGACCTTAAACATGTCGACTCTCGACCTTTCGCTCCTTCTTTCGACTGCATATCAACAACTCCTGTTCGACTACTTGGCTTCGACAGCCAATCCTCCTTCGCACCAGTGGTCATCGGCAATCCCCCTAGTTGAATTCTCCTGTTAATCAACTTCGACTGTTTCACCTAGGTTCTGATGCTCCTACATCAAACTCCCCAGATGAAAAGGAACTTGACTGCTTCGTCAGTCTCCTGAACTATTCTTCGGAAATCCATGTCACCTCCTGCAACTCATCATCTTTCCATCACACTAAGTGTTCTTTCTTTCGCGAACCTCGTGTACGCCTGACTTCGCGTTCCTTTAATACTTCGGTGATTTCGTCCTTGGGTCGATCTGGAATCTGCACTGTCCAGTCGATGTTCGACACTTCCACGCTTCTGTTGGTTGAACCGTCTTCAAATTTGTAAAGATATGAGACATTGAACGTTGGTGAAATGATCAAGTCCTTTGGCATCTCCAACACATAAGTATTGTCCGAAATCTTCTTCAGGATCCTACATGGTCCAATCTTCTTCAACTTCAGCTTGTTGTATGTTCCTATAATAAATATCTCCTTCCGCAAATGTGCATAGACTAAGTCCCCTTCGTTGAACGACTGTAGCCTCTTCTTTATGTCGTCTCTTAACTTATATGTCACATTACTCTTCTCAATGTGCTTTCGCAAATCTTCATGCACTTCTTTCATATGCTCTGAGAATGATTCTGCATCCGCACTCTTTCCGATTTCTGTCGATATCTCGACCAAATCTACTACTCCATGTGGGATTCTTCCCTAAACAATATGGAATGGGCTCAAACCTGTCGACCAATTCACAGAATTGTTGTATGCGAACTTTGCTTGCGCCAAATCGTTCTCCCACTGCTTGGGTCTATCGATCGTCAAACATCTCAGAAGGTTTCCCAAACTTCTGTTCACCACCTTGGTCTATCCATCTGTCTGCGGATGATATGCCAAGCTAAACTATAACCTAGTGTCTAGTTTCTTCCATAGGGTTCTCCAGAAATGACCCATAAACTTGGTATCTCTGTCCGACGTGATACTCTTCGGTAACCCATGCAATCTAACTATCTCCTTGAAGATTAGTACAACAATGCTTGTGGTGTCACTTATCTTTCGACATGGAATAAAGTGTGCCATCTTTGAAAATCTGTCGACTACAACAAATATCGAGTCGTTACCTTGCTGCGTCGTCATAAATCCTAGCACAAAATCCATGCTTAGGTTCACTCATGGGGTATTCGACACTGGTAATGGCGTATACAACCCCGTATTCTGATTTCTTCCTTTTTCCAACTAGAAAACTCGACACTGTCGTACCCACTTATCGACATATGTCATCATTCTTGGCCAATAATACTTTTCTTCGACCAACACCTTGGTCTTGTCGATGCCAAAATGACTTACTAATCCACTGCTGTGCAGTTCTCAGATTAGGTTCTCTCTTACGGATCCTCTAGGAATACACAATTGTTGTCCCCTAAACAAGTATCCTTCCTGGATAAAATAATCCAAGTATGGTGTTCTATCGACACTCCACAGTTCGCTACTCGCCTTCCATGCTTTTGAAAAATCCTCGTTAGTCTTGTACTCTGTCTTCACCGACTCTATTCCTGTTGCCTGAACTGTCATGGTGTTCAACAATGTAACTCTTCGACTCGATGCGTCAGCAACCTTGTTCGACTTGCACGACTTATGTCGCAACATGAAGGCATATCCCTGCAGGAATTCGACCCATTTCATGTGCCACTGATTCAACTTCGACTGAGTATTCAGATACCTCAGTGCTTGGTGATCTATGTACAATACAAATTCCTTGGGAAACAAATAATGCCTCCATTTCTTTAATGATTGGACAATTGCATAGAACTCCTGGTCATATACCGAATATTTCCGCTTCGCATCATCCAACTTCTCACTGAAGAATGCAATTGGTCAGCCCTCCTAGCTCAACACTACTCCAATTTCCATTCCACTCGCATCGCAATTGACCTGGAAAAAATCGTCAAAATTTGGCAGCGCTAGCACTGGGCTCTCAGTGACGTTTTCCTTCAACTTGTCAAAATATTTCTGGGCAACTTCTGTCCACTTAAATTCCCCCTTTTTCATGCACTCTGTTAAAGGTGCACATATCAGACTGAATCCTATGATGAAATTTCTATAGAAACTAGCAAGTCCATGGAAACTTCGCACTCCAATCGCACTTGTTGGTTCTGGCCACTCCAATATAGCCTTCACCTTTTCTGGGTCCATCACCAACCCTTTACCCGAGATTAAAAATCCTAAGTACATCAGCTCTTCCTTCATGAAGAATCACTTTTGCAGGTTCACCCTCAGCTTCTCTTCCTACAACTTTTGCAATACTTGTCAAATGTGCTCCAAGTGCTTTGTCTTGGTTCGACTGAATATCAGAATGTCGTCTTGGTACACTACAACAAACTTTCCCGAGAATGGCTTCAGTACCTTGTTCATCAACCGCATGAACATACTAGGTGCATTAGACAATCCGAATGGCATGGCTAACCACTCATACAGTCCTTCCTTTGTCTTAAAGGTTGTTTTCCATTCATCTCCTTCTCTTACCCTGATCCGGTGATAACCACTCTTCAGGTCTATCTTCGTGAAGTATCTTTCCCCACTCAAGCAATCCATCAAGTCGTCCATTCTCGGAAATGGAAACCGATACTTGATCGCGATCTTGTTGATAGCTTTGGATTCTGTACACATCCTCCATTCTCCACCCTTCTTTAGTGTACTGCTGGTACCGCACATGGGCTCATATTTTCTCTGATCAACCCTCTGTCCAACAACTCTTGGACCTATCGATTGAGTTCCCGACTCTCTTCCGGAGTCATTCTGTTAGGTGCCTTGTTTGCAAAACTCGATCTTGGAATCAAGTCGATCTAATGGGATATGCTTCTCGTCGGTGGCAATCCTGTCAACGCTTCATTGACTACTATGCTCCTGAACTCATCGAGCATCTTTTCGACTTCGACCGAAATCCTCCCCATTGTCGACGTTTCGACACATGGACCCTTTGGAATGACGGTGAAACATCCCGGCTGTTTCTCCTCCTCCACGAGGAATTCTTTGTCTAAGCATATCAGCACTCACTTCTCCAAATAGTTGTTCTCTCCCTGCTTGCAGTTGACTCAATCCTCCTGCTTCAGCTTCAGAGATCTCCGCGTGCCATTTTTCCACACTGTGACTATGTTGGCTTGACCATAATAGATCATGTTCCGATCATATTTACATGGTCTCCCTAACAATAGATGACATGTGTCTATTGGGATTACGTCGCACAGTACACTGTCTTCAAGTTTCCCGACCTCAAAGTTTATCAGGCACTGTCTAGTTACCTTGACATGATGTCCCTTCTGCAACCATGAGATCTTGTATGGGCTTGGGTGTTCTCTAAATCTCAGACCCAACTTTTCAATGACCTCTGTTGACACAAGATTCTCGGTACTGCCACCATCGACTATGGTCTTGCAATACCAATCACCAATCAACACTCCAGTTCGAAAGATAGCCTTTCGTTGTGCCGAGTCTTTTTCATCGCATCGGTCGTCCTAAACCACCATCCTCATGGCCGTCATGGTTCGACCTTTTCTTCTACCATCCTCACTATTGTCGGATGTCGACTCCTCCCCCTCGTCGACTTTGTCATGTCTTCGACATCTGGGTTTTGAATCATCTACAGCGTGTAGGTTCTCTTGGCACTCATATGCCTTGTGTCTGACTCCTCGACACTTGTAACAGACTATAGCTGGTGTGTCAGTTCCTTTTCTATTGGTTGGACCACTTCGACCAAACGCACCTCGACCGCGAGCCTCACGACCATCACGTAGGTTACCTTGTGCTTTCTCCTTTGTCGACGTCCCTTCCACATGGTGGTTTTCTTCAATGGATTCCCTCCTGGTTCCGCTATTTTGTCCTTTCGTGGAAATAGTCTTCTCACCTCGACCAGTCATCCTGCCTCTGGTCGATGTGGATTTCCTCGACAGTTTCTCTTCTGCCTTAAGAGCTACTTGATAGGCTTCACCAACCGCTCTAAACCTTGACAGGCTCAACTCATCCAGTATGGCATACTTCAAGCCCTTCATATATCTCGCGACAGCTTATTCTCCTTTGTCAGTTTGTCCCGACCAAATCGACAGTCTGTAGAACTCTTCTATGTACTCCTTCATGCTCATCTCTTTATGTCGAAAGTTTTGCAACTTTCGGAACAAGGAAATCACATAATCACCCGACAAGAACATCCCTTTCAGCTTGGCGACCATCCTGTCCCAAGACTTGATCTTTTCCTTGCCTTTCTTGACTCTATCAGCCTGTACATTGTCCCACCACAATGAGGCATGACCCTTCAACCTTAGAAATGCAGTTTTAACCCGTCTTGGATCCTCAACTGCTCTATGTCGAAGTATTTCTCCATTTCTCTGAACCAGTCTATTAAGTCTTCTGGGTCCAAACTTCGTGAGTAGGTATGCACATCTATCTTTGTCTAACCTCTCATCTCCGTCAGAATTTTAATGAATCTATCTTCTAGTTCTTCGACTGCCTCTTCCCGTGCTTCCACTTCTTCGAATTCCTCGTCGCTGTGTTCAAGGGTATCGGGAATGCATCCACGTCTCTGACTTGCTTTAATCGCTGCGACTTCACTAGTCAATCTTTGCATTGTTCGCATGCACTCATCGAACATTTCACAATCAACTATGACTGCTACTCCACGTGCTCTTCGTCCTACACCTCGGACATTAACGCCTCTGTGAGCCATTTTCAACCGTAGCTGAAACTCCCACTTGTTCAATCGTAACCAGGCTTTCACAAGTTGTGCACAACTCTACCCCACTGTAGCTGGATTTGTTCTAAGCACTCAATGCTAGATTCACTTCCAGATTTGATACCAATTAGCGCAAAGTGCGGTATGCGGGACCTTATTGCTTAACAATAACACATGACACATGACGCTACACAGACTTGGTGTAAACAGGATGCCAGAAGCTGGCTTTTGTTACCTCAATCAAATTATTGGTTACAATGCGG
Organism: Larix kaempferi; assembly: GCA_027924585.1. NCBI lineage: Eukaryota > Viridiplantae > Streptophyta > Pinopsida > Pinales > Pinaceae > Larix > Larix kaempferi. The sequence continues at coordinate 1,699,945 of BSBM01000594.1, read as the reverse complement.
AAATGCAAAGCAAATGTAAACAACTAACTAGACAGCCTCATCGTGATACAATATACAGAAGTAATGTGTGTTCTCTTTGTGTGCGATCTTCACCCTCTCACGGCCTCTGCTAAATGCAAGTGCTCACTGAGCTATGGATCCGATCTCTCTGTTCACTCCCAACTGGAACTCCCTCCAAATGTAACTAGCTGTCTCATATATGCCTGTGCACTGGTCTTCTACTGTTTCTCTAATGTTGTTGCTCATCTCGAGGTCACTCCGTTCCCCGAGACACTCTTCCTCTGTTCGTCGAATCCTCCAGACCTTGAAGATCTGCAGTTTTCAGCGCCCTCTGGCCGTGCTGCACAACCCCTGCCTGTGGTGACATCTGTTATGATCCCAACCACCTCATAACTTCTCATAACTTCCTTAGCAACCCCGAACGACTACCAGGTACTTTGCCTTGACTTCTAAACTTATCTGACTCTGCTACAGTTGTCATCCCCACGTCTCAACCATACTGCACTTCGTCAACCTTCAAACTTACCCATCGGTTTCACTTCACATCTATGGCTTTCCAGTCCACCCCATCCTCCACGCTTGGCGTTCGCCTTGACCCGTCGGTGTCATGATTTGACAACATGTTGACCTTCGATGCCTTCGCTCCAACTCTGTCGTCTGTTGACCTTAAACATGTCGACTCTCAACCTTCCGCTCCTTCTGTCGACCACATATCGACAGCTCTTGCTCGACTACTTGGCTTCGACAGCCAATCCTCCTTTGCACCAGTGGTCGTCGGAAAACCCCCTGGTCGACTTCTCCTGCCGATCAACTTCGATTGTTTTTCCTAGGCTCTGATGCTCCTGCATCATATATTAATATTATTTAACTTGTCACTAGGTCTCTTCACACTATCACTACCACTATATTCACACTGTCACTGTTACTGTCACTATCACTGCCACTATCACTATCACTGTCACTATCATTGTCATTGTTATTGTCACTGTCTTCACAATCTGCCTTTGATCTCCTTCATAATATTCCTCTGATCTGCTTCATAATCTACCTTTTATCTACTTCATAATTTGTCTATGATCTACTTCATACAATACAAAAACCCTTACTTCCAAAGGGAATATATCTGAAATTATAGCAAACCAATATTTGAAAGTTGTACCCTAGGTACTTCAGTATCTCTACTTCATCACCCCCAAGGTTCACTATATGAAACATCCTAGAACAAAATTTATAGAGAAAATACCAAACTGATCCGTTTAAAGATGATTTCATGATCATTCAGAAACCCTAAATTCCTAAGGTCATATCTCCAAAAATATAGAATACTTGCATCTAAAACTCGTACCACAAGTTGTTCAATCTATCTACTTAATCTCTTCCAAGGGGAATTGATATAGCGAAAATTCCAAATTGACTTGTTTAAAGATGATTTCAAGATAATTGAGAAGCCATAACTTCTCGACATCATATCTCCAAACATATAGCATACCATCATTTGAAACTCATATCACAAGTTCTTCAGGCTCTCTAATTCATCTTCTCCAAAGGGAAATGTATGAATCTTTCAAGAACAAAAGATACAACTAAAATGCCAAGATGACTTGTTTGAAGATGATTTTAAAACCCTAACCTCCCTAGGTCATTTCTCTTAGAATATAGTGAACCAACATCTGAAAGTTTTACCATAGGTACTCATGCATCTTACCTCCATCCCATAAAATTTCAATGGTTTGAATCATCCCAGAACAAAAGTTAGAGCAAGAATTTTGAGATGACCTCAAACATATTTCACAACAAAAGCCCTATAACAAATCATCACAAAATTTCATCTTCCATTGGAATTTCACCCTTCTCCACTTGATATTCCCTTGGAAATTCGTCCCACTAGGATGAAATTCGTTCGTCTTCCTTGGTTGAGTTCAATTGATGTTATTAAAATGACAAATGACGTTCCTCTTATTTATACAAGTGCAAGGTCACTTTTAGTTCACTTTAGGGCCGACTTATAACTTATCATTAATTTTGTCTTCAACATTTTAGGGGGTTCTTCAATGGGTCAATGACTACTTCACCATGGTCATGTGGACACGTCATCGTCACTTTAGGGGCATCTTCCATGGATTTAGGGATTTTCTCCATTTGTGTACAACTCAAAGTGGGCATGTTGACACAACCGCATGTTATCTCATCCTGTGAGGGCCATGCTTAACAACTACGCTATAAGGGGACCACTTTGGAGTTATATACACTTATGCTTGGATTTTGACATCAATGCAAACCTTCTTCAATAAACAGCCTTATGAAATTTGTGTCATCCACCACAACAAACTTCTCAATAGAATCACTAATGACATTGAGTCATTTGGGGGTCGAAAATTCAAGGGGGAGGCAGAGAATCTTTATCTATACAATATTTTTCTCAGTAATTTCCTTTCTCAAATAAAAAATTCGGTACCAAGACTTTAACATAAGCATGTGTTTGTCAAAACACCAAATCATGTGCATAATTTTCTTTGCTTGTTGTTCCTCGCGGAAATCAAAGCCAATCCAACCACATGATAACATGTTTACAATAGGAGAATATCCCACAAGTGGTTTTCAGTTACCATCAATCCATTCTTCTAGAATATTGAGCCCCACTCTTCTCCCGCAGAACTTTCCTATCATGGTTCTACTGAAAAACAAGGGGATATCCATAACATGGATTCCATTTATCGACTACCAAAGCAACATTCCCCCCCAAGATTTGACCACTTTCTTTCGTTTACATAGACCTTGATGGATGTGTAGGGTTGTATTTTTCCATGAAAATCTACAATTAATTGGAATGAATGGATGTGCAGAGTTTTCCATTGCCAATCATTTCATAGGTATTTGGCTAATCATCTTAACTTTGATTTTGTGTTGGTTGTCTTTGTCGGAATATGACGATGAATATTTGTTAAAATCATGATTTTACATTGTTCATATTTAATCTTTGATTGCAGAAATGGATTCAACGCCCTCAAAAAACGTTGGAAAACCAGAGTATGCAATTCTAACAACCAACATATGCAATTTCAACAACTTCAGTCAGATTTTGACCAAACAAATTGTAAAAAAAACCAGTCCAAAACGTACAACATTTAGCTTACACCATTTCATAGTGGTGTAAAAGGTGTAAAGCGTCTCAAGATCAAATCAAATAATAATAAATATATAATCCATTCATTAAAAAATAAGTGTAATCCATAGAATTGAGATGATGATTCTATCAAACCATCAATTATTATGTCCTACACAATGGAACATATAGTGATCGCGACGAGCGATGAATTTGTTTGTACCTAGTCTAAATTTTGGCCAGTGCTAACGTTTAACTATGGTCGTGATTTAATTTAATTTTGGTTAATTTTTAAAATCTAATTATCTATTATTTGAATGAAAATGCAGAGGTTGACACTTTCATTGATTTGTATGCTAGAGGCAACGTCAGGCATACGTCATTATGTTGTACAATGCAGGGACCATTAACTTTTTTATTAATGCTTAGTTCTTGTTGCCATTATCAAATATATCATTTTGTTTGTACATTTTCAACGGAGTGCGTGAACGGGTATAGATTAATTCATTCTGTTCGATAGATATGATGATTCATACTAATTATTGCTATACTCTTACACAACAAATACTAAGAGTCATGAGTTGTGATTTAGTTTGTTGTGTAGAGTAATTTAGAGAAAAAATTAAGGATTTATAATTTAATTAAAGTATTAAAACTTTCGTCTGTGGAGTGATATCTTTTTAAAAATCTTCAAATTTCTAAAGGTTTGATATAATTTCTAGACTATTTTAATGATTTCTAAAGTAAAAAAATTAATTCTAAAGAATTTGGGTGAATCAATTTTGAAAACATAAAAATTGGAAAATCTTTTTATGAAAAAAAAATTAAAACTAATTCATGGACTAAATTGTGCCCCTAAAATTTCGGCTCATAAAGTTGCCATCCAAATGAAACAATAGTTGCCATACGTTATAATGGGTGAGTAGAGTCCATTTATTTTCCATGTCTTCACGCGTGTTGTGATATGGTTAATCTTGATGTGTAGTGCTAGAAAATTCAAAGCGATGATTGTTCTACAAATATTGTGATGCCGTTGATCTTGCTTTTGTTTTTATTTTTGATGTCTCGAGCTTCAAAGAACTTGGCAACCAAGTTTGTTTTATATAATTAAATGTTATACCAAGCGTTATTTATATGTAAATAATGCCAATGATATGTTCAATGTTTTATTCCTGTGATATGGTTAATGTTGTTTTATCTATAATATATTGAAAATGTTGTTTTACCTATAATATATATTGTTTATTTGCTAGTGTGTAGTGGTGGGAACATGGAAACTATGGTTGTTTTACAAAATTAATGTTTCACTAAACACCTTTTATGAATAAACATTTTTTTATTAAGCATTTTTTTTTAATGATAAACAAAGTTATTGTATTGTTAATGTTTTTTCTAAATAAATATTTTGATTTCCTATGTTGGTTTGGACTTATTATATTTTAAATTCTAAATTAAAAAGAGTTATGAGGTGGCAATGCCTCACCCCATTGTTAAAAGGTTGTTTTGAAATTTGGAGACTTAATGTCATTGTTAATAATTTTGATGATGGACTTGGAGAAATTAAGTTCTAAGGGGACATAAATTCACTCAATGACATTTCATCAAGTCATATTCGATTCTCCACATTGATTGGTCTTGGCAATGTTAACACAAAAAATGAAAGAAGGATAATACAAACTGTGAAGAGGCCATCGATATCGACAACTCGCTTTGGAAGGTTTGATAGAGTTGATAAAAGAATGCATTCCAATCTCTTATTTCTTTTGATATTCTCCTAAGATAATTGCGAAGGACACGTTAAAGACAACTTTGGCATTGTCCTGAGCGACCGACTAGGTGTTTTCCCTCAGCAAGACAATTTTGAAGTAATTGCAACCAAATCTTCATGAACTTTCGGAGTGCTTTTTATTGATCTCAGAAAAGGGGAATACATTCTAGAAGGATCTCCATATGCCTCAAGCTAGTTTGTTGAATCGGACAATCATCCACTTTGCAATTAACATCTCCCATCAACTGTATGACTGGGCCGATTGTGGAGTAATAAATTTTATGCCTCTGATGTCCATTTAAAAAGATGCTACATTAAGTCTTATACCTCCGATGAATCACCATGATTAGAAATGGTTCTACTGTATATTGTTGGTTTTCTGTTTCTTTTAATATTTAAGGCGACTCATTATTGTTTTATAGGCTTCAAATATGTGTTAAGTTTTTGGGTGTTATCGGCAAGATAAATTTTATTCCTCATATGTTCATTTAACAAGATGCTACCTTAAGTCTTACACCTTCAATGAATCGCCACGATTAGAGATGGTTTCGCTGATTCTTGTTGTAGGAAATAAAACTAAGACCACAAATGAAGATGTTGGTGATTATAGCTTCGTGAGGTATCCTCATAAAATAATTTAGCCCCCAAAGAATAATAAATAATTATTATTATGTAAGTGTGTTCCTTAAAATGTGCAAAGTTGGTCCCAACAAGATTGTATAATTAGAGCCTAGTGACCTCTCACTCATTTGATCCATCCAATTCTTGCAAAAAGTGAGTTGATCTTATGTGCAAGTGGAGGGCAGAAAAGAGGAGGACAGTATAAGACATTTATGGGGTTTTACCTTTTATCTTGTATTTTGTATCTTGATCTATTTCTCTATGTAAGGAAGGTTGTTGGGTTTTCTTCCCTTGAAAGGTTTCCTATGATAAATTTTTATCTCTTTGTTTCTATGCATGATTATTTTTGAGTGATCTTATTTTGTTTCCACTGCAAATATAGTTAAAGTTTAGTTAAAGTTATTCTGCTTTATTATCTTAAAAAAACTAACATGGTATCATAGCAGTTCTATGGTATCAGAGCAGTTCTGAAAGAAGCCATTGCCGGTGACTGAGCAAGGTTCAGAATCTACAGTTTGCAGAAGGTAAATTTCATTGTGATCTTGCCGAGCGTGTATTGAATTGAGTAATAAGGGTCTTCTGAGTTTCTCCATGAAGATCGATTGAACACTGTATTCCCTTGATTGATGGACGTGAAGTTGAACACATGTTTCTAAGCTGTGTATCTCTATTGGTTTGGAGAGCCGTCGAAAGACGTGATGGAAGTTAAAATCGTGGCTTTTAGATCACAATCGAGTATGGATACATGGATATGGTTGTATATTAGAAAATTATATAAGATTTGATCCCACACGGTTTCAGGGTTTGAAGGCATGCGAATTTGGATCCGTAAATATGACGCCGATGTTGCAAATCAGAGATCGTTGTTTTTACTTCGGAAATCACTGAGTGAATAGATCGTAGAAGCCACAAATCTTGATCCCAACTCCAAGACTAGTCCCATCGAAAGCTCATCCAATCATCTCAAGGCTAAAAATGCTTGTACAGTTTTTATCAATACAATATATTTTTCTCTCAAACTTCTTGTCTATCTCTACGACTACTACTAGGGAATCTACTACGAAAATACAAGGCTCGCGAATGATCTACGAGCAAATGGAAATCCCTCAAGGAAGCGATTTGAGAAAAAAAATCTGAGGTGGAACTAGTACCTTGGGCATGGAATCCGGGCATCATTCGCTGCGTACTAGGCATCATTTTAACGAAACTATAGTGAACCCTATCTGCAAGCTGAAGCAAGAGCTGAAGCGATCTCATGATGTGGTCTGCAGTTTCAAGCGATTTGAAGTGAACTCTTAAACGAATTGAGGCTATTGATTGTAGCAAATAGATTGCCAGTGTTCGTTACCAAGAAAGTAGAGGATCCTTGGTCAAAGGCATAATTAGTCCCCTTCCGGGTTTGAAAGTGTTGGAGACCAAGTCAATTGGACATGATTATATAAATGTTTCAAGGAGATTCAAAGACTAGACTTATGATCGATACCTTCCACCAGAGCTTTAGGTAATCCTGATATAAACAAATAAACAAGTGAAGCTAAGTATTTGTATTTAAATTGTTATTTATGAATGTTTTGAACAGTGGATAATGATATATACAATTCTTTTATGCATTTATATGAGTGGGATTGTCGAGTAGTAAGCTCATACTGTGTCAATGTAATGTTGTGTATGTGAGTAAGCCTATAGTGCTGCACAATTATCCATAATACCCTCGTTGGTGTTAGTCTAGGATGAAACCTCTTTGCCAACATGCAGGGAGTGTGCACGCTCTTGATGGTATGTTCAGGTAGAGATGGAAGGAATCCAGGTAGTTAACCAAGTGTGTTCGGAAATGGATGCATGTTGTGTTTAAGTATTGGCTAAGATGCTAAATTTTCATGAATGGTTAAATGACTATGTGCGTTGTGCCATCATGCATAAGAAATTGTTATTGCATTGAAGTGTCAATATGATTTGATTGAATTTCATGATTATGCAATGTTGTTAACTATTTCACTGAACCTGACTTGTAGGAAAAGACCATATGGTATGATCTACAAGAGGTTTGTTCCGAATAACAAGTGATAATTGTTCAGCAAGAGAACAAGTGACATATGTGAAGATATCATATGCTCAGGAGCAGGAAGCTCAGATGCAGAGGGAACAGGGTGCTATAGCACAAAGGGAGATGTGATGGGCTTGAAGACGAAGTTCTGCAGCATCATGAAGGCATTCCTCCAATATTATCCATGTGACTTGGCTAGGGGAGAATGGTCAAGTGGAAAAGCAGTATCTTCTCCCGAACACCCTATGACGGCGTGGAGAGATTGCTCCTTGTATAATAGGTAGTGTCGTGGCATCGAACATTACCTTAGAGTAGGGAAGTGATTTCTTCTGGACATCCTGTGAAGGGGTGGGAAGATTAGTCATTATTTGCACACACTATCATCCTAGAGCTTGAGCATCGAGCATTCCCTAATGTTGGCCATGAGACTTGGCTAGGGTTGGGTCAAGTGTGGACCTAGTATAACATTCAATCAACCCACAGGTCAAAAGGATCTCATATGGAGATTGATGGTTGGAAGTAGGAGGATCCAACGAATATTGGTCTCTCTCTACTACAGATGTTCATCCTTCTGATGATCATGAGGAATTGCAGAACTTAGTAGCATCTCGTGAGTTCTTTGAAGTTACTTCAGTATAATACTTGAGATATGGGGACCAAATGAAGAACAGTTGATTTCCAGTTGGAATCATGAATTGGTTAGAGCATTACTTATGCTTGAGTGTTTAGATTTGTTCTGTTAGAGAAGTGGCCCATAACTCAACAAGTGCAGGTGGAACACATTTCCAATATTGATTCCTTAATCGTGATGTTGTTCCCCACAAATATAGAGAGATTCATTGACAGATACAGAGGGAGTTAGCCTCTAAGTTCCAGATGAAGGACCTTGACCTGATACGTTATTACTTGGGATTAGATGTGTGGTAGAGACATGATACTATTGATTTTTTGAGGATATTTGGAATGATGGACTATAATTCCATAGCTACACCAATGGTGAAGTTAAATTACTCAATTTTTGAGTCAGAGAACTGGTAAATCCTACCGTGAAAAGACCGCTAATCAAGTCATTGATGTATCTGGATAACAACATACCTGATATTCGCATTACACTCTCGTAAGAATCTGTGCAAATCCATTGTTCAAGATGCATCCATGATGAAACCTTGTATAGGCTGATGGACTAGCCACTGAGCAGTTCCAGAGGGAGAGTATGGTGTAGAGTTATAGAGGGAGTCTGCGACATAGTTCTAGAGGGAGTCTAGAATGATATCCAGTGACATAAAGAGAGAAAGAAGCTCATATTAGGAAACTCACTTGATGAGAGATGACACTAATGGATGAGTGATAGTATCCAGTAGTGTAGCTTGCAGTCGTATGCTCTAGTGCAAAGGGAGTGAGAGGCTCTAGCAAAAAACAAGCAGTTGCAGCACAACATGTGTTGAGATACCTACAAGGTACAGTCATATGTGACTTGAAATATACCGTAGGAGAGGAGATGAGAATGTTGGGATGTGCAACTTTGATTTCCTAGTGTAACAGGAAGCAACTTTCATTAGTCCTTAGCACAACAGAGGCTTGAAGTAATGGAGAATTCCTCCCTCATTGAGAGGGAGTGTTGATGGCTGCAACATCGATGTGACATTATTTGTAAGACAGAGAGGATGGTGTGACTCTCCCTTGAGAGGGAGAGAGAGGGATTTGACTGTTTTATATTATGCTCCTCGATGAAATGAGTTGTAGCATGATGCACCCCGATGGATTGGGTTGTAGCATGGAACTTCTCGATGGACTGAGAAGTACAGTTCAATTATGCTCCTTGACGGACTGAGTTGTAGCATGATGATCCCCGACGGAGTGGGTTGCAGCATGACACTTCACAATAGACTAAGAAGTGCAGTTCACTTATGCTTCTTGACAATTGAGTTGTAGCATGATGCTCCATGACAGATTGGGTTGTAGCATGACACTTCTCGACGGTGTCACGTCCCCTCCCATTGTTCCCGAGCAAGGGAGAGAACATGACACTAAAACTAGGCATCTAGCCCCATGAATATTAACAAAATTCATTGAAGATAAAAGGACATATGCAGATGTATAAATGTAAGAAACACAACGGAAGTAAATTCAACTACACATCTAGCATGCATTCAACATATTCATCATAGTCATCAAATAAAGGCATTACAAAATTAACACAAGAGAGTACTTATCTTGAAACAAACTAGTCCCGAGCAACTGGCTATGCAACTGCAACGTTCCACCCAATCATAGGCTAGTTGTTCTCATCAATATTTCAGCACAACTGCCACCCTCGAGCTGGGCATGATTTCTCCAAGGAAAAAGGGAACAACAGACTCACACATAGCCAAATATACACCAAAATCATCCAAGCCAATCCACAGTTGGGTTTATCAGGCTGCTAAGACAATGGAAGGGAATGAATTGCTAAGCTAGTGAGCTCAACGATAGAGCTACGAATACCTCTACAAGATCTATCTAGCTTGGTACCTAGAATACCCACACACCCAACACAAGGAAGTATTCCCTTCACTACTACACAGTCCCTCGAGCCATACCTTCCATTCTAGTGCTCTTCAAGGTGTGCATAGAACAATAGCCAACCCTTTTGATCTTTCTGTGAGGTTACTCTCTTCACTAGGTTTATCAAGCCAATTCTGGTCTTCTTCCACTCCTAATTTCTTACTCAAAAGCTCAAACCAAAACATGGGTACACATAATAGCAAAACACAAGTGTTGGGCATGAAGAAAAACGTTTTGATAGTGAGATGCCCAAAATGGGGTTTCCATGAGTTCCCAAAATCGTGGGAAACCGAAAAAGAAATGTTAGATGGGGGAATCAACCCTAGGAGAGAAAATTCGATTTCGCAAAACGTTTATGGGCATTCAAGGGGCAGAAATGACCTTTATAAACCCTCAAATCATGACTCTCCTCCTCCCAACCACTATGCAACACAAAAACAAATTCCCAGCTATGGAAAATGATGGAAAATGATGGAGAACATGAATGAAAACGCCCCAGCTATCTCAGACTGCATGAGGGAGAAAAAGAACAAGGGTAAAGAATTGCTTCGGCACCATTTCGTGGGTGTTTTCATGGCCAATAAGCCAAAATACGATTTCTTGGATTGATTGCTTTCCCATACACGAAATTGGCTGCCATACCTCTCCATTCCCAAGGCATTAACTACCTCAACCAACTCTTGGAAGAATTAAATTATTGGGTGGATAAGTAAAAAAGGGTAGTTGAGGGTTTATGGTTTTTTCTCATTGACACTTGGATTGACACTATTGGCTCAAGGGTTTGAATATTTTTCCTCCCTATTCCTTGTAAAAAGCATGCCCTCATCTCTTGTTGCATTGCATAGATAGTTGTGGGTATTTCATTAAAATTCATATTTACATGATGTCTTGATTTCTATTATGCGTGGCTAGCATGAGAACCATGTGCATCGATTTTTAATTGCCGATACATAAAACGCTAAATCGATGGAGGGTCCTTGGCCTTGAGCTCCTCACCATGATTTAATAACGTTATTTACATCATTTACAATTTTAATGCAATATGGTCAAAATCGGGATATTACATTCCCCTCCCCCTTAATTTAGCATTGTCCTCGGTGCTCTTCAAAATTGAACAAAAATGGATATGCCACTCTCATGGCATCCTCCAGCTCCCGTGTAGCCTCATCGGGACCGTGGTGCTTCCATTGCACCTTTACCTGTCCGATGGCTCGGTTCCAAAGCAATGTTAGATTCTTGTCTAGGATGTGCAATGGCTCGGTTTGGAACTCTTGCTCGAGTTCCACCTGGATCACATCCCAATTAATCACATGGCTAGGATAATGTACATATTTCTTAAGAAAAGAGACATGAAAAAAATTATGATCTATAATGCTAGTAGGCAATGCAAGTCTATATGCAACTGGCCATATTATTTCAAGCACTTCAAACGGACCACAATATCTAGGTGATAGCTTGGCACAACTCCCAAGCTTCAAGGAACTCTTCCTTGGCCTCACTCTAAGATAAACATGATCCCCAACATTTAATTCCCTATGCACTCGATGCTTATCTACATAGATTTTCTGTCTATCTTGGGTTGATTTTAAATTATGCCTGATCTTTGCAACCTCTTGTTCCATTTCCTTAAACAATTTTGGCCCAAGTACAATTTTGTTCACCAAATTATCCCAAGTCACTGGTGTTCTACACCTTCTATCATACAAAACCTCATATGGACTCTTGCCCAATGATGCTTGCTGCCCATTTTTATATGCAAACTATACCAAGTGTAGATAATCCTCCCACTTGGATGGTTTTTCCATTACATACATGCGAACCATGTTCACAAGCACCTGATTTACTCTTTTTGTTTTCCCATATGTTTGAGGGTGGTATGCGATACTAAAGTTCAACTGCGTACTCAAATCTATGAAAAGACCTTTCCAAAAATTTGGAGTGAACTTGGTATCCCTGTCAGAAATTATTGCCTTAGGGAATCCATGCAATCTGAAAATTTTCTTCATGAAAATATTTGCAATGGCATCGGCTTTATATGTGGACTTAACCAGTATAAAATGTGTTTCCTTTGTTAACTTGTCCACCACAACCATGATGGAATCATGTTGTCTCATAGTGATTGGCAACCCTGTAATAAAATCCATGGAAATTACTTCCCATTTCCATTCCGGAATTGGGAATGGATGCAATAAACCTACTGGGTGTTGGTGTTAAACCTTCACCTGTTGACATTTCATGCAATTAGAAATGTTTTCAGCGATGTCCTTCTTCATCCCTGTCCAAAAATATTGTTTTATTTCTGTAGCAACTATTTTTCTGATATCCTGGGTGACCAAAGTATGGAGTTTTATGGATTTCTTCCATAACAATCCTCCTCAAATATGCCACATTTGGAATATAGACTATTTTTATAAGTAAGAAGTCCATCTCCTTCCAAATTATATCCTTCATACTTCTTTCCAAGGTCCTGCTGCTGCAATTTTTCCTTTATCTGCACATACACTTCATCCTCCATAATATGGTTAGCAATATGTTGCCTCAAATCTGGTTGGCAAGTACTAAGCGCTGCCACATGCATTTCATGTACTTTCCTGCTAAGTGCATCATCCACCTTGTTTTCTTTCCCTTTTATGTGTTTGATTTCAAAATCAAATTCACACAAAAATTCCAACCATCTAGCTTGCCTAGAATTTAAAGTTGGCTTCTCAAACAAGTATTTCAAACCACAATGGTCTGTCCTTAGCTCAAATTTCCTGCCCATTAAGTAATGCCTCCATATCTTTAAAGCATGTACTATGGTTGCAAGTTCTAAATCATGAATAGCATAGTCCTTCTCATGCTCCTTCAACTTTCTTGACTCATAGCATACCACGTGGTTGTTTTGCATAAGAACTCCTCCAAGTCCTTGCTTGCATGCATCGGTACACACCACAAAGTATTTTTCGGGGTCCGCAATTTTCAAAATTGGTGCACTCGTAAGAAGATTCTTCAACCGTTGAAAGCTTTCCTCACATCTTGGTGTCCATTCAAACTTTATCCCCTTCTTTTGCAAAGAAGTGATTTAATGTGCGACCTTGGAGAATCCTTCAATGAACCTCCTATAATACCCAGCAAGTCCTATACAGGATCTCACATTTGTCACATTCCTTGGAGTTGGCCAATTCATGATGGCTTCAGTCTTCTCAAGGTCCACATATATTCCTTCGTCTGAGATAATGTTATCCAAATAATGAATTTCTTTATAAAAGTCACATTTTCTCAACTTTGCATACATCTTATGCTCCCTTAGCAATTGCAATGTCATTCTCAAATGTTCTTCATGCTCTTCTTCATTCTTAGAATAAATAAGAATGTTGTCTAGAAAAAAAAGAACAAACTAGTCCAAATATTTGCTAAAAACACTATTCATGAGACACATGAATGTGGCTGGTGCATTTCTGAGACCAAATGGTACCACCAAAAACTCATAGTGCCCATACCTTGTTCTAAAGGTTGTCTTATGAATATATTCCTCTTTGATTCTTACCTGATAGTAACCAAACCTCAAGTCAATCTTTGCTCCTCTCATTTGATAAAAAAGGTCATCAATTCGAGGTAATGGGTATTTGTTCTTCACAGTGACTTTGTTCAACTGCCTATAGTCAATACATAACCTAAGTGTTCCATTTTTTTTTCACAAATAGAATAGGTGCTCCCCACGGGGACACACTTAGCTTGATATATTTCTTTTCCAACAACTCTTGTAATTGCATTTTCAATTCGAGCAATTCCGGTGTACTCATCATGTAGGGTGTCTTGGACACTGGTGCAGCTCCCAACACAATGTCAATTGTAAAATCAATGTCTTTCTTTGGAGGGATTCCCGAAATCTCATCAGGAAAAAAATCCCTGAATTCTTGTAATAAAGGATAGTCTTCCAACTCAAGAGTTTCATTTTCCGTTGCCTCCAAAACATGGGCTGCATAAAATTGGAAACCCTTCCTACAGAACTTCTTCAGCTGCGTGGCTGAAACCTCTCTAACATAAATCACCTTTGGAATGCCTTTTACAACCATTGTGTTTCATTCTTCATCCATGCATTCAAATGTCTTGTTATAGTAGTCAAGTTTAACCTTGTGTGCCTCTAACCAATTCATTCCAATGAGAATATCATAGGGACTAAGTGGCAAAATATTTAGATTTGCATAAGTGAATGGCCCATCCATCTCTAATGGACATTTTTCTACGATTTCACTAACTTTTCTCTTGTTTTCAGTGGCTAGTTGAACTAACCATGATTTATTATGCTTTAATTTCTTAAAAGCACAAATCTCAACAATTTTAGGGGTGATATAATTGTGAGTAGATCCAGGATCAATCAAAATATAAAAAGATTTCTTAGCAATCTTACCTTCAACTTCAACAACAGTTGATTGATGATTTTCTTGGCAGTCCTCTAGTGATGCATAGATTCTAGGGATGGTCCTCGCCACTTGACCCACAGTTTCATCTCCTTGTATGTTGTGAAATTGATTTACATTCTCATTCCTATGTGGACAGTTCCTAAGCACGTGGTCCCCTCCACATCCCCAACATTGAAGTGGTTCTCTTGGCTCCTTTGGATCTCTTGGCTTGTCTCCCATGATCCTAGTTGGCTTAGTCACAACCTGTGATGGTTGCCTTTGCTGGTTTCTGAGATGAGTAGGTTTGAAACCCTTCCTCCTTTGGTCAAACTTCTCATTTTTCTTATCCTTCCATGCCTTCTGGAAACCAGGTTTTATTTTGTTTTGATAATAGCAATACTTGGCCTTCCTTGTTGCCTCCTCTAGAATTCAAGGTTCATCAAATTCAATCCTATCTTTATATGACTGAGGTATCCCACTTAGAAAACACTGAATTTTCACCTTATCATCTCGAATATACCTGACATACCTCAGCAGCTCCAAGAATTTGTTCGCATATTCTTCCATGGTCAATTGTCCCAATTTCATCTCATGGAACTCTTTGATCTTATCATCATAGTACCTATCAGAGAGGTACTTTTGCTTGAAATATTTCTTGAATTTCTTCCACACAATATTTATTTCATTGATCTTTTTCACTTGCCTAATGTGATCCCACCATATAGATGCTCTTCCATTCAAGTTGAATATGGATACCCTTGCCTTCATATTTCCAGAGTAGTCTTGAACTTGGAAATACTTTCTCATCCCAAGAAACCAAGCTTCAGCTTCTTGACCAAACTTTACCTCTCCATCAGTTGTAGGAGGTTTTGCTTTCTTAAATTCCCCATGTGAATTGTTCTTGTAATGTCTCTTCCTCTTACTCTTGTGAGATGAAGAGCTTGAACCCTCAATGGATTCTTCAGAGTCAGATGATCCACTAGAAGAGATTTCTGGAGTATATGTTATGTCTTTAGAAACTATTCTTAAGCTATTGGACCTCTTGCGGGAATTTCTCCTTGAACTAATCCGAATCCTTTATGGATTTGCTCACTGATGCCCATATGTAATTTCCCTTTGGATGTCTTTCAAACTCTGCAGCATGGATGCATTTAACTGATTTTGTTCTTCCTAAGCTTTAATCATCCTTTCATTATCTTCCCTACAACTTTGCAACTCCACCCTTAGGCTCCTCATGGTGGCTGCAATATTTAGGGGAGTCTCTTGATTTCTTCTCCCATTAGATTTTGTTTCAACATTCTCAACTTGTATGTTCTCCCCCATGGAATTTGTCTTAGGCTCATAGGGATCTTGTGCATCATCCATGATGTTGATCTTCTTGGCCCAACCAAGACCAAAATTGTAACATCCCCAAATTTCATCAAAATTTAAAAAATTTCTAAGCGGTCTATTCGCCATTAAATGCTATGCAAAAGTATACAAGTGTATGTTCATCATCTTTAATTATTATTTACATATTTCTTAAATGCGATATTTTGTTTATTTTATAGGCCGTCTTTAATAAATTTTAATTGTCTTAACGACAATTAAAATAGTTATGCATTCCTATGTTTATAATTAATATGGTACTAAACATAATACGACATTTAGTTAGCGGAAACTCTACGATATTATGACAGTATAAATACTTTGTTCTTTTATTGATGGCGCTATTATGATATTCATGAATCCGATAATTACTGTTTTTTTCCTTAATTCATTGAAGTAGGATCTTTATTAATAATTATATTTCAGTGTCAGTATGAACTATTAATGTATAAAGTGTATATGTTGATGTTCGATGATCAATGTCTTATCTTTGTAACATGTTTCTGGTTAGTTATACTGTTAGTTGGCTTCCATATTTAAGTCGTAATACTATGGATTTTACTAGCTGATTCTATTTAACTCTTCTTATTGACAAGAGATTACTGCAGTGAACTTGAGGCTTACTTAGCTTAAAGCTAATGCATGTTATCAATCACTTTGTACAGGTTACAGGTTTCATTTTTTTTTTTTAATCTTAGTGAGAGTTTAATAATTGCATGTTTACCTTTAAACCTTCAAGGCAAAGGATATACCATATACTAATGTTTTAAAGTTTGGTGAGGAGTTATGGTCGATGGTGCCTAGCCAAACTCGATAGTAGAATAATTTAGAAGGTCCTAAACTATGAAAAAGGTGGTGGCTAATTTCCATACAATGGTCATGATCCACGATGAGTATTTCGAACACGAACTATAGGCTCGTGGGTATAAATTTCGGGCTAATGGATGACAGGTCAAGTCATTAATGTGACCATGTGAACCAAGTTAATACTTCCTACGCATAACAAAAACCCTGTTGATACGAATTGGGGTTTGGTCTTTTTGCCAAAATGGTTGTTTCTGCGTTGAGAAGGAGGGTTGAGCCTCTCTCGGCAGCAATGGTTGTTGGGAAACTAAAGCTCCACTCGTTGAGTTAGTTTGGCACTGTGAATGTTGGGTCGTGCGACTTTAGGTTTCCCAACCTGCATTGGAGTTCTACTGCGAGGTTTTCTTCTCGGGTTGGGCTCCAATCCTGCGAAGGTAACTTCTATACATTAACATGTTTTTTTTAATAGTTTGTGAGTTTGCTTTGGCCACTGAAGGCGTTCATATTTTGATCTTGATTCAGTTGTGTTGGAAGGAGTAGTAAACAAGTTCCTTAGTCTTGGAAGAACGAGAGAAGGAAACTAGTTCCACTGGTTGTGAGACCACGATAAGTCTCGGGTTCATCCAAATGATACCTCTGTCAACACTCTTTGGGCTGTTTGTTATCTCATTGCTCTTTCCCAGTGTATAATCGTTTCTAGAGTGGCTACGAGGCCGCTTAGGGAAGCATTGTTGTGTTAGGTAGTTTTCTTTTCATAACCCGAGTTGGGGTTTCGTCTATCAGTGATAAAAGGGGAGTTCGTTACGGGATTTATTAATATGGAGTACCCTCGGTCTCCCAGAGCAGTATGACTACGAATGTAAAGTTTTTGATAAAGGAAATACAATGATTCTCTTGTTTTGATATTTTGTTTTTAAGTTCCCGTGTTAAAGTTGTTCATGTTTCACTCTCGGCTTCCTGTCGGTTTATCTTTTAAATCAAAGATTTGATTTTTGCTTTGTTTTGGATACCAAGCCCAAACTTATAACTCTGTTGGTAAATAATGTCTGTGCTTCTTTGATGGTTTCCAGTTATAGATGTGGTTTATAGGGTTAAGCCCTAATCTTGTCATATTATAAATTTTATGCTGCTGGTTCGATGGTTAAAATATTACAGGGTTGAACCCTAATCCTGTTATAAGTTTTAAGTTTTATAATTGAGAATCTACGTTTTAATACCTAAGTCTGGGTGAGTTATCTAAGTTGAGACTCGAGCCTTGACCTCTGTAAGAAAGCATTTTTCCTCATTACTGATATTTCGATTGTATTAGTTTGTTTCTTGTTATTTATAATTTGGTCAATGGATACTTAAACTATTTGTATTTTAAAATTGATTGATACTGTGTAATTTCGGTTCATAATATTTCAATGAACACTCGGGTGAGTCCTCATGGTCTCGAACTCACGTCTTGCATTACTTCTACAGATTTACAAAGTTCGGGTTGCATTTATATACGATAATAAATTTATGCATGGGCGTTCCCTCTATCAAGGCTCGAACCCGTGGCCTTTTGTTTATCCTGATTAATGAAAAGGTTAAAAGTATAGGGTTTGACCCTTGGTATATCCGATATTGGAATTTGAAAGTATATATTTTATCTTATTAGTTTGTAGAGATATTAATTAGTTTCAAAACGAACCCTTAATATAATTTATCAATTGTGAAAATTATTCATATAATGTGTTCCTCCATAACTATATTTGATTCAGCATAGTTATATATATAATACTCTGTGTGAAATACTTATATTAATACTATGTGATTATACGATGTATCATGTTTATTCTTTTGAATGAGATAGTCTTTGATTATTAAACTATTTTGCAAGGTTTACAACTCTAATTGGTTTATAGTTCTATACGAATACATAAGATGTATTAAATATAAACTTAGTTTGCTATTTATTAATATACTATTATATATCTGAATGCTTTGATACGTAAATAATAACTCTGTCTATTTATAAGTTCTATATTGATTCGATAGAGCAATTCTGTTTATATGCCATGCATGTAAAATCTAGGGTTATATGTTTTATTGCAGTAAAAGAAAACCTATGTGATCTCTTACTGTTTAATTTAGAAATAAACAAATATATAGATGTACTATAGAGAACAATGATAATGAAATCTGAAACTGATATATTGTACAGTGTGAAAATTTTGTTTTAAAAGAATAGTAATACATATAAAATTTATTCTATTTTGAAGTGTAGAATACTGCTATTTTCAGATTATTTTACCTAGGTTAATTAAACTCTTCATGTACTAGAGTACATCACCCTAGGTTGGAAGGAAAATTACAGGAAGAGATTTATTCATTCATCTCTATCATCTATTCATTCATTCGATTTATAGAAATAAATTATCAGTTTCGAAAATCAGATATTTAAAACAGCAAACTGATAACAAAGAAACATTGGAAACTTTAATAACATATTTATACAGTTTGCAAAATAAGAATTAACAGCCTAAGATAACTAACACAGAAAACAAGTAGAACCTGGGAACTTGTTAGGGTGGAAAAACACCCAAAGAGGCCTGTTCCTCCCAATCTTCTTGAGATAAGCAGCCAAGTTTACTTGCTCTTTGGACCCCCGAGCATGTTCACCGAACCACTAGGACGAAGTCTCTGTGTAGAATCAAGGCACTCAGGTTGTACTTCATCAATCAATGGAGACTTGCATACACACCTCCAATATGTACTTCAGCAATCAATGGGGACTTGCATACATATCACTACCTCTTCCCTAAGCAGGAAAACTATAATGTCCCTAAAATCGTAAGAAAAAAAAATTTCTACTTCCTGCTAAATTTCCTAACATAGATTATACATTTATGAAATTTTCCTACAGTGATGTGAACAGTATTGGTATTTGCATTTTCCATTTCAATGTGTTAAGAAAACTTCTAACAAAGTAACTTTTATCGTTCAAACTCTTGTGCGGAAGTAATTTAGGATGAACATGTGGGTGTAAGGTTTTGCCATGCCATAATACTAGCAGTCTCTATTTTGCTTACTTGATTTAGATGTATGTTTGAAATGTCAATTGTCTAATGTCAATTCTCAAGTATGATGAACCTGATGAGGGAAGTTGAAACACCCTGAATCTTTGGGGTTTGATTAAACACTTCTGGTGGAGTCGCCGAGAGGTCTGTAATGTCCCTTGTTAGGAATTTTATTAAAATGGCAATTTTCCACTTTTTTTCCCTAGTTCGACCTTTGACTAGTTTGATCTCTAGGTCCCAAATTTGCCCCAAATGATTTCAAATCTTCTGAGAAGGTATATGAATGAGATTAGAACATAAATATGTGTTTTAAGGATGCCTTTGGACCTTTAAAATACTTCTGCAAATACTCTTTCAATTCTGGCCAATGTAGGGAACTTTACTAGTAATTTGCCTTTGACTAGTATTGGTCTCTATGTCTCGAATTGACTCCAAATGCCTTCAAATATTCAAGGAAGGTGTATGAATGATATTAAGACTTGAATATGATTTTCAGGGATGATATATGGCCACCAAAATACCTCTGCAAACTCTCTTAAGATTCTGGACCAAGTATGCAATTTTACTAGTAATTTGGGGTTCAAATCCCCCTGGGGTAAGTATTGAAAATGGCTTCCCAAATGCCTCCAAAGCCACTCAAATTTCTGAACAGAGGTAGGGAATGTATTAAGGATGTTATTAAGGTATCATGTGCACCATTAATTGATTATTATATCTGTTCCAACCCTCTCCCATTCAACTGCAAAAATCACCAATTCGACCCTTGGGGAAATGGCACTATTTCTTCTCCCAGTGCAATTAAACTAAGTAAAAATACTTCAAATGCTCAAGTACAGTACATGAAACTTGTAGAAGACATCCATGGAATTATATTGACCACAAATATATCAGAGAATCATCCATCCATTCGAAATCATCATCAATACATTGGCTCACAACAAGGTAGTGGGGAAATGGCATTGTTCTTCCATTAAAAATGAGATTTATACATTTCTACTTGGAATTTCGATCTGAAAATTTTTGGAGATGAAGAACAGAGTATTTAATTCATATTACAAAATAAATAGGGCATTAAAAGCTCCCCCAAAGAGTACAATAGCTCACCAAAAACGCCCTCCCTCAAGGATCAAGAATATGCCATCAAAACCGGAAATGGTTGAAGGAGTGAGCTGCAATAGAAGAAACCATGAGCTGCCCTGTAGCTTACACCTGCAAATAAAGACTCCATTAAAGCTCCAAATGAAAGGTCTGAATGGCCTTTCCAATTACCAACTTGGATGGGAATCTTTCACCCTCGAAATTGGCTAAGGCAAGAAACTAGTCATCCACTAGCTCTCCCTCTTCACAAATGCAATTACAAATTCTACAAATGATCAAAATCTGGTTTCATTCTTTGTTATTGACATTTATAAAGTTCTAATGGCCTCCATGGGTCGAATTCCTTCCAAGAGACTCATGCCAACTCAAGTTGGGAAGAGATTCCAAAGAACGCCACTTGTACAACAATTCCTAGTCTCCCACTTCCACCAAATCACATGTGGAAGCATCTTAGCTGCCCTAACACCCTTGAGCGCCCTCTTGGAGTCTATTTTTAGCCCTGACATGTCATATATGTCATATGTCAGCCTTCAGGTCTGATTTGTGTCATAGGTGTCATAGCATCTTCATCATTGTTGTCATAGAGCTAGGGAATCTAGCCCAAGTGTCTCACTAGCTCCAAATTGCCTCTTCCTCTTCCATGGGAGTTACTCTTCCTCTATATTTCGACCTTGGATGAGTTATACCATGAATAATACCTTTTGGACTTCCCCAAGTATGTTACCATTCACCTTGAATTCGAATTGGTGAGAGAATGATGCCAAATGTAGTGGGGAAATCTAGCCATATGTGGGTCCCACTTCCTCCATGTGTCTTCATGATGAAATGCCACTTTGATTTTCACTTGTATATATTTATTTATCTCCTTCATTAAATATGTATGCCATTCTAATGTTCAAACATCATTTATTATCCCCATTATTCCAAATCCCAAAGCTTCCACCCCAAACCTAGGAAACTAGTAATTTCCTCCTTGGCAATTATTTGACCTTTAGCATCAATTTGACAAACTCTAATGAATAGGGCCAATGTGATTAGGCCATTTTGACCCAATACCAAATTTGGGACATGACAAATCATCCCTTCCCAATATTGCTTGTCCTCAAGCAATTTCAAACATGGGTGTTGAAGAACTTGCTTTCTGTATAATTCTTTGAAGTTGCCATTGAATTGCCAAACCTTGAGTCTTTGAGTTTCCATGAAGATCTTAGAGAGGAACCACCATGCTTGCTGCTGCACTACTCTGATAAAAATCACTTTATTAAGTGGGAAATCCATCTCCCATACTTCTTGTTTCCCCTAAAAAATTGAAACCAATGAGATAAAAATTATTCCAGGGTCCCATTGCTTGTATTGCACCCCAACAATGAAGAGTGCTCTCCAACCCACACCATCAGATAAAATGATTCCTGGATCCCATTTTCTTGTATGCATTCTTCCAAACATCATGAGTACAAAATATATGTCATCAAAGTACATAACTACATAATGAAAATGTACATCAAGGAGGTGCTTCATCAAAGAATCATGAAAGTGCTTGTACCTCCAAGCAAGTAGACCACGATTTTCCAAGTGCATACAAGCTTCAAGTGACCAATCAAATCTGCTCCAATGACATAGGTGAGGATCCCATGTCCTATAATGCTGCTCCAAAAGGATGTGATATGCATCAAAATATTCAACCATGTATTCTTTCATCCAAGAAGTGAATGAAGAATCTCCACTAAAATCTGAACCAAATAATGAGCAGAAAAAACAAGGAGACTTCCAATGACTCAAAGAAGTCTCACCCATACATCCACAAATGTGAGAATCATAAAGATGTAACAAAGTATGTGGCTGCCAAAAAAAATGTTCTCCCATCATAAATCTATTCACCCAAGTGTTGGATGAAGTTCCTCTAACATCAAATGAACCTAGTGTTGAGCAAGAAAAACCATGAGTCTTCAAGTGACTCAAATCCATATCATAGGTGCATCCATGTAGATGTGAATCATCATAAAGTGACAAATTATGCTGCTGCAAATGTGAATAAGAATGTGCTCCAACCATATCATCATAAAAAGTAAATCTAGGAGTTCCATACTCCTCATGTGGCACCATCAAAAAGAACCCTTTCACCCATACTTCATTGAGACTAATGTTGCAAAACATGGAATTGTAGGATGTAGGAGAATGAACCAAATCACCCAAATGATCAAAAAGTACATAAGTTTCATCATGGGAAGGATCCATATGGGTAGTATCATGCAGCTCCTTCAAAAGTGTGAACTCTTTGTCATAGTTTGGTTCCAGTGTAGATGAATCATGCTCTTCTTTAAAAATTCCATAACCTTCATCAAGAGGCAATTCAAATTCCTCTTCCACCAAATAAAGTGTTTGGATCTCTTCAAGTTCATCTTCAACCACATCAAGAACATTCAAATTTTCACATTTCTCATGATCCACCATGTCATGAGAATCCTCCAAACAATCTACCATTTGACAATCTGAAACATAGGAGGAAAAACAAGTATCTTGCAACCTTTCAAGAAGTTGCTCATTTTGAATTGTGAGCTTATGAATATCCTCATTATTCTTCAAGTATGCATCATGTAACAATTCATTAAGCTCAAACAAATGGTTTCTATCAAAAAGCAAAGACATGAAATTACCTTTGATGTGGCACATTGCTCTTTGAATCTTCTCCATGCCTTCAAGGAAGGATGTTTCCTCCAATGAAGTAACTCTCCAACAAGAATTTGACACCAATGCTTGAGTGTCATGGAGAATGCTAAGGGACTCTTGGATCTTCTTTTCATTCATCTTTAAGGACCCTTCAAGAAAATGAGGCTCTTGCAAATGAACCTCCTCATCTTCTTCATTTTTTCTTGGACCAACTTCATGAAGCTCAAGTGGTGATGGAGAAGTTGATCTTGGTTCTTCTTCAAATGCTGCAAGGTCTTCATTATCATGCTTAATGGAACTTGGGCTTGCAGCAACACTTTCAAAAGTGATCTCTATGTCACCAACATAGAGGTGTGAGCACCCATCAGTAGGTACTCCTTCATAGTTTAAGCATCCATCAGTAGATGCTCTTTGGTTCATGTCTAAGCTAGAAGGTGTCTCGAAATGATCTTCCATATTTTCAATAGAATCTTCTTCATGATCTTGTGATGTCTCTTCCTTTTGCTCCTTCAAGCAAGCTGATGCATTTTTCCCCTTGGTTTCCTCAAAATCAATAATTTTTTCCACAAGTTCGATAGAAAACAATTCGAATCCTTCCTTAAGTTGCTTGGTCATATCTTCAAATATTGTTTTCATAATTTTTATATGCTCCTCACCATCATATGAGGCTCCCTTTTCATCCCTAGTCATAGTTTCCTCAAAAAATTTGCTCTTCTTCTCCTACTTTTTTTTTCTTCAACAAAGGCACTTTTGGTTTCAATATCTAATGGTGGTACCTGAATTATTGTCCTCATGAATATTATACCACATCAGGTGCCAAGATCATGCTCTGATACCACTGTAATGTCCCTTGTTAGGAATTTTATTAAAATGGCAATTTTCCACTTTTTTTCCCTAGTTCGACCTTTGACTAGTTTGATCTCTAGGTCCCAAATTGACTCCAAATGCCTTCAAATATTCAAGGAAGGTGTATGAATGATATTAAGACTTGAATATGATTTTCAGGGATGATATATGGCCACCAAAATACCTCTGCAAACTCTCTTAAGATTCTGGACCAAGTATGCAATTTTACTAGTAATTTGGGGTTCAAATCCCCCTGGGGTAAGTATTGAAAATGGCTTCCCAAATGCCTCCAAAGCCACTCAAATTTCTGAACAGAGGTAGGGAATGTATTAAGGATGTTATTAAGGTATCATGTGCACCATTAATTGATTATTATATCTGTTCCAACCCTCTCCCATTCAACTGCAAAAATCACCAATTCGACCCTTGGGGAAATGGCACTATTTCTTCTCCCAGTGCAATTAAACTAAGTAAAAATACTTCAAATGCTCAAGTACAGTACATGAAACTTGTAGAAGACATCCATGGAATTATATTGACCACAAATATATCAGAGAATCATCCATCCATTCGAAATCATCATCAATACATTGGCTCACAACAAGGTAGTGGGGAAATGGCATTGTTCTTCCATTAAAAATGAGATTTATACATTTCTACTTGGAATTTCGACCTGAAAATTTTTGGAGATGAAGAACAGAGTATTTAATTCATATTACAAAAGAAATAGGGCATTAAAAGCTCCCCCAAAGAGTACAATAGCTCACCAAAAACGCCCTCCCTCAAGGATCAAGAATATGCCATCAAAACCGGAAATGGTTGAAGGAGTGAGCTGCAATAGAAGAAACCATGAGCTGCCCTGTAGCTTACACCTGCAAATAAAGACTCCATTAAAGCTCCAAATGAAAGGTCTGAATGGCCTTTCCAATTACCAACTTGGATGGGAATCTTTCACCCTCGAAATTGGCTAAGGCAAGAAACTAGTCATCCACTAGCTCTCCCTCTTCACAAATGCAATTACAAATTCTACAAATGATCAAAATCTGGTTTCATTCTTTGTTATTGACATTTATAAAGTTCTAATGGCCTCCATGGGTCGAATTCCTTCCAAGAGACTCATGCCAACTCAAGTTGGGAAGAGATTCCAAAGAACGCCACTTGTACAACAATTCCTAGTCTCCCACTTCCACCAAATCACATGTGGAAGCATCTTAGCTGCCCTAACACCCTTGAGCGCCCTCTTGGAGTCTATTTTTAGCCCTGACATGTCATATATGTCATATGTCAGCCTTCAGGTCTGATTTGTGTCATAGGTGTCATAGCATCTTCATCATTGTTGTCATAGAGCTAGGGAATCTAGCCCAAGTGTCTCACTAGCTCCAAATTGCCTCTTCCTCTTCCATGGGAGTTACTCTTCCTCTATATTTCGACCTTGGATGAGTTATACCATGAATAATACCTTTTGGACTTCCCCAAGTATGTTACCATTCACCTTGAATTCGAATTGGTGAGAGAATGATGCCAAATGTAGTGGGGAAATCTAGCCATATGTGGGTCCCACTTCCTCCATGTGTCTTCATGATGAAATGCCACTTTGATTTTCACTTGTATATATTTATTTATCTCCTTCATTAAATATGTATGCCATTCTAATGTTCAAACATCATTTATTATCCCCATTATTCCAAATCCCAAAGCTTCCACCCCAAACCTAGGAAACTAGTAATTTCCTCCTTGGCAATTATTTGACCTTTAGCATCAATTTGACAAACTCTAATGAATAGGGCCAATGTGATTAGGCCATTTTGACCCAATACCAAATTTGGGACATGACATAAGGTGTGAATAGGGGAAAACATATGGACTTACTTAGCAATTATGCTAACGCCTATCTAAATGTTGTCTTTTATGGAGGTGTCCCTTGGTTGCCATATGGTTGCAACTATCCTATGTAAAAACTCTAAAAGTGGAACCACCCTTATGCTATCATGAAGGAGTGGAGAACCTTGTTTGTTTGTATTAATAAACTAAGGGTATTGCACCCACACGACTATACTACATAGTTTGATAAATTGTATTGGAGACACAACGTGGTAGTTGAAAGCATTAATATCACACATGGTTATCACATGGCTTTGGCCAGCTAGACTAAGTCTTTTAGCAAAGGTTACACCAAAGTTTTACAAGTCGTGGTTTCACTTGGTATGTTGGCTGCGAGGGTTTTAGCTCTGTTTGATGTGGTTACGCCTGGCCTGAGCTACGCTCATGTCCAGGGTAGGGTTTGGAGATCATGACTGTGATGCAGAGGTTATCCCACAGGGAAAATGTGTCCATGCTTTTGTTGTTAATACTTCTCCTCTCATTTCTAGTTTTAAGAACTGCTTCAGACCCTAACTTCTTTTCGCTTTCACACACTAACAGGTATGGTGGTTCTCAGCGTGGCTAGAAGGGGAAGCAATACGAATTGTGCCAAGCATTTAGACTGGTAAGTCCCGGGTTCCTTCAATCCTTCACCCTATCTGTCTCGGTGGTTTTGGAGAAGGGTTAGAGGAGTTTGTATTGGGGAGATTCGTGATGCCTTTGGCTCACTTGGACTTAGAATCTCCAGGGAAGTCGCCTTTGGCTTGACCCGGTGTTTGGTATAATGTTGTAATAAAATTTTGATGGGTGAAACTACTGAGGACTTTTATGCTTTCAACAATGTTTGGTAGTTTTGGTTTTGGTTGCTTTCACTGTACTCATACCTATGTAAATGTGGGTTTTGGGAGGGTATTCTCCCCTGTACGTATTCATGGAGCTCGTTTTGAGTTTTGGAAAAGGAGAAAGGACTTTTGCGTTTCTTTTTCTATGAGGCTTTGAATGACCGTATGAAGAAAACTATGGTCACTGTGTTTCCTTTTAATAGTGCTATGTTAGTCTAGCATTTTGATGGAAAGTCATTTATCTCTTTTCCCATGCTAAATGTATGCGTATTATCTTTGCTCTGTTCTGCATTTTTCTTCCCTATGGCGTAAGAGAAGTTTATAAAGATATATAAGTTGTTTGTGCTTCTATCATGTAGCTAGTCGATTTGTATTTATAAATAGATATCTATAAATGCTGGTACTTATGGTACTTCTATCATTTGACTAGTTTATAGGGAACGTTTCTGGGAAATGTGAGTTCTCCAGGGGTTTGATACTTAGACTTGTGTTTATTTAAATTTATTACAAAATGGAATTCCTACTGTTAGGCTAAGAAAATCGATCTTAGATCTGGGAGTCGTGCCCATCCGAGTACTAAAAAGGTTTGCATTTATATTTATATGAAATAGTAGCCTTCATTTTGACTGTTGCATGTTTGGTTATGATTTTTAAGGAGTAATTCGTGGTTTGCTACAGCCTGCTTGATGTATTGAATAGTGTTTTGACTTCTGAAAGCCTTTAAATAATCACGGGGGATTCACTAGAAGGCAATATAATACCACGTTCATTCATATTGCGGTATTAAATATTCATGAAAACCTAAAAATTATATTGCTTATATATTAAGGGGCAAAGGGATTTTTTATTTAATGTAACAATACAAAAATACTTTGGGGTCTTTTTTATATGGGCAAGCTAACAAATATCCGCCAAATGGAGATAGCAGGATCACGAGCAGATGAGAAATCAGGTTGAGGAAAGGCTCGGGCTTACTAGTACACAGGGAAATCGCATCTTGAGGCATGCTTGAGGCCAGGTGGTTTCGTGGTGAAGTAGGTTTCCAGTCGATCATATTCAAGAGACATTGGTCATTGACAACCAATTGTTACCAATAACACTCAGCCAATTGTTACCAATAGCCTTGGGAGGCTCTAAGCCTCCATGGCCTGTTATAGGCCCTCAATAGGCCTTGGGGGATTGAATAGCCAACCACTCGTGCCTATTACAGGCCTTGGGAGGTTTAGTCAGCCTCCTAAAGCTTGTTACAGGCCCTGGGAGATTGGATACCTAGCCCACAACAGGCTTAGTCAACGATTGGGGAACTACAACATGCAATCGAAATGTTGTACTATGTGCATTGGCTCTAGTGACATACAAGAAGTGATCTCCTATCTCTTCATTAGACCATTAGATGTTGCAAATCATAATGATATGTGGTTGAGTAATTGCATTATGGGTGAATTAATGTGCATCCACAATATACATCGAAAGAAGCAAGGTGCATTGTAGAATGCATGTGGGGTCATAAGAGGGGTATCATATCAATATACTAGGTAGAAATATAAAGGGGTATAAAAAATGTTAATGAAAAAATTGATACATACAATATCTAGTGAAAATAGGGGTTTTTTTTTAAATTGGGAAGGCATATTGGGAGGGGGTTAAAAAAAATATTTTGGAAGGTATTTTCCAATATTGAGTGAAATTAGGGGTATTGTTTCATATGCCACGAACGAACGTGCTATGATAGCGGTTTATTGAGTGAAGCCCCCGTGTAAATAATGGAAACCCCAGTTCTTCCTACAGATTCTAACTTTACTGTTTGCAAGGATGAATGTTTAGCTAGCGTAGAATAAGTTTATGGTTGCTGTGTATTCAATAAATTTGGTTGGATATGATGCACACTTTGATTGGGGATGGGGTTTGATCCATGAAACTTGGGATTGGAACCCATATTAAAATGCAGAATACTATTTGAGTTATATGTGAATCTATGTTTTGAATACGAATCTCTTTGAAATACTTGATGCGTTTAGATGTAAAGTTTGACTAATGGTTGGAATCGTAGAGGTGTTCAATAATTGAAATGTGTAGTTGTTAACACCCAAAAAGTGCTCACTAGCTCATTCCCTTATTCACATGAACCATTTGTCCACTTTTTCCATCATCTGAGCCTCTAAAGCCAACAAAAGGTCACCAAAAGACCTTAGTACACCCCTTTTCCCACTCAAAAAGATTATTTTTCCTAAAAAAGCATAAAAAACCCTCAAAAAGGGTCCAAAATTCCCCAAAATATTAAAAAGGGAATAAAAATATTAATTTTATTCAAAAAAAGAAAAAAGAGGGAAAAGTACCTAAACCATGTTGGTCAATACCATTGGTTTCCACAAAACTATAATGGTATTCCTCACCACCAAAACCTATAAAAAGGTGGTAGGGGCTCCTCATTTCACATCCACCCATATTCCTATCCTCATGCTGCCAAAATCTTCCTTGAGTTTTTGACCATTGTAGCAACCTTGGAGAAAGAACCCATTGGAATTTGGAGCTGCTCACCCTTGGAGCTTCTCAACTATCCTCATCAATCGGAGGTATTCTTATTGCAAGCACTTGCTTGCCCCCATTTTCAATACAAAAAATTATTTTTTATGTTTCTTGTTCTTGTTTTTTAATTCAAAAATGCACATGCTAGTTTAGTTTTAGTTTAGATTTAGTTTATTGTTTTTGCTTAATACTATTTGAGTTATATGTGAATCTATGTTTTGAATACGAATCTCTTTGAAATACTTGATGCGTTTAGATGTAAAGTTTGACTAATGTTTGGAATCGTAGAGGCGTTGAATAATTGAAATGTGTAGTGTAGCTGAAAGTTTCGATGTCTGGCTTGAAATCTTCGTTTAGTTCTACTTGGTGTTCTTCCAACATAGATAGGATAATAATTAAAAGAACTAGCAGGCATAGATAAAACCATGCACTACGAATGAGGAAATACGATTCAATAGAAAACTATACCTATAAACAAGAAATTATAATAACCTTAACCTGGAAGACAATATAAGTTGTCTAGCAAAGGTTAGCTTGGCTAGACCTGCTAGAC
The DNA here is from genome assembly GCA_027924585.1 of Larix kaempferi. Lineage (NCBI taxonomy): Eukaryota > Viridiplantae > Streptophyta > Pinopsida > Pinales > Pinaceae > Larix > Larix kaempferi. The sequence continues at coordinate 1,669,872 of BSBM01000594.1, read as the reverse complement.
CCTCCACTGGGTTCTGGGAAGAACCTCGAAGTTGATAATATTGGTAATAAAAACAATGCTGCAGTATCTATTCTAATTTTAAAAGCCTAAATTTATTATAACTGGAAAATTTGAAACAATAAATACTCCATACCTGGCTGCTTGAGTACTTGGTCCCTTCTTGTGGAAACCTAGCTGCTTGGCACTTGATTCCTTCCTACAGGAACCTGCACACTCAACAATAGTTAATGCAAAGCCTGTTGTATTAGCTGGATAACTTTCAGGTTACTGTGTTCCTCCCAACCATGATCATACAACCGTTCCTAGTTCTATATGGATCCCCCCGAGCTGGATTCCAACATGCAAAAGAGATAGAGGACCCAGGGTTACTGCTGGTTCAGTTTCTTGAAGCAGAAGTTTTTCCTTTAGTTACCATCAGAGAATGTTAATGAAAAGATAGATCCCCAAAACTTGGGATCTGCCCTCTTTATGTAGGGGAGTCTTGAATTAAGACTGTTGAAATAATTAGTTTCTTTAAATTAAATAATTAATATTTAAAATATATTATTTAATTAAATACCTAGTCTTTTTGAACTAGGACTTTTCCAACTGTTTAACTATAAGTGATTTTGATTTATGCTCTCAATAATAATTATAATAAAAATAATTATAATAACAATAATTATAATAACAATAATTATATTTCACTTAACTATTAATACATTATTTATAATATTAAATAATGCATACATCATATATACTAATTATATTCCATAATTAAATAATGACACCATTATTATTAAAGCTCTTAATAATAATATTAGCCTTGAGGCCTTTATACATGTTAGTCATAAAAGACTACTGGTAATTATCTTTTATTTAGTTATGTATCCTCACATAATACTTCTTTTTTTAACTTTTAAGGACAAGGTCCAATTCTTTGGATGGTCTCGGTAAGCTTGGATAGGCACCTCTAGTCTCTCTCTTTGCATGTCGGATTCCCTCGTTTAACACGCTAGTTCCCGCAGTACTTGATTATAGATAAAAGATTAATCATTTAATTAAATAAAATAAGTGTGATGAAAGTAAAAGTGTTATTCAGAGTCCTTCCGACTCAACACTTTGAGATCTAGTAACCCCGAGTGCTCTTCAGAGCCTTTTAACTCAACACTCTCACATGGGCATTACGCTAGTGCAATTCCAGAGCCTCTGCTCAACACTAGTGCTAGAATGTGGTTGTGCGGCACATCTAGAATATTTAAGTTGCCTCGGATCCGGTATTCGTTTATCAAGATTGGAGTGCTCCAGGGGTTAGGCCCAACACTCAATGTACCTCAGGGCTTACTCCCAGTACATAAACATTCTTCTAGGTACATCGGGGCTTATGCCCAGTACGTAGGTTATATGTGTGTTTATGAGTCCACGCTCAACACACTCATAAGTCAAATCATGTAAAATCATTGCTCTGCACAATAAGTAACAAAAGATCATCTCAGTATATTAGGGTTTATACCCATATCAAAGCTGAAGAACATCATTACAACATCGGGGCCTTTTCGTCCAGTATATACTCAAATAAAGAAGTCAGTCAGGGTCCATGCCCGATATGTCAATATATATAAAAGAATAATCATAGGTTCTAAGGCTCATGCCCAATATTCCAAATAAAACATAGGTGCTGGGGCCGTCGCCCAATATTCCAAATAAAACATAGGTGCTGGGGCCGTCGCCCAATATAACAACCTGTCACATACCCCAATTTTGTGAAAATAATGTAATTATTTTATCATATTTCTAAGACATTATGTTAAATTTAATGCTTAGTAGAAATTGATGACTCAGCAGAGTCACTAGAAATGGAATGTAATTCTGAATATTTTATTATTAATAAATAAATTATGGAGACAACAGCATGGGAGAGCTGTTAAAAGAGGTTACTGGTCTAACTGGTGGATGGAACTAGGTGGAAAGGCAAAAGACAAGTGGCAGCATCCTCAAACACTTCCTAAGTTGCAGGTGGCAACTTCCCTATATTTTGGGGTCATGATTCCCCAAGAAAGTGGAATCTGAGCAGGTGGTTCATTAATGACAGTTAACCCAACAAAGACCTAGGCAATCTTTTAAATAGTACTCAATGAACTGAGCTGGGGGTTCCACATTGTTCTAGAGGGAGAATACATTCAGGTGAATGCTATTCAGGAGTCCCATTGAGGAAGAGGGAAATACAGTGAGGAAGTGTTTTTGAGATGAAAGGCTGCAGTAACTTGGTTCCAGTTTAGCTATTTGGCTGAGTGAATTGTTTTGTTGCACCTAGTTCCAACCAGGGAGACCAGAGCAAGCTCGGGGGTCCTGAGAAGTGCTGTCTGGGCACTCTCCAGGAATTGGTAGGGAGGAACAGCCTCCCATTGCTGTTGTTGTCTACAGAAACAGGTTCTGCTACTGATTTATGCTGTTATTGAATCTGAATAAATGCATGATTTTGTTTATCTTCTATTGTCTGAAGAATAATTAATCCTAGCAACTAGTTTAGAAAAGTTAAAAATCTCAGAATATCCGTAGTAAGATTTGTTAAGAGTTATTGTGCTTTCTGTATTGTTAATATGAGATATTTAATTAGAAAAGTTAATATTTCAGACTAGCAGTAGTTAACTGGATAAAGTTACTGTGTTTTTTTTTTTTAAAATATCCCTAGTAAGAATTCAGTATTTCCAATCAGATATCTATGCTGCACTCGATATGATCATAATAGACTGTTTTCAAAATATCAGTAGTAGTAATTTATTATTACATATTTTTAACAGTATAGGATACAGTATTTATATTAAGATAGATAACATTACAGAGGAATGACAGTCATGGTTAGATTATTTATTCCATTACACAAACCTTAATTCATTTCACCCCCGTCATTACTTGTCAACTAAAATAATTATGCAGAAACCATAACTGAATAGTAGTTCAGCTCTTTGACAAGTTAAATCTTTGTTTCACACCTCCTATTGGACTCCTAGTTATCAATAGAAGCATAGTCGAAAACCTAGTTAATATTTATCCTTTTATTATTATCAAACAAAATGATAGTGCAGAAAACCCTAACAGAGCTCTGTTGTCGAGCTTTAACATCACTAAAATATCTTACCCTAAGCTCCTTATTACGACAGAATCTTAAGTATATTAAGGGATTGAGCAGTTAAGTGTTATTACAAACAAGAAATTTGAATGAACCCTATCGTTTCGAGTTTGTAACCAATAAGAATTTCTTTTGTAGAGAATACTTGTACCAAACAAAACAGATAGAATACTTTACAGCTCATCACTTTATTTTCTCACTCAACTCACAGTATCGACAGAGTAATACTCTGGTCGACATAACAATATCTTAACCATTCTTCACCTTTGACTCAAACCCTATCTTTCCTGATAGTACTAGCAAGTTGACTTCAAAAAAATCAAGACATCACTTTCATCATGGTCGCAGCCTTTTTCATAACATAAATATTATATAAAAACTGAGGAATTTCAACTACAGGCATTACACACCAACTCGCATATACAGGAGAAACCCTTTAATATAATATGTCATCAAAACCTGGGTGGACACCCTTACTACCTTAAAGGTAGATTAACAGTATAGAATCTTCAAATATAGTAAAACAGTATATTAAGAGTCTTATTTTTGAACTCTAGTAACCACTCTAAACGAGTTTTGGAATTTCAGTAATAAACATAAAAACAGAGACCGTAAACACACCTACAGGACAGGCTCACGGCCTTATACCCTTCGAGGCTTTCACATTAAAAACTTCAGTAACAAACCCTAATCATCAAACGCAAGTGTGATAGCTTACAAACAACTGAAGCCGTAACACTCTATTACCACGCAGGGTTAAACCCCTTGATATTTCATTTAAAGTTACAGTTAAATTTAACAAGCCGCTATAAATTTTGTTGTCACTGCCCAGACCGAAAACCAAACCCTACAGACAACCAACAAGGAGGAACGCCATGGTGAAAACTAGGCTTACCCGGATATGCAACCAACAGCCGAAGCATGATTCACCCACATTGCGAAGGGAGTCCGAGCCTGCAACAAAACAAAGCATTATCAATAATCATATATATATATGTAAAAATGACGAGTCTTAAAACAACTAGTTGTATTCAGAAAATAAGGATGAACCTATAAGCTTACCCGAGGTTTGATTGAAGACATGTACAGTAGGTAGGCTGATAGCCATGAGCAACAGAAGGGTGAACCCCTCTCGTCTCATCAACACGAACAAGATGACTGCTAACAAGAAGTATGTGCTACCGTGGAAGCATCAAACAGAACTGAGTTAAAATTCAAGGCCACGCCGTGACAAAGATTCCACTGTTAACAAAATTTCAAACCCTAGATTCTTGACCAGCTATCGTTGCTAAAACAGCGAATACAAATGACTCTCAGACGAGGCTATGGACAATATGAAGGCTGAGGCAGCATGCAAGCTGTTAGCACACTGAAATAATGGCGACCAGACCTGTAACTGAGCTCAAAGGATAAACCCTAGGCACAAAACACTCTCATAGCTGTCAACAGTTAATCTTAAAGGTTTCCAAACGTTCATATTAAGCAAGGGCACTGTAATAACTTGCAACTGAACCAACAGTGCCCCCAACATAGCTCGGACCTAGAGAGGTAGCAGGGAAAGACCCGAGCCTGAAGGCGGAGGATAATACCAGAGGTAGGGTTAAGCCCATGTTTTATATCGCTAATCACTTGGCTCACATGCAACCACGTAGCAGCTTAAATATTTGCATGAGAGTGGGTCGAGATTCTAAAGTTTATACAAAAAGGTTTTCCAATGATTTGTTTCCAAACAAAATTATAACGGGAATAAACCAAATCATGGTAGAGTTGATTAATATCATATTGCATAAGGGTATTGGCACCATGTTTATTTTTTCATTAGTTTCATAATGATAACAATATTTCCGAACCTTGTGATGTGAACATCATATTGCCCTACAATTAATACAAGAATGCAAATGTTAATGATGTTCAAACTTGCGATGAAATACTTAGCATTGGTATTAAATACAAACCATGGCATGGGTAAATAGAACGGTCATATATAAGGGTTGTAGGACCCTATAGCTTTTGTCATTCTCTTAGTAACTAAAACATTATGATAATACTTGGAGTCTGGATTATTATACAAGGAGAATGTTGCATTATTCTCAAGTAAATAATGAATTATAGATAGCGATCAATTTCAGTTTTGAGCACTCTATATATACGAGGAGATGGATTTCACATCAAAAAAATTATTATTATAAGTAAGATGACGTAACATTTAACTATAAGTAATTCACAATAACCTAGCACCAATAATTCTTATACTCTGGCTATATGAAAACAACAACAGATATTGCTCCTCATTAAAAGACTCTATTATAGTGAAGTAGAGCTGGGTGTAGTAATTCTGACAGAGCGTCTTATAACTATTTAGAAATAAGAAAAGTAGATATTGGTAATTTCAGATCTTCTACTGTCAAAGTTGCAAAATCCAAACAAAGTCTAACTTTAAAATGGCGTGATAAGAGAAGACACGTATCATATGTTGCCTGTGCATTCAAGCCGTCAATCGAAACTATTTTTATTTAGTCTAATGATTTGGCATCATACAGTATCAACAGATAAACAAAAAGTGGTCTGAATATCATAATCCAGAGACTTGATACAGTATTAAATAAAAGGTATTATTATTACAGCACGGTATAATATCAAAGGAACAATACTCCACAATAATACTTAAGTCATTTTGATCAAGAACAAATAGCTAGCATATTCTCATATAACTTCCGACTCGCTAACAGTAAGATTTATGAATATCACAAGAAGGGAGTTCTACCTTTACACATTTTGATAACCGACTAGCATGTTAGATTTACTGACTGAATTGGTGCAGATAAATGAATTGTAACACTTTAAGGATTTAATTGTCGCAGCCGCACTTTACCTGTGTATCTGTAAAGAGAAAGACAGTTGATGCGTTAGCTCGAAAGCTAAGTAAGCCCAGTCTGCTATGGAAACTCCCCCTTGAGGTTGCAAACAATAAAACGATCAGTAACTGAAAAGAGAAAACAATAATAACATTTAAGTACAACGACAGCCTTTCAGACACATTTAAATTCATGTAATTAAACAGACAGTTAAGGGACTGCATTTAATAACATTTATTGTTATTTTTAAAAAAATTTAATTTTTTTTGGAAATTTTTGGGTTTTGACACAACCAAAATAGTTAGTCCAAAAATTCAGGATATTACATCCCTCCCCGCTTAGAAATAACACCGTACAGATGTTTCTAAGGACTAGGAATGAAGTCATGAAATAAGGCGGGGTATGCCTCTTTCATGGTGGCCTCATTCTCTCAAGTAGCCTCATCTGGCCCAAAGTGCCTCCATTGCACTTTCAGCTGAGTAATGGTCCTCCTCCTAAGCTGCACCTCTCTCTTGTCCAGAATGTGGAGTGGTTCTGGCGTGAACTCCTCTTCGGGATCCACTTGTAATAAGGACCAATCAATAACATGTTTAGTATCGTATACATATTTCTTTAATAGTGAAGCATGAAAAACATTATGAACTTTTATATGAGCTAGTAAGGCTAACTCATAAGCCACTGGGCCCTTCTTGGCCAGTATTTCAAAAGGTCCACAAAACCTTGGGGCTAGTTTCCCGCAACGTCCCAAGCTCAACGAGCTTCGTCTTGCCTTTATTTTTAGAAACACATGTTCATCGACTTGGAAGTCCTTGTCCTTTCTTTTCTTGTCCGCATAACTCTTTTGGCGGTCTTGTGCTTCTTTTAAGTTCAGTTGCACCTTGGAGACTAGCTGTTCCAATTCCTTTAGTAGGTTGGGTCCTAACATAAGTCTGTCTACTAGACTTTCCCAAGTCACAGGTGTCTGACATTTCCTGCCGTAGAGTACCTCGAAAGGACTCATTTTGGCCAAGGTTTGATAATCGTTGTTGTATGCGAACTCTGCGAGGTGCAAATAATATTCCCACTTGGTGGGGTTGTTCATGACATACATCCTCAACATGTCCTCGAGGATTTGGTTTACTCGTTCTGTTTGTCCATCGGTCTGGGGATGGTACGCAGTACTGAATTGTAACTGGGTTTCCAAACCGGAGAATAATGCTCTCTAGAAGTTACTAGTGAACTTCGTGTCTCGATCGGAAATGATTGCCTTGGGTATCCCGTGTAATTGAAAAATCTCCTTTAAGAATATTTCTGCGATGTGAACGGCCTTGTAGGTAGATTTTACCAGTATGAAGTGAGCTGCTTTAGACAACTTGTCTACCACTACAAAGATGGAGTCGTTCTGTTTCTTACTCTTGGGTAATCCTATAATGAAGTCCATACTTATTACCTCCCATTTCCATTCTGGAATGGGTAAAGGTTGAAGTAATCCGGAGGGGTGTTGGTGTTCTGCTTTGACCAATTGGCACTTCTGACATTTCGCGAGGAACATTGCGATGTCAGCTTTCAGCTTAGGCCAAAAGTAATGTTTCTTTACGACCGATATGATCTTTTGATATCTGGGGTGCCCTGAATAGGGTTTCTGGTGAAATTCGGTGAGAATGTTTGGTCTAGTGTCTCCACTCTTTGGGACGTAAAGTCGATCTTTCGATCAAAGTAGCCCCGATTTGTCTCTCTTATATTCTTTTTGATGTTGGAAAAGTCTGTCTTCCTAGATCTTTGCGAGGATTTTCGTGTAATAATGGTCACTCTTACATGTCGTTCGAATTCTGTGGTGTAAGTCTGAGTCGGTTTGGCTCACCGTGACCTTGTAAAGCATATGTGCTTGACGGCTCAAGGCATTCGCAATCTTGTTTTCCTTTCCTTTTATATGCTTTAGTTCGAAATGGTATTCACTAAGGAAGGATAACCACCTGGCCTGCCTGGCATTTAGGTCAGGTTGGTCGAAAAGGTATTTCAAGCTCATGTTATCAGTCATCGATAGGAATTTCTTTCCCATGAGATAATGTCGCCACATCTTCAGAGCATGGATGATGGTGGCTAGTTCGAGGTCATGAGTAGGGTAGTTCTGCTCGTGTTCTTTTAGTTTCCTCGATTCGTAGAATATGGAAAAATTGTCTTGCATAAGGACTCCCCCGAGTCCTTCCTTGCTTGCATCTGTGCAAACGACGAAGTCCCCATTAGGATCCGCAATACGCAGAATCGGTGCACTAATCAGTAGTTGCTTCAACTTTTGAAAGTTTTCTTCGCACTTATCCATCCAGATAAACTTGTTTGTCTTTTTTTGTAAGGCGGTCATGGGACATGCAATCCATGAAAAGTTCTCAATGAACTTTCGGTAGTAGCTGGTTAATCCTAAGAACGATCTTATATCGAATACGCAAGTAAGTGTGGGCCATTCTTCAATAGCTTTGACCTTTTTGGGGTCGACGACTATTCCCTTCTCGGAAATGATATGTCCTAAGTATTGAATCTGGGGTCTATAGAAATCGCACTTACTAAACTTGGCGTAAAGCTGGTGTTCCCTTAGTATCTGTAAAACGATTCGGAGGTGCTCCTCGTGTTCTACTTCGTTCTTGGATTAGATCAAAATGTCGTCAATAAAGACTAGAATGAACTTAACAAGGTATTTACTAAAGATGATGTTCATCATGCACATAAAGTTGGCCGATGCGTTTTCAAACCTAAAGGGCATCACTACGAACTCGTAGTGGCCGTAACGGGTTCAGAATGCGGTTTTATTGATATCCTCATCATGGATCCTCACCTGATGGTATCCGGATCGTAAGTCGATCTTTGAGAAGATCTTTTCCCCTCTGACTTGGTCAAACAAGTCATCGATCCTAGGGAGTGGGTAGCGGTTCTTAATGGTCATCTTATTGAGTTGGCGGTAATCAATGCACATCCGCATCGTTCCGTCTTTCTTCTTAACGAAGAGTATCGGTGTGCCCCAAGGGGACACACTTGGTCGAATGCACCCTTTGTCTATTAACTCTTGTAACTGAAGCTTGAGCTCCACCAATTCTGGTGTGCTCATGCGGTACGTGGCTTTAGAAACTGGTACTAACCTGGGTGTTAGCTCGATGGAAAAGTCTAAGTCTCGTTTGGGTGGTAATCCCAGTATTTCCTCGGGAAATACATCCTTGAATTCCACGAGGACTGGGAAGTCTTTGATATTTTGTTCCCTATCAGTTTCTATATTTTGGATATTGACGGCAAAGAGTTTGCATCCTTTTCTGATACATTTATTTGCTTGTAAGGCAGAGATCTGTCGTACCGACACTTTCTTAGGGATACCCTGAATCGTCTTCTGATTCCCTTGGTCATCCCTGCAGAGTAAGGATTTGTTTAAGCAGTCTAGTAGGACATGGTGTTCTTCTAACCAATCCATGCCGATGAGTACATCGTACGACCCTAGGGGTAGAATGTTTAAATCTAACCTAGTTTGGACCCGTTTAATTCTATTTCACAAGTCTTAACTAACTTGGAGACCTTTTTTTTCATACCAGTGGCTAGTTGTACCAGCCACGGTTTCTCGTGAGGTTCTCGGTTCAACTTACAAGTGTCCACTAACTTAGGGGAGATATAACTTCAGCAAGCGCTGGGATCTATTAAAAATGAAACGACAGTGTTAGAGATCTTACCCTCTATTTCCACCATGGTGGCTTGGTGATCTGCCTGTCGGCCATCGAGAGTGGCATAAATCCTTGGTGTCTTTGCCATGTCTCCTACGGTAGGTTCTGCCTGGACGTTGTGTAAAACTCCATCCGTTTTGTTGGGGCAGTCTCTGTAGTAGTGTGGCCCTTGGCATTTCCAACAAGAAACAGTTGGTGGGACAGCTTTTGTCCCTTTGTTGAAATCTATCCTATTGATAGGTGGTGGGGGTGCACTTGGTCATGCTTGAGGTCGGTTGAAGCCTCTATTGGGTGGAAAATTGTTGTTATGTTTCCGATAGGGTAGAGGTCTAAATCCCGGTCTACGGTTGTCCAAGAAGGTTCTGAACCTATCTCTATTTCGGTTGATGTTGTCATTCCTTGGCTGTCCGTGTTCATAACATAGTCTTACTTTATGTAAGGTCACATCAAGGGTTTTGGGCATGTCAAAATCTATCTTTTCTCTAAAGTTTGGTGGCAGCCCTCCCAAGAATTGTTGTATTTTGACCTTCTTGTCCTTAATGTATGGCACATAGTGTAGTAAGTCTAAGAATCGGTTTATGAATGCTTCCATAGTTAGGGTGCCCATTTTCAACTCATGAAAATCTTTAATTTTCTTGTCAAAGAATCTTTCAGACATATATTTGTCCTGGAATATTCTGCTGAAAGTATCCCAGGTTATGTCTCTCAGTTCTTATCCTTTGGTGTGTTTCAAGTCCTGCCACCATCTGGCAGCTTTACCATTCAGGTTGTATATGGCTAGTCGGGCTTGCATTTCACTGGAGTAATCGTGCAATTTGAAGTACTTATTCATTCCCAGTAGCCACTCCTCATCCTTTTCCCCAGAGTTAATATCTCCATCATAGGCTGGGGATTTTATCTTTATGAATTCTCCTTGCAGACCGTCGTCACTTTTCCTCGTTTTCTTGCAAGGAGGTGGTGAACCTTTATTGTTGGAAGAGCTCTTACAGTCTTCTTCCATTGATTCTGGTATGTGTTCTCCCTGCTCTTCTCCCTTAGGATTGGTAGTCCTTTTTGTGTGACTATTTCCCTTTTTAAAAGTGTTGACTGAGAGTGTGGGCTATCCATGAGGTTTTACCTTTGTTAAAGTCTGAAGCAGTGCCTCATTTATGGCTTGCTGTTCTCTTCTTTCTTGCATGTTTTCATCTCGGAAACTTTGGAATTCGTCCTGTAGATTTTGCATGGATTTCATTAAATTTGAGTTGAGTTCCACCACAATTTATTTCTCTCGTAGTGGGGAGTTCAGATTTCGATGTATGTTGCTGCCCCCTTCTGTATTCATTTTCAGACACTGATTGTACCTGTAGTGTTTATATAAGTGTCAAAAACAAAAAACCTGTTAGTTCATTTTTTTAAATAAATAAAATAAAATTTCTGAAGGTATGTTTTTGTTTACTGTGTATCTGCAGCGGATGTTTTGTAATGATCCCAATGGGTCACTTAGTTTTGTAACTGACCTCTGATACCACTTGTAATGTCCCTAAAATCGTAAGAAAAAAAAATCTTCTTCTTGCTAAATTGCCTAACATAGATTATACATTTATGAGATTTTCCTACAGTGATGTGAAAAGTATTGGTACTTGCATTTGCCATTTCAATGTGTTCAGAAAACTTTTAACAAGGTAACTTTTATCGTTCAAACTCTTGTGTGGAAGTAATTTAGGATGAACATGTGGGTGTAAGGTTTTGCCATGCCATAATACTAGCAGTCTCTATTATGCTTACTTGATTTAGATGTATGTTTGAAATGTCAATTCTCAGGTATGATGAACCTGATGAGGGAAGTTGAAACACCTTGAATCTTTGGGGTTTGATTAAACACTTCTGGTGGAGTCGTCGAGAGGTAAGGTGTGAATAGGGGAAAACCTATGGACTTACTTAGCGATTATGCTAATGCCTATCTAAATGTTGTCTTATATGCAGGTGTCCCTTGGTGGCCATATGGTTGGAAACTACCCTATGTAAAAACTCTAAAAGTGGACCCACCCTTATGCTATCATGAAGGAGCGGAGAACCTTGTTTGTTTGTATTAATAAACTAAGGGTATTGCACCCACATGACTATACTACATAGTTTGATAAATTGTATTGGAGACCCAACGTGGTAGTTGAAAGCATTAATATCACACATGGTTATCACATGGCTTTGGCCAGCTGGACTAAGGTTTTTAGCGAAGGTTACACCAAAGTTTTCCAATTCGTGGTTTCACTTGGTATGTTGGCTGCGAGGGTTTTAGCTCTGTTTGATGTGGTTTCCCCTGGCATGAGCTATGCTCATGGACAGGGTAGGGTTTGGAGATCATGACTGCGATGCAGAGGTTATCCCACAGGTAAAATGTGTCCATGCTTTTGCTGTTAATACTTCTCCTCTCATTTCTAGTTTTAAGAACTGCTTCAGACCCTAACTTCTTTTCGCTTTCACACATTGACAGGTATGGTGGTTCTCTGCATGGCCAGAAGGGGAATCAATACGAATTGTGCCAAGCATTTGGACTGGTAAGTCCTGGGTTCCTTCAATCCTTCACCCTATCTGTCTTGGTGGTTTTGGAGAAGGGTTAGAGGATTTTGTATTGGGGAGATTCATGATGCCTTTGGCTCACTTGGACTTGGAATCCCCAGGGAAGTCGCCTTTGGCTTGACCCGGTGTTTGGTATAACGTTGTAATAAAATTTCGATGGGTGAAACTTTTGAGGACTTTTATGCTTTCAACAATGTTTGGTAGTCTTGGTTTTGGTTGCTTTCACTGTACTCGTACCTATGTAAATGTGGGTTTTGGGAGGGTATTCTCCCCTGTACGTATTCATGGAGCTCGTTTTGAGTTTTGGAAAAGGAGAAAGGACTTTTGCGTTTCTTTTTCTATGAGGATTTGAACGACCATATGAAGAAAACTATGGTTACAGTGTTTCCTTTTAATAGTGCTCTGTTAGTCTACCATTTTGATGGAAAGTCGTTTATCTCTTTTCCCATGCTAAATGTATGCGTATTATCTTTGCTCTGTTCTGTGTTTTTCTTCCCTATGGCGTAAGAGAAGTTTATAAAGATATATAAGTTGTTTTTGCTTCTATCATGTAGCTACTCGATTTGTATTTCTAAATAGAAATTTGTAAATGCTGGTACTTATGGTACTTCTATCAGTTGACTAGTTTATAGGGAAAGTTTCTGGGCAATGTGAGTTCTCTGGGGGTTTGATACTTAGACCTATGTTTATTTAAATTTATTACGAAATGGACTTCCTACTGTTAGGCTAAGAAAATCGATCTTAGATCTGGGAGTCGTGCCCATCAGAGTACTAAAAAGGTCTACATTTATATTTGTATGAAATAATAGGCCTCGTTATGACTGTTGCGTGTTTGGTTATGACTTTTAAGAAGTAATTCATGGTTTGCTACAGCCTGTTTGATGTATTGAATAGTGTTTTGACTTCTGGCAGCTTTTAAATAATGGAAACCCCAGTTCTTCCTATGGATTCTAACTTTACTATTTGCAAGGATGAATGTTTAGCTAACGTAGAATAAGTTTATGGTTGCTGTGTATTCAATAAATTTGGTTTGATATGATGCGCACTTCGATTGGGGATGGGGTTCGATCCATGAAACTTGGGATTGGAACCCATATTAAAATGCAGAATACTATTTGAGTTATATGTGAATCTATGTTTTGAATACGAATCTCTTTGAAATACTTGATGCGTTTAGATGTAAAGTTTGACTAATGTTTGGAATCGTAGAGGCGTTGAATAATTGAAATGTGTAGTGTAGCTGAAAGTTTCGATGTCTGGCTTGAAATCTTCGTTTATTTCTACTTGGTGTTCTTCCAGCATAGATAGGATAATAATTAAAAGAACTAGCAGGCATAGATAAAACCCTACACTACGAATGAGGAAATATGATTCAACAAAAAACTATACCTATAAACAAGAAATTATAACAACCTTAACCTAGAAGACAATATAAGTTGTCTAGCAAAGGTTAGCTTGGCTAGACCTGCTAGACCCTCCATTGGTTTCTGGGCAGAACCTCGAAGTTGATGATATTGGTAATGAAAACAATGCTGCAGTATCTATTCTAATTGTAAAAGCCTACATTTATTATAACTGGAAAATTTGAAACAATAAATACTCCATACCTGGCTGCTTGAGTACTTGGTCCCTTCCTGTGAAAACCTAGCTGCTTGGCACTTGATTCCTTCCTGTAGAAACATGCACACTCAACAATAGTTAATGTAGAGCCTGTTGTATTAGCTGGATAACTTTGGGGTTACTGTGTTCCTCCAAACCATGATCCTACAACTGTTCTTGGTTCTGTATGGATCCCCCCGAGCTGGATTCCAACATGCAAAAGAGATAGAGGACCTAGGGTTACTGCTGGTTCAGTTTCTTGAAGCATAATTTTTTCCTTTAATTACCATCAGAGAATGATAATGAAAAGATAGATCCCAAAAACTTGGGATTTGCCCTCTTTATGTAGGGGAGTCTTGAATTGGGACCGTTGAAATAATTAGTTTCTTTAAATTAAAGAATTAATATTTAAAAGATATTATTTAATTAAATACCTAGTCCTTTTGAACTAGGACTTTTCCAACTGTTTAACTATAAGTGATTTTGCTTTATGCTCTCAATAATAATTATATTAAAGATAATTTTAATAACAATAATTATAATAACAATAATTATATTTCACTTAACTATTAATACATTATTTATAATATTAAATAATGCATACGTCATACATACTAATTATATTCCATAATTAAATAATGACACCATTATTATTAAAGCTCTTAATAATAATATTAGCCTTGAGTCCTTTATACATGTTAGTCATAAAAGACTACTGGTAATTATCTTTTATTTATTTATGTATCCTCACATGATACTTCTTTTTTTAACTTTTAAGGACAAGGTCCAATTATTTGGATGGTCTCGGTAAGCTTGGATAGGCACCTCTAGTCTCTCTCTTTGCATGTCGGATTCCCTCGTTTAACACGGTAGTTCCTGTAGTACTTGATGATAGATAAAATATGAATCATTTGGTCAAATAAAATAAGTGTGATGAAAGTAAAAGTGTTATTCAGAATCCTTCCGACTCAAGACTTTGAGATCCAGTAACCCCGAGTGCTCTTCAGAGCCTTTTAACCCAACACTCTCACATGGGCGTTACGCTAGTGCAATTCCAGAGTCTCTGCTCAACACTAGTGCTAAAATGTGGTTGTGAGGCACATCTAGAATATTTAAGTTGCCTCGGATCCAGTATTCGTTTATCAAGATTGGAGTGCTCCAAGGCTTAGGCCAAACACTCAATGTACCTCAGTGCTTACTCCTAGTACATAAAAATTCTTCTAGGTGCATCGAGGCTTATGCCCAGTACGTAGGTTATATGTGTGTTTCTGAGTCCACGCTCAACACACTCATAAGTCAAATCTTGTAAAATCATTGCTCTGCACAGTAAGTAACAAAAGATCATCGTAGTATATTAGGGTTTATACCCACATCAAAGCTGAAGAACATCATTACAACATCGGGGCCTTTTCGCCTAGTATATACTCAAATAAAGAAGTCAGTCAGGGTCCATGCCCGATATGTCAATATATATAAAAGAATAATCATAGGTGCTAAGGATCATGCCCAATATTCCAAATAAAACATAGGTGTTGGGGTCGTGGCCCAATATAACAACCAAAATAGTTAGTCCAAAAATTTGGGATGTTACAAAAACCTCTTCACTCAACAGGAATAAGACAATCTTACTCTGCAACTCAAAACATAGCTTCCCCTCATCGAATCTCTTGCGTGCTCATTTCAGCAAAACCACAAGGAATAATTTCCATCTCCTCTGAGAATGTGTGAGTCTCTGCTCAAATTCGATGGCTATAAAAAGATTTCCTAGGTCTTTTGGTGGTCAGTTTTGCATTCAATGAGCCATCAGCTCCAATTCCACATCATTGGGAACATGACCACAATTTAAGGGAGGTTCTCCCATAACAACGGCTAGTTATTGAGTTCAAATGTCGTCATTTGTCCATTGCCTTCTATCCCAGATTCCATTCCTCCTAGTGGGTTAGTGAACACTCTTTCAACAGAATCTTTGGGTGACTGTCTCCTATTTTAATTTATTAAATAATAATATTATTCATTTACAGTCATCCTTGACCACTTGGTCAAATAATATAAAAGTTTACAATAAAAGTTTAAAGTAATGTTTTTCCACAAACATAAAGTGTCTCAAGTACTGGGTAGGTTACAAACACCCGCTCTTAAGTTCAACACCGTCGTCGATGTTGCTTATTCTTCATCAGAGCCTTCCTGGAATAGAATTGGATATGCTTCCTGCATATTACTTTCCAATTCCCAGGTAGCTTCCTCTTGACTAAGGTGCTTCCATTGCACCTTTACCTGCCCTATGGTGCGATTCTGGAGCAAAATTTTTCTCCTGTCAAGGATACAATCCGGTTCCACCTGAAAATATCTTTCGAGTTCCACCTGTATGTCATTCCAACTGATCACATGAGTAGCATCATGCACATACTTTTTCAAAACAGGAATATGGAAAACATTATGTATTTTCAGATTAGATGGTAAAGCCAACTGATATGCAACTGGTCCAATTCTTAATAGAATTTCGAATGGTCCACAATACTTGGGTGCTAATTTAGCACAACTCCCAAGCTTAAAAGAGATTTTCTTGGGTTTTACCTTAACAAAAACATGATCACCTACTTGAAATTCTTTCTCAGTTCGTTACAAATCTACATAACTCTTTTGTCGGTCTTGTGCAATTTTTAAATTGCCTTGTACTTGCTTCATGGTTAGTTCCATATGCTTTAACAAAACTGGTCCTGACATTAATCTGTCAACAGGATTACTCCAAGAAATAGGAGTATTGCATTTTCTACCATACAAAATCTCAAATGGACTAAGTTTAGCAGATGCTTGAGAGTGATTGTTATAAGCAAATTCCACTAAGTGCAGATATATCTCCCACTTAGTTGGTTGATCTTTAACATACAATCTTAACATGTCTTCTAAAATCTGATTTACCCTTTTAGTTTTTCAGTATCTAAACCTTTAAACAGTGACTTCCATAAATTTTTAGTGAATTTAGAATCTCAATTAGAAATGATTACCTTAGGTATTCCATGCAAACAAAAAACTTGCTTCATAAACACATCAGCAATGTTAGCAGCCTTAAAAGTAGTTTTAACAAGTATAAAATGAGCTGCCTTACTAAGCTTATCTACGGCTACCATTATGGAATCATTCTGCTTTTGATTTTTAAGCAAACCAGTTATAAAATCAATGCTAATAATTTCCCACTTCCATTCTAGAATTGGCAATGGCTGTAATAGGCCAGCTGGGTGTTGATGCTCAGCTTTAACTTGCTGACATTCAAAGCACCTAGCTATGTATTCAGTGACTTCATTTTTCATATTTGGCCAAAAGTAATCATTTCTCAACATTATTATCATTTTCTGGTAACCAGGTGGTCCCGAATAAGGACTTTTATGAACTTCATCTAAAATCAACAACTTAATTTCAGCTACATTTGGCACACAAAGTCTTTTTTTGTACAGCATTAGACCTTTTTCATTCAAGCTATAATCTGTTATTAAATTTTCAGATATATTTTCAGCAACGTTTTCACGTAATTTCAGATAATTTTCATCTTGTTTAATTCCTTCTTCAAGTTGATTTTCCAAATCTGTTTTATAAGTGCTGATTGCTGCCATGAAATTTAATTTTGCATTTATGATTAAGGTATCAACCACTTTATTTTATTTACCCTTTATGTGATGAATTTCAAAATCATATTCGCTAAGGAAAGCTAACCACCTAGCTTGCCTTGCGTTCAGATTTGGTTGATCCGACAAATATTTTAAGCCTTTATTATCTATCATTAATGAAAACTTTCTACCAATCAGATGATGGCGCTACATCTTTAAAGCATGTCTCACGGCTGCCAACTCTAGATCATAGGTTACATAGTTCTTTTCATGAATTTTTAAATTCCTTGACTCATACGTTATTATATGACCTTCTTGTGTTAAGACTCCACCAAGTCCATCATTGCATGCATCAGTGCATACAATGAAGTCCTTGTTTGGATCTGCAATTTTTAATATAGGTGTTGTTATTAAGAGTTCTTTCAATTTCTTAAAACTCTCTTTACACTTTTGATCCCAAACGAATTTCTTTCCCTTTTTCTGCAAAGAGGTTATGGGATTTGCGATTATTGAGAATCCTTCAATAAATTTTCTGTAGTAACCTGTGATTCTCATGAATGACTGTACATCGGTTACATCTTTAGGGACATGCCATTTATTAATTGCTCGTACTTTATCTAGGTCAACTAAGATCCCATCTTTGGATATTACGTGACCTAAGTACTGTATTTTATCTTTGAAAAAGTCACATTTATTGAATTTAGCGTAAAGTTGATGCTCTCTTAAAACTTGTACAATTATCCTTAAGTGTTCGTCGTGTTCTTCTTTAGTCTTGGAATAAATTAAGATATCATCAATGAAAACAATTACAAATTTATATAGATATTTATGTAGAACATTATTCATTAGACAGATGAAGACTGCTGGAGCGTTAGTTGGCCCAAATGGCATAACTACGAACTCGTAATGCCCATAACGGGTTCTAAAAGTAGTTTTGAAAATGTTTTTGTCTTTTATCCTGACTTGATGATATCCAGATCTCAAGTCTATTTTAGAAAATATCGTCGCTCCGCGTACTTGATAAAATAGATCATCTATGCAGGGAAAAGGATAATTGTTTTTAATAGTCATTTTATTTAACTGACGGTATTCTATGCATAAACGCAAGGTACCGTCCTTTTTAACGAAGATTACAGGTGCTCCCCAAGGAGACACACTTGGCCTTATGTAATTTTTATCAATTAGTTCTTTTAACTGTGATTTTAGTTCATTAAGCTCTAGAATGTTCATTCGGTAATGGGACTTTGAGTTTGGTACCACACCCGGTACTAGCTCAATGGTGAAATCTAATTCTCTTTTCAGAGGTAGTCCTGGAATTTCTACCGAGAATACATCTGAAAAATCCCTTGGAATTGGTATGTCTTCCAGTTTGAACTTATCTTCCCTAGTTGAATGTTCGTCATTAATTACATTTACAACAAACATTTTACACGTTTTTCTTATAGCCCTTTTTACTTTCAAAGCAGAAATCTGTCTAACAGAAGTTTTTCTAGGAATTCCTTTTACTGTTTCTGTTTCTCCTTTATTATTCAAACATGTAAAAGTCTTTTCAAAACAATTCAACATTACTCTATGCTTTTCCAGCCAATCCATTCCTATTAGGATGTCATAAGACCCTAACGGTAATACATTCAATTTAACTTGCATCTTTAACTGACTCATAAGCAAATCACAACTTTTAACAAATTTCACTACTTTTCTTTTGTTTTTTGTAGCTAACTGAACCAACCATGATTTATCAAACCTTTATACTTTCAACTTACATCTTTTTACTAAATCAGGTGATATGTAACTCAAACTTGCACCTAGATCAATTAAAATAGAAATAGGTCTGTTTTGTAGCATACCTTCGATCTCGACCATTGAAGTTTGATGGTCTTCCTGTCGGTTTTCCAGTGCTGCGTTGATCCTGGGCATCTCCCTTTCTAAATCACCAACTGTTGGTTCTTCCTGCATTGTATGAATGTTGCTGACTGTTCTTCTCCTGTTCGGACAGTTTGCTCTAGTATGTGTCCCTTAACAATCATAACATTTTAAAGGTGGTATTTGTTCATTATTTATGGAATTATTATTATTATTATTATTAGGCATGTTTCTTGCAGCTGTGAAATTCTGCAGTGCATTACTTCTGAAATTATTGCCATGAAAATTTCTGTTACTAAAATTTCTCTTGTCATTTCAAGAATTCTTATCAAAATTAAATTTTTTCTTTTTATGCTCAAAGTTACTAGGTTTATTATTCCTCTAGCTAGATACACCTTATCTTTTTCTGTTATGTTCGTAACAGAAGTTGGCCTTTCTCATGGATTCTTCAAGAGTTGTAGGTTGTCATACTCAATTCTGTCATTTATATTGAAGGGTATACAACTTAGAAACCTGTGTACTTTAGGTTTCTCGTCCACTATGTAAGGCACGTATTTTAACAGACTTAGAAATTTACTGCTTAACTCCTTCATACTCATAGAACCTAATTTTAAATCATAAAACTCTTTTGATTTTTCTTCGTAGTATTGTTCAAACATAAACATTTTCTTGAAGTATTTTTTAAATGCACTCCAAGTTACGCTCTTTTCTTTAATGTTTTTTACTCTCTTAATATCCTGCCACCAAATATTTGCTTTCCCAGTCAGATTGTAAATGGCCATCTTAGATTTTAACTGATCTGAATAATCATAAATTTGAAAGTATTTCTTCATACCAGACAGCCATGCTTCGACTGCCTCTCCCTTTTCATTTTCACCATTAAATGTTGAGGGTTTTATCTTCTTGAATTCCCCTGAAATCTGTTCATAAGGTTTGTACTTTCTTTTCTCAGGACTATAGTCACTATCGCTGCTCTCTCGATCATACTTATGTTTTATTCTATATGTTTTATCATTAGATTCGGAAGAAGAGTCACTATCACTTTTATAGTATTTTACTTTCTTACCTCTGTGTTGATAGGACATGGTTCCAAACTCAGATTTTATTTATGTTCTCTTATCATTTTCATCATTATGATATTTATCCAGTAAAATCTGTTTCAGCTCTTCTTGTGCTCTTAAAATTCTTTCATTCTCTTCTTTAATAGTTTTTATCTCAGCTTTTAAATCTTTAATTGTACGTAAAAGTTCACATGATTATCATTTAATTCTACATAAATTTATTCGTTAACATGTTCATGTTCAATATTATTACGTTCACTATGATGAGATCTGTCCTCAGCAGATTCTTCTGGTCCTTCCATACCTGTAATTTAAATATCAAAACTGTTCTGTACAGAAACAAATTAAAACAAAAATTAGTCAACTATATTTTCTGTTTTCGTTTTATGTTGCATGCATTGAGACATATTCACGCCTAGAGTTTGAACTCGTGCTCTGACACCACATGTAACATCCCCAAATTTCATCAAAATTTAAAAAATTTCTAAGCGGTCTATTCGCCATTAAATGCTATGCGGAAGTATAAAAGTGTATGTTCATCATCTTTAATTATTGTTTACATATTTTTTAAATGCGACATCTTATTTATTTTATAGATCGTCTTTAATAAATTTTAATTGTCTTAATGACAATTAAAATAGTTATGCATTCCTATGTCTATAATTAATATGGTACTAACCATAATACGACATGTAGTTAGCGGAAACTCTATGATATTATGACAGTATAAATACTTTATGCTTTTATTGATACTATTACGATATTCATGAATCCGATAATTACTGCTTTTGTCCTTAAGTCATTGAAGTAGGATCTTTATTAATAATTATATTTCAGTGCCAGTATGAATTTTTAATGTATAAAGTGTATATGTTGATGTTCGACGATCACCGTCTCATCTTTGTAACATGTTTCTGGTTAGTTATACTGTTAGTTGGCTTCCATACTTAAGTCGTAATACGATGGATTTTACTATCTCATTCTATTTAGCTCTTCTTATTGACAAGAAATTACTAGAGTGAACTTGAGGCTTACTTAGCTTAAACCTAATGCATGTTATCAATCATTTTGTATAGGTTACAAGTTTCATTTTTATCTTAGCGAGAGTTTAATAATTGCATGTTTAAGTTTAAACCTTCAAGGCAAAGGATATACCATATACTAATATTTTAAAGTTCGGTGAGGAGTTATGGTCGATGGTGCCTAGCCAAACTCGATGGTAGAATAATTGGCAAGGTCCTAAACTATGAAAAAGGTGGTGGCTAATTTCCACACAATGGTCATGATCCACGATGGGTATTTTGAACACAAACTATAGGCTTGTGGGTATAAATTTCAGGCTAATGGATGACAGGTCAAGTCATTAAATGCGACCACGTGAACCAAGTTAATACTGCCTACGCGTAACAAAACCCTATTGCTACGAATTGGGGTTTGGTATTTTTTCCAAAATGGTTGTTTCTGCGGTGAGAAGTAGGGTTGAGCCTCTCTCAGCCGCCATAATTGTTGGGAAACTAAAGCTCCACTCGTTTGGCACCGTGAATGATGGTTCGTGCGACTTTAAGATTTCCCAACGTGCATTAGAGTTCTACTGCGAGGATTTCTTCTCGGCTTGGACTCCAATCCTATGAAGGTAACTTCTATACATTAACTTGTTTTTGTTTACAGTTTGTGAGTTTGCTTTGGCCACTGAAGGCATTCATCTTTTGATCTCGATTAAGTTGTGTTGGCAGGAGCATTAAACACGTTCCTTGGTGCAGGTAGAACGAGAGAAGGAAACTGGTTCTAATGGTTGTGAGACCACGGTAAGTCTCGGGTTCATCCAGATGATACCTCTGTCAACACTCTTTGGGTTGTTTGTTATCTCGTTGCTCTTCCCTAGTGTATAATCATTTGTAGAGTGGCTATGAGGCCGCTTAGGCCAACATTGTTGTGTTAGGTAGTTTTCTTGTCATAACCCGAGTTGGGGTTTCGTCTGTCAGTGATAAAAGGGGAGTTTGTTACAGGATTTATTAAGATGGAGTACCCTTGGTCTCCCTGAGCAATATGACTGCGAATGTAAAGTTTTTGATAAAGGAAATACAATGATTCTCTTGTTTCGATATTTTGTTTTTAAGTTCCTGTGTTAAAGTTGTTCATGTTTCACTCTCTGCTTCTTGTCGGTTTATCTTTTAAATCAAGGATTTGATTTGTATTTTGTTTTGGGTACCAAGCCCAAACTTATAACTCTATCGGTAAATAAAGTCTGTGCTTATTTGATGGTTTCCAGTTATAGATGTGGTTTACAGGGTTAAGCCCTAATCTTGTCATATTATAAATTTTATGCTGTTGGTTCGATGGTTAAAATATTACAGGATTGAACCCTAATCCTGTTATAAGTTTTAAGTTTTATAATTGAGAATCTACGTTTTAAGACCTAAGTATGAGCAAGTTCTCTAAGTCGAGACTCGAGCCTTGACCTCTTTAAGAAAGCATTTTTCCTCATTACTGATATTTCGATTATATTAGTTTGTTTCTTATTGTTTATAATTTGGTCAATGGATACATGAACTATTTGTATTTTTAAATTGATTGATACTGTGTAATGTCGGTTCATAGTATTTAAATGAACACTTGGGTGAGTCCTCACGGTCTCGAACCCGCGTCTTGTATTACTTCGACAGATTTATAATGTTCACATTGCATTTATATATGATAATAAATTTATGCCAGCGCGTGCCCTCTATCAAGGCTCGAACCCGTGGCCTTTTGTTTATCTTGATTAATGAAAAGGTTAAAAATATAGGGTTTGACCCTTGGTATATCCAATATTGGAATTTGAAAGTATATAGTTTATTTTATTCGTTTGTAGAGATATTAATTAGTTTCAAAACGAAACCTTAATATAATTTATCAATTGTGAAAATTATTCATATAAT
Organism: Larix kaempferi; assembly: GCA_027924585.1. NCBI lineage: Eukaryota > Viridiplantae > Streptophyta > Pinopsida > Pinales > Pinaceae > Larix > Larix kaempferi. Next base: position 1,646,635 of record BSBM01000594.1, on the reverse strand, counting down.
GTGTTCCTCCAGAACTATATTTGATTAGGCATAGTTATATATATAATACTATGTGTGAAATACTTATATTAATACTATGTGATGGTACGATGTATCGTGTTTATTCTTTTGAATAAGATAGTCTTTGATTATTAAACTATTTTGCAAGGTTTACAACTCTGATTGGTTTATAGTTCTATGCGAAGACATAAGATGTATTAAATATAAACTTAGTTTGTTATTTATTAATATACGATTATATATCTGAATGCTTTGATACGTAAATAATAACTCTGTCTATTTATAAGTTCCATATTGATTCGATAGAGCAATTCTGTTTATATGTCGTGCATGTAAAATCTAGGGTTTTCTGTTTTATTGCAGTAAAAGAAAACCTATGTGATCCCTTACTGTTTAATTTAGAAATAAACAAATATAAAGATGTACTATAGAGAACAATGATAATGAAATATGAAACTCATAAATTGCACAGTGTGAAATTTCTATTTTAAAAGAATAGTAATGCATATAAAATTTATTCTATTTTGAAGTGTAGAATACTGCTATTTTCAGATCATTTTACCCAGGTTAATTAAACTCTTCCTGTACTAGAGTACATCACCCTAGGGTGAAAGGAAAAATAAAGGAAGACATTTATTAATTCATCTCTATCATCTCTTCATTCATTCGAGTTATAGAAATAAATTATCAGTTTAGAAAATCAGACATTTAAAACAGCTAACTGATAACTAAGAAACATTAGAAACTTTAATAACATATTTATACAGTTTGCAGAATAAGAATTAACAGCCTAAGATAAGTAACACATAAAGCAAGTAGAACCTGGTAACTTGATAGGGTGGACAAAAACCCAAAGAGGCCTGTTCCTTCCAACCTTCTCCAGAAAAGCAGCCAAGTTTACTTGTTGTTTGGACCCCCAAGCTTGTTCACTGAACCACTAGGACAAAGTCTCTATGTAGAAGCAAGGCACTCAAGTTGTACTTCAACAATCAATGGAGACTTGCATACACACCTCCCATATGTACTTCAGCAATCAATGGGGACTTGCATATATATCACTACCTCTGCCCTAAGCAGGAAAACCTCTGCACTCAGCAGGAATAAGACAGTTTTACTCTGCAACTCTAAACATAGCTTCCCCTCATTAAATCTCTTGTGTGCTCATTTCAACAAAAGCACAAGGAATAATTTCCATCTCCTCTGAGAATGTGTGAGCCTCTGCTCAAATTCAATGGTATAAAAAGATTTCCTAGGTCTTTTGGTTGTCAGTTTTGCATTCAATGAGCCATCAGCTCCAGTTCCACATCCTTGGGAACATGACCACAATTTAAGGGAGGCTGTCCCATAACAACAGCTAGTTACTAAGTTCACATGCTGCCACTTGTCCATTGCCTTCTACCCCAGATTCCATTCCTCCTAGTGGGTCAGTGAACACTCTTTCAACAGTCTCTTTGGGTGAGTGTCTCCTATTTTAATTTATTAAATAATATTATTATTCATTTACAATCATCCTTGACCACTTGGTCAAATAATATAAATCTTTACAATAAAAGTTTAAAGTAATGTTTTTCCACAAACATAAAGTGTCTCAAGTACTAGGTAGGTTACAAAATTTTTCCAACTGCACTATGTGGAATGCTTCCTTTGATGTGACTATGATTATGGAAAATGTGTGCATAAACACATTTGTTAGCTGCATTATAGTCTCATAAATTCATAAATCATTTTCATGCATTTGGGAAATATCATATATTGACAACTTTTTCAAATCATGGACTTTTCTCACAATCAACTATTGTCTCAAAGGGACGATGGGCGTCAAGGCGGAAAATCCAGTGTTCAAGATGCATTCATGATGAAACCTCGTATAGGTTGATGGACTAGCCAATGAGCAGTTCCAGAGGGAGAGTATGGTGTAGAGTTATAGAGGGAGTATGCGACATAGTTCTAGAGGGAGTCTGGAATGATATCCAGTGACATAAAGAGAGCAAGAAGCTCATCTTAGGAAACTCACTTGATGAGAGATGACACTAATGGATGAGCGATGGTATCCAGTAGTGTAGCTTGCAGTGGTATGCTATGGTGCAGAGGGAGTGAGATGCTCTAGCATAGAGGGAGCAGTTGCAACACAACATGCGTTGAGATACCTACAAGGTATAGTGAGATGTGACTTGAAATATACTGCAAGAGAGGAGATGAGACTATTGGGATGTACAAGTTTGATTTCCTAGTGTAATAGGAAGCAACTTTCATTAGTCCTTAGCACAAAAGAGGCTTGAAGTAATGGAGAATGCCTCCCTTATTGAGAGGGAGTGTTGATGGTTGCAACATCGGTGCGACATTATCTATAAGACAAAGAGAATGGTGTGACTCTCCCTTGAGAGGGAGAGAGAGGGATTTGACTGTTTTGTATTATGCTCCTCGACGAAATGAATTGTAGCATGTTGCTCCCTGATGGATTGGGTTGTAGCATGGAACTTCTCGATGGACTGAGAATTACAATTCAATTATGCTCCTCGAGAGACTGAGTTGTAGCATGATGCTCCCCGACGTATTGGGTTGTAGCATGGAACTTCACAACGGAATAAGAAGTGCAGTTCACTTATGCTTATTGACAACTGAATTGTAGCATGATGCTCCCTGACAGATTGGGTTGTAGCATGACACTTCTCGACGGTGTCATGTCCCCTCCCATCGTTCCCGAGTAAGGGAGAGAACATGACACTAAAACTGGGCATCTATCCCCATGATTATTAACAAAATTTATTGAAGATAAAAAGACATATGCAGATGTATAAATGTAAGAAACACAACGGAAGTAAATTCAACTACACATCTAGCATGCATTCAACATATTCACGATAGTCATCAAATAAAGACATTATAGAATTAACACAAGAGAGTACTTATCTTGAAACAAAGTAGTCTCGAGCAACTCGCTATGCAACTACAATGTTCCACCCAACCATAGGCTAGTTGTGCTCATCAATATTTCAACACAGCTGCCAACCCCGAGTTGGGTATGATTTATACAAGGAAAAAGGGAACAAAAGACTCACACATAGCCAAATATACACCAAAATAATCCAAGCCAATCCACAATTGGGTTTATCAGGCTGCTAAGACAATGAATTGCTAAGCTAGTGAGCTCAACCACAGAGCTATGGATACCTCTACAAGATTTATCTAGCTTGGTACCCACAATACCTATACACCCAACACAAGGAAGTATTCTCTTCACTGCTACACAGTCCCTCAGGCCATACCTTCCATTCTAGTGCTCTTCAAGGTGTGCATAGAAGAGTAGCCAACCCTTTTGATCTTTTTGTGAGGTTACTCTCTTCACTAGGTTTATCAAGCCAATTATGGTCTTCTTCCACTCCTAATTTCTTACTCACAAGCTCAAACCAAAACAGGGGTACACATAACAACAAAACACAAGTGTTGGGCATCAAGAAAAACGTTTTGACAGTGGGATGCCCAAAATGGGGTTTCCACGAGTTCCCAAAATTGTGGGCAACCCAAAATGAAATGTTAGATGGGGGAATCAACCCTGGGAGAGAAAATTTGATTTCACAAAATGTTTATGGGCATTCATGTAACATACCCTTTTTGCTGAAAGACATTTTATGTTGGAAACATTATGTTAACTTTTATTGTAAAGTTTTTATGTTGGACAAGTGTCCAAGGATGACTGTAATTTGCACAATATTTTATTATTTAATAAATTAAATAGGAGACAAACACCTAAGAAGACTGTTGAAAGAGTGTTTACTGACCCACTAGGTGGAATGGAATCTGGGGTAGAAGACAATGGACAAATGGTAGCATCATGATTCAACTAACTAGTTGTTGGTATGGGACAACTCCCTTGAAATGTGGTTGTAGTGCCTTGGAAGGTGGGACTGGAGCTTAATGCTCATTTATTCTGAAACTAACCACTCAAGACCTAGGCAATCTATAAAAGGGCCATTGAATTGTGAACTGAGGTTCATCACTTTTCCTGACGAGGAAATTTACCTTCGGGTTTTGCTGTGCTTGCACCCAAGAGATTCAATGAGGGGATATACTGAGTTTTTTATCATGGAGTAAGTCTGCCTCTTATACTATTGAGTGCAGAGTTATACTATTGAGTGCTAAAGCTATAGTATTGAGTAATGAAGATATTCTATCGAGTGCTGGAGTTGAATGCCTTGCTTCTACCTAGAATCTTCTACCTAGTGGTTCAATGAACATGCTCGGGGGTCCAAATGAGGCAAGTAGATTGGCTGCTTCTTCTGGAAAAGGTTGGGAGGAACAGGCCTCCTTGGGTGTTTGTCGGCCCTATCTTCATTTACAGGTTCTACTGTCTTTTTCTAGTTCTAAGAAGTTAAATTTCTATCTGTAATTATTGATTTACTGTTTTCAAAGATATTATTGAACAAATGCATTTATTTTAGTTTCTGAGTTAATTAGGATTCTGTATAGTATTGATTATGTATGATGAATTCAATAAAATATTTCTTTGCATTTTTTCCCATGCTAATGGATCTGCATCGTACTCTAGTACAGAGAAGAGATTAAGATAGATGAATTGATAGGCATATTGCGAGATGAATGAGAAGATCAATACTTTTGTATTTCATTAAGTTTTTCCTTCCATTAATATTATGTATTAAATTATATAATTATATATCCTTCTTTTATCATTCTTTTATCTGTCTAATGTTTTTAAAAATCCACTGTAGTTCTTTCACCAGACTGTAAAGAAAATTTAACACGTGCAAAGTAAGTAGCATCCTCAAGTATTTGATTTCATTCTTTTCTGACAGTGATAGTTTGGTTTGAAGTTTATGTTATTTTCATATTATCTTCTAACCTTGCAGCAGTTTTCTATTTTATTTCCTATATAATATTTTATGCAAATATCCTAGCATTTCAATTATTAGAACTTTATAAAATTAATTTATAATAGTTTTGATAAACATTATGAATATTCGGCCGAAACCCTAATCATTTAAACAATCATTCCATCAACAAGACTGTTAAAGACTTTTACAAAAATAGTATCAAAGATTTGAAAATCACATATATTCGTTTGGTCAATCGACCAAGGGTTAATACCCTCTTGATGGAAAACCCTTCGCATTTAATCAAATAAAATCGATGCAGATATTAAACCCATCAGTAGGATGGAGCCATCGATTATAAACAATTAATTATCACACAGTTGAAGAAATGAAAACATCCCTCATTGGGTTTCTTCACTCAAAACGTTTGTAATTTGAACATCTATCATAGAGAGTGGTCAAGCCACTTAGTTTATTCAATTACTATTTAAAACTTCAATCAAATAACGCAGAGATTTAGATTTCCTGACTTAGCATTTATTAAGTTTCTTTTATTTCTTCATATGTAAAAATAAATAGCCTAAGGCTCTCAGCTTTACTGTTAATGTCGTAGACAAAAAAATCAAACCATATTATAATTTAAACACGGACTGCATTATTAACGTTTGCAAAATAGTAACACTGTATTTTTATAAATACATCTGAGGGTTCATCTCATAAATCCGTTACACTTAAGTAAAACGCTAAAACCACACACGGCTGGGCCGGTTAACAGAACATGATGAGGGTTCAACCTCTATTCTTAAAACATTACATTCAAATCATTACGCTTATGGCTAAGACGATGCCAAGATCAAGCATCAAGTATTGGACGAGCAACGTCATCAACAAGCTATGCCAGGAGAACCTACGAGGAGTTATACCATCGAGGCTTACCAAGTGGAGAGAGCTATTTTCTTCCCACCAAACATTCAGCTCTACAAATCCTTAACCCTGTCAATACCTGCCATAGCAACGTCAAGAGGTTAAAACTCATTCAAATAAAAATAAGAAAATGCACAAGTTCAACTTTAGACATTACAAAGTAACTCTCCACAGAGTCGAACGCATTACCTTTGCATTCATAAACATGAAGTGGGAACGCCATTAGTAACAAGTTCAGATTCATCTATCAGCCGCAACAGAGAAAGCTTTCAGATGCCACGACTTCACCATTCACTCTCAGTCAAGATCACTGGTTCCAAAACTAAACCCTAGGAACCCTCTATCAAAGTACACGACGAAAGCCACAGGGAAATCGACACTCAAAGCTCCATTAACAACCTAAAACTATCATCATTTTAACTGAAGGTCTCACCATCGAACCCGAGGAAGGAGTCCTCGGGCATTCGGCCTTCAAACCCTACAACTACGCAGCCTGTCGGCCTCTCCCCAAGTCCAATCTCTCCAAATGAATGCCAAGAAGTATTACAAGTGAAGGTATAGTAGCAGCAGTTAGGTCAAAACCCAAATCCGAGGACAGAACCAGATCAATGGAGGCGATTGATCTAGCTGTGTTAGCACAAGGTTCAAAGCAGCGGTACATACAAACTTCATTAATAACCCAACCAACACATAGTCCATCTCGGAGGAGTTCAAACAAATTACTATCACACAGTTTGGAATATTATCAGCGTTTTACACTAGAAGTCACGTGGAATCCAATACCTGGACAGCGAACGGGACATTCCACCGAAGGAGTGGATGGGAGCATTAAAAGCTCAGCTCAGTCATATTAATATCAACCATTGAAGGACTGCAGAACCATAAAGACATGTCAACAACCATTAAATTTTCAATGGCGCGATTTACACAGTATTATATTTCATACTAAAAAGTTTGCATAGTTTCGTAGCTAGGGTTTTGTATGATATCAACGTTCAATAATATTACCCATTGTAATGTTTACAAATCATATATTTAGTTTTTCTATGATGCATAGGTCGCAAATCACGAGTAACATATGGTGTTTATAATATAAATAACATATGGTAATTGCGTTATGCAAAACATATAGTATTTGCATTATATGGTAAGTGCATTAGAAATAGAACCCAATGCAATAAGCATGGTATTATTTTGACATATCTAAACCTGCACTATAGCAATACATTAATATAATGACTAGTAGAGATATTAAGTAAAGAAACATTTAATTCGCAAATCACGAGTAACATATGGTGTTTATAATATAAATAACATATGGTAATTGCGTTATGCAAAACATATAGTATTTGCATTATATGGTAAGTGCATTAGAAATAGAACCCAATGCAATAAGCATGGTATTATTTTGACATATCTAAACCTGCACTATAGCAATACATTAATATAATGACTAGTAGAGATATTAAGTAAAGAAACATTTAATTCGCAAATCACGAGTAACATATGGTGTTTATAATATAAATAACATATGGTAATTGCGTTATGCAAAACATATAGTATTTGCATTATATGGTAAGTGCATTAGAAATAGAACCCAATGCAATAAGCATGGTATTATTTTGACATATCTAAACCTGCACTATAGCAATACATTAATATAATGACTAGTAGAGATATTAAGTAAAGAAACATTTAATTCGCAAATCACGAGTAACATATGGTGTTTATAATATAAATAACATATGGTAATTGCGTTATGCGAAACATATAGTATTTGCATTATATGGTAAGTGCATTAGAAATAGAACCCAATGCAATAAGCATGGTATTATTTTGACATATCTAAACCTGCACTATAGCAATACATTAATATAATGACTAGTAGAGATATTAAGTAAAGAAACATTTAATTCACAAATGCATAGTCAATATATATATGATGAATATGATTCTATTTTACAATAGGTCACACTTGTATAGCATGAGTTTCAACCTATAGGTTAAGATTATTACTTTGCAATTAGTAATGTTACATCATCACATTATTATATCATTACCTTGTTACACAAAAACCTTAAATAATATGAATGTAAATCAAAGGATTATTCTAGTTTCTAAGAATTCTGCATTAGTAACTTCATTGAATAATAGATACAATATGTCAAACTTTGTTTATGATAGTAAGAAAACTATATACTTGTACCTTGAAATGTAAAACTTATCTAACCCTTGCAGGTGCTAGAATAGAAGGTAACTCATGTTTCCATTAATATAAAAGTTGGAGCGCCCATATATTAATGTAGATAGTGATAACAGTGACTTCCGCGAATTGTATAAATAAATAGATTAGCACTGGTTAAACTGAAAAAGAACTGAAGATTCATACCATCGATATCCTTCATGCACATAAATACACATAACTATCTTAATGCATTGACGGCTAGCTGAAACATATTCGAATTGCTTGAAGTACTTAAATCGTCTTAATACCTTACCTGCGAAAAGAAAACAGGTTCCATGCTTTAGCTATCAAAGCTAAGTAAACCTTAGGGCACCTCGTAGGAACCCCTTCATCAACATTCAAACATAACTGTCAGTATTTATCGCAAAAACTATATCGCACGAGAATTTAAATATTGTTGTAGATTTATATTTTATTACAAATAAACTATTGTTTTATCATGTTTAAGAAGTACGAAGTGTCACTTTGTTAAAATGCTATTAGTTAAATGGTTAACAAACATTTTATTTCCACAGTCACCATTTTAGAAATTAATGCTACTTTAAATTTTTTTTATTTTTAGTGAAATTTTTCGGGATGTTACAATTCAAGGGGCAGAAACGACCTCTATAAACTCCCAAATCGTGACTCTCCTCCTTTAAGCCACTGTGCAACACAAAAACGAATTATGAGCTACGGAAAATGAAGGAAAATGATAGAGAACATGAATGAAAATGCCCTAGCTATCTCAGATTGCGTGAGGGATCAAAAGAACAAGGGTGAAGAATGGCTTGGGAACCATTTCGTGGGTGTTTTCATGCCCAAGATGTCGAAATACAATTTCCTAGATTTATGGCTTGCCCATACACGAAATTGGCTGCCATACCTCCCCATTCCCAAGACATTAACTACCTCAACCAACTCTTGGAAGAATTAAATGATTGGGTGCATAAGTCAAAAATGGTAGTTGAGGGTTTATGGTTTTATCTCATTGACACTTGGATTGACACTATTGGATCAAGTGTTTGAATATTTTCCCTCCCTATTCCTTGTAAAAATCATGCCCCCATCTCTTATTGCATTGCATAGATAGTTGTGGGTATTTCATTAAAATTCATATTTACATGATGTCTTGATTTCTATTGTGCGTGGCTAGCACGAGAACCATATGCATCGATTTTTAATTGCAGATACATAAAATGCTAAATTGATGGTGGGGCCTTGGCCTTGAGCTCCTCACCATGATTTAATAACGATATTTACATCATTTACACTTTTAATGCAATAGGGTCAAAATAACGACTCAGAAGTATAATTCACTTATGCCCCTTGACAGACTGAGTTGTAGCATGATGCTCCCCGACGGATTGGGTTGTAGCATGGAACTTCTCAATAGACTGAGAAGTGTTGTTCACTTATGCTTCTCGACGGACTGAGTTGTAGCATGGTGCTCCTCAACGGATTGGGTTCTAGCATGGCACTCCTCAATGGACTAAGAATTGTAGTTCACTTATGCTCCTCGACGAAGTCATAGCATGATGCTCTCCGACGGACTAGGTTGTAGCATGGCACTTGTCGACATACTTAAAAGTGTAGTTATGTGATGCTTCTCGACGGACTAAGTTAAAGCATGACACATCTCGACGAAGTGAGTTGTGTTAAAGACCTTCCTTCTGATGATGAAACGTTCAAGACGAGCCGTGATACTGAGATGATATAAATATGTGTTCCTGCATGATGATACCTCCCTAGCTAAGAGAGAGTGTTGGTGATTATAGCTTCTTGAGGTATCCTCACAAACTAATTTGGTCCTCGAAGAAGAATAAATAATTATTATTATGTAAGTCAGTCCCTTAAAAAAGAGGAGGAAAGTAGAAGACATTTATGGGGTTTTGTATCTTGATCTATTTCTCTAAGTAAGGAAGGTTGTTGGGTTTTCTTTCCTTGAAGGTTTACCACGATAAATCTTTTTGTCTCTTTGTTTGTGTGCATGGTTATCTTTCAATGATCCTATTTTGTTTTCACTGCAAATAGTTAAAGTTATTATGCAAATAGTTAAAGAAAAACCAAATGGCATGCTAAGTTTTCTATATTTTATAGTGTTAACAATAATATGGTGTATTATCCTTCTTTCCTTTTTGTTTTGTTTTGTTAACAAAGACTTGGTACGATAACCTCTCCTCAGTTTGTATTATACTTTTTCCGGTTTTTTTGTGTTAATATTGCTAAGACCAATCAATCTAGAGCATAAAAGAAATCACTTAATCACTTTATAAAAGGTCATTGAGTGAACTTCTTTCCTTTAGCTTATATTATTAATTTCAAAACAATCTCTTAACCATTAAAATTACGAAATTAACCTCACAAAACAGTTGGCTGAATATTAAAATGATGACGGAGAGTCGGAGTCACTCGGAGACTGAGTCAGTTTTATGACAATCAATGCATTCATGTTTTATACGTGTGATGTGCCAGATCATGCGTGCATTAATTCTCTTCAATTATCGATGGAGTTCAATTGTTAAAACAATCCATTGTAACTCAATTGAGGAGTTTTATGACAATCAATGCAGTCATTTTCCATAAGTGCGATGCGTCAGATCATGCGTTAATCCTCTGCAAAATGAAAATCAATTGTTAAAATAATTCACTGTAACTCAATTGAAAGTACAAAACAATTAAAATGATCTGTGCGACAAATCTACGAAGAGATTATACAGATCTACGAAGAGTAAAAAGCTTCATAAGCTTCATTGGAATTCGGGTTCCTAACTCCAGTCTTGTCCATCTGATTAGATTGCCTCGTATTATCATATATATATCCAAACACCCGCTGGACTTCTCTGTACTTATGTTTTGAATTTACTTTGAATTTCTCTGTTCTAGCGAGTTGGCTAAACGATGGGGTCCTTGGAAATTGAAATATCGTCATATGAAAGAAATGAATCGACTGTTGAGGAGGTGCCTACAATCAGAAAACGAACCAGAAGTGCAGTAAAGAAAACCAATACTGCTCCCGCTCCCGTGAAGCATCATCCACCTTATAAAAAGGTAGCAAATTCTATCCAGAAGAGTTGGTTTCACCCAAGATGTAATGATTTATAGAGATATATAATACAATAGATGTATCATTCATAAATCATTTTGTATTTTTATTTTAAACAGTCTGATATTTAGTGTTGATTATGCTGTTCTTGAACTTGGTTGTGCAGATGATAATAGAAGCCATTAATGGAGCAAAGAAGAGCACCACATGTAGTTGGTACGCAATAGCGAAGAACATTAGAGAGAAGTACATGAAAATTCTTCCATACAATTTTAACAAAACGTTGTTCAAAGAGTTGAGGGATTTAACAGAAAAGGGTGTGCTTGTTAGGACTAAGAATTCATTCAAGTTTGCACATGGATTTAACAAGGCAACAAAATCCCATGTAAATCCAGCGTCAGCTTCTTTGCATGCAAAGTTTCCAATCAGAGCAAGAAAAGTTTCGAAGCCTGCTAGGTCTTTTAAGATGGGTGACGCTGAAACTTCTACCATACACGGTGAGATTGGTAATGACGCTGATAATGCTGAATCTGATGGTGTTGAATCTATTCAAGATGCTCGAGTTATGAGGGAGGTGGGATGTATAAATGAGGCCAGTGGCTCTGGTTCCAAGGTCTTTATTTTCAAAGGCACTGTGCAGAATGCACATTTTCACTAATCCGGTTTGTATTGCTTGTGGTACTATTAATCCGGTTTGTTTTGCTTGTGGTAACTATTGACTGAAGCTAAAGTCTGGAAGTTGTTGGAAGGTGACATATGTAATACATATGTTATAGATCTAATGGATGGATTTTGAGATGCATTAGACAGAGATGCCTTGTCTTAAGATGGATGTTGTCTATATGAGAAACCAATGGTATATACACATACCTGATACTTATTGCTTATATGTCTTTAAGGTTTATGATACCTTTGAGCAATTAATAGATATGTACTGAGTTACTTATGAATGATATAAATGGAAAGAATGACAAGTTTTCGGATTGAATTGTCTCGTATTGTAACTGATTTCATTATCTTTTCAATGAAATTGAAAAATTGTATAAACTGCCACAGTAACCCAATATGATTTTTACAGGGCAACATCAAAAAACCTATTCGCCACTCCCTCAAATTGGTTTATCTGATTTTGAAGGTTTGAATATCTCTTGCAGTTAATTTTAAGAGCTTGAATTTCTCTTGAAGTCCTTTTCCGTTACTTTTTAGATGGATGCTTTGGTGTTTCTCTAGAGAGAAATTGCAATGACAGCCTGAAATGAGATTCGGGGAAGGTTTAAATGGAGGTCTTCAACTGAGCAGTCATTTGGGAGCTCATTGAATATCTTTTCAGTTTGAACTAAATTATCATTTGGGAGCTCATTGAATATCTTTTCAGTTTGAACTAAATTATAACAGAAAATGGGCCTAATTAAAAATTATTAGAACAACAACGAATCTCGTCTAGTAGCACTGTTACGGTGGAGTACTCGAGGTTTTAAGAGGGTATTGGGTCTCCCACATGGTTGATATCTTGGTATTCATCCGGTGAGCCATAAAACCTCATGGTAGATTACTTAAAGTTTTAAAGCCATATTGAATCTCCCACATAATTGATACCTGGATCTCCAATGCTCCATCAGGTGAACCATAAAACCCCCCCTTTACAGGGTGTAAAGACTCCTGGTTTATTGAAATATTGCGTTACCTTAATATTTAAATGACAAACAAACAGTGTTGGCAATGAATAGGTCGGGCTCGCTTGTGGTATTGCAGACTGCCTGCTGATTGAGTAGGTCGGTCTCAATCAAAGTTCAGCACAAGCCAAAATTATTCACATGGATTCCTCAAGCGAAATCTAAGGTTATTTTAATCATAATAATGTGTTTACTCTTCGTAGGTTACTACATCTTCATCGTAGGTTACAACATCTACTTATAGATGTAGGTTATTTGTCCCTGCCCGTAGGTAGTGCAGTGCAGGCACTATAGAAATCGGTTTTGCCTTGGTGTATTAGTTGAATACTTTTTTCAAAACAATTTAACTTAAAAGTTTTTACTCCTGCTTCACATTATAGCCAATCTAAAGTTTTTATCCCCGTTATAATCAATCATACAATTAAGGCCTTATTTGGCCTCATATCAAAGAGGCATTTCACATATTAAGTTTCACCTCGTGTTAAGTTTCGCTTCATGGTTGGAAGGCCAAGGCCTGGAGATGGGCATGCCTTCCATCTGGTAGGGAATCGGAAGGCCTCTGGCAGGGCATGCCAGATGGTAAGTGACCTGGGTTCCCTTTCCCACAAAGTTCTCGTCTCGCAGGACGTCGTCGTGCAGGGCGTGCTTCGAGTCCAAGGGAACCTGCGGGTAAAGTCTCATGGATTCATAGATTGAGGCGTGTAGAAAATTTGCTCTGCAGCTTTCAAAATTCAAGCACGGTCGGGCAAGATGAATTCATATTTCCTGCACCTTGAAATCTTCTTGCAGCGGCGAGATCAGTTATTTCTTTGAATATTGTTAACTCTAAGCGGGGATTATGAGAAGACAGGAGCCAGAAGAACCACGTTAATGTCGTCGAGGTGGTGTCTCTGCCCGCCAAGATGAAACAAATGACGGTGTCTCAAACCTGTAAAGGTTGTCCTCGTTTGAACCTTAATGGAGGGGTGAACATGTTAGCAAAACCTTGCTTCAAACTGCGCAACAACCTTATGCAGATGAGACAACCCATGAGTGCTTTGTTCACAAGATAGTCGTTGTATGACATTTCTAGTTGCTCCATAGCATAGGACGGTTTATTTTTAGCTTAGAGCTTATATCGTTTTATTTTAGAGGGGAGGGGTGAACATGTTAGCAAAACCTTGCTTCAAACTGCGCAACAACCTTATGCAGATGAGACAACCCATGAGTGCTTTGTTCACAAGATAGTCGTTGTATGACATTTCTAGTTGCTCCATAGCATAGGACGGTTTATTTTTAGCTTAGAGCTTATATCGTTTTATTTTAGAGGTTAATGGTTGCCACTGGACGGACGTCGCGGAGTGAAGAAGCCTTACAAATTCAGGGCGGGCACTATTGTCATCTGTGAGATCCGAAAGTACCAGAAGAGCACCGAGCTACTTATAAGGAAACTTCCCTTCTAGCGTTTTGTGAGAGAGATCGCTCAGAATTTTAGGTATTAGTCTTCTGTTGTGTTTGCTGTGCAAGAAGCGACAGAGGCATATCTGGTTGAACAATTCGAAGACACAAACATGTGCACCATCCATCATGCCCAAAGACATGCAACTCGTTCGTCGCATTCGTGGTTTCTTCATACAAAAATTAGATCTCCGAGGCGATAACACCAATTTGCCTTTTAATATCTTCGTTATATATTTGTTTAGAAATTTAACACAAAAGAAATTGCGTCTTATTATATTTGATTATATATTCATTTACAAATTCAAACACATAAGAGGCAATATTTCATTGAATATTTTATGTTTGGTGTTGTTTAATGTTTTAATTGTGTGCAATTCAGACAATGCATATAGAGGACAGAATATTTGTCCTTGCATTTGATATAGACGGGTTCAAAAGGAGTGGAATATGTAGTCGCCTTTAATGTCAACTTTGAAATCTCCTGTTTCGCATGTTGGCTGCAATTTCTTTTCAAAAAAATCTTAATAGGTATAAAAGTTTGTTGTCATTGAATAATGAAACCTTTCATATCTCATTCATGCAAATTCATTTTCGTATGAGTGGCAATTGTCGGGTTAGATGTAATCAGTAACTGAAAATTTGCATTAACTATTGTCAACTAACTATTGCACCGGTTACGTTTTCATATATGTGTGTGTGAGACATGAATGAACTATGATATAAAACCGATAAAAATGAATTGTGATGCAGGCTAGGATATATGCTTCAAACTACGTAGAGGAAGAGCATTACAATGTTTAACAGATACAGATGGATCTACTAAAAAAGGTCAATCAGCGTGTACCTGCTTATTTGCAGGCCAATATTCCCCCAGATATTCAGTCTCATATTGTGCAACTGGTACTTGAGATTATGCATTGACAATTGTTGCCACACCTCGACTTCTTCCACATGACCGCGACCTAATTGTTTCTTGTAATTGGTACTTAAGATTATGCATTGACAATTATTGCCGCACCTTGACTTCTTCCACATGACTGCGACCTAATTGTTGCATGTTCTACTCTTGTCGTGTCTACTCGGTGGTGTTCTGCATCTTGTGATTCACGTAGGGGATCCTGTTGCGCAATAGTTCAAGTTCATTTTGATGTCTTCACATGGACACATGGACAGTATGCTAAACACCACCAGTGTCATAGATGCAATGTGTGACAATTTTATGACACGAAGGCCTGACAAAATCCATAAGCCTACACAAAGGCATGAACTCTTTTTAGCATGAAATAAAAGCCATATAAGAGAAATTTGTTTCATTATTTGAAGCGAATACAGATGAGATGGCGTAGCTGAAAAGAACAGAACACTCAGGTTTAATCATGGATCCTTATTTCTTCAACTAGGTAATCATTTTGTATTTTTAAATGCAGTTTTAGTTTCTTTTCCGTCAGTGTATTCTAAGGTTTTTATTTATTTTTTCTTTCGACCTTTGTTAGACTTTCTATTTTCTTTTCCTTTTATTTATTAAGATTTTAGATGTGTGTAAATTTTCTTTTCCAATTCAGAGATTAATTTCCAATAGTTATAATTTTCTTTAGAAGTTTTTATGTTTTTTTTAATAATTCCCTTTCTTTCAGTTTTGTTTTATCATTTATGATTTCATTTTAATTATGGAATACATTCATTATATTTATGGGATTCTTGACTTTTATAATTTCGGTTTCCTTTTGAATGAAGTATATATATATATATATATATATATTCATGTTTTCTTATTATGATGTTTTAAAGTTTAATCTCATATTATACTTATGATAATTTTTTAAAATTCTAATTCCACTGTCATTTTAATTTTACTTTTATTTACTATGAATATTTAAAAATTTATATAATTAATGGTTTTTGTTATCTTCTAGTTTGATTCTTTATGATTCCAGTCATTTACTTTAATTTTAGTGATTTCTATTATGTATGGTTCACTTAGTCTCGTTTAGGATTGTCGACTTAGTTTCGTTTATTTGTAAATGATGTATTAGTTTAATTGTTATATTTGATAATAAAATAATGGGACTTGACAGGCCATCCAATAGTTCTGGAAATAGTTGATAATGTATTATTTATCTGATGTTATTAATACGTCAAGGTTTTGATCTTCTGTCATTATTATGGGAGCAATTAATAGTTTAATGTTATGTGATATTAAAATCCTTTACAGGATTCAAACTATGGTAGTGTTTTGCTTATCATGGAGATTAATACTCCGCATTCATTCCATTGTATAAAGAAACGGAGTTCTGTAATTTATGAAGTTAGGTGCAAAACTTTGCACCTCTTCAAAGTCAAAAGATGAAACAAGTAGAGTTATTATCCTTTTGACAAAATAATTATGAAAGGGACTTGAAGCTCTGCTTCTATCTTTCTTGTTTAATATAAAGCTTGGAATTTCAAATTTAGTCTGCATGTCAAATGGAAATTTCATCGATTTTCTATGTTTTTATGTATATCAACATGAAGTTCTATACAAAACTGTGTCGTATAAATATGTGAATGTTAATTTCTCTAAAATTTGAGTATCCAACTACTCACAATTTTCATGAAATGGGTGCTCTATTTATTTATGCTCACTTATGGAACTTTTTTACTTATTATTTTGATATGGTCCTATTTTAAATAATTAACAACTAAGCTGAACGTGAAGACGGTGAAAAGAATGAGAAAAAAAATAAGAGCACCTACTTTTATGGTCACTGTGATTACTTAGTATTGTAGATATAAGAATGTGAAAAAGATAAAGAGCACCCACTTCTATGGTCACTATGGTAGATAATTACAATCCCCATCATCACATTTGGTGTTTTGACGATGTAAGAATGTGAAAATAATAAGAGCACCCACTTCTATGGTCATTGTGGTAGATTAGTAAAATCCTGATGATCACATTTGGCATTTGGTATTGTAAAGATATAAGGTGGTGGTTAGTAATATTATTATTAGTTTGGAAATATGTGAAATTATTATTATAACTGGTTAGAAGATAAAGAACCTGAGAGAAGATAGATTCACAAAGATAAATAAACCTAAGATCTTTATCAACTTTTATGTACATAATTAAATCTACAAATTAAATAATTTTAAGGCCTTTAACATGAAATAAAGAGGATGTTTATATACACAATGACATAAATTGATGATTTCTCAAAGAGTATGATGTGGAGTATTTTAGGGTTATTATGGTGATTGTGATTAAATTAATTCTTTCTTTGAATTGTGTAGTTGAACTAAATGTGTGTTTCTACAACGTAGGAAGGGAGGAAAAGAGGGCATAAAAATCTATTCATGTAATTGAAAAAAACATAGATCTATATCAATATTTTTATTTTAATTAAAAAAATTTGCATTAAAATATATCTATGTGACTACAAGGTCATCCCAAATATCAAAGTGACGTCGAAGAGAACAATAAAAACAATCACGTTATTTGAAGCTCCAATGACATATCTTGTAACCAATATCTAGTTTGTGTGCTTGGAAGATGGAATACAGTTGATATGTATACCTTACTTGGAAGATATGTATACCTTGGAAAAGAGAGATTGGGAAGTTCAATTCTAGAATATACTTTTCAAAAGATTGAAAAGATTGATATAGATACAGTTGGAAATCTAATCCTCCCGGATTATGATTTCAACCATATTGTAAATGTTGTAAATATTGTAGTTAGTTGAATAAAAAAAAGACGAGGAGTTATAGGGACTCTAATTGATATGTTTGAATATGAATCCCAAAAGACATTTGGCCATTGTACCAATAAACATCTTGATTAATTCAAAGAATGATCAATCCCATAGTTTTTACCTATAATGGTATCAGAGCTTGGTTGCGTACCATAACTCTTGTTGTCGTTTGCTTTGACCTTTTGCTTGCCTGCTCTGGCATCCTACTATTTTTCCTGGATGCCAAACTACACGCTTATCTATTTTTTCCCACCTTCCTTCTGTGTTCTCCTCAATCTCGCTCTGTGTGGAGTTTAATGTTTTTCCTCTACATAGTTAATGCTTTCTGCCCCCCATAGCTCTCTTTTCGTATGCTTGTACTATAGTGGTGCCATTTGTGAGCCTAACTTGACTATTGTGTTCTCCATTGTGAAGAAATTTGTCCTCTAATCTGTGACTTCTACCTTCCCCACGATGGCATAGACAATCTTTGTGTCTTGCATCTGGAGCATGCGAAGGGTGAAAACCTAATTTGTGAACTCAACTACCATTCTCTCCACCATTGAACTGTATTGCACGTTCTCCAAGGTGTGGAACTATTACTATGTTGAAATTTGAAGAGCCAAGAATTGTTGGTGCATATTCCTTCAGTGGTTGTTGTGATGTACTGCTACAACTATTGTGTGTTGAAATGTTGGAGTGCGTGGACTGTTGTGTGAAGCTATTGTTACACACGGTGCCCACTCCTTCATAAACTGTTGGTATTGAATATAGTTGGAATGATTGTTGGAGTGAGTCATTGTTGCGTTAATAGTATCGTTGCATGAACTATGACCTCCATTCATTGAGAGCAGCTACGACCTACATTCATCGAGTGTTGCTGCGACCTCCATCATTGAAGGTGTTGCGATCTTAGCCGTTGTGAACTACAACCTGGAGCTATGATGTCTCGACGGAGATGCAACTCTATTCAATGAAGTGCGGAATTTGTTGGAGGTAAACTGTCTCTGCATTTTTTTGTTGAAGTGAGTTGCATGTTGAAGATTGTTGGAGAAGCTAGGGAAAACCTTAAATTCATTGATAAAGTATGTAGCTGCATTGTTTCTACCTCCACTCTACAACCAGTTTTGAGTGGTATTATATTAATGCATTCAGTAAAAATTTGTCAATGTATTTAATCTTCATTAATGTCACGTCCCCCCCCCATCGATCCAACGCCAGGAAGGGAACGGGACACCAAAATGTTGGATTTTACAATATCTAGCCCCCATTCATCATTGACAATTTGTATAAATAAAATCATGTGTGCAGATGCATACCCAATTAAACATGCACAACAGGATTAAACTACACACACACATTTCATATGCATTCATCAAATCAATAACAATCATTAATTAAAACATTGCAGAAGTAAATACACATAAGAGAATACTTATCTTGGTTATGAAGTTGTCCCAAACAATTAGCTATGCAGCTGCAACGTTCCAACCCAACCATAGGTCTCTGCCTAGCCTGTATTCTTTCAGCACTCAGAGACCACCCCCAAGCTGGGCATGATATCTATAAGAAAAATGGGACTCTCGAGCTCAGCACAACCCAAATCAATGGATACTCATCTCAACCCCAACATTCTCTTACACAAAACAAACTCAAATATTGGGCATGGATACACATTTTCAACAATGGAATTTACAAAATAGGGACAATGGGTTTTCCCCAAATCGTGGCACACCCAAAAACGAGTTGTGGGAAGAGAAAATCAACCCCAGGGAAGAAACCGATTTCTCCCACAAGTATGTGAGCATTTAGATGACCAAAACGGCCTATATGAAACCCCCAAATCGATTTATTCTCTTCCCCACTATTATCCAAAACAAAAACGCCCTTTCCAGCTAGAAAAATGAAGGAAAACACACAAAACCATGGAGGAAAACGTCGAGGAAGCTTAGACTACGTGAGGGAGCAAAACTAATGGGTGAAGAATGTCTTGGGGAGCAATTCCGTGGCTCTTTTCTTGCCTAAGAAGTCAAACACAAATTTCCATGAAGGGTGGCTTGCCCATACCCGAATTTGGACATCCATACCTCTCCATTCCCCAAGGAATTAACTACCTCAACAACTCTTGGGAGAAATGAATGATTGGGCACAAAATTCAACATGGGTAGTTGAGGGTTCATGGGTTCTCTCATTGACACTTGGCTTGACTTGATTGGCTTAAGGGTTTGAATATTTCCTTCCCAATTCTTTGTAAATATCATGCCCTCATCTCTTGTTGCATTGTATAGCTAGTTGTGAGAATTTCTATTAAAATGCATATTTACAATTTACTTGGCTCACTAGCACATGGGTATCATAATACCAAATACTTGCCTCTTCAAGGTCGAACATTCACTAGCGGGGCCTTGGCCTTGAGCTCCACGCTAGGAATCATACATAACATGCATACAATATTTACATTATAGCCAAAATATCCTAAGGGTCAAAATGGGGGTATTACAATTAAAGATTTGAGATGGAGTTTAGGGGGAATGTAATTGTCTATAAGCTGTAAAATAAAATGTAATAGCGCTACAGAATTAATAGAGCCGCAAAATCGAATGTAATAGCTTTGCACTGCAGAATTAAATAACGCTATAAAATTGAATTGATAGTGCTACAAAAATAAGTTGATAGTGTTGCAGAACTTGTAAGAACCAATTTAGACCTGCACCTTTTTATCGTCTCTTCCAAATATTATGTTTAAAAGTTGTAGGTTCAATATTTAAGTTGCACTCCCTGGCATCAATAGTTGGTGTTGTCCTTATTGGAAATGACACTTTTCCAGAATGGTTAAGGAATATGAAAGCTACATTCATCTACAATGATTTGTGGGATGACATATGTGAAGGAAAAACCATTCACACAGATGATGGAAAAATATTTAGTTTTGGTCCAAAACCTCCAACATCAAAAAAATGACTTTCCATCTGGAAAACCAAAGACAAGAAGGCCTTAGCAATGATCACTGCTACAATCAGTGAAGAGGTGATCCAACACAAAATTTCCACAAATTCCTATTTTGAAGCATTAAATACATTAAAAGACTTGTATGACTCACATTTTGAAATGGAAGTGATACAATGAACGTTAAAGTTGTTCAGTTTGCATGTAAAGGATAATGATCATATGTTGGTTGCATATGATATCAGAGAAATTATGCACAATATTCAAGTGTTTGGTATGAAACCAGACCTTCCAATTTCGGCATTTGTCAAGTCCCTCTGTCCTACTCACTCCAACTATCTTGAGTCACTTTAGGAAAGCGACAAGTTCAAAAACTTCACCTTTGAAACCCTAGTGGAGAAGATTGTAGACAGAGAAAAAACCTTTGGAAAAAAGACAAGTGAGCATCCTGGAGAATATCTTTGTTTTGCTCAGAAAACAAAGAAATAGTCCAAAGACTCTTCGAAGGGAGAAAACGACAAAAGAGGACGAGGAAGAAGAAATTTCAGAGGCAGAGGGGGCAGAAACAACTCAAGCAAAAGATCATATCTAAAGTGCAAGTGTTGTGGGACTCGACTGGACATGAAGTAGATCAATGTTGAGCTCCTCAGGACTCCATCAAATAAAGACATAACTAGAACACAGAAGACAAAAATAAGAGCCAAGAGGTCGGTAAAGCCCCTGATTCTGTTCATTGTATTGTTGCACATTCTAATATTGGAATTAATGAAATAAACTCTCTTTAATATTACAAAGATTGTTGGATGCTTGATATTGGTGTAACATCTCACATGAATTTTAGGAAAGATTGTTTTGAATAACTAAACGACATTGTAGATGTCATAATGTACTTTGTAGACAAATATAGCCTCAAACCAAAGGGAATTTGATCAATCAGGCTCAAGCTGTATGAATTCCTTGATTTTATGTTAAAGAATGTTCTCTATCTTCCAGAGTTGTAGAGAATCTTGTTGTCCTTAGTGCATATTCGACAACAAGTCCATTCCATCCACATGTTCGATGGAATTGTAGAGATAAGGAAGTCCTCTGACAACAAGGCCATCATGATTGGATATGAAGATGGAAAGTTGTTGAAGTTGAGGGACTATTCTGCAAGAGTTCAAAACTTTGCCTACGTCTCTCAGTATGAAGAAGGTAATATGTCATCCAGTTTGTCATGGCATGCTAGATTTGGTCACCTGAATTATAACATTATTCGTTTGTTAAGAAAAAATTGTGTATTTGGTTTTCATACCTTTCCTAAGCATAATAACAAATATAATGCATGCATACTAGCAAACATAGTAAGCAACCATTTCAAGAATCTAACTTGAAAGCATGTAGAAAGTTAGAGCTGGTTTAATCTTACTTATGTGGCCCCATGCCAATTCCTTCTGCAAATGGTAATAAGTACCTCATGACCTTTGTTGATGACTATACTAGAATGTGTTGGGTATACTTGTTGACGACAAAATTTGAAGCATTTCAAACATTCAAGAACTTTCATGATGGATAGAAAATCAAGCACAAGTTTATGTTGGTACATTTCGGTATGATAATGGTAAATAATACGCGTCTAATGTGTTTGAATACTATCTTTGTAAAAATGGGATTACACATTAAACTTCAGTTCCCTACAATTCTCAACAAAACAATGTAGCAGAAAGGATGAATATAACCTTAATGAATATGGCATGCTCAATGATGTTTTTCAAGAATGTGAAATTGATGTTTTGGGGTGATGCAGTAGTATGTGCAACATATTTGATAAATATAAGTCCATCTCATGCTCTTGAAAACAAAACTCCAAATGAAATGTGGTTTGACTAGCTTCCTTCGGTTATGCATCTCAAGGTTTTTGGTTCCACTTGCTATGCCTTGGTACCAAAGGAGCAAAGAAACAAGCTTTGTGCTAGAAGTCGAAGATGCATTTTATTGGGGTACTCAGAAACTTCCAAGGCATATCGTCTTTATGATGAGGTAAACAATAAGTTTGTTGTTTCCAGAGATGTCATTTTTCTTGAAACTAAAAAAAAACCAATCTATTAAAATACATCTTGATTGTTTGGAGAGATTTTCCCATCTAAAGTCATATTATGAATTTGATAATGAAAGTCCACATCCTGGAGGGAGGATCCCTATCTTGGATCAATCTATGGAATTTTATTTTGTAGCACTAACACCCCACCACGAAGAAACTTATGAAGAAGAAGTTCCTACCACTTCACCTAAACAAAAGACTCAACTGGATGATGTGATTGAGAGGATTGGAAGATTGAAACTTGAAGAGAATGAAGCACCACCAGTTGATAAACCTGGGCTATCAAGGAACATTTTGAAATGGGCCACAACGATACTTGAAAGTGTCCATCCAGATGAAGTTGGAAAGATGGGAACGAGAAGCTCAACCAAACAAGAAGATGGAGGAAATGCAGATAACTTAGGTGATGACATGGATGTCTCATTTGATTGTGAATTGAATTTATTTTCTGACTTTGAACCAAATTCCTTTGAAGAGGCTACTACTCTTGATGAGTGGGAAGAAGCCATGCAGAATGAGTATGATGCACTCATTAAGAATGGAACCTGGAAGCTGGTTGACCCCCCATTCGGAACCAACCAATTAGCAACAACGGGGTATACAAGAACAAATACAAATCATATGGCTCACTTAATAAGCACAAAGCAAGTCTCATGGTGAAATTCTATGCAAAAAAAAAGGAATTGACAATAAATAAACATTATCCCCCACAACAAAATGGGCCACCATCCACACCTTACTCTCTTTGGTTGCACAAAATGGATGGATAGTCCACCAAATGGATGTAAAAACAAATTTCTTGAATGGAGATTTGAAAGAAAATTTCTTCATGTCTCATCCATAAGGTTTTATTTTGAAGGGACAAAAACACAAGGTATGCAAACTTGTCAAGTCCTTGTATGGCCTGAAACAAGCACTTCGAGCATGGTATGAAAAGCTAACGAAGCATCTCCTAAAGCTAAGTTTCAAACATTAAAATCTTGATGACGCAACATTGTTTGTAAATAAAGTTGGAATATTTGTTACATTTCTTGTGGTGTATGTAGATGACCTTTTGATCACATAGAACAATGAAAATTATATAGCATCCATAAAGAAAGATTTGAAGAAAGGCTTTGAAATAAATGATCTGGTTCATCTTCATTACTACTTAAGAATTGAAGTGACTCAACATCCTAAGTACATATTCATCTCCTAGAAGAAGTATGTTTGAGAATTGCTTAATAGATTTTGCATGACAGAATGCAACCCTCTCTCAACTCCAATGGAACAAAAGTTGAAGCTCACATCAAATGAATGAAAATAATTTGATGGTGAAATGAAGTATCGATAGCTTGTAGGAAGGCTTATCTACCTTACCACCACCAGACTAGATATTTCTTACGGTTGTTGACATTCTTTCAAGGTTCATGCGCAAACCTTGTGAAGGACATTGGTCTACTGCAAAAGAGTTTTAAGATACTTGAAAGGGACTCAAGACTTTGGAATCAAATACTCTAAGGTGCAGGACTTCAAACTCATCAGGTGTTGAATTAATGTAATTTCAAAGAATATTCTACTTGTATTTTATTATTGTAACTCTGTCGGGGATGTTTTACCTCCGTTCAGGGATGTCATTATTATATTTGGTCATGTAAAATTCATGAGGTAAAACCTCCATTGTAAATTGGGTCAATAGTGTCCAAAATAGTTTATTATTATTATTATTTTGAGTCTGCCTAGGGAGGTAGGCCCAGCCAATTAAGTGAGGCTGACCTAGCTGGGTTAAAATTCAAGTGAAAAGTAAAGTATAAATAGAGAGTGACCTCCTCTCATTTGTACCATTCACTCATTCATGCATTACACATTAGAGGAGAGAGAGAAGTCCGTGAAGGAGGAGGAGGATTGGCTTGGATCTAGAGTTTGGGTTTGTCTCTCTTATTTGTGAGACCTATTTTGGGCATTGTACTTTGGTAATCTATATTGAGGAAGTTCTTGCTAGGATTTCTTTCCCTTGAGGGTTTCCCAGGATATATTGTTGTGTACCTTTTGATTGTGTATCTTTCAAAGTTCCTTGTTATGCTGCTATTGTGAAAAAGTATTAAATTCTCATGAAGTTAGAATTTAGTCTTTATTAGCATATAATATTAACATGGAATCAGAGCTAGCCTGAAAAGAGCAACTTTCATAGGGTAAATCTCTCTCTCTCTCTCTCTCCGAGCTTAAAAATTAGGGCTTCTTACAAAAGTGGAATTTTTGAGTGCAAGTAGAATAGGAAAGTGCGCCCCTCGTAGGCGCATCTATTGGCACCAATATCAAAATTTTTCAGTGGATGAATCTTCCAAAAAAGTCAAACCCTAGTTTGAATTTGGACCAGAAAAACCAGAAAACCAGAAAAAGCCAGAAACTACAGACCAGAATTTCGCAAGTCAAATTTCAAGGGTGAAATTTTGGAATCTTCAGAAACAAAGTGTACCAGCATACTTGCCTCAGTCAAACAAATATTTTGGTGAGTTCATTTTTTACTTTTGAGAAATTTTAATTTTTGGTTAGTCTCTACTCTCCGGGATAAGATGGCCCCAAGCACTAAGCTTGATGACAAGTTGGAAGGCATAGAGAACTTTTGTTCTTGGAAGTATAGGATTGGACTCATTCTAGAAGAGAATGAGCTTTCAAAATTTGTTAAAGAAGATGTACCAGAACCTGAAGAAGCTGAAGCAAAGGAAAAACATAAGAAGGACATGATTAAAGCCAAGAGGATCATAGTTGACTCCATCAAGGATCACTTGATTCCTCAAGTATCCTCCAAGAAAACTCCAAAGGAGATGTTTGATACCCTATCAAGAATGTATGAAGGAAGAAACATCAATCGAAATATGAATTTGAGAACACAACTCAAATTCACGAAGATGAATCAAGGTGAATCTATCCAAGATTACTTTACTAGGGTTTCTCAATTTAAAGAACAACTAGAAGGAATTGGATATAAGCTTGATGGAGATGAATTAGTGATGACTTCTCTCAATGGTTTAACTAGACCTTGAGACCCTTTTATCCAAACAATGTGTGCAAGAAAGGAAAGTCTACTATTTGAAGTAGTATGGGAAGAATGTGTTAAAGAGGAAGCTAGAGTGGCAAATAGAGAAGCACTACTCAGAGAAGATGATCAAGCCCTAGCTACTCATACTAAAAGAGGAAAGGGAAAATACTATTTCAAGAAGGAAACTCATAAGGAGTTTCATCCACCTAAGATGTTTTAAAAGTATAAGAAGGGAAACTACAAGCGAAAATGTATCATCAGGAGATGAATATCAATACCCTACTAAAGGAATAGGAGAAGCCACCTACAAGCTTGATTCAGGAACCTCAATGAAGATGAAGGATGTACTATATGTACCAGGCCTAAAGAAGAACCTACTTTCTATCTTGGCTTTAAATAAGAAAGGGTTTATGGTTTCCTTTATAGATGGATAAGTTCTCATGTGGCCCAAAGGAAAATCTATAGAAGATGAAGTTGTTATTAGAATAGAAGAAGGAGGTCTATATAAACTAAAAGGACATTCAGAAGCAGCGTTGATTCATGATACTACAAGTCCATGTGAACTATGGCATAGAATGCTTGCTCACATAAGCTACAAAGACTTACCACATGTGAGCAAGGTAGTTACAAGTTTACTTGATCTAGAAAGATTAACCATGAAGGAATATGCAAAGGATGTGCAAAGGGAAAGAACATAAAGAATCCATTTCCGAAGAGCGACACCAAGACGAAATGGATATTGGAACTTATTCATTCAGATGTATGTAGACCAATGCCTTCAACATCGTTAAGTGGGTATGTATATTATGTCACATTCATTGATGATTATTCTAAAAAGACTTGGGCTTACCTTCTGAAGACAAAAGCTGAAGTATTCAGAAAGTTTAAGGAATTCAAAGCCTTGATAGAGAATCTTTCAGAAAGAAAGATCAAGACACTCAGGTCAGATAATGGAGGAGAATATACCTCTAAATACTTTGAATCCTTTTGCAAGGATGTTGGGATTAGGACGGAGCTTACCACTCCCTACAATCCTTAACAAAATGGTGTTGCTGAAAGAAAGACGAACTATTATGGAAGCAGTGAAGATGATGATCCATGATCAAGATCTTCCTATGCATCTATGGGTTGAAGCAGCAAAGACAGTTGTATATGTCCAAAATAGAATATCCCATAGTGCACTTGGGTTCAAAACCCCCGAAGAGATGTTCATAGGAAAGAAACCAAAGGTAAGTCATCTTAAAATATTTGATTGTCCAATTTTTGTTCATATTCCAAAAGAGAAAATAACCAAGTTGGATCCTTCTGGAAAAAAAAATGAATCTTCGTTGAATATTGTGAGGTCTCCAAGGCCTTCAGGATCTATATACCCGGATACCATCACATGGATATTATAAGGGATGTAACATTTGATGAAGATGTATCTCTCAAGAAATTTAGAAAGTGCCAACATGAAGAAGTATATGAAGAAAATGAAGCTCCTAGAGTTGTATAGGTTACACCCTCTCCCGATGATGAGACCGGAAGATCATGATATGTTGGAGCCACAAGAAGCTCCACCCATGACTATATCTCTCAAGAGAAAGCCATCTTAGGCTTGTGAAATTATTCAAGATGCAGAAAACTATGGAGCTCCAGAAGGCTCCTCAAGAGAAAGCAAGAAGTCAAAGCCATTTTCCAGTTATGTGGCTTTGATGTGTGATCTTGTAGACAAAGAACCTACTTGTTTTGAAGAATCCATTCAAAAGAAAGCATGGGTAGAAGCTATGACGGAAGAATACCAATCTATGATGAAGAATGATGTATGGGACATAGTTTCCAACGCACAAGGTTATAGTGTGGTATCTTCCAAATGGATATACAAGATAAAACATGCAACAGATGGAAGTATTGAAAATAACAAAGCTAGATTTGTAGCTCGCGGATTCTCTCAAATTGAAGGAATCGATTATGAAGAAACAACATTTGCACCAGTAGCAAGGCACACTTCAATTAGAACCATCATGGCACTTGCAGTCACAATGGAGTGGAATTTACACTAGATGGATGAGAAAACAACTTTCCTGAATGGTGTCATTGAAGAAAAAGTGTACATAGAACAACCACAAGGATTTGAGGTTGAAGACAAGGAGACGCATTTATGCAAATTGAAGAAGGCTCTGTATCGGTTGAAGTAAGCTCCAAGAGCTTGGTATGGAAGAATTGATAGTTTTATGACGAGCTTGGGATTTACCAAGAGTAAAGCTGATCCTAACCTTTACTTCAAGGTTATGGATGATGAACCTGTCATATTATTTCTATATGTGGATGACTTATTCCTGACAGGTAATGAGAAGCAAATTTCATAGTGCAAGAAGAAGCTCATTGTAGAATTTGAGATGAAAGACCTTGGCTTGATGCATTATTTTCTAGGTCTCGAAGTATGGCAGAGCCTAGAGGGAATCTTCCTTAACCAAGGGAAGTATGCAGTAGAAATATTGAAAAGATTTGATATGTTTGAGTGTAAATCCATGGCCACACCCATGGATACAAATTTGATGTTTATATCTGATGCTTCGTCAGAATTAGTGGATATGATAATATACAGGAAGATTATTGGGTCATTGATGTATTTGACGAATACTAGGCCATATATATGCTTTGTTGTGAACACCTTGAGTCAGTATCTGGTTGAGACCAAACGTGTTCACCTTATAGCTGCAAAGCATGTGATGAGGTACCTAAAAGTTACAATAGACTACGGTCTCAATTATACTAGAGATCATGACTTCAAACTGTTTGGTTACACAGATTCAGATTGTGCAGGAAGTGTCTCAGATAGAAAGAGAACTTCATGCGGATGTTACAGTCCGGGGTCAGCCATGTTCTCATGGCTAAGCAGGAAGCAGTCTAGTGTTTCCCTCAACATTATAATATATTGCAGCTTGTTCTGCCAGTTGTGAAGCCATATGGATTCAGAAGTTGCTATCAGGTCTATTTGATCTGGAGTTAGATACCACAGTGATTCTATGTGATAACCAAAGTTGTATAAAGATGACAAAGAACACCGTGTTCCATGATGAGTCGAAGCACTTAGAAATCTGTTATTTCTACATTCGAGATATGGTGTAGAAGGGAGCTATAAAGCTCCAATATGTGAGCACCGATGAGCAGGTTGCAGATATGTTGACTAAGCCACTGTCTCGTGTGAAGTTTGAGAATTTACGTGACAAACTTGGTGTAGTCCATAAGGATTTCCCTTGAAAGGGGGAGTAGTGATGATGATATTATGGTGCAGTGGGATTGATCATCCCTAGACAGTGATCCCGT
Organism: Larix kaempferi; assembly: GCA_027924585.1. Classification (NCBI taxonomy): domain Eukaryota; kingdom Viridiplantae; phylum Streptophyta; class Pinopsida; order Pinales; family Pinaceae; genus Larix; species Larix kaempferi. The sequence goes on along the minus strand of BSBM01000594.1, from coordinate 1,617,435 downwards.
AATTCCAAAAGGAGGATATTCTTAAATGTTGATCCTTAGATTGTGGTGGGATTTATCATCCCTAGACAGCGATCCCGTAATTACGAAAGGAAGGATAGTCTTAAATGTTTATACTTGGATTGTGGTGGGATTGATCATCCCTAGACAATGATCCCATAATTCCAAAAGGAAGGATAGTCTTCAATGTTGATCCTTAGACTAGAATCCTGTAATTCTGAAAGGAAGGATTGTCTAAGATGTGAGTAGTGGAAAATGATCCCATAATTCCGAAAGGAAGGATCATCCAAGTGTGGTAGCTCTGTAAAGAATGGGTCCCGTAATTCCAAAAGGAAGGATTTTTCATGATCCCGTGATTCTGAAGGAAGGACTGTCCATGATCTTGTGCAGAGTTGTTGCACTAGAATCCCATAACTCCGAAAGGAAGGATTTTCCAAGATCCCGTAATTCCGAAAGGAAGGATCACCATAGTTGTTGGACTAGGTCCCGGAATTCCAAAAGGAAGGACTGTCCACGATCTTGTAATTCCAAAAGGAAGGATCATGTGTGCTGCAGGTAATGATATTCTAGTGCTGCAGAAGATGATGTTCCAGTACTGTAGATGAGGATGCTCCAGTGTTGCAGAAGATGATATTCCAGTACTATATATGAGGATTCTCTAGTGATGCAGAAGATGATGTTCCAGTACTGTAGATGAGGATGCTCCAGTGTTGCAGAAGATGATATTCTAGTACTGTAGATGAGGATGCTCTAGTGTTGCAGAAGATGATGTTCCAGTACTATAGATGAGGATGCTCCAGTGCTTTAGAAGATGATGTTCCAGTACTGTAGATGAAGATGCTCTAGTGCTGCAGAAGATGATGTTCCAGTACTATAGATGAGGATGCCCAGTGCCGCGGATGATAATGTTCCAGCCTCGTGTTGCAGATGATGATACTTCAGCTCTATACTGAAGATGATGATGATGTTACAACAAGCTATTCCAATTGATGATATTGATGTTGTTGAAGAACTTCCAATGATTTATAGATGTACCAACCAATGTTCCAGATGATGTTCTTGATGATGCCCCTCCTCCTGTGATAATCTGCAAGGATCTAGCAATTGTAACAAACTCACAATCTAACTCTTAGGATTATTTGCAAAGAAGAAGAAGCATGCATTCAATAATCACTCATAAACACAGAATAATGGACAATGTCAATATCATACAATGAATAATGAATGTAGAGAATGTATTACAATAATCAATGATGAGACATCCTATAGGATTCGAATTAGCCAAGTAGGGCATTCAAATATGAGCTCAAAGTCTAGCATGAATAACTATGGAGATATCATCCAGTCGGTAGTATCAGTCAAAATTGGTGAGAGTCAGTCAAGTGTGACCAACTGAGTCTAACAGAACCATCTAGCCATAAATCAGGGAATGGAGACTTCAAGGTGGGTGCATGAGGCTGTCTAACTAAAAGTATAGCTTGGATAACAATGAAGACATCATCCATTCAATAGTATCAGTCATAAATGGTAATAGTCATTCAAGTGTGTCTAGCTGAGTCTAACAGAACCATCTAGGCGTAAATCAAGGAATGGAGACTCCAAGGAGGGCACATGAGGCTGTCAAATAGTCAAGTGGAACTCCAGAACTAGCTAACTAGAAGCTACAAGCAGTCAGTATGAGTAATAAGTGGAAGAACTACTCAATCAATGTACTAACTGATGATAACTCCCGGTAGGTGAGATAAGGCACCCTAACTGAGTGATAACTGGTGGTAGGTCAGCAAAAGCGCTCTAACTGACAATGGTAGGTGAGAAGGGTGCACTTGCTAAGCAGATAATTCAAGGAGGGTGCATTAGGTAGGTAGGAGGCCAAATGAGGGCTAAAGATAGGCTTTGGAGAGCTAGAAGCAAGCTCTAGGTGCTGGGGAGACAACCATGATGATGACTGGATGCATGCAGCATGCAGTTTTGCATGCAAGCATGCAAAATATAAAAATGATGGTGTGAATATTCCAACACCCCCCTGCAAGCTATACTATGAGGAAATAACTAAAAATAAAAAATAGGGCCCTGGTGACTAAGACCAAAGGTCACCCCGTACAATCAATCTAAACAACTAAGTGAGGAAAGAGGGAAAACCCAGTGGGAAAAAATACCTCCCTCAAAATAGACTGAAGGATGCTAAAATAGCATGTCATCACTCACCCCTGAAGGAGGCAAGTGTCCTTTTCCAAAGAAGGATCGATCGATCTGAAATGGATCAGCAATGTGAGAAGGATGAAACCTTCCATTCTGAAAATTTGATCTGATTCTTCTATGATCATGTAGATCACCAACCAAATCACCGGAAGATCGGAGTGTAGTGGTTTCCCATCGAGGAATAGGAGGATTATTAGGTGAGAGATCTTCAGGTTCTTATGGATCTGGATCTCCCATTCACTCATCTTCACCATTAGTTGCTAGACCTTCAGGTTCTTGTGGATCTGGATCTAGCATTCCATCATCATCATCACCATCTTTTGAGTCCACAATATAGTGTGAATATGCATCATCACATCCAAACTCTAAATCTGAAATCTCATGAGTAGGAGCAAGTAAAACTGGATCATCATATGCAAACTCTGAAATATCAAGAGGAGAAGTAAGTAAAATTGGCTCACCATCACTCGAAGGAGGAACATAAGAGTTGATGTCATGAAACTGCTTTAGAATATGCATGTAATCCTCATATGAACCAATGTGACTGTAATCAATAGAAGAACAAGGACTAGATGATGATGGATCTTCATTAAGATCAAAAGAGGATGTAGTAGTGGAGGCCCACTTTGAAGTAGGAGTTGGACAAACTAGTGTTGGATCTTGCATTCACACTTCTTCAAGAGCCTTCTTTTTCTCAATCTCCTCTGATGTATTTTTTCCCTTTAGACAACCTTTGAAGGTGCCATGAACAAACTTGCTACTTAGAAGATCATCAACCACATTTCGATCTGGCTTGTGGTTGAGATGAGATAGTCTACTCTCTTCATGAGTATGATAGCGAAGAGCAGACTCCTTTGAGAGAGGCAAGAAGTGTGAAAACTCATAGAGTCTTGTCTTATGATTTGTAACTCCTTTTGCAATGATTTACCCTGAAACCATGTCTTGTACCTCAACTTCATATGGAGTAAAGATCACTCTTTTGGGCTCTCCAGTATGATTCATTTGATACACTGAAAGGACATTCGGTGCAAGAGAAGGAACATAAAGCACATCATAAAGGTGACCATGATCAAGATCGATTCTTCCAATCCCATGAGAGGAGACTTCTGCATCATTTCCCAATTTGACGGAAGGACCAATAGAGCTTTCGAAACTAGAGAATAGATCTTTGGAGGAAGCCATGTGGCATGATGCTCCTGAATCTATGATGAAGGAGGAATCAATTGATGCACTTGCTATGAGAGCATTACATCTTTCTTTTCCCTTGTATCTAGAATATTCGGTATCACGTTCTTTCTTCCTTGCACATGATGGTACAGGAATATTTTTCTTCTCAAGTAATTGAGCCATCAAATCTATAGTCTTCCGCATGCAAGTACTCTTAGGATGAAACCCCTTCAGAAAATAAGTGCACTTCGTCTTTCCCTTCTTAGAATGCTTGGTATTCCTTGAGTTTGAAACCCCATTTTACTGGTATGAACTATCTGTAGGCCTTGTGTCATTCGATCTCTTGTCATAAATATTTCGCTTGCCTTTACCATTCACTCTCTCTGCAACTGTGAGGGCTGAATCCAATTTGGGTTTGATCATTCCCATAGAGATCAAATTCTCTTCCTCTTGAGTAAGAGATTGGATGAAATCATCAAATGAGGGGAACTTCCATCTTGGAATGGATAACCTAGCTGACTGGAAAGTAGAGACAAAAAATGAGAAGTTTTCCCCCAACTTTAAGAGAATGGCAAGTATAAGCTGCTTGTCTTATTTCATTATCTCATATCTTTTCAACTGTGATATCAAGCTTTTGAACTTGGTGAGGAAGGCATTGATAGATTCGGATCTGTCTGGACTCAAACATATGAGCTCATTCTCCAATTTGTGTCCTTTCATATCATCTTTCGGTCCAAAAAGAGATTCGAGCTTGTCCCAAACCTCTTTAGGAGATGTAAGATTGATGACATGGAAGTGAAGATCTTCAGAAATTGAGAGAAGGAGCAGGCCAATTGCTTCATCAAGCATATCCAAGTACTTGGACTGTTCAACTGCACTGAGAGGTTCTACCATTGTTCTGTTGAGTATTCGGGTGAAGCTCTTTGATGTCAAGAAGAGAGTCATCTTGGATTTCTACTCAACATAGTTGGAAGATGTAAGCTTTAGATCCATTTGAAACAGAGAAAGTTGAATAGTTGAAGAAGATTCCGAACGGGTGAATAAACCTGCAAAACAAGAGAATTTTTGCTGATGGAGAATGCTACACTTTGAATGAACACTACCTTAAGGACACTTGGCACATAGACTAAGTCCTTCACACCTGGCTAGAACTCACTGGATTTCTCCAATGAATTCAAGTAATAGCACCAAGATTTGTTGTGGAAACTCAGAGGCTTCTGGTGCACAAATGAAAAGATAGCTGCTCAAAGAAATGTTGCAACTACTGCAATGCCTGCAATTCGAATAGCTGCTTACTGCTCTGATACCATGTGATAATCTGCAGGGATCTAGCAACTGTAACAAACTCACAATCTAACTCTCAGGATTATTTGCAAAGGAGAAGAAGCACGCATTCAATAATCACTCATAAACACAAAATAATGGACAATGTCAATATCATACAATGAATAATGAATGTAGAGAATGTATTACAATAATCAATGACGAGGCATCATATAGGATTCGAATTAGCCAAGTAGGGCATTCGAATCTGATCTCAAACATGAATAACTATGGAGATATCATCCAGTCGGTAGTATTAGTCACAACTGGGGAGAGTCAATCAAGTGTGACCAATTGAGTCTAACAGAACCATCTAGCCATAAATCAGGGAATGGAGACTCCAAGGTGGGTGCATGAGGCTGTCTAGCTTGGATAACAATGAAGACATCATCCAGTCAATAGTATCAGTCATAAATGATAATAGTCCATCAAGTGTGTCTAACTAAGTCTAACAGAACCATATAGGCATAAATCAAGGAATGGAAACTCCAAAGAGGGCGCATGAGGTTGTCAAATAGTCAAGTGGAACTCCATAACTAGCTAACTAGAAGCTACAAGTAGTCAGTATGAGAAATCAATGGAAGAAATACTCAATCAATGCACTAACTAAATGATAACTCCCGGTATGTGAGATAAGGCGCCCTAACTTAGTGATAATTGGTGGTAGATGAGCAAAATCGCTCTAACTGACAGTGGTAGGTGAGAAGGGCGCACCTGCTAAGCAGATAAGCCAAGGAGGGAACATTAGGTAGGTAGGAGGCCAAATGAGGGCTAAAGACAGGCTCTGGAGAGCTAGAAGCAAGCTCTATGTGCTGGGGAGACAACCATGATGATGACTGGATGCATGTAGTGGCATGCAAATGCATGCAGCATGCAGTTTTGCATGCAAGCATCTAAAATATAAAAATGATAGTGTGAATATTCCAACACCTCCCTCCTTCTGATGATGTTGTGTAGAGCCACACATGCTATTGTTGTTGTTGTCAGTAGAATACCCTTCTTGTTAAGGGGGAGTGTTGAATTAATGTAACTTAGAAGAATATTCTACTTGTATTTTATTATTGTAACTCCATCAAAGATGTTTTACCTCCGTTCGGGGATGTCATTATTATATTTGGTCATGTAAAAGTCATGAGGTAAAATCTCCATTGTAAGTCAGGTTGATAGTACCCAAAAGAGTTTATTATTATTATTATTTTTAGTCTCCCTAGAGAGGTTGACCCAGTCAGTTAAGTGAGGCCGACCTAGTTGGGTTAAAAATCAAGTGAAAAGTAAAGTATAAATAGAGAGTGAATTCCTCTCATTTGTACCATTCACTCATTCATGCATTGCACATTAGAGGAGAGAGAGAAGTCTGCGAAGGAGGAGGATGGGCTTGGATCTAGAGTTTGGGTTTGTCTCTCTTATTTGTGAGACCTATTTTGGGCATTGTACTTTGGTAATCTATATTGAGGAATTTCTTGTTGGGTTTTCTTCCCCTTGAGGGATTCCCGGGATATATTGTTGTGTACCTTGTGATTGTGTGTCTTTCATAGATCCTTGTTATGCTACTATTGTGAAAATGTATTAAATGCTCATGAATTTAGAATTTAGTCTTTAGTATCATATAATCTTAACATTAGGTACTTTGATTTAGACTTCAAAGGTGACAAAGAGACATGAGTGTCCACTTCTGGATACATAATGAGTCTTGTATCGGCAGTTGTCTCGTGGAGATCATGCATATAGTCAGTTCCAGCATATTCGACAAAATAGGCATAATATGTGGATGATGCAGAAGCAACAAAGATATTGTGTGGCCGAGGAGCATACTTGAATATTTGCAGGATAAATAAAAGAACTCCACTCCACTATTGATTGACAACACTTTTGCAATCAAGTTGGCCAAAAATCCCAATTTCCATGATAGAACCAAGCATATCAACACAAAGTACCATTTGATTCAACATCATGTAGAGGCCAAGACAGTTCATTTACGACATTGTTCCACGAACGAGGAAATTACAGACATCTTCACCAAAGCATTTGGACAAGAAAAATTTGAAAAGTTCAGAACCATGCTCGGGTTACGAACACCCCTTCGAATTAAGGGGGGGGAATGTTGGAAATCTAATCCTTCGGGATTATTATTTCAACCATATTGTAAATTATATTGTAGTCAATTGAATAAAAGGAAGATGATGAGTCATAGGGACTCCAATGGATCTCTTGGAATCCGAAGTCCAAGAGACACTTGGCCATTGTATAAATAAACATCTTGATTAATGAAGAAGGATCAATCTGAGAGTTATTTACCTACATATACCTTCCCAACACTCTTTTGAAAATATCAATTAATTCACTTGATATGAGAAATGAAAGAGAGACTGCAATGGAATACATTTTGGTTTGAATTGCTAACCGGATGTTCAAGCTTTACCTTTGGAATTAGACATGACCTTCTCTATTTTGATTTGACATGACCTTCTCTTTTTGCTCTGTAAAACTATACCTTACATAATGCCTTACCTTTGGGATTTATGTTTTAAAACCCTCTCTACTTTGCATTCCTCACCTAGCTTTCATTGCTCTAACCCTTGTCTAAGAGTTGAAGACTACCTCTTGAGCACATAAATTATCCATTGTTGACTAAACTAAAGGAGTGATTCATTCGATCTCTCCACATTGTTTATAAATCACACTGTCCCTCTCAATTTGTAGATATGTTGGTGGGTGAACTAGAAGAACTCGCTCAATTGGAGGAAAGTAGGAAATGTCATCAGATGAATCAATTAGTTCCAGGTAAAGGAGACCAAGTATCTTTGATTTTTTTGTGACTAGAAATAAAGTGAGTAACTATGTGTTCTCGTGCAAACTAGAAAAAGTTCTTGGAGACCAGGAACTCATAAAATGAATGGGTTTAGAGCAACTAGAGTTGCAAAGAGGGGGTGCTTGGCCTATGCACATGTTACTCATATCTCCAATACATCAGTGCTTTGTATCTCCTTCTTGTTCCCAAGGTCTATGACAACTTCACTTTGGCCTATTTGAAATAGAGAGACAACTTGGGATACATGCGTGTCTTGTTGCATCTGGAAGAGATTAGCTTTCCTCATTCAAGTAAGCTAGTTTTATTGATTCCTACCTTGGGACCCATATATTCCATTTTGATCCACGATTCACAAGTTTTGACTCATTCGTGATCTATAGACAACAAGCATCATATATGTAATAGTTGAAGTAGGTGTAGAGTCCATACTCCCAACTAATGGACAACAACCAACTGAACCCATTTTTCCGCTAGGGGTCGACATCAAGACTCGACCACCATGTTGCTTGCATTATAGTGTGAGAAGTCAGTGATACTTGTTAATACACATAAAAAACTATGGTGAGTTACTTGAACCATTGAATGCCAAATAGACAATGTAAAAAATTATCATTGTTTGATTTGATGTGCCAAATTTATAATCAGTTGTCAAATATGTCTTGGAGGAATTTGAGAGGACATTTTTCCGATTATTGAAATAGGTAGAATTTCCAATTTGGGATGAGGATATTGTGATGGAGATGGATATACCTAACAAGCATAGTTTATTGATTAAGAGGAATGAAATGTTTGGGATTCTCCATTGGTTTGGAAGGAGTTTTTCTAATTTAAGATGAAGATAACATAAAAATATTTTCTAATTCAAGATGAAGATATCGTAAGAAACGAAAATACTTAACTCACATATTTTACTGATTAAATATTTGAGGATTCTTTATCTATTAATTTGGGGTTGGTGAGGAGTGTTGTCCTCACTTTGATGAAGAAATTGATAAAGAATAAAAAAACATCACTATTGATTTCAATTGCTAGTTGCCTCACTAGTTGCCTCGTTGATACTTTGATAGTTAATAATTAAGCTAATGGAATCAATTACTTTACTTCAGAGAAATAAAAGAAGGAGAAGTGAAAAAATAGGATTGAATTCCCTTTATTATATATTTTAATTGTTAATTTAATAAATAGTTAGTTTTCCTCACCTAAAAGGGGATTAAGACCACTGTTTTTTTATTTCACTTGGAATTATACGTGAGAAAAATTAATTGGATTTTAAATTTGAAATTCTTTTAAGATTATGCATAAAACGTAAAGTTTACCATGATTTAAGGATTAATAATCAAGATGCCTAGGAAATTATAGTATGGTGCACTAAGGACAAACTCGAAACATAATTAAATTATCAATTGTGTACCTTACCATTTAAATTAAACAATCCATGGATGATAGAAAATGGGACTTATGTACTCGTCTAAGATAATGGGTATTTATACCTTAATCTTTGTATAAAAAGGGAAAATAACAAATGGTTATTCTTTCACTCTTGATTTCTCTATATTTTAATGGTTTTTTAACACAATAAGTGGTAGAACAAGGTTTTTTTACACAATATGCAGTACACCATGGATTTCAATTATGTTATTAATGTTATGGATTTCAATTTTATTAATACGCTTTACAGGCTTTCCCCTTCCTCCATGAGTGGGTAATTAATGTTATGGATTTCAATTTCATTAATACGCTTTATAGGCTTTCCCCTTCCTCCATGAATGGGTAATTTCCTTTTTCTAAAGGCAATTAAGTAATGACCATTCTTTTTAAGGATTAATGGTAATTTCTTTTTGATAAATGCAATAAGTAATGAATTTTTTTAAATATTAATAAATGTAAACAATTTCTTTTTAATCTAATAGGGTTATTTTTATGTTCACTCGGGGATAACTAATGGGAGAAAGTTGTCTTTTTCTAAAATAGTTAGTCAACTTAGATGCATAAAAACAATGCTATTACTCAAATATTACATTTATACATTTTCAACATTGCATAACATACCCATGTTACCAGTGAAAAGGAATATAATGTTCTCGAGGATATACTTTCATAATGGCTCATGCACCTTTGGTGGCATCCTAAAGAATTGGTATATTTAAAGATGATGATGTCTGTGAGGCAACTCACCCCTTACGTTCTCTTTGAGGGAAATAAATGCATCCACCAAATAAAGTGGTCTTGACACACTAGAAAGCTATGGAACACTCTAGGTGGAGTGCATTAGAGGTTATTTACACATGAAGAATGGATATTTGACACTTAATTTTCTAGATCTTTATAGTTTGTGTCTTTTTCTTTATCCTCTTGTCTTTTTATCTTCATCTTAGTTTTATTTTTAGGAGATGTAGTAGATTATGCTTATGCATAGGTATGGTAGATCATTAAATAAACTCCAAACCACATACAATGGGCTTAAAATTCCAAAACATATAGAATAGTAAGTGTATGGCATAAAGCACTTGTAACGCACATGTTGCATATGCACATGGAAGATATACATGGCTGTCCACTCCACGTATACATGCTAGACCAAAAATAAAGTTGAGAGCAAACTCCTATTTACACTTTAACCTTTAAATAAAACGATAGGAAGTCCCATTCATTAAAAACTATAAGGCACAAAAACTAATAGTATGATTCATTAGGATTCTAATTATAATAGTAACTATGCCCCCTAAGTATTGAAGGTAGCCACATGTCTCTCTAGAGACCAAAGCCCCGATTGAAAAGGTTATAGTGTGCTCTCTTGAAAAAATGGCCAACATATTTAAAGACCCCCGATTGAAAAGGTTATAGTGTGCTCTCTTGAAAAAATGGCCAACATATTTAAAGACTGGGTTGTGAGTTAAGGCCAATATTAGAATGCAAAATATGATCAAGATTGGAAAATGAGTCAGAATATATAAAAAATAGGGCAAATAGCCTCTGTCTAAAACTAATGAGAGAAGAGCTCCCTTGGACATTATGAAAGAGGTGAAAAAATCAAAATTACTAGAGTTTATGGGGTAGGATGGAGGGCTTGGATGGTCGGGGTGAAAAGTGCATATGTTTTAAGGCATCCAATACCATTGAAAAGGAAAAAATTACAAGAAGTCTCCTTAAAGGGCATGCCTTATTGTGGTGGGTTAGTGAAGAAACTAAGTTACATACCACTCCTCTTTAGATGACTTGGAGGATACCTTTAGAACCAGGTACTTGTCAAAGGAATACAAATACTAGTAGAAAAATTGATGATAAATGACCAGGTGGCCAAAAAAGTTGGCCAGCATGTGAAATAAATGACTAAACCACCAAAACAGTTGGTCACCACAGTGTTTTTAAGTGAAATATGACCAAATTTGAGCAATTTTAAGTGTTCACAACTAAAAATGACTAAAATAAATGATTAATTTAGTCATGGGATATAAAACATGACTAATTTAGTCATGGGATAAAAAATATGGCTAGACAGTCTAAGTTAATAAATATATAAGATGTCATAATCAATTAATATTTCCGTATACGTCACACACAAATTAATAGTGTCTATATATAATATAATACATGTTTTAATACGTCTCTAGATATGCCAATATTTTTATCGCGCCGAAGAGGCACATTCTACAGCCCAATAGGGGGGAGATGTGTAACTCCTTCCGTGCTCATCCTATAAATGACACGTGTCTTTTATAAAAAATAATAAAATATTATAAAAAATAACATGTCAGCTCAAATTAGATTTAAAATATTTGGAATGACATATATATATATATATATAACTACATAAATGAGATAAATTAAAACCATAAGCATTGAATTACACCCTTCGTCAACATTTCCAGTCTAAAAAGGAGTTTTCACCTCTAAGAGTTTTGATCCCTCTCGGTGCTTGGTAAATCCCCTTTTAGATGGATCTATGCTGGTTGTAATAGACTTAATTAGTTTGATGTAATGACTAATTAATTTAGTTTGTAATGACTAAAGGGGTCTCTAAATCCATTTGGAGCGTTAAAATTTATGAAATTGTAATTAAATTATTACAATTTCGTAAATTTTAATGTTACAGGTGGATGAGACCCCCTTAAATATATCTAAAAAAAAATGATCATAGTTTTCTATGTTCACACTACCAACTTACACCAGCTACAATGCTAGCTTCAATGCCTTGCTAAATTTAGCAGGATTCCCAATGTTAGATATCTTTTGCATGACATACACAACTTCTTTCGTAATGGCATCAATTGTTGTCTCGAACCTCACACATCTGGAAGCTGCCATTGATGTAATTGTTGCTTGGTTTTTCAACCAAGCATGTGCAATGTTGAACCTGCTAACTAGTAGCAACAGTCTCAAATAAAGCAATGTAAATAAGCAAATATAAACTATAGATTGATGGCAGTAAACAGTAAAATAAAGAATTCTAGATTGATAACAATGAACAAAATTGATTCATAATTATGTAAATAAAAATTAAAACTTTTGTATTACCTCAAATGGTGAGGATGTTGAGTTTTGGGCAGCTCCAAGGTTGAGGTGCTCCAATGTCCAATGGTCTCTTCTTCTCCAATGCTTCAATGGTTGGGCAAAGCTCAAAATGGATTTTGGCAGCATGAGGATAGGATGAAATATGGATGAATAGTGAGGAGCCCCTATCACTTTTTTATAGTTTTTGGTGATGGGGAATACCATTATCGTTTTAAGGAAACCAATGGTATTAACCAACATGGTTTAGGTCTCTTTTTCCCTCTTTTTCCTTTTTAGAATATTTTTTATATTTTTATTCCCTTTTAATATTTTTTGGGAATTTTGGACCATTTTTTAGGGCTTTTGTGTTTTTTGAGGAAAAATACATATTTTGAGGTGGAAAATGTGTATTATGGTCTTTTTGGTGACCTTTTGATGGTTTTGGAGACTCAAATGGTGGAAAAAGTGGACAAATGGGTCATGTGGATAAGGGAATGAGCTAGTGAGCACTTTTTGGGTGTTAACATATTGCCCCTTGATGTGTGAGGGTAGGAGCTCATCGTATGGTCAATAGACATCATAGTTCTTTTGTCTTTTTCCTGGGGTTTGGAGAAGCGAAGAGACCGATTGGAGACTAGAACAACGGCCCCTTGGAAGCTGTGAAAACTGAAAAAATACATGGCCTCAAAATGAATGAGGAATAATCTTTGATTATGGACGAGGCGGGCATACCCATGCTCGTATCAAGACATATACATAACAATTAGGTCCAAGAAGGGGGGCCTGAATCATACATAAAAATATGTTGGTACATCATAATGGTCCAAAGGGGACAGAATGTTGGGACGTACTCATGGTCATACCATGACTCATCTGAAGGACTTATACACTGGAAAAGAGCAACAACCATTCTGAATGAGGTGTTAGAAGGGTTGATGAACTGTTGAATCTTAAGGTGTCCAATATCTATAGGGACTCAATGATTGTGAGTCAACTTATGAGGAGTATATGTAACTGTATACTCGAGGGAGTATAAAACTGGGGTACATCTAAAAACTGTTGCCAAGCACAACCCAGATATCCATAGGAATGTGTAACTGGTTGTTTCCTTTATTAGACTCTCAAGTGTGGTAGAGTCAGGTGATATCCGGGGTTTTCAACAAATAACTGAAAGGAGCGATACCCTGTACGAGTCTCAGCGATGCGATCAAGGTGTTGACGTCGAGCATGTGAGAAACAATCATTTGGAGAGGCACTGAGGACTCCTTTCAAAATGATCCATAGGCACTCATCATTAATGGTGATGAGTCCAAGGCACAGGGACCTCTAGGTCTATCCTCTGGAATAGATTTGGTTGGCATCAACAGAGGGAGACCAACAACTACCAAGGCAATGATGTTTCCTTGATAGGAGCGTGAGGTGTAAAACTAAACTGTGATAGTACTGATGGTAGGACTGACATACTGTGGGGATGTGGAAAAAATGGGGTCATAGAGTGGGTGGACTCAAACTTCCTTTGTTCAGAGCATGATGACATGGTTGACCTGACAGCATAGGAAACTAACTTTTAGGTGTGAGGATCATAGCTTAAGGGATCAGGGGTATGTATTGCAGACTAGAGTGACTCTGGGGGATAAGCTGATGGATGCTATTGGGGGACTCTCAGTGTGACATACTGCAGAATACTTTGAACAAAGGCGACCATAATGGGGAAGCTTCCATATGAGTAGACACGATCTGTTGTGGAGCTGAAAAGCACCGTTGGGTCCTTCTTCATAGTTTTAATGAGCTCCAAGAAGGGATAAAAGTTTGCTCTAAAATGGTACTATCCTGTGGATTTATGCGAGCCCGGGATGGTGATTGCTCGTGGTTGCTTTCAATTTTAAAGAGTCTGAAAGTGGTAAGTAGACTCCATTGGTGTTCTTTTTCGTATGTTAGTCTCCAAGGCCCGAAAAAGCATAAAATGATGCAAATGGAGAACTCTTCTAGCCGATGAGACTAGAGTATTCATTTTTCATAATTATTCTACAAGGTCCGAAAAAGGGGTAAACTCATACCAGGTAGACGCCCTTTCAGATACTTTTAGAAAGCATGAAAGGAAGCAAGATTGCTCGGTTTTCATTGTTTTAGGAGTTAGAAAAGAGCTTAACAGAAAATCCCTAAGTGCCTTTTTCGTAAAGGAATTGATCATCCCGAAAAAGGGATAAAATTATACCGAACAAAAGTAACAGAGAGGCAAGGAGGAAGTGTTCAATCAAAGGGCGAGTATGGGGATCAGGCACGGTAAAAAGGGGGGAACACTAATGGGGCCTCCTTGCGGGTTGATGAATGGTAGCAAAACAACACCATAATTGCAGTATGGATGGAGTGGAGGGCTCGTGTATAAGTTGTGATGCAAAAATTTGTAAAATATGACGAGTGTCGATGCGGCACGCAAATCAAGGGGATGACGGGCATGTGGAAAAGTGCCCAAAAATTTTGGGGGTGAGAGTGAGAAATGATCTCAAGTATCATCATAAGCATGGAAAACTGAATCCGACGATATAAAATTCATCAAATACGGATATCGACCGATGTGGCATGCAAACTGAGGCGACGAGGGTCATGGGAAAAATGCCCAAAAAATCTAGTGGTGAGAGCGAGAAATGATCTCAAGCATCATCAGGAGCGCGAAAACTGAATCCGACGATATCAAATTCGTCAAATACGGATAATGGTCGATGTGGCATGCAAACCGAGGCAACGAGGGTCATGGGAAAATGCCCAAAAAATATGGTGGAAAAATGCCTAAAAAATATGGCGGTGAGAGCGAGAAATGATCTCAAGCATTGTCACGAGCACGGAAAACTGAATCCGGCGATATAAGATTCATAAAAAATGGACCACGGCCGATGTGGCACACAAATCGAGGCGACGAGGGGCATGTAAAAAAAATGCCTAAAAACAGGAGCTGGTGGAATCGAAAAAGCGAGTGGAATATCGTGAAGTTCTCACTGCGCTGATTCCAATGGTACCAACGGTTTGAAAAACGGACGTCGTATGATGCCGGAATGGTTGATTGAAAATTGGTCAAGTTTCTATAAATAGCAAGTGGACCCAATGTGACAAGTGTCATATTCACCGTTGACTTTCACAGAGTAATTTAGTTGGGTCAGAGCATTTTCTTGATTTATGGGAGATTTGACCGTCGATTTTTCATTCCACAAGTTTCAGGTAAGCCTATGTGCCTTAGCCTTTCAATTTAGTTACTTTTTGGTAAGTGTCGGGGTCTCAGAAGCTGCGAATATTCCATGTTGGCTTTCCAACGCGGAATATCACGGGTTTTGAGTCTTTTTCTGCGATGCACATCACAGGTATGGGATGGATAGCCGCGATGTGCATTGTGACTGTGGGTGCTTACAGCCACGATGTTCATCGCGGCTGTGTATGCTTACAGCTGTGATGCACATCACAGCTGTGAGGGCTGACAGCCGTGATGAGCATCGCGGCTATGAGGGCTGAAAGCCGCGATGTTCATCGCGACTAGGGGGCCAAAAGTTGTGATGGGGATTTTTGGTTAGGAAAAAAAAATTGGTTTATTTTTCTAAAAAAATTATGTGTTGTTTTGGTAGGATGCTGAGGAGGCCGCTGGTATCGTGGAGGGAGAGGGAGATTGATGAGGGACTGATGGGTCGTATTCGGGAGAGCCCAGATGTGCGTGCGGCCTTGGCTGTGGGCGAACTATTAAAGTTCGCTCAAATTCCTATCATGCGTTCAGTCAAGGAGCTACTGAATAAGTTAGTTGACTTTTGGGACCCGGTGGAGGTAGCTTTTATTGTGCAGGGTGAACGACTGGAGCTCACCTTGACCGATGTATATTTCCTTACTGGTTTGCCTCGTTTGGGAGAGATAGGGGACACCCAGCCTAGGATTATAGCTGGTATGGACATAAAGGATCTCCTTGAGATATTTTTCATTCCAGGGGCCCGTGCGCAGAACAACGCACTAAGTATCTTGGATTTGCGGGAGCCAGAGATGCAGGCGGTGGTGGCTTGTGTTTTGCAGGTGCTTGGTGCACAGGCGCCCCATCGTTCGGGGGGGGGGAAACGATGATGGTTCACCGTGTCTTGACAGGGACCTATTTTGCTTGGGGCCAGATGTTTTTGGCCTATGTTCGGCGAGAGCTGAACAAGGTTAGTCGGGAGGGAGGAGAGTTTAGTTATCCCTCTTTCCTCTGTTGTTTCTTTTTTGAGCGGGTACCTACCCTACGGCCATGTGTGCCAGTTCGGGAGGGACTAAGGAGTGAGCTGCGGATGGTACGGTAGGGGGAGATGATGCCCCGGGTGGTGGTGGCATTTGGCGGTTCTTCTCGTCGGAGATGTATGATTAGTGGGAGTAGATGCCCATGGTGATCGATGACTATCCATATGTGGGTATGGACTTCCGGGGAGACCCTGAGATGCCTCGAGCTCAGGGACAGGCTTGGGGTTTAGACGGTACGTCTTTGTTTTTATTTCTCTATTATATCATGTTTAGATGTTTGTTATGAGTATAGCTAGAGATGCTTATATGATATTGACTTGTTTTAGTGTGGGTCATGGCAGATGTTGGTCCGAGGCCTCTAGTGGATCATATGGGCTGTAGGGGACGGGTGATAGTGGTGGTACCTCCACAGGTAGCGACACCCCCGCCTCGTGTACGAGGAGTCATGCGTCAGCGAGATGATGCCCTAGAGGATGTACGTGATACCTTGGAGGCGCTACTAATGGATGTACCAGATGCTGGTTGGATGGATCTAGATCAGCATGTTCTCAATCGTTGTTTTGATGCTCCCCGTGAGTGGAGATCGATCCTGTGGAGAGTAGCTGTAGTGACAGCTAAGAGGAGGGCTCGAGAGCTATATGATCCAAAGGAGCCAGAGGAGCTCGGTGATTGTGTTGATTAGGTGATCTTGTACCTGCCCCCAAATGCTGATGAGCATATGGGGATGTATTTTGTTGATACACATTTTGTACGGCTGGTGTACCTTTTGGATATTTGGGTGCTGAGAGCACTCCTGACATTGTGACTCTTATGATGATATATATATATATATATATATTTATGCGTTTTGGTATATAGTCGTGTATGCACGTGGATGCACATCTTGTCTTTTCTTTTATGTCTTGTTGCACATGGATGCAATTGTAGTTTGTTTGTTTGCCCGTGGAGGCATGTTCGGTGCACGTGGATGCAAAGTTATGATTTTTTATATGCCCATGGAGGCACATGTTATGCACATGAATGCAATATTATGATGATTTATTTATTTTGATTTTTTTATGCCTATGTGATGCATGTCGTGATGTCCTACATGTTTTGGTTGACATGCCAATCTAGAATGTTGTTAGCCATTTGGTCTGCTACACTATTTAGATTTATTGGGACATGAGTGAATGAAATGGATTCAAAGTGTCGAATCATTTGTTTAGTGCGCAGGAATTTTCTAAACAGACAGGGATCGCATACCTGGTAACCGTTCTTGAGCTAGGAAAAAAGGAGCTAGGAGTCCAGGAAAACACTAAGGTGACTTATGCCCATTTGGAGAGCAGTGGCTAGGAGACCGGTCACGGCATCATACTCAGCTTGGTTGTTTGTGGAAGCACCTATGCACACTCCGTCGAGGTGGATCAACTCGTGTGAAGGGGAATAAATTACCCAAGTTGCTGAAGCGAGATTTGGAGACCAACGACTTGCACTGTCGCCGAAGCCGATATGGTAGAGTGGAACAGGATCCATCTGTGTTCATGCAGGAAAAAATGAAAATGTAAGGTTTTGAAAGTTTAAAGTGAAAAAATAAATTAAAAAACTGTACAATATGGACTATGGTGTCCAGAAGATTTTTATGGGTAGAATCTTTTGAGGTACAACCCGTTATGGGGGTTGCGCATGGGATTGCCTTATGAGTCGGTCAAAAGGTATGCCCCATGTCCAAGGAAAGTGTGTATGATATATGGGCCTTGCCACATAGATTCGAACTTTGCTTTGCCTGTTTTGTCATGGGCTTGGTCGTAAACAAGTAGTAGGTCTCCTTCACTAAATGCTCATGGGTGAACATGTTTATTGTAATGGAGTTTAGATCTGTTCTTTGCGGCTTTGATTGTTTGGAGAGCTGTGCGGTGATCTTCGTTGGCCTACTCCAGAAGAAGTAAGCGCTCTTCAATTAGTGAAGTATTTGGGAGGAGTTCTACGGAAATTTGTAATGTTGGTATCTGGCACTCAATGGGGAGGACAGATTCCATGCCGTGAACCAAATGGAAGGGGGTAAAGCCGGTGGCGTTTTGGTCAACGTGCAGTAATACCATAATGCGGGAAACAACATATGATGCCAATTGGATTTATGTTTGTCGACAGTGCGCTGGAGGATAGTCTTCAAAATTTTATTAACAACTTTGACTTGGCAGTTTCCTTGGGGGTAGTAGCTGGAGGAGAAATGATGTTCAAACTTAAGGAGTATTGACAATTTTCTCCAAATGGAGTCCTCGAAGTGAGAGTCGTGGTCTAAGACGAGTTGTTTTGGTACTCCGAAACAAGCGATAACATGGTTGAGGAAAAAACTAGTTGCACTGTCGGCTTTGCAGTTGTAAGTAGGCATGGCTTCTACCCATTTAGTAAAGTAATCGATAGCCACAATAATGTGTTTATGGCCGCTAGCTGATGTGGGATTGCAATCCATAAAGTCGATGGCCCATTTGTAAAATGGTCCAACGGTGATGACTGGATGAAGGGGGGCGGGGGGGGGGGGGTTCTTGCCTTGGGTGCAAAGAGCTGGCAGTTTTGGCAATGTTTGACTGTTGTGATACAATTAATGAATAATGACGGCCAAAAATAACCTGCGTGAATTACCTTTTGGGTGGTGGCCATTCCAGAGAAATGGCTGCCGCAGGCACCACTATGATAGTCATTAAGGACTTGTTCTGCTTCTTCTTAGGAAAGGCATCGTCATAAGATTGTGTCGACGCCACGTCGATAGAGGACATCACCCAAGAGGAGATAGCGGGGGGCATGGTGACGAATGTGACGGCATCTGTCACAGTCGATATTGGGTCAAAACTTCTGTGTGCGGAGGTATACCAAAATGTCGTCGTACCAAGGTTCGTCAGACAAGATGATGAACAAATGTTCGTCAATTATATTAGTATGGATAGCTGGTGATGACGACGAAGATGGTAGGTCCATAATGAGTTGAGTGAGTGCTAGTGCTTTGGTGCTCTTCGGGGTTTTAAAAGTCAGGTCATATTCTTGTAAGATAATCACCCATTTGGCAACACAACCTTGTAGAAGGTGGCGATTCAAGAGATAGACCATTGGGTTGGAATTTGCCACAACCGTGGTATGGCTGAGGAGAATATAATGTCGCAGCTTTTGTATTGAAAAGACAACGGTGAGGGCCATTTTCTCTTCATGTGGGTAGCGTAGTGGTGGGCCTGATAAAGTTTGGCTCACATAGTAAATAACATGCTCTTGGAGAGCGGAGTCTTCTTGGACGAGTACTCCAGAGACGACGTAATATGATGCCGAAATGTAAAGGGTAAAGTCTCTTGTGAAATCTGGAGGAGAAATCAAGGGGGCACTTGTAAGTGCTTTCTTCAGGTCTGTGAAAGCTCCTTCTGCTTGGTCGTCCCATACAAAATGGGTATGAAGGCGTAGCAAATGGAGGAAACCATCTAATGTGGTAGCGTAATCTGGGACAAAGCGACGAAGGAATTTGGACTTCCCTTGAAGGCTTTGTAGCTGTCTTAATGTACGAGGTGACGGTAGGTCTACTATGGCTTGGACCTTTAGGGGTTCGATGGTGATCCCTTTTTCAGAAATGATGAAACTCAACAGACGGCCTGCTGGAATGCAAAATACACACTTGAGTGGGTTCAAGCGTATTTGGTATTTGCGATAGCACAAGAAGACTTGTCAGAGGTTGTCTAAATGGTCGGATCATTTTTTGGATCAAGCTATGAGGTCGTCTAGATAAACCAATATGATGTTAATTAGGTCATGAAAACAATAAGTCATAGCTCGTTGAAAAGTGGCTCTAGCGTTCTTGAGACCAAAAGGCATGACGGGATAGGTGAAGGTGCCCCATGGGGTAGTGAAAGTGGTCTTGTATTGATCTTCTTTGCGGATATGGATTTGGTTGTACCCGGAGAAACTGTCCATGAAAGACAGTATCTCATGCCCTGCACATGCATCAATTAGCTGATCGATAAATGGTGTTGGGAAGTTGTCTTTTGGACAAGCTAAATTGAGATCTCGGAAATCAGTACATACACGAATTGTGCCCACCTTCTTATTGACTGGAACTGGGTTGGAAACCCAGGTGGTATAAGCAATAGGATATATGAAACCCGCTGCTCGAAGCTTCTCAATTTCTGCTTTGACGGCTGGAAGCTTGGATGGGTGAATGGGGCATTGTTTCTGGCGGACCAGTGATATGTTGGACCAAGTGTCTATGTGATGTTCTACGATGGTAGGATCAATACCATGCATCTCGGTATAAGACCAGGCGAAGACATCTCAAAATTCTTGAAAGAGTTTCTTATAGGCTTGGGTTTCCTTTTCAGTGCAGGATGCGCCTAAAGAGATAAGCTTGGGTTTGTCGGGGGTGGTGGAGATGTCGATTTTTATGATTGGCGAAATGTTGGCCATGTTACCTTCTTCAAAGGCTTCTGGAGCTGGGATAGGATCTTTGAACCAATCGACCTTGGATGGTAAGAAGTCTTTGGATTCAACGGATAGTTGGTTCACCGTAGATGCCTCAGGGATGAAGTATGATCGATGGTGCATATCATCCCAAGGGTAGTTCGGTGCAGTGAGCGTTTCTAGGATTTCCTCATCGGTGCGGAAGTAGTGCGTCATCAAATTAATTGGTTCAAGCTTGTAGGTTGTTGAAATCATATAAATGGTATTGATTTCTTCTGAACGGGAAGATTTTGGGGGGAATATTTCCTCGATGAGCAGGGGGCATATCTCTAGGTCGGCATTATTCAATTCGTATAGTGCTGCTCTATAATCTGGGAGATTGGGGTAGTGATGTAAATAATGGCCATAGATGCTGCATATCGCACAAGGGTGGTTTGTGCGCAATGATTTATCGCGAGGTTGAGGGGGTAGTTCTAGTTTGACAACTAGAACGTTGGTGTCATCATCCAACATATTCATGTGTTCTTGAAGTGCCAGTAGATGTGGACATAGATGGGTAGCATGGCCTATATCGTCGCACAAGGAGCACTTGGGGGGATGCAGATTGTTGGAGGAGTCTTCGCTAATTTGGGAGTCTCTGGGGGGGTGCAAGTTGTGGGTCCAGTTGTGTAGGTTTGCGGACCTCTGCCCCCATTGTAGCGAGTTTGAGGGGGAACATAACTAGAGGTTGATGTAGTATCCCTTGTTGGAGGTGGTCTGCTTTGGGGGTTCTTCACACCAGGTGGTGGATAGTTTTGGGGGTTGGGTACACCAGGTGTGATCCAGGTGGATATCGGTGGCCACCCACCTTTCCAACTGGCTCAAAACATTTTTCTAGCAATTTTAGTAATGTACTATTTTTAGCAGTTTTTCGGGTCCTGAACTTCCGGGACCGTTTTGAGGCCCTCAGGGTCTGTCTCCTAGGGGCACTCGGTAGCCTGTTGGAAAGGTCTATCCAAGATTTTCAACTTTCAACTAGGACCAAATGGTTCCAGCAATCATTTGGCCCCCCAAATCGCCAAAAAAGGTCGTTCAGGGCCTCAAAACGGCCCCGAAAGTTCAAGACCCGAAAAACTGCTAAAAATAGTACATTACTAAAATTGCTAGAAAACTGTTTTGAGCCAGTTGGAAAGGTGGGTGGCCACCGATATCCACTTGGATCAAGGTGGTGGATGGTTTTGGGGGTTCAATGCACTAGGTGGTGGATGGTTCGAAATATTGATGGTTTGTATCGGTTGTAAAATAATGGTTGGTGTCGGTGGAGGGGTTGGAGCAGGTAGGTACCATATAGGTAATCCTAACGTTAACCCTGGGAGGTTAAGTGTAGCCATTACTGTCGTGCTGACAACTCCTGAGAATGGAAATAAGAATGGGATAGTGTGAATCGGTGTTGTTCCGATATCACTAGGCACTGTGGGTGGTTGTGGCTATGGTTGAGGTTGTGGAGTATGCTGCTATGTATTATGCGAGAGGGTGCATAAATCGGATATTTCATATTTTCGGAGAGGGGGTGGGATAGATGGGAAAGTGGTGGTCATGGGAGTATCCAAATATATCCCGGGTTTGACTGAGGATACGAACGATGTGGGTGCACTCTAAATGGGTTGTTCGATCATGGGAAGAACATTTTCAAGTGTTGCGGGGGCATTGGGATCATAGTATGTTATCTGGTCGATTTTGACTACGCGCCCTTCATGGGGGAACATCATGAGGCGGAAAATTGAAGAAGCGACAACTTTCATTTTATACATGTAGCTTCGTCCCAGAAGGAGATTGTAATCAAGTTGGGCGTTGATGACCTCTATATCTATGAGAACCAGTTTTCCCCCAAGCTGTATGGGTACGTTCACTAACAGACCTCGAGTTTGAGCTGCACGACCATCATAAGCTTGCAATGCAGTAGTTGATGGTTGTAGCATTGGTGATCCAAGTTTCTGCCATACGAAAGTCGACATAACACAGGTGGAGGCACCTTCATCGATTATGCATCAATGAACGATGAGGTTGCGAATGGACACATAAACCTGAAAAGTTAGAGATGAAGGTAGATGAGGTTCAACTTGGTCTAAGTCAAAATCCATCATGTTGGAGTTGTTAGGGTCTATGGCACCAATGGAAGATAACAACAATTTTCTCTATGCAGGACAATTTATAGGATTTCTAGAGCAGACATGGAAACAGGGGACTGGGCTACGTCTTCTACGATGTTATAGTTTGAAGTTGCACGAGCGTTAGGGTTATTGTTGATTCATCTTAAAGGGATGTGATGTGCTTTTGGACCCCCATCCATGGGCATGTTAGGTATGCGAAGTGGTTGATTAGTTGGGAGGGTACTCGAATATGGATCGATAGGTGTGGCCTTAGGGGCTAAGCCGTATTGATTTCGGTGGGTTTGAAGATTGACATCATTTGATGACATCATTAGCAAATGGTGAGTCTTGGACTCTGTATGCTGGTAATCGGTTTCTGCATAGGTAATTTGCTACTGTGTTGCAGCGGATCCTTGTGGGGGATCCATTGGAAGAGTGTTTACTACTCCTTGGTTGGGTAGAGGATTTTTCAATATCATGGGTTGCGACTCAGGGGGTGATGCTGGCTATGCAACATGTCCTTGTCGTTGGGCGTCGTCAGTCCAGAGTTGACACGCTTGATCTAAATGGGGGCAATTATGTGTGTAATGGCGGTAGACCTCGCATATGGAACACGGGTGGTTTGTTCTCAAATTAGGGTTTTTTCCCTATTTTGGTGGACGATCGGGGTTTTGAGTTGCAGGAGCAGCGTTATTGTTATTGGAAGGATTAGGTGGCTGTCCTCCTTGGTTTTATTGTTGGTTATTTTCATGGTTTCGTCCTCTTCCACGATTCTGTTGACC
The DNA here is from genome assembly GCA_027924585.1 of Larix kaempferi. NCBI lineage: Eukaryota > Viridiplantae > Streptophyta > Pinopsida > Pinales > Pinaceae > Larix > Larix kaempferi. Next base: position 1,593,883 of record BSBM01000594.1, on the reverse strand, counting down.
TCCTTGAGTACGTTGGTTGTTCTGGTTTTGAGGTGGGTTTTGATGTGCGTATACATGCCCTTGGGAAGTAGGTGGGTTCTGAGGTCATGCAGGCATAGGAGCAGGCTGTGGTGGATAGCAAGCAAGAGGGTTCTGAGGTGGACCTGGTGTTTGTTGCAGTTGTGGGTAACCTTGAGCTGCTGGAAGTGTTGGAGAAAGAGGTGCTACCTGTTGAGGATAATAAGCCGATTGGGCTTGTGGGTGAACTGGAGTCTGATGGGCCTACTAGTTATAATATGGAGGTGGTGCATAAGCTGATGGTGCTTTCCCATAACACTGTGGTGGACATGAGGGTCCATGAGTGTGGTGGGTGTGTATTACTGGAGCATACGAAGTTGTAGCTCCAGAATGAGATGTTGTCATAACCCGAAATTTCCGAAAAATTTAAAAATTTTATGATAGCAATAAATGTTATTAATTTGCATTCCTTGATCTGTTTGTTTTAATTAACTGATCATGATCTTGTCTAAATATTCTGTCATAATACTAATGTGAGTTTTGATTGCAGTTATTGATTGTCTTTGTTCTTAAACTTCAAAGGGAGAACTAGCCATAGCTGACTGGCTTACTTAGCTTTCAAGCTAATGCATAATCCGTCCTTTTTCCGCAGGTTTACAGGTAAAGTATAGATCGTTGTAAATGAATTTTTATAAGCATAAAAGTTCCTTTCACTGTACTGTAAAGTTCGGAGAAGATTTAACTATTCTTACCGGTTGTCACGTGTAAGACGATAGAGTTCCTTTTCTATAATCTTCATGAAATTTATGCTTGATAGATAGTTGATAGTCTGCAAGAAATGATTACTATTATTCTGGATAATATAAGATAGGCATTTCGATGAATTACAGTCTCTTTGACATTATCATTGCGTTGTGAAAATGTCTCTTAGCTAATGCTGGATAAAGTCACTAGATCATGTTATTTGTAGCCTTTTCATCGTATACAAGACATATTGCTAGCATCGTGTAATGTTCCGTCAACTATTAGTTTTCGACTATGGCTGTAACCCTTATCAATTGCATGAAATTGGAGTTGTGTTAGATATAGCGATATACTGTTCTATCCAATTATAGTTTATGAGACATCGTCATCTTGATATTTTTTTATAATTACACTAAGCTTATTTCATGCCTAAGAATCTTTGTTCCTTTGTTTTTGAACCACGTCCAATGTATGGAAACATATAGATGAGTTTATATCATTATATCACAAGACTATAAGTTATTGTTCTTATCTTTGATTGTTAAAAAGGGTGATAGAAGAATTATGATAATAAGACCTTATAGATAAACTATGCGTCTATTTATATTAGCCAAGGTAATATTTAAGTGTTACAATGATGAGGAACTCTCGTTGAAATTGACTATACCACCTTTTAGATGATTGTAGGGAAAAATATTATGTACCCTAGTAAACTTTCGATGGCCCGAAATCAAGATATGCACTATACGATGATAGTGTCTCAATCATAGTGAAATATCTTTACTATGAATAAAACTTTCATCCATGCAATGATTTAAATCTGATGAGCAAATAATTCGAACTGCAGTTGGACTTTGGAAAGCCGACCCATGGCAAAATAAAAATCTTAAGGGCTACGTGGATGGCTCTCGTCCTTGCATTGATGATATATAAGACTGTCTGAAACCCTACCTGGTCATTCTCTCTGCCTTCGGGCTCGAGTTGTATGAGAGAAACCCTACTTGTCTGAGTTTGTTCCTTATGGCACTGTAAGTTGTAACTTCTCCTATGGCTATAGTCATGGAGTTTATTCCTTGTATAGTTTGTAAGTCTATAGACTCTGCTACAGGCGTCCCTTACATTCGTTGGGCATAATGGTTATCGTTTTACTGTTACTGAAGTTATCAGTCGTATGCTGCTCACAGCCTTCCACTTATTGCTTGTGTGATTTAGAGTCAGGGTTTTCAAATGTCGATTTCTGTTAAGTGGTGATGTCCTGGGTTCGTATCTCCCATATTGGTTTATCCCTGGAATGAGGGTATTGTTTGTATGATTTCTCGTCACGGCTTTCATGTGAAACGAAGACCTGGAGTTTTCCTAGCTCATTATTCTGGTGATCGTGATTATGTTCTTCTATTATGCTCAACTCGTGGTTGCAATGGCATTCACTGGGTTTGCCTCCTCCAACAATTGCTGGTAAGAGTTATTAATTGTTTCGTTGTTTTTCAATTTGAAAGAGATTGTTTATTTAAAATAAAAGTTGACCCTTAACTCGTCAACTTGCAATGTGCAGGCTTTGATTGCTTCTGAAGGTGTACGAGGCTCAACCTCTAGCGCTGGGCTCCTACCGGGTAAGCCTGGTTATACCATGGATGTTTCTCTCTTTGATAGTTTGGTTGGTTAGGGTTAAGTCTGGGAAGACCACCTTTGTGACTGGTTGTTATCGTGTTTATGAACATGATTGTGGTCATATGTAATCTTCTGGTTTGCTTACAGTAGATAGGGTTTTCGAAAGAACTTATTGTGGAAAAGAAACAAGTCGTGGCTCATTCTGACATTACAGTCTTGGGGTTTTATTATCTACTGTATTTCGTGATGAATTAGGGTATCCACCTAGTTTTGGGAAGTTTAAAAAGTATAAAGAAAAGGGAAATTGTAAATTAACTTGTATATTGTCTGCTTTTCCTACAAATTGATGCAATGTACAGTACTAGAATGTTTCTAAGTTTCAAACCCATTCTGAGAAGAGGATAAATCGACTATAGGTGTTGGTATGGTTTCATTGCTCGACGATTTGTTTTATATGTTAAAAGTTGATAGTAGGATTCCGTAGTCCTTACCGTGATAGGCCATTTTATTGTGTGGATAACTCTGGAGAATTGGGGCTTCTCACCCAGGTTAAAATATTTATATAAAAAGAAACATATGAATAGTATTCCAGCTCTGTTGATCTCTTTTGTGGCTGGGAACGAGTTGTGTAAACTTTTGTTTTATGTTTACATACTGTAGTAAATGTCTCATTGTTAATAACTAAAGTAGGGTTTGAGTTTGAAATGTCAATGATAGCTGGGTTCAAATGATAACTCTGTGTGTACTATAAAGTTTGAACTAATGTCATGGTAGAACCCTGACGATGCTATGTATTACATGAAGACTGAGCTCGATAATGAGCAGAAACTATACTTGTGATGATGGAAAGATTTTGACAAAAGAAAATAAAATTTCTATATTGTAAAGACTCGGCTTCGAGCTAGTTACTATGTTTGTCTTTAAATTCCTTCTGCCCTACGGTTATTAGCTCTGTCAAACTCTGTTGTGAACTTCTTGGTTGTAATAACGATAGAGATAGGTTTTGAATAAAACATCTTCGTCACGATTCTTTTTTTACAGTTTAATTGTTTGTATTGACTAAGATTTTGTCGAATAAAAATGTATGGAAAAGTTTAAAAATGTGATCTTACTGTAATTCAAAATTTATGGAGAATCGATAACAGTCAGTTATGTTCTGAATATAGATAAACTTACTGGTATAAATTTTGTTCACCTATATCTTGGTACAGAGAAATAACCTATATTCTGATTTAGCTAAAACATGAGACAGATATAGACTAGTATGTTTGTTCAGCTAGGATTTATATCTGTTAAATTCTCTATGAAAATAATTCACTGTAATTATAGAATTGTCTATGATTCTGTTCCTATAATTGTTTTAAACGAGTATATTTCCAGAATATCTATGGTATCATTAATCTATACTGTCTATTTAACTAATGACATAAATAAAGAAAACAAATTGCAATAATATTCTATTATCTATAATAATAACAAAACCTATTATACATACAATTTTTACTAGACTGTAGTTGATAATGACGATAGGAAATTTAAAAAAAAAACATATTAACTCTGTAGATTCTATCTATTGACAATACAGATATGCTAACTCTACTAAATGAAATTCTATTCAAATATAGATGAGATAGCCATCTCCTATATTGAAATTTACTCAAATAATAGCAGGAATAAGTGGCAGAACCTGTGTCAATAGTAGACAACAACAGCAATGGGAGGCTGTTCCTCCCTACCAACTCCTGGAGAGTGCCCAAACAGCACTTCTCAGGACCCCCGAGCTTGCTCTGGTCTAACTGCCTGGAACTAGGTACAGCCAGCAATTCCCTCAGCCAAAACAGCTACACTGGAACCAAGTTACTGTAGCTTCCTATCTCAAAACACTTCCTTACTGTTTTTCCCTCTTCCTCAATGGGACTCCTGAATAGCATTCACCTGAATGTATTCTCCCTCTAGAACAATGTTGAACCCCCATCTCAGTTCATTGAGTACTATTTAAAAGATTGCCTAGGTCTTAGTTGGGTTAACTGTCATTAATGAGCCACCTGCTCAGATTCCACTTTCTTAGGGAATCATGACCCCAAAATATAGGGAAGTTGCCACCTGCAACTTAGGAAGTGTTTGAGGATGCTGCCACTTGTCTTTTGTCTTTCCACCTAGTTCCATCCACCAGTTAGACCAGTAACCTCTTTTAATAGCTCTCCCATGCTGTTGTCTCCATAATTTATTTATTAATAATAAATTATTCAGAATTTACATTCCATTTCTGGTGACTCTGCTGAGTCATCAATTCCTACTTAGCATAAAATTTAACATAATGTCTCAGGAATATTAATAAAATAATTACATTATTTTTGCAAAATTGGGGTATGTGACAGATGTAGCCCTAGAAAGGTTTGGGGCGTTGTTTGTGCTTGTCATGGTAAAAGGTTTCTTTTGCACCATAACCTGGCCAATAAAATCGTCAATGGCATGGGATGCCCCCGGCGCGTCGCTCTGGGATGGATAGCCACTAGGGGCATCCGGTAAGATTGTGTATAAATATCCAGACTGGCATATATGAGGTCAAATTGCTGAGCTTTTAAGATGGCTTCTTCTTCTGATTGGTGTCGTTCAAAAGCTACATCCTTGGCTATGAGAGGGAGGAGTGATTTGAGGAACCAATCCAATAAGATACGGTTTTCAAGCTTTATCTTGCAGAGACTACGGCGCTTGCGCCACTCATGGATATGATCGGTGATGTGTGTAGCAGTGTTTTGTCTACAAGACATCAATATTTTCACTCCTGCATCATAGCGTACAGGTAGTTGAAAGAACTGAAGAAAAGTTGAGGCGAGGGATGTAAATGTGGGGTGCTCCCCATGTGGCTGCTCAATGTACCATTTGGCTGCAGAGCCAGTGAAAGTGCTTTGTAAAAGTCAGAGTCGAATAGAATCATCTACTATGGAGTTTGAGGAACACCATAGGTGAAACGACATGATATGGTTTTGGGGGTCTTCCCCAGCCTTTCCTTCAAATTTTGGGATGTCTGAGGGGAGCTTTGTGGGCATGGGGGGCCAAGTAGGGTCATGTCGGATGGGATCATTTGTCAGCCTAGCCAAGTTTGGTAGGTTAAGGCTAGCCATAAATGGCAAAACAGTGGAGGGGTATGATGTTGTCATGGGGGCATAAGTGCTGGTGGTGGCGTTATGTATTAGGCCACTACCCCCTAGGGGGATATTTGTCATGGTAGGTATGTGCCCTCCACCCATAAGAGTGTGGGAGGGGCTCGCGCCACCAAGTGCGATAGGAGTCATAGATGGGTTTGGAAGATGTCCAAGAGGTGTTGGAATCTGAGTGGTAGTAGGGATAGTAGGTATAGTTGCCATAGTGGGCATACCTAAGTTAGGTGGGGGTCCTGTATTGGGCAGGGGTCCCATGGTAGGAATACCTAATGTAGGTGTAGGTCCCATATTAGGCATCCCTAAGGGAGGTGTGGTAGTTGTAGCTACCGTGGTGGTCGTTGTGGTGGCGGGGGTGGATGATGTTCCACCAACAGCCCCTGTGAAAAAGTTGTCATAATGCGAACCAGCCATGGGGCTAGTGGGTGTGGTGTATGTGGGATTTTCGGATTCTGCCTCAGAATCATATGTGGAATGAGGTGCGTCAAAATCAGATGATGGGGTTCTATTCCGATGACGTGTGGAGTCAAGGGAACCATACTGCGGGGGGTCTCCCCGGAAGCGCTGAGAATGTCTCAGGGATCAATGGTGACAGTTTGTGAAAAAAATAGTAGGCGGTGGTGATTGGAAAGCTCTAAAGCCCTAACAAAACCATGCGTGCAAGAGGGGAGCGTAAAAAATAGATGGCACTCAGGCCAAAAACCAACCTCAAAACACTTACTATAACAACTGTGCTATAGTAAGTGGGGTAATAAAAAATGTGGTTAGAAAACCAACATGCAAACAACTTCTAAAAATATAAAAAGGTGTACTCTATGACCAAAGGGAGGTAATGGAGCATGCAAAAACCTAACTAAAAAGTATTATGACTCGACAAGGTATATCCTCTACAAGGTGATGAAATCCAAGTCAGACAATATAAATTGTAGAATCAAAGGCTAGATATCCCCCTGTCGGGAGGGACACCGGGTAGACAATCCTATAAGTTTGGCCACTAAGATACCCCATTCATGACACATTCAGTTGGGTGAATTTGCAGCTTGGTTCTATCGCCGCTGTACTCCCATGAGGGTGGTACAACGAGAACTACGAAAGGTATCCTTCAGTTACTGAATGGATTGCAGTATTCCACTCAGGCTTTCGGAATCAGTCTGGCTACTTCAACCCTCCTAAGGGAGAGGTCTTCCTGATAAATTGGTGTTAAACCGTGTCTACAAATAATAAGAGATTTTGGTACCTTAAATGTCAACCACTATGTCTCAACATGAAAAATGAGTGAGGGGTGTTATTTGGATACTTATCCCCTCAGTCGTACCTAACCACAAAATTCTTTTTGTGTTCCCCAAGTGGGGTTAGAATGTTGGTTGAGTTAACGTAATTTTTAAGGCTCACTTGAAATTATTGTGACAGATTATGTGCTAGTGTGGGTGTATACCAAAACAATTTTCCTCGCATGGGCGATTTAATCACAAACTAAAATAAAGATTCTAATTTGCCAAAGAATGAAAGACGTTTCAAATGTAAATGCTTTAAAAATATTTTCAAAAAATATGGATTCTTTAAAAAGTTTTGTAAGGTAAAGCAAAGAACATATGTAGAAATAAATGGATTTCTAAAGTCTTTCTTAAGCAATTCGAGAAATATGGTTCTAACCTTGCAATGTATGAAACTTACCACATGAGAAATACTTAAAAAATATTTCTTTCAATTTGCTGAAAATTTTCAAAAAGATAAGTGAAGCATATAACCGAATATCAATTAAAAATGCTGGAATAATGACACAGTGGGTTGTGAAAAATTGCAGAAATTAATGCTGGAAAAAATGGGTTGATTGGGCGAAATTTTTTGGAAAAATCGGCCGAACCGAAACAGGAAATATCGCAGCTGTCAAGTCAAAAACCCGCGATGAGCCGCGCGGTGATTTGGACAAAAGCCGTGATGTGAATCGCGGCGCGGTGATCAAAAGTCGCGATGAGCCACGCGGAAAAATGCCAAATAGTCACGATAGACTGTGCGGAGAAAGGTCGCCCAGCCGCGATGGACCGCGCGGAAAAAAGTCGAAAAGTCGAGATGCTCCGCGCGGAAAAAAGGCTCACAATTGCGATGGACCGCGCGACTGTGGGTGCCGAAAGTCGCGATGTACGGACGGAAATCGGTCGACAAAAAACGAACCCAAAACCTGAAATTTTGGGCTATTTCGAGCTGCAGAAAGGACCAATGGCTAGGGAAGCTGTCAAGAAGCTGACTAGTATGGCAGATCTACTGTTTTAAATGGGAAAAATGACTAAAATAAAGATCTAAAGCAAAAATTTAAAGTTCAAAAAACTAGCAAAGTCGCCAAAAACTGTTTCTTGAATTTTCAACCAAGCATGTGCAATGATGCACCTGCTAACTAGTAGCAGTAGTATCAAATAAAGCAATGTAAATTAGCAAATATAAACTATAGATTGATGGCAGTAAACAGTAAAATAAAGAATTCTAGATTGATAACAATGAACAAAATTGATTCATAAGCATGTAAATAAAAATTAAAACTTTTGTATTACCTCAAATGGTGAGGATGGTGAGTTTTGGGCAGCTCCAAAGTTGAGGTGCTCCAATGTCCAATAATATCTTCTTCTCCAATGCTTCAATGGTTGGGAAAATCTCAAGATGGATTTTGGCAGCATGAGGCGAGGATGAAGTATGGGTGAATAGTGAAGAGCCCCTATCACCTTTTTATAGTTTTTGGTGATGGGGAATACCATTATGGTTTTAAGGAAACCAGTGGTATTAACCAACATGGTTTAGGTCTCTTTTTCTCTCTTTTTCCTTTTTAGAATATTTTTTATATTTTTACTCCCTTTTAATATTTTTGGGGAATTTTGGACCCTTTTTAGGGTTTTTTTGAGGAAAAATACATATTTTGAGGGGAAAAATGTCACCTACCCAAATTTCAGAAATTATTATTTTATTAGCAAAATACTTTATGTTAAATTTAATTACAAAGTTTTGTAATTATGATTATTTTTTATCAAGGATGAATGTAATTACTGTTTATTATTATTTAAATAAATTAATTAGGAGACAAACACCCAAGGGGACTGTTAAATGAGTGTTCACTAACCCATTAGGAGGAATGGAAGCTGTTGGAAGGTATGGGACAGATGGCAGCAATTGCACCACACCACTAACTGTTGGTTATGGGACAACTACCCCTAAAAATGTGGCACTATCCCCAAGGTGGAGGGAGTGAGTAGGCAGCTCATTTAATGACCCAGCAACAACTGAAAAGGCCTAGGCAGCCTACATAAGGCAAATTTGAATTAAGCAGAAAGATATTACACAATATTTCTGCATGAATATTTTTCCTCATGTGCATCAGGTGATCACTAAGAGATTCGAATAGGGAGGCTAGTTGTGAATGCAATCATAAGTCTACATATTTCTAAGAAGAACCAGAGATGCTGGTGCAGGTCTTTTGGACTGTTAGATCTTGAAGATACAACAGTTAATTGCTACTGCAAGAAGAGATCCTAAACTCCTAAGTTTCTTCCTCCTGGTGGTTCAGTGAACAGGCTCGGGGGTCCTAAGGCAAGTACTTGACTGTCTTCAGGAATTGGTTGGGTGGAATAGTCTTCTTGGATTGTTTGTTCCCTACAGATTTATCCAGGTTTTACAGTTTTCTACTTTATCTCAGTTAATGGTTTCTGTTCAGTAAAATTAGTAATTTATGTTTTTCTGGTTGGAAGAAGAATTTATTTCTAATTTTGTTTAAAGTCTGAATGTTAAGTTTAAATGATGATCTAGAATTTATAAACCAATCTCTACATTTTTCCTCATGTTGTTTTATGCATCGTACTCTAGTGTAGAGAAGCAAATTAAGTATAGATGAAAAGATAGGCAAGCTGCCATTGATTCGATAAAGAAGTGCAGTGATTGAGTTATGTTTCATTTTCTTCCCTATAGTTAATAACAGTAGTAATTACAGTATAGAATTTAAAGATATTATAGAATACTTCATGTTTTCAAGAAGGACAAATATTGATCATTTCCTGTACAGACACTTTGTATTTAATTTTCTTATCTCTATTATGTACATTGGAAGTAGATGGAATTCCAATTTACATACATCATATCTGCATTATAAATAAGTTTACCACAGATAAATAAATGTGTTGACTAGGAATGTAAGTAACAAATTACAGTCAATACACATGTTCACACACACACTGTGGTAGTCATCATAAATTTACTAATAGAATAATTTCCTATAATCATATCAGTATTATTAGAACTGTAAACAAAGGAAATGCAAAACCTATATTGTTTACACTTATCTTTTTACATTACAAATCGCATGTATTATTCAATCTGAGTGTTGTAATTTTATTATATTACGAACTACATATAGTACTAAAACATAGAATCGTATCAACTGTAAAACCCTAGATCGTTTTTGTGTTAGGTTTTCATTATCATTATCCACGGTATCATAAAAACACATATTTATCCACATTTAAATTACAGTACAAACCCTAGCTAAAAATAAGGGCTATTCGAAAGTTACATGTAATTAATATCTTTCATTTTCGAAGACGAAACTAGAATCTGGGCATGGCCCTATTCTTTTCCTTTTTAAACAAAAACCATTTCAACATCACATATTAAAGAGTTACCATCTATGACAAGCATTTAGACCCTGGCCTAACTCGAAAGTCACGATATCAACCTATAGTTTTTAAACATATAACACAGACGAATAGCACAAAATGAAATAACATATTTTCATTACCAAGAAGAAAAACATTGTATCCAAAGTAGACGAGCCTCGGATCCTTTTCTCATTTCTCATAACATAACCAACAGGTCGTTGCTCAAGGTTTAAACCATTACAAGTTCCAACTCCAAAAAAGGAAACCAATATTCTTAGAAACAAAAAGATTACAACATGTTTCCAAACATCACATATTACATATTACAGAGTTACCATCTATGACAAGCATTTAGACCCTGGCCTAACTAGAAAGTCACGATATCAACCTATAGTATTTAAACATATAACACAGACGAATAGCACAAAATGAAATAACATATTTTCATTACCAAGAAGAAAAACATTGTATCCAAAGTAGACGAGCCTCGGATCCTTTTCTCATTTCTCATAACATAACCAACAGGTCGTTGCTCAAGGTTTAAACCATTACAAGTTCCAACTCCAAAAAAGGAAACCAATATTCTTAGAAACAAAAAGATTGCAACATGTTTCCAAACAAAATCGCACAGGGTTTATTCCCAAGTTTAAACATTCTAAAACAAGTCCAAAAACCCTCAGCATTGACGAGTAATATAATTCTCAGTTCGACGAGAAAGACATCAAAGTTTATGACCGAGTATCATAAAAAAATGAGGGTCACAACCCTGTACAAACATTGTTTGAATAACAAAAGGGTCTTTAAAGCTTTTCAAACTGATAGACAATGCTGAGGCATAGTGAAAAATTGGTTATTCATCCTCTTGAAACCACATCAACCAAAGTTGAAAGGCACCTACGATGGTTTGAGACCCGGAGCTTACTAGGAAGGGAAGCACACCTTTCCTTTCCAAACCCTTGCTCAAATCGTTCTTCAAACCCTGCAACTGAGAAAACAATAGTTTAAAATTAGAACAACTGTAATATTTCTTTAAAAAAACTGAAAATCAAACTTCAACAAAAGAATCACTATTCATTCTGAGAATGCTTACCTTCTCAACAAGTGGCCAAGTTCTTTGCATTCACCAGAAAAAAGATGAGATCTTTGCTATAAATGAGACCAGAGTACTTCTATCATTTTCAGCATTGTGTGTTCCACTCAATTATCTAAAAGAAAATCTTAAAACTATTAACTCGATAAAAATTCAAACCAAAAACCCAATCTTTTAAAAACAATGCCATTACAGTTAGATAGAACCTGCAACTTCAACCCTAATCTACAGGTCTCGAGGTTGGAACCTTTTACAAGCTTTCTAACCCTAGAATTCGGCAACCTGTCGGCCACACAAACCGAAAAAATAGAACAATGAACGACTACCAAATCTCATTAACCATAACAACGACAAAAGTTAGGGTTGCATCTAACGATCCAAACTCATCACCATCAATGATCATAATAGTGCCAGCGAGATGGCATTGGGACAAACAACTTCTGTAATTAATGCCCCATCTAATAGTACAAGCATGGCAATGCCACTTTGGCACATGGAGGATCGATCAACAGCCAGCTCGGAGGAGATCACTATAGAAACCATTACATAGTGGTTGACGCAGTTGCTAATACCTTGATTTTACACTACGTGGATTGGTAACAATCCCTGTCATGCTGAGTTGTGAACCGAGTTTTAATGCAGGATCGAGGCACAATCTCTTTGACAGCTCGAGGCTTATGCCATTTTAATGACCCATCAACTCACCACCCTATCGACATAAATTCATGTCAGTACCATAAATTCAAACGATATAGTTCCAAATTGATATTCACAAATTCAAAAACATTATTGTTATTTTTGCATAGTAGTTATTAGTTCTAAGTTATGGTCGAAATTTTTATATATCATTTAGATATTAGTGCTTATATAGTCACGTAATAAAATTCCAATTTCATGTGAATTCAATATTATAAACATTGCTATATATTGTGAATAGTTTAAAATGTCAAAGTATTGCATGGAATAGAAATCTATAAGAGTTATGTGGTGAACATGATAATTATAGTTTTCATTGTGCAACTATTTTTTGGAATCTCAACGAAACCAATATTTAGATAATAGCATGAAAACCATGTCAGAGCTATGTATTCCATACCCTAACTCTTAATGCAATGCATTTGATGGTTAACAATACAATTACGACATTAATACCTTACAAGTATTAGTTATCTCAAGACGGCGACCAAAGCCAAACCAAAACTACGTCTTTGGCTTACAACAACAAACTCAATTAGTATGTATACCTTCTAGATGTCATTGATTTCCAACATTTATAAATTGTAAGACAACGTTGAAAAACCAGTAAGCAGCACTAGACATCTCATACCTGAAGATACTTGTTTTTGTAAAAGAATTCACAACATTTTTTTTGTTTGACGTTGAATTACACGCATACTTTTAAAATATGCAGTTATTGAACCTCTTACTTGTCACTTGCAGATAGAATTTTCAAATGCGTTAGCGTCGCAGCTAAGTAAACTCCCTTGTTCATCAAAAATCAAACTGTCAGTATCTTTTCAAGAAAAAGTATCGCATCACATTAATGACATGTTCGTTCCTCTATTACCATAATCATGTTCGTAATTTATGTGTTAAAGTCGTCATTATCATAATGCTGCTAAAACAGAATTTAAATTATATTTAGTACTAACGACTTTTTAATTAAAGTTGTCGTAAATCAAACAATTATTATTTCCGCATCTATAAATTTTATATTTAATGCCGTTTTCAAAAGTTTTAAATTTTTATGAAAATTCGGGATGTTACAAAAAATGTGTATTATGGTCTTTTTGGTGACCTTTTGATGGTTTTAGAGATTCAAATGGTGGAAAAAGTGGACAAATGGGTCATGTGAATAAGGGAATGAGCTAGTGAGCACCTTTTGGGTGTTAATAGTAATGTGGATGGCACTGAAAAGAACCAAAACATGGAAAGGAAATGGATGCACGTTGGACGAGTAAAATGATATTCAAGCAATCTCTCACTATCTGCAGAGACAATGGCGTGAGTATTTCCCATCACTCATTTCACTTTCCCTGCAAAAATGTCGCTTGAGTTTATAATGTTAGAATTGTCTTCTGATTTGTCTAGTTTTATGGCCGTGTTCATGTTGTTGTTTCTTTTGCTGCTATCGTTGATTTCTTGTACCATTATTATGTTTTCTTTGATTTTAATCGACATTCATAAATGAAAAGTAAAATTTAAAAAAAAACTACTTAATTCCTTGAGTCTTCACATATTATCTTTTAATTTGGAAATTTAGAAAATGACCCTTCTTAGTGCAAAGTTTATGTGCACAGTCTTAGAAAAGGAAGTTGGCATACAAAATGCATTATGGATTTGTATATGACACTTTGGAACTTGTTAATATTCTTCTGTCTTTGAAGCTCAAATATTCATGAGATTTGGAATTCTTCACTTAAATAGCTTTGACAAGAAATACTCTTGTAGATATCTGATTCTTATGCCACTTTGCTTAAAATTGCTTAGGAACAAGAAAAAATAATTTCATGGTATATTTGGTCAAAGTATAATATACAAGATTCTAGATCTTAGAAATCAAAGCATATGTTTCCAACTTATTCAATATGGCTTCAAATTGCAAGATGCTACTATATGCCTCTCCTTTTGTGGGGAATCATTAGCATGGAAAAATGCATTATAGAATAGAGATAAGCAATTTGATGCTTTGCTATCTTCCCCAAGACAACTAGGAACCAAATGGTGGTTCATTTAAAAATGTCAGGTCAGTGATCAGTTGCATTTCCCTCTACATTATCATTTGTTTTGAAAGATGGCTTCATGAACCTTCCAAGTGACTTCTGCTTAGAATCAAATTTTGGGTGTTCCATTAAATCTTCCTTCTTTTTTTTCTTTTTTTCCCATTTTCATGCAGTAGCATTCCTCTCTCTCCATTTCATAAATCCCTTGCCAATATACCTCCCCTGTCAAATGTGTGATGAACCTGCAATAATTAATTAATGAAAACACACGAGATAGCAGAAATAACAGAACTTGAATCAATTTTATACTGATCGCAGGCCACTTCGAGGGGGCAACCTCCTTTGAGCAAGCTCAATACAAATAACTTCATGGTACCTTCATTGGTCTCAATACAGACTTATATACTAATTCTAGGCGACAATACCATGGGTCAGTACCATGTGTCAATACAAACCATGGGCCAATACAAACTATGGATCAACAATTACTACGGGACGACTTACAAAGCATATGCGTCCAACAACAATAAGACAAACTATGGATCAACAAATCATACGAGACGAATTACAAAGAATATACATCCAACAACAATATACTAACAAAGTAAATAGAAGGGTTGACATGGGTTCCTAACATCCCCTCTCGCTTAGAAAAAGCTTTGTCCTCAAAGATTTAGATGTGGAAATTGATGCAGAATCTGAAGGAGTGGTTTCCCTGTAGCATCCTCGGGTTGCATTCTGGGCCACTGACGCCTTTGGAGTTGCAGGGAGGGTTTCTTGGAAGGTTGTAGATGAAGAAGAACCATATCAGCTATGTGAAAAGTGCCCCCAGAATGGTGTTGATTGGCTTGTTGTTTTAGTCGAATTCTTGCCATGTGAATATTGTCCTGTAGAATGAGAAGAATCTGATCGTGGTGTCGAAGAACCGAGTCAATTTCCTGAACTGGGGAGCTGCTGAGGGTGTATGGAAAAAGAATTGGTGGTGCATGTCCATAGATTGCTTCATATGGTGTCCTTTTAGATGTGGTATTGTACCACTGGAGCGCTTCTAGGAAGTCCATAGAAATAGTTGTCCAAATCTTTGTAGGGATGGGCAAGGGTTCGAGCAGTCCCAAAAGGAGTGTCGTTTCACCCTTGTTGACCCGGCAAGTATCACAGTCAACCACCATCTGTTGAATTGTCATGTTCAGTCCCTGCCAAAAGAAGTTACATTGTTCCCAGTCATACATTTTTAGGAACCCAGAGTGCCCTGCTGATGAAGAAACATGGAGTTCATAGAAGAGATAGCTCTGTTGAACAGATTGCAACCAATTTGGAACAAGCAGAGAAATAGATGTAATCGAAATTGGGTCATCAAATGTGTGAGAAGGAGCATCTGCCACCATATTGTCCCTACCCTTCTTGTAAGTGATCGCATAGGCATAACCCATGAGTTGGATAACCCATTTCAGGTGTGGTGGGGAGGAGACCCATTGTTTTAGGAAAATTTCCAGACTCTGGAGATTAGTCTTGATGCAGAAATAATTCCCTAATAGGTATGGCTGCCACTTCGGTATTGCATGCAAAATAGCCATCATTTCCTGTTGAGATGTAGATGCTGCTAAATTCTTACCGAAAAGGTCTCTTGAAGGCGACAAGCCCACTAGCTCAGCAAGGATACCTGCACATCTATCCAAGGAAGTAGGGGAGACCATTGATGGGTGCATTTGAATGGAATGGATTTGAGCGATGACACCATGTGAATTCTTCTTCTTAAGGATCTTTTCCAGGCGATGTGAACTGATGATGTAGAGAGACACTTTTTGTAAGCCCTTAAATTTGTGTTGTTTCCCATTGACTGAAAACTGCATCCAAAGTTCAGAAAAATACCATAAGATGAGGCCAAGTGTGCATAACCATTGAACACCTAAAACCACATCACATCCGCATAGGGACAAGGAAAACATGTCAGAGCGTAGGTTATAATCTTCCAGAGAGATACGCAGATTGTGACACTTCCCCTTGCAAGGTAAGGTGCTCCCATTGGCAACCATAATTTCAAAGTTGGAGCAAGGATGGACAAAACAATCAACATGTTTGGCGATCCGAGGGTCAATGAAGTTATGAGTGCTACTAGAATCAATGAGTATTGTAAGAGGAAGCTTCTTGAAGTAACCCCTAACCTGCATTGTTTGGGGGTGGTGACGCCGGATAAAGCATGGAGAGATATCTCTGGTTGTTCATCCTGAGATGGGGGGTCAATAGGCAGCTCCTGAATGTCGACCTGGTCATCCATTGTATCTGGAGCTTTTTCACCAATTTTAGAGGCAGGCAGAGAATCCATATCCAAGAGATAGAGCTTTTGTTGAACACATCTATGTCCCCGCGTGAATTTCTCATCACAATTATAACAAATCCCTTTTTCTTTGCGTGCTTGCATCTTTGTTTCAGATAAATGCTTGATAGGAGTTGGTCGAGGAGCTAGCGGGATGGAAGGTCGTTGAGAACCCATATTTCAGAAGGGAACAAAAGTGGGTTTGGAGTGTTGTTGGGCTGCAATCTTATCTTCTGCCAACTTAGCCAAGCCTAGGACTTCCATCATTGTGTTGGGACGGAACATTTTAACCTCTGATCGGATTTCATCCTTAAGACCACTGATAAAACAACCCCTGTAGAATTCATCAGACAATCCTTCTGTGTGATTGGCTAGTTTCTCAAATTCTGTCTGATACTCTCTCACAGTGCCACTTTGACAAAGTTTAGTGAGTGCTCCGGTGAAGTCATCAAAAGCACTAGGACCAAATCGTTGCAAAAGGAGTAGGCAAAAATTTTCCCATTTTGGCTTGTCATGAGCCTTGATGTACCAATGGTACCATTGAAGGGTTTCCTGTTCCAAATAAAAGGATGCAAGTGGAACTTTTTGGACATCAAAAGTATTATGCAGACTGAAATACTGTTCGGCATGATAGATCCATCCAGTCGGATCAGTACCATTGAAGCAAGTAAATTCAAGCTTTGGACCACGGAAATTGCTGGAAGAAGAGAACCTATTGGTTGTAGAAGATTCTTGCTATCGGTTATTGTTCATGGCTAAATGCTAAAGATGGAGGCAGAGAAATTTTTCATCCAGATCTTGGAGTTTGGTTTGGATAAATGCAAGTGCTTCCTTCATGGTTTTTGCTCCTGCGTGAGTGACAACCAGAACCATGAGTTTTTTTTTTTTGGGTGGGGGGGGGGGATGGATAGAAAAGCACAAACAAATGATTATTTAGTAAAGGGAAGTTTGGGTTTGGGAAAAAATCAGATGGGTAATTGGGGTTTGATTAGGTTTTGGACACTTTTTGATGGACAGAGAATCAAAAAATGGAGATTTCAGAAGCAGGGTGAAAGAATGAGAAAATTGGTCAAAGAGAGACAAGGAAGTAGAAATAGGGAATGAACATGGTGGAAAAATTTGGGGGCAAGTGGGTGAAAATTGAAGAAGTTATGGCAAACCCTAAAAATAAACAAATGTGAGATTTCTTGCTTTGGGAAGTAGAATTTGGGATAGGGTCCTCAGGAATGAAATATGCAGATTGGGATTGCAGGGGTGTCTGGGAAGTTTC
The DNA here is from genome assembly GCA_027924585.1 of Larix kaempferi. Classification (NCBI taxonomy): domain Eukaryota; kingdom Viridiplantae; phylum Streptophyta; class Pinopsida; order Pinales; family Pinaceae; genus Larix; species Larix kaempferi. The sequence goes on along the minus strand of BSBM01000594.1, from coordinate 1,576,342 downwards.
AAGGGAAACGGAGTTAAAACAAGGGAGATATGGCGAAAAAATGGATTTTTTTAGAATGGATTTGCTACAGCGCAAAAGGGAGCGGAAACAGATGGATGTGCAATGACGCAGAAGTGAGTGGCAACAAATAGATCTGAAATGACGCCAAATGGATGGAAAACGGCTAGATCTGAAACAACTTTCAGAATAAATCTGAAACGGCTGGATCTGAAACGACGCGGAAGTGATCAGCAACAGTTCAGCTAAAAATAGATATGGACCCCAGGTATATGCAGCTTCCTAATAGTTTAGGGGTTTCAATCGGCCACCAATGCTATCTGACGGCTTGCGTATTGGGGCAGTACCCCTCACTCCACATCTAAGGTAAAACCGATAACCGCTTTGCCACAAACGACAGCTCTTGGTTTACCTCACGGGTGGGAGCTAGTCAATCAGGTAGGGGTCATTGCCCTTTTCACTGGCAAGTCCTCTCAATGGGCTAGCTACTTCGGGGTTCCTGTGGTACTCCTCACAATGCGTTTTAGGGATTATGCCCAAGTACTTCCCACAGTTAAGCGGATAGGGATTATTCCCAGATCCGAAGCTGCAACAGATGTGAAAAAAAAAATTGGCAGAAATTTCACCCAACGAGCCTAAGAAGGTGCTATGATACCAGATGTGATGAACCTGCAATAACTAATTAATGAAAACACAAGAGAGCAGGAATAATAGAAATTGAATCACTTTTATATTGATCGTAGGCCACTTCGAGGGGTCAACCTCCTTTGAGCAAGTTCAATACAAATAACTTCACGGTACCTTCATTGGTCTCAAGACAAACTTATATACTAAGTCTAGGCACCAATACCATGGGTCAATACCATGTGTCAATACAAACCATGGGCCAATACAAACTATGGATCAACAATTACTATGGGATGACTTACAAAGCATATGTGTCCAACAACAATAAGACAAACTATGGATCAACAAATACTACGGGACGACTTACAAAGCATATGCGTCCAACAACAATATACTAACAAAGTAAATAGAAGGGTTGACATGAGTTCCTAACAAAATTCCATAACCATCACTTTCCTGGATGGTCATCATCTGTCTCTTCTGTCAAATCCTCGTCCATATTCTTTAACAGTGTAAAATTGAAATATTTTACCCACATCTAGCCTCTGCAATCATTCAGATTATGGTGATATTGCATTATCCTAGTTTGAGGATCCAGTTATATCATTATTATGGCATTGTGATAAGCCTAGACATTAGCTATAAGCCTAGACATTAACTAGAATCTCTAGAATTCAACAATAACGGTGTTTTCCTTGCAATCATAGACAAAAATGTATTTTGTTTCTCGTGTTAAGAAACCCTAGAAAACAAATTGCATTTGACAAATTGTCCTCTTGTAATGGAAAGAAAGCATTGGATTTGGTTTAAATAATTCACAGTATGTATATTACAGGATATAATTATGTCTTTTCGTGTATGTTTATTATAGAAACTAAATAATCAACCAGCTCTTATTAAGGATGCAAGCTAAAGTATTCAATGTATAGGAGGCAACAAAATCCTCTCTTCTTCAAAACTAGTTACCAAAGTGTACCCCATTCTATATATGGGTAATGTCACCCTTTGCAAATTCCTTTCACATCTCATAAACATTGGGTTCTCTTGAATCTCGAGGAGAAATAATGGCAACATTTTTTACCTAACTTGGATTTTAGGTTCTTAAATTTAAATAGACAACTCATGAGACATGCAGGTGATATGCTTCACACAATCTAAATAGTGTGTAAGATTAGAAGCACTACCATAAGAATGCAAGAAATCTTTCAAGATGAGACACCAAAACTAGATATTTGATACAAATTTAGATGCCAGGCTGGAATGGATTCGCCACTTACAGAAGAATGGATTCGCCACTTACAGAAGACATCCAAATGACTTTATGTCTAATTACTCCACAAAGAAAACTATGGCTCAACAAGATTTGTCTCCACTAGGATGAATAGAATATTTTTTTTCTAAAAGATGTCTTCCAATCATAATCAAGAAATAAAAGGAATAGTAAATTCACATTTCTAGATATTACCCTTTGACTTGAAAACTTAATGAAAATATTCAGTAGTTGATCTAGGACTGCAAAAAGTAGTTTCCTTTCCTATTATATAAAGGAGGTAGAATTTTAGAAACTCTAGCATATTTTTCAGTATGTTTTACAAATATAATAAGTGTTCTTAAGATTTTTTTATGTATAAGAGTTTATCTTAGAAAATGTAGTTTTGAGGGCGTCCCACTTTGAGCAGTTTTATCCCTTGCTTGAACCTAAAATTTAATCTTCGAATGCCATTTTTTGGGCCGATCCACCTGTAGAGTGTCTTGTATGATATTTTATATTTAAGATGCATAGATTTCCACATATGCAATTTGAAGAGTATTATCATATACTTGAGGAGGATGCATCCAAACGGACACTCGGGTATTTTAGGGTGTTGTTAAGGTTGAGAGGAATGCAAGGTTTGCATACCAAATTTCCACTTTTACAATTTTAACACCTTTGGAATAGGAAAGAGTGAAGGAATTAAGTAGCACATCATCTTTACAACAGTTCAATCTTTTCTCCGATCAATGTAATCTCCATATATTTTATGAGAATTATTTGTATTAGTTTTCTTAAGCAACTGGATTTGATAGTAAAATAAATATATGGTTTGCTTCTAGGCTATTAATGTTGTTGGTCCTTGGGATCACTTCACGATTATTACTATCCCACAAGATAAAGCTGATTGTATCGCACATTGTTGGAATAAGGAATTAATACTAATAGGTCTGTATTTTAACTAGTCTAGATCCAAATCCTAGGATCTATCAAGCGCCGAGAGGGATCAATCTCCTGAGGTGCCAAACCTCTCCTCGAATAGCTCCTTGAGTGCAATACTTGAGAAGATGTTTGCACCTAGGGAGATTTGATCCCTCTCGATGCTTGATAGAGCCTAGGATTTGGATATAGGTTGGTTCCAATTGTGGGTGGTGACACAAAACTGGAGTTTGATCAACATTATGTAATTATATATATTTGACGATTATCATATTGTAAGGAACAGGTTAAGTTGAAAACACAGATACAATTATGAGGATTATCATAATGTAAGTAATAATTATTAAGAATTGAGTAAATTGTTAAACTTGAAAATAGAGACAATAATTTTGTAAGGATTAAATAAATGAAAATATGGTTCACATCGTGATCATTCTCAATATATATTCTTCATCTTTTCTTATCTTCACACCTGGTAGTTTTGGCATCTTCTCATATCGATGATATGAGAATGGAGGTTGAAATCATAGACCTACAAAATCTTTAACTCAAGATATTGTTGTAAATGTTATACCCTGCCTCTCTTGCTTTTCAATATTAATAGTAGCTTTCTCCAATGTCAATCCTTGTGACTCATGGATTGTTAAACCCCTAGTGGGTTTCAATGGAAGTTTTTTTTTATTACCTCTTTTGATAGATGTAATAGGGACAACTTTAGGAAATGATTCATCCCATGGTACCCCCACATAATTATCAAATTTTATTAAAACATACGTGGGTGGTTCTGGAGGCGAACTTCCAGGGTTATATACAATTTGTTATATAACTCCAAGAGCACCATGGACGAGTCCTGCATCAATCCATAGGTTTGATGTGAGCATTACCCTTTCTCCTATGGCTATAAGTAATTCAAGTTCCAACCCTTCTTCATCTCCTTCCATAGAATAGTTGCTTCTTACAGATGTAGCAATACTGGACGCAATGGGACAATTTAGGCTTCTTATTAAATGCTTGTTATGACAGTTTACAACATCATTTGTCGCAAACAAATGTATCACCTTATCGAAGGACTTTTTCATTGAAGCATGTAAGGAAGTATCTTTATCGCCTTATCAAAGGACTTTTTCTTTGTTCTTCTTGTTCTTATGTTGTCAATTCATCTAACTTTCTTTTTCGATATTCTTTTTGTCGATCTGTGTTTCATTTTCATCGTTCTTCTTGTTCTTTTGTTGTCATTTCATCCAACTTTCTTTTTCGATATTCTTTTTGTTGATCTACTTTTCATTTTTTGTCTTCTTCTCGTTCTTTTGTTGTAATTTATGAATCTATGAAATCTAAAATAAAATTTATGCATCCATGAAATCTAAACTGAAATCTATGTGTCCATGCATTAATAGCTACACTGAAATTTATGCAATAATAAAACACCATACACTGAAATCTATGCAAGGATAAAACTCATTGTACATGATAATGCTCTTGTCGGTCAATGTTTCGTTTTCTTTTTTCTTCTCATTCGTCTGCTGTCAATTAGTCTAACTTTATTTTTCGATATTCTTTTTGTCGATCTGCGTTTCGTTTCCGTCGTTCTTCTCATTCTTCTGCTGTCATTTCATCTAACTTTATTTTTCGATATTCTTTTTGTTGATTTGTTTTTCATTTCCTTTCTTCTTCTTATTCTTTTGCTGCCATTTATGCATCTATGAAATATACACTAAAATTTATGCATCCATGAAATCTACAATGAAATCTATGCATCCATGCATTAACTGCTACACTGAAATTTATGCAATAATAAAACACCATACACTTAAATCTATGGAAGGATAAAACTCACTGTACATGATAATGCTCTTTGTCGGTCAATGTTTCATTTTCTTTGTTCTTCTCGTTCTTCTGCTGTCAATTCGTCTAACTTTCTTTTTTGATATTCTTTTTGTTGAACTGTGTTTCCTTTTCGTCGTTCTTCTCATTCTTCTGTTGTTATTTCATCCAACTTTCTTTTTCCATATTCTTTTTGTTGATCTGCTTTTCATTTCATGTCTTCTTCTCGTTCTTTTGTTGTCATTTTGTTAAATTTTCTTCTTTGATATGCTTTCTGACGTTCAGCATTTTGTATTTTTTTGTTCTTCTCTTGTTTGTCTCATAGCATCTTCTGCATGCACATCTTCCATTTTTAGTTCAAACTCTATATAAAAAATGTTGCATTAACATTGTTGGCAAGCGGTTTGATGGGGAAAGGTCGCGGTACTGCCGACACTGTGACACATCGGATGAGGGCATGAAAGGAGTATTTTGTGCTAAAGAATACTGCAGTTGGCGGGTTTTGGGTCACTTGGACCATATATTATGTAATAGTGAGTCAGTTGTACCGCGGTATGCAGGTTTTTGGGGTCAATTGGACCGAGCCAGTTAGATATTGGGTCAATTGTCTATAGTGTCGGTTAGGAAGTCGTTTGTAAGTGGACAACTATTGTAATGGCAGAAGCCTATAAATAGATGAGAGTTGTATGTGTTAAAAAAAGGTAGTGAAAGGGGGAGAAGAAGAGTAAGCAAGAGATAAGGTGATGCATGTATACGGAGATCTATGTTTTGTTTTTTGGTTTATGACTGCGGCAGTAATATAATGATGATGTTCTGGTACAATCTTTGTGCGATGTTGCGATATATGAATGTTGTTATATTTGTTTGATGCAATGTCTGTTTACTGTTGTTGGGTTGATAAATGTTGTGATTAAGTAATGTGTTTTATGTTGAACGTGATGATAAATGCTGCGATTATGTCATAACTCCTTGCCGAATGTTTAACGTTTCTGGTTAAATACTACAATAGAGATAGTCTGTGTAGCCACAACTCTCCTCCTCCCTCGGCAGAAACATGGTTCCATCTGCTCTTCTTGGATGCCTCGGGTGAGAGATCATCCACTCTGCGGGTGTTGTTGGGTGGGTTCAAACCTGCCCGAGTCGGTGCCTAGGGAGACTGCGGTATGCATCGACAGTGAGGCGAATCCCTGTCGACTGAGGTCGCATTGGTCAACAAATGGTTCCGTTGGCGGGACCGTGTGCAAAGTGAAAGGAGGTCATGTTGTGGTACCCAACGAAGCCGGAGATACAGAGCTGGTTTGATCAGAAATTGTGGGATTTTGCTGAAGAAGAAAGTCGAAACACGCGACTGACAGTATATCACTGGCTAGGAAGATATATTCACGATGGTCCACATGAATGGTTTTTCTGTGAATTCCCGGTCATTCTGTATGAATGGTTGTCAAAGCTGACCTTCCAGAAGAGTAACTTCCAGAGTGGTGAGCCGACGACTTGGACCCCGAAATTGATTCAGGAGCTGCAGGAAGTCGATAATAAGGCATTGCAGGCTATTGAATTTTGGCTTGATAGCATCTTGGAAGGATATATCACTGACTTTGCGGTCGACATGAAGAAATCCTATAGTGAAGCTGAAAGATACTTCTTCCAAGGACCAAGGGGAAGGTTTCTGTTGTCGCTCCAACTATCGATTAAGATGCTAATCTATGAAAATGGCATATTAAAGATGCACCTTGATCAGTAGACAGCCTGGTGGGAGGAGGCTGTGGGTACCACGATTGTTGGGGAACGATATATGGAATGGTAAGGGATAGATGGGTGTAGACCATGAGGAGACTGTGAGTGAAGTCGAGGAAGAGAGTGGTCTTGCAAGAGGAGGAGCGAGGTTTCAACAGGAGAAGAGGCAGATGACGGGAGAAGGTCCTGCGGCGATCAAACCGCAAAACCGCGAAGGAAGACCACACGGGACGAAGCGACCTCATAGTCCTGATAGGGACGACCAGGATACGCATAGGATAGAGGCAGAACCAAACCCCAGCACCAACATACCCACACCTCCCCTCACTGACTCACAACCAGCAAGAAATACTACTTCGACACCGCCAAGTTCGTCAATTCCACAGAAGTTAATTGGTAGTAGCACAGCGACAGGAGGAAGGAAGCCCAGAATGGCGGGCGATGATGCTAAGTTATCGTTGTTCCACAGAAGTGTGACAGACAACCCAGAACAGTATTGGTTTTTATGTGAAGCGGTCTGGACCATGAAACAGATCATTGATGCCGATGTTAAGAAAGGACAGTTAACCACGACTTTGTGGGGTCGTGCATTAGATTGGTTCATGAAGTTTATTCTAGTTCCTACGGGGGCCCCAAAAAAGTCACTGGATGAGATTCGGGATGGGATGATTGCTGAATTTAGACGGCCTAAGTCGGAGGCTCAATACATTACTGAATTGAAGGAAATTAAGCAGTATCCCAATGAAACGGTATGGGATTTCGACCAGCGCTTCAAGACGCTGATGGCAAAGGTTAGTTTAGATATGAGCACCGTCCAACATAAAGAATGGTTCATTGTCGCACTGTCACCCCACATTCAGCTGTCGCTGATGCAGTAAAACATATCAACACCCAGTGAAGCTCTAGAGATTGCAATGCGATTAGAGGCGTCACTGATTGGAGATAATGCGGTTGGGATGTCGCAGATACAGACACAGCTCACTAACCTGACTATACAGTTGCAATTTTTGAAGAAGAACAAGGAACAGCGCGATGAAGTATGGTGTACACGATGCCAAGGAGAAGGCCATACGAAGGATAATTGCCCGGATTTCTGTAATTATTTGGTGTCAGGTGCGCCAAATCCATTGAATGCTGGCAGTATGTCGTGGTGTCGTGTTTGTCACATGTTTGGGCACAGTCACTATAATTTCCCATATATGCAAAAAATGGTCACAACCTCGCGAAATATTTACTGCACATTCTGCAAGTCGGTGGGTCATGATGACAAATATTTCTGTGCATATGGATTGATACAAGAAAGGATGTGTGATGCATTCTATGTCAAGGACTATCAGCGTGTGGTGCAACAACCACAACTGCAACCGCAACTGCAAATGCAGTTTGCACCACAACAGCAGCAACCACAGCAGTTCATGTCGCAATACACTCTGATGCAGATGACTTCCCCACAGCCACAGTATGTCCAGCAACCGCAGTATGCACCACAAGGGCAAGGGATTCCACCAGCACCAATGCAGCAATAGTTTAACCAACCTCAGTACCAACAGCAGGGCGGCTCCCATGGAGGATATAGGGGTAGATGCGGTGGCGGATTTGGTTGTGGAGGAGGAGGCCGAGGTGGTCATGGACCTGTTCAGTGTTACCACTGTGCGGTATGGGGGCATTTTCAGCGCGATCGCCCATTGCTATAGAATCAGTGTACGTTTTATTTTGGTAATGATCATACGGTTGAGAATTGTCCACAGTTGATTGCATGATGGTAGGCTGAGAACACTCCGCAGCTATAGAATCAGGCCCAGCCACAGCAACCAACACAGAACCTAGTACAGCAACCAATATAGAACCAGCCCCCCCGACCACCGTCGAACGCCAACCAAAATGTCAATCAACCGGGGAATCTGCAGCAGAACCAGACGCAGGGTGCAAATATTGCAACCATTTCTGCAGAACCACGACCACAAGATGCTTCGGTGGCTGTTGTCACTTGTGGAGGCAAGACAACTGGGGAGGACGGTTCGCAACCACTAATTCGGTTGGCCGATCAGAAGACAGTACCTTTCGACATTGATACGGAGCGGTAAACATTCCTGGAAGCATGTCGCACCTTGGAGAAAGACCACGGTAAGGCTGTTGTTTGCGATATGTCGTCTGTTTTTTATACAACATCAGACGCTGATCGGCTACCATCACCAGGGACATTACAAAAGTTCCTTGAAAGCTGTCTGTCATTGGCCCGAGACCCGGCTGCCCTGGTTGAGATTGAGGGATGGTTGCAGCGATTTCTGAAAGGACGACATGATTCGGCAATAAACTCCCTACAGCGACGAAAGACTGGCAAGGAGATGCGAATGAATATTCAGATTGGTGAATATGATGTTGACTCTGTGATTCTTGACCTTGGTTTGGATGTTAACATCTTAACCAACCAGGCGTGGCAAAAGATGGGGAGTCCCCCATTGAGCTGGTCTCCTGTCCAGCTTCGGTTAGCTAACCATGCGAGGGTAACACCCATTGGGCGTGTTCCGTGGCTCACGATTGATATTGAGGGCATGAAGACTTATGCTGACTTTGATGTTATCGAAGTAGTTGAGGGAGGAAGCTCTTATCCGGCGCTCTTGGGGATCGGATGGGATAACGATAGTGGAGCTGACATCAACTTCAAAAAGCGCATGATGACCTTTGAGAATCGCGATTTCAGGGTCATAGCCCTGTTGGATTTGGCTGAAGGATGCTGATACGTTGAACCTGTAAGAGATGATGACCCCACTGGATGGGACCATGCATTCAATATTTCTGAAGATTATATTCATCCTACTGTCCATAGTGAGTTGGAGTGGCGCAGCGAGAGCTCTGTGTCTTCCGACTCTGATGATGCATTAGAACATTGGAAAAATCGAATGCATGAAGTACCATTCCGGAAATGTGGTTTAGTTACACAAAGGAAAGAACGCGGTTTGATGGGGAAAGGTCGCGATACCGCCAACGCTGTGACACATCGGATGAGGGCGTGACAGGAGTATTTTGTGCTAAAGAATACCGAAGTTGGCGGGTTTTGGGTCACTTGGACCATATATTATGTAATAGTGAGTCAGTTGTACCGCGGTATGCGGGTTTTTTGGGGTCAATTGGACCGAGTCAGTTAGATATTGGGTCAATTGTCTATAGTGTCGGTTAGGAAGTCGTTTGTAAGTGGACAACTATTGTAATGGCAGAAGCCTATAAATAGATGAGAGTTGTAGGTGTTAAAAAAAGGTAGTGAAAGCGGGAGAAGAAGAGCAAGCAAGAGATAAGGTGATGCATGTATACGAAGATCTATGTTTTGTTTTCTGGTTTATGACTACGGCAGTAATATAATGATGATGTTCTAGTACAATCTTTGTGCAATGTTGCGATATATGAATGTTGTTATATTTGTTTGATGCAATGTCTGTTTACTGTTGCCAGGATGATAAATGTTGTGATTAAGTAATGTGTTTTATGTTGAACGTGATGATAAATGCTGCGATTATGTCATAAATCCTTGCCGAATGTTTAAAGTTTCTGGTTAAATACTGCAATAGAGATAGTCTGCATAGCCACAACTCTCCTCCTCCCTCGGCGGAAACATGGTTCCGTTTGCTCTTCCTGGATGCCTTGGTTGAGAACTCATCCGCTCTATGGATGTTGCTGGGTGGGCTCAAACCTGCCCGGGTTGGTACCCAAGGAGACTGCGGTATGCGTCGACAGTGAGGTGAACCCCTGTCAACCGAGGTCGCGTTGGTCAACAAAAATATGCACTAAAATTTATGCATCTATGAAATCTACACTAAAATTTATGCATCCATGAAATCTACACTGAAATCTATGCGTCCATGCATTAACAACTACACTGAAATTTATGTAAGGATAAAACACCATACACTCAAATCTATGCAAGAATAAAAATCACTGTACATGATAATGAAATTCAATATTTTGATCAACACTCACTTTACATGATAATGGGAGGATTGAACATTGAACCTCATGCCCATTATCCCAACACCCTTACCACTATACCATAGGTAGTTCTTATTATACATAGTAAATAACTTATATATAAACTTGAATATAAATATAAATATTATTTTTATTTTAATATGTTAAATTAAAAATTTTAAATTATATTTTAATTTTAATATGTTAAAATTTAAAAATTTAAATTATATTTTAATTTTACTATGTTAAAATTAAAAAAAATTAAAATTATATTTTAAATTTAATATGTTAAAATTAGAAAAAATTAAATTATATTTTAAATTTAGTAAGTTAAGATTTAAAATTAAAATTTTAAATGATGAATTTAGGAGGGGCTGTGGAGGAGGGGAGCTGCAGGGCTAAAGAGGGAAGGCGCAGGAGGGCAGGTCACGTAGGAGGGAGGGGAGGAGCGGAGGTCATGTGGAGGGAGGGGATATGTAGCTGGGGAGGAGGGGAGTTCACGCAAGAGGGAGGGGAGTTGCAGCTGGAGGGGAGGTTGCACATGCGGGAGGGAAGCTGCAACTAGAGGGAGGGGAGCTGAGCTGTAGCTGGAGGGAGGTCGCGTGGAGGGAGGGGAGCTGTAGCTGGAGGGAGGGGAGCAGCAACTGGAGGGAATTCGCGTGTAGGGAAGGTGCAGGAGAGGAGGTCGTGTAGGAGGGAGGGGAGGAGCAGAGGAGGGGAAGTAGTGCAGGAGGGGAGATCGTGCAAGAGGGAGGGGAGGAGCAGAGGACGGGAAGTATTGCAGGAGGGTAGGTCGAGTGGAGGGAAGGCATAGGAGGGAGGGGAGGAGTGGAGGTCGCGTGGAGGGAGGGGAGCTTAAAATATATTCCGAGTGAGAGATTCCATCCTATCAAATCCTAATTCCTAATAAATTGCCTGATTTCGTTCTTGTTGCTTTATTTTGAAGTCTCGTCTCTTCTTATATTGAAATATTATTTATCTCACTCTTTTTAAGCTCCGGTTTCCGTTCATGTTGATTTATTTTATTATGGTCGATATAATATATATTTTTTTTATTATTCTTTTTTGTTAGGAATAATATTATTTATGGCCAAACGTTACAAGATCTCCTTCATAGTGGGTTGTAGAGTGCCTTTTAGCGCAATGAATTATATTCCTTGCCACTGAATGTTAAAGATAAATTTGGTTTATAAATTTTAGTTGCTTAACATGCATTGGTTCAATATCGTGGATGTGATCCCTAGTAAACATGTCAGCATAGAAAAGTGCACCTCACCTGAGGGATTTGAACTGGTCACCTGCTGGAATGGAAATAGCCAAATGCCCAACAATTTTAAGCAACATTGGAGACAATTAATTGAGCTAATCCCTTGGATTTGCAAGAAATAGTTTTTATATTAACATAGAAAATACTTACAATAAAAAAGAAAGAAAGTGTGTACAATCAATGCAATCTCTTTCTCAATGTTATGAGGACTGATATCAAGTGAGAGTAGGAAAACACATTAACATTTTTTACATCTCTAGTCAACAAATAGCCTTTGGCCTGTATTTGGCAGTGCATCTTTTTCTACCAGATCCTATGAAAAGAAGAAATATAACTCTCACATTTTTCAAACATACACTTCAATCTCATTTTCCAGATTGAGAACATAACTGATACCCAAATACAATTCCAAATCCCCATAAACATTGCTAAGACAAAATGTTTGGAATCCTGGAGCAATGCAACTTTTCAATGGATGTTTCCCTTGAATATGGCAGAAACTTGTTGTTGAACTGGTGCAGACCTGGACGCAAGAGTTGAACTTCCTCTAGGAGAAGACCTTTTGAAGAGCTGCTAAGTATGAAAACATGTGAAATTTTCATATTTAACCAATATACAAGAAATAGAATCCCATAGTAAATAAACTAAATAAAAACATATAAAATTTCTGTAAACATTTTTCTAACATGACCACATGTAAACAAAAGGAATTCAATGAAGCTAATTGTCGATCTAGATTCCCCGTACTGTATGGGATTTACCTTTCAATTATAACTAAGGATATCTAAGGGATTTAAGGACTTTACAATCTATGATTGTAGATTTCTTTCCAGCTCACTGAATCTCCAAAATGCCGGCTCATAGAATCTCCAAAACAATGTGAGATGGAACGCCGATCTCCCAACTCAATAGACACAACCTTTGTTGTACTATTCAATACGCCAGCTTAAGGATACAAAAAAAGGATTATGCATTTTGTTTCTCCCAAGTGAAAAAGAGAAAGAATGAAATCCAAATACAAGCCGGTACATACCACAAGAACCCGATCAGATACAGATGAAGGGAAATGAGCAATTGCATTTCCTTTACACAGAGCGGATTAATTGCTGAACAGTTATAGCTAACGCATGAAGCATTAACCCATCATCTTTATCCTGTTGTAGATCGATTGCATATTCGACATATTCTACATTTCATTGCATCACTTTAAGCAAAAAAAAAAATATAAACAACCCTTTGCTAGTTCATTTATTTTTAGACAGTACGGGAATGGATTAGAGGACCGTCATCAGCTTGTACCATTTAGATCAATGCAGGAGTCAAATAATATGTTATCGACAATGATTAACTCCAGGAAATCATTTTATCTCTGTACACAATCTACAGGAATTATATTTCAACTATTAATCAACCAGATTGTTAGGAGATTAGGTTTCAACTATTAAACAACTGGATCGATAGGAAGTGGGTAAGGCGGCATTGGCCTGGTTTCCCAGGATTTCTAAACGGTACACAAGTAATCACCGCGGGACATAATTAGCAGAAAGAACGTAAGCTATAAGTGGTGACTTGAAATCAATACCATTGCCTGTGAGCAGATCTCCCGAGGTAAAGCGCAAAGAGCTGCCAAAATGGAAACATTAGATTTTAGGGAAACAAGTGCACAGACTAATCGTTTTCCTGACATCAATATCGAGCTATTGGTAAACTATAGATGAAGGCGTTAAGGCTGAAAACTCATGCCATAAAAATCTACGGCTTCTTTGATATCGACGGTTTCGTTTACTAACAAGTTTCCCTAAGTTTCAGGATAAAGGTTGGGGTTCACCGTGCAACAATGATCACTGAAGTAGTCTATATACACAATCTTAAAATATATACACAGCCTGTATAGAACATCAAATCGAGGCTTTCCATACAATACACAGATTGTACAAACTCCAAATCAACCCATCTTAAAATGATCGACCACTATTAAAAGAAAATATATATATATATATATATAGTACAAATGGAATTCGTGCGAGTCTAATTTGGACAAGCAAATTCGAAGAATTTGATTGTTATGGCGCAGTTTCCAGATGAGAGGGCGATTACTGAAAATCCATCGAACTCTCTAAAATTCGAGCATGGTGGACGTGAAGAGGTGCAAAAACAGGCATGGCCAACGCCATCGAAAAACTGTGTTTCCTTTGTTTGAAACGCAAGAACTAATGATCAATGCCACGATGAGCATGAACATGAAGTTCAGCAGCCTCATAAGAAATCGATGTTGCATAAGGTGAAAGACAGAGCCAAGTCATACATCCATAAACACGGTTATGGCCACATCCATAACGATTACAGAGAAGAAGAAGATCAACATGAGTTTGAACATCAATAAAAGGAAGATACGCAATCGGAGAAGAGAGAAAAATAAAAAATCAACCTAGATAATAAATGTATCCGGGTTAAAAAAGGCCTTAAGCTTAATCGATAGGTCACAATAAAATAGTTTATATAAAAAAAGAATACAGTCAAAGCTATGGTTCAAACGCCGAATTGACCGTATGATGTATGGTTCTTATGTTTTCTGTAAATAGTTTGGTATAAATATTTCGTTCACGGAGAAAAGTGATGAATTTCACATTTTTTTCCCGTGTTAAATTAAAATACCGAAAATGTGCTATTACCAAGGAAAAGGAAAAGCGACCATAGATCAATCTAGATGTCTGAGTTTTAAGGTAAGAATTACATGCATCAAAAGAAAATACTCTATCTCGAGCTATAGCAGAAAGCAAATGACAAAAGAAAACGATGAGCCCTTAGATCCGAGCATTTGAACCATGCTCTAATACTAAATGTAAGGACCCCCGTTTCCGGGTCTTACTTAGAAATTTTTTATAAATTTTAAGAACATAATCTAACCATTACAATGCATAATCATCATAAAATTTGTCAACTTCAAGGACTAACAAGTATACAAATAAACACAAAGCCTGTCACTGTAGGTCGAATCTGCTGTTGGAGGAGAGCTTGTCGTCTTCAATCTAATCCCGCTCGTCCTTTTCCGTCCGCTTCTCCCATTAGATCCCTCCAGTAAAAGCTCGTTTAACCATAGTCAAGGAAATTGTTAGCTTCACCACCAAACGGTAGTCTTATGCAATCAGTCGCATAGCCACCCCCAAGCTTCAAGGTCGTAAGAACATACCAACCTTGACCTTCCGATGGGATCTCCCAACCCCCGGACAGGCTATCAACCAAAATCCAAGGAATCACAATCAAAATGGAAACTTCTATTACGAAGTCCATCCAGCACTTGGGAGAAAGAGAGCCCCCTCTCCTTCTCCTCCCCTTTCTTTTATAGCCCAAATATTGCATGACATGTGTTCTCTCATGCAAAAATAACTTTTAATATAATAATTTATTATTATTTATCCTCATGCAATAAGTGTCACTCTCACATCAGTGTGCCCCTATATCCCTTAAGTATCTCTTTGTTGTCCCCCCAGTCAATTTTATAATTCCTAAATTAGTGGGTGTAGGTGGAGTGGTCTCTACATGAGTATTGTTCTAGTTTTGCTCCATATATTATTAATTTAATATTATTTGCAATTTAAATCTCAAACCTAATCATTCTAGCATAATACTAGGCACACATCTACCCCAATTCCCCCCCCCCTTTTTTTGAAATCTCATAAAATAAATTATTCTTTTATTTGATTTTCTAAAATTATATATGCAACTTTAATCATATATGCATAATTGTTTTAAATGCAAAAAGTGTGAGTAATAATCTTTTTCAGTCGTTGTCAAGGTACCCCTTCGACAGGTCCTTCTGACAAACCTCCTTTTCCTCGTGTGGCGAAAACTTTGTAGCGATCGGGGAATCGTTACAGTGATCTCTTGACTACACTTTCTTGGAGACTAATGGTGGTTGAGGGATAAGGTCCTCCCTATCGCGCGGCCCTCAAGACATCTTACGCGACCAAATCATTGTGGCCTCGCTCGTACAACACACACTTCCCCAGGTGAGTTATAATGGCTTCCGACCCGTGCGTGGAGTGCTAATTCAGGGTCGACAGTCCGTCATCGTACCCCTAGGTATTTTCCCCATTTTTACGACCCCTTTCATGTTCTATCACGTGTTAGCCGGTAAATCGTCTTACCTGTCAGTGTACACATATTCAGAGCACACATATCAATAGTACTGCTCAAAACCCTCATATCATAATTCACTTCATTCATTCGCTAATCGTTAATAAAACATATATATTTGTCCATTGGATTCATATCATAATAACCCACATAATTTCATTTCCATAATTCAGCAAGTCAACTAATTAAAGGAGAAAATAACTAGGAATTTATTAGTTATTTATTATTTAGGTAACTACTTATGAAAAAAATTGTTTGTGTCAAAGATCATGTTTTTGTTTGATTTAGTGGGGTCTTGCATTATTGGCACTACAACATGGGCCATACAACGATGTGGTTATGTACAATAGGATATATCCCTACAATAGTAGGTTGTACATCAATGCTATTCCTCAACTTTTATGCATGCATAAACTCACATAAAGGTCATTCATCTTAGGTTTGAGGATTGAGGTCATTCAACGACATGGGGTCAATAGTTCCTTGTTTTAGAACTTTTGGTTTCGCTTGGACATTTTATTTGATTATGTTATTTGAGAGAATTTGATCACAAATGGTCCACATTGATACTCTGCATCTTGGTGCTAAAACTTAAACAATTACAATGATCATCGTACTATTTGTGTTTATGTTAGAAATGATTGGTCATAAATGAATTTATGACAACTAACATAGTTTGGAAAAAACAAGTTTCTGCCTTAGTAATTGAAAGTATCTCCCTATGTTTGGGAAGACGTTATGATTAGTCATTAAAATCCATAAATAAGAGTGATCTACCAAACATAAGATACATGTATTGAATAAAATTCTAATAGGGAAAACCTCTAGTAAAATAGTTGTCCAAATTATATGATGGTTACTATTGTGATAAATGTTGAAAGTGTAACTTGAAAAAACCATCGAAAGGGTCAAACATAGATGATTTTTGTAAAACAAGGTATGGAGAGTCATTAGAAAACATTCCTTCATGGGAAATTGATTGTGATAACAATGTTTTTTTTTAATTGCGGTTATGCAATTTTTGTATGAAGAAAGAAGTAACTCAATTAATGATGAGATGTGGAAGAGGGTCATGTGTGATTATTGTGTGTTTCTTTAATAATCCTTTACACTTAAGTTAATAGACAATCATTGTTATTTCTTGGGAATAAAATATATTATATATTCATATTCTTGGAAAGAAAGGGGAACCCAAAACATTAAGATAAAGGGGTATATAGGGAAAGGACATAATAGAGAAAATGAAAAATAGGGATAATTAATGAAGGACACTTTTTTTTTTTTTGACATTCTTTTAACTGACAAGAATTAAAAGGATATTTTTTCCAAACCATCCATTGAGTGTCGGGATGGCAAAAAGTGGTGTATTTTGTCAAACAAAATATGGAAACAATCAACACGAAGAGTTGAACATAATGATGATGACTACCTGACATTGTGAGACCTAAATGAAAATATGGCTAGTCATCGAGATGGGACTTGAAGAGATTAAGAAAACACACATAGTGTGACTCGGAGAGTCTGTCGAAGTGGCCTATGACAACAGAAATGATGAAATCTGGTAAGGACAAGATGAGCTCCATGACCTAGATAAGATGGTGTTCAAGGAATGACTAGGCAGTTAATTTTAATATGTTCGTCTTAGCCTCTAAGTCCCAACACTTTGGATTCATATCAAGTTGAGAATCCACTTGTTAAAATTTATGGGTTTGAACGAAGTCTTATGAGAATGAATAGTGAATTATGCATTGATTTTGACTATGTGGTGGTCACTCTTGATTTGTTAATTCGTGATTGTAACTTATGAATCTGTATTTTATGGAATATTATAGGATGTGTATTCTTTCGTCTTAGAGGAGAGGATAGCAAATAGGTTGGAATTCCTACTTGGATTTTATCATCCTTAAGTTGATTGGATACCTACTGGGTGGCAATTTGATGCTATCTATCATGTTGTCTAATTGGATATCACGAATCCCTGTAGATGACTAGGAGGCGTTGGAAATCTAAGTTAGCATTGTCAATTATTGAAAAGTATTACTGGATTTAAATTACATGAAATTACCATTGGATTATTGAGAATTTGTTAGAACTTTGTTGGATGAAACATAAAATCAGTGATGATAGAAATGATAGCGTTTATGGCCATAGATATTTGATGAAAATAGAAGAGGATGGCATGAAATTGATTATAAAGAGAGAGTCAAATTCTATGTGAATGTACAATAAAATTTAACTTCAGGATGAAGTTATAAATAAGGAGGGGTGTATGTAATGCCCCTCAACCTCGCTATGATTATCGATATTGATGACACTTATTTGTAAGTGACCCAGTTAAAGAAACCAAAATAAATGACTTCTTATATGTTGATTTAGAATAAATTGTTGACTTATTAGCAATATATGTGATAAATGAATATGTTTCTAATGAATGATTGATTTAATGACGATTATGGATACCTGTGATTTTAATATGAAATATTGTTGATTGGTTAGCACATGTGAAATCTTACGATGAATGTCGTATTTATGCTGAAATATGGAAATGGAATTATGCGGATGATTATGATGTGAATCCAATGGACAATTATCTATGTTTTGCTTAACTATTAGCAAATGAATGAAATGAATTATGATATGATAATTTTTTGAGCAATATTATTGACGTGTTCACTGAGTATGTGTATAGTGACAGGTAAGACTATTTATCGACTGACTCACGATAGAACAAAAATGGGGACGTAGAGGACGGGAAAAACACGCATGGGGGTACGATGATGGTGTCGGCTCCCAATAGCATCTATGCACGAGTTGAAATTCCGTTCAACTTTACTCAGGTAGGCATGAATTCGTATGGGTGAGACCATAACGGTTTGGTCACATACGAGGTTGAGGGGTACGCAGTAAGAATCAAATTACTCCTTAGTTCCATTAGTCTCACATAGAGTGTAGTCAGATGATTTATGGTAACTGTTCCTAAAATAACTACACAAAATCCCAACACAACAATAAAATGAGAATTTATTGTCGGAAGGACCCAACGATCTGGTACCTATACAGTAAAATGATAAATATTTGTCAGAAGGACCCAACAATGTGGTACCTAGACAATTAAGGAAAGAAAGTGTTGTCAGAAGGACCTGACAATGTGGTACCTAGACAAATAAAGGAAATTGTTAAATGAACCCCTATGTATTGGGAATATAGTATGGCATTAGATTATTTGTGCATGAAATGTCTATTTGTAATTATGTATTTGGCATATAGTATGGCATTAGATTATTTTTGCATGAAACGTTTATTTGTTATATATTTGACGAATAATATTGCATTAGATTATTTGTGCATGAAATGATTATTTGTAATTAAATAATTGGAAATAATTAAATATGGAGCAAATGATAGACTAGGAGTCATTAACTAGTCAACTCCACCCGCACCCACTAAAATAGAGATTGGAATCCTAGCATCAGGGGATATCTAGGAATAAAATGTGGGAAGTATGTGCACTCTCATGAGAGAGTGACACATGGCTAGGTGAATATTTGTATTAAATAATTTTGCATAAAAGAGTATTTTTGCATGAGGGGACATGTGTCGCAAAGGATTTTTTTATTTAAGAAAGAGGTATGGAAGAGAAAGGGGATGGCTCCCTAACTTTGGATGACTGTTGGGATGGAGAATGAGTTCTGATTGTGCTTTCTATTGTGATTTTGGCTAAGTATTTTGGTGAGGGGGAGCTCACTCCCGAATCCTTGTTGGTGTGTATCCTCTACAACCCCGAAGGCTTGTAGGTGGCTATGCGACCGATTGCATAAGCCTATGGTTGGGTGGAGAAACTAACAATTGTTTCACCTATGGTTAAACGAGCCTTTACTTGTGGATCTCAACCGAATACCTAGTCAGCACTTGGACAAGTTGGATTGGATTGAAGATGGAGACCTCTCCTTCAGCAGCAGATTTGACCTACGGTAACAGGTTATGTCTTTGTATTTACAATTAGTTCAAATATCAATTTTATTTAATTTTAGTATTGATTATGCATTGTAAATGGTTTATATTATGTTATTAAGTATTAGAAAATAGTTTTAAGTAGGACCCCAGAAATGGGGTCTCTACAATAAGGGGGACAAGTAGATCTTGAATAATATTGAAGATATGTAAGAGGGAATCAATCACTTTTCTGTAACGTACCCAAAAAATTTCTCCTTTTGTTCTTTTTTAATTTTTATTTTTCATGCACTTAAACAATCCTAAATAAGATTCAATCCACACCAAGCTTTTTGATATAATCTATTTGCACAAATTGTGCAGAATATGATCCGAAATAGATTATAGTGCACATGCATTGTATATATAGAATATAATACACACATTTTAAATATGTAAATACAATTCCAATGCATCTTACAAAAATATAGCTATAATTCAAAGGTTGAAATGGATCTAACTTCCATGCGTTATGATTCTAGCATTTAAAACACAAAAATAATTTTATTGCAATTATCATATATCATATAAATCAACATTGAAATGTATATAATTTTTTTCCCAAATAAAATCCCATCTTCTAATTAATTGTTAGCTCACATATAATAGTCCTAAAACATTTAAACTATATAATAGACATAAAAATTATGTCCGCGATATATTCAACATATAAAAACTAGTTAACCATTAGTTAACTTCCCAATCAAATGCGGTTCGCCATGTCAACGATGTTTACTACAAAACTGTGGTGTAATATATATATATATATATATATATCACCCGACAGGATTCGAGTTTTGACTACGCTATATTTAATACACATGATTTACCTACATTCTAAGATAATCCTTAGTGGTAGGTGCCACGTTAACTGACATTCAACATCACGAGATTTCCTTAGAGGAACGCCAACTCCTGGAAGGTCTACGATTTGTCTTCTCATCCTACCCAACCAAGTAAATGTTGACCATACTACGTGGAGAACAGGCTACTTGCTTCTCAAGCTTGTCGGCAATTAAATCCATGACAAATATTTTGGGATGGAAAAAAATTATAATAAGGGTATAAGGGTAATCGTCGATCGACAATGGATTGCAAGAGCTATCAAGCATGGAAACAATTTGGGGAAAACTGTCTTTTTTGACCGAGGTTACAGATTCAGTATGCACAACATTTATAAATCTACTCAAGGATCCATAAACTACACAACTCCTTACCATAGTCTGCAACTTCCAAGAGTCTCAAGCCTTATCACAAACACAACGATATCTATAGATTTGTAATGCCCGCCTCAGTACCTTAACTATTTAGACTAATGAGGACACTAGTTTGGAAGTGACCCGGTTTTATAAAACTTAGATCATGGAAAATTGCTTTGAAAATTATCATGAGAAAATGATAAATGATGAAAATACTTTAGAATGAAGAAATGATGAATGTTGAAAATGCTTGAAATGAAAATGATGATTAGTTTTATACTCGACTGACTGAAATAAAAAAGTGAATGATGAACATGCTCGACTGGCCGAAGCATGATGTTAAAATGATGAATATTTAGTAGACTCGACTAACTAAGATACTGAAAAGAATGATGAAAATGTTTTATAGTGCAACGCTACTAATGTGCGCTTGAGTTTGTGCAGTGGCAGGTAAGACGATTTATCGACCGACCCACAATGGAATTATAGGGGTCGTAAGAATGGAAAGAACACATAGGGGTACGATGAATGAATGTTGACACTGAATTAGAAATCCACGCACTGGTGAAGCCGTTTCAGCTCACCTGGGGAGGCATGTACAGTACAGGCAAGGCCATAACGATTTGGTCGTGTACGACGAGTTGAGGGGCGCACAATAAGGAGAGCCTTATCCCTCAACATCCCTTAGTCTCCAACAAGCGTAGTTGAGAGATCGCGGTAATGACTCCCGATTGCTACGCAGTGCTCCACATAAGAAGAAAGAAATGGAACTGCCAGAACGGCCCGCCGAAGAGGCACCTGGACAAGAAAAAGATAATGTTATTTAACATATGAAGAAACTGAAACTTTACCAAAAGATAAATTCAAATGATTCTAAATTCAAAGACAATTACAATAAAATAATATTCATTATTTTATTTTCAAGAGAAGAGAAGAAGATAGAAATGAAAAAGGAAATAAAACAAAAACATTTAGTTTAGTTTATTTATTACATTTTCCTACTTTTTGAAAAGAAGAAAATAAAAAATTAAACTAAACTATTCTATTAAAGTTTTATTTAGACATAAATGCTATTGGAAGTTTAAAACTTTAGAGTGAGAATATTTTATTAAAGAATAAAAGTTTTAATATAAAAGAAATATATATATAAATATTTTATAAACCTTTTTAAATATTTTAAACTTTTAATGGAATTAGATTATATTAAATAAAAGAAACAAAATTTTCTTTTATAAGTTTTATTATTTAAAAGAAATTAAATAAATAAAAACAACTAGTTTACTAAAAAGTATTAAGTAAACTGAATGGGAACTAACAAGCTCTTTAATTCTCTTTTAATTAAATCGAAGATAGAAAGCTGTGCATAAATTATCAATCCAGGGCTATGAGAGCTTATGAGCTACCAAGCAAAATATATGCCAGACACTGCAACTTGGAAGATCTTTGACGCGGAGAAAATTAATGAATCATTCAATCATAATTAGGATGTAATCTTTTAGTGAATGGACTTCTAAGAAATTACTAACTTCCTAAAGAATCTTGCAATTTAATGAAAGTTCTTAATTATCAAATAGCATTCGGCTAAACTACAGAAAAGATATTATGCATCAATGAAAACCTCTAACTCTCAACACCATTCAGCTAGACTACAGAAAGAGATCACTACCAACACAATCTGTCGAATTACAAAAAGCAATTAAATTCCTATTCTAATTAACAAACTGGAAATTTCCTAATGAAATTAATTCACTGAATCACAAATGAAAAAGGTTGGATAACAAATTGAATTCCACAATCTGCCTTTACCTACACGCACTCACAACAGAAATTGGAAAGAACCTAAGTGCAGGATTTATACTAACTGGATATTTATCATTCATAAATTCACTCATTGCAGGATTTATACTAACTGGATATTTATCATTCATAAATTCCTCTGTGATCAATAAGGAAAATAACGCTGTAATGCAATCACACCATTCATTAAGAATTCACACACAACAAAGATCAACACACCAATTCTATGTATTAATTAATCGCATCAACCACACTATGTTAATAATTAAGCTACCAAACTGAACACACATGCATAAAGGAAATAAATCCTATCTATAACAACACCTGTCACAGAAGGGGTCCCTTCCTTCGGCAACAGGAGCTAAACAACCTCTCAATCACACGAAATGGATCAACACATTGAATTAGATAAAAATAGGAATTTCTTATATATAAAGCTGATACAGCGTTCAATAATTCTTATGCAATTGAGGCTAACCCTTCTGAAGAGTCCCCATATCTTTTATACATCAACGCTTATGAGAGGATAAATGAGGAATCACATAGTTACAACGAATCCCCCAATAAAGCCTATCTACGGATCTTTAATAAGATATTTCAGGGATATACATCGTGGAAAGTGGAGGAAGATCCCTGGGATGTCGTGATGGTCAACTATGAGTCATCATAGACCCATACTACCGAATTAATCATAAAACCTCCATCTCCTTGGATGGACTGCAGCATCATCTGATTGTTGGATAGGTAACCAAAATACTATAGCAGAATACATCAAGCTGGATACCTCGGTGTAATAGCTCCAGACTGAAATGCATATCTCCCAGCTTCCATAGTCCTTCATTCTGCAACCTGTAGATAAACTGATACCGAACCTGAAACATATCTTCTTTAGTAGGCAATAATGGCGACATAGCCCTATCAATCACAAGCAATTGACAAATAGCAGAAGGGACAAGATCAATTCTTACCAAGGCCAGAATGTGCAAAATGCAACCAAAAGAGCCAGTAGTAATACAGGAGTATGTCAAAAAAGGAGTCAAAAACAAAGTAGAAAGGACGAACAAAAAGGGTCATATGCACAGCCCGTCATCTCCCCCCAACCAAAGGGTTTGCATGTCGCTATGCAAACTAAGACTGTGATCCACTGACAAGGGTACTTGGAGAGCTTCTTAGGCATTCATCACTCCACTTAAAGGAGGAATGGCCACCTTCTGTTATGCTGTAAAAACCTTTATGTTCTCCCATAATTCTGAAAAACTCACTGTCTTCCCCATCCACTACAGGGCACCAAAGTATAGCAAAGTGAAATTGGAGCCCAATCCAGTTGGCTCTCTGGGTGCTCAGGAAATCAAAGTAGACTTGAATTCTGTCTAGGGCTCGCTCAAACATCCTAACAGAGAAGGGATTTTTCCTTATTAAATCCATGCTCAGAGCATTAATCCTTCTTCGTAGACAAAGCATCACTTCCAACCTATGAAAAGGAATCTATCTCCTACATTCATGAACAACTTTAGACTGAGCAGACTCTAGGAGAGTAGCGAATGATGAATCTTGCATAACCTGGTTCCTGGCCATAAATAACTTTTCAACTGCGGGGGAACCTCTCACCCAAAGGGCATCTTCCCATTCAATATTTTCTATAGCAGTGGCCACATTGTTCCATCTCAAATGATTTCTCATGAAGGACATGAATGCCCTCAGTTGTACTTCCCCAACATGAGGGTTTGGATCCCAATCTTCATAATCAGTCATAACCAGGTTGTGCATATATACCTCACACAAAAAATCTTGTTCTTCGTCATTACTCCTGGAAAAGGCATCAACAAACTGGGCTTCTGTCTCAATATGATCATTATAACCCATAGTTACCATTGACAGCCTAAAAGATATAAGTTGTTCTTTTAAAAACACAGAATACAAATTCGAAGGGGGTCTTAGATTCCTCATAAAATGATCCAGAAAATTCATATATTCTTTTTCAAATTTTAATTTTTCCACTTCTTGACCAAGCCTTCTTGTAGCCATGGTGTAATTTTGTCTCTGCAGTTGTTCTGTAATTGTCTCCTGTTCTTTCCCTTTTTTCTGATCACGAGCCAATTTTAATTGTCTCTCTAGGTCTCCCACTGCCCCTGTAGCTGAACTACCATTTCTTCTAGATATTTTATTCGGGCTTCGTCGGAAGGGTTTTCTTCATGTAGCTCTTAGCCTCCTGGACTTCCTATTTCCAAATCTTCTAGTTCTTTTGCTTCAGAATCTTCCTCCGACTCCCTATTTCTTACTTGCATGTTGTCCTTTGTTTCTTCATCTCTATAATTTTCATTTTGTTCATTTTCCCATGCTACAGCCTCCAATAAGGAGTCCATCTTATATCTCTCCATCTTCTGAACTTTCTCTTGTAGAGACGCCACTTCTTCTATTTTCTTTTGATAGGAGATTTTCAAAGTCTTGTGATCTTTCTTCAATTCTCCATATGCCTTACGATACTTTCATAATAGGAAATATTGGAATCTCCTAATCCTGCTACCTTTTGATTTTCTGAACAAAGCCGACCATTCTTTTTCTCCCTTCTGCTGCTTTTCCATGTTCTGCAACGCTAATTGATTTTCCTGGTCTTTACTGGTACTTCCTGTTATAATGAATACTTCCTGTTCTTCCTCTATTTCCTTATTCCAGTCCAGCAATTCTTTCTGATTTTGTCGCCCTCCCTAAGCCCTGGATCTTGTCCGAGTATGAGGTCCTTCTATTAAGCAAGTTGGGGTTTCGGCTTGAAGGCTTCTCATTGGGACTACCTGGACTGGTTTCTCCTGTTGGATCTCTGGGGTAATTTCCAGTATTTTCTTCTTCTTTTTTCTTGTCTGACCCACACTCGAGGATGTACCCACAAACGATTCCCAGGTCTAGTCCTGTTCTTGTAGGGAATATTCTACCAATAACCTAATCAACCCGTGATGTGCCAGGCTTGTGTCTGGATTATTACTGTTTTTTACCATTTTTCTCATTGATTCTAGGGACTTCCACAGAAAGTATGGCATGTCAATGTATTTCTGATGCCTTAAGTGGTTCAAGATTTTAAAGTGATAAGCAAAAATTAAGCTGAACTGACCTTCACATGTGATAAATTTAATTACACAAAGTGCCACTTTGCTCCATGGAACCGGTAATGAAGTTTGCTTTGTCCCCTTTTCCGTCCCTTGCAGCGATTCACCAAGTTTCACAAATGCATCAATCAGAGGTTTTATTGACACCCGTTTTTCAAACCACTTCTTGCCTATCTGTGGTAATCCAGAAGCCCTCGCAACTGTCATCTCATCCGCTGGAATTCTCAATCCCCGCACTTCTGCAACTTTACCATCATATGTGAGTGAAAACTCCATAGCAATTGCAACGTCTCCTTTCTTCATTCTGTCAAAATATGCCAGCCATCCGGCCTGCTGGAAAATCGTTTTTACCTCTTTGTTCCCATAAACCATATCCGGGCTTCCTGGTTCGCTCCTAATTGCCCCTTTCATTGCGTTTCTCTTCTTATTTCCCCCCCAAAGTGCTTACAGTTTCTCAAATCCCTGCCGATTTCGAGAGAAAGTTGGATTTTGGGCTAAGCAGGGGTGGATTATTAATATGGGTCTAGCTAAGAGTTCATGAATGGTGGAATTATCAGACACTAACTGGTTTTACTGACTTTTTAAAGGCACCCCCAATTCTCCCCCCCAACTAACTCAACACACGTCCTCGTGTGGCACTAACTAGCATGATAGAATGACCCGTCCTTCTGTACTTATCACATGCCAATGAAAGATAGGTACGTACCTGCCTTACCTGAGAAGAGATAAGTAAAGTACAAATCCGGTTAGTTGCGATAATTGGACCGAATGGTGAATGGAAGGTTCTCCAGTTGTAGCGTTGATGATCTTCTGTGAGGCTGACGAACTGTGATAATCTTTCTGGTAGTGGTCCTGTCAAATAGAATTGGATATGACTTCAGTTTGGCTGTTGAAAAGGATCCGTAATGCCGCATATCAATTGATGAGTGTTCCGGTTTGATTTGTCGGCGACATCGAGTGATGATAGGTCCATACAGAGAAATGAGGTGTTTCCATATGGATGTGGCATGGAAGGTGGCTGAAAGTATGACCGTTGGAGCGCTGAAAAAGTTGGGAAGGAGCCGGTACATTATGAGAAATGATTCCGTGGTATCTTGGAAATTGTGGAAACTAAATGGGTTTATGTATCGAGACGGAAAGGTTTTGGTCGTGGAACGGAAAGGGTAGTGGTAATAGAACGGAACATGTTCTGTAGTGCGGCGGAACATGTGTTGTAGTGGAGCCGAAGGGTGTTTAGATAATGGAACAGAAAGGTTCTGTAATGCAGTGGAAAGGTTTTGATGACGGAACAAAAAGGTTCTGTAATGTAGCGCAAAGGTTTTGATGATGGAACATAAAGGTTCTGTAATGTAGCGGAATAGGTTCCGTAATAAAGCAGAAAAGGTTCTGCAATGGAGTGGAAAGGTTTTGTAATGCAGCGGAACAGGTTCCGTAATAAAGCGGAAAGGTTCTGTAATGTAGCGGAACATATTCTGTAAGAAAGCGGAAAAGGTTTTGCGATGGAGCGGAAAGGTTCTGTAATGAATGGTTTTATTCCAGAAAGCTGGGCCATCCAAAAGCGAACAGGAGAGGGGTGGAATAAAGAAGGGGAACTAGGATAGAATGTCCCTATAGAAAATAAACAGATAGACTTATTAGAATCCAAAAATTTTATTTTATTTCATTTTTTTAGGCCGTGTCCAAGTAGGACTTTCACAGTCCATTTTCCTTTTTTTTTTCTTTTTTTTCTTTTTTAAGGGATGCGTCCCAGAAGGATTTTCATAGTCCTTTTTTTTTAAAATTCTTCAGAGATTGAGCTAGTGATCTAGAAATCATTGGTGCACCAGCAGGAAGCAATGTTGCAGATGAACGCCTCTTTGGACAATGGTTTCTTATAAGGTCTTAGTCTGTGACCATTGGCCATAAGAAACGTACCTTCACCATTGATAGTTCTGAGTCGTACTATACCATTATCAAAAACTGTTTCAATCTCATATGGTCCCAGCCAATGAGTATGAAGTTTCCCTTTGAACTTTTTGAATCTGGAGTCGTAGAGAAGAGCCCAGTCACCCTCTTGAAAATGCTTAGTTTTGATGAATTCATCATGCCACCTGGTTCGTTGTTGTTGCACAATGGTTGTACGTTCTATAGCAGCCAAGTGTAATTCATCAAGTTCATTAAGCTGTTGTAGGCGAGTATGTTGAGCCTGTGATAAATCCATGCCTAATTGAAATGCAGTTCTTAATGTCTTAATCTCAACTTCTATTGGTAGGGTGACTTGTTTGCCATAAACTAATTGATAAGGACTGAAACCTGTTGTGCTTGTCCATGTTGTTCTGTAGGCCCATAAGGCTTCAAGCAGCCTATCAGCCCAGTCTCTTTGATGAAGTTGGACAGTCTTTGTGAGCACAGCTTCCAGAATTCTCCAGAATTCTGTTTGTGCCTTTTACTTGCCCATTGTCCTGAGGGTGATACGGTGAGGTTACCCTATGCTTGATATGGTATTTTTTTGTGAGAGCTTTGATAAGTTTAGATGTGAACTGAGGGCCTCCATCAGTAAAAATATCCCTCGGCACTCCAAACCTTGTGAAAATCTCTGCATATAGAAAGTTTGAGACTGCCTGCTCTGTTTCCCTTGGAAGTGCCTTTGCCTCTACCCATTTAGTTACATAATCTGTGCATACTAAAATGTAGGAGTTCTATCTGGATGGAGGTTTAATAGGGCCAACAAAATCTAATGCCCACTTCTCAAATGGTTCCACCACAAGCTGATTTTGAAGTGGCATTTCATCGGACTGAAGTGGCTGCCCCATCCTTTGACAACTATCACAACTCTGGACATATTCCCGGGTATCTTTGAATATTGTGGGCCAGTAATATCCCAGTTGTAAAATCTTATGGGCTGTTCGTTTATCAGCAAAGTGTCCTCCACATGGACCATCATGATAGGTTCTCAGGATTGGATAGATTTCATCTTCACGAACACATTGACGGATCACCAAGTCTGGTCCTGTATAAAACAAATAGCCATCAATCCATGAAAATCTGTTGCTATGTTGCACAATCCTCTTCTTTTCTTTTGATGTCATATGCCCCGGAATTATTCCTGTAGCCAAATAATTTGCTACATCTACAAACCAAGGAACATTAGTAGAAATAGAAAACAAATATTCGTCTAGAAAAGCATCATCCACCGGTTGATATTCTTCATCAGTAGTTATTCTTGAAAGAAAATCAACAACCACATTAGTTTTACCAGGTCTGTCCATTATTGAAATATCAAATTCTTGTAGCAACAACAGCCACTTAGTGACTCTGCCATTTGTGATGGATTTATTCATGAGGTATTTAATGGCAGAGTGGTCAGTATGGAAAGTTACTGGGTATCCTGTAATGTTATGGCGAAATTTATTTATGGCATAGATGACAGCCAGGAACTCTTTCTCAGTCACAGTATAATTAAGTTCAGCAGCAATCATATTTTTACTGATAAAATATATGGCATAGGAATTCTGATTTTCTTGTTGGCCCAGGATTCCTCCTATGGTAGCATCAGAGGCATCTATAGAAATTAGGAAGGGTAGTGACCAATTTGGACCTCGTAGGATAGGTGCAGTAGAGACTTTCTGTTTTAAAGTTTCCCAGGCTACTTGGCAATATTTTGTCCATTCAAATTGTTTATTTTTAGACATGAGTAGAAATAAAGGACTGGAAATCTTTGAAATTTTTTGCACAAATCTTCTATAATAACCTGCATATCCAATAAAACTGCGTACCTCTTTTTGTGTGGATGAAACTAATAAATTACTGATTACCTGGATTTTTGTTGGGTCTACTCGAATGCCCTCCGGAGATATAAGATGACCCAAAACAACGCCCTGGGTAAGCATCATTCTGCATTTCTCACTACTGAGACAAAGGTTCACCTCTTTGCATCATGTAAGTACTTTGTCCAAATTATTCAAGGCTGCTACAAAATCTTCACCATGGGAGGTGAAATCATCCATAAAAACTTCCATAGTGTCATGAATCAAATCAGAAAAAATGTTGAGAACGGCCCGCTGAAAAGTGGTAGGGGCATTGCATAATCCGAAGAGTAACACTCGGTATGCAAAGGTACCCCATGGGCATGTGAATGTCATTTTTTCTTGGTCCTTCAGTGCTATCCTGATCTGATTATACCCACTGAAACCGTCCAGAAAGGAAAAATATTTTCTGCCTGCTAGTGTGTCCAACACCTGATTGATGAAGGGTAACGGAAATTGGTCCTTATGCGTGGCTTTGTTTAATTCCCTGTAATCGACGCAGATACACCACTTCCCATTCTTCTTGGGCACCATGACGAGTGGAGACACCCACTTTCTATTAGAAATGGGATAAATAAAATTTGCAGCTATAAATTTCTGTAATTCCTCTTTGACCACCTCTCTGAGTGCCGGATTCATCATGCGCTGAGGTTGTCTGATGGGTCTAGAATCCTCCTTCGTATATATATGGTGTGTGCACAGGTTAGGGTGTAGACCTTTCATGTCAATATAATCCCAGGAATATGCAGACTTATGTTTCTTTAATACTGCAGTCAGCTGTTCTGTTTCCTATTTTGACAATGTAGAGCTAATCTTCAGGAGCTTGCTAGGTTCAATTTCCACTTCCAGAATTTCAGAATCCTTATCAGAGATAGCATCATTATTAGATGAACTCGAAGTACTATCAATTTGTTGAGTGGCACAAACTACACTAAATAATTCCACAAAGTCTCCCGAGGGATTAGAAGAAATGAATTGGCTGAGTAGATCATCCTCAGTTAATTGTTTTGCTGCCATTGTTTGTTCGATCATGTACAGCTGTAGGGTTTCATACGCTTGCTCAATTTCTTCTTCATCCGACCAAACAGGAAGTTCAGGTTGGATTATCGTCTTCGCAGGAGGATATAAAGTAAGTTCCTTAACAACCTGGCCATGAGATATGCGCATGTTTCCTGACCGACAGCCAATATAAGCGTCTGCCGTGGCCAACCATGGTCGCCCCAAAATTAGGGGGTAGCCTCCCAAATTTGATTTTGTTTGTAGAACCATGAAGTCTACCGGGTACTCCCATGAGTCAACTGAAATAACAAGATCTTCTATAA
This sequence comes from Larix kaempferi, assembly GCA_027924585.1. Taxonomy (NCBI): domain Eukaryota; kingdom Viridiplantae; phylum Streptophyta; class Pinopsida; order Pinales; family Pinaceae; genus Larix; species Larix kaempferi. Next base: position 1,545,414 of record BSBM01000594.1, on the reverse strand, counting down.
TGCCTTCTGGTTTCACAGGAGATTGGTCAGCCAACTGTAAGATAGTAGAAGTTTGTTTGAGTTTTGTAATGCCCAATCTGTCCATTGTTCTTTTAGTCATGACATTAATAGCTGCTCCCAAGTCTATCAGTGTATTAGAGATAGGAATTCCATTGATTTGCACTTTAACCATAGGACTACCGGGATCGGAGTACTTAGCAGTAAGGGTGTTACCCATCATCAATTCAGCCAAGTCACCTATCACATGGACTGTTGGGGGGTCTTTTTGTTTCCTGCCTATCTTTTTCAAACACAATTCTCTGACAACTTTGGAGTAAATGGGAATGTCTTTGATAGCTTGGAATAGTGGAATTTTGACACAGACATTTCGTAATTCTCCAAGGAGATCAAATTCTGATTGTGGCATCAACTTTTCTATGGCCAAGCGTTCGGGATATGGTGGTGGTTGTTTTTGCTCGATTTGAGGTGATTTCCTGGTTGGGAAGTTGTCTTCAAATTGCACTGGTATTTCTTTGGATTGGGCTGGTAAATTTTCTGGTGTTTCTTCCTCCTCCTCCTCTAAAATTATAGGAGAGGTGGTTTTATTAATTTTCCTGGAGATGGAATAGGCTGGATAATTGGGTATTTCAGCATCCATTACAGGTTGTCCAACCTTATTATTAGGGTTAGGAGTGGGTTGTGCAGGAAGAAGTGGTTTTGGAGGTGGATTGTTCACTGGCAAGGTTAACTGAGGTTGTAGGAGGGGTTGCATTAATGGTTGTACTGGTGCAAATGGGAATTGAGGATTCTGTAATTGTGGGGCTAAATGTTGAATCTGTTGATTGTTCCCAAAATTTGAATTCCTCCAATTCGATTGCCAAGGGTTACTTTGGGGATAGGAAGGTGCCCAAGTTTGTTGAGGCAAAGGTGGGTACCAAGGCTAAGAGTTTTGTTGGACTTGTGGAGCTTGTGGAACTTGCAACTGATGTAATTGAGTATTGTTCCAATAAGGATTAAATGATTGCATAGGATCTAGTATTGTACCTGAAGGTTGAGGTTGCCATGGACATTTTTGAGATATAAAACAGACTGGTTTTGCATCCATCCCTACTTCTTCATATATAGCTTTGATCCCTGGCAGCGAAGGACATTCTTTTGTAGTGTGCTCTAGCTCACATAGAAGACAAATCTCCACTTTTTCCAATGGGCATCTTTTGAGGGGTTGTCTCTTTCTGCGTTTAGGACAGAAGATGGCCAAAGCTCAATCCTCCTCCCCTTTCCTTTTATTTCCTTGGAGTGCGTCTAACTGAGAACTTAGGGAACTAAGTATATCAATCATGAAATCCTCCAAGAGGTTCCCAATTTCCACCCTTGAAACTCCTTCTCTTGAGGTCTTCATGGTTCTATTTACTGTATCCCGAATTCCTCTACCTGATCTGGAGGCATTCCATGAATACCTTCTGTAGAGATCACATATTTCTACATATTTTAGCAGGGACACATCCCCTGCACCCATCAAATTCAGCGGATCAATGCAATCATCTCTAATCCATCGTAAGAGCAGAATATTCAATGTGTCATCATTCAACCCATTTTGCCTTGATCTTTGCAAATTATACTGAAATCTATCCACATAGTCTTCTAAATTCTCATCCTCCTGCTGGATCACCTTAAAAATGGCTTCCTTCTAGTCCTTGTCCTTGAAGTATTCTTGATATTTATCCAGAAAATCTTTCTTCATTTGATCCCAAGTTGTTATACTATCTCCTCCCAGGCCCATGAACCATCTCAGAGCCTGGCTTTTCAAAGTGGCTGGAAAAAGCTTGAGTTTATGGTGATCTGTAACATAGTCATAGCTCCTGCATAGGACATCAAATTCAAATAGGAATGTATCCGGGTCTTCACTCGCCATACCATGGAAGTTAGGCAATGTTGAATGTGGAATGTTCTTCATCTGGTTTGTGAGTGTCGATCTGGAGTTCCTGATTGGGAATTCAAAAGTAACCGTTCCTGTACTAGATTCTCCATTTGTGTTTCCTCGATTTGTCTCTTCCCCGTGGGGAATGTGTTCTCCCTCGCCATCCATACCTGCAATTAGATCTTCTAGAGTAGTTGACCCGGTGGACCACGGGGATTCAGCAACCAGTTGTTCCTCTTCTCCTTGATTATCAACACTGAATTGTTCAGGAAACCCTTCTTCTTGAACCAACTCTTGTTCTGGAATGAATTCTACCTTGGGATTACCAAGAGATGGTGACTTTCCCTGAACACGTCCTCCTTTTATTGAACTTCCTGCACGATTAGTACCTAGGGGAGGGGTATCATATGCATATACTAGTCTACATGTACTATCTCTTACTCTACGCATGAATACTTTGCATGTTCCAGGATCACAGGGACTTGCGACAGGCAATATTCTAAATCAATATGTCGATGCGTCTTACTTGACCCTCCTCTCAAATCATACCAAACTTTTTCCAAAATTGTCACACACACAATCCACTCAAAGGGAAATAAGAAAAGAAATCACAATTGGAACCAAAATAATCAATCAAACTACAATGTCCTTGGCGGCTCCCTGGCAACGACAACAAAATGACGAGCTCTTTAATTCTCTTTTAATTAAATCGAAGATAGAAAGCTGTGCATAAATTATCAACCCAGGGCTACGAGATTGTAATGCCCATATTTTGATTCGGCATATTTATTAGTTAGACACACCATACTTTATTTCTTATATATTTTGTCGAACTCAGCTCGACTGAGTAAACTATATTGGACCTCATTATATGATGTTACTCTGTCTTATGATTTCACCATGATTACGATGTTACTATGTTATGCAGTTATGATGTCATGATTATCATATGATTTCCTTATTTTACGATTGCAGTATATGTTTATATGTTTTCCTTAATGAAATGTGAAATATATGATTCGGTACGTGGATACCATCTTCTTATATGAATTGCTGAAATGTTACATGTCATACGCATCTAGGATGAGCTAAAAGGTTACATGAAATAAAATGATAACATGGATCAATTGGCGATCAATGGAAAATGCTTTCTATAAATTGTATTTTGCAAAACACTAACCTACAGGAAACAGGGGCTATGGGATAGCCAGTTACTTGATCTGATATATATTGGAAAGGAAAAACATGTTCATACAGCAAACCTTAGCATCCAAAATGAGGATACGATAACACAAACTGATAATCCCAATAGCAGCAAGTATGAGTTGATAAGGGCGTAGGCCCAGTATGTTGAGAGGGATGGATGTGTTTCCCACCCTATGGTTCCATGAGACCCGAGGTCGTGGGAGGGCCGTGCTGAGACACGCTCCCCATGTTGTTGTGATGACGATGGTCGGATGCCTGCTAGGGGAGGATAGGTCCGCTGTTCAGCCGACGCTATCGCTCTCAAGTTCTATGTGGTCAGATCGGTGAGTCCGACATCCACTGTTGTACTAGAAGAGGAAGGATAGGGAGGATGCTGGACGTAGGTTATGATGGGAGGATGTGTTAGTTAGTACTGTTGGGGGTTTAGTATTCCTTGATTCCGAGTTAGTGGAAGTAGGCACCCTTCCTTGTACATGATTGGTTAAACTAATGTAAAGATAAAGAGAATGATGTTAAAACGTAAAGGGTTAACTGTTAAATATCCGAGGATGTTAAAGTAATTATACTATATATTATGCTTGCTCTTCTGCATGGGGGTAGATACTATTATTAGTTAGCAAGTATGCATAGGCGGAATGGGGTTTGTTTATAGTACATATCCGACATGTGCATACACTGGCCATGCATGCACACCTTGTACGTGTACAATATTACTGGTATATAACATACTTGTCATGCTTGAATAGTAGTATAAATGTCATAGATAACTCAGTTAAGGATACATCAATCAACTTAGGTAATGAATGGTTAGGTTGTCAATGTGTAAATAAGTGAATTAGTAATTATATGAAAACATTGTAATAATAAACTAAGACAAGTGTCGTCAGTTAACATTGTCATAGGAGAACTGTTGTGAATAGGGTAATGATAGTGTCTAATTAATTAGTAAAATTGTTTAAGCCCTCACAAGTGCTTTGTTTATAAGAACAAGGATGCTATGTTGATGATAGGGTACTCATGTGATAAACAAATAATTAAGAATACTATGATTAATTCACCTTTTATTATTGTTAAATGGTGATTTAATTATTATTATTAATTAATAAATGGTGATCTAATTATTATTATTACTTAATTAATAATATTCCAGCAACATTTATATATCCCTATCGTAACAATTGCAATATAAGTAAGATTTAAATAATTGATTTATAAATTAATATTGTGTGATTATTTCCATTTCAAAAGTTAGCCATAGTAGGATAATCCTTTTTGGAATGAACGTGATGTGATGGAAAATGGTTATTTAATTATTCAATGTTAATCTTGGAATTTAAACCTCAAGCTAAGTAGTCTCGACGGATAAGGTGGACCATTAAGACACATCATGTCCAAGTTGAAAAGGGGCAACTAATTATATAATATTTTATTAATTACATTAATAACATTAAAATATCAAGGATGGCGGATAGACTTGTATTTAATGAAGCTTGTCCCGAATGGATAACCTTTGGGTGATAATCCCCACCGTAATAAATACTTACGACCATCAATCCAAAACCAACTAATTTTTCCATGAGAGTAATTAATTATACATTTTTATAAAGAACCGTGTATGAATGAACTGGTGAAGGGTAAATGTTGAGGGGCTCGAGAGGGGGATTTGGGGCAGTGGAGTAAGCCCAAGATATTCTCGAGGAAGGGAAATTATATAGAGGGGGAGAGCTTGGAGAAAGGGGGTTTTTTTTTTGATGGGGGAAGAACAGAAAGTTTGGAGAACAGAAAGATTTTGAGAACAGAAGGAAAGACTGCTCTCGGGATTATCAGATTGTGGGCTCGGGGGCTTGGAAATCCTTTGATTTCCAAGGGCCAGCAAGATAATAGCTGGTCGGTAGGGTGGACACTTCAGTTTGGCTGTCTAAGGGGTTATACAACCTGCTACAACCTACGGTTAGCATCAGCATCAGGTAATTTCCTTGTCATTTACGTTATTCGATTATTATGCTAAAATCTTACTGTAAACATGCATAACTTGCTATTTACTGATTTACTAAGTTGTGAAACCTATTCTTATGCTGGAACATGATTGTTGAAAAGAAAATAACGATATGTTTGTTTATTTTAAATTACGAATGTAAGGTTAGTGAAAACACGACAGTACACTAAATATTATTTAGGCACATAGTAATTCTTAGAAATTTACTTCCATAAACTGATAAAGTTTAAAACGTAGAAAATTAACCCTGAAATTTTACATAGTGCTCTGCTGTAAAACCAGAGCACTACAGATGGTATCAGAGCCTTTGTTCAGACTCTTGAACCTACAGGCCTATTCATGCTTCACCTAGAAAATCTACTTGATAGTTTACCTACTTGACCTCCAGCCATAGTAAGCTTCTGAGGTACACCTGCAAAAGGACAATGAGAATAACATTAGAAAATAAAAGAATATATATATACCTATAATTATATTTTCATTCTTTTGCTGCACACCCAAAAGACTAGTATGATTTGGCAATGGAAATTCTACGCTAATCTACCAAACATATGCAAATTTTCGGGGTTACAGATTTTAGTTTATTATTTAAATTATGATCTTCTTACAATATCCCTATTGATATCCAAGCTATAGACTGTACTTATGCAAACTCAGTCAATTTGAATGTGCATGTATATTCGACTTAAATTTATATATCTTATCAAATACAGAATTCCCCTACCATTTCCAGTTCATTTATTTCTAAGTGATAAACTAAAATTATTCACATGTTGTTCCATGTCTAATAGAATAGAATCTCTGTGTTACATATTCTATTAAATGTGCACTAGGACTTGTTATATATAACCGGAGGATAAAATCCAGAAACTATCATCTATTCCTAAATTCATGGAATTCAAAAAAAAAAACAAGGTAAGTAACTTGCAAAACAAATGATTTTAAAATTTTGCAAGGATACATAATTTTAATCTAATTTAAAATTGTGCAGGTATATATATATATATATATACTTGGGAGTTACATATTTTCGGCTTACACCTGCAAGCCGCAACAAACAAAACAGTAAATATATATGTAATAAGTAAATAAAATAAATAAACAAGTAACAATGCACTAAAGCCATAACCCTTGGTCGAAACTGATAGGGTTAATGCCAAAAACAAATATGGTACATTGAATTGATATCACCTCGATCATGGAGACAGGTTTTAGTTCATCTAGCACAAGTTTTTTTTTGTTGTTGTTATTTGTGCGGAGGCTTCGGCCCTGCATGGAGAGGAAGAAAAATATTCCAATGGAGTTTGTTTCTTAAAATTCCATGAACACAGAATTTCTGCTCCATGGGGTGTCTCTGCACAATGTTGTTACTTACCCTTTGAAAAAGATAGTAGAATAAAGAGGTCCAGAAGTTGTCCAGCTCGATAAAAGGGACATTTTAATGAATTATGCGGTCATTCTGTTAATTACTCCTAGGTAAGAAGACTGTTTAAATTACAATCTTAATTCTTTATCAATTCACATAATGTATAGACAGAGAAAAGATAAACGACAATTCATGATACGCTGTCAAAACCCTATATTCTATGAAAATAGATGATATATAGATAAGGATTTGACTTGCTGTAAACCTTCGATATTAGCGTCTGGAAGGCTCAAACTGTTATATATAGTAATGACGGTCTTTTTCTACAATCTTCAGCGAGGGAAAAGCTATTTACTTGGGTTTTAGGTATGTTTACACAGAGCAACCAAAAAAAAAAAGAGAAGGGGAAATTCATTATTTATACTTTGCTTTCATCCTCGACCTCGGGTCAAGCCTGTGCAGGATATTTCTATTAAATAAATAAATATAAATTTTTAAACAAAATGAAGTATCGAACTGACCCAGCACCGAACCCTAAACCGAATTCATCTCATTAAACTTTAACTTTAGAAGGATTTCTACGAGTCTTCTAAATCTCAGCATTTCTATTGCCGGTGGCTTCAGCACCGAACCCTAAACTTTGAAGTCGCGGCCAAGCAAACCTTTGGGAGATTACACAGCTCTCTTCATAGGTTGGATTTCACTAACCCCACGCAAGCCTTTTGGGAGATTACATAGTTATCTTCCCAGATTTGATGATATGATAGATCAGCTCATAATTATAGTTGACTAATTTCGGAATCCCATATCGTTGTTGTTGGAGAAGGACAAATGCTTGATTAATTTCAAGAAACGATTCCACATTCTAGTCAGTCTAACAAGGCAGTCTACGTTTTGTCATGATAGAAGGCAAACATTTTTAACTTAACCCACACAAATCTTTAGGGAGATTACAGTAGCAAAAACCAGCAGGATTTGAATCCAAAAAAAAAAAAAACGTGAAATCTAAACGTTGTTATAGACCCACAAGGGTTGAGTCCTTAAAAAGGTGAAAGTGAAAGCAGGGCGTTGTTACAACCCCACCAGAGTTTGAATACTGAAAAATATTAAAGCTGGGCATTGTTATATCCTCACAAGTTTTGAGTCTTCAAAATATGAAAGCAGCCTCACCAGGTTTGAATCCTCCAAAAGTGAAAGCTCGACATTGTGTAGGCCCCTACAAGGTTGGAATCGAAAAAAAAAAAGCCGAGCGTTACCAGCAGCCAGCCACCGAGTCGAAGATGGGCCACATACTGTGTAAAAAAAAAAAAAAAACCCCTGGCACAAGTCATAAAATTTTAGCACGGATAAGGAAAATAATTTATCAGAACATAAAATACAGTTTATTTATTGCAGGGGCAAATATCAAGAATTAATTATTTTATCAGATTAAAACAATTATCACACATTTTAAGCTGCAATCCGCAACCAATATTGAAACGAGAACTGAACAAAATTAAAGAATTTGGAGGGTTTGAGATGCCTGCTATGGGTGGATTTTCTGCCACCTGCGATTCAGTGGAGGATGCCCAGAAATGCAGGTCGATCAATAAACGTTTTAGCCGTGGGAGGAAACCCCATGTACTTAACAGCCACACGCTCTAAACCAAATCCCATGCGCTCAGCACCGAGAGCGTTCCCAGCTGGCAAGCTTTTCCACCGAGACCCAATCTCGAAATGTTGCCACCAATGTCAGATTTCACAAGTGCCATAGCAGCGCCAAACTTGTCGATCACAGGCAACACAAGCTGGCAGGCATCCAAGAATGGCTTTGTCTGTATATCACCATCGGCAGACTTCACATTAGGTAGGACCTCCAAGCACGGAGTAAAAATAGTCCCCTCCATGTCAAAGCACCAAATGTTGGCCAAATCCCTAGTCACGTTAACTGTTTGACGTGTGCAGAAAAATAATTGTGACCTTCACACTGCACTTCGATCTAAACCAACAAAACTTGTATCGATCCGTCGAAATCAAGTCACAGCTTGGAGAGCTTTAACACAATTTGAAGGCCGATCTGTCGAAATCAAGTCACAGCTTGGCAAGCTTTTCCACCGAAACCCAAACTCGATTTGCCAACCACGCACTGTATGAACATGTTTTTCATGTGTTATGCAGTAGAAAAATGGAGAGCACTACAGACTGCAGTAGAAAAATGGAGAGCTCCTTCCTGTCTGAAACCCTAGGTGAGCTTGCATAAGAGTTGCAGAGCTAAAACTGCAGGAGAGAGGGTGAAAATGGCCGCGTCCTGGGGATTGACCCTATTTAGGGTTTCCCCCACTTTCCGAGGGCGGTGGGTTGCTTGGAGAGACCGCGTGTCCTTCATGCATACTCGCTCTTTGCATGGCGGTGAAAGGCCGCGTGGGAAAAAAAAATCTACGGTTTATAAATCTGCGTATATATTTGTATATAGTTGTAAAAGCATGTATATATGTTCGTGAAATATATATAGGAGGATATAATATATGTGGTATTAAAATTTAAATTTATTTTTATATATTTTGAGAGAATGTATGTTTTATAAAAATTAAAATTATTTATATTTTGTTAGATTATATGTATTATAAAAATTAATTAATTAATTAATTATTTTAATTTTGTTATAACATACGTTGTTAAAATATATGCTTTATAGGAATTTTAATTTTTAGTATTAAACTTAACTACGATTGGTTGAGGTTTAAACAATTAATGTTAATTAAGTTGTTTAGATTAAAGGGTAACATTTAAAGTTAACTAAAATAGAGATATTAAAAATTTTGCCGAGATTTCAACTCCTAGTCGAAGGGATGAAAGAGACCCGAAATCTCAAAAACAAGACACCATTAAGACCAGCACGACGAGCTGAACACCCTGACAGGATTGTTTAAATAAAAACGACTATAGATTTTACTGCGCTAATCTTGACAATTTGTTATCTCATGATGCAAGTTATTGAATACCTACATTTTAGTTCCGCGTATATTTGATTGAACAACTAAGGATATGATTTTATTTTAATAACTCAGGAACTATCATGGTGACAACACGCATAGGTCGAGGTCGGGGTCAAGGTCGACCACCGTCACCACCACCTCCGCCACCGCCAACACCGCCACAACCAACCTCAACACCAGAAATGCAGATCATAATGAGGTCATTGGAGGCTATAATGACCACGATGAACAAGCAGTCGGAAAGGGCCGCCGAGGTGGAAACCACTCAAGTGAGTCGAGAGAACTCTGAAAGGGCACATGGCCCAAGACTGGAACCGCTTCAGGACATATCGAGGGAGTTACAAAAGATAAAAGTTCCAGAGTTTTCAGGAGGACGACCCGGTAAGCATGCCGAAGCATGGCTGGAAGGCATGAAGAGATGCTTTGCATTGAATGAGTACACATCTAGTTCCAAGGCTAGGATGGCCGTCTTTCAGCTTAAAGGTGATGCTTTGAATTGGTGGTCGGATCTCGAGAAGCAGTTGCACCTTACTCCTCTTACAACTTCTTGGGAACTGTTCGAGGAGAGGTTCCACATGAAGTATTTGCCAAATTATTACAAGGAAGAATAGGCAGGTGCACTCCATGCCTTAGTACAGGGAGACAAGACAGTGGAGGAGTATGAATCTCGGTTTATGGAACTAGTAAAATATGTTCCTTACCTGGATGCAGATGATTGTCAGGTAGAGCGTTTTGTGTATGGACTTAACTACAAGATTAGAGCTGCTGTGCGGATGTGGAAGCCAACTTCAGTTGCCATGGCAGTTGAGTATGCTCGTTATGCAGCTGATATGTCAGATGGAAAAGGGGGCAGTAAGTTGACAGGAACCAATCAGTATGTTTCAGGGAAGGCGTCACGCCCTTACTTCAGGGGAGGACAATCTAGGCCTCCTCCTTACGGTAACAGGTTCACACCGAGCGGTAATACTTCAGTTAACTCAATCTCGCAGGCATCGTCCGCAACCCACCAAAGCCAGGGACGTTCGCAGGGAAGTTTCTATAGAGGAGCAAGGGGTTTTAGAGGAACCAGGGGAAGGAACTCATCTCAGAGGATTCCTTCGAGCAACAGGCAAGCCCCTCCCAATCTCTCTTGTTGGGGATGCGGAGGTCCTCATTTCCAGCGAGACTGTCCCAAGGGTCAGTCAAGCAGCAGGCACAGGGAAGGAAAGGCACCCATGGATAGTTCGGGTAACAGTCATCGGATTCATGCAGCGGTGCATAACCACCAGGCAGAACATCAGTCTACCGTAGTAGAATCCACTGGTAATGTAAACAATGTCAAACTTAAAATTTTGTTTGATCCAGGAGCAACTGATAGTTTTATTTCACCATTTGCATTAGATAAATGTGGGTTGGCAGCCTACGAGCACGATGATTTCAAACTGGTTGAAATGGCTTCAGGAGCAAAGCAACCAGTAGGTCTTAAAGTGAGAAGTTGTGAGGTTGACTTAGGAGTTTGCACCACTAAGTTGGATGCTTATGTCACCAATTTGGGGACTTATGACCTCATTATTGGCATGGATTGGTTAGAAGGCCATAAAGCTTTCTTAAACTGCTATGCGAAGATGGTGTTGTGCCTCGATGACGAGGGAAGGACAATTCAAATCCAAGGCTTGAAGAGGAAGGTATCCCTCCGTTTCATCTCTATGGTGAAAGCTAAGCGGTGCCTAAGACAAGGATGCCAGTTGTTCATAGTGGAGGCCGTGAGCGATAGTAAAGGACCTTCCTTGAATTCTTACCCAGTACTTTCCGAGTTCAAGGATGTCTTTCTGAAGGAATTACCAGGACTACCTCCAGAAAGAGAGCTCGATTTCACAATCGAACTAAAACCTGGTGCAGAACCTATCTCAAAAACTCTGTATAGAATGACAACTCCAGAGCTCCGTGAGTTACAGATCCAGTTAAAAGAATTGCTAGATTTGGGACTGATTAGACCTAGCATCTCACCGTGGGGAGCACCAGTGATCTTCGTTAAGAAGAAGGATGGATCTCTGCGACTGTGCATAGATTACAGAGATTTGAACAAGGCCACCGTGAAGAACAGGTATCCCATACCAAGAATTGATGACCTCTTTGATCAAATGAAAGGTGCGTAAGTCTTCTCAAAGATTGATTTGTGATCAGGATATCACCAGTTGAGGATCAAGGAAGGCGACATTCCTAAGACTGCCTTTCAAACTCGATTTGGGCATTACGAGTTTGTAGTGGTACCATTTGGTTTGACCAATGCTCCAGCTGTATTCATGAGCCTCATGAATGGGGTCTTCCGAAAATACTTGGACCGCTTTGTTCAGGTCTTCTTAGATGATATTCTTATATATTCTAAGAATGAGAAGGAGCACGAGGAACACTTGCGGTTAGTCTTAACATGCTTAAGGGAACATAAACTTTATGGTAAATTGTCAAAGTGTTCCTTCTTCCAAAAAGAGATTCACTACTTGGGGCACATCATCTCAGGTGAAGGGATCTCTGTAGACCCAGAAAAGGTAAAGGCCATTGAAGATTGGCCAATTCCAAGGAATGCTCATGAGGTGCGCAGCTTCATGGGGTTAGCAGGCTATTACCGGAGGTTTGTGGAAGGATTTTCTAAAATTGCAAAACCTATTACCACCTTGCAACGCAAGGGAATCCGGTATGAATGGACCGATGAATGCGATGCCTCTTTTACAGAGTTAAAAAGATTGTTGACAAGTGCACCAATCTTGCGGGTACCAGACATGGATAAAGATTTCATGGTATGCACCGATGCCTCGAAGCAAGGATTAGGAGCGGTGTTGATGCAGGAAGGTGGGGTAATAGCTTATGCATCTCGAAAGTTGAAACCTCATGAGGAGCAGTATGCCACGCATGATCTAGAATTGGCAGCAGTAATGTTGGCACTAAAATTATGGAGGCACTACCTAGTTGGTAGAAGCTTCACCCTTAAAACAGACCATCAGAGCTTGCAATACATCTTTACCCAAAGGGATTTGAATGCTAGGCAAAGGCGATGGAGTGAGTTCATGAGTGAGTATGACTTTGGTATCTCTTACATCAAAGGAAAGGAGAATGTGGTGGCAGACGCTCTAAGCCGAAGGCCGAGACTTTTCTCCTTAATTCCCTTGAAGGTTGACTTGAGGGAAAGGGTACTAGGACAACTATTGGGCGATAGTTGGTATCTAAAAGTAACCTCAGCTATTCAGAATGGAAAGAAACAGGAATTGAAGTATGATGGGTACCATCTTGAGGAAGATGGGTTGTTGCGGTATCAGGGAAGGATGTATGTTCCTAAGGAAGGTGATATCAGGAAAACAATCCTTAGAGAGGCCCATAGATCACATTACTGTGCACACCCAGGAGTGAAGAAGATGTATGCTGACATGAAGCAACTCTTCTTTTGGCCAGGTATGAAGATGGATGTAGTGGATTTTGTTTCGAAGTGCCTTGAGTGTCAACAAGTGAAGGCAGATCACCATCACCCGGCCGGTCTCCTACAACCGCATGATATTCCTATGACTAAATGGGAAGTCATTTCCATGGACTTCGTTGTAGGATTACCACTCACATCTCTGAGACATAATGCTATTTTGGTGGTAGTCGAAAAACTGACCAAAAGTGCTCACTTCATTCCAGTCAAAGACACCTATGATGTGACAGATGTGGCAAGGGTATTCATAAATGAGATTGTACGTCTTCATGGAGTTCCTAAAAAGATAATCTCGGACAGAGACCCTAAGTTCACCTCCAGATTTTGGACAAGCATGCAGTCAGCATTAGGGACACAATTGAACTTAAGCTCAGCTTATCACCCCGAGACAGATGGACAGACTGAGAGGGTGAATCAAGTGATGGAGGACATGCTTAGGATGTATGTTATGGATCAACAGACACAGTGGGAGAAATATCTTCCTTTAGTGGAGTTTTCATACAATAATAGTCATCACAGCTCCATTGGTATGCCGCCATATCAGGCATTATATGGGAGGCCGTGTAGGACACCACTCAGTTGGGACAGGTTAGAGGATCGAGTTTTAATTGGGCCTGAATTGATTCAGGAAATGGAGGAGCAAGTGATACAGATTAGGCAGCGGCTGAAGGAAGCACAGGATAGGCAAAAGAGTTACGCTGATGCACACAGATCAGATAGAACTTATGGAGTAGGGGATCGTGTATTTATTCGCATCAGACCAAATAAAAGTACCATTCGGTTTGGGAAGGGTACCAAGTTGTCACCTCGCTTTATAGGTCCATTTGAGATTCTTGAGAAAATCGGACCAGTTGCTTATCGTCTCGCGCTGCCACCCCACTTGCATAAAACTCATAATGTATTTCATATTTCTGTATTACGACATTACATAGCTGATGAGACTCACAAAATTCATTGGAAGGAATTGCAGGTCTCGGACGAGGGAACCTTCAGGGTCGAACCATTACGTATACTTGATCGTAAGGTTCGACAGCTCCGTAGTCGCCATGTGGACCAAGTTAAGGTCCAATGGGACAAGTATAGCCCAGGGTCTGCTACCTGGGAGGATGCAGAGACCATGCGTCGAGATTTTCCCTCACTATTTTGACCATAACTTCGGGATGAAGTTTCCCGAAGGGTGGGTGTATGTAATGCCCATATTTTGATTCGGCATATTTATTAGTTAGACACACCATACTTTATTTCTTATATATTTTGTCGAACTCAGCTCGACTGAGTAAACTATATTGGACCTCATTATATGATACTCTGTCTTATGATTTCACCATGATTACGATGTTACTATGTTATGCAGTTATGATGTCATGATTATCATATGATTTCCTTATTTTACGATTGCAGTATATGTTTATATGTTTTCCTTAATGAAATGTGAAATATATGATTCGGTACGTGGATACCATCTTCTTATATGAATTGCTGAAATGTTACATGTCATACGCATCTAGGATGAGCTAAAAGGTTACATGAAATAAAATGATAACATGGATCAATTGGCGATCAATGGAAAATGCTTTCTATAAATTGTATTTTGCAAAACACTAACCTACAGGACACAGGGGCTATGGGATAGCCAGTTACTTGATCTGATATATATTGGAAAGGAAAAACATGTTCATACAGCAAACCTTAGCAGCCAAAATGAGGATACGATAACACAAACTGATAATCCCGATAGCAGCAAGTATGAGTTGATAAGGGCGTAGGCCCAGTATGTTGAGAGGGATGGATGTGTTTCCCACCCTATGGTTCCATGAGACCCGAGGTCGTGGGAGGGCCGTGCTGAGACACGCTCCCCATGTTGTTGTGATGACGATGGTCGGATGCCTGCTAGGGGAGGATAGGTCCGCTGTTCAGCCGACGCTATCGCTCTCAAGTTCTATGTGGTCAGATCGGTGAGTCCGACATCCACTGTTGTACTAGCAGAGGAAGGATAGGGAGGATGCTGGACGTAGGTTATGATGGGAGGATGTGTTAGTTAGTACTGTTGGGGGTTTAGTATTCCTTGATTCCGAGTTAGTGGAAGTAGGCACCCTTCCTTGTACATGATTGGTTAAACTAATGTAAAGATAAAGAGAATGATGTTAAAACGTAAAGGGTTAACTGTTAAATAGCCGAGGATGTTAAAGTAATTATACTATATATTATGCTTGCTCTTCTGCATGGGGGTAGATACTATTATTAGTTAGCAAGTATGCATAGGCGGAATGGGGTTTGTTTATAGTACATATCCGACATGTGCATACACTGGCCATGCATGCACACCTTGTATGTGTACAATATTACTGGTATATAACATACTTGTCATGCTTGAATAGTAGTATAAATGTCATAGATAACTCAGTTAAGGATACATCAATCAACTTAGGTAATGAATGGTTAGGTTGTCAATGTGTAAATAAGTGAATTAGTAATTATATGAAAACATTGTAATAATAAACTAAGACAAGTGTCGTCAGTTAACATTGTCATAGGAGAACTGTTGTGAATAGGGTAATGATAGTGTCTAATTAATTAGTAAAATTGTTTAAGCCCTCACAAGTGCTTTGTTTATAAGAACAAGGATGCTATGTTGATGATAGGGTACTCATGTGATAAACAAATAATTAAGAATACTATGATTAATTCACCTTTTATTATTGTTAAATGGTGATTTAATTATTATTATTAATTAATAAATGGTGATCTAATTGTTATTATTACTTAATTAATAATATTCCAGCAACATTTATATATCCCTATCGTAACAATTGCAATATAAGTAAGATTTAAAATATTGATTTATAAATTAATATTGTGTGATTATTTCCATTTCAAAAGTTAGCCATAGTAGGATAATCCTTTTTGGAATGAACGTGATGTGATGGAAAATGGTTATTTAATTATTCAATGTTAATCTTGGAATTTAAACCTCAAGCTAAGTAGTCTCGACGGATAAGGTGGACCATTAAGACACATCATGTCCAAGTTGAAAAGGGGCAACTAATTATATAATATTTTATTAATTACATTAATAACATTAAAATATCAAGGATGGCGGATAGACTTGTATTTAATGAAGCTTGTCCCGAATGGATAACCTTTGGGTGATAATCCCCACCGTAATAAATACTTACGACCGTCAATCCAAAACCAACTAATTTTTCCATGAGCGTAATTAATTATACATTTTTATAAAGAACCGTGTATGAATGAACTGGTGAAGGGTAAATGTTGAGGGGCTCGAGAGGGGGATTTTGGGGCGGTGGAGTAAGCCCAAGATATTCTCGAGGACGGGAAATTATATAGAGGGGGAGAGCTTGGAGAAAGGGGGGGTTTTTTTTTGATGGGGGAAGAACAGAAAGTTTGGAGAACAGAAAGATTTTGAGAACAGAAGGAAAGACTGCTCTCGGGATTATCAGATTGTGGGCTCGGGGGCTTGGAAATCCTTTGATTTCCAAGGGCCAGCAAGATAATAGCTGGTCGGTAGGGTGGACACTTCAGTTTGGCTGTCTAAGGGGTTATACAACCTGCTACAACCTACGGTTAGCATCAGCATCAGGTAATTTCCTTGTCATTTACGTTATTCAATTATTATGCTAAAATCTTACTGTAAACATGCATAACTTGCTATTTACTGATTTACTAAGTTGTGAAACCTATTCTTATGCTGGAACATGATTGTTGAAAAGAAAATAACGATATGTTTGTTTATTTTAAATTACGAATGTAAGGTTAGTGAAAACACGACAGTACACTAAATATTATTTAGGCGCATAGTAATTCTTAGAAATTTACTTCCATAAACTGATAAAGTTTAAAACGTAGAAAATTAACCCTGAAATTTTACATAGTGCTCTGCTGTAAAACCAGAGCACTACAGAGATCTTATGAGCTACCAAGCAAAATATATGCCAGACACTGCAACTTGGAAGATATTTGACGCAGAGAAAATTAATGAATCATTCAATCAGAATTAGGATGTAATCTTTTAGTGAATGGACTTATAAGAAATTACTAACTTCCTAAAGAATCTTGCAATTTAATGAAAGTTCCTAATTATCAAATAGCATTCAGCTAAACTACAGAAAAGATCTTATGCATCAATGAAAACCTCTAACTCTCAACACCATTCAACTAGATTACAGAAAGAGATCACTACCAACACAATCTATCGAATTACAGAAAGCAATTAAATTGCTATTCTAATTAACAAACTGAAAATTTCCTAATGAAATTAATTCACTGAATCGCAAATGAAAAAGGTTGGATAACGAATTGAATTCCACAATCTGCCTTTACCTACACGCACTCACAACAGAAATTGGAAAGAACCTAAGTGCATCCATTCACTGCATGATTTATACTAACTGGATATTTATCATTCATAAATTCCTCTGTGATCAATAAAAAAAATAACGCTGTAATGTAATCACACCATTCATTAAGAATTCACACACAACAAAGATCAACACACCAATTCTACGTATTAATTAATCTCATCAACCACACTATGTTAATAATTAAGCTACCAAACTGAACACACATGCATAAAGGAAATAAATCCTATCTATAACAACACCTGTCACAGAAGGGGGCCCTGCCTTCGGCAACAGGAGCTGAACAGCCTTTCAATCACACGAAATGGATCAACACATCGAATCAGATAAAAACAGGAATTTCTTATATATAAAGCTGATACAGTGTTCAATAATTCTTATGCAATTGAGGCTAACCCTTCTGAAGAGTCCCCATATCTTTTATACATCAACGCTTATGAGAGGATAAATGAGGAATCACATAGTTACAATGAATCCCCCAATAAAGCCTATCTACGGATCTTTAATAAGATATTTCAGGGATATACATCGTGGAAAGTGGAGGAAGATCCTTGGGATGTTGGGATGGTCAACTATGAGTCATCATAGACCCATACTACCGAATTAAGCATAAAACCTCCATCTCCTTGGATGGACTGCAGCATCATCTGATTGTTGGATAGGTAACCAAAATACTATAGCAGAATACATTAAGCTGGATACCTCGGTGTAATATCTCTAAACTGAAATGCATATCTCCCAGCTTCCATAGTCCTTCATTCTACAACCTGTAGATAAACTGATACCGAACCTGAAACATATCTTCTTTAGTAGGCAAAAATGGCAACATAGCCTTATCAATCACAAGCAATTGAAAAATAGCAGAAGGGACAAGATCAATTCTTACCAAGGCAAGAATGTGCAAAATGCAACCAAAAGAGCCGGTAGTAATACAGGAGTATGTCAAAAAAGGAGTCAAAAACAAAGTAGAAAGGAGGAACAAAAAGGGTCATATGCACAGCCCATCAGGAACCAAATTAGAAGTAGGACCCTCCTACATCTAACTCCCACTGATTTAGGGAATTAGGTGCACACTAAAGATAATGAGACACTTGTAATTGAGAATAATTGTAATTAAACTAGTAAATTAAATAAAATATGTGCATGGACAGACACATGGCAGTACTCAGAGTTTTGCTATAAAAGGAAGGGAGGAGAAGGAGAAAAGGATCTCTTGCTCCCTAATGTTGGATGGGCATTATAATCTCGGATTATGTTATGATTCTTGTGAGTTGGGATTAGCTAGACCGAGGATTGGGAGATCCCATCGGGAAGCTTGATAGTGTGTTCTTACGACCCCATTAGCTCGGGGGTTCGGGGTGAAGGAGAGTAACCTCAATACGGTAGGGTGGTCAACCGAGGGGTCTCTTGGTATAATCGGCAAGGCTGGAAGTGGCTCGGGGAAGATTGACGACCGTACATATAAGGACTTCGTCAACGGAGCACTCAACTACTATCGAAAGGTATAATGTTCCATTTTCATGTACTAGTTGAGTTTATGCAAATTTGATTTTATGGTTATATTTTATTTTCAAGTTTTTATTAATTTGCATATGATGTAAGTTCTATTTTGGAAGTCTTTTTGGAGGACCCGAAATGGGGGTCCCTACATTTGGTATAGGGTCATATGTATTCATGCATAAGGAATGTAAAATGGAAAGGGGATTAGATATATGAAATTATGCATAGAATTTATATCATGAAGAAGGGGATTAGTCATAGATATTCATGCATAGTAAGTGTTCATATATATATATATATATATATATATATATATATATACTTTGAAGGCCTATATATATAGGTTATATGATTAAATGGGTGTACTTCCATTAAGTGATGTCAAGATTTTATTCATACACAGATCTTGAATTATAATGAGAAATACAAAATAAGTTAGACAGGGCTCCTTATTAAGGACAAATACGGTATTAGATAAGTTTGTTAATCCAATTGAAAAGTAATTGATCCTATAGATTAAATACATATGATCATATCTATTAGGATGCATGTAAACGACATTATCAAAGAGAGGAAAGTATGCTTAGTATTGATATAAATTTGTAATGGGGTTTTGCTAAAAGGGAAAGTATATACTTATATTTTATCAATTAATATTCATGAATGAAGTATGAAGCTAGAGAGGTTGGGATTAAGTTGATTAGTGGAAAAATTAGAGCTGCGGATTTTACTTCTTCTCCTTCGACAAGGATGCTTCCAGTGTCTTGAACAGGTTATAATTATTCTTCTAATGTGTAAGTTTGAATGGTATTCAGTGTTCGTATACTTTTGATGAAGGGTTTTGTATCAAGAATTTTATCAATTGGTTGTAAATGCTTATTTTATAAATCAAGACGATGACTTCACGGGTATGCACTACTAGTTGTAATCATGCTTTGGATTGTGAAAAGAGAGAAGTTATACTTACGTTGAATTATAGAATCTTAGTTGTACTTGAGTTAGGAAGAGAAGA
Organism: Larix kaempferi; assembly: GCA_027924585.1. Taxonomy (NCBI): domain Eukaryota; kingdom Viridiplantae; phylum Streptophyta; class Pinopsida; order Pinales; family Pinaceae; genus Larix; species Larix kaempferi. Next base: position 1,525,638 of record BSBM01000594.1, on the reverse strand, counting down.
AAACCTTACATAACTTTGTTTATAAAAATTTGAGATTATACTTTAAGGAAAATATGAGATTATACTTTTTAAATGGCACTCCAGTATTTAATTGTACCTTGGATTATGAGAAAAGAGAGGTTGTATATAAGATTAGTTTATGAATGGCTAAGTTATGTATGGAAGAATATAATTTGGAAGGGTTAACTCTTATTTTGAAATTCAGATACTGTTTAAAATTGATGATAGTTATAGATAACTATAGAAAAGGAAGAAGTTGGAATTGAAGGTTTTTATCCCTTATGTTGAAATGTGTCAGTGCTTTAAGGATTTTCGTAAATGATGTACTTATAGTTTTGTTGAATGGAAAGAATTTGTCGTAGACGATTTCAATCCCGGTTACAATTAGCGATGTTAAGGGAGAACTGTTGTGGGGATTGATACACTATGAAAGGTACGATTTAGTATATTGTCAATTATGAGAGGTATACTTATATGATGGTAGAAAAGAGGAAATGAAATTGTGGTTATGTTGAAGAAATGAACATGGAAAGAAAGAGAAAAATCACCATGGAATTACATGAGACTTAACTTCGCCACGAAGTTTTTAATAAGAGGGGGTGTATGTAATGCCCGCCTCAGTACCTTAACTATTTAGACTAATGAGGACACTAGTTTGGGAGTGACCCAGTTTTATAAAACTTAGATCATGGAAAATTGTTTTGAAAATTATCATGAGAAAATGATAAATGATGAAAATACTTTAGAATGAAAATGATGAATGTTGAAAATGCATGAAATGAAAATGATGATTAGTTTTATACTCAACTAACTGAGATAAAATAGTGACTGATGAACATGCTCAACTAGCCAAAGCATGATGTTAAAATGATGAATATTTAGTAGACTCGACTGACTGAGATACTGAAAAGAATGATGAAAATGTTTTATAGTGCAACGCTACTAATGTGCACTTGAGTGTGTGCAGTGGCAGGTAAGACGATTTACCGATTGACCCACAATGGAATTATAGGGGTCGTAAGAACGGAAAGAACACATAGGGGTACGACGACTGAATGTCAACACTGAATTAGCAATCCACGCACGAGTGAATCTGTTTCAGCTCACCCGGGGAGGCGTGTGCCGTACGGGCAAGGCCATAACGATTTGGTCGCATACGACGAGTTGAGGGGCGTGTGATAAGGAGAGCCTTATCCCTCAACATCCCTTAGTCTCCAAGAAGCGTAGTTGAGAGATCGCGGTAACACCTCTCGATCACTACGCAGTGCTCCACATAAGAAGAAAGAAATGGAACGTCCGGAAGGGCCCGCCGAAGAGGCACCTAGACAAGAAAAAGATAATGTTATTTAACATATGAAAAAACTAAAACTTTACCAAAATATAAATTCAAGTGATTCTAAATTAAAAGACAATTACAATAAAATAATATTCATTATTTTATTTTCAAGAGAAAAGAAGAAGATAGAAATGAAAAAGGAAATAAAACAAAAACATTTAGTTTAGTTTATTTATTTTATTTTCCTACTTTTTGAAAATAAGAAAATCAAAAATTAAACTAAAGTTTTCTATTAAAGTTTTATTTAGACATAAATGCTACTGGAACTTTAAAACTTTAGAGTGAGAATATTTTATTAAAGAATAAAAGTTTTAATATAAAAGAAATATATATATAAATCTTTTATAAACCTTTTTAAATATTTTAAACTTTTAATTGAATTAGACTATATTAAATAAAATAAACAAATTTTTCTTTTATAAGTTTTATTATTTAAAAGAAATTAAATAAATAAAAACAACTAGTTTACTGAAAGGTATTAAGTAAACTGAATGGGAACCAAATTAGAAGTAGGACTCTCCTACACCTAACTCCCACTGATTTAGGGAATTAGGTGCACACTAAAGATAATGAGACACTTGTAATTGAGAATAATTGTAATTAAAATAGTAAATTAAATCAAATATGTGCATGGATAGACACATGACACTCAGATTTTTGCTATAAAAGGAAGGGATGTGAAGGATAAAAGGATCTATTGCTCCCTAATGCTGGATGGGCATGATAATATCGGATTATGTTATGATTCTTGTGAATTGGGATTAGCTAGACCGGGGATTGGGAGATCTCGTCGGAAAGCTTGCTAGTGTGTTCTTATGACCCCATTAGCTCAGGGGTTCGGGGTGAAGGAGAGTAACCCCGATATGGTAGGGTGGTCAACAGAGGGGTCTCTTGGTAAAATCGGCAAGGCTGGAAGCGGCTCGGGGAAGATCGAGGACTGTACATACAAGGACTTCGTCAACGGAGTGCTCAACTACTGTCGAAAGGTATAATGTTCCATTTTCATGTACTAGTTGAGTTTATGCAAATTTGATTTTATGGTTATATTTGATTTTCAAGTTTTTATTAATTTGCATATGATGTATGTTCTATTTTGGAAGTCTTTTTGGGGGACCCGAAATGGGGGTCCCTACAAGATTACAGTTGTGGAATGGGAAAGGACCTGTATTGGTTTAAGACTCGATAATATTAGTGTGGTTCAGTCAAAGTATGAGTATAAAGGAGAATACCACCTAACGGTCATCAACAATAAGACACCCAGGGGTTGATCCACTCCATGTAAAAAGATATGTATGCTCGTACAATGTTTTAATTCTATCAAGGTCTATAAATAAATAAATAAAAACAATATAGTTGTTTAAACTATCCTTTTATATTTAACAAAATAGATCAACTATCCCATTGAAATAAAATAATCAGTTCCATCATAGGCCTACTTCCATAAGAGGATCTCTAAGGAAAGTGAAAGGTTTTGAGCTCAGAATCTCTGTGATTTCTCGATTTCAATAACCTAGGGTTAATACAGAGTAAATTAATAATGATAAAATTGTATCATGCAGTCATTCACAAATTTATAGAGTCCACTCATTCACTGCATCATTGATAAACTGCTACAAATTAATACACCTATGTGTCATTCTGCTTAAATCTCCCAAGAATAGTTTTATTTCACAAAACTTAGCTACAAAGAGAAACAAAACATAGTACTCCAGATATTTCAATCCAAGTAACCGAAACAATTATTGTCTACATATACTCAATATAACAACAAGATCATACTTAGTGAGACATTCAAATTAAATAACATTTGGGACAATACATTCGTATTTGTGCATTCACTATAAAAATCATATGTGATCTTGTAGCATAGAGTTCTAATTGCAACACTAAGGTAGGGTCTCTACAGATCGTTGAAACGACATTTAATGTGTGCATTCAACATACTGCTTAATCCCATTCTCCTACCGAGTGCACACTTTGACTACCTGTAATAATCTACTCAATATATGTTCAATACTTCAGGTTGCTCGATAAACTTGAAATAAAATCCTTCACACTTATTCAAAATGAGACTAAATATACATATACTCAATCAATATATATTGGATCGATCGATTTGGCTAACCCCAACATTAGATCCATTACATATATGTTATCGGGCAATCTACCAAGAGCAGACTCAAGGCGTGATCTCCCTAGCTTAATGCAAGACTAGAACAAATGAGACAAAATAGAAATAACTTTCCTAGATCTAATTAGAGATCGAGTGACTAGATGCCTTACCTTTCAGATCGCGGATCCTTTCTCCTTGATGTTATTCCAAGCTTTATGGTCTTCAGATATCAACTGCAAAACCTATCAAGACATATAGAACAACACAAGTAGTAAAATGCATCTAAACAATAACAGATCTAAGTGAGCAGTTAAGTAGGAAAACTACACAAACATTATCAATGCAACAACATTTGGTGGAAAGCATTTATATTACTCTATAAAAGGGAAAGTACATAGAAGGAAGTGATTACAACCAAGGATTAACGCAACAATCCTTCTCCAACCAAGTCAATGCCAAAGCCTCCAAAGGAAGTATAAGTCTCCCAAGAGATGAATAGAGATCTCTAAGCTAATTTCACTAGCATTCAAGTACTATAGGCTTCCTCCTTTTGGAATGGGAATGAGCTTCACTTATATATGACTAAGAGGATAGGGTAGGTTGATCTATGGTAGGAGAGAGGATAGGGATCCCACCAAAGGGCTAGGGAATCGAATGTTAGCTCTCCTATAGGCTAGGGATAGGGATCCACATCAACCACCTTCAAGAATGGACTCGAAGATGCTCCTTTATCCAATTAACTGACATCGTCGCAGGTTGCAATAGGACAACATGCAACGTTGTGGATTGCATTAAGATGGCCTTCGACGACCTCACAAAACCCAGCAGGAAAAGGTTAGTATCTCTTCCAATTTGGTGACTTAGTCAAAGGAACTTCAGGGAATGTTTACACTGACTATCATGATGGAAAAATTTAGGTGTAACAAAATGCCCCCCAAAGCATGAAGTTGTTGAAACTGGACAGGCGAAATGCTTTGACAGAAGGAATGGCAATGGCTCGTTGGATAGGAAATGATGTTGTAGTACAACTGACTCTGAGAACACATTCTCGTATGACTCACAACATGGATGCCAACCAATACAATGCAAATCCATGGTAGTAATGGCCGACTGAACACAATTATGGATACTAGATACAAGCATAGATCCATGATGAGATGATAACAAAGCCACGACCAATACAAATGTGGACCGTGTAATATGACTCAAAAAATCTCCATCGCAACCTGGGTAAAACATGACTCCCCAGGGTCTTCAAGTTGAACCCGCAATGATACGAATCTATCCATGTGATTACAAATGTCTTGACGTCAAACATGGTAGAGACCACTTGATTACCAGTCATTGATGTATACCGTTAATAAGTGCGAGGGAAATCACCATTAATGCCAATGATCCCCAAGGTATCATAGTACATATCACCAAGCGTGAATGAATGAGTTAAAGTTGAACGCATGATGAATCTTTCAATCAAGAGTCCATGATGTAAACTCATGTCGAAAGCGAGGTAACCTGCCATTGAGGCATGCAGTCCCAACGTACTCGATTGGTTTCTAGACTCAATCCTCGGATGATGATTTGAAGTCGACGAAGATGAATCTGTCAAAGGAGGGCCATGATGAATCCCCCATCATCAACACGAAACCCGATAACAAATGTTTTTAGTAGATCGGATGGTACAGTAACATACAGAACTGACTCAGAGTAGACCGACATAGTGGTAGGTGTACTAACTGCAAATGATGAGTAGTGAAAGTATTCTTGAACATAGAGATGGCATGACTTGGCAGTATTGACATGACGATAATGATTCCAAATCCTAATGAAACTGATGATGGAAGTATTCTTCGGATGACCCAAAGGAGTAACAAGACTCAGGAAGTGGGTAAAAATTGAGGACAAAGATATGACCCAAGTATGGTATGCGAATGCAAATGAGTGCCATGTTCAAGAACAACTAGGTACTGCCACAAGTAAAAAGTGTAACAAAAAAGCTTTCCTTTTTCCCCATCATGACTGATGAGTGCCTCATGTGTTTTTTACGAGCTTGATGAGGGTAACCAGATGCTTGGTATAGCTCATCTCATAGATGAGTCCAATCCCAAATATTTTTTGAACCTGGGAGAGGAGGGGTTCGTCCGATAGCGGGCCCTTCAATGTTAAATTTTAACAAGTCCATAGAAGGTAAGCCCGGTCATCATTTCATGTTTAGAGAGTCTGAAAATAATTAAAGAAGACTCCAACGATCCTTTTTCGTAAGGTTAGCCTCTTTACCCGAAAAAGGGTAAAACAACGCGAGAGAGGACTCTTCCAGTCATGATTGTCTGGAGTATTCCTTTTTTGTAAGTAGTACCCCCTGGTCCGAAAAAGAGGTAAACTATCACCAAGGAGACGACCGTTCAAATACTTTAGCAAGAGTGAACGTGACCAGTGCGCTTGGCGATCTTTTCGTATTTCGAGAGCCTGAAAAGAGCTTAAAGATAGACTTCGGGGGGGTTCCTTTTCCGTAGGAGTTTAACAAGCCCAAAAAAGTGATAAATCATAACTCGGTGACTTATTCTCATGGTTTTACGAGTACGAGAAAGAAAAAAGATTGAGCTCGTCATCATTTAATAATCGAACAACAAAAATATTCAACATGTTATTCATAGCTGACAGCATTTATGAGATGATCGCTACGATGCGAGAATGGCGCAAAGGAAACACTTAACGTCTCCTGCATGCTTGAAAACTAGGTCAAATAGTCAAACTTGGTAATTAAAATGTAGAGAATAATTCAAACTATAGTAAATAACCCATAAAGCATCTAAATTTGAAAAAGAATATTCCCTTTTTGTTTATAAAATAGGAAAAAAGACCAAAAATAGTTACCATTGTTATTTGCCAAGTTTGGGGAGAAGAAAGTGCCATTTGGAGCAGATTTTGATTTGTCGATTGCCGGAGCTACAATTGACCATTTCACGAACCGTCAGGAGCAGGTAAACCTAAATCTCAGCCAGCATCTTTCTAGTGGTTTACAATTTCATTTTTTGTTCATTTTTTAGGTCTTTGGGCTGGTTTAAGAGGGGATTTTTCACCCTTGGGTCGTTGCAGGCCTCCCTTATGGGAACTGCGATGAACCCAGGTCGTTGAAAAACCTGTAAGGGCATCTTGCGACAACGTCACCCTGTCAGCAATGACGGGGTGCGACGGCGGAAACATCCATCTCCAAATCAAAACCTATCCCACAAAAAAAAAATGGTTTGGATGAGTTCTAATAGTGTTTAAATGCTTCCTTTGACAGGTTTGTGGCTGTCACCATGGTTATAGAATGGCGTGAACGTGAACATGAAGTAGAATATGTACAAGCGGCAAATGATACATTGTGTGTGGATGCATTGAGAAACTGTGGACTATTGAAGTAATTCCAGGTTCAGGGCATGAGGGTCCAAGTTCCATTACTGGAGCACATGATCCGGAGTTGGGATCCAGCGCAGCAGTACTTCATGATTGGGGAACACATTATGAATATAGATGTGGAAGACATCTATTTCCTGATAGGACTATCCCGGAGGGGGGATGCCGTGTCTCTCACCGGATCACGAGGGGGTGACCGAATGGTGAATGAATTGATTGCCCAGCATTGTACTCCAGATACCATTGCCACTAGTGAGAAAATTCCCATTAGGGGGGTTCGAGAACGTCCATTGTGTGTTATAGTATTCACTATAGTGAGGACAGCAAGGAGCCAAGTGGCTCACCTAGCTACCAAGTCCCAAATGTTATATGCAGAGGACTGTATGTCCTTGAAGGTGTTTAACTGGTGGGAGGGACTCCTCACCAACCTTCGAGCTCAACTGACCAAGTGTTGGCATGGTGAACTGAACCAGTTCGGTTACAGATAAGTAGTGATCTCTTTCTTGTTGGAGTGGGTCCCTCTCTTACACCCTCAAGTGACCTTGGATGACAGGGATCCCAAGGATCCTCACATGTTTCGATGGATGGATGTGATGGCCCGCCATGGTGGTGGGGGTCCGATCATCGGATATGGTTTTGGATTCGTAACCTAGCTGGAAGGCTAGCTACTCATGATCAAGGACTATCCATACAATGGTACGGACTTCAGAGAGGATCCAGACCTAGTGTTTCCTGAGGAAGCAGAGTGGGGAGATATCGGTAAGAACAATGACCATCATACTTTTTCATTTTGTGCATTTATAATTTTTTTTGGGTAGTGTTGATGATTCAATAACATGTTTGTGCAGATGTGGGCCCTTCACGGCCAATCAGAGTTTCACTTCTCGCGAGGAGGGAAGAGTCACCAGTTGTAGCCCCAACCATGCATGATGCCATCGTAGAGATGGAAGATGTCTATGAGAACCTCACTAGGTTGGCATTAGACATTCCAGAGCCGATAGTGCATGAGCTACCGCAGGCCATGCAAAGGTACATGGTTGGCGTGACCTTGCATTTCAATAGGCTACTCTGCAAGGTAGCAAGGGTAGTTGATTGTTTACATGGCCAGCAGGCAAGGGCTGCGAGACCCAGGGGTGCACGGGCCAGGCATTAGGCCCTATGATATTATGTATGTACTAAGAGCTTGTGAGCTTCAGATTTTGTACTACTGAAAGCTATCAGGCTTCAAATTTTGTATAGACTCATTGAAATCCATTGTGCTTCATATTTTGTATTAACACTACTTTATCTTTATTTTTATATATACAAACATTTTGGCGGCTTTATACATTATGTGTTTTAAATGGATGAATGATGTGATCTTGTTTATCTATTTGCTTATACAATGAATTATTTACATGTTATGTCTGCTTTTATATTTCATGAATATGCTATGTGTGTGCAATGTACCAATCTAGAATGAAGTTGGCCATTGAGTCGACAACTGCATTCTCATATCGTGGGATGTTAAGGTATTGAATAGATTCAAGGGACCTTTCCAGGAGACAGACTCGTTTGTAGAGACATAATAGGATAGGGTCACAGATAGCGTAAACCCGGTTAAGATGAGAGACCACCAGTTGAGAGTCCAAATGGATGACAACGTGGTCCATACCCAAAGCAATAGTGTCGGTTAGGGTTCCAATGACTACCGGATATTCCGTAGCATTGTTGGTTGCGAAACCTAGACACATTCCTCCTGAACTGATAAGCTCACCGGTGGGTGAGTATAACACCCAGGCTGCTGAGGCAAGGTTGTGGGTATGCCGGCTAGTGCCGTTCACAAATCTGTAGCAATTTTCCATCTGCACACGCAGAAAAAACATGGTATAAGTAACGAAACAAGACCTAAGCATGCAAAAATCAAAATGTCACACCACACAAAACACACACGCCATGTACAATATATACAACGTACTTATGCATGAAAGACTCAGGCATAGTACCTCTTCAGGTAAATCCCATTGTGGGGTTCACCTAAATATATCCCGTCATAGTCTTCAAGTTCATAAGCTCCCTTCTCCAACATGCGCTTCACTATGTAGGGCCCATGCCACATGAACTCAAACTTTCCTGCCCCCAGCTTATCATGTCTTTGGTCGTATGTGAGGACCAAATCACCCTCTCTATAGACGTGAGGTTCTATCGACTTGTCATACTACGCTTTGATGCATTTCTTATGTGCCTCGTTGGCAAGAGAGGCATCGCGGTGAGTCTCGTCAAGTTTTTCCAAGTAGAGGAAGCGTTCTTCCTCGGTAGTAGTGTTAGGGAGAAGTTCAACTGCGAGTTTGAGGGACGGAATCTCGCACTCAATCGGTAGGACGTCCTCCAATCCATAGACTAATTGGAAGGGGGTAAATCCAGTGGCGGTCTTGACGGACGTTCGATAAGCCCATAGTGCGGAAAAGAGCATGTTGTGCTAGTTGGACTTGTGTGTACCCACCATGCGTTGGATCATGGTTTTTAAGACCTTGTTAATGGCCTCTACTTTTCCATTGGACTGTGGGTAGTACAGTGTTTATTTTTCATGGCGAAAACCCAATCTAGTGCTCAATTCGTCAACCATGTGGTTCATGAAGTGAGAACCATGGTCGGTGACTATAGCTTGAGGAACTCCGAACCGCGCTATAACATGATTGAACATGAAGAGTGAGACGGTTTTGCCGTCGTCTATGTATGTAGGCATAGCCTCGGCCCACTTTATAAAGTAATCCATGGCTACTATGACATAGCCATGCCCCCCAGCCGAGGTAGGCTTACAGTGCATAAAGTCAATGCTCCATTTAGTGAAGGGGCCAACGGCAATAACCGGGTGTAACGGGGCTGGGTGGGTGCACTTTTTAGTGTGAAAGTGCTGGCATGGAGGACATTTTTTTACGGCCTCAATACAATCTTTAAAGATAGATGGCCAAAAATATCCTACGCGAAGTATCTTCTGGGCTGTAGCCATCCCAGAGAGATGACCGCCAAACTCCCCAACGTGACAGTCATTTAAGACATGTTCAGCCTCCTCATGAGTGAGACAACGTCAAAGAATGGAATCAATACCACGATGGTACAAGGTATCACTGATGATTAGGTAATACTTTGCATGGTGGCGTATTCGACGACGGTCGTCCTGCGAGAGTTGGGGGCTGAAAAGTTGGGTTTAAAGCTATAAAATGATATCTCCATACCACGGATCAGACGTGCTGATGAGGAACAATGATTCATCTGGAAGACAATCATTGGGCTCAAATTCAACATCAGTACGAGGAAGATCATAGATCAGCTCGGCAAAGACCAAAGACTTTTTAGACTTAGCCTTTTCGAATAGGAGATCAAATTCCTGTAGTATCACAATCGAGTGTGAATACTTGCCCCCAAGCACTTAACGTGTCAAAACGTGGTACATGGGGTTCAAATCGGCGATGATGATGGTGGTGTAAAGAAATATGTAATGTAGGAACTTTTGGATGTTAATAACTGTCGCGAGATCGAGTTTCTCAACATGTGAGTAACAAGTTTTGGTGTCAAGGAGACCCTTACTTAAGTAATAAATCACATGTTCTTGGGCATTGTTATCTTCTTGTACCAAGACCATGGCGATCGTGGTGGTAGAAGCGGAAAGATAAAGGATATAATCCTTAGAGTAATTGGGCGGTTGGAGCACAAGGGCATGCATGATAGCATCTTTTAGGCTTTCAAAAGATCGTTGAGCTTGGTCATCCCATATGAATGGGACATCCTTCTTCATCAATCTCATGTATCCCTGCGTCTTTTGCACGAAATTACAGACAAAACACCTTAAATAAGTTGCCTTCCCTTGAAAACTTTGAAGTTTCGTAATATCAGTGGGAGGTGGGAGAGCAACGATGGCTGCCACCTTCAAGGGATCAATGCGGATCCCATCTTTCGAGACAATGAAACCAAGGAGGCGTGCCGACTCGACGCAAAAGATACACTTGTGAGGGTTCAGGAGGATTTTATACCACCTGCATCTGAGGAATACCGCCGTCATCTGGTCAATGTAGTACTCGCACTATCGTGATTGGGCAGGTAGATCGTCCAAGTAGGGTTCCACAAATTCCTTCACGTCGTGAAAGGCATATGACATGGTCCGCTAGAATGTGGCACCAACATTTATAAGACCAAAAGGGAGCTTGCGATAAGAAAACAAACCCAAAGGACAGATGAAATTTGTCTTGTGTTGATCAGCCGAGTGGATCTCAATCTAGTTGTAGCCGGAAAAGCCATCCATAAAAGAAAAAATGACGTTTCCAACACAATTGTCAATGATTTGGTCGATAAAGGGAGTCGGGTAATTGTCCTTAGGACAAAGCCTTGTTAAGATCCTGATAATTGACGCAGACATGAATGGTACCCTTCTTTTTATCTACAGGGACAACGTTTGAGACCCATTCTGTCAACAAGACAAGGTAGATAAAACCAGATTTCAAGAGATTTTCAATCTCTACCTTGATTGTCGCATTCTTTCAGGGGTATACCGGTCACAATTTTTGTCGGACTGGTTTAGCATCAGGATAGGTTTGAATCGTGTGTGAAACAATAGAGGGGTCTATCCCGAGCATCTCCTCGTAGGTCCAAGCAAACACGTCTTGAAATTGCTTGAACAAGGTCGTGAACGTTGTAATCTCTATAGGGGAACACATATGGCCTAAACGAATGTGTTCCACCACACCAGGAGTAACCGATATGTCGACCGAAATGGTAGGCTCAATGTTGGCCAAGTTTCCCTCAAAGTCCGTTTGACACGTAAATATCAAGGACTGAGAACCAGGGTAGACATCCAGTGTAAAGATGGTGGTGATGCTATTCTCCAGAGTATCCGATGGAGGAAGGAAAGACGATCGATGATGGAGGTCTTCCCATGGAGGGTCATCCGCACTCATGATTTCCATAATGGATTCATCATAATGAAAAGTCCGGAGCAGAGGATCGGGTAGGGATGATGTCTGCTGTAGAGAACAGGAGGTGGAGGCTAGAGCTAAGTGGTCCTCCGGGGCTGACTGGATAGCCTCGTAAGTGAGTTCAGCGGGTGAAAAAGGCATAGTATCTCCAATCAGGTGTGTGGTGGCTTCATCAAGTACAAGCCATTGATCAATAGAGTTGCGGAGAGATGAAATTCAGGAGGAGATCATGTTCAGCATGGAAACATGATTTGGGGGATCCGAGGTTGGAAAAATGCCCATAAGGGATGAGTCCTTGATGAGGCCAACCCCCACGCTCTCATAAGGATGCAAAGATTTTCCAAGTAATGGAACATTATCGCCCAGATGAGTAGCGGTGTCAGGTGTACAGAAATCCAGTTGGTCGACAGTAGCACTTAAGCCTTGATGGGGGAATTGTACTATGCGGAAGACAAATGATGCTACCGCAGTCATGGAGTAAAACAAATTACAACCAAGCAAAATATTATAATCTAATGGGGCAACGACCACTTCCACGTTAATGGTTGTGGTATTTCCCCCCAAATCAACTGCTAAGGCTTGTAACAGCCCATGAGGTTGAAAGCCACATCCATCGAATGATTTCAAGGTGGTGGGAGAACGGTTCAACTCGGGAGAGCCAATGGCTCTCCACCATGAAATCGACATGATTGAAGTAGAGGCACCTTCGTCCAAGACGGTATGATGGATTTTATTCCCAGCAATGTTTAAGGCGACTTGAAATGCCAATTGATGGGAAATCCTCGGCTTAAAGTATTCCAGCCAGAACATGATGGTATTCGAAGAATCCGGATCAACTGTGACGATGGCAGCGAGGAGAGTCTTGCGCTAGTTAGGACAGTTCTGCAAGACCTCAAGCGTCGATATAGCACAAGGAGATTGTGCTAGGTCCTCTACAATATTTTAGTTCTGAGCGGCCCGAGCTTTGGGATTGAAAACAACTTTTTGAATCGTGCTCTTGGGAAGACACAACACTGATTCTAAAGAGGGATTCTCAATGGTGAGAGAAGCATGCGGTACGGTGATGTCGGGAATAGAAGTGGAATATTTTTCAGTATTACTTCCAATGGGTTCCTTTGGCAAGACGGATTCATACAAACGTGAATGCGTTTTTAATTTGACGGTCTCACTATGCATCATGAGAACATGCGCGGTGGAGGATGCTTCTCCTTGGGAAGGAGAGGTGTGTGCGATTAGTTACTGGTTTTGAGTGGGGAAGGGATCATTGAGAATTGTGATAGTAGATTTTTCCTTGAGAAACTTCTAAACTTCGTCTCGGTGGGGACATTCTTTTGATAAATGGTCTCGACCACACAACAAACAAGGCTACTTCAACTTCCTCTTATGTTTGGTGTCTTCCTGAGTGGGCTTGGGCTCCTGTTGGTTAGAATATTTTGTAGGTTTCCCTTTGTTCTTCTTATTACCACTGGATTTCTGCGATGAAGCTGATTGCACAGAATTCACCTCTTCGGTGGAGGCAGGAGTGGTGGACTTGGTAGTGTTGTTTCCAACCTGCGGTGGTGATGGGGAAGAACCTTGAGGGTTGACGATCCACCAGTTTGAATAGAAGGTTGGGAGGCAAGGGAACAAATGATTCCATTGCCCTGTGGTCCCTTGGGTGGTTTCGCGGGATCATACATAAGGCAAGGTGTGTCAGGAACAATTTCATACAATGTGTCAGATTGTGCATAGACCAAGTCTAAGTAATGGGCATGGAAATAGCCTGTTCCTCAGTGACAACTCCTCCCATGGCTATGTCTCAAGCTACGACAGGTAAAAGTGACTTTGTGAACCAGTCAACTAAGAGTTGGTCGGGAATATGAGCCTTAATAAGATGTCATCTTTGTCGCCATTCATGAATGTGATATGAAATATGAGTGGCAGTGTTCTAGCAAAGGTAGGTCAATAAGTCTGTACCAATCTCATAGCGGATGGGTAACTGAAAGTGGGTCAAAAATGACATAGCAAGAGATCGAAAATCTGGAAAAGAATTGGGTGGTAGTTCAATGTACCACTTGGCAGCTGGGCCGGTGAGAGTCCGTTGAAATAACCTAAGACGGATCGAGTTTTCCATCAAGGAGTTGGATGAACACCATAGATGGTATGTCATCACATGGTTTTTGGGATCCTCAGTAGGCTTGCCATCAAATTTGGGGATATCTGATGGTAACTTAACCAGAATGGGTGGCCAGTTATGCCCATGGAAGATGGGATCATTCAAAATATGAGATAGGTCAGGTAACTCCAAAAAAGCCAAGAATGGTAGTTGTTGGTTCAGTTGGGCGTACTGATAGTACTGAAAGGGCATGTATGGACCTGTAGGACCTTGAATCAACTGGTTGTAAGGTGTCCCCAGAGGGTACTGACCATAAGGGTGTATTCTTCCTGGGCCATAAGTAGGTCCTCCGCCATAATAAGGTGGTTTGTTACCATAATGTGGTTCTTTACCACCACCGGGATAGGATGGGCCTCCACCGCCTCCGCCGGGAGGAGGTGGTGGTCCACCGCTGCCACCAGGATAGGGTAGACCTCCACCACCTTCGCTGGGAGGAGGTGGTGGCCCACCACCACTGCCAAAAGGGTAAGGGCCTCCTCCACCACCTCCACCAGGATAGGATGGTCGTCCGCCACCACCACCAGGTTGGGATGGTCCTCCGCCACCACCACAAGGATGGGATGGTCCTCCACCACCGCCACCAGGATGGGATGGACCTCCACCACCACCACCAGGATGGGATGGTCGTCCACCACCGCCACTAGGATGCGATGGTCCTCCACCACCGAGGGGTGGCCCTCCACCTCCACCTAAAGGGGGAGGGCCTCCACCACCGCCACCAGGGGGGGTGGGAGAATGAAGTGGACCTCCGGAAGAAGGTAGAGGTCTGCCTCCTGCAGAATTGTGTGTGGGCCCTCCGCCTCCAATAGGAGGTGGGGGTGGACCAAACAGGGGTGGAGGGACTTGAGCGACGGTAGGTGGGGGTACATTTTGTAAAACACTTTGCTTTCCCCATAGAGTGTATGGATTTAGGGTATAAGGTATCCCGTAGAGTTCATTTCCGGGATTGAGTTGTCCCGACACAGGGTTAAGATAACCTGGATACGCTTGACTCCATGGTGGTTGAATTACATTGGATGGTCCCCCAACATGTTATAATCCCGTAGTGGAAGGTCCGGGAGGTAAGGAATTTCTAATGGAAGGACCGATGGGAACTCCTCCTCCATTATTATGGTTAAGAGACGAGGGTTTCCCCCCAGCAACAACTTGCTGGCCACTAAGTAAAGGTTGATCCAACACCAGTTGTTGATTATCTACTGTAGGATTAACATTACCTACAAGGAAGGTAGGGGGTAAAGAGTATCCTCCCCGTGATTTTTGGGGTGGGGGAGGAATAGGTAATGTAACCATGGTAGTAACAGGTGTGTTGGACTATTTTCCTTCATTAGGTTGGGTCGTTGGAGGTGTAGGACTAGTCTCCTAACTAGGGGGTGTATGTGCAGGAGTTGAGGATTGACCATATTCAGAAGTGGTCACGTGTTGTGTGGATGATTCCGTTGAGTCAAAAGATAAATAACGACTTGGGAGTGGTTGATAAGGAGGTAACGTCGGGTCTTCAACCCTTCGTGAAAGACTTTGTCTTCGAAATTCATCACCCATGGTACACAATCGATCCAAGCGATCAGGAATGGGTCCAAAGAGCTCGTTAGGATTAGGCCAACTAGGTGGGGATGCAACGAAAAAATGAGCCATTGGGTGGCCTAGAGATGATATCCAATAAGCTACGGCTAGACCAACAACTAATGTAGGGCCGTCCTGGGGTGGATTTAACCATTCCACCGATCCAATCTCTCTCGGTAAAACGGAAGGTAGGTCTTGTGAAGTGGAAGTCTGTGCCTCTTCACCCTGTGGGGGGTTGGAGGCAGGTGAATTTGGAGGGAACATATTTTCTCCAATATTCAAAGTAGGGTTTTCTACTTCAGGTGACATGACTGTGGCTTGTGGGTCCATTCTTACCTTCGAAATTACCTCCTGGTTAAGGGGATATTCGAGCGGTAAGTTATGAATCCTATGGGACCTTCTCCAAGAAAAGTCAACCAGAGTGACTGAAAAAAAAGTTTCTCCTAGGGAAAGATAAACAAAAGAAAAGCAGTCCAAAAAAATCCTACACAAACTAAGTCCGCAAGCAAACTTATGTGAGAGGAGTGGATTCAAAAGTCTGGAACCTCACAGGATTGTCAAGGCTTCGCAACTCGCGATATACTCCAGGTTCCAATAGTTATACTCGGCCCAATTTTTCAGAGCACTAACCAGGGAGGATTAGGACCGTACCCCTGACCATATAACCCGACTACCTGATAGTACGTGCGTAGTAGCTCCCCGAGTGTTGTTCTCGGTGTATTGCTCTGCCAAGACGGCCAAATGGATAGCTCAGTTGGTCTTAGGAATCCTAATGGTGTCTCCCGATATATGCAAAGTACATGGGAGATCAAATCCGTAGTGGTGTTGTCTAATGCACAACCGTACGGCACGAGACCTTCCTATATACTACTGAATACGTGAAACACCTTTCTATATATGCCAAGTACGTGAAACACCGTTCGATATACGCCAATTACACGAAGTACTTGGTGGGTACGTGAAAGAGCTTCGATATACCTGGTTGGCACGTGAAAGAGCTTCGATATATCGGTTGGTACGTGGAAGAATACAATACCCATGGAATACAGTGCTGGAAAGTAACGACAGCTGCCACGTTTTATGACGTCAAAACACGTCTCTAACTTAACACACAAGTTACTAAAATTTTTACCCTAGTTCTACCGTTAGTTTTATTTGGACGGTTAGGTGAACGCATGAGGTGAGTACATAAATGTAAACATAATGCAATCCCTAACTACATGCAAAAATGTACTTTTCTTTTGATGAACTCTATATATGGGAGGGATAAATTTCTTTCCAAGTGATTTTACCAAAACAATTGAATGCAACACAATCCCAAATCTATCAAATTTGATAACAAAAGTATTATTTTCGTTTTTTCCATTTTTCCAAGCAAAACACAAAAAATCAACAAGCTTCACAACCAAATCCAAGCATTTTCTTTCGTCTTTTCGAATCAAAACTTAAGAGATGAAAAGAGAGAAATTTCCTATCTAGAGCACTCTAACTTTTAAATTTCACTATAACGGCTTAAAAACATAGAAACCAAAAATGCATACAATTTTCCCAAGCATGGGATCACTTTTGTAAAACTTGATCTCACTCGAATTTTTCAAGAAAATGAAGGATTCATAATTCCTGAAAAGTACAAATGATTAATTTTTCTCTCACACTTTGCAAAAGACCAATGAATGATGGGTTCCAATGCATGAACCAATTTCCACCACAATTTTCAAATGCACATGAAAACAATAAAAATGATGCACCTTCAATTTTCCAATGATATGCCAAGATAACAACCTGATAACAATGATATTTTTAAGCATGGATAACCGAAAAGAAAGTTGATTTGCGGCACTCTAAACACTCGGGAAATTCTCAAGAGAACGACAAGCACTCATGTGAACTTAAAACGCTTAAGACACTCAACAAACAACTGAATGCAAACAAAGCTAAATGACAAGTGCAAAAAGAAGTTTGGGGTCAGATCCAATGCAATGATAAGATTAGGTGAGGAGAGGAGGGAAAATAGGGTTAAGTGGATGAAGGTGGGGGAAACCAAAGTGTCCACCACTACCAAACTTAATCTTGTTAAAAATGGAACCCAATACAATCCCACACGAAATCCAAACACGTTCAACACACAAATCAAAAAAAGGGTCTCTGACTGGATCTTGCAGCACAGAGGGGTCCGCACACCAAAACAAAACTCAACTCAAAAAATGGAGGGGGATGCCCTTGTATCAAATTTTACAGATCGACGCATTCTATGTTCAGACATAGAACGACCGTCACAGGTCACCAGTGCGGGGTTTGCGATGATGTCGCAGGACACTAGTGGGAAAACTGCGACGACAGAGAAGTAAAATATAAAAAAGGATAGATCAATGCTCGGGTTCTATTGCTCAGGTGCGATGGGAGAGATCCAAACTCAAGGATCAACAAATATACAAGAGATGAGCAATAAAATGGTTTAAGGATTGTGAGTACAGACTCATAGGAGGACAACAGACTCTTCAAAGTGAAGCTCTGATAGTGAAGAAGACTTAGGAGGAAAATGAGATGGCTTGCAAAAGAAATCAAATGAAAATGGCATTCAAATTGAAAACTAAAAACAATATTCTTCCCTAGTATGGTTGCCAAATTTTTTATTGGACAATCTACCAAGAGCAGACTCAAGGCGTGATCTCGCTAGCTTAATGCAAGACTAGAACAAATGAGACAAAATAGAAATAACTTTCCTAGATCTAATTAGAGATCGAGTGACTAGATTCCTTACATTTCAGATCGCGGATCCTTTCTCCTTGATGTTATTCCAAGATTTATGGTCTTCAGATCTCAACTGCAAAACTTGTCAAGAAATACACAACAACACAAGTAGTAAAATGCATCTAAACAATAACAGATCTAAGTTAGCAGTTAAGCAGGCAAACTACACAAACATCATCAATGCAAAAACATTTGGTGGAAAGCATTTATATTACTCCATAAAAGGGAAAGTAAATAGAAGGAAGTGATTACAACCAAGGCTTAACGTAGCAATCCTTCTCCAACCAAGTCAATGCCAAAGCTTCCAAAGGAAGTATAGGTCTCCCAAGAGATGAATAGAGATCTCTAAGCTAATTTCACCAACATGCAAGTACTATAGGCTTCCTCCTTTTGGAATGGGAATGAGCTTCACTTATATAAGACTAAGAGGATAGGGTAGGTTGATATATGGTAGGAGAGAGGATAGGGATCCTACCAAAGGGCTAGGGAACCGAATGCCAGCTCTCCTATAGGCTAGGGATAGGGATCCACATCAACCACCTTCGAGAATGGGCTCGAAGATGCTCCTTTATCCAATTAACTGACATCGTCGCAGGCTGCAATAGGACAACATGCGACATCGCAGGTTGCATTAAGATGGCCAACGATGACCTCACAAAACCCAGCAGGAAAAGGTTAGTATCTCTTCCAAGTTGGTGACTTAGTCAAAGGAACTTCAGGGAATGTTTACACTGACTATCATGATGGCAAGATTTAGGTGTAACAATATACAATATAAATTTAAAGCGACACTTCTATGAATCGCCCACTTTACTAAAACCCAAATTAAATTCATTGCATGTATTCAAGAATAGCCCATAACAATAAAAAAAATAGCATGTCATTGATGGTCGCTCCATCGTAAAATCATTAAACAACAAGAAACAAAACACTTACTTGAGAATATAAGGGGAAAAAAACTTGGAGCTTCCCAGCTTCTCCCAATCGTATAAGTGGACAGCCACGCTTACTTTCCCAACTTTACCCCCGAGATGGACCACCACCATAGACAAATGAACTCAGTAATATCTGAATGCATCACTCTTCCCAAGAGTCTGTAACATATTAAAATATTAACTTTCAAATAGAGAGAGTACTCAACAGCTTTCCCTCAACATAACAACAGTTTCTCTCTATGCACCACATAACGTCCTGTGTCTTCTCAGTGCACCATTATATAATTTTGCTTGAGTCTTGTGCCATCTCAATAAAATATCAAGCAAATATCATGATCCCTATAATTGTGGATCTAGTAAGCTTGCTGAGATTTTGACTTGGATTTTATTGATACTAAATATCGTGCTTGTTATCCACTTGTTCATTGTCTCATGATGTTGTCCCGTCTTTCAACTGGTGGCTCCAACTGTCTATTTTAATTTAATAATAAAATAATATTTTTTGTTCATAATATCCACCCACGTGTGTGAGTATAGAATTTTATAACTCTTTTACAAAATAATAATTATTTGGAGAATATTTCTCAAATAAAAACATTAAATCAAATAATTCAAAAGTCTTGGGAGTATTACATTTCTAACCCCCTTATTTTTAACACCGTCCTCGATGTTCTTTATTCAGACTCTTCTTTCTCATTTTGGAACATGGAAGGATATGATGCTCGCATACGATACTCCATTTCCCATGTTTCCTCCTCATGGATGAAGTGCTTCCATTTCACTTTTATTTGAGTGATGGCTCGGTTTCGCAACATAAGCTCCTTCCTGTCAAGGATACACAAAGGCTATGTTTGGAACTCACCCTTTGGTTATACCTGAATCACACCCCAATATATGATATGAGTAGCATCATGTATATATATTTTTCATAACGAAACATGGAAAACATTATGAATTTGTATAGGAGGAAGTTCAAGCTGATAGGCTATCGACCCTATACTGGCTAGCACTTCAAAAGGTCAACAATACCTGGAAGCTAACTTGGAACTTCTTCCCAAGATTAATGTACTTCTCTTTGGCTTTACCTCTAAGTATACATGATCCCTGACATTGAACTCTTTTGTAGTTCTCTTAAGATCTGAATAACGTTTTTGTCGATATTGAGCAACTTTTAAATTATTTTGTACTTGTTTAATAGTTTGTTCCATCTCCTTCAACATATTAGGTCCGAGAACAATCCTATCAATAGGGTTATCCCACAGTATAGGAGTGTCGCATTTTCGACCATATAACACTTCTAATGGACTCATCTTAAGAGATACTTGATAACCATTGTTATAAGCAAATGTTAGGAACCCATGTCTTTACTTTGTTAGTATATTGTTGTTGGACGCATATGCTTTGTAAGTCGTCCCATAGTTTTGTTGATCCATAGTTTGTATTGGCCCATGGTTTTGACTCATAGTATTGGTGCCTAGACTTAGCCCATGGTTTGTATTGACACATAGTATTGACCCATGGTATTGGTGCCTAGACTTAGTATATAAGTGTGTGTTGAGGCCTATGAAGGCACCATGAAGTTAATTGTATTGAGCTTGCTCAAAGGAGGTTGCCCCCTCGAAGTGGCCTGTGATCAATATAAAAGTGATTCTGAGTTCTGTTATTTCCGATATCTCATGTATTTGCATTAATTAATTATTGCAGGTTCATCACATCTGGTATCAGAGCACTTTCTTGGGCTCGCTGGGTGAAATTTATGCCAAATTTTTTTTTGCATCTGTTGCAGGTTCGGATTTGGGAATAATCCCTATCTGCTTAACTGTGGGAAGTACTTGGGCATAAGCCCTAAAACTCATTGTGAGGAGTACCACAGGAACCCCGAAGTAGCTGGCCCATTGAGAGGACCTGCCAGCGAAAAGAGCAATGACCCCTACCAGATTGACTAGTTCCCACCCGTGAGGTAAACCAAGAGCCGTCGTTTGTGGCAAAGCGGTTATCATTTTTACCTGAGCCGTGGAGTGAGGGGTACTGCCCCAATACGCAAGCCGTCAGACAGCATTGGTGGCCGAGTGAAACCCATGAACTGTTAGGAAGCCGCACATACCTAGGGTCCATATCTATTTTCAGCTGAACTGTTGTCGATCACTGCTACGCCACTTCAAATCCAGCTGTTTAGATCCATTCTGAAAGTCGTTCCAGATCAGTCGTTTCAGATCCAGCCGTTTTCGCTCCATTCGGTTCCATTTCAAATCCCTCTATTTCTGCTCACTTCCGGGCCGTTGCAGATCTATCTGTTCAGATCCCTTCCGAGCTGTAGCCGCTCCATTCTAAAAAATTTAAAAAAAAAGGTTTTTTCTCCATATCTCCCTTGTTTTAACTCCGTTTCCCTTGAAACTTCTCTGACACCCCTGCAATCCCATTCTGCATATTTCATTCCTGAGGACCCTATCCCACATTCCACTTCCCAACACCCGAAATATCACATTTGTCTATTTTTAGGGTTTGCCATAACTTCTTCGATTTTTACGCAATCGCCTTCAAATTTTACCACAGAGTTCCTTTTCTAATTCTGCTTCTTTGTCCCTCTCTGCCAAATTTTCTCATTTTTTCACCCTGCTTCTGAAATCCCCCTTTCTGCTTTCCTGTCCTTTCGACAATGTCCAAAATCTAGTCAAACCCTAATTACCCATCAGATTTTTTCCCCAATCCAAATTTCCCTTTACTAAATCAGCTTTTGTTTGTGTTTTTCTACCCATTCCCAAAAACAAACAGAAAACAAAACAAAACAAAACAAAACAAAACAAAAAACCTTGGTTATGGTTGTCACCCATTCAGGAGCACACACCATGGAGGAAGCACTTGCAGCCATCCAAACCAAACTTCAAGATCTGGATGAAAAATTTCTCAGCCTCCATCTTCAGCATTCAGCCATGAACAATAACCGACAGCCAGAATCTTTTGCAGCCACCGGGTTCTCTTCTTCTAGCAATTTTCGTGGGCCGAAGCTTGATTTTCCTCGCTTCAATGGTACTGATCCGACTAGATGGATTTACCGAGCATAACAATATTTCAGTCTGCATAATACTTTTGATGTCCAGAAAGTTCCACTTGCATCCTTTCATTTGGAACAAGAATCCCTTCAATGGTACCGCTGGTACATCAAAGCTCATCCCGAGCCAAACTGGATAGATTTTTTCCAACTCCTTTTTCCACGATTTGGTCCTAGTGCTTTTGATGACTTCACAGGAGCACTCACTAAACTTCACCAAATGGGCACAGTGAGAGAGTATCAGACAGAATTTGAGAAACTGGCCAATCACACAGAAGGATTGTCTGATGAATTCTACAGGAGTTGTTTTATCAGTGGTCTCAAGGATGAAATCCGCTCAGAGGTCAAAATGTTATGTTCCAACAGAATGATGGAAGTCCTGGGGTTGGCTAAGTTGGCAGAGGACAAGAACGCAGCTCAACAACGCTCCAAACCCACCTTTGTTGCCTTTAGAAATATGGGTTCCCAACGACCTCCCATCACGCTTGCTCCTCAACCAACTCCTATCAAGCATTTGTCTGAAACAGAGATGCAGGCACGCCGAGAAAAAGGGCTTTGTTATAATTGTCATGAAAAATTCACTCGGGGACATAGATGTGTTCAACAAAAGCTCTATCTCTTGGATGTGGATCCTCCGCCTGCCTCAGAACTTGGTGAAGAAGCTACATATACAGTAGATGATCAGGTCAACATTCAACACCCGCCTGTTGACACCCCATCTTAGGACGACCCACCTGAGATCTCTCTCCATGTTGTAACCGGTGTCACCACTCCACAAACAATGCAGGTCAGGGGATACTTCAAGAAGCTCCCTCTTACCATACTCATTGATTCTGGTAGCACTCTTAACTTCATTGACCATCGAATTGCCAAACAGGCTGATTGTTTTGTCCATCCTTGCTCCAACTTTGAAGTCATGGTTGCCAATGGGGGCACCTTACCTTGCAAGGGGAAGTGTCACAATATGCGTATCTCTATGGAAGATTATAACCTATGCTCTGACATGTTTTCCTTATCCTTAGGTGGATGTGATGTGGTTTTGGGCGTTCAATGGTTACGCACACTTGGCCCCCTCTTATGGGATTTTGCTGAATTTTGGATGCAATTTTCAGCCAATGGGACACAACACAAAATTATGGGCTTACAACCAAGGTCTCTCCGTATCATCAGTTCACATCGCCTGGAAAAGATCCTTAAGAAGAATTCACATGGTGTCATTGCTCATCTCCATTCCCTTCAGATGCACCCACCAATGGTCTCCACTACTTCCTTGGATAGATATGCAAGTGTCTTTGTTGCACCAGTGGGCTTGCCGCCTTCACGAGACCTTTCCGGTAAGCATTTAGCCGCATCTACATCTCAGCAGGACATGATGGCTATTTTGCATACAGTACAGAAGTGGCAGCCATCCCTATTGGGGAATTATTTCTGCATCAAGACTGATCTCCAGAGTCTGGAAACTTTCCTGGAACAACGGGTCTCCTCCCCAGCACAACTGAAATGGGTTATCCAACTCATGGGTTATGACTATGCGACCACTTACCAGAATGGTAAGGACAATATGGTGGAAGATGCTCCTCCTTGCACATTTTCTGAACCAGTTTCTCTTACAGCTATTTCTCTGCTTGTTTCAAATTGGTTGCAATCTGTTCAATGGGGCTATCTCTTCTATGAACTCCATGCTTCTTCATCAATAGGGCACTCTGGGCTCCTCAAAACATATGACCAGGAACAATGTAACTTATTTTGGTAGGGACTCAAAAGGACAATTCAATGGATGGTGGTTGACTGTGATACTTTCCCGGTCAACAAGGGTGAAATGAACCTCCTTTTGGGACTGCTCGAACCCTTGCCCATCCCTCCACAGATTTGGACAACTATTTCTATGGATTTTCTAGAAGCGCTCCAATGGTATAGTACCACATCTCAAAGGACACCATATGAAGCAGTCTCTGGACAGGCACCACCAGTTCTTCTTCCATACACCTTCAACAGGTCCCCAGTTCAGGAAATTGACTCAATTCTTCAAAACCGTGATCAGCTTCTTCTCATTCTACAGGACAATTTTCACATGGCAAGAATTCGACTGAAACAACAAACTAATCAGCACCATTCTGAGCGCACATTTCACATCGCTGATATGGTTCTTCTTTGTCTATAGCCGTCCATGCAATCCTCCCGGAAAATCCAAAGGTGCCAATGGCTCGGAATGCAACCCGAGGATGCTACAAGGGATCCACTCCTTCAAATTCTGCATCAATTTCCACATCTAAATCTTTGAGGACAAAGCTTTTTCTAAGGGAGAGGGGATGTTAGGAACCCATGTCTTTACTTTGTTAGTATATTGTTGTTGGACGCATGTGCTTTGTAAGTTGTCCCGTAGTTTTGTTGATCCATAGTTTGTATTGGCCCATGGTTTTGACTCATAGTATTGGCACCTAGACTTAGCTCATGGTTTGTATTGACGCATAGTATTGACCCATGGTATTGGCGCCTAGACTTAGTATATAAGTGTGTGTTGAGGCCTATGAAGGCACCGTGAAGTTAATTGTATTGAGCTTGCTCAAAGGAGGTTTCCCCCTCGAAGTGGCCTGTGATCAATATAAAAGTGATTCTGAGTTCTGTTATTTCTGATATCTCGTGTATTTGCATTAATTAATTATTGCAGGTTCATCACAGCAAACTCGACTAAGTGTAAATAATCTTCCCATTTATTTTGCTTGTCCATCACATACATACGTACCATATCTTCAAGAATTTGATTAATTCTTTTAGTTTTCTCATTCGTCTGCGGAAGGTAAGCAGTGCTAAAATTTAACTGTGTCTAAACCTTTAAATAATATTTCCATAAGCTACCTGTAAACTTTGCATCGATGTCATATATTACAACTCTAGGAATACCATACAAAAAAATAAAAAAATCATACAAATATCTGCTATATTTATTGCTTTAAAAGTAAACTTTATTGGTATAAAATGTGTAGTTTTAATCAATTTATCAACCATCACCATAATTGAATCATGTTGTTTAGTAGTTATAGGCAACCCAATTATTAAATCCATGCTTATCAATTCCCATTTCCATTCCAGAATTGATAAAGGTTGAAGTAAACCAGATGGATGTTGATGTTCAATTATAACTTGTTGACATTCAAGGCATCTAGCTAAATAATTAGAAGTGTCATTTTTAATATTAGGCTGATAATAATATTTTCTTAGCATTGTTATCATCTTCTAATATCCTGGATGTCCAGAATATGGTTTCTTATGTAATTCTTTTAGGATTAAGTGTTTGAATTCTTTAGAATTAGGTACATATAACCGATTTTTACATGTTAACAAGTTTTTTTATCCCATAGAAAAAGTTGTGTATTCACTTCCATTTAGATTTTCCTTCAAAATTTCCTTAATTTTTAGGTGTTCTTCATCGTTTTTAGATGCATCCTTGACTATATCTTCTAGATCTGTTTGATAACTACTAATGGCAGCTGAAAAATTTGGGATAGTGTTCCTACTCAAGGCATAGGACACTCTATTTTCCTTTCCTTTTATATGTTTTATCTCAAAATCATACTCACTCAATAAGGCTAACCACCTTGCTTGGAGAGCATTCAAATTTTGTTGGTCAAACAAATACTTTAGACTTATGTTATCGGATATTAGGGTAAATTTTCTTCCAATAAGAATGTCTCCACATTTTTAAAGCGTGAATTATCACAACCAATTCTAAGTCATGTGTTGCATAATTTCTTTCATGTTCCTTGAGTTTTCTTGATTTGTAACTTGTTGCATAGTTATCTTGTAATAATACTCCACCTAGTCCTTATAAGCAAGCATTCATACATACGACAAAGTCTTTGTATGGGTCTATTATCCTTAGAATAGGTGTTGTTGGAAGTAAATGTTTAAGTTTTTCAAAACTTTCTTGGCATTTGTTTGACCAAAAAAAATTTGTTCACTTCTTTTGCAATGAATTTATTGAACATGCAATCATTGAAAACCCTTCAATGAATCGGTGATAATAACCTATTATCCCCATAAAGAATATAATCCTGATTACATCTTTGGAAACTAGAAAATCTATGATTTCCTTAAACTTATCAGGGTCTACGGAGATTCCTTCTTTAGAAATTACATGCCCTAAGTATTGGATTGTATCTTGTTAAAAATCACCTTTATTGAATTTTGCATATAGTTTATATTCCCTTAAATTTGTAAAACCATTTTTAAGTATTCTTCATGTTCTTCTTCATTTTTAGAGTAGATGAATATATCATCATATAATTCCCCTCAACCTCGTTATGACTATCGATATTGACGACACTTGTTGATAAGTGAACCAACTAAAGAAACCAAGATAAATGACTGCATATATGTTGATTTAGAATAAACTTGTTGACTGATTAGCGATGTATGTGATAAATGAATATGTTTCTAATGAATGATTGATTTAATGACAATTATGGATTCTTGTGATATGAAATATTGTTGATTGATTAGCACATGTGAACCCTTATGATGAATGTCATATATATGTTGAAATATCGAAATGGAATTATGCGGGTGATTATGATGTGAATCCAATGGACAATTATCTAAGTTTTCTTAACGATTTTCGATTGAATGAAATGAAATATGATATGATGATTTTTTAACAGGATTATTGATGTGTGTGCTATGAGTATGTGTACAATGACAGGTAAGGAATTTTTACTGAATGAATTGTGATAGAACAAGAAAGAGGCCGCAGAGGACGGGGGAAAGCACACACAGAAGTACGACGACGATGTCGACCCCTGATAGCATCCACACACGAGTTTGGAAATCCCTTTCATCTTTTACTCGAGGAAGAGTGAAGTCGTACGGGGGAGACCATAATGGATTGATTACATACGAGGTTGAGGGGCACGCAGTAAGAATGAACTTACTCCTCGGCGCCATTAGTCTCACATAGAGTGTAGCTGGATGATTTATGGTAATGGTTCCTAAATCACTACATGGAATCCCAACACAATAGTAAAATGAGAAAGTATTGTCAGAAGGGCCCGATGATGTGGTACCTAGACAATTAAGGAAATAAATTCAGAAGGACCCGACGATGTGGTACCTAGACAATAAAGGAAAGGAAGTCAGAAGGACCCGACGATGTGGTACTTAGACAAATAAGGAAAGAAAGTCAGAAGGACCCGACGATGTGGTACCTAGACAAATAAAGAAAATTGATAAATGAACACCTATGTATTTGGCATATAGAATTGCATTAAATTATTTGTGCATGACAGGACTATTTGTAGTTATGTATTTGTCATATAGAATTGCATTAAATTATTTGTGCATGAAAGGACTATTTGTAGTTATGTATTTGGCATATAGAATTGCATTAAATTATTTGTGCATGAAAGGACTATTTGTAGTTATGTACTTGGCATATAGTATTGCATTAGATTATTTGTGCATTAAATGATTATTTATAATTAAATAATTGGAAATAATTAATTATGGAGAAAAATATAGACTAGGAGTCATTAACTAGTCAACTCCACATGCACCCACTAAAATAGGGATTGGAATCCTAGTATCAGGGGACATCTGAATGTAAAATAAGGGAAGTATGTGCACTCTCATGAGAGAGTGACACATGGGTGGGTGAATATTTGTATTAAATAATATTACATAAAATAGTATTTTGCATGAAGTGACATGTGTCGCAGTAAAATTTCCTATTTAAGAAAGATGAGAAGAAGGGAAAAGGGACTCTATTGTTGGATGACTATCGTAATGGCTATGAATTTATTATTGTGCTTTATATGGTGAGTTTGGCTAAGGATTCTGGTGAGGGGGATATCATGTTTGAACCTTTGCAAGTGTGTATCCTCTACGACCCCGAAGCTTGGGGGTGGCTATGCGACTTATTGCATAAGCCTATGGTTGGGTTGCGAAGCTAACGATTTCTTCGCCTATGGTTAAATGAGATTTTACTTTTGGGATCCAATGGAAGACGCGGACGGAAAAGGACAAGTTGGATCGTTTGGATGACGATGACTCCTCCTTTGACAATGAAATCGACATACGGTTGACAGGTCTACTCCTTTTAAACTTATTTTCTAAGTTCAAACTCTGAATCTATTTTATTTTTCTATAAATGAAAATATGGAAATCTAGTTTAGATTATGTTACTCGGTTCAGATTTAGTCTGTAAAGGGACTAGGAAATGGGGGTCCCTAGATTTGGTATCAGATCCAGGTCGAACCTTGAAGGAAACAGACTAAAACAAATATATATATTAATTAGGTTTTGTTTTCGATTATTAATCTATGTTTTGAATTTGAACCTCGGATCTCATAGATCTCGCTCTGAAGAGCGTTATTTTTTTAGATTGTATATACTGACGGTTTCTTCTATAGTTTTTGCTAGCTTTATATATCTAAGAATTTATCGGATAGCTATAAATTTGATCTCTATGTCAGTATATGCACTGCCTTAAAATTACTGTGTATAAGCAAGTATTGTATTATATCGCTGTATTTTCACTTGGAATTCGACCTTTGCATTTCACCTGGAAACCAATATCTGCAAATCGACCTCTGCATTTCACCTAGAACCCAATCCTTACACCTGCACATGGAAGATACCAATCTTCTTCATCGATCACTGGATTATCCGACTGGATAGGTAAATCTATTGTTTCTTTATTTTGATAAAGTGAGAAAAAGTAATATGATCATTGATCTTTAAATTTTTTTGTTTGGTAGTTGAAAATTTTTGTGTGTTCAAGAGATTTGAATTAGTCTGATTCGGATGTTGAAATTTATATATGGTTAAAAGATTTAAATTATTCTGATTAAGATGTCAAAATTTATGTGTGGTTAAAAGATTTAAATTATTCTGAATCGGTTGTCAAAAAACTTTATGTGTGGTCAAGAGAGGCAAATATTACTGTTCTTATATCAACCCTAGAAGTAGAATACATATAGCGGAGGTTTCAAAATTTTCTCTGCTACGGTTGTCGCTTGTATTCCACTCGCCCGGATAGGTAATTTACATTGCATTCTTGAATATTGAACTTATGAGCAGGTTATATATGTTGGGTGAGAAGTTGCATAACTTGATAGATACGGTTCATAATATTGTCGATACTATAATGGTATTTAATATTGATAGAACCAGTTTATATATGATTCCATTGTTATTACATTGATAAATAGACATTGGCATAAATGAATTTTTAGATCTGTGATAGCGTATTCTACCAAACCAGTCAATAAACCTGTAGTTATGATACTATTACTCAATAATTGCCAGAACAGATTTGAAGTTCTGTGGTATTGATCTCCCATTAGAGGAGAGATATCCTCTTCTTAGACCAAAGATGCACATACTGGAGTTTCCCAAGACGTCAGACGGGGCACAATTACCCAGGTTTAGCACCCCTCCTTGTTCTATGGGAAAATCGTCTTGGAATTTAAAAGAGCGTGAATTCAGGTCATGAGTAAGGGCATGGATGCTGAGAGTGAATGCAGGTCATGAATGCTGAGCGTGAAGGCTGAGCCAGGAATGGAAACGCAGCGCAACCATGAGGAGGGTGCAATGGCTTCCAGAGAGCGCTAATGAAGAGACAGGGAGTGGAGAAAATGTAAGGGGAGACACATGTAGACAAAGGGAAGGAAGAGAGGATCCTCCAGGAGGTCTATCATTTAGAAAGGAAGCTTAAAAAAAACCTAAATCCTAGAAGCAAGAGAAACAAGAGTAGAAAGTACCTTTCTCGATAAGCCTGTTTGTATTATATGAGAGGTTCACCTTTTATAATAAGGGACCTACTTATTTACATAATAGATGTTCTAATACATTTTGAGAAAACTTAGGTTAAAATTATTACATGATTCCCTGTTTCTACTATGGGTTGCAAAGAATACTAGCTTCTTTGTGTCCCAATTCCTCCCTATTTAGATCTGGAAGCGTCCCTGCTTCCTTGAGAAGATGAGGAAACCTACGTTGCACAATATCATATATCATCCACTTTGCTTGAGCTAGATTTTGTCCTTCACGTGCTAGGAGGTAGGAGGTGTAAGCCTAGTGGCGAGTAGAATGGGTCTTGGTGTCGAGTATAGTATCCTTGAACAAAGGAAAATGGAAGTGCAGAATATTGTCCATAGGATGTGTAATTGTGACCTATTCATCCAAGAGAGGAGGCTCAAATAATTTCAAGTGATTGACATTCATGACATTGTGGATGCCGAGCTGGGAGGGAGGTCCAATCGATATGCATTTTCCCCAATATTTTCTAGAATTGTGTAGGGTCCATATCGAAGTGGATGTAGTTTATGATGTTGTCCTTTGAATCTTTTCTTATCCAAATGTAACCAGACTCAGTCTCCAGGTTGAAAGGAAATGGATGTCCTATGTTTGTCATGCCTTTTCTTTGCGCGTGCTTGAGAATATTTCAAAGCTTTCGTTACCTGAGTGTGGCGATGTGCAATTTCTTGAAAACATATTTGAGCTGAGTATTGTTCTCTTTGTTGATGATCTATACCCTGGGGGTCCAACGTAAGTGGAGCTCAGTCGGAGAAGCTGGTTGGAATCCTAAACATACTTTGAAAGGAGAAAAACCTTTAGCAGAGTGTGTGGCCCTGTTGTAGCTATGTTGAAGAATATGTAAATAATTGTACCAATATTTGCTATGTCTGAAATGAGTACGGAGAGCATGTACTAGCACGCGGTTGACTACCTCTGTTTGGCCATCCATTTGAGGGTGGAATCCCGTGGATAATTTAAGCTGGCATCCGAGCAGTGCCCATAGTGTCTTCCAAAAGGAACTCAGTAAGTGTGAGTCTCGATCTGAAATGATGTTGCTTGGTAGGCCAAAATGAGGCCACACATGTTGGAAATACAATTCTGTTGTTTGAGAGGCTGTAGTGGTCTTTGTGCAAGCCATGAAGAGGGACATTTTGCTAAAACAACATACTACCACCCAAATTGAATATTTTTTTCATTAGGTGGTGGGTATTCCACTTAAGAAATCCATATAAATTGACTCTGAGGGCCTGGAAGGTAGTGGGAGTGGCTGATAGAAGCCATGCTTTCTATTTTATGGTTTTGATTGAGAACATAAGGAACAGGCTCTTATGAATCTCTCTACTTGAGGTTGAAGAGAAGGCCAATAGAAATGGCGTTGGAAATGTTGAATGGTATTAGTGGTACCAAAGTGGCATCCACATGCAGATGCATGAGCTTCTTTAATGAGAAACAAATGATCATAGGAATGTGGGACACATAGAAAATTTAATTTGTAGAGCCACCCATCATGGAGGGTGTAGTCCAAGAATGGAGTCTGATTGATGACTGTAGGGTCCTGTAATGCAACCCATATTTCTTGAAATTCAGGGCCAGTAGCATACTTATCTTTCCATGTATCATAGGTAGCACAACAAAACTGTAGTAGTTGGAGCATTCGAGTGGGTGTCTTGTTGAGCAGATCGACCATCTTGTTAGAGGTTCCCTTCTTGTATCTAATAACCAGATGGAATTTTTGAATGTAGGCTACCCATTTAAGATTCCTTTGTTCTTATATCTTGGACTGTGAATTAATGAAAATCAGTGGGTGGTGGTATGTATGTAGAATAGTCTCCTTTCCCAACAGATAATGGCACCATTTCCTGAGAGCTTGCACTAGGATGTAGAATTCCTTTTCATAGGTGCTATAGTTTCTCTTAGCATCTGAAATAGATTCTGAGTGGTAAGAAATAGGATGTCCTCCTTGTTTAAGCACTGTGCCAATAGCATATTGTGAGGCATCTGAATCAAACTCAAATGGTTGAGAGAGGTTTGGAAAATGCAGTACTGGGGATGAACATAGAGCTTCCTTGAGACGAGAAAATTTGCGGGTGGCTTCTTCATTCCAAACAAAGGTGGAATTTCTATTGGATAGCTAATGCAAAGGACAAGCAATCTGAGAGAAATGTAGAACAAAATTACGATAAAATTTATGCCACTGAGGATGCTTTTTAAATCTCTGGAAGAAGAAGGTGTTGGCCATTGTTTCAATGCTTTGATGTGGGAAAGATCAGGCTAAATATCTTATGAGTCGACCATAAATCCCAGGTAAGGAACTGAGCGTTGTCCAAAATATGACTTCTTTTCTTTAACCTGCAACTTGTGTTCTCTGAGTATTTCGAGAAATTGCAAACATGCTGAAGCTGTGTTTCCATGACTTACTAAAGATAAGAATGTCATCTAAGTAGATAATCACAATCCAACCCAAGTGCTTCCTGAAAATATCATTGATGAGCCTCATGAAGTTGGAGGGTGCATTAGTCAATCCAAAAGGCATGTCCTTCCACTCGAAGAGACCAAACTTGGTCTTGAATGCTGTCTTCCAAACATCTGATGGGTTCATTCGAACCTTATGGTATCTTGCTGTCAAACTCAACTTAGTCAACCATTTAGCACCTTGTAGGGTGTCAAGTAACTCCTCAATCCATGGTAGGGGGTAGCGTTTCTTCACTGTGGCCTTATTAAGGGCCCAATAATGAGTGACAAGGCGCATTTATGGGGTGTCTTTCGTGGGGATTACGAAGGTTGGGGAAGGACACGGAGAATATGATGTTTGAATGTGTCTTGAGTTGATTAGTGTCATGTCCCCTTCCATCAATCCAGTGCAAGGAAGGAAACATGACCAAACATACCGGGCTTATTTGATAAACTCAGCCCCATACATTACTAAGAAATGCATGAATAAATAAAACTTGTGTATACATATTCATACACAGCAAACACAACGGAATTAAACACTATATATCTACACACACTATTTCATCATGCATTCAGCATATAAAAAACAGTCATTAATTAAAACATAGCAGAGCACAGAATTAACATAACTCAAACCACAAGAATACTTATCTTGAAATGTAGTGCAGAATCATACTTAATATAAACACAATGGGATAACCATAATAACACACACGCAGAAGGGAATACATCAGCCTATTTCTTCCAGGCAGAATAATGAAACAATCATACATTAATCAATCCCATTCTCATGCTATGCATAGGCTTCATGCCAACTAGCTTAAGACAATCATATCATTCAATTAACATGAATAATTAAACATGCAAAACAAAACACAAAAGGGTCACAATTTAAACCACAGAGAATACTTATCTTTAAGATGAAACTGTCCAGCGACTGGCTATGTGAGAGCAACGTTCCACCCAACCATAGATCTCTGTCCAGCCTATATTCTTTCAGCTAAGAGATCACCCCCAAGTTGAGATGTGTATCCACTAAGGAGGAACTAAACAGGCTCACTCATAGCCATGGTTTCACTCAAACAACCATGCTAAGCCAACACACAGTTGGGTTTATCAGACATGCAATAAACAAAGGGGGAGGATTCTAAGATAGTGATCTCAACCACAGAGCTACAGGCAATCCAATCCTCTGTTCAAACATTCACACTTGGATTTCTCACAATTTTGTCATCAAATAACTCAATCCTGTCACTGGATTTCTGGGCTATAAAAACTGGGTTTTTCTATGGATTTCAGGGTATCTAATACTCTCAAATTTTCCCCAAGGTTCATATCTATGGATCCCCCATTGGATTTTACTGTCAATACCAAATTTTGGGCATTTATGGCTCTTCAAAACGTGGGTTCTTGCAAAGTTGCGATTTCGAGTTTTCCTCACTGTTGGGCATGTGTAATGGATGAAAACTGATGCTGGTATCTTCAACAATGGAATGCAAATGATGAAAAACAAATTCCCATGAGGTAGAG
This sequence comes from Larix kaempferi, assembly GCA_027924585.1. NCBI lineage: Eukaryota > Viridiplantae > Streptophyta > Pinopsida > Pinales > Pinaceae > Larix > Larix kaempferi. The sequence goes on along the minus strand of BSBM01000594.1, from coordinate 1,491,616 downwards.
TGACTTGTGGGTCAAGAAAACAGAGCCCATACTCTGCCATACGAATTACTGGGCTGCTGATGCTCCATTGAAGCCATGGACTGATTTCTCAACAACTTTCTTACAACTGAAATAAATGTCAGCAAGGAAAGTCAAATGGGTTCTCAAGATGACATTTGGCAACCTATGGTTCAATCCCACAACCCCCTCACCACTCCTTAGTGGTTACACATGGCCCCTTCTCATTAGTTGCTTCCATAGCCAGTGTTGGTATTTTATTGCTTGATGTTTATTTACATAATTTTTACAATGTTCCGTGGCTAAATAGCACATGGGTAATATAATATCTAATACTTTCCTTTTTAAATAAAATTTCGAGCATCCACTAGCGGGACCTTGTCCTTGATCTCCTCGCTAGGAAAACATACATCACATGTATACAATATTTATATTAAAAGCTAGTATATCCTAAGGGTCAAAATGGGGTATTACAATCAGTTCAGTCAACTGCTTTTCAATTTCCTATGTTTCCCATGGGGCAAGGCGGTATGTAGGTGCATTGGGTAAAGCAGCACCCGAGATGAGGTTTATAGAATGGTCTATGTGGCGAGAGGGGGGGAGTCTAGTAGGGGGTTGGAATACATCGACAAATTCTTGGAGCAGAGGAGGCCAGAGTCAAATGGCCATCCTGATTAAACCAAAGAGAGCCAGAGACCAAATGAGCGAACCTTCCATCCCCTGTTGCTTGAACTTGAACTGAATCTTTTTGGGGTCATTTGCAGGTGGAGTCATATTAATTAAACATCATTTTATCATTTTATTTTGGGAGTTACATTATGAATTTTGAGTCGATGTGAATGTGAAGGCGTCTTTGTACTGCCATTTGGAAATTACCATAAGGTTTTTCTGAAACTTTACTTTGGCCATTCGCACTCTTTTCATAGATGTGGATTCTGTCAAAATAGAGAGACATAATTTTTGGAAGTGATGTCTTCCATTACTCCCGCTGCACATAGAGGTGCAATAGTCCATTCCAAACCGTTGTAACCTGTAAGAGCTCCATGCTTACAAGGTCATCTGGACAAGATTAGAGATTGTATTTCTGAAATATTTCCCATATTGGCAAAGGGGGATACAAAAGATTCCTTGGATGACAATTCTCGTAATGTTGCTAACTTATTTGGATTTCCCTACTTCTCTTTAATTCTTGTTGTGTACAGACCAAGGCTCTTGCTGCGTGGAAAGGAAGGAACTGGCTTGGTATGAATATAAAATTCCTTGACTTTTAATTTGCTAATTTCAATTGTTTAAAATATTAAGTAAACCAATAAGTTTTATGATCTAATGTTCTTTTTTGTGCTTTATATGCCAGGATCACATTGGCACTGCAATGTTAAATGAGCTAGAGAGATTTCCTGTGCATTCACTTGGGCTTCTGTCACTTATGTCTGATCCAAGTGCCAAGACCCCTAAAGAAGCATTAGTACATATTGTGGAAGAAGCGGGAAGAAATACACCTTCTATATTGTATTTGCCTCAACTTCAGCTATGTTGGGAAACTGTAAGTATATTTTTTATGCATTAGCTTACCATCTTTTCCATATATACATTTTTGGTAGTATGTTCTTAAATCATTATGGACAGATTGCTAGAGTTTCCCCAACAACATTCAAGTTTCTTATTTTGTCGCATTGCACTTATGAGCTTCACAGGAAGCACATGATCAGCTAAGAGTTGTTTTAAAAATCTTATGGAAGAGTTACCCTCAAATATTCTTGTATTACTTCTTTCAACTTTGTTGGTTCCGTTTGGTGAACTAGATGAAGAAGTTGCTTCATTGTTTTCTTGTCGCTATGTGTATGTATTATAGATTAAAAATAGTGGTTTACATTGCAATTGTCATAAGCTAAAACATATTGTACTAAGATGCCTTAATAGATTCTATAACTACACAAGAGCATATGACTCAACAAAATTTTAACTTGGCCATACAGTTATACTACCACAGTTCAAAATAGCCATTTGGCACATAACCATATACTAATAAAGTCTTGCCTTGGGACACAAATAAAAAGGCCACATATTTTTGTAATCATAAATGAAGTTGCTAATAAAAACGAACCTTTCTTTTTGGCATAATGCATACTCATGAGCTAAAATTTAAGATGGGGTTAGGCCTTGTAGGCTCTTGTTGTTTTCTTTTTCTTCTGTTTTTTATAGATGTTTATAGTGAACTATGGTGGATTTTAAATTTCAAAATTTAAAATTGGTATAGGTGTCTTTGTACTGCCAACTGGGAGATTTTGCAACTTTATAATTTGTCAATTTGCATCCCAAACATAATTTTATCATTCTATTTAACCAATTCATTGCAGCTTTTTTGTTGGGATTGCATTAAGTTTCCATGTTATTTTCATAAATTGAATCAATTCTACCTTTAAAGATGTCACGTCCCCATTTTGACCCCCTTTGTAAATGATGTAAATATTGTAATTTAATCATGGTGAGGAGCTCAAGGCCAAGGCCCCACCATTGATTTAGCGTTTATGTATCTGTAATTAAAATAGATGCCTATGGTTCTTGTGCAAGATGGGAACGATGTAAATAAAACATCATGTAATTATGAATTTCAATGAAAAACTCACAACCGGCTATGCAATGCAACAAAAGAGATGGGGCATGATTCTACAAGGAAAAGGGAGGGAAACTATTCAAACCCTTGAGCCAATGGTATTAATCCATGTGTCAATGGGGAAACCCATAAACCACCAACTACCCATTTTGTCTCATGTACCCAATCATTTAATTTTTCCAAGAAATTGGTTAAGGCAGTTAATGCCTTGGGAATGAAAGAGTATGGGCAAGCCATTTTCGTGCATGGGCAAGCCATCAACTTGGAAAATCGTGTTTTTGCTTGTGGGGCAAGAAACCACCCACGAAATGGTGCCCAAAGCTAGGGGGAAGGGGCAGTCTTCATTCATTCACGCAGTGGGAGTTAGCTGAGTCTTTCCATATACGTTTTTCATCAAAAATCCTGCATTTTTCCATGCCTGGGAGTCGTTTTTGCCTAGTATAACAGTTGGGAGAGGGAGGGCCACGTTTTGGGGACTGTAGGGAGGTCGTTTTTGCCCCTGAATGCCCAAGGACGTTTTTCTAAAAAAAACGGATTTGGCTTCCTGGGTTGTTCACCAACTTCCCATTTCGTTTTTGTGGGTTCCCACGTTTTTCTGGGTTAGTTGAAACCCCATCTCATGCATCCCACTGTGGAAAATGTTTTTCTCATGCCCAGCAAGTGGGGTTCTGCTGTTATGTGCATCCTTGTTTTTGGTTTGAACCTGTGAATTGAAGTTTGGAGTGGTAGTGGACAGAAGTGGCTTGATAAACCTAGTGGGGGAGGCAACCTCTCAAGAAGATCAAGAGGGCTTTGGTTACTCTTCTATGCATACCCTGAGAGCACTAGATAGGGGAGGTATGGCTTGAGGGACTGTACAGCAGTGAAAAGAATACTTCCTTGTGCTGGGTGTGTAGGTATTGTGGGTGCCAAGCTAGATAGATCTTGCAAGGTTATCCCTAGCTCTGTGCTGGAGCTCACTAGCTTAGCAACTCTTCCTTTCCATCTCCTAGCAGCCTGATAAACCCAATTGCAGATTGGCTTGGCTTATCTTGGTGTATGCTTGGCTATGTGTGAGTCTGCTGTTCCCTGGTTCCTTGTAGAGATCATGCCCAGCTCGGGGGTGGCAGTGGTGCTGAGAGATTGAGGAGCACACTCGCCTACGGTTGGGTGGAACGTTGCAGTTGTATAGCCAGTTGCGTGGGACTACTTTTGTATAAGATAAGTATTCTCTTGTGTTAATTTGGCAATTATCATTGGATGAATATTATGAAATTATGTGGATGTGTTGAACGAATTTAATTCCGCTGTGATATCTGATAATTATGCATCTTCATATCTCTATTTAAAAATCTGAATGATTGTTTTGAATGCTTCTGTATGCTGTATGGGGCTGGATGCCCGGTTTAACAGTCACGATCCTCCCCATCTAGCTGGTTGGATGGGAGGGGACGTGACAGAATGGTATCAGAGCTGCGTTGCAGCATTGGGCCTCTATGGGCCAAATCTGATAAGCAATTACAACAAAATTGTTGTCTTATGAGTTTTTAGAAATTTTGTTTTAAAGACTGTTTTTGAAAAATTTTGGTTTAAGTCTGTTTTGAAAAAAAAAAAAAAAAAAAAAATTGTGTTTTAAGCCGTTTCGGGAAGTCGTTCCGAAATTTCGGAAAGGTTTCGCGAACCTTCCCGCAATTGCAGAAGAGTTCGGCGAACCTTCCCGAAATTGCGGAAGGATTCCGCGAACCTTCCCGAAATTGCGGAAGAATTCAGCCAATGGCTCCGAAACAGCGGAGAAAAATGTTTTTAAGTGAAAAATTTTCTAAGTGTCGGAATTTTTCGGAAAGAATTCTCTTCTGAAATTGCGGAAGGAATTCTCTTCCGAAATTTCGGAAGGATTCCGCGAATCGTTCCGAAACGCGGAAGAGTTCGGCGAGTCATTCCGAAGTTGCGGAAGAGTTCGGCGAGTCGTTCCGAAGTTGCGGAAGACTTCGGCGAATCGTTCCGCAACTGCGGAAGACTTCGCCGAATCGTTCCGCAACTGCGGAAGACTTCGGCGAATCGTTCCGAAATGCGGAAGAGTTCGGCGAGTCGTTCCGAAGTTGCGGAAGACTTCGGCGAATCGTTCCGCAACTGCGGAAGACTTCGCCGAATCGTTCCGCAACTGCGGAATACTTCGGCAAATCGTTCCGCAACTGCGGAAGACTTCGCCGAATCATTCCGAAAAATCACCCGAAATCGGGGAAGCATTCCAGCGGAAGCATTCCGCGAACGGCTCCGGTACTGCGGAAGCCTTCGCCGAATGGATCCGCAATTGCGGGAGCATTCGCCGAATGGCTCCACAACTGCGGAAGCCTTCGCCGAATGGCTCCGCTCGGCAAATCGCCCCGCTATTGCGGAAGCGTTCGGCGAACTGCTCCGCAATTGCGGAAGCCGTCGCCGAACCGCTCCGCAATTGCGGAAGCATTCCGCCAAGCGCCCCGCATTGCGGAAACTCTCGGCAAATCGCCCCGCCTATTGCGGAAGGCCAACCTCCTCGCGGTTGCGGCAGCATCCTGTGATTCTCCATTGCGACAGCATTCCGTGAATCTCCCGTTGCGGCAAGATTCAACGGACCGCCCATTGAGGCGTGATTTGTAAAAAAAAAAAAAAAAAAAAAAAAAAAAAAAAAAAAAAAACGAGGGCGCTGCCCTCGACCCGCCCTGCTGTGGCGGAAGCCACAAGGGGGCAAGCCCCCTTGACCCCCTTTTTCTTTTCCCCTCATAGTTCGTTGTTGTGATTTGATGAATTGTCAGTATGGCATTTTTCCACATGCATGAAGTAAGTTATGAATTCTGAGAATATAATGCAGCTAACAATTGTGCTGATGAACACATTTCAGAGAGCCACAGTTACAGCAGGGTAACACTCTAGTTAATACAGTTGAAAAACTTTGGATCTTGGTTGGGACAAGAAATGAACATCATGAATGATGCACAAGATCCCTATGAGCCTGAAACAGATGCCATGGGAGAAAATATACAGGTTGAAAATGCTGAAACAGAATCTAATGGGAGAAGAAATCAAGAGACCCCTCCAGGTATTGCAGCCACCATGAGAAGCCTAAGGGAGGAATTGCAAAGTTGCAGAGAAGATAATGAAAGGATGATCAAAGCTCAGGAAGAACAAAATCAGCCGAATACAGCCATGCTGCAGAGTTTAACAGACATCCAAAGGCAAATAAACTCTGGGCATCAGATATCAAATCCAGAAAGGGGTGGGAGTAGCTCTAGAAGGAATTCCCGCAAGAGGGCCAGTAGCCCAAGAAGAGTTTCTACAGACAGCACATATACTCCAGAAATATCTTCTAATGAATCATCTGACTCTGAGGAATCCAATGAGGGTTCAAGTTCTTCATCCCACAAGAGCAAGAGGAAGAAGCACTACAAGAACAATTCACATGGGGAATTTAAGAAGGCAAAACCTCCTACATTTGACGGAGAGGTAAAATCTGGTCAAGAAGCTGAAGCTTGGCTTCTTGGGATGAGAAAATATTTCCAAGTTCAAGACTACTCGGGAAATATGAAGGCAAGGGTATCCATCTTCAACTTGAACGGAAGAGCATCTATATGGTGGGAACACACCAGGAAAGTGAAGAGGATCAATGAACGGAAGATCGTGTGGAAACAGTTCAAGAAATACTTCAAGCAAAAGTACCTCTCTGACAGGTACTATGATGATAAGATCAAAGAGTTCCATGAGCTGAGATTGGGACAATTGACCATGGAAGAATATGCAAACAAGTTCTTGGAGCTACTGAGGTATGTCAAGTATATTCGAGATGATAAGGTCAAAATTCAGCGTTTCGTAAGTGGACTGCCCCAGTCATATAAAGATAGAATTGAGTTTGATGAACCTCGAACTCTGGAGGAGCCATAAGAAAGGCCAAGTACTGCTTTGATCAAAACAGGAGCAAACCGGAATTCCATAAGGCATGGAAGGATAGGAAAAATGAGAAGTTTGATCAAAGGAAGAAGGGGTTCAAGCCTCCTCAATTCCGAAATCAACAAAGGCAACCATCACAGGTTGTGACTAAGCCAACTAGGATGATGGGAGACAAGCCAAGAGATCCAAAGGAACCAAGAGAACCACTTCAATGTTGGGGTTGTGGAGGAGACCACATGCTTAGGAACTGTCCACATAGGAATGGGAATGCAAATCAAGTTCACAACATCCAAGGAGCTGGAACTGTGGGTCAAGTGGCGAGGACAATCCCTAGAATCTATGCAGCTCTAGACGACCGCCAAGCAGATCATCAGTCAACTGTGGTCGAAGTTGAAGGTAAGATTGCTAAGCAATCTGTTTCTATTTTGATTGATCCTGGATCTACTCACAGTTATGTCACTCCTAGAATTGTTGAGGTTTGTGCTTTCAAGAAATTAAAGCATAGTAAATCTTGGTTAGTTCAACTAGCCACTGGAACCAAGAGAAAAGTTAGTGAAATAGTAGAGAAATGTCCATTAGAGATGGATGGGCTATTCACTTATGCAGATCTGAATATTTTGCCACTTGGTTCCTATGATATTCTCATTGGAATGGATTGGTTAGAAGCACACAGGGTTAAACTTGACTGCTACAATAAGACATTTGAATGCATGGACGAAGAAGGAAACCCGAGGGTTGTAAAAGGCGTTCCAAAGGTGACTTCTGTTAGACAGGTTTCGGCCATGCAGCTGAAGAAGTTCTGTAGGAAGGGATGTCAACTGTATGCAGCTCACGTTTTAGAGGCAGCAGGGAATGAAACTCTTAAATTGGAGGACTATCGTGTATTGCAAGAATTCAGGGATGTTTTTCCCGATGAGATTCCAGGACTCCCTCCAAAGAGAGACATTGACTTTACAATTGAACTTGTGCCAGGAGCGGCACCAGTGTCTAAGACACCCTACAGGATGAGTACCCCGGAATTGCTAGAATTAAAAATGCAATTACAAGAGTTGCTGGAAAAGAAATATATTAGGCCAAGTGTGTCCCCGTGGGGAGCACCTGTTCTATTTGTGAAAAAGAAAGATGGAACACTCAGGTTATGTATTGACTACAGGCAGTTGAACAAAGTCACAGTGAAGAATAAATACCCATTGCCCCGAATTGATGACCTTTTTGATCAAATGAGAGGAGCAAAGGTATTTTCAAAGATTGACTTGAGGTCTGGTTACCATCAGGTAAGAATCAAAGAAGAAGATATTCATAAGACAGCCTTTAGAACGAGGTATGGACACTATGAATTTGTAGTGGTACCATTCGGTCTCACAAATGCACCAGCTACATTCATGTGTCTCATGAATAATGTTTTTAGCAAATATTTGGACAAGTTTGTTCTGGTATTCCTAGACGACATTCTCATCTATTCTAAGAATGAAGAAGAGCATGAAGAACATTTGAGAATGACAATGCAATTACTAAGTAGCATAAGCTGTATGCAAAGTTGAGCAAATGTGACTTCTATAAAGATAGAATTCATTATTTGGGTCACATCATCTCCGACGAAGGAATATCTGTAGACCCTGAGAAGATTGAAGCCATTATGAATTGGCCAACTCCAAGGAATGTGACTGATGTGAGATCTTTTATGGGCCTTGCTGGTTACTACAGGAGGTTTATCGAAGGATTCTCCAAGGTTGCTAACCCGATCACTTCTTTGCAAAAGAAGGGGATAAAGTTTGAATGGTCACCAAGATGTGAGGAAAGTTTTCAACGGTTGAAGGATCTTCTTACAAGTGCACCAATTTTGAAGATTGCAGACCCGGAAAAAGATTTTGTGGTGTGTACCGATGCGTGCAATCAAGGACTTGGAGGAGTTCTTATGCAAGACAACCACGTGATATGTTATGAGTCAAGAAAGTTGAAGGAGCATGAGAAGAACTATGCTACTCATGATATAGAACTTGCAGCCATAGTACATGCCTTGAAGATGTGGAGGCATTACTTAATGGGAAGAAAATTTGAGTTAAGGACAGACCATTGTGGACTGAAATACTTGTTTGATCAGCCAATGTTAAATGCTAGGCAAGCTAGATGGTTGGAATTTTTGTGTGAATTTGATTTTGAGATCAAGCACATAAAAGGGAAAGAGAACAAGGTGGCCGACGCACTCAGCAGGAAGGTACATGAAATGTATGTGGCAGCGCTTAGTACTTGCCAACCAGATTTAAAGCAGCAGATTGTTAACCGTATGGTTGAGGATAAAGTGTATGAGCAGATAAAGGACAAACTGCAGCAGCAAGACCTTGGCAAGAAGAATGAAGGCTATCACTTGGAAGAGGGCGGACTTCTTACTTATAAGAATAGAGTTTATATTCCAAATGCGGCAGATTTAAGGAGAAAGGTTATGGATGAGATCCATAAAGCTCCATACTCTGGTCACCCAGGATATCAGAAAACAATTGCTACAGCAAGAAAATATTATTTCTGGCCAGGTATGAAGAAGGATGTTGCTGAATACATTTCTAAGTGCATGGAATGTCAGCAGGTGAAGGTTGAACACCAACACCCAGCAGGTTTATTGCACCCAGTGCAAATTCCAGAATGGAAATGGGAAATAATTTCCATGGATTTTATTACAGGATTGCCAATGACTAAGAGACAACATGATTCCATCATGATTGTGGTGGACAAGTTAACCAAGGCAGCACATTTCATACCGGTTAAGTCCACACATAAAGCCGATGCCATTGCAGATATTTTCATGAAGGAAATTTTCAGATTACATGGGTTGCCTAAGGCAATAATTTCTGACAGGGATACCAAGTTCACTTCCAATTTTTGGAAAGCTCTCTTTGCAGATTTGGGTACACAGCTGAACTTTAGCACCGCGTACCATCCTCAAACAGACGGGCAAATAGAAAGAGTAAATCAGGTGCTTGAAGACATGCTTCGCATGTATGTAATGGACAAGCCATCCAAGTGGGAAGATTATCTGCACCTGGTAGAGTTTGCATATAACAATGGGCAGCAAGAATCATTGGGAATGAGCCCATATGAGGCTTTGTACGGAAGAAGGTGTAGGACACCAGTGACTTGGGACAATCCAGTGAACCGAATTGTACTTGGGCCAGAATTGCTTAAGGAAATGGAACAAGAGGTTGCAAAGATCCAGCAAAATTTAAAAGCAGCCCAGGATAGACACAAAAGCTATGCAGATAAACACAGAATGCATAGGGAATTCAATGTTGGGGATCATGTGTATCTTAGAGTAAGATCAAGGAAGAGTTCCTTGAAGCTTGCGAGCTGTGCCAAGCTATCCCCTAGATATTGTGGGCCATTTGAAGTGCTTGAAAGAATAGGGCCAGTTGCATATAGACTTGCCTTGCCTGCTAGCACTAAAGCTCATAATGTTTTTCATGTCTCTTTGCTTAAGAAATATGTACATGATCCTAACCATGTGATTAATTGGGATGTGATCCAGGTGGAACCCGAGGGAGAATTCCAAACCGATCCATTGCGCATCCTAGACAAGAAAGTAACATTGCTCCGGAACCGAGCCATCGGGCAGGTAAAGGTGCAATGGAAGCACTACGGTCCCGATGAGGCTACATGGGAGCTGGAGGATGCCATGAGGATGGCATATCCATTTTTGTTCAATTTTGATGAGCACTGAGGACAGTGCTAATGTAAGGGGAGGGGTATGTCACGTCCCCATTTTGACCCCCTTTGTAAATGATGTAAATATTGTAATTTAATCATGGTGAGGAGCTCAAGGCCAAGGCCCCACCATTGATTTAGTGTTTATGTATCGGCAATTAAAATAGATGCCTATGGTTCTTGTGCAAGATGGGCACGATGTAAATAAAACATCATGTAATTATGAATTTCAATGAAAAACTCACAACCGGCTATGCAATGCAACAAAAGAGATGGGGCATGATTCTACAAGGAAAAGGGAGGGAAACTATTCAAACCCTTGAGCCAATGGTATTAATCCATGTGTCAATGGGGAAACCCATAAACCACCAACTACCCATTTTGTCTCATGTACCCAATCATTTAATTTTTCCAAGAAATTGGTTAAGGCAGTTAATGCCTTGGGAATGAAAGAGTATGGGCAAGCCATTTTCGTGCATGGGCAAGCCATCAACTTGGAAAATCATGTTTTTGCTTGTGGGGCAAGAAACCACCCACGAAATGGTGCCCAAAGCCAGGGGGAAGGGGCAGTCTTCATTCATTCACGCAGTGGGAGTTAGCTGAGTCTTTCCATATACGTTTTTCATCAAAAATCCTGCATTTTTCCATGCCTGGGAGTCGTTTTTGCCTGGTATAACAGTTGGGAGAGGGAGGGCCACGTTTTGGGGACTGTAGGGAGGTCGTTTTTGCCCCTGAATGCCCAAGGACGTTTTTCTAAAAAAAACGGATTTGGCTTCCTGGGTTGTTCACCAACTTCCCATTTCGTTTTTGTGGGTTCCCACGTTTTTCTGGGTTAGTTGAAACCCCATCTCATGCATCCCACTGTGGAAAATGTTTTTCTCATGCCCAGCAAGTGGGGTTCTGCTGTTATGTGCATCCTTGTTTTTGGTTTGAACCTGTGAATTGAAGTTTGGAGTGGTAGTGGATAGAAGTGGCTTGATAAACCTAGTGGGGGAGGCAACCTCTCAAGAAGATCAAGAGGGCTTTGGTTACTCTTCTATGCATACCCTGAGAGCACTAGATAGGGGAGGTATGGCTTGAGGGACTGTACAGCAGTGAAAAGAATACTTCCTTGTGCTGGGTGTGTAGGTATTGTGGGTGCCAAGCTAGATAGATCTTGCAAGGTTATCCCTAGCTCTGTGCTGGAGCTCACTAGCTTAGCAACTCTTCCTTTCCATCTCCTAGCAGCCTGATAAACCCAATTGCAGATTGGCTTGGCTTATCTTGGTGTATGCTTGGCTATGTGTGAGTCTGCTGTTCCCTGGTTCCTTGTAGAGATCATGCCCAGCTCGGGGGTGGCAGTGGTGCTGAGAGATTGAGGAGCACACTGGCCTACGGTTGGGTGGAACGTTGCAGTTGTATAGCCAGTTGCGTGGGACTACTTTTGTATAAGATAAGTATTCTCTTGTGTTAATTTGGCAATTATCATTGGATGAATATTATGAAATTATGTGGATGTGTTGAACGAATTTAATTCCGCTGTGATATCTGATAATTATGCATCTTCATATCTCTATTTAAAAATCTGAATGATTGTTTTGAATGCTTCTGTATGCTGTATGGGGCTGGATGCCCGGTTTAACAGTCACGATCCTCCCCATCTAGCTGGTTGGATGGGAGGGGACGTGACAAAAGAATTCAAAGCACAACCATTTTCCGCCATACAATAAAGATTATTTGTGTTAATGACACAGTACTCTTCGTTTATGCCAAAAAGAAAGGTTCCCATCGCCTATACTTGGATAATCATTTCTACCTATGAATAATGTGAAAATCCTCACAACAGATCTAAGAGATGATGTACCTCACAATGAAAGAATTTAGGAATAAGATTAAGAGTGGTCAATGCAGTAAAATGAGCAACAGAATAATAATACAGTAGAACTCGGATAGAAGCAAAATAACTTCACACACACTAAATCATTAATCACAATATGGACAAATAAGTAGTACAATGCATGAGGATTCGAATGCCAAGGTGGAAATTCGAATTAGCCTTCATGGAGCTATCAAAGGATCACTGGAGTGTCATCAAAGCACAACTAGAAGTCTATCTCATCATCGGTGGAGTCATCAATGCACAAGTAACTGTCAACCATCAGTCAAACTGAGTCTAACTGAGTGTGGTAGGTGTGACTGAGTGTAACTGGCACATGGAGGCACTAACTGAATGAAGGAGGCTCAGTGGAGGGCACATGAGGAGCTAACTGGAGGCAAAATGGGCAGTCTAGTCTCATCGGAGGTCCATCGGAGTAATACAGTCAGTTGAGAGTCAGACTATCCTTAAATCAAGGAAAGAACTAAAGATAACTCAACTAACTGAATTGCAACTGAGTGGTAGGTGAGAGAGGACGAGTGGCTTCCTTAAATCAAGGAAGAAGGGCGAACTAAGCTCTAGGAGGGATAAAACTAATCCATGAGAAGCTCCCGGGGCTAGCTAGCTGAGGGCTAGGTGCTGGGACTTATGACTGGGATGCATGCATGTAGAATGCATGCTGCATGCAAAATGCATGCATGACTGAAAATGCAAATAATGAAGATGCTAGTAGGACTAGGATGGAGTATAGGAATATCCTAACACCCCCCCTTAATCCATCCTGGGCCCTGGTAACTGAGACCAGAGGTCACCCAATACAATGAATATTAACAGTCAATAAACCGAGGAAATGGGGAAAACGTCATGGGAAAAATACTCCCCCTCAAAATAGACTGTAAGGCACAAACAAAAATAAATGCTCCAAACTCAAGCAGGTGTGATGCTTGGTCATATGTCTGGAGGTATCTTCTTCTTGGGAAGAAGTGGATCATGCTCAGAAAGCATGTGCTTGTACTTGCTCTTCAGATCGATTGTGATGAGAACAATTCCAACGATATGAGGCTGATCCTTGAACCTGTGATTCAAATAAGTTGAGGTAGGATCAAATCTATGAATGTGCAGATAGTCTTTTGTCTTCTCCTTCGAACCATCATAGGTGAGATTATGCCCAAAAGAACCATCACATAATAGTAAATGCTTTGAATCCAAATCAAATCCAAGACTTGAAGAATGGTTTCTTAAGATCTCCTTTGAACCATTTGAGGTGAGATCTAAGCCATTGAATGCATGAGAAATTATCCCAAGGGAATGGCGATGGCCATCATGGGTGAGATTATGCCTAAAAGAACCATCAAATATCAGTGATTGCTTGGAATCCAAATCAGATCCAAGACTTGAATCATGGTTGCTTAAGATCTCCTTTGAACCATTTGAGGTGAGATCTAAACCAGTAAATGCATGAGAAATTATCCCAAGTGAATGGCAATGGCCATCATCTTCAATAACCTTCTGAAAGCATGAAATAATGATCATATAGTAGAACATAAGAGATGAGTGATCAAGGAGAGCGAATGCATTACCTCCAATGGCTGATTTGACCTTCGAAACATTCATGAGATCATGATGCAAACCAACAGACTCTGGTGCAAGAGAGGATTTAGGAACCTCTGCAATTTCTAGAGTGTGAGTTGGCACATAATTTGAAATAGAAGAAATTTGGAGCATGAGTGTAGAATCTGCAAGTTCTTCTTCTTTGTGGCTAACTTCAATATTATATATGTTTGATACTGATTCATGATCAATGAAATCATCAAGGAGGGCGAATGCAACATTGGGCTTGCTCTCGAAAGGGTTTGGACCAATCCCTTCATTCTGTCTGCCAAATATTTCATCCAGGTGGGCCCATAGATCTTTTGGAGATTCAACATCAAGGAAGTGGTGTACCATGCATCGAGACATAACAAACATCATGGTTGCAATGGCTCTTTCACCTTCATCTAACCAGTCATTCTCTTCTTCAAAGGATTCGAACTCTCTTTCAAAACAATAATCAAAGAGACCATTTCTCTTCAAATGTGCTATTATCTGTGGTTTCCATTCATCATACTTGAATGGAGAAAGAGGAGTAATTCCTGCATAATACATGGAGGTTGTTTCAGAAGACCTGCAAAAACAATAGAAAAGTCTGCAACTGCTACTACTGCAAAAGATGCAGAAACTGCTGCAACTACTGCACTCGAAATATTGATAATAACCTGCAAAAAACTCTCAGGAATGGAGATAAACAATACTCTCAACATGCTCTGATACCATGTGAAAATCCTCACAACAGATCTAAGAGTTGATGTATACCTCACAGTGAAAGAATTTAGGAATAAGATTAAGAGTGGTCAATGCAGTAAAATGAGCAACAGAATAATAATATAGTAGAACTCGGATATAAGCAAAATAACTTCACACACACTAAATCATTAATCATAATATGGACAAATAAGTAGTATAGTGCATGAGTATTCGAACGCCAAGGTGGCAATTCGAATTAGCCTTCATGGAGTGATCAAAGGATCACTGGAGTGTCATCAAAGCACAACTAGAAGTCTATCTCATCATCGGTGGAGTCATCACTGCACAAGTAACTGTAAACCATCATTCAAACTGAGTCTAACTGAGTGTGGTAGGTATGACTAAGTGTAACTGGAACATGGAGGCACTAACTGAATGAAGGAGGCTCAGTGGAGGGCGCGTGAGGAGCTAACTGGAGTCAGAATGGGCAGTCTAGTCTCATCGGAGGTCCATCGAAGTGATACAGTCAGTTGAGAGTCAGTATATCCTTAAATCAAGGAGAGAACTAAAGATAACTCAACTAACTGAAGTGCAACTGAGTGGTAGGTGAGAGAGGACAAGTGGCTTCCTTAAATAAAGGAAGAAGGGTGCACTAAGCTCTAGGAGGGCTAAAACTGATCCGTGAGAAGATCCTGGGGTGAGCTAGCTGAGGGCTAGGTGTTGGAACTGATGACTGGGATGCATGCATGACTGAAAATGCAAATAATGAAGATGCTGGTAGGACTAGGATGGAGTATAGGAATATCCTAACAAATGATTGCTTTGATTTTAGTCTCCTTGAAGATCTTCTTTTGAGACTTGTTTTTGTGTCTTTGGAAGTGGAATGCCTTATTAAATCAATTTCCATTGTTATATGTGTCTATAGTTGCATGAAATAATGCAATGGATAAATCATGGGCATTTTAGGCAATGTGGTAAAACTATTCCCAAATTTTGACTAAAATTGAAAACTGGACATTCTTCCTAATTTGAAATAACTGAGTGATATTTTATTCTCATCATTTTAAGGTACATAGTTTCCTTAGTAGTTTCTCCATACACTTCTAAGAAGTGATATATTTCATAATTCATGCACATACTACTTAATGTGGTAAAACTATAGGTATATTTTGAATGAAGATGAAAATATATGTTTTTTCCTAATTTAAGTTACCTGAACAAGACATCATTTTCTTATTGTCACCTACATAAATTTATTTCATTAATTATTTCATCCATTTTTAGGAAACATCATGATAGACAAGGATATTAAACCCAATTATGACAAAGTTGAACTTAAGTAGATGGTGCAGGTAGCGTTGTTATGCACTCATTCTAACCCTGGTCACTGCCCAAAGATGTCTGAAGTGGTTAGGATGTTGGAAGGTGATGGCTTGGAAGAAAGGTGGGAAGCTTCACAGAAGGTTGAAACTCCTAAATATAAGGACCTGGAAATTATATCCAAGAGGTATTCTGACTTTATCGATGAAGATTCATCATTGGTTTTGAAAGCAATGGAACTTTCCGGTCCGAGGTGACTTGTGTGAAAATTTGATATCTTGTGTTTGGAATTGTGCTCCTATGGCATGCTAGAGGCTTGTCTATCATGGAGCATCTTGAATTAACCCCCAGGCAGGGTTGGTTGTTGTAGCTTTCCTGCAGTTTCACTTTGAGGCACACTATGATGGAATTATTGTTTTGGGTGTTTTCTTGTAAAATTATTGTAGTATACGCTCTAATCTCATCTCCAGGTTACATTTCCAACATGGTTTTTTTGTAAAACAATGAGGAATATAATCCCAACTTGTATGTAACTTGTTAGACTTTGAATCGATGGATTTCTGCTGAGATTTCCTGCAAATTCTAGAAATTTTACCATGGTTGGGGCTGGTTTTTGGTTTTTTGAGTTGGAAAATATTCAGGCTCGGAGGTTACTCCATGCTTATTAGGCTTCCACATGGTCACTATGGTTGGCCTTTCTCAAAAGGAGGCCTAAGAAAATCTGAAATCCGTGGAGGAAAACTTTGAATGCAACTTTTTTATCCAGAATAGCTTCTCCAACATAATTTGTATCAAGTAATTAAGCTATTTTCAACCCCTGGAGATGATACAATGACTAAACATTACATTGTAGTATTTAGAATTTCTTTATGAAAATATTTTTGAGCTTCTCCAATGTAGCATGGAGCAAAAAATGTGATTCCCATAACTGGTTTGTTTAAAAGAAAAATAAGGGCATGTTCCTGCACACAATTGGGGTAAGTTAAAGTGAGTGACTTGTTCCAAATTAAGCACTCACTTATTTTATTGGAGACTTGGTCAAATTTAATCTATCTC
Organism: Larix kaempferi; assembly: GCA_027924585.1. Lineage (NCBI taxonomy): Eukaryota > Viridiplantae > Streptophyta > Pinopsida > Pinales > Pinaceae > Larix > Larix kaempferi. The sequence continues at coordinate 1,474,898 of BSBM01000594.1, read as the reverse complement.
CCACGGTTTGTACTTCTATATATAGATAATACAAATGAGTTTATGAAATATATGTACACTATTGTGACAATTCTCCTTTCTATTTGCATACTTATCTTTACTTATTCACTCATGTCTGAGTTCTCCTACATTGCTCGTTTTTGTGCTCATATGACCATCACCCATACTTGATTCAAATGCTGACAGACTATTCCATAAATACTTCTGAAGCCATCATGTCTTCAAGATTTGCAGATAGTGAATGAAAAGGTTAAGGAAACACTGAAGTAGAAAGGGATAACCACCTTTTGAAATTAGAGATGGTTTGAGCCAAAGAAATATCCAAAAGGGCCAATAGTGAAGCAATATACTCATTTCTCCAACAACAAAACATTATTAGAGGTAAGTACCTTGACCTCCTGAATTAAAATGAACCACTAAAGCAACACATTTCAAAGGAGATTCCTAGCACTTGTATGCCACCACCATCCAGGTCAAATAGGGATGATATTAGTTTTTGACATTTTTTACCATGAAGACTTAGGCCTTTTACACCGATTCAGGATCTTCCTCTAGGTACACTTGCAGTGAGTGTATTAAAGAAAGGGGTAATGATGACTATTTGAAAGGACCCCTCACAGGCTTCTTTTTTTTTTCACATCTAGAAGTATTGAATTCCATTTTGATATACAATAGGAGTTTATACCCCTGCAACATGTACTTGGGAAATATAGGTCTAATTGATCAATTATATAGGCTTTTTCATATACTTACCTTCACTTTTCCAAATGTGAAGGTGAGTTTTGTTGTTACTTGATTTAGAGTTAAAGCTACTATTATTAGGCGCAATGAAATGGGCATCAAGTTAAAGGATATGAAAACATGGCTCTTTGTTAGACAACAAAGGGCAACTTTCAATATAATTTTTTTGTGGCCTAATACCTGTGTGTGAATCAACTGTCTTGGGATGAGTACATCTTTCTGGACTGCCAATTGGATGGGCCCCCATTGTGACACGGGACAGTCCACCCCCTTCCTGGAAATGCTTTTCTTTGGTTTTGTTTTTATAGTTGATGGTATTTATTATTCACATGTTAGTCATACTTGTCAACATTCTATGTTGGCCTCTGTAAATGCTTTTGTGGGTGGACCTATGTTCTTTGTTGTTCATGCAAAAAAACATTCCAAAAGAGACAGCTGGAGATCTCTCTCTCTATATATATGCAACATGATCACAAACAAATCAAAGCGAAACTTAGGTCATTAGTTTTACATATTCGTCAATAGGAAGCGAGTGTGTTGAGTTTAATTCCAGTGAATGGGAGTTTGAAATTTTAGTGGGGAATGACTTTTATTACTGCAGTCACATTACTGTAAGGGGTGACAATTGTATTGCTATTCTTTTACCTTAGATAGAAGAACTATAAATAGATGTAGGTAATAGTTCGGTGTGAGATTGAGATTATTGCAGTAACGAGAATTGTAAGGATTGCAAAGAATGTTGCTGATGTCTGTTAGATTAAGTAGCTAAACTAAATGGACGTGTGATGTTTTGCTTAGTGGTTTTGAATGGCTCTCTAAAATTCTCAAAATGGGTGGAGAAACAAATGAATTCTGAATTTTTATATGGATGGTTTATCTGAACTATAGTAACCTATTTATTTTTATTCCATATTACTTGACAATATCAATTTGGCTGCCAAATATATCTTCACATGGAAAAAATATTAAAATTTGCGGCCTTATTAAATACGTGTTCTTATTTGATCTAGAATGTTGAAAATTTTAGATTTATTTTTCAAGGGAGCTGTATGCGCCATCGTGCCTAGAAAATAAATATCTGAAACTGGAGATAATATGTACGCAATGCCATTTGACATGCTACTAGAGGAGTATTCTTTTCAAGATACAATAGTGAAAACAGATCCTATAACCCATTCTTTTTATGTTCCACATCTTCCATCTTATTTGATCCAGAATGCTGAAAATTTTAGATTTCATTTGCTGACTCTGTTAGTGCCTGACCTTACATGAGCTACCTTAGTGAATTGAAATTTGTCGACTCTGTTAGTTCCACATCATTTATTTTTGTTTTGTGGACTCGACTCTTTTATTATTGTTTTAATTTTTTCTAATTTCAGTTCAGAATGTTTATATTGTTGGGGATGCATATTGTGATCAGGTCAAATGTTGTAATACAATCTATTACTGATTGGTTATGTACTTCCTTCTCTAGACCATTGCAATTGCATGTATGTTCCTTGCTGCTAAGGTAGAAGAAACTCCCTGTCTCCTTCGAGATGCCACTCTTTTGGCTTATGAAATTCGGCACAAGAGGGACCTAGCTTCCACTGAACGTATTAAGCAAAAGGTACGGTGTAGAACTTTGTGCTCGAGTCAAGTAATTGATGCTGCAGCATGTTTCATATCATTTTTTGCAAATGAAATTTAAGGAGATAACATTCTGAATGGATTCAGTTGTTTGTCAAGCACTCTTGGTTTGTCATTATTCAATTTACATTATGATATTTAAATTTGGTTTTCATGAGTTTTATGAACAACAGAAACAACTGGCACTCATGGCAGAGCGCGTTCTCCTTTCTACACTCGCCTTTGACTTTAATGTGCAACATCCATACAAATATCTTGTTAAAGCAATCAAGATAGTTAAAATCCAACGAAATTCTTTAGCACAAGTAGCATGGAATTTTGTGAACGATGGGTGAGTGTGACAGTCTTGTATCCTTAATTCTTCAATATTTTATGCTTTTTGGATTGCATGCATCTTTGAATTTTCAACAAAGACTAGAAAATTGCTTGATGTGTTACAGATTGATTACAACATTGTGCCTCTAGTTCAAGCCCAAGCATATTGCTGTTGTAGCTATCTTTCTTGCTACTAAGTTTTTGAAATTTAAACTGTCATCAGATGGAGAGAGGCCTTGGTGGGAGGAGTTTAATGTGACTCCTCGCCAACTTGAGGGTTGGCTTATCTGCTTTGATCTAATCAGGATTTTTTGCATAGTGTTTAGATTTCTAATATGCAAAAACTTTAAGGATAATGTGATCATATCTAAATGTTATCTTTGCTTACTCATACACAACAACTGTTGCTAGGCGAGATATATTTTAAAGTAGTTGACTTTCCATTGCAAGTGACTTGTCAATTTATACCATGCAGGAATACTCACTGCAATTTTTAATTTGTGTGTAGAGGTTAGCAATCAAATGCTGGAGAAATACGAACAAACCAAGCCAGTGGAAACATCCACTTCGAATGACATCAGCTCTCCTCAAGGTGTGGATAATAAATTGAAGTCTTCATTTAAGAATATTTTACAACTTCATTCGGGTGAAAAGATTGTATCAAAAGCAATTATTGCAGGAAACACCCACCATTTATTTGTTAAAACTATTTCCTTCATAGCAGCCTGACTTTGATAATAGTGCAAGTCAAGCACCAAATATAAATCCATGTAATACCAAGGCTGCAAGTAATACCATGCTCGGGAATGTAAATCAAGGTTCAACACTTCCAATACCAGTTACAAACTGGTCAAAAAAGAGCACATCTGAAGCAATAAAAAACTTAGCTACTCAGAGTGAACTAACATCATTGGGTAGCTCCGGTAAAAGGCGTAACACAGATACACAAGAGCAGGCATATGCTAATACTTCTAGTGATTATTGGGGGTGAAGAAAGGAAGAGGAAGAGGTACCAGTTGGATGGTTTTGATTCATCTTCTATGCCCGCTAGAAATGGGTCCTCAAATTCTTATAGGTTTTCTCATATGGATGCACCATTTGGTGAAGTTTCAACTCTTACTACTGCGGTTAAACAACTACAACCCACAAGCAAGGGTATGATGCCAAAGCAAGCAAAAGAAGGAAATGATCAGTGAAGAAACACTATTTACTGATGGGAAAATGCACACATCATGAGCAAGGAGCAATACAATAGCTACCATCATATTCAGCAATAATGCGAATCGTTTTTTCCACAAGCAACAACAAATATGAAATCTAATATTGCAATTAACGGAAGGAAATGGTCAATGCCCAGGATCACCATAGAAGGTTGTGAGTACACGAAAGGATGTAAAGGCAATGGTTGCATATTTTATTTCCAATTTCCTAGAAACATTGTAAACGTAATTGAGTTAGCATTATTAATTGCATTATCCATTAGGAAATATTGAAAAATTCATATTATATGGATAAAAAAATTTGAAGCCAAAGGCTTGTACGTTATCTGATTACAAGAAGAGGGAATTTATGTTGGCTATTCAAGCCTATTTTGGTTCATATCATTAGCCATGTTTTGTTGATGTTGAATCTAAAATGTGCTTGTTGAATGTGATCTCTAATTTAATCCATATCATTATTGGTTTGTTTTAGACATAGGAATGAGATCACTACATAAATGTTTCGTTTTTAGATACATTAATTGAGTGAATTACGAATGCATAGTTCCTAATTTTTAAATAATAATAATTTATTTGTTGGACATTTGTTAAGCCCCTGAGACCAACTTCTGGGTCAAAAACCTTCATTCGCATACACACACACCAAATTCCTTTACATTTGGCCGAGATTTGAACTAGTTTGTTTACATAGCGCTGCCCTGCTCCAACCACTAAGCCACAGTCTAACCTGCTAGACATATGAGGCCTTCACATTTGGTCGAGATTTGAACTGGGTTGTTTACATAGTGCTTCCTTGTCCCAACCACTAAGCCACAATCTAACTTAACAAACATATGAGGCCTTTACAATTGGATGAGATTTGAACTGGGTTGTTTACATAGTGTTTGAATGTCCCAACAACTAAACCACATTCTAACCTAACATATATATGATTCATGGATATGTAACACTTTTGCTTGTGTCATAGAGCAAAATTGGACAAGCACCTCATGTATAAAGCTTTCATGGTATTACTGCTATATGTTGTCTCAAGTGAAAATCTTAACAAAAATATCCCTTTTGTATGGATATGTCCTTGTGAATTTTATTGCTTATCCATTGCATTTTGCTGCGCCCTAGCACATATTTTCATACACTATCCTTTTCAAGTTTTGGTTGAGCATAATGTTCCAAGGGAATATCATTATTATCTTTAAAAAAATTGTTTTTTATCTGAAGAATGTTTGGCATACACAAGCTTTCTTTGTAATATAATAGTTGAAGGGGTTTGGTTGACGAGAGTGAGTGCCAATATGTTGCACTTACTGTGCATGATTACATTACTTTCCCTGTGTTTTTTATTGATGGACAACTCGATTCGTGGACCTTTAAGGCTTATACAATTCTTACGGTGGTTAAGTATGTCGATGGAAAATTGTACTTGCCCTAATAATTCTTATATTCAGAAGTGAGATTTGGTAGAGCAGAACAACATTACCAAGGAAGAGAGCCAAAAAATTTGTGCAGAAGGTATACAATGAGGTAGGCCTGTTGAACCTAATGTTTTTTTAGACTATTCCATTGTAGAGCAGGTTATGCATGATATTAGAAACCATGTTTTGTATTTTGTTGGTAGAAGTCACCTAGAAGTTGCGCTCAGACAATGGGTGCATGATAACTAGGAAAATATATGGTTGTAGAGTCAAGTCTCCAAAACCTGTTTTAAGTGTTTATTTTCTCTTATATTTTTGAAGGTGCCTCGTCTATAGATCAATTTGTTTTTGGTGGACTAGTTTTGTAGAATAGTTTGGTGGTGTTCCAATAGTGGGAGCTTGAATTTTGAGTCATGCTATGTGTTTTTAGATTGAAAGCAATACCAAGGTATCCATTATATTCAATTATGCTAGACTGAGAAGAATATTAAGTTCATAGGTGTTTTGCAGCATTTTTTAATTCAATATTAACTGATACCTTGTCTCTTCACCTTTGCAGTGTTGAATTTTCAGAGGATGGAAAATCTGTTAATTTTTCAGAATTTAATTCATTCTAATCTAGGATCTTAACTGAAAGAACAACATGTACAACATATAAAGCATAAGAGACAAGAGACAAGAGACACAAAACATTTCACTAGGAAAAACCAAGAAGGTGAAAAACCCCGCAACTTCCTCAAAGATAGAATAAGCACCAATACAAGGATCACAATGATCAAACCCAAGAGCTAGATATCTTCAGCAGCATGCTCCTCCTCCACTTGTGCGCACTCCTCCTCTCTCTCTCACTAATGCGAAGTGATTGAATGAGAGAATGTGTAAAATGAGAGAGACACACTCTCTATTTATACACTACTTCACTTGTCTTTTAACTTTAACTAGGTCAGCCCCAACTTAACCACTTAACATAATGTTGACTAGGCCGACCCCCACTAGGGTGGTCTAATAACCCTTTAACCCACATGAATCATACAGGGCCGGCCCCATCAAGGTGGTCTAATAACCCATCAAGTATAAGTTACAACACTTACAATATAACTTGCGACACTTGCAAGTACGACTGACGACACTTCCAAATGGAGGAATAATACATCTCCGTTGGGGATACAATAAAGTACAAATACAATATACAAGTGAATATCTTCCAAAGTTACAAATACATCAACACTCCCTCTTAACTAGGAAGGTATTCACTAGACACAGGTCATCAATACATATTGGTGCAAGTCTTCAATTCTGGAGATGGATCGTCATCATTGGATCACGGAGCATCATCATCATCACTGCTGTTGTACTCGACATCTCGATCACTAGGATATCTTTGAATTCTTCTCGGCATAGGAATTTCTACAGAGCCATCCCTTTTTCATGCTGGATGTAGACCTAGCCTCCTGTAGGTCTTCATCATCACTAGTCATACTGTGGAATCCTCAGGACTTATTTACATGCGTCACAATGCCTCGAAAGAGTATCCCGGGATCCTTTATGCGCCGAATCACGACCGGCAAGATCTCCCAGGTCAACTTACATGTGACCTCCACCACAAATCCTCGAAAGAGTATCCCATGATCCTTTATGTGCCAAAGCACGATCGACAAGATCTCCCAGGTCTAGTTACATGTCGTCACCACAAAGCCTCGAAAGAGTATCCTAGGATTGATTACGAGCGTACTACTCAAACTATTGGATCTCCCAGGTCTACTTATATGTGGTCATGGAAAAACCTCAAAAGAGCATCCAAGGACTGATTACGAGCGTACTGCTCAAACTATCGAATCTCCCAGGGTGCTATTATATCCCATAGGACAAAGCCTCGAAAGAGTATCCCAGGATCCTTTATGTGCCACAACACGACCGACAAGATCTCCCAAGTCAAGTTACATGTCCTCCCAGAGCAAAGCCTCGAAAGAGTATCCCAGGATCCTTTATGTGCCGCAGCACGACCGGCAAGATCTCCTAGGTCAACTTACATGCTCATCTACACAACCTATCCATGAGCACATAGTATCAACCTGATACTCACCATACATCATCCTGATGTACATGATCATCCTGATCATCATCATAGCATCATCCTGATGCATATCATCAAGAGTATCATCCTGATAGTCATCACACATGATCATCCTGATCATCATCACTGCATCATCCCGATGCATGTCATCCAGAGCATCATCCTGATACTCCTCACACATGATCATCATGATCATCATCACTGCATCGTCCTGATGCATGTCATCATACATGATCCAACTGATCATACAAAGAATCCACCTGATGCATATACATATACATGATCCAACTGATCATATGAAGCATCCAACTGATGCATATCCAAAGTAGTAATTGGAGCATCGTCCTGATGCTCATCACACAGCGCTTATATCCATAGCCATTGGAAGGATCCTCCTCCCACCATGCTTGGAATGGCTCCTGCAAATGTGTCCCATCACTTCTTCCTCGAAGTATCTTCAATCTGAATAACACCAAGCCTCTCTCTGAAGTAGTCAAACTTCACTCTGGATAGGGGTTTCGTCAACACATATGCAACCTGCACATCCGTGGCAACATACAAGAGCTTCACTACTTCCCTCTACACCATATCCTTGATATAGTGATATTTGATCTCAATGTGCTTTGACCTGTCATGGAACACCGGGTTATTAGACAACTTCACATAACTCTGGTTGTCACAGAAGATACAGGTAGCATCCAACGAGAGATCAAAACACTCAGACAGTAGCTTCCTCAGCCATACTTCCTCACAATTAGCCAAACAAGCTCCGACATACTCTGCTTTGGCTGTACTCAGTGCTACGTGGGACTGATTCATGCTAAACCAAGCGATCACACCTGATCCCATACTGAAGCAGCACCCAGAAGTGCTCTTCCTATCTGCAGCACTGCCTGCCCAATCTGAATCAACATAACCCTCTAGGTTAAACTTTTGATTCACATCATACTTGAGCCCATAATCAACTGTACCCTTCAGGTACCTCAGAATATGCTTTACAGCAACCATGTGAAGACTTCTCGGATCCGTCAAGAACTGGCTCAATGTGTTCACCGCAAAGCAAATATTTGGTCTCGTGTTTGTTAGGTACATCAAGGACCCAATCATCTGACGATACATAGTGACATCAACTGGCTCATATGAAGCATCACACAGAAGCTTTAGGTTCGATGCCATAGGTGTGGCCATGGCCTTGCATTCCATCATCCCGAACCGCTTCAGGATCTCTACTGCATACTTCCCTTGTCTAAGGAAGATCCCATCTGCACTCTGCCACACCTCCATGCCTAGAAAGTAGTGCATCATACCCAAGTCCTTCATCTCGAACTCGGCAGCAAGCTTCCTCTTCGTGTCGGAAATCAATCTATCCTCACCTGTAACAAATAGATCATCCACATACAATAGTAGTATCACAGGATTGCCTTCCTCAACCTTGTAGTAAAGGTTGGAATCCTCTTTATTCTTGGTAAAGCCCAAACTAGATAGAAAGTTGTCTATCCTACCATACCAAGTCCTAGGAGCTTGCTTCAAGCCATACAAGGATTTCTTCAACCTGCACTCATATGACTCCCTGTCATGTGTCTCAAAACTGAGTGGATGCTCCACATATACTTCCTCTTCGACTACATCATTCAAGAAAGCTGTATTGACATCCATCTGGTGTATCTTCCACTTCATCATTGCAACCAAAGAAAGTACTGTTCTGATGGAAGTGTATCTGGCTACAGGAGCAAAAGTCTCTTCATAGTCTATTCCCTCTTTCTGGGAGAAGCCCTGAGCTACAAACCTCGCCTTTTATTTCTCTATGCTACCATCTGCAGCATGCTTGATCTTATAGATCTACTTGGAAGTCACAACAGACTTCCCTCCAGGTCTTGGGACCACATCCCAAACATCATTCCTCATGATCGACTGGTATTCCACGATCATGGCATTCTTCCATTACTACATCCCAAATCCTGGGAACTTCAGATTCTTCAATATCTTCACTAGATAGTTTTCTTTGAACTTCGTTTGCTAGAACAAATGTTGTAGTCCTTCTTTTGTAGGTGATTGTACACGATCTTTCCTACAAGTAAAATTCAATTGCATGTTTAGAAACTTCTCATAGTTTTTCAAAAACACATTCTTATGCATAAAGACATATGTCATATAGTCATGCAATTATCTTAGCCAATGCTTCAATACAACATTTATCCATATCCCATATTCACACGGTAACTTTCTAGATTCCTTCCATCTCTACCAGAACATTTGTTAAGAGTTTGCACAACGCCCAACCTATTAGCAAAGAGGTTTCATTCTAGATAAGTAACAATGGAATGTTGTACAGTACCATAGGCCAATTACCCATTATTTTCATATTAGTAGTATCTTGTTCATTAATGCAACTTTTATAATATGCATAATACATATCCTAAATCTAGGAACATAAGTATGTACATGACTGGACAACATCATTTAAGTAATCATATATACAAGAAATGACAATTCAAATACTTATCTTTGTTTGGTTGTAGGTTGGAATCCCTCTCAATCTTTTCTTCCTTGCAGGAACTACTGGAGTGTGCTCCCTCTTGATCTTTGCTTCCTGGATTACCTATCCTTGAACTTATATTCATCCTGTTAGGATATTCCTATACTCCATCCTATTCCTACTAGCTTTCCAATCATTTTCATTTTCAGTCATGCATGCAAAATTAGGGTTTGCATGCATTCTAGGTCATTAGTCCCAGCACCTAGTCCTCAGCAAACTAGCCCCCGGAGCTTCTTTCAGATCATTTCTAGGCCTCCCAGTGACTAATGCGCCCTCCTTTGCTTCACTGCATGACAAGGGTGCCTTCTTCACCTACCAGTCCAGTTATATTCAGTTATATTGAGTTATCTTCAGTTATTCCCTTGATTTAAGGCTTAACTGACTCTTTACTGAGTTTATCACTCTGTTGGACCTCCAGTTAACTCCTATGGCACCCTCCACTGAGCCTCCTTCACTATATTAGTGCTTCCATGTGCCAATTACACCAACCACCTTTAGTTAGACTCAGTTTGACTCTCGGTTGATCATTACTTGTGCATTGATGACTTCACTGATGAGAAGGTGGACTCCTAGTTGGGCATTGATGACTCTCCACTGATTATGGATCTGTGCATGAAGGCCAATTCGAATTCCTCCTAGTGAATTTGAATCCTCATACTCAACATTGTATATTTACCAGTTCATTATTCTATTAATAGTAACATGTGTAATTATTCTGCCTCAATCAGAGTTTCTTTGGATCTAAGTTCTATTGCTTGTCTCTTCTTCTATTATTCCTAAATTCGTTCATTGTGAGGTTTACATCATCTCTTTGGATCTTATGTGGGCAATTTCACACATCCTAGACCATTATGCATGCTTAAGTGTATACTAGTGTCATCATTGTGTTATCCTCAAGATCTCATACATAACCATACATACATTAGTATAATCTCAATACTATCAAAACATTATGATCCTAAATAAACTTAACATGTATGGTCATGATTATTTCACATACAGGTAATTTGTCATAAGCCTTAGTATTCAAGGTTTCAGGGAGGACTTCTATTACTCATGCATATTCTTATTTGAGGACTCTTGTGGTTAGTCATATCATTAATCAAAGTGAGAAACATAATATGCATAATCCCATTATTACTCGAACTTATAGATTCATGAACAATCATCAATCATACAAAGGTATACTTATATAAGATATCCTAACACAAGGTAGGATTCTAACTTGATATAGGAAAAACATACCTGGTTATCATGTTAGCTAGTTATGTCTAACATACCCGCATAATGTCTTCTTGTTCTCTTCAATGACTTGTGCTAGTAACCTGCATATCTCATAGGTTAAGCATTGTAGAACCAAATTATACATACCTCGTAAGTAGAGCTTCATGAGTCTTTGTCTTTATGTCACCATGGTCATATGTTCTTGATCTAGAACTTGATTTGTCTTTCTTGATGTACCTTACATGTTAGTTGACAACATCAACCTCATACAACATCATAGTGCATTAGTACAATCATAAATGTCATAACCCTAATCAAATGAATGTATTCTATCATTCACATGCATTCATACTTTTACTAGGGTGATAAGACAAGTCTAACATTAATCAAGATTGTACTAACCTCAATAATATGAAGACAAACATATCATAAACTTAATCATGAACATATTCCCAAAAACATACCTATATCTCCTCAAGTCATACCTGTCGAGATTGCTTGTAGAATTCTTATGTAAGGCCTTAGCCTCATCTCCCTCTGGAACTGGAACTTCTTCACTTATGCAAGTGTCCAATTCATTCTCTTCTAGGATTAGCCCAATCCACTTTGATTTGATGAAACTGGATCTGGAGCTAGATTAGGGTTTGTCATAGAAACCCTAAAATTTTGAATTTTGAATTTCAAACTTCTGAATGGATGGAAAGATGTGCCCTGCTGAGCTGATCAAGCTGATATACTTCAATTTTGAAATCTCCAAAATTTGACCCCTCAAAATTGCCTTTGAAACTTTTAGATCTTCTGGAGAGGATCCCAAACTAGGGTTTGATAAAGCTTGATTTTTTGCCCATCCAAAAGGTTTGATCTTGTGTTCTAAACTTTGATTTTTCTGAGGATCTTCTAGCCGTGGTCACAGATTTCAAAATTTCCAATTTTTGCAGAAGCCCTAATTTTCCACCTTTCCGATCAAAATCCTGAACTAGGGTTTGATCAAGCTCGAACTTCTGCCCAACCAAAAAATTCGATCTTAGTCTCTAAATTTCAATTTTGATGAGTAGCATTCAGCTGTGGTCTCTGATTCCAAAAATTCCAACTTTCTCCGAAGCCCTAAATTCCCGCAGCAGTGACAAGCCAAGAATGAAGGTGCACAGAATCCAATTTTATTTTGACATAAATATGCACCTTATTGTTTCTGTTGCAACTCTGAAATTACGAATACACAGGGTCTGAAACTTCGTCCTGTGGTATCCTGACCTGTCTTATTTCCAACCCCATCGATCTGACCTCAAATAGATTCTCTGAGAGAGATTTATTCCAAGTGTCGCAACGTGACTTGTTTATGGGATAAAACAGTATAGCGAACTTGTACAGAGTTCCACGTGTCACTGGTTCAACTTCGGCCTCTGAAAAAACTTACCTGTGAAAGTACAGTCCATTCCCTACCTGTCACTTTTTATGAAATTTCATTTGGAGCTTGCTATCCCAAGTTGTGACCTTTTTTCCTAGGTCATCTGTTTATGACTGATATTTGGAAGAGGCATAAACCCTAACTTGTACTGATCATAAATCAAAAAGTACAGCGAATTAGATGTTTTTCTTTGGCCACAAGGTACATGGGGATGTTATATACGACCTGTAAACATTTCAAATCCTGAACCTTCACCAAAATGGATTTATAGCGAAAGTTCCACGATGACTGGTTTTTGCTATGTCAAGCCCTAGCTTCCAAATTGTCGCAAGTGCAACAAGTCTCATAAATGCCATACCATGCCTTCCTTCAGGCTAGCTCTGATACCATGTTAACTTTTCAGAATTTAATTCATTTTGATCTAGGATATTAACTGAAAGAACAACATGTACAACATATCAAGCATAAGAGACAAGAGACAAGAGACACAAAACATTTCACTAGGAAAAACCAAGAAGGTGAAAAACCAAACAACTTCCTCAAAGATAGAATAAGAACCAATACAAGGATCACAATGATCAAACCCAAGAGATAGATATCTTCAGCAACATCCTCCTCCTCCACTTGTGCACACTCCTCCTCTCTCTCTCACTAATGCGAAGTGAGTGAATGAGAGAATGTGTAATATGAGAGAGACACACTCTCTATTTATACACTACTTCACTTGTCTTTTAACTTTAACTAGGTCGGCCCCAACTTAACCACTTAACATAATGTTGAATGGGCCCACCCCCACTAGGGTGGTTTAATAACCCTTTAACCCACATGACTCATACAGGGCCAACCCCATCAAGGTGGTCTAATAACCCATCAAGTATAAGTTACGACACGTACAATATAACTTGCTACACTTGCAAGTACGACTGACGACACTTCCAATCGGAGGAATAATACATCTCCGTTGGGGATACAATAAAGTACAAATACAATATACAAGTGAATATCTTCCGAAGTTACAAATACATCAACAAAATCTCAAGTCTCAAATCATAGATTCAGAAGATGTATTATACATGGGAATATGCAAGGACTTCAAGGAAAACAGAGGACACATGTTGGGTAGCAAGATGTTCCAGAGCATAGTGGGTGTTGGTTAAATGACAATAAGAGAATTATTGGATTTCTATCAGCATTGCCAAAGTTTTACTTAGTGGCCATTGTAATTTTTGAAAAGTCATCAATGTAGATGATTTTCATGAAAAGTATGGAGACTGTATTTTTTCATGGACTGCTATTAGTCCATTAGTGCATATTCGGTTGGAAATTCAATATATTGTAATACTTGACATTTTTCACATAATAAAATTTACATGGTTGAAATTATGTGTAGTTGATATTATTTAGTGTTGTAATTAATTAATGTGATTTTGTATGATTCACATATGTATTTAGACTTAATTAGCATGAATATTATAATGAACACAAATAAAAAGAATAAATGACTAAATTAGTCATTTATATTGATTAATAATGAAATAAAATAAAATAATATAAAACTACTAAATTAGTCATTTATACAATGAATATGAAACTACTAAATAGAGATAAATGATTACTACAAATAATAAATTTGTGACTAAGAAAATGACTAAAATTTGCATATAAACGACTATTAGTAGCTAATTTTCACTATCTTATAGTTCAACTAACTCAGTCATATTTATTTTAGTCATTAATAGTTTCCTTAGTTAGTATTATATTTGGTCATTGATTTAGTCATTAATTATGGCAATTAATGACTAAATCAATGACCAAATATACGACTAAATAAGGCAACTATTAATGATTAAAATAAATACGACTAAGTTATTTGAGCTATAAGATAGTGGAAATTAGCTACTATTAGTCATCGACTAATAAATACTCGTTTATATGTGAATTTTAGTCATTTTTAGTCACTAATTTCTCATTTTGTACTAGTGACATTACAAGAGAGACTCCAATATAACGTGGTTCACCCAATATGGGATACGTCCACAGAGAAATTGTTAGTCCTTATTATTATTATACCATCCAACAAATGAAGGGATACAAACCGCAACACATCTGCTGCAACTTTCTCTTCACTCTCTCACAATCTCTCTCACAAAATCATAGAGATCTTTACAATGCTACAATACCTAGTCGTATTACAATGCCTTCCTTTTAAAGAGCAAATACCATGGGAAAATACTATGGAACACCTAATACAACGGTCCCATAAATCACCCCTGGACCCCCATGGCAACTATTTTTCAGGGAAAGGGGGGGGAAGCCCCCACAAAACCCCTCGTCATGGGTTAGGATCCAGACACGGCTCAAACACAACCTCTGAATAAGGAATATCAAGCTCCACAACCAACAATTTATTCATCATTGACAACATTTTTCTTATTGCACATACATTCAATCATAATATGATCATAAGAATTATTAATCATAACAAAAAAATAATATAATATATTCACAAGATTTCAAATATAATATGAACATCAAATTGACATCACCTATTGATGGTTCCTGACTCATCGAGATTCCATGCACATCATACAATACGTGCATCAAATCTTATACATAAGATTTCACTATGTGCATAATGACTAAGTCAACATAACTTGATATTAATCCATCTTCGTGTCACATGTGCCTTCCTTTCATGTCACACTCGACAACACGTCAGGGTACATGAACAATAGTTGTAAGAATTCGTCAACAATTATTCACAATTTACATCACTTTTCATATTGCTTATTCATTCAGTTTAATAGAATCATATGCACATATCCTTCATAGTTGGAATTGTAACAAAATTTAAACAAGTAGTTTCTATTGATATCAACATCCCTTCATAACCACATGCACTTATCATTGATAACATTTTAGACAATATTTTCATTAATTATCTTTCAATAGCCAAATATTTTTTCCAAGCATGTCCAGTTCATTCGAAATGAGATGCCCTCAAAGAATAATGGTATCTCACAGTCTAGGTCTAAAAGAAAAAAAACATAATTGGGTCATTCGCAATCAGATGTCCTCAAAGAATAAGTCATGGTCATAGATAATAGTCTCTAAAAAAACTAGGTGTTACAATATCCCGACACTCAAGGGCTAATAATTAGCAACTTGTTTTAGTTGACAAGTGAATGTTAGTAACTTGCTTACCCTTCAACACCCAAAGATACCATGACGACCTCCGATCATTACTGATTAGATTCTCAAGGCTTCAATGGCCTTTAAACTTTATCCTTAGTTGATATTATTTCCCCTTGTTTAGTTGTCTTGCACATTAGTCCCTAGGTATATTTTTCATTAATTTGACATTTCCAATTTACAATATGATATCACCATGCCTTAGCTAGAGCATGGATCTATCACAAAATCGCAGTCTTTTCTAATTCTACAATGTTCACTAAGAGAGCCTTGACCTTGATCTCCTCACCATGAACTAGTACATGCACATATTTACAATAATTATATTTAATTAAAGCATAAGGGATTAGGGATGAGGGATATTACATACTAATAAGAGCCACAAGGTGGCAATGTCTCTGCATTATAAATAACAAGTTATTTTGAAGTTAAAGCTACGATATTAAGAACCCAAAAGAGCACAAGGTTGTGGAGGCATAATGTAAAGAATTTATCTTAAATGAGTGTTAGTGATCATCAAATGTCTTCACATGGAAGAAGGTTTCAATTCTATTGATGCATAAAATTACTAGACCATGCTCAAATGTCTTAATTACTCTCAACCATTGCATTCCTATTAGACTTGAGTAGGACCACATTCATTTGTACACTTGTTATTAATTCCTTCTTTCTGGCTTTTTTGTTCATTTCTTGTTCTTTATATGGAATTGTGCTTGGAAATTTAGACAATTTTTATACTTCTCAATGCTAAATTGATCAAAATTTCATCTAGTAGGAATATCACGACACTATTTTCAAAAACAAAGAAGTTATATTTCTTATGAGTAATAATGAATTGCAGTAAAATACGGAATTGAACATCACACATAAGACAATTTTCAAAAGAAACTAAGTTGTAATTTTTTTCATGCAATAATAGATTAAATGCATTTAATTGTATTTTTTGTGAGATTACTATTTTTGAATTAAAACAAAATAAGGTCTAAATATTTTCTATGTATACATTACCATAAAAACTCGACACTAGTTGTCTTTTCTAGCACTAAAAACTACCAACTCAAAAGTCTTTCTCTTGAAACATTATCAATGAAGTAGTTTGGAAAAAAACTCTTTGAAAAATAAAACATGCATTTAAATTTTTTATTATTAGTCCATGCCCGCAAGTAGTGCAAGGACTATAGAAATCGATTTTTCCTATTTCTATTAACCTGGCACAGATTACATAACATTTTAACCTAAGTTTTATGAGCATGATTCCCTTCTACCCAATCAACAATTTCGGAGCCTTATTTGGCCTTTAATCGAGGAACAAGCTACTTTTCGTCTTCGCAATCTGGGTTATTGTAATATGCATGTTTTAAATTGTTGTCACATGTACCAACAGGGCTTTCCACGAACCGCCTCCACCTTCCCTTACGTTATAATTCGTTTTCATACAATGAGCATCTGGATATGATCTCTATATTGTTGGTGTGCATGTTATGATACCATGGCAGTGTGCATGTTGGACACCTGTTGGCCCTTACAACATTCATGCTGGTATGCTTGTCTTCCTTGCCTGCTTTCCTCCTCCTGCTTGTATTGATTCATAAAGGTCAGTGATCTTGGCTTCAAGTTACACTGGTCATCGTGGTTCTTATTGTGGCCATTGGCATGTTGGCCACCTGTATAAATTTAAATAACTACAATCACTGTACCTCCATAGTTCACCATCATAAGAACTCGTCTTCAGCTCGAACATTGGTTTTGAGCAAGATATGCAACGAAAATTGGTTTTGAGCAAGAGATGAAAAGAGAAGGATTTTCTTAGAGCCAAGAGATGCAAGCAGAGTGATTAATTGCAACACTTCTCCTTGAATGCAATTTGTTTCATACTCAGCTTACCGAGTCACTTTGTTGAAATTTTTTCTCTTCAGGTGCTGGAATGGAGACAACCTCGTTTCCTCATTCCACTTTCAGACGTTCACTTATCATAATAGTAGGCCTTTTGGAAACCAAACAACCAACTTCGTTCGTTGCATCATCCACATGTCTTTGGGTTTCTCTACATGCTATACATGACTACAAACAAATAAACGACTGCGAACGATTGGAAATAAGTAAAGGAGTTTAAATTTGTTTCAAATCAATTTTTTAAATCTTTCAAAACATACCCGTAATAATTGATTTTCAATTCCATGTACCGATATCTTCCCATGCAGGATCAAACTCGTAAGGATATGAACCTCCATATACAGCCAAAACCTTTCCCCGTTCTTTGAAATAATTCGAACTGTACAAGGAACACCGTTCGTCTCCTAGAACCTCATTTTTTTTATCTGTAAACCTTTTTTCCAATGTGAATCTTCCCACCATAGCAAAGTTCCTAGTTCACGATTCATACCCTCCATTTCTTTCCTTATAGCAGATTCTGATTCATCCTTAATTTCGACAATTTCACCATGGAAATGGAAATAATCACTACCATCATCATGAACTTCAAGAGGCCACCATTCAATTCTTAGCTTTTTCAAACTAGCACAAGCTCAACAATTGAGCTTTTTGACGATATAAACCTGTATATCATCATTGCGGCACTTTAAACACCAACGATGTCATGTAATAATTGCAAAACAAAAACACTAGAGTTGGTTTGAATGCAACATATGCTGTGTTTATTCATCCTCCTTATGAATTCCTTTCAAATCGTATGTATGCAAGCTATACAATGACAAACAAACAAAAAATAGTCTGAAATGGGGGCAAAAGGGTCCAGAAATTAACCTTTCCAGATCCGAGGAAGCCAGTGAGAACAGTGGCAGGAATGAAAGGGTCGGCACCGAAAGATGGTATTAAAGCTTCAATGTGTTTCTGCATCGCTACAGATGTCATCACCATGCCTCTGCTCTGCCAAAACATGGTTTTTTTTCTCCATTCAAATGACTTTCTGGCATAGTGTAGACTTCGTGTTCTCTTCAATTTCAAACTCGGAAATAAAACCCATGATGTTATTGTAGGATTGCTTGTTTGCAGCTGTGATCGTACTTGAACCAAGATGGAGTGCCAACATCTCCCTAGTTATCCACACCTTCTGAGGTTGCGATTCATACATCATTGTTGCATATAGGATCCCTAGACCAAGTTAATACAACACAAATAGATTCCTCTTCCTGAGTATTTGCAGTTCAGTATTTGTTGGTCACTTTATATGCTAATCAATTCTAATTAACAGACAGAATGCTCAATATAAATTGTCAACCCAAGGAGGTATTGTTATTTCAAAGGAAACTAAGAAAAATATATCCATAAACACTCAAGTAGTTGATTGAATGAATGAAGATCAAATATCCTACCTAACTGCTTAGTCAAACTCAACGCATTGCTAAATCTAATCTAAATTATCCATCTAAGAACTTCAAAGGACTTCTACTTTCCTACAACATCAATTTAGTAGTAACCGATCTAAGAATAAATGAACTAGACTTGCTTTTGCAAGAAGTTAAATCCTAAAGATATCAGACTACAGTAACTCAAACCATAACCTGCCTAATTCAATAATTTCTAAGAAAGATAAATAACATAAATGAACCAGAACTAAGCTTGAACCATAATCTGACTAATTCGGAAAATTCTAAGAAAGATAAATAACATAAAGAAATTAGAGCTGAGCTTGACTGTAACAACGAATTAACACACTTGCATCAAAAGGAAAACTACTCTACACAGTCGACTATCACACCACACTGTTGCAGCACACCAAAGGAAAATGCAATCATTAACAATTACTGTTGCAACACACTGTAAATATGCCTAGTGTAATTCCACACCAAAATAACATAAACGAAACTAAAACATCTACTTAACTCGGAGATCTATGTGAGAAGGCGGGCCGTATCCTTCTAACAAAGATTCTGTGGAAACTAACACAAATTAGGACAGAGGAATATAAAGAATTTCTGCTCCTTGTATTAAAATGGTAGAACCACAGTTACAGTACTCTCTATTACAGCTCTTACAATCAAATGCCAATTAACCAACCCCAAGCTCAGAACGCCTTCTTATATTTATACACAGGTGACATAATTTCATCCCACTAATATCGAGAAGCCATGAAGATCTACGATCTTTAGGCTGCCGAATTAAAACAAAAATAGTTACAACCATGAATATATTTAAATGAAGTTATTCGCGTTCAGGCCTGCACTGTTACTCCGAGTTGTTAATAGACCGAACAAATTCCAACTGATTGGAAGAGAAGATGCTTGGATGTCTTAGCGTGACCCAGTCGCAGCTGGCCTTGTGGAAGGATGCTTGCGCTGTCACATCAATATACGAAACCAGATCCAGGAAGGCACAGATGGCACCATGTATTCCTTTCCTTCACAAGTTCAGCGAGCTGCTACACCTGTGTTCTTTCAAGGCTCTGAACTATCTTTATCAAATCAATACATGTTACCGCAAATCAAAAGATAAAGTTCATAACCATAAGAAATATTAGGAATTAATTGCTGGAATAATTAAAACCCATACTCTGTGTCAATTAATACAATAGAGAAATTAGTTAATCATTTCATGATTAATTACTATGTATTAGACTAAATAATTGGCATATGAGTCATTGTGTTGACCACAAGGCATCTTTGGGGGTACCAAAAGCCTTCCAGGTGTGGACCACAAGTTTCCTAAGTCACTTGGGTGCATTTCAGATCATTCTGGATAAGATTTTGGTGAGAAAGGCGCACATGCTTCTTTTTACTGCCTTTTACTGCTTTTGGGTGAAAGGTGAAAAGTTAGTCAACTAGGGAAACTGTTTTTTGGACCACTTTCACTTCTTGATGTTTCTTCCTTCCATTTTTTGGATTTAGCATGTTTTTTCATCACGTGTCACTACATGATCACTTAATAAGAAATTCATGAGCCTTTGGTGTGACTTGGAGAACACACTTGCCACCTAGGGGGGTTTTGCATCAATTTAGTAAGTCTACTTTTGTGAGGATCCAAATGGAATCTTTATCCATTCGAATCTCTCATGTAAACATTATATATTGACAACCATTTAATTTCCTAAGGTTGGCTGATGTATTTTATTCATTGAGAGTAATACAATTTGTATCTATTGTGAGTAATTTTATGTGTTCTTGACTATTTGTGTGAGATCTTTTGTGAGAGTGTGTAATTTCTTGATAAGATCTTGGTGTGAACTTAATTTCACATGGTATCAGAGATATCAATAAAATCCTTTCTCCTTCTATTGTCTTACAGGATCAAACCAGTCTCAAGGAGGGCACAGTAATTCATCCACAAGGCGCATTCCATCATCCACTGGGTGCATTCTATCATCCAGAAATGCACCCAAATCATTCCATCAGAGCTGCCATGTATCAGTCACATGAGATCATCCTCACTCCATTCAATTACTTTGACTAGAAGGCGTAGTTGGAGATCATGTTGAGGAGCAACGACCTCTACAGGGTGATTATGGCAACCGAAGCTGAGCCAACCTCAGCAATTGAAAAATCAAAATGGCATAATCTAAGAGATGAAGCATATGGCTTACTGTGTCTCACTACATCCAGGGATATTCTATTCCATCTCGATGGTCGTACCTCTCCCAATCAATTTTGGCTAAAGATTCAATAATTGTTTGGAAAGACTGATGAATTAAGAGGCCACCAACTAAATAATGAACTAGTTTCATTGAGTCTACAGAATTTCGATAACCTCCAGGATTTCTTCTCCAAATTCAAATCACTTGCTCTACATCTAATGAAATGTGGTTTTGAAAAAAAGGATGAGAAATTAGTCTTGGCCATTCTCTCCAAACTTGGCCCTGATTACTCAATCTTTGTTTCGACCTTCCACTCCACAAGGAAGGCAGTTAAAAATTGGAAGAGTCCATCACTTTCATAATTCATGGAGTCACTTACAAAAGAACAAGATAAATTGGTCTTGATGGGATCCATTAAAAATCCATCCAAAGAGCACTGTCTGAATGTTGGAGATTCAAAGAGTTTGAAAGGGAAGAAGAAGGGCAATTTCAAGAAGCCCACAAATCAGAGGAAAGACAAGTAGAAAGTTCATGAAGACTCCTAGAATTGCAAGAGAAATCCAATCAAGAAGAATGAGAGGACAAAGTGAAATTATTGCAGCAAGGGATTTCATCTTGAAAGCTCTTACATGAATAAGACCATTGATCAAATGGCTCAAATCCTGGAGAAATCCAACATTCCTCTTCCAGAGAGCGCAAGGAGGAAGTATGGAGGACAAAATTATGATGATAAGGAGAGAGTACATGCACTAATGGAAATCACATCCAAGCCTACCTCATTCATTATTGATTCCGTAGATTCAAGGCACATGGTTTCTACAAGTGATTTTTTTACTTCACTTGACTCTTCCTGCGATCCAAATATTGTATTGGGTGATAATTCTGAAACTTCAAGCAAAGGTAAAGGCGGCATAGATCTTGAATTTGGTTCATTCAATAATCTCTTGTATGTTCTTGGACTTGTTGAAAACTTATTTTCAGTATATCAGATCACCCACACAGGTTTACCCAAAAAGGTAACCGTCACCCCAAATGATGTTAGGATATGTGAAATGTCAACAAGTCGAATTGCTGCATTAGGGACTATTGACCATAGCTCTAGAATCTACAAGTTTTCTCACTTTGTGCCATACCCCTCACCTTCTGCTCTTTTAACCCATGCCAATGAGTCAAGAAAATTATGGCATGAAATATTTGGCCATCTGAACTATAAATACCTTTCCCAACTTCATGAGAAAGAAATGGTCATAGGGATGCCCAATATCAGATTTTCCAAAGGTGTATGTCAATCCTGCATCCTAGGAAAACACCCTGAGCATAAGTATGGGAGATCCAAAACTGAGAGAACCTCTGCACCATTGGAGATTATTCAAACTGATATATTAGGTCCATTACCCCATGAGTCTTTGAACCATGCCAAATACATCCTTACCTTCATAGATTACTTTATCAAATACTGTTGGATTTATTTCATCAAGCTAAAATCTGAATGTTTTGGTATATTCAAGCTATTCATGGCCTCAGTTGAGAACTAGTCAGGTAGACATATTAAAATTATCAGATCTGATAATGGTGGGGAGTACATCAAATTAGAGTTTTATCAATTTTGTGCCTCTTCAGCCATTCAGATGCAACACACAGTTCCATATGCACCTTAGCAGAATGGGGTTGCTAAGATGAAGAACAGGTCTCTTAAGGAGATGGCCACATGTATGCTTGATTCAAAGTCTTTATCTCCAAAGCTTTGGGATGAGGCAATAAATTATGCCACATATATTCAAAACAAAGTGCCAAACAAAGATCTCAAAGGAATCACTCCTTTTGAGGATTGGACAGGGCACAAACTTGATATATCTCATTTCAGGATTTTTGGCTCCAAGGCTTGGGCTAGGATTCCACTTGAGAAGAGGAGGGATATGCAGCCCCAGATCCAACCATGTATTTTTGTTGGCTATTCAGAGGAATCCAAAGGTTATAAGTTTCTGAACATGACCACTCAAAAATCCTTCATAGAAATAAGTGTTCAATTCGAAGAAGAGCCCTCTCAGAATGTTGAAATTGGAGAACCATCTTCACCACCACCTGAAAAAGTAAGTGATGCTACTCAATTTTTTTATTCTTATATTTCTGATGATGAGGACCATTTTATTTCATATGTTAATGCACCAACAAATCCTAAATGGAATGCTAATACTTTGCAAGCAGCAGTTGAACTAGTGGGAAATCCTCAGGACACAAGAAGGACTAGATCAAAATTTGAGACTGCTCTCAATGTGAATGACCCCTATCTATCAGAGAGATGTTATATGATGGTGGATTCTTATCCTCAGACATATGAGGAAGCCTCACATGACCCAATATGGAAGGCTTCCATGGATGAGAAGTTTCAGTCATTGCAAAATAATGAAACATGGGAGCTATTCAAGCTCCCCCCAGGCAGAAAATTGGTAAGGTGTAAGTGGATCTACAAAACCAAGTATGCAGATGATGGTATAGAAGTGAAATATAAGGCTAGGCTGGTGGAAAAGGGCTTCTCCCAAGTCCATGGCCTTGACTACAATTATATTTTTGCGCCAATTGCACAGAAGGATTTGATAAGACTAGTTCTGGCAATTTATGCATCCAAGCACTGGGAAGTGCACCATATGGATGTCAAGAGTGCATTCCTCCATGGGGATCTTGAGGAGGAGATTTATATGCAGCAGACAGAAGGGTATACATCTGATCCTAACTATGTGTGCAGGTTGAGTAAGTATTTATATGGGCTTAAGCAAGATCCCAGGGATTGGTATGCCAAAATGGACAACTTTCTCTTGTCACAATGTTATGTTAGATGCAAATCTGATCCTAATGTTTAAATGAAGCTGATTGATGGTTCAATAATGATTATAGTGCTATAATTCGATTATTTAATAATCAGTACAGGTAGCTCTACTGAACAAATAACTTCATTAAATACTGCTTTGCATCAAGTTTTTTCCATGAGTGACTTGGGAATTCTTAAGCAGTTATTGGGGCTTGAGATTTCTCAAACAGAGAATGGAACAAAGGTATCTCAGTACAAATATGCATCTGATCTGATAAATAATTTAAATATGGTTTATTACAAGCCTTCAAAGACTCCATTCCTTTCAAGATTTAGACTTGAAGAAGCAGAATCTACACCCTTGGTTGACAGCACCTTGTATAGGCAGCTTGTTATACTTGACTCATACTCGACCTGATCTTGCATATGATGTGAGTGTGGAATCTAGGTACATGGAGCAGCCACATGAGCTTCATTGGAGGGCTGCAAAAATAATCTTGCATTATGTGCAAGGCACTAAGACTGATGGGATTCACTATGTTGCAGATTCTAGCCTATATCTTCTTGGCTTTACTGCCTCAGATTGGGATGGTGATAACCTTGATAGAAAATCCACATCATGATTTGTATTCATGCTTGGAGGTGTTCCTGTTTGCTGGTCTAGCAAGAAACAGAGTGTAATTTCACTGTCTTCACCAGAGGCCGAGTACAGAGGAGCAGTGAATGCTACTACTCAATGTGTGTGATTGCAGGTTATTCTTTCAGAGTTTGAGATTTCCTTTAGTACTCCTACTGTCATATTTTGTGACAATCATAGTGCTATAAGGGTCTCAAGTGATATAGTACAGAGATAGAGGACAAAGCATATTGAGATTTATATGCACTACATCAGGAGTGTAGAGCATGACCAGACCATTGATCTACAGTATTTCCCAACAGGTGAGCAAATTGTAGACATGTTCACTAAAGCTTTCACTGAGAAGACTTTCAACTATCTTAGCATTGCTTGGGATGGTTGAACATGTGGTGGAATGAAGGATTGATCAGCAATATTTCAATTTTGATTTTTCCATGTTTTGAGGGGAGGTTTTTCCCATGAGGTTTTCCTTCTATCCTTGTTTTTGTGCACCAGGCATTATTGCACAGGGTGACCATGTCTTGTTACTGGGCCCTTAGTATTTTCATTTTCTGTGTTTTAGCAAATAAAGTCATACTTATGGGGGGTGTTGGAATAATTAAAACCCATACTATGTGTCAATTAATACATTAGAGAGATTAATTAATCATTTCATGATCAATTACTATGTATTAGACTAAATAATTGGCATATGAGTCATTGTGTGGACCATAAGGAATCTTTGGGGGGACCACAAGCCTTCCAGGTGTGGACCACAAGTTTCCTAAGTCACTTGGGTTCATTTAAGATCATTCTGGATAATATTTTGGTGAGAAAGGTGCACATGCTGCTTTTTACTGCCTTTTACTGCTTTTGGGTGAAAGGTGAAAAGCTAGTCAACTAGGGAAACTGTTTTTTGGACCACTTTCACTCCTTGATGTTTTTTCCTTCCCTTGTTATCATTTAGAATGTTTTTTCATCACACATCACTATCTGATCACTAAATCAGAAATTCGCGAGCCTTTGGTGTGACTTGGAGAACACACTTGCCACCTAGGGGGGTTTTGCATCAATTTAGTAAGTCTACTTTTGTGAGGATCCAAATGGAATATTTAGCCATTTGAATCTCTGATGTAAAAATTATATATTGAAATCCATTTAATTGCCTAAGGTTGGTTGATGTATTTTATTCATTGAGAGTAATACAATTTGTATCTATTGTGAGTAATTTTGTGTGTTCTTGACTAGTTGTGTGAGATCTTCTATGAGAGTGTGTAATTTATTGATTAGATATTGGTGTGAACTGAATTTCACATTAATAAGGTAAAGAAATAATATATTATACCTATTAATATCCATGCTTGAATTGGGAAGATATCTTCCTGGATTATGGAAAAGTAAGGCAAAATAGGGGAAAAAGGTGTTGATAGATATAGGAAAAAAGGGGCTATTTTGGGACCCAACATCTCCCCCCAACTATCCATTTGCATGTCCTCATGAAATAAATCCAACTAGTCTGAGTCTGATTCTAAGCTCTTTCTGTGGAGAAGAGTAAAATTGAAAGAAGTCTCAGGTTTCTCACCCAAGTCCAAAAATCCATTATAGGCGATTCATTGTTCCCAGCACCGTTTCTCTTCTATCTTAGTCAATGTATAATTGCCTCTGTATTGCCTCTATGGAATCCATATGAGTGGAAACTTAAATTTTAGCCCCAACCAACGTGGTCCGCATGTCTCCATACACTTGACATATCCAGTCACCCTAGGAAGAGCCTGCTTGAAGTTCTTAAAACAGTAGGGGTCCCTTCCCTTCAAAGATGGAGAAGAGACTTGCCATCTTTGCTTGTTTCCTTCTAGGGAATGAAGCTTCTGCTTGGAAATCAATTCAACACAAGTGGAAGTGACCTTCTCCTGCAAATCTATCAGCTGCTGAAACTTCATAGGGGATGAAAGGATCCTTTCATATTTTGCAATAAGGACCCGAGGAGATTGAGGTTCACTTCTTATCTATAGACTGGAGTTATCCACATTCTTATTAATGTTTTGAAATGCATTCCACCACTACATTTTATTAGTAACAAAAGAGGTAAAATCCCTCAACTGAATATCACCCAAATAAGGAACATGGTTAGAGCGAGAATCCATAAAGCATGCCATCTCATGTAAATACAATTCGCACAATAAATTCTGCTCAATGAAATTGATCTGCAAAAAGGTCTCCAAAAACTTAGGGGAGGTTATCAATTGATAAGGTCTCCCTTCCTTGAAGGCTTTCAATTTAAATAGATTCATATGTTCATAAAGAAACACTAGATAGGAAGGAGATGGGGATCTAAATCTCAACAATTCCTGGGAGAAAGTGTACATTTGATCTTTTTCCTTCTGCATGGACTTGAATTTTCTCAGCTCCTCTAATTCTTTTTGCACACTTCCCCATTGGAATTTCTGAAAGATCGATTTTTCTGCCCATTTTTCCCTCAATTCTCTGATGGTCTTTCTGTGCTCAAAAAGGGGAACCATCCCTTCCTTACACTATCCAGCATGATATTTCCATTTCTTTACTTCGAGCTTCAATAATGAAATCTCCTTCACCAATCCTTGAATTCTTCTATCATTTGCATTCTCCTCATCATAAATAACTAATTCAATAATCTCCAGAGATATTTGCATTCTTACCTTATTATTAGGTGTCTTAGCCTTCTCATCCTGCATTGACAACTTAGTAGCTTCTTCCTCTAGTAGTGTTGTAGCAGCCTCTGTTTGTGTGGTTGCTTCAACAACCAACTTTGGGAATGCTGGTCCTTGTGTAGCAGCATCCCTCTTATGTATTCTATTCCCAACGACTTCATTCTGTGTTGCTGACTCAACAAACAATTTTGGGAATGTTGGTTCTTGTGTAGTAGCATCCTTTTTTTTGTGTTTCAATCCTAGCAACTTCAATTTGAGTCACAGCTTCAGCCACCTTCAGCAAACAATTTTAAGGATGTTGGTTCTTGTGTAACAACATTCTTCTCTTGTATTCCAATCTCAGCGTCTTCTATTTGAGTCGTAGCTTCAACAAACAATCTTGAGGACGTTGGTTCTTGTGTAACAACATCCAATTTATGTGATTTACTCAAAGTACATACTATTTGAGCTGCTGCTTCTATCACAGATTCTCAGAGTGTTGTTTACTGTGTAACAACCTCCTATTCTAAAATTTCAATGCCTTTAGACCACTGAGATTCCTCTTGAATCATTTCAATGTCTCCTGAATGCTAAGACTGACCTGGAAGTAGTTCAATATCCCTCGATTGTTGTGATTGTATTTCTTCATCCTCTTGTAGCTCCTGATCAGGGATTATGTCCACTTCTAGCTCATTATCTTCCATTAACTCTACTGTAGGTATTTCTTCTCTCCCGTGCCTTGCTTGTGCCAATTTACATGCTACTACTTCCACCATTGTGACTTTATGCCCTACAAGTTTGAGTAGATCTCCACATTCTGAACATATCAGTTCCTCATGTTCTCCATCCTCCAAAACATGAGGTGGATTCTCCAACTGATCTGCAGCCTCAATCAAAGTGTTCAAGCTTTTCTCCACCTTCTTTTTGCATGTGTCTTTCCACCTCTGCAATTCTCGGAGCATTTGTACTTCCTCCTTTAATAGCTCATTCTCAAAAAGTAAATTTTTAATTTGGGGTTCACATGCAGTAGGTTCTTGTGTAACGGCAGATGATCGGGGTTTTAGAATAGGAACTTCAACATTTTCCCCTATTGCATGTATCACTTCTACCGTAGTAGTAACTCTAGTTCTCTTCCTTTTCGCGGGACTAGATGTCTAGCCCTTACCACTTGGTCTTTTCCTTCTTCTATGTGACACATGAATCTCCACATTTTTAGAAACAAGGATGGAAGGTTCAGGTCTCAATTCACTAACTTTCCTTATTTCGACAAGAATTTCACCCTCCTGAATTATAGTTCCACTTATTTCAGGGGAGGATTCAACGTTCAGGACTTCCATATCTCCTCCTTCCATTGCCTCTACATAATGTCTCTCCTTTTCCATTGCAGCTACAGCATCCACTGTCGCCATCTTCTACTGTTGCTCCAGTTTCAGCTTTTGCTGCTACAGCTTCTAATATTACAATTTCATTTGCCACAATCCCCATTGTAACTTCTTTTTCGATAAGGTTTGATATTGTTGCAGCTTCCCCCACACCTTCCTCCTAAACATCCTCCAATTGGTCTACTGACACTCTATCCCTCCCCCCAGTTGAATCTGAGGAGCTCCGCTCATCACCTTCTATCTCAATGCCCCCTATTTCCAAGGAAGGTTCTCGAGGTACCCTTGGCCCAACAACAAATTGTTCCCATGTTAAATTCTGATGTGCAAGGGCCCTCGAAACTAACAATTTGATTAATCCATGATTCATTAGGGAAGATAAGGGATGCCAAGATGCTTTTACATAGTGAGCCATGTTTTGTATGGTTCTTATGAGATAAAATGGAATATTAAGTAATTTACCATGGCGTAAATGGGAAAGTAGGAAAAATTTAGAGATATAAACGATTTTGTACCTGCCTTCATAAGTGATGTACGTCTTTAAAAAGATGGAAACCTGATCCCAGGGTATTGGCAACGAATCCAGTGTTGTTCCCCTTCCTCTTGGTTTAGCGTGTTCACATGCTACAAGAAAATATCCCACTGCGGTCAAATTGTGTGCCTTTCGACCAAACCATCTCATCCCAATCTGGGGCAATCCTGTAACTTTCGCCACAATTTCCTCTGTAATGTCTATCCACAACCCTCTAACTTCTGAGTGAGTATCGGTGAAGTTTAGAGCAAATTGCAGTGTTGTGTCCACATGGAAGCCATTTAAT
Source organism: Larix kaempferi (assembly GCA_027924585.1). Lineage (NCBI taxonomy): Eukaryota > Viridiplantae > Streptophyta > Pinopsida > Pinales > Pinaceae > Larix > Larix kaempferi. The sequence continues at coordinate 1,445,338 of BSBM01000594.1, read as the reverse complement.
ATCTAGAAGTACTCTATCCACACAGCTTCCTAAAAGATGGTGAAGACTTCCCCATTTTCGTGTAGAGACGCTATGTTTTTAGGTTCATGTCTCACTGGGATACCCATATTGCTTCCCTTTTGCAAATTCTGTTAGAGAATGTAAGAATTACCAAATTTGGACATTGGAGTTACAACATGCACTAACAAACGATGGATAGTCGAGGTTCAATTGGGTATTTTTGGAAAGTTGGCACGGTTATTTTGGGGAATTGGCGCGGTTATTTTTGGAATAAAATCGGTCGGTAGGATATTGCACGAGTTGGGTAAAATGATGGTCATATCATAAGTATGGGCAGTAATTTTTGACATGTTTCTCTTGCGGTGAACTAATTAAGGTCTGCTAACAAGGACTAACGACAAGGTATAATCATTACTGTTGTTATCAATTCATGCCTAATTATGCTTATGGTTAAAACTCGTACCTTTCAATATAATGTTGAGCCATCATTTTTCCACAGTGGCGCCATTTCATGGTCGCATCACTAGTGAAGACATAATTGCGCACATGCTTCCATGAGTTGGTCATCGTTGACCGAGCAAGTAAAGTACATCCATGTTGGCATAAATCACAAGAGTACATGCAAACAACCGAGCTTCTAATGTTCCTTGTGGAGACTGGAGCAAGCTGGTAAAAACTAACGGAGATTGAATGATATTTTAACTGAAGAATTAGCGGAGTCGCAGCCTCAAATTGGAAAGATCTAGCAAACTCGCAGTTGCGAAATACGAAAATTTGGCAGGATTTAGCAGAGTTGTAGCTGCGAAAATAGGCAAATTCACCAGGATTTAGCAGAGTTGTAGCTACGAAAATAGGGAAATTCAGCAGGATTTAACGGAGTTGCAACTGCGAAAATAGGGAAATCCAACAGGATTTAGCAGAGTTGCACCTGCGAAAATAGGGAAATTCAACAAGATTTAGTGGAGTTGCAGCTGCGAAAACAGGGAAATTCGGCAGGATTTAGCGGAGTTGTAGCTGCGAAAATAGGGAAATTTGGCAGGATTTAGCAGAGTTGCAGCTGCAAAAATAGGGAAATTCGGCAGGTTTTAGTGGAGTTGCAGCTGTGAAAATAGGGAAATTTGACAGGATTTAGCGGAGTTGCAGCTACAAAAATAGGGAAATTCAGCAGGATTTAGATGAGTTGCAGTTGCAATAGTAGGGAAATTTTGCAATATTTAGCAGAGTTGCATCCATGAAATAAAAAGGTTGGCAAAGCTTTAGCTGAGTAATTGGCGCTGCAATGTCATTCACTTTTCTTTCAAGGAGTTGTACAGAGATAGGAAGATCAACCAGAATTCCCGCAATCGCTTGGCCCAAATCGCGATTGCTTCTGTTCGAGTGAACCTTCGCGCATATACCTATACACAATTCTAAAAAAAACGAACCAATCAAAGCTTAAAATAAAAAGAAAACAACAATTTATTTATGTACAATTTTTTTTTGTGCGAAATTGCAGCAGTTCTTTTTAAGAATTCTCAGGGACAGGGGAAAATCCTTGCTCCTAGATCAGTTGATAACCTAGGTCAATTGCAACATGCAAAATGAATGCATTCTTCGAAATTGTTTTATGATACAGTCGCAGCCTATGACCATTGGAAAATAATTGTCTGGTTTTCATCAATAGTGGTCAAGCAGACTGTTCCATTTTCAAATACCTTGTGTATTTGGTAGGGTCCTAGCCATCTTATACGCAACTTGCCTTTGAAATCCATCTTGAACTGTGAATCATACAATAAATCCCAGTCTCCTTTGCAAAAGACTTTCTTCTTTATGAACTTTTCATGCCATTTGGAGCGTTGTTGTTGAATTAATTCTATCTAATGCACAATAGGTGTGCGCTTCTTGTCTAGTTCATTTAACTGATTCAATCGGTTCCTCTGAGCCTCTGTTAAGTCCAGGTTTGCTTCTATGCATTTCTTCACAGTTTTGATCTCGAATTCAATGGGAAAGACAACGTTCTTACAATATACCAATTCGTATGGAGAGAAATCTGTAGTGTTGCGCCATGTGGTACGATATGCCCATAATGCTTCTGGAAGTATTTTAGCCCAATCCTTGCGGTGACTCTTCACCGTTTTTGTCAAAATAGCCTTAATTACCTTATTCATGCTTTCCACTTGACCATTGGACTGTGGATGATATGGTGAGGTTATTTTATGTTGAATGTGATATCTCTACAAGAGGGCTTCCAATTTATGGGACACAAACTATGGTCCTCCATCTGTGACTATTTATTTGGGTACTGCAAAGCGGGTGAAGATCCCTTCATATAGGAAATCCATCATAGCTTGATCATTGGCCTTTACCAAAGCCACAGCCTCCACCCACTTGGTCATATAGTCTGTGCAAACTAGGATATAATATTTCTGCTTCAAAGGAGGGTTGATAGGCCCTACAAAATCCAAAGCCCATCTATAAAAAGGTTCAACCACCAGCTGTGGTTGAAGCGGCATCTCATCTAGTTTGTTTGGTTGGCCCATTCTTTAGCAGCTGTCACAAGCCTGAACATATTTCTTTGGATCCTGGAACACTGTTGACCATAAATACCCCATTCTTAATGCCTTATGACCAGTTCTTTTATAAGCAAAATGTTCCCCACAGGGCTCATCGTGAAATCCTTCAAGATACTTTAAATTTCATCCTCCCTCACACACCTTCTAATTTCCAAATCTGGACCTATGTAAAAGAGATGTCCATCTATCCAGCAGTATCTAGCACTTTGTTGTATAATTTTCCTTTTTTCTCTTTTTGATATGTGTGATGGAAGATTTCCTACAGCCAAATAGTTAGCGACATCTGCATACCATGGGGAATGAGCTAAGACTGCAAACAATGCTCATTAGGAAAAGAATCTTCGTTTGGTGAATCATCATCATTGTTAGTAAGTCGAGAAAGAAAATTAGCAACAACATTTTCTTTTCATGGTATGTCTACAATAGTAATATCAAAGTCTTGTAACAACAACAACCATCTAGTTACTCTAACATTAGTGATAGGTTTATTCATTAAGTACTTAATGGTTGAGTGATCAGTGTGCTCAAAAGTAGAATACCCGGTGATGTAATCTCTAAACTTATTAATGGCATAAACAATAGCAAGGAATTCTTTTTATGTAACTGTGTAGTTTAGTTCAGCAGGGGCCAAATTCTTACCGATATAATAAATAACATATGGACTATGACCTTCCTATTGTACCGACACTGCTCCAATAGCAGTATCTAAAGCATCAGAGGAAATATGAAAAGGAAAATCCCAGTTAGGTCCTCATAGAATAGGTGTTGTCGACAACCTTTTCTTGAGCTCTGCAAACCTTGTTTGACATGCATCTTTCCAATCAAACTGTACATCCTTCATTAACAAAGTAAATAAAGGAGAAGCTATCTTGGAAAAATTTCTATAAATCTTTTGTAATAACCAGAATGCCCGAGGAAGCTACATACCTCTTTATGTGTTCCAGGAGTAGGAATGTTTATGATTACCTTAATTTTCGCTGGATCTACCTGGATACCTGCAACAAAGATAAAGTGCCCCAGAAATATACCCTCTTCCATCATCATATGACACTTTTCAGTGCTCATAGATAGGTGGGTTTGTTCACAGTGTTCTAAAACTCTTTCCATATTTATCAATGCTTCATCAAAACTACTAACATATGGAGTGAAATCATCCATAAATATTTCCCGTGCAATCATTAACCATCTCATAAAATATCCCAATCACAACTTGCTGAAATGTGGCAGGTGCATGACATAACCCAAAAGGAAGCACCCTCCCTACATGTAAAGGTGCCCCAAGGACAAGTGAAGGTGGTTTTATCTTGGTCTTCGGGGGCAATCTGGATCCGATTATAACCACTAAATCCATCCAGAAATGAAAAGAATTTCTTTCCAGACAAGGTGTCCAAAACCTTATCAATAAATGGTAAGGGAAAATGGTCTTTCTGTGTTGCTTTATTTAGTTCTCTGTAATCTACACAGACTCTCCATTTCCCATTCTTTTTAGGTACGATCACAAGTGGAGAAACCCACTTGCTATCTGAAATTGGGTAGATCAATCCTGCCTCCAAGAGTTTTTGAATTTCTTCCTTCACAATATCCCTTAAATTCGAGTTCATTCTGCGTTGAGGTTGGCACACTGGCTTGGAGTCACTTTTGATATAAATATGGTGGGTACACAAATTTGAGGGGATACCCCTCATATCTGTATATTCCCATGCAAAGGCTCCCTTATTTTTTTTCAGCAATGTGATCAGAAGTTTCAGTTCATCAGGCGCAAGATTAGGATTAATCTTCAGAGTTTTTCCAGGCTCGATTTCTACTGGAGTAGTTTTCAAGTTCTTAATAACTGGGATTGTTTCTGCATCACTAACTAGGATCTCTTCAGTAATATCTTCTTGTTCATTTTCACTTAAGGTGTTGTTCAAAATTTGATATGCGTGTCTAGTAATAGATGTTGGCTCACTAATGAAACTGTCGATGGGATCATCTTTAGTTTTAGTTTTGAAATTCAAGGCCTTCCCGATTGTTAACAATGATTGGATGCCTTCCTCTTCCTCCAAATCCATCCATAATGGATTTTCAGCATTAGAACTTGGTCTGGATGGAGGATATAGGGTCAAGTTTTTCATTTCAGTCCCATCAGAAATAGTCATGGATCCTAATCTACAGCTGATACATGCGTCTATTGTAGCTATCCATGGTCATCCTAAGATTAACGGGTGTCCCCCCAGCTATGACTTAGGTTTCAAAACCAATAAGTCTACATGGTATTCCCACGAATCGACAGTGACCACCAGGTCATCCAATATTCCTTCAAGTTTTATCGTGTACCTATCAACCAGTTCTAGTATGGTAGGGGTAGGCCTAATATTAGTGAGTCCCAGATTCTTTACAGTCTCGATGGTCATGATGTTTATGGATGCACCTAAATCTACTAAGATGTTGGGTATCTAAGTATGGCCAATATATACTGTGACAGTAGGATTACCTGGGTCGTCATACTTAGCCAATGGAGCCCTTCCCACTATCAATTCAGACAGTTTTCCCACTACATGGACTATAGGAGGATCCCTAGGCTTCCTTCCTAGATTTTGAATGCACAGATCCCTAATGGCCTTGGCATAGATAGGTACATCATGAAGGGCTTGTAACAGTGAAATCTTAACATAAATATTCATCAATTCTCCTAAGAGATTGAAATGAGGTCGTTCCACTTCCTTTTTCAAAGTCAGACGTTTAGGATATGGTGGTTCTCTTGTCAGTTGTGTAGGTTGTGTTTCAATGTGTGTTTCTTCTTGTGTTTCAGCTGGTGTTTTAGTAGGAGTTTTAGCATCCTCAATAATGGGGATTGTTGTACTAACTGAATTCTCAAATTGTTGATTCATTCTCGCTTCAGTCACCGAGGATGGAACATCCTCAATGACAATGGGTTCCACTACCCTCCCTGATCGTAGGTGTATGTCATTTCAGGGAATTGGGGAAATGGAATAAGTTGGCATGTTGGCAGTTTCAAATTGTTGTACTTCCTTATTATTTGGGTTGTGGTTAGGCTGAGCAGGAAGCTTTGGTTGTAATCGTATGCTCATTGGTGGGGCATTATTTTGGATTTGTAGCTGCGACTGCTGATATTGTTGGTGAGGATATTGTTGATGAGGAGTTTGGTTGTGAGGAAACTGATTTCCTGGGTAGGAATTTCTCCAACCAGGAGACCAAGGAGCTCGTTGGTTTGATTGTTGTACCCATGGAGTCCAAGGAGCAGGATTCTACATTGAAGTTTGAGGTGGATTCCACTGGTTATTAGAATAGGAATAATGTGAAGGAAAATGATTATTTATATTATTCATGTTATTCATATTATTCCAAAAAGGTGATGGATCTGGGTTCCTACCTTGATTCTGAGGCTGCCAAGGCTTCTTTTGAGATATGAAATAATCTTTCTCCACATATGAAGTAGATGCTTGAAGGACTGCTTTGACTTTGGGCAGTGAAGGACATTCTTTAGTGCCATGATCCAATTCACATACTCAACATAACTCCACCTTGTCAAGAGGGCATTCCTTCAGCGGGTGTTTCTTCCTACATTTAGCACAGAATACACCAAGTGCCATATCTTCTTCTGCTTGCCTTTGTTTTTTTCTCAAAATATCCAACTGCGAGGAAATGGAGCTCATCATGCCAATTTTAAAGTTCTCAAGAAGGTTACCTATCTCTGCCCGAGTAGCTCCTCCACTGGCTGAGTTATGTGTCCTGGTGAGGACATCTCGATATTGTTCTCCATCTCGATTGTTGGTTCTAGAGGATCCCCTCGAGTATCTTATACATAAGTCAATGATATGTTCAAAGGGTTATTTTTAGATATCCCCCTTCCCCAACAAATTAAGCATGTCCATGCAGTATTCTCTGATCCCACGCAGTAAGATAATTTTGAGTACATCTTTGCCAATATCGACATGACCGGACCTCTGCAAATTGTATAACAATATTTCAACAAAGTCTTCCAAACTCTCCTATTCTTTTTGGACCATCTTAAACAACTCTTCCCTCCTATCTTTATTTATGCAATAGTCTTGGTATTTGGAAAGGAATATTTGGTTTATCTGCCCCCAGGTAGTAACAGTTTCATGACCCAAACTCATGAACCAACGCAAGGCGTTTCCTTTTAGGGTAGCCATAAATAGCCTTCAATTTCTGTGCACTGGAGGTATAGTCATAGCTCCAACAGAGGATTTCAAATTTGAAAAGGAATTCATTTGGTTCTTCAGTGGACTTACCATGGAAATTCGACAAAACTGAGGGTGAAATATTCTTCATAGGAGCAGCCCGAGTATTTGTCAAATTGGAAATTTAAGTGTGACAATAGTGTCTCCATGCTGGTTGTCCCCTATTTCCTCTCCATGGCCATTGGGACGTTCATGATCTCCGTTATCCATGTTTTCCCAGTTCCTTCATTCTTCTCTCCTTCTTTCTTCCTCTTCCCTTTCTTCCTTTTCTCTCCTTATTTCTTCTTCTCGCCTCCTTTCTTCCTCCACTTCTTAGCGATGTTCTAACCACTCTTATTTATTTACTCTGCATCCATTGATTCGATAGATCTTCTCTCGAGCCACTGCACCCGTAGCACTTCCTTTATCTTCAGGAGGTTTCTTCTCTGGAATGGGCATTGAAGGTCCTGTTGCGCTCTCCACAGTTGATGTAGATGTTTCAAGATTAGGGAGAATGGAGTTTCCTCTTCCTAAAGATGCTCGCGGTAGTGTGGTAGAGGAATCAACTTTGGCAATCAATTTATCAATGAATGTCTGTCTTCCCAAACCTTGGTTACCGCCATGACCTCTTCCACCTGCAGGGTTAGTATTTTGGGGGGGTTCCCTAGTTTTTCTTCTCGTATTCATGTAAGCTTCAAATATTCATACCTAATGAAATCAATTAATCAACTACGATCTATGTCTATCAATTACCTTCCCCGGCAACGACGCCAAAATGTTGGTCACTCTATATGCTAATCAATTCTAATTAACAAAAAGAATGCTCAATATAAATTTTCAACCCAGGGAGGTCTTGTTATTTCAAAGGAAACTAAGCAAAATATATGCATTAACACTTGTGGGAGGGGCCTCGGTCGGCCTGTCGACTAGGCCCTCCGCCCAACCACTCTGAAGCATATGTCGACAGGTGGCGTCGACTAGTATAGGTCGATTCATTCAGTTAGACCGATAGACGGTTATGTAACTGCACTTTAAGACATATATATATAGGCTGTTTAGCCGATGTACTAGTTAGATTGGTTCTATGATTGTATTCTTCTCTTGTTGGTTAATATAAAGTCTTGTGTTCTCTCTATTTGTCTCATCTCTTGTATCTGTATCATTGTGTATGCTTTCTTATAACATGTAATGTATCTATGGTAACCGCATGAACCTTGGGAATACAACATCTGGTTCCATTTTCGATTGATGCATGGAAGATATAGCAGCATGACCTATGATTTCAGAACAAGAGATTAGATATTGGTGGGAGAAGAAAATCGAGAACTATCTACAAAACTATGCGCGACGGAAAAAGTTGACAACTAGCCAAGTGAGAGATCGATTCTTCTCCCAAACCCATGAGAGATTCGTAGAGTTTGTGCCAACCGCCTTGAAGAATCTTCTAGATGAAAAGACTAGTTGATGAAGCAGAGAGGAAGTTTTTGTGGAAGTTGATAAACGGAGGACGCACAAATCTGTCGGAGTGATGCAAAAATATTGCAAACGACTTCTGTGAAGAGAAGGCGATTGAAGACCGTGTCTCTGTAGACGAAGTCAGAAAAAAGTTCTTCACTGAATTAGCTGATAAATTTATGTGTTCTCTGCTGACCTTATTGTTCAGATTTTTTATCGACAAAGGCGTTGCGCATATTGTCGAGACATGACCTTTGCTACTCCTGCCCCTTCTGAAATCTAATTGGAAGGAGGAAGAACGTAAGTGGGAAAGATTTGTAAAGGAGCATGAATGGGAATTCTTCTTGAACAAATAGTGGTCTGTCCTTCCCCAGTGATCTAGAAAAATTTAGGCCAGCATTGGGGGGGGTGATGAAGCATGTTTTGATGTACCTAGTTTGATGAAAAATGACATATGACAAGAAGACATGGCTAGCAGTGGAAGAAAGTACGACAAAGAAAGACTTTTGAGTCATAAAAGCACCCCACATATCCATAAAATCGAAAGAGAAAAGAGGATGCAGCGTCGCTAAGAGCTACGGGAGTAGGCAATTGCGGCCTGGAGGACGCGAGGATCAAATGTTGCGATAGATGTAGAAGAAAATCTGCCAGATTCAAGCAGAGCCCGCGATGATCGGGGTGTCGAAGAAGACCTGTCGTCAATGGATGAAGACTTGTGGATAGAGTGTGGTAGAGCTCTCCAACTTCAGATACCTGAAACAGTAACACCTCCTTCTCCATTGCATTTAACACAAAGTGTTCAGGTGCAAGAAATTGTCAAGGAAAACTTTTGTCTCCATGCTAGTCAGTCGGGATTTTGGATTCACCGAAGTGAAGAAGGTGATGACATCAATAGATTATTGATCCATCGACCAGAAGAAAGAAATTGGGTGTCATTTCAACCCGAATTTTCAAATCAAATTTTTCATCTAGTGTACCCAGATCATGAAGAAGCACCTCCCCTGCCAATACCAAATTTGAGTGACTCGTCAAGTACGTCGAAAATCCCGAGATTCAGTGAAATCTCGTTCGAGCAGAACTTTAATTAGATTTCAATAGAAGTGGTAGCAGAAGATAGACCTGGTGAAACAGAAGAAGTTCTAGTTACTGGTTCTGAAGACAAAGAACCCAGTCCAGATAGACAACTAATTCAAGCTAACAAAGCACCAAGTTCTGGTTGTGGAAATAATCCACCCACACCACCATCAAATTCTCAAAATAATACACCAGTAGACATGGCGCACTCAACAACACACCTTCCATTCTATGAAGGTGATGAAGACCCGATAAGACATTGGTTTGTGTGTGAAGCAATATGGACAGCCAATCAAATCACCAGCGAAGAAAGACAAGTTGCTTAGTTTTTTGGTTCACTGAGAAAAAAAGAATTGACATGGTATATGGGCTATATAGCAAAGTCACCAAATGCAACCAAGGCACAAATTAAACAAATATTTTTGGCCTTTTTCATGATCGAAGACGCGACATACCTGGAGGCCGAACAACTGAAGACGACAGTCCAAAAGCCGACAGAAACTATCAAGGAGTATGACAAGAGGTTCAAAGATCTCCTGAGCAAATTAGAATATGAGATTGAAGAAAAAATACTAATCAAATGGTTTATTTCCGGTCTCATAAATAAAATCAGAATACATGTCCGTCGACAAAGTGTTAATACTTACGTAGAAGCATTAAGAGTTGCACTGGAGATTGAAATGGATGACAAATATCCTCTAGTCTCCATGGATAGACACGTCGATGAATGACTTGAAAGTATGGATCAAGCTATCAAAAATATGACTTTGAAAGGGCCAGAATTATGGTGTAGAACATGTCGAACTTCAGGACATACCAAAGACTCTTGTCGAATTGAGGATCAACGACAAGAAGTTAAACTCATTCAATCCAGATGCTTTTGCAATCTGTGCAAAGAGTATGACTCACATACCACAAACGATTGTCCATGCAATCTGAAAAAGAAGAAGGCAAAATGGTGTCAAATTTGTGAAGTCAATACACATGCAATTGAAGAATGTCATCTGAACCTAAAAAATCGACAAAATTACCATGCAGTGTACTAGACAAACTCTGTCGAGCAACATCATGACAGAAATACGGGAAGCGGCAGGTTTGAGAGAAATGATGGAAGAAATAACTAGTACAATCAAAACAAGAACGACAGATACCCAAGGTATAACGACTGTCGGTATGATCGGCAATAAGATGACTACAATAGGCGTGGAGGATACCGAAGTCGTGGTCGTGGTGGTGGAGGTCGTGGTGTTCGACCTAATCGACCTGGTTTGTGTTTCACATGTCTCGGCAAGGATCATCGGCATGCATAATGCCCCTATAAGGAAATAACTGATCTTAAATTTTGTACAAAGTGTGGGGTAGGCGATCACTATTTAGAGGATTTCCCTACCATGATTGAGAAAATAAATAATAAAAAGAATGTTCATGTCTTATCTTGTATTTCAAAAAATGATGTGCTTCGTACAAAAAACTTGCAAATTGTAACTAGGCAAGGTACTCACATTGGTCAAGATAAGCCACAAATAAGTAGAATTGTAGATAAAGAGGACTAACCAAATCCTATGAAACAAAAAAATGTGTACAAAAATGCATCCGACATATTTCATGACTTAGCAGCACATGAAGATATTGAAGAAAACCGACAGGAAGTTCTAAATGAATTGTTAAGATTAATTTCAAACGATGAAGCCGAAGGAAAAATGATTGACCTGTTGCACAAATTGAAATATAAACATGTCGAGCAAAGACAAACTAAAAACATTTTCCGACTAAATCAAAAAGAGAAAAATGATGCTGACCCATTGGTCGACCTCGACATAAATGGATATCATGTATGACAAGTCATACTAGACTTTGGCTCCCAAGTGAATATCATGACTCGTGATACCTGGGTCCAACTCGGTCGACCACAGTTAGAGGAGTCGGGCATTTATCTAAAGCTCACAGATCAAGGATTAATTGAGCCAATTGGAGTATGGAAAGGAGTTGAAACTTCCATTAAAGGAATCACGACAAAAGTATATTTTGAGATCATCAATCCAAAGGATGATGCGAGTTCCTTACTAGCCTTGGTCGATCGACCTTGGGGGCGAAAGATGAAGGCTTCAAATTCCTTAGACAAAAGTCGCATCAAGTTGAAAGGCAACGGGCAGAAGGTGATCGTACCAATCTTCCCATCTCAGGGAGAACCATGGTCAGAACCAGCAGAAGCAGATAATGATATTTGACAGATTTATCAAATAGACAATAATGAATATCGTATCGAACCAAATTCCTAAGGAGATCTTCACCTTGGAGATCATGTTTCGCTCAGTTATAATTCCGATGCAGAACTCTATGACTGGCAAATAGAGAACTATGATTTACATGCGAAGGAATGTTGGACTGTGGAATCCATCTCAAAGAATCAAATAAAGAAGTGTCTCTCGATATCATATACACTGAAGATATTTGAATGGAAAATGCGAGCATATCCAACACTTATTCCAAACAGAAGTGCACAAAAAGGTAATCCGACATTAAGGTATAAAGAACATGATTCACCTACTGTACATGTCGAACATGTATCAAAACATGTTGGAGAACAAGGCCAAATACAAGGTCTGGTAGAGACATTTACTGGTCAAGCTGCTAGAGGGTGGGACACCCATCAATCGAAACTCCAAAGTTGGAATACTGCATCAACATTTTTTATAGAAAGGTTTGGAGGAAGGAAACTGATGAATCAGGCCGACATCCCTCTGTTTACACAAGGACAAGATCCTAAAGTCCATATCGACTGTTGCGAAAGAGAATGGAGAAAATTGGGCTATAAAGATGAAAGAGCATGGCCTCACCTCTTCCCCAGAACACTGGACGATTTACCCAATAAATGGTATAAGATGGAAGAGGTGCGAGGAGAAACTTTCATTTGGAAAGAATTAAAGGAAAAATTTATAAAGGGTTTCCAGTTTTTGCCACAGGACGAGAAATTGGTCGAAGCAAGTAAAAGTATCAAAGAATTTCTACAGCCAACAGAAACTTCAACACTTGTAGAAAAGCAGAAGATTATGCATCGACCTACTACCTGCTATAACATTAAGTCGACAGAAAGCTAGCATTCGATAAGACTAAGCCTAGAAATGGAGAAATCAGTCGGAAAGAGTTTTCAATGGAGAGAGGATCACCCCAACGTGTCAAAGCCCGTAAGAACAATCTTTAGCACATAGATTGTCAAAAAATATGAACCCGAAAGATTATCAGAAAAAGACTTTCCACCAGCATTCACACAAATCAAAGAAGGTGAAAGATTGATAAGTGACAGTCGTGCACCAGAATGGATGGACACGAAGATTAAAACAAAGGAAGTAGATATTTCAAACGACGACCGAAAAAAAATGGCAAATATTGGCGATTACTGGATTGAGGAACAAACTGCAGAAATCTCCAGTATCCTCAAAGAATTTCAAGACGTATTTGCTCAAGATTATAGATACTTGAAAGGACTTGTGTAGGAGATGGGCGAGATGAAAATTGATATTAAACCAGATGCCAGACCGGTAAAGAAAAGACCCTACAAACTTGCTCACAAATATAAGGATATTGTTAAAAAGGAGGATGATAGTATGCTTGCAGCAGGAATCATATATCCTATCGACCATTCAGAGTGGGAAAGATCGATGGTTGTTCAGCCAAAGAAACAAGATCCGACACGACTGAGAATCTGTGTCGAATTTCATGAGTTGAACAAGGTAACACTCACAGACCCCTTTCCAACCCCTTTTGCAGATGAAATTATTAATGAAGTTGCAGGGCATGAGTGCTACTTTTTCATGGATGGATTTTCGGGGTAAAATCAAGTACCTATTGCAAAGGAAGATTAGAAAAATACAACATCCATGTGTGAATTCGGGTCATTCGCGTACAAAGTCATGTCCTTCGGTCTGAAGAATGCACCTGCGGTCTTCTCAAGAATTGTCATCAAAGCATTTCAAGAATATATCTACAAAACCATGGCTGTCCACTTTGATGATTGGACAATCTATACAATGCTAAAGGATCATTGCAAATGGCTTTGACTAATGTTGGAATGGTGTCGGAAGATACAATTGTCACTGAACATCAAAAAGTGCATTTTATTGACAACTATTGGCATATTACTGGGCCATGTTGTTTGCAAAGAAGGAATCAAGGTCGACTACGCAAAAATCAAAATTATTTTTGACCTTAAACCTCCAGTTAATCCAAAACAAGTGCGGATCCTGTTGTGTCATACTGAATATTATAGGAAGTTCATCAGACATTACTCCAATATGACTTACCCTCTCGAAGAATTGTTAAAATATGATCAAGTTTACAGGTGGATGGAGGAGTGAGACACCTCATTTAACACATTAAAAAGAAAAATGGTCGAAGCAACCATCCTCCAATTTCCAAATTGGTCAAAAAAATTTCATGTGCACATTGATGCGTCTGGAATAGCAGTCGGCGCCATTCTAACACAACCTGGAGAAGATGGAATAGATTACCCTAATGCATTCAGCAGTCGGAAGCTGAATAAAGCTGAAAGAAATTACTCCATGACTGAAAGAGAAGCATTAGGTATGGTATTTGCACTGCATAAATACCATCATTATTTATTGGCTAACCCCTTTGTATTTTATACAGATCATCAAGCGTTAAAATACTTAGTCAATAAACCATTGCATCATGGGAGGTTGTGTTGTTGGATTCTACTGTTTCAAGAATTTGAATTTGAAGTAATAATTCAACCCGGAAAGGCTAACGTCGGACCAAACCACATGTCGAGAGTCTAAATAGGAGAAGAATCGACAGGAATTGAAGAAGATTTACCGGATGCACACATGTTTCATATTGAAGCAGTCCCTTCAGAACTTGCGAAAATCGCACAATTCCTCAAGGATGGACAGGCACCTAAAGAAATGACTGAGAAAAAGAGGAAGATATTGGCTATGAAAGCAGCTCCCTACACTTTGATCAATGGATTCCTCTATAAACTTGGCTTGGATGATATATTACGTCGATGTGTACTTGAGCATGAACAACAGAATATTCTTGAAGAAGCTCGTTCTGGACCAGCAGGAGGGCACTATCATGCCGACATAACAGCCATAAAAATTCTGCAAGCCGGACTATGGTGGCCGACAGTTCATAAATACTGTCGAGAATTTGTATCTAACTGTGATAGATGTCAGCGTATGGGTCGACCACTCCCAAGAATAGAAATGCCACTGGTCCCAATTAACCCTAGCTGAACGTTTGAAATTTGAGCTATCGATTTTATTGGACCATTTCCAGTAGTGGGGAGGAGAACAGGTGTTGGATATCTTATCACTGTTGTCGAATATGTTACCACGTGGGAAGAAGCAGAGCCGGTCGAAACATGTTCAAGCGAAGTTGCCACCAAGTTTATTTATGAAAATATCATAACACATTTTGGATGCCCCTTAACATTAATAAGTGACCAAGGTAGACATTTTGTATGCAAAACTATTGAAGCATTGACTAAGGAATTTGCAGTTGATCATAGAATAAGCACAGCATACCAACCTCAGTCGAATGGCGTCGTAGAGTCGTTTAATAAAACACTTACAAGAGGACTGACAAAAACATGCAACAAAGAGAAAGACGACTGGGATGACAAAGTACCTGCTATTCTTTGGGCATATAGAACAGTATACAAAAGAACAACAGGTCAGACACCTTTCTCACTTGTCTATGGACAAGAAGCAATCGTCCCATTGCATTTTCGACGATAAGCACCGACCATTGCAGCAATATTGCACATTGATGTCGAAGATGCTCAACAAGAACGGCTATTACAACCGTCGAAGCAGGATGAAAGTCGACAGATGGCGGTAGAACATCAACAAGTCCAAGAACAACAACAAAAAGCGTGGCAGGGCAGAAATATCAAACAAAAGAATCTATCAGTTGGAGATTTGGCACTCCTCTATAATGGCTAAGTAAAAGGGAAATTGAAGAAGTTGCATACATAATGGATGGGACATTATATTGTCGAAACATTAAATCCCAACGGATCAGTCTGACTGAAAATGTTACAAGAAAATGTTTTCAAGAAAGCGGTAAATGGCGCCCGACTTAAACGGTACAAGTCGTGAATATTCAAAAAAAAAAATGGTTAGAAGTACCTGAATGAGAGTACAGTTATAAGCAATCAAGAAAACAACAAAGCATGACAGAAGCAAAATGACGAGAGATTGGCAGAATAAGGATGGAAAGAGCAAAGAGAAAAGTCTGGCGCATAACCGTCGATATTACAGACATCGACAAGAACGTCGACGAGTTGCAGAGGAAAATCGGGAACGACGGAAACAATGGAACTCGGACCGACCAAACTCATCTAGAGAAGGCCGTTGACATAACACATCAAACGAGGTATCAGGGCATCATGATGACAAAGAAATAAAGGATAAAGATACCCGCGACACCAGAAGTAATGCACCTGACAGGGTGCCTATATCATGTCATCCCAATTTAATACATCCATCAAACCAACCATTAATACAGGCCTCTACATCCCATTCACCCATGTCGAGCATCTCCACCATAAATCCATAACTCGAGGATTCTTGGGCACTCTTTTGCCAAGAACTAGAACTCGAAGATACAGAGCTCCCCGACCCTGCAAAAGCATCTTTCTCAATTCTGAACCCTGAATCCGCCATGGCTCCAAGGAAAACCTTAACAGCAACTAGGGCCATCACCACGACAATAAGAGAGATGGAAAAGAACAATCACCATTGGAAACCAGACTCCAAATGATTCGGAATGCAAAAGCATTAGAACCCACTTGGAAGAGAGCGTGGAAGGACATTGAAGATTGGGGGAAAGAATCAGATGGTCGTTGAAGGGAGGAAGCTCAGCGACTACAGACAACCACTATTTTGCAGTATATGAAGGCCTCATTACTAGACAGCTTTGGAGGACTTAAAGAAATCATCACACAATTCATTGTTAGCAGGTATCACAATGGCAAGCTCTATTTCGATGTTCCATTCAACATTAATGGAGCACTTATCAATAAAATAACCAAGTTGTCGCATAAGGGAGACGTTGTATCGACAAGTTCAGGAGCGGACTTGGTCGAGAAATTTGTCGATACCCCTGCTGGAAAGGACTCACGAGGCATAGCCGTGAGTCAAATTGTCTATGGTAACTATAAAACTGTTGTAAAGATTGTGTCACATGCACTTTCATGGACAGGAAGGGGATCAGATTTGAAGATCGACATGTTGGAAGCCATCAAGAATATGGCTATGTGCGGAAAATTTTACAAGTGGGCCGACTTCTTGGCCGACATTATCAAGTACACATGCCATAAGTGTCAAGACGAAGGGACCAACATCTGTTACCCGTCTGTACTTATCTAGATTGCTATGACCCATATTTGGCCGAAAGGTAACAAAGATTTCTCCCAAGAACAAATTGTCCTCATGGAAAATTTATGTTGTTTCGCTCCAGGAGCAAGCCGACATGGTCCATCAACAGTTAAAATTTGGCTAGAAGCATGGTTTATAGATCTCAAAACAATAGCGACAAGATGGAGAGTACCACAGAATGTTCGGCGATGTATACCCCCGACAACACACATCCAACTCTCTTTGGATGATACAGCGGTTTGGTATAGGGAAGGAGCAGCAGGTCAGGCTAAATGCCTCGACTATTACCCATTAGTGAATGAAATCTTCACGGAATTGAGTCGACAATCCAATGAAGTATTGGTTATTCCGCCCCAAGCATGAAAAGTCGACTTCTCTTATGTCGAGCCATTGACATATGCTGAGCAAGAAGAAGCATATGAAATCCGGTTATACATGAACACCTTCACTTATTAGCCTGAACCGGTACCTAACCCCAAGGTACTAGCACTTACAATGACTCCACACAAAGAATCAGCAGAAGCCATGGAGCAGTCGAACAGCAGTACAGAGTCTGAAAACCCAGAGCATCTTTTGACGGATGACAATATACAAAAGGTAGCAGCTGAACTGCTTAGATCCTGATAGAATAAGGTGGTACCGACTCAATGGAAAGGAAAAATAAAGGTAACCGCTCAAGAACCGACGGAAGAATATGATATTGAATTGTATGACACTGCCACCCAGATTCTCGAAGATGCAGCTAAGAATAAGTTACCTGTCGAAGACCAATTCAGAAAATATTTGGAAACAGATAAGTACTCAACATTCAGAATTATTGTTAAGAAACCAAAAATTCTAGTTAAACCCCATGTCGACCTAACCGATCTTACCCCCCCCTTCTTCCCCGACCGCAATAAAAGAAGAAAGTACCCCCTTAGCATTACCTTCTCCTACTAACCCATCAGATGCTATGTTGATTCATTTTATCGCAAATCTCCTAGTGTTATTCCCTAACTGGCGGGAGATGGTCATTCAACAACCAGTATTTGCAACCACGGCTGACACCCCACATAATTTCGCTCCCTCCGACACTATTCAAATAGACAATTTACCTTTACCATTGACAGTACTAGAACTTATCGGTCATAAAAAGATCCACCATGTCAGAAACCCTGACCCATTAGGTCTAATTTATTCCCAACAAACAACTGTCTATACCCCTCTTCTAGTCACATCATTACCACAACAAGTGAGTCCACCTCGGCCTGCAGTCATTCATAGTGAAAAGTTTCCCCAAGTCATCATTCCCCATGTCGAGTCTGCAGTTCAAGAGATTCAGTCAAGTCTAGTCGGTCTAGATCCGTTCAACAATACCACTTCATTGAGTCCACTTTTGACATCAGTCGACCCGCCATCATTCCTGACAAGTCAATCAAGTCTCCCTATCGACGAATCCAAGTCTAGTCCATTAATACAACAACAAAATACATAAGCAACAACGACAGCAGCAGTTGAAGCCTCCTCAGCTCAAGTCAAGGAACTAGCTGCAACTCAAGATATTGCAGCCAACACAATAGAACCAGAACAAACCAGTATCCAATACACTATTACAAGAAATGTTGATACACCGAGCATACCAGCCAATATTCTACTAAGTGTTGGAACTGTTGAACATGAAACTCCAGTTACTATAGAAGCAGTACCAAATATACAAGTCCAAGTAGAACAAGTTGTTTCTAGCACGCAAGAAGCCAGTGACATTCATCCAACAACAGCCGACAAAGACAAGGGACTAGAATAGCAGATCATAAGTAAAGAAAAAGAAAAGGAAAAAGAGAAGAGTATCTGGAAGAAACACAAAGAAAAGAAGCATAAAGAAAGAGAACTTCAGCAGCAATTACAAAGGCAGCAAATGTAGAAAATTCTAGAAGAAAACCCTCTCTCATTTTATTTGGACTAGCTTGGAGCTACTGCTACTTATCAGCCACAGTTGGCATCGCAAGAAGAGCTTGATTTACTTGAAGATGCAGTTTTAAGAGCACAAATATGCCGTCGACAGGAAACAAAAGACCAGTTACTCCATCTACAGGAAGAAAGGACTACATTTCTTGCTAAGTGTGAAGACTTAGCTCAGCAAGTCCTCCCACATTCTTCAAGTCCCAACACAACATCCCCTCTCGATAGAGCATACCAGCTATTTGAATCTGTCATGTCGATGTTACAATCCGATCTTCTCAAGAAACAATAGGATCGGGTTGTCTAAGTCTCTTCTCTCATGACAAATCAATTTACAGCCTTCACAACAGCTCTCAATTTACTCAAGCAGTACGATATTCAAGCCGAAAAACTTACTGAAGTCTTGCACAACTAGTATGTACATTATGGCGAAGTCTAGAAAGAATTGCAAAAGACAACGACATTGCTAGGCACACTTCACCGACAGCGTTTTATTGTAGAAGAGGCACTTATTGAAAGACTAGATAATCAGATCGTCATGGAAAATAAAAAAAATTGGACAAATTAGAAAAATAGGAAACACAGTGGATATCTCAAGCACGTTGCAGCCTCAATAAACTTGAAGAAATTCATCCCTGACTTCGACACTTACTTGTTGTTTCCCAAGAAACAATCACTAAATTTGGCCCCAAAATGATCCACTTATAGGCTATATCCACTCACGACAAGATGGAAAACTTGTCGAAGCTCACGACATTGACTGTCGACATTCAAAATTTGTTGCGCCTGGGAAGAGTTCCAACACCATCTCTATGTTTCTACCAAATTTATTCTTGAAGTCTTCCTACAAACATCTGATGTTGCCAGCTCCAACTTACCTTCATCATAACCATCTTAATGATTAATTTTGTAATTTTGATCTCTCCATTTCTTCGGGACCAAGAAATATTTTGAGGTGGGGGAGATGTTGGAGGGGCCTAGGTCAGCCTATCGACTAGGCCCTCCGCCCGACCACTATGAAGCATATGTCAATAGGTCGCGTCAACTAGTATAGGACAGGTCAGTCAGTTAGACCGACAGACGGTTATGTAACTGCACTGTAAGACATATATATATAGGCTGTTGAGCCGATGTACTAGTTAGATTGGTTCTATGATTGTATTCTGCTCTTGTTGGTTAATATAAAGGCTTATGTTCTCTCTATATGTCTCGTCTCTTATATCTGTATCATTGTGTATGCTTTCTTATAACATGTGATGTATCTATGGTAACCACATGAACCTTGGGACTACAACAACACTCAAGTAGCTAATTGAATGAATGAAGATCAATTATCGTACCTAACTGCTCAGTCAAACTCAACTCATTGCTAAATCCAATCTAAATTATCCATCTAAGAACTTCAAAGGACTTCTACTTTCCTACAACATCAATCCAGCAGTAACTGATCTAAGAATAAATGAACTAGACTTTCTTTTGCAAGAAGTTAAATCCTAAAGATATCATACTACAATAACTCAAACCATAACCTACCTAATTCAATAATTTCTAAGAAAGATAAATAGAAGAAATGAACCAGAACTAAGCTTGAACCATAATCTGACTAATTAGGCATGAAATATAAATAACAGAAAGAAATCAGAGTTGAGCTTGACTGTAATAGAGAATTAACACACTTGCATCAAACAGAAAACTACTCTATACAATCGACTATCACACCACACTATTGCAGCACACCAAAAGAAAATGAAATCATTAACAACTACTGTTGCAGCACACCGTAAATATGCCTACTGTAATTCCACACCAAAATAACAGAAACGAAACTAAAACATCTACTTAACTCAATGATTTATGTGAGAAGGTGGGCCCTGGCCTTCTAACAGAGATGTCGTGGAAACTAACACAAATTAGGACACAGGAATATAAAGAATTGTTGATCCTTGTATTAAAATGGTAGAACTGGTCACAGTTACAGTACTGTCTATTACAACTCTTACAATCAAATGCCAATTAACCAACCCCAGGCTCAGAACGTATTCTTATATTTATATGCAGGTGACATAATTTTGTCCCACTAATATCGGGCATCCATGAAGATCTATGATATTTAGGCTTCTGAATTGAAATAGAAACAATTACAGCCGTGAATATAATTAAATGAAGTTGTTCGCGTTCAGGCCTGCGCTGTTACTCTGAGTTGTTTATAGACCAAATAGATTCCAACTGATTAGAAGAGAAGATGATTGGATGTCTTAGCGTGACCCAGTCGCAGCTGGCCTCGTGGAAGGATGCTCGAGATGTCACATCAATATACAAAACCATATCCAGGAAGGGACAGCTGGCACCATGTATTCCTTTCCTTCATAACTTCAGGAGCTGCTACACCTATGTTCTTTCAAGGATCTGAACTATCTTTATCAAATCAAAAGATAAATTTCATAACCATAAACAATATTAGGCATTAATAAGGTAAATCAATAATGGATTATACCTGTTAAGATCCATGCTTGACTTGGGAAGATATCTTCCTGGGTTATGGAAAAGTAAGGCAAAACAAAAGAAAAAGGTGTTGATAAGTATAGGAAAAAAGGGGTTATTTTGGGACCCAACAGTATTGATAAACAGGCAATGAGCAACCACATTTTCTTCAGTTGGAGGATCCTTTGCATTATCAACTAATAATTGTTGAATACAATGATGAAAATTCTCAATTAGCATATTGTGCTTTAAAAGCTCACCATTAAGCCTGATATTTCCCAGACTAAGCTTTGTTATCCTTTCCTTGTCGCAGTGTTTGGCTTCTTGATTTGGGGCTGTCATGTTTTTATTTCAACAGGCAGTTTAATTGAACCTTCAAAGGTTGCTTGGAAAGTGCGAAGAATAATTTCTCTTTGGCTTAAACTCTTTGGGTTCCTTGACTGTGAGTGATGGACTCCAGTTTTAATGCTAGCTATTCACAATGGGAGAAAATTTACTAGGGGGATAAGACACATGGTTTCCATGAAATTGCAATGCAACTTTTAGTGGTACACTTGTACTAATTTCCAAATGAGGCGTACAAAAATGGTTGAATTGGTAGTGAGACATATACAAAAAGGTTCTTCAACAGGTGCTTCGGTTCAAATGTAATTGGTGTTTAATTTCTCTTATTCTTAAACTAATCTGTAAACTACAAGAGATTAATATTTTAAGTCATGTTATTATATATATGATATTTTACTTGATAAATGCAACAACCTTAAATAATAATAACTTGTGCATAAAAGCGAGCCCCAGTTAGAAAGCGCTCGATCCACTATCTCTATACATGTGAAAACCTTTTAAAGCCCTTAAAAAATAGTTCCATGGTAGAGGGCACTCGACGTTAAATGAAACTCCAAAGAACAAACCTATGATCATTGACCCATAAACCAAAGCCAACTCGATTTATTTATGCTCAATGCCACATTAACGAATCAATCCTTTTGGCCAAACCAAACCAATTTTGTCTTTGTGGTAAGGGAGACTAATACAAGAGTCTTTCCATCCAGCTTAATTTCTTTCCCAAATATACTATCTTACTTCACCATCGTGAGATAGGGGCTTCACAACAACATAATGACCATGAAGTTATACAATTACGTCTCAAAGTGAATTCCATTCCAAGTGGAATCCATCAAATAAAAGTATGGCCCAAAAATTATTTAATTTTACAATGATTTATTTTCCGTGACCAAGTTCCTAATTTGCAAGAAGCACATCAGGGTGACAACCATGGTATTTATAAACTCATAAATCATGACGGTGACCACATCATCGCGATCATCAGAAACTGGAACTATTCATTCTTTACACTCTTGATATCGTCATCCTGGAACATCTCTCCTACATATTTTAACTACAACTTGACCTTCAGGTTAAGCACGTCTTGCCCTTCTTCTTGACTCATCTACCCCCAACTACATTTCACCCTTGAAAAAGTGAATTGCATCATTAGCCCTCATACATGTGATAGATGTATTGCATCATGATGATTTTATTTGTCATTGTTACATGTTTTCTCTTCTTTCAAGCGGAGTAACCAATTTTGTCATTTAAATTGTTTTATCCTTATAAGTTATTAAAAATTGGATTTCCATGAACTAAATATAAAGCAATTCATGTGCTCACCATGATGTTTTTAATTTCTCTTAGCTGCAAGAAGTAATGTAAGTGAAAACTCAAGAAGTTTCTAGTCCTTGACTCTTTTTTTATCACCTCCACTATTTACACTCTTGGAAGAGCTTACTGCTTGCATTGCATTTTTTGAGCAAGGGAGAATGCACACTTGAGATTGGGTAAGCTATCCAAATATATTGCATTTAAATTATGCAAATCTCAATTGCAATTACAGTTAATAACTCTTATGATGTGAAAATCCTCGCAGCAGATCTAAGAGATGATGTATAGCTCACAAGAGAATAATTATGATTAAGAAAGAAAATAGAAGAAGAGTGGTAAATGCAGTATAATGAGAAACAGAATAATAATACAGTAGAACTCAGATAGAAGCAAAAATACTTCACACACACTAATTAATTAATCACAATATGGACAAATAAATAGTACAATGCATGAGGATTCGAATGCCTAAAGTGGCGATTCGAATTAGCCTTCATGGAGTGATCAAAAGATCACTGGAGTGTCATCGGAGCACAACTAGTAGTCTATCTCATCATCAGTGGAGTCATCAATGCTCAAGTAACTGTCAACCATCAGTCAAACTGAGTCTAACTGAGTGTGGTAGGTGTAATTGAGTGTAACTAGAACTAACTGAATGAAGGAGGCTCAGTGGAGGGTGCATGAGGAGATAACTGAAGTCAGAATGGGTAGTCAAGTCTCACTGGAGGTCCATCAGAGTGATACAGTCAGTTGAGAGTCATTCTAGCGTTAAATCAAGGAAATAACTGAAGATAACTGAATGGTATGTAAGGAAGGGCGCCTTTCTCAACTGGTAGATGAAAGGAGGGTGCACTAAGCTCTAGGAGGGATGAAACTAAGTGGAAGGAAGCTCCTGGGGATATCTAACTAAGGTCTAGGTGCTGGGATTGATGAATGGGATGTATGCAAATGCATGCAAACCCTAAATAATGCATGCAAACCCTAAAAGTGCATGCATGACTAAAAATGCAAATAATGAAAATGCTGCTAGGACTAGGATGGAGTATAGGAATATCTTAACACTCCCCCTTAATCCATCCTGGGCACTGGTAACTAAGACCAAAGTTCACCCAATACAAATGAATAATAACAGTCAATAAACCGCTGAAATGAGGAAAACCTCATGGGAAAAATACCCCCCCTCAAAATAGACTGTAAGGCACACACAAAAATAAATGCTCCAAACTCAAGCAGGTGTGATGCTTGGTCATATGTCTGGAGGTATCTTCTTCTTGGTAAGAAGTGGATCATGCTCAGAAATCATGTGCTTGTACTTGCTCTTCAAATCGAATGTGATGAGAACAAATCCAAAAGTATGAGGATGATCCTTGAACCTGTGATTCGAATCAACTGAGGTAGGTTCAAATCTATGAATGTGAAGATAGTCTTTTGTCTTCTCCTTCGAACCATCATGGGTGTATTGGAGAAAACTCACTATGGCTTGGGAATACCACAATAGACAAATGACTACCATAAATCTACTCAATTCTCAAAGCAATGCTATTATAAATGACAATGTTAAGATAATGGAGAAATGTAACCAACCTCGATCCAATGTTTGATGTAGATCCCCGTTGGAGCTTTCAATCCACGCACTTGTAAATCTGCAAATTAGTCTTGACAGTCGATAGCCAACAAGTACATATAATATATAAATGGCATTAACATTATCAATAACAATGGTCCATAATAGCATAAGCAAATGTAACCCAATGTATAATAAACAACATTCACACCATGAATGGACGAGAATATGAGTATTTCTATTAATGAACAAGAAGAAGTACAAAGTGATACGACCTCTTGCCGACAACCAATTTGAACCAAGATCTAGATCAATCCACTTATGCCTCCACCACTTCAATCCTCCATGAATGGCAAACTCAAACTAGAGAGGAGTTTGGAAGGTGAACATAAATGGTTCACAACTACAAGGATCAATGAGTGTAGACTCAAGATAGGGAAAAAAATCCACTAGAGTGCCCTTACTATTCTCTTCTTCCTCCCGTCCATAAGCCATATGTTCTCAATATATAGTCCTCTCGAAGGTAGGTGAAAGGACACATCAAGGTGTTACTTGGGCAGATGGAGAGCCAAAGGTCACCCAATGACCGCTTTTTGGGAGTAAAAAGTGATAAAATAGTGGTTTTTACCATTTTACTTGATACCCGCGGGCTATAGTGATGCAACTCGCGGGTACACATGCTATAGTGATGCAACATGTGGGTAGGAACAAAAATAGGGAAAACTGGTATCACTGAAGGATAAAAATGGATCTAAGTCACTAAAATGGATCCTACAGGCCAAAGAATGTTGATGCTCACAAGGTGGAAGATTTCTGTGTAACAGATGCCCCCTAATGTGTGAGGTCAGAGACTGAAATGTGCTACGATGGCTGAAATACATTATAAAACTCAAAACTGGGGTGATGGAGACACGAATGGAAAGAACGGTTCACTCGTCATAATACAATAATATATCTTTATACATGTCGATATAGTACAACAATCTGATACAATGGCCATGAATAGGCAATACATAAGTAAATACATGTCATAAGTAATCATAGCCATGATCCCTCTACAGTAAGATATGGTCTTTTGTTGAAAAGAAGACAACTGGTGCAAAACTAGAGGTACAAACTACTGAAATCTGAGAGGTGATATCTCAGATGTAAATTCAAAGTCATATGTAGCATACTGAATGCCACAATCGCCTAGGGTCTTCTACACAAGTCTTCGACGGTGCAAGTCCCATCAAGTGAATAAAGGAGTTGGGGTCGAACCTGATGAGACATCGTCTGATTACCGGTCAATGATGTATACCGTTAACAGACGCGAGATGACCCACCAATAATGAAAATGGGCATCAAGGCACAGAGCACAATCATCAGAGTGTGAATAAATGGGTTGAATTCGAACACTAGGATGAATCCATCGATCAGGGGACATTGATGTATTCCCAAAACTGTCGATGGCGAGAGAACCTGCCACTAATGACTGCAAGCCTCAAGGTACTCAACCAAACTCTAAGCCTCAAGTCCCGGAATAAATGAGTTGAAGTCGACGGAACGATACTCGCTGGAAGGAGGGCATTAAGGCATCCCCCATCAACCAACACGAGGTACTAGCAATGCTGAAAGATTTGGAAGATCTTAGGTGAAACGGACTGACTCAATAAGGATGGCCGGCATGCAATAGTCAAGAGATCTGAGCAGTGGCCGACACTGGTTTCAGGACTTCCTTTGAACAAGAGCATGAGCAGATGGATAGACTCAGGCAGCATAGACTTGACATAAACTATGCAATGCAAGAGGCATTACAAAGGGCTCCATAATGACTGGAAGCTTAACCAATCAGTGGAGAAAACTGAGAAACAAGTACAGCTCCTAAGGCCCAACTATAGTCCCGATTGATAATGTACGGAGTGGAATGAATGCTCTATTCAAAGGTGACACAACAGCTGCCAACAAGAAAAAGTGACCATAATCCCGTCCGACTTTTTGGAATATTAGATTTTTTTTGGTCTTTTTCATATTTGGGAAAAGCTTGAAAAAGAATAAAATTGCTTATAGTACAACAGGTGAGGGAACGAGTGTCAAATAGCTAGCAGACTAGTCCCAAGCAGTGGAACATACCTATGCTTAATGCAAGGAAGTGCGTGCAGGATGTGGACACTCGGGGGTGTGTTCCCTCAGGGTAAAAGGGTCATCAAATTGTGGAGGGCAAATATATAAGCTCTGCAGGGCTCTATAGGGAAAAGTCCTCAGGCACCAGGCTATCAATTGAGTAAGCGGGAGCCGGCACAAGGCTCAAGCGGCAAGCAGGATGATGCAATGCAATCACAACATGATATAACTAAGGGGAGTCCTTTTTCGTAAAGTTAGTCTCCTCACCCGAAAAAGTGTAAAACAATGAGAGAAGAACTCTTCTAGTCACATATGACTAGAGTATACCTTTTTCGTAATTAATCCACAAAGGTCCGGAAAATGGGTAAACTTATACCTAAGTGGATGTCGCTTCAAATCCTTTAACGAGCCTGAAATAACAAGTATACTTGGCAATCTTGTTTGATTTTGAAAAATTCTAACAAGGGCTTAAAAAAGACTTTATAAAAATCTTTTCCGTAAAGGTTTAACGAGCCTGGAAAAGTAAACTTGTGACCTCCTTACTGTTTTTAACGAGCTCAAAGGAGATATGGAAGAATTCTCGTAATGAGAGCAAACGAGTGTCAGGGACATGTGAGACTAGTTCCAAGCGCATGGATCAAAGCTATGCATAATGCAAGGAACATGAGCAAGATAAAGACACTAAAGGGGTGTTTGCAAATTCGGATAGTAATAGGTTCAAATGCATCATAACAATAGGGAGGACTAAACCTATATGCAAGGTTCTGAATATTCCTACCATGGCCGAAGAAAATGTCGAAAAGGCCCAGTAAACAAGTATAATTCTAGCTAAGAATCTTGTCTCCAAGAAACATAAGTACCAAGATCATCTCTACAACGTATGTAAAGAAAAATCTGATACAAGTCACTGTGGTAGAAAAATTTTCAACTTCACTATTGTTAACCTCAGACATAACGCAGGTATAGCTAACCACTGAAGGTGCCATAGTACCAATACCTGAGGGATCAAAATGATCATCTTCAAAATGAAGAGCAAAGCTGAAGGATGTGAAGGAATCTGCAGTGGCAAATTCATCATCATAGGAGTTGGAAATTCTAGAAGTAGAATCAAACTCATCAGGATCACCGATTTGCGGATCCATAGGAGAGTCTAAAGACTCGTCACTAGGGAAATAAGACTTTAATGTCAAACCAAGGCTAGACAAAACTATGACTGGATCAAAATGTATGGCAGACTGTATTCTAGACTTATCTTGTTCAATAAGATCAAGGGTAGGAGGGGAATGAGATCTATGATAAAGATCCCCCCACGACTTGTCATCACCACCCATGGCCTCAATAAAAACTTCATTTGAAGGTAAAATAACATCGAGGAAACCATGTGAACAAGATAGGTCGACTGCACACGTGGGCAACATAACGGGATCTTCCTCTACTGTCCATGAAGAAGAGAGATCTGAATCTGTAATGGTTTGTTGGATATGATCGTAAGTGAGCTCCACTACAGATAAAGGCATAGACATCCCGACATGCGTAATGTCTCTAGACGTGGAACTCATGGATGGTAAAATCCACAGATCATTTGAATAGGAGGTCCGGAATAACATATTATTCAAAGGAGGAGACGCATTGTCGGTAATGGTTCCAATAAAATTCACAGGCATAGAATGGTTAAAAGTTACCATCGATGAGGGGTACATTCCAACACC
This sequence comes from Larix kaempferi, assembly GCA_027924585.1. Classification (NCBI taxonomy): domain Eukaryota; kingdom Viridiplantae; phylum Streptophyta; class Pinopsida; order Pinales; family Pinaceae; genus Larix; species Larix kaempferi. Next base: position 1,417,213 of record BSBM01000594.1, on the reverse strand, counting down.
TATGTTCCCAATTGCCGGCTCAGAATTAGAAACTTGCAGGACTACAGATCCCGTGGATGCTGTGGAAGGAGTGCCAACATAATCCAGCTAATCGATCGTCACAATCTTGCCTTCATGGGGAAAGCAGATAACTCTAAATACAGTAGACGCGACATCCTTCATAGCGTACATCCAGTTCCGACCCAGTAAAAGGTTGTAGTCGATGGGTGCATCAACCACTTCGACTTCAATAGGCATGGACTTACCTCCCAAGGAGACAACAAGGGAAGGGATAATTCCATGCGGCGTAAAAGACCTACCGTCGAATGCAGTGAGTTTAGTTCTAAACGCGAGTAGAGGAGGAGAGCCAAGAGCTTTCCAACAATTCAACGACATTACTGACGCGGAAGCACCTTCATCAACCATAGTACATTTGATGAATCTCTTAAGGCAAACCACCTGGATTTGAAAATCCATGTGGTAAGGCAAGCGAGGTTGGACATCAATAGTGTCGAACTTGATAACACTAGGACTTCCCCCATCCTGAACTCCTAACGCACTCAAAAGGGCATGCTTCTGAGAAGGACAGGCTTGCAAAACCTCAAGAGCCGACATGGCACACAAATTTTGGCCCAAATCTTCTACGATGGAGTAGTTCTGGGAGGCTCGAGCATTAGGATTATGCGTAGAGCGCTTGAGAACACCTTTCGATATCCATGGCATAATGGAAGGTTTCTCAATATGCAAGGAATTGTCAGGAGGAGGGGGAGGCTCATTCCCCAAATTCGGTTGTGGTGCACCATCATCACGTTTATGAGTAGCAACACAAACCTCTAACTGAACCATATTCACACATCCATAACCACTAGTATTGGAAGAAGATGTTGTAATTTCATTAGTACCATAACCAGTGGTGGGAGCAGGCGAAGCCATATTTTGATGATGAGGAAGGGGATCCTTCAACACAGTTGGGCTCTGTGCCAAATGCTTCGATGCTTCTTCAATTCGAGGACATAAGTGACTAAGATGATCCTCCCCACTAAGCTTGCAAGGGAATTTCACCTTACGCCTAGGTTTACGATCCTCGCTAGCATTACCGACTTCCTGAGGAGGGTTGGCATTCTCTTTACAAGGAGTATTACGATTGCTATTATTATTACTTCCATTGTTTCCACCCCTACGATTATTTCTCCCCTTTTTCTTACCACCAGGTTGTTGGTTACCCGACAGTTTCATTGATTGCACATTGTGTACATCAGACGACAGAGTGGAAGTGGACAAGGTGTGAACCTATCCGGGAGAAGACTGGTTTAGCAACAAATTTTGTATTTGATTAGCTACCAAGTCTACAGGGTGAGTGCATGCGGACCCTACGATGCCATCGGCATGTGGTCCAGGAACTGACGTAGGCTCATGTCTTGTTCTCAATGCATCAGGAATAATGTCATACAAAATGCCAGACTGAGAATAAAGTAGATCTAACTACTGGACTTTCAAGATAGCTTGTTCCTCAATCACAATGCCGGACATCGAAACATCCTTAGCAATGTATGGGAGTAAAGACTTAAGGAACCATTCCAACAGCAACTCTGGAGGAATGTTGGCTTTCACTAATCTCTTTCGTCGATGCCACTCTTGAACGTGGTCAGAAATATGTGTGGCCTTATTCTGATGGAAGGTGGAAAACAACTCAGTACCAGTATCATAATGAACCAGTAACTGGAAATGGTCTAAGAAAACCAAAGAAATCTCGTTGAATCCCCTATAGGTGTTTCCAGGCAACTCCACATACCACTTCGCGGCTGCCCCCATGAGGGTGCGTTGAAATAGGCGTAATCGAATGGAATCATGATTCAAAGAGTTGGAGGAGCACCAAAGGTGAAACGTTGTGACATGATATCCCGGGTCCTCACCACCTTTCCCTTCAAACTTCAGAATGTCGGAAGGGAGCTTGGTTGGGACCGGAGGCCAAGTAGGGTTGTGACACCGGATCATTTGTGAGCTTTGAAAGATCTGGGAGATTCAAGCATGCAAGGAACAGGAGCTGAGGTTGGAAAGCTTGATTGTAATCTCCCATAAAAGGTTGGTTAAACGGAACTGTGTTATAAGATGGACCAAAAGCTTGACCATGAGGATTAAACTGCTGATACTGAGGACCTGACGGCCCATAATCTTTCCCATGGCCATAAGATTGATAACCTCCCCCTGGCTGACCCATTTGAGAGTAAGCAGGTATATGCGCGTTTTGAGTACCATATTGGGGTGGTGGGTGATACTGGGGGCCAGCACCGACTGTGTTGTAGTAAGGGTTGCCACCATAATTATGGGGCATGTATGTACTATTCATAGCGGGAACCGTGTTGTATTGACCGTAGTGGTATGGTATGTTCCCACCCCCAACATTAGGATTAGCTTGAGCAGTCGTGTGGTGACCAGAAGCATGAGAAGCATTCCCAGGTCCAATATGGGTGTGACCAGTAGCAGGGTTGGTGGCGTGATGTCCATGTGGATAGGAAATATTCCCACCCCCTACATTAGCATTACTAGTGGTGGCGGTGGATGCAAAAGTATGTGGTATGTGTCCACCCCCGTGGTTGGGAGGAATGGTATCATGTGCAAAAGTAGTCCTAGGTTGACGAGTAGCGATGCGTGTATTAGGTTCTAGATGGCGAGTCGTATTCCAAACAGCATTCTGGCTAGGTTGTGTATTCCTAGGAGGTGGTTGTGCTCCAACATAAGCATTGTTAGGAATCTGACCAGTCCCCATACTATGTGAGTGGGTGGACAACGTAGTCCCCCCAACGAGGGTAGTGCCCCTAGTGGGTATAGTATGGCTAACAATTTGACTAGTGCCAACGTGAGTACCAACCATAGTGGAAGGTTCGACAGTATTGTGACTAGGCATACCAAAAGAGAGTGCAGTGGGTTTGATCATAGGGCCGGAATCATCATGAGTCCCAGGCCTCCCGTATCTAAAATAGCATGGAAACGAAGGAACGAAAGGCTCGTCCTGTTCTACATCCTCGGGTAGGTCGGGCATCTCGTAAAGATAATTATCCAGATTCGAAGGATCAAACGAATCTCGGTCAAGTGGATTAGGCCAAATAGAACTAGGTTGAGTCTCAGGTGGATCACCTCCCTAATCCTCATGACGAGTCTGGGGATCGGAAGTATGTTCAACTCTGCCCGAAGGAGTAGAAGGGTCTTGCCCGATATCGGGATGTGCAGTCATGTAGTCTTCAACGTAAGTCACGTATGAATCTGAAGACTCAGAGGGAGCCCTCCGGCGTCCTCTAGCAATACATTGTGTAACCAAAGCTAGCTTTAAACTAGCCAACCGACGGGACCGGCGGAGAGTAGGGCTCCGCGCCACGTTCTCTCCGGAGAGAGACACAGTGTCTCCTAAAGGCTAACTATCGATCAAAAAATAGTAAATCAAAAGCACACACCTAGAGAAACTACACCCAAGAGCAGACAAACAGAGTGGCTAAATGAGCTTCCGACACTAGAGCCGGTATGTCTCTCCTAGGAGAGGCTTGAGACTCCCAAACTATAGCCAGAGGTAACAAAATTAGTTATAGAGACACCCAGGCTTCATTGTGTCGACAGGGTCAAGTCCACTACACGAACACAATTGTGCTGTACAATCCCTATTGGACTCAGGACACAAACAGCATAACCACTGCAAGTAATCTGTGCGGTACCTAGGTAAGGAAACTATGTTCACCGCAATATAACCAATGCTCAGGGGGAAAGTCGCAGGTGGCACCCGTCGTATGGGCAGGGTAACTAATCCCGAAGCACAAGACGATAAACCTCTGGTACCCCCAGATACGAACAAATCCTAGATATATCTCCCACGTTTAGCCGATATCAGTGGGATATCTCCTCAACCAACCTCGCGTGAACTCGTGCTTAACTCTGGATTGAGTAGAGCTTCCTAAGAACAGCGATCTATACCATGGATTCCTCCACTCCCTGGTCAGACACCTAATGTTTCTTCTAGTAGTCTTGGATTGTTAACTCACAATGATCTCTTCCAAGACTCTAAACCTATGCTAGTTGGTGTACCCTATAAAATAAAATCAGTCTAATCAATTTTAATGATTAAGCGTTAATTTTAGTGGCTGTGATTACTCAATGGATATGGTCGTGAAACTAGTGATGTGTAGACTCAATAGTATGCAAAATCGTCCAATCCTAGACTCATCTATCCAATAAAACAATGTCACTAATATGCAAAATCAACCAACAATTCCGAAATAAAGATGCAATCTTTTATCTTTTCGATGCACAAGAAGAACCTAAGATGAAGGCAACAAGCACTCAATGCAAGATGCAGTACATGAAAGTAAAATATTTTGTATTTTCGCTTATAAATGAGAAGGAAAATGCAAAAAACTAAATGAATATTTTTGTATTTTTTCAATATAAATGAAATGAAAAAATGCAAGCAAAATCCTACTATTCAGTCACTGAAGTGCCAAGAAGATCACTAAGACAACCCAGAAGATCCTAAACAGGAAGACTCAGCCAAAGGAAAAAGCTCCCAAGGAAAAACCAAGAGGTTAAAACCAAATATTGGTAAAAAAAACAAGAAGGCTCAACCAAGAGAAACGAAGAGTTCTGGTCACAACCAAGGCATGAAACAGTAAAGAAAGAGGCCAACAAAAACTCAGGAACCAACCAAACTCACCCAGCAACAACCAATAGCCATAAACCAACAAAAGCCAGAGTTACATGCTACTGTCGAAGGAATACCTGCGGGTACCCGCAAGCAATAGAGTAAACAGAGGCGGGTATACGCGGGCAGAACTAAGCGAGCCCGTGGGTCAGGAAAAGCAAATGGTCAAATAAAGAGTCCAAAGGCTCAGAAAAAGCAATTTTTCTACAGTGTATCTTAACGGCCAATCAGTGACACAGAGCTTCGATAAACAGCAACTCTAATTATGGACTAATGCTCAAAAAAATTCTCAAACATGGATGTTTTCCCCAGTGGAGTCGCCATTTCTGTATTGGAGAAAACTCACTATGGCTTGGGAATACCACAACAGACAGATGACTACCAGAAATCTACTCAATTCTCAAAGCAATGCTATTATAAATGACAATGTTAAGATAATGGAGAAATGTAACCAACCTCAATCCAACGTTTGATGTAGATCCCCATTGGAGCTTTCAATCCACGCACTTGTAAATCTGCAAATTAGTCTTGACATCCAATATCCAACAAGTACATATAATATATAAATGGCATTAACATTATCAATAACAATGGTCCATAATATCATAAGCAAATGTACCCCAATGTATAATAAACAACATTCACACCATGAATGGACGAGAATATGAGTATTTCTATTAATGAACAAGAAGAAGTACAAAGTGATACAATCTCTTGCCGGAAACCAATCTAAACCAAGATCTAGATCAATCCACTTGTGCCTCCACCACTTCAATCCTCCATGAATGGCAAACTCAAACTAGAGAGGAGTTTGGAAGGTGAACATAAATGGTTCACAACTACAAGGATCAATGAGTGCAAACTCAAGATATGGAAAAAAATCCACTAGAGTGCCTTTACTATTCTCTTCTTCCTCTTGTCCATAAGCCATATGTGCTCAATATATAGTCCTCTCAAAGGTAGGTGAAAGGACACATCGAGGCGTTACTTGGGCATATGGAGAGCCAAAGGTCACCCAATGACGACTTTTGGGGAGTAAAAAGTGATAAAATAGTGGTTTTTACCATTTTACTTGATACCCGCGGGCTATAGTGATGCAACTCGTGGGTACGCATGCTATAGTGATGCAACATGTGAGTAGGAACAAAAATAGGGAAAACTGGTATAATTGAAGGATAAAAATGGATCTGAGTCACTGAAATGGATCCTACAAGCCAAAGAATGCTGATGCTCACAGGGTGGAAGATTTCTTTGTAACAATGGGTGAGATTATGCCAAAAAGAACCATCAAATAATAATGATTGCTTGGAATCCAAATCAGCTCCAAGACTTGATAAATGGTTTCTTGAGACCTCCTTTGAACCAGCAGGGGTGAGATCAAAACCATCATATGGATGAGAAATTATCCCAAGTAGTGATTGCTTAGAATCCAGATTAGATCCAAGACTTGAATCATGGTTTCTTGGATCTCCTTTGAACCATAAGAGGTGAGATCAAAACCAGTAAGTGCATGAGAATTTATCCCAAGCGAATGGCAATGGTTTCTTGAGATCTCCTTTGAACCATAAGAGGTGAGATCAAAACCATGATGTGCATGAGAAATTATCCCAAGCGAATGGCAATGGTTTCTTGAGATCTCCTTTGAACCAGCAGGGGTGAGATCAAAACCATGATGTGCATGAGAAATTATCCCAAGTGAATGGAAATGGCCATATTCTTCAATAACCTTCTAAAAGCATGGAATAATGATCATATAATAGTAAATAAGAGGTGATAGATCAAGGAGAGCGAATTCATTACCTCCAATGACTGATTTTACCTCCGAAACTTTCACTAGATCATGATGCAAACCAACAGACTCTGGTGCAAGAAAGGATTTAGGACCTTCTGCAATTTGTAGAGTGTGAGTTGGCACAGAATTCGAAATAGAAGAAATTTGGAGCATGAGTGTAGAATCTACAAGTTCTTCTTCTTTGGGGCTAACTTCAATATGAGATGTGTTTGATACTGGTTCATGATCAATGAGATCATCAAGGAGGGCGAATGCATCACTTTGCTTGCTCTCGAAACGGTTTGGACCAATCCCTTTATTCTGTTTGCCAAATATTTCATCCAGATGGGCCCATAGCTCTTTTGGAGTTTCAACATCATCAAGGTATTGGTATATCATGTATTCAAGCAAAGAAAGCATCATTCATCCAAGGGCTTTGTCACCTTTATTCAACCAATCAATCTTCTCTTCAGAGGATTCGAACTCTCTTTCAAAATAACAATCAAAGAGATCATGGCTCTTCAAATAAGCTATCATTTTTTGTTTCCATTCATCATAGTTGAATGGAGAAAGAGGAGGGATTTCTTCTGAATTCATGTAAGCTGTATAAGACCTGCAAAAACAATAGATAATATCTGCAACTGTTATTGCTGCAAAAATGTAGAAACTGTTGCACTCGAAATCTTGATAATAACCTACAAAAAACTCTCAGGAATTGAGATAAACAATACTCTTACTCTAAACATGCTTTGATACCATGTGAAAATCCTCATAGCATATCTAAGAGATTATGTATACCTCACAAGAGAATAATTATGATTAAGCAGGAAAATAGAAGAAGAGTGGTCAATGCAGTATAATGAGCAACAGAATAATAATACATTAGAACTCGGATAGAAGCAAAAATACTTCACACACTAATTAATTAATCACAATATGGACAAATAAATAGTACAATGCATGAGAATTTGAATTCCTAAGGTTTCAATTCGAATTAGCCTTCATGGAGTGATCAAAAGATCACTGGAGTGTCATCGGAGAACAACTAGTAGTCTATCTCATCATCAGTGGAGTCATCAATGCTCAAGTAACTGTCAACCATCAGTCAAACTGAGTCTAACTGAGTGTGGTAGGTGAAACTGAGTGTAACTGGAACTAACTGAATGAAGGAGGCTCAGTGGAGGTGTAATGTCCCTTGTTAGGAATTTTATTAAAATGGCAATTTTCCACTTTTTTTCCCTAGTTCGACCTTTGACTAGTTTTGATCTATAGGTCCCAAATTTGCCCCAAATGATCCCAAATATTCCGAGAAGGTATATGAATGATATTAGAACATAAATATGTGTTTCAGGGATGCCTTTGGATTTTTAAAATACTTCTGCAAATCCTCTTTCAATTATGGTCAATGTAGGTAACTTTACCAGTGATTTCCCTTTGACTAGTATTGGTTTCTAGGTCTCAAATTGACTCCAAATGCCTTCAAATATTCAAGGAAGGTGTATAAATGATATTAGGACTTGAATATAATGTTCAGGGATGAAATAGGGCCACCAAAATACCTCTTCAAACTCTCTTAATATTCTGGACCAAGTATGCAATTTTACTAGTAATTTGGGGTTCAAATCCTCCTGGGGTAAATACTGAAAATGGCTTCCCAAATGCCTCCGAACCCACTCAAATTTATGAACATAGGTAGGTAATGTATTAATTATTTTATTAAGGTCTCATGTGTACCATTAATTTATTATTATATATGTTCCAACCCTCTCCCATTCAACTGCAAAAATCACCAATTCGACCCTTGGGGAAATGGCACTATTTCTTCTCCCAATGCAATTAAATTGAGTAAAAATACTTCAAATGCTAAAGTACAGTACATGAAAATTGTAACATACATCCATGGCAGTCCATTAATCACAAATTAATCAGATAATCATCCATTCATTCGAAATCATCAGCATTACATTGATTCACAACAAGGTAGTGGGGAAATGGCACTGTTCTTTCATTAAAATTGAGATTTATACATTTCTACTTGGAATTTTGACCTAAAACTTTCTGGAGATGAAGAATAGAGTAATTAATTCATATTAAAAAATAAATGGGGCATTAAAATCTCCCCCAAAGAGTACAATAGCTCACCAAAAATGCCCTCCCTCAAGGATCAAGAATATGCCATCAAAACTGGAAATGGTTGAAGGAGTGAGCTTCAATAGAAGAGACCATGATCTGAACTGTAGCTTACACCTAAAAATAAAGACTCCATTAAATCTCCAAATGAAAGGTCTGAATGGCCTTTCCAATTACCAACTTGGATGGGAATCTTTCACCCTCGAAATTGGCTAAGGCAAGAAACTAGTCATCCACTAGCTCTCCCTCTTCACAAATGCAATTGAAAATTCTACAAATGATCAAAATTTGGTTTCATTCTTTTTTATTGACATTTATAAATTTTTAATGTCCTCCATGGGTAGAATTCCTTCCAAGAGACTCATTCCAACTCAAGTTGGGAAGAGATTCCAAAGAACGCCACTTGTACAACAATTCATAGTCTCCCACTTCCACCAAATCACATGTGGAAGCATCTTAGCTTCCCTAAAACACTTGAGCGCCCTCTTGGAGTCTAGTTTTATCCCTGACATGTCATATATGTCATATGCCAGCCTTCAGGTCTTATTTGTGTCATAGGTGTCATAGCATCTTCATCATTGTTGTCATAGATCTAAGGAATCTAGCCCAAGTGTCTCACTAGCTCCAAATTGCCTCTTCCTCTTCCATGGGAATTACTCTTCCTCTATATTTCAAACTTGGATGAGTCATGCCATGAATAATACCTTTTGGACTCCCCCAAGTAGGTTACCATTCACCTTGAATTTGAATTGGTGAGAGAATAATGCCAAGTGTAGTGGGGAAATCTAGCCATATGTGGGTCCCACTTCCTCCATGTGTCTTCATGATCAAATGCCACTTTGATTTTCACTTGTATATATTTATTTAGCTCTTTTATTAAATATTTTTTCCATTCTAATGTTTAAACATCATTTATTATCCTCATTATTCCAAATCCCAAAGCTTCCACCCCAAACCTAGGAAACTAGTAATTTTCCTCCTTGGCAATTATTTGATCTTTAGCATCAATTTGACAAACTCTAATGAATAGGGCCAATGTGATTAGGCCATTGTGACCCAATGCCAAATTTTGGACATTACAAATCCTCCCTTCCCAATATTTCTTGTCCTCAAGCAATTTTAAAATTGGGTGTTTCAGAACATGCTTTCTGTATAATTCTTTGAAGTTGCCATTGAATTGTCCAACCTTGAGTCTTTGAGTTTCCATGAAGATTTTAGAGATGAATCACCATGCTTGCTGCTACACTAATCTGACAAAAATCACTTTATTAAGTGGGAAATCCATCTCCCATACTGCTTGTTTCCCAAAAAAATTTCAAACCAATGAGATAAAAATTATTCCAGGGTCCCATTGCTTGTATTGCACCCCAACAATTAAGAGTGCACTCCAACCCACACCATTAGATAAGAGGATTCTTGGATCCCATTTTCTTGTATGCATCCTTCCAAACATCATAAGTACCAAATATATATCATCAAATTACATAACAACATAATGAAAATGTACTTCAAGGATATGCTTCATCAAAGAGTCATGAAAGTGTTTATACCTCCAAGCAAGTAGACCGCCATTTTCCAAGTGCATACAAGCATCAAGTGAACAATCAAATCTGCTCCAATGACATAGGTGAGTATCCCATGTCCTATAATGCTGCTCCAAAAATATGTAAGATGCATCAAAACAATCAGCCTTGTATTCTTTCATCCAAGTAGTTAATGAAGTTCCTCCAACATCAATTGAACTAAGCAAGGAGCAAAGAAGATCATGAGTCTTCAAGTGACTCAAGTGAACATCATAAGTGTATCCATGAAGATATGTATCATCATAAGGAAAGAAAATATTCTGTTGCAAATGGAAATAATGAGGTGCTCTATTCATGTCATCATCAAAAGGAGAGGTAGGAGTTTCATACCCCTCATGTGGCACCATTAGAAAAAAACCTTTCACCCAATTTTCATCCCCAATTGATGTGGCTGAAAAAGAAGTAGCAGGTGAGGAATTATGAACCAACCTTAAATCCTTACAACTCTTACCCATTGAAATCTTTAATTCATCTTCTTCATAATTGGTTGGTCCAACTATTGTGAGATCATGTGCGTCCTCCAAGGATTTGCAATTCTCTCCATGAGGCAACTCATAATCCCTCTGAACAAGGACAAGTGCTTGTCCTTCTTCTTGTTTGAGTGTAGCATCTTCAAGAACATGCATATCAATATGTACCTCATGTTCCACAATTACATTAGGTTCCTCCTTTGTGGCATAAACCATTTCCTTCTTTTCCTTGAAAAGAGAACCATTGCTCAGTATTTTTTCCGAGTTGCTTCCAAGTTCACTAACCAACAATTTGAACTCTTGCATGAATTGCCTCCACTTTTCTTCAAAGGAAGGTTTCAGTAATTTTCTAAACTCCTCATTCTCCTCTAAGGTTCCTTTCTCATCCTTACTCATGGTGACCAAGGAATGCACTTCTTCTCCTACTTCTTCCCTTTCACCAAAGTACATCTAGTTTCAGTTTCTAAGGGTGGTGGCTTATTTATTTGACTCCTGGTCTTCATTAATGTTATACCACATTAGGTGCCAAGACCATGCTCTGATACCACTGTAATGTCCCTTGTTAGGAATTTTATTAAAATGGCAATTTTCTACTTTTTTTCCCTAGTTCGACCTTTGACTAGTTTTGATCTCTAGGTCCCAAATTTGCCCCAAATGATCCCAAATATTCTGAGAAGGTATATGAATGATACTAGGACATAAATATGTGTTTCAGGGATTCCTTTAGACCTTTAAAATACTTCTGAAAATCCTCTTTCAATTCTGGTCAATGTAGGTAACTTTACTAGTAATTTCCCTTTGACTAGTATTGGTTTCTAGGTCTCAAATTGACTCCAAATGCTTTCAAATATTTGAGGAAGGTGTATGAATTATATTAGGACTTGAATATTATGTTCATGGATTACATATGGCCACCAAAATACCTCTCCAAACTCTCTTAAGATTCTGGACCAAGTATGCAATTTTACTAGTAATTTTGGGTTCAAATCCCCCTGGGGTAAGTACTGAAAATGGCTTCCCAAATGCCTCCAAACCCACTCAAATTTCTGAAAAGAGGTAGTGAATGTATTAAGGATGTTATTAAGGTCACATTTTCACCATTAATTGATTATTATATCTGATCCAACCCTCTCCCGTTCAACTGCAAAAATCACCAATTCGACCCTTGGGGAAATGGCACTATTTCTTCTCCCAATGCAATTAAACTGATTAAAAATACTTCAAATGCTCAAGTACAGTACATGAAACTTGTAAAATAAATCCATGGAATTCCATTAATCACAAATTCATCATATAATCATCCATTCATTCGAAATCATCAGCATTACATTGATTCACAACAAGGTAGTGGGGAAATGACATTGTTCTTTCATTAAAATTGAGATTTATACATTTCTACTTGGAATTTAGACATGAAACTTTCTGGAGATGAAGAAAAGAGTATATAATTCATATTAAAAAATAAATGAGGCATTATAAGCTCCCCCAAAGAGTACAATATCTCGCCAAAAATTCCCTCCCTCAAGGATCAAGAATATGCCATCAAAACTGGAAATGGTTGAAGGAGTGAGATGCAATAGAAGAAACCATGAGCTTCCCTGTAGCTTACACCTGCAAATAAAGACTCCATTAAATCTCCAAATGAAAGGTCTGAATGGCCTTTCCAATTACCAATTTGGATGGGAATCTTTCACCCTCGAAATTGGCTAAGGCAAGAAACTAGTCATCCACTAGCTCTCCCTCTTCACAAATGCAATTGCAAATTCTACAAATGATCAAAATCTGGTTTCATTATTTGTTATTGACATTTATAAAGTTCTAATGTCCTCCATGGGTCGAATTCCTTCCAAGAGGCTCATGCCAACTCAAGTTGGGAAGAGATTCCAAAGAACACCACTTGTACAACAATTCATAGTCTCCCACTTCCACCAAATCACATGTGGAAGCATATTAGCTGCCCTAACACACTTGAGCACCCTCTTGGAGTCTATTTTTAGTCCTGACATGATATATATGTCATATGTCAGCCTTCAGGTCTGATTTTTGTCATAGGTGTCATAGAATCTTCATCATTGTTGTCATAGAGCTAGGCAATCTAGCCCAAGTGTCTCACTAGCTCCAAATTGCCTCTTCCTCTTCCATGGGAGTTACTCTTCCTCTATATTTCGACCTTGGATAAGTCATGCCATGAATAATACCTTTTGGAATCCCCCAAGTATGTTACCATTCACCTTGAATTCGAATTGGTGAGAGAATGATGCCAAGTGTAGTGGGGAAATCTAGCCATATGTGGGTCCCACTTCCTCGATGTGTCTTCATGATCAAATGCCACTTTTATTTTCAATTGTATATATTTGTTTAGATCCTTTATTAAATATTTATGCCATTCTAATGTTCAAACGTCATTTATTATCCCCATTATTCCAAATCCCAAAGCTTCCACCCCAAACCTAGGAAACTAGTAATTTTCCTCCTTGGCAATTATTTGATCTTTAGCATCAATCTGACAAACTCTAATGAATAGGGCCAATGTGATTAGGCCATTGTGACCCAATTCCAAATTTGGGACATTATAGGAGAGCGCATGAGGAGCTAACTTAAGTCAGAATGGGTAGTCAAGTCTCACTGGAGGTCCATCGGAGTGATATAGTCAGTTGAGAGTCAGTCTAGCCTTAAATCAAGGAAAGAACTGAATATAACTGAATGGTAGGTAAGGAAGGGTGCCTTTCTCAATTGGAAGATGAAAGGAGGGCGCACTAAGCTCTAGGAGGGATGAAACTGAGTGGAAGGAAGCTCTAGGGGCTAGCTAACTGAGGGATAAGTTCTGGGACTGATGACTGGGATGCATGCAAATGCATGAAAACCCTAAATAATGCATGCAAACCCTAAAAGTGCATGCATGACTGAAAATGCAAATAATGAAAATGCTGCTAGGACTAGGATGGAGTAAGGAATATCCTAACACCCCCCCTTAATCCATCCTGGGCCCTGGTAACTAAGACCAAAGGTCACCCAATACAAATGAATAATAGCAGTCAATAAACTGAGGAAATGGGGAAAACCTCATGGGAAAAATACCCCCCCTCAAAATAGACTGTAAGGCACACACAAAAATAAATGCTCCAAACTCAAGCAAGTGTGATGCTTGGTCATATGTCTGGAGGTATCTTCTTCTTGGGAAGAAGTGGATCATGCTCAGAAAGCATGTGCTTGTACTTGCTCTTCAGATCGAATGTGATGAGAACAAATCCAAAAGTATGAGGATAATCCTTGAACCTGTGATTCAAATCAGCTGAGGTAGGTTCAAATCTATGAATGTGCAGATAGTCTTTTATCTTCTCCTTCGAACCATCATGGGTGAGATTATGCCAAAAAGAACCATCAAATAAAAATGATTTCTTGGAATCCAAATCAGCTCCAAAAACTTGATAAATGGTTTCTTGAGACCTCCTTTGAACCAGCAAGGGTGAGATCAAAACCCTCATATGCATGAGAAAGTATCCCAAGTAGTGATTGCTTAGAATCCAGATTAGATCCAAGACTTGAATCATGGTTTCTTGAGATCTCCTTTGAACCATAAGAGGTGAGATCAAAACCAGTAAGTGCATGAGAATTTATCCCAAGCGAATGGCAATGGTTTCTTAATATCTCCTTTGAACCATAAGAGGTGAGATCAAAACCATGATGTGCATGAGACATTATCCCAAGCGAATGGCAATGGTTTCTTGAGATCTCCTTTGAACCAACAGGGGTGAGATCAAAACCATGATGTGCAAGAGAAATTATCCCAAGCATATGGCAATGGCCATATTCTTCAATAACCTTCTAAAAGCATGGAATAATGATCATATAATAGTAAATAAGAGATGATAGATCAAGGAGAGCGAATTCATTACCTCCAATGACTGATTTTACCTCCGAAACTTTCAATAGATCATGATGGAAACCAACAGACTCTGGTGCAAGAAAGGATTTAGGACCTTCTGCAATTTGTAGAGTGTGAGCTGGCACAGAATTTGAAATAGAATAAATTTGGAGCATGAGTGTAGAATCTGCAAGTTCTTCTTCTTTGTGGCTAACTTCAATATGAGATGTGTTTGATACTGGTTCATGATCAATGAGATCATCAAGGAGGGCGAATGCATCACTTTGATTTCTCTCGAAAGGGTTTGGACCAATCCCTTCATTCTGTCTGCCAAATCTTTCATCCAGATGGGACCATAGCTCTTTTGGAGTTTCAACATCATCAAGGTATTGGTATATCATGTATTCAGGCAAAGAAAGAATCATTCTTCCAAGGGATTTGTCACCTTTATTCAACCAATCAATCTTCTCTTCAGAGGATTCGAACTCTCTTTCAAAATAACAATCAAAGAGATCATGGCTCTTCAAATATGCTATCATTTTTGGTTTCCATTCATCATAGTTGAATGGAGAAAGAGGAGGGATTTATTCTGAATTCATGGAAGCTGTAGAAGACCTACAAAACAATAGATAATATCTACAACTGCTACTACTGCAAAAATGCAGAAATTGCTGCAACTGCTGCACTTGAAATCTTGATAATAACCTGCAAAAAACTCTCAGGAATGGAGATAAACAATACTCTCAAGATGCTCTGATACCATGTGAAAATCCTCACAGCAGATCTAAGAGATGATGTATACCTCACAAGAGAATAATTATGATTAAGCAGGAAAATAGAAGAAGAGTGGTCAATGCAGTATAATGAGCAACAAAATAATAATACAATAGAAATCGGATAGAAGCAAAAATACTTAACACACACTAATTAATTAATCACAATATGGACAAATAAATAGTACAATGCATGAGGATTCGAATGCCTAAGGTGGAAATTCAAATTATCCTTCATGGAGTGATCAAAAGATCACTGGATTGTCATCGGAGCACAACTAGTAGTCTATCTCATCATCAGTGGAGTCATTAATGCTCAAGTAACTGTCAACCATCAGTCAAACTGAGTCTAACTAAGTGTGGTAGGTGTAACTGAGTGTAACTCGAACTAACTGAATGAAGGAGGCTCAGTGGAGGGCGCATGAGGATCTAAATGAAATCAAAATGGGTAGTCAAGTCTCACTGGAGGTCCATCGGAGTGATACAGTCAGTTGAGAGTCAATCTAGCCTTAAATCAAGGAAAGAACTGAAGATAACCGAATGGTAGGTAAGGAAGGGCACCTTTCTCAATTGGTAGATGAAAGAAGGGCGCACTAAGATCTAGGAGGGCTGAAACTAAGTGGAAGGAAGCTCCGGGGGCTAACTAACTGAGGGCTAGGTGCTCGGACTAATGACTAGGATGCATGCAAATGCATGCAAACCCTAAATAATGCATGCAAACCCTAAAAGTGCATGCATGAATGAAAATGCAAATAATGAAAATGCTGTTAGGACTAGGATGGAGTATAGGAATATCCTAATATATGATAGGACTTGGAAAGAGCTCAACAAAAGAATTAGACCTCCTCATCTTGTTAGAAAACATATATGACTTATAATATCAACATGTTGTCTTACGAATTAATGACTCAAGTGTCTTGATATGACTCTCTTTCCTGAAATATCCCAATCCTTGGTTGAATAGGTCAATGTTATTACACTCTTGGAGGATCTTAATACTTTCACTTCATTTTTTAGCAAGCGAGCATGCACACTTGAGATTGGGTAGGCTTTCGAAATCTATTGCATTTAAAATTATGCAAATCTCAATTGCAATTACAATTAATAACTCTTATGATAGGACTTGGAAAGAGCTTAACAAAAGAACTAGACATCCTCATCTTGTTAGAAAACATATAACTTATAAGCTCAACATGCTATCTTACGAATTAATGACTCGAGTGTTTTGATATGATTCTCTTTCCTGAAATAACCCAATCCTTGGTTAAATAGGTCAATGTTTATGCAAAGCTCAATTGCAATTACAGTTAATAACTCTTATGATAGGACTTGGAAAGAGCTCAACAAAAGAATTAGACCTCCTCATCTTGTTAGAAAACATATGACCTATAATCTCAACATGCTATCTTATGAATTAATGACTCGAGTGTCTTGATATGACTCTCTTGCCTGAATTATCCCAATCCTTGGTTAAATAGGTCAATGTTATTACACTCTTGGAGGAGCTTAATGATTGCACTTCATTTTTTAGCAAGGGAGCATGCACACTTGTGATTGGGTAGGCTATCGAAATCTATTGCATTTAAAATTATGCAAAGCTCAATTGCAATTACAGTTAATAACTCTTATGACAGGACTTGGAAAGAGCTCAACAAAAGAACTAGACATCCTCATCTTGTTATGATATACCATTCAAGGATACCTATCCCCTTCTCATGTAGATCTGTACATATTGGGAGGCTCAAACATAGATTAATACCCAGGCGTAGCCCCTCTTCATTTTTTGGGCAGATCTTATTAAAAATGGTGGTCGTCAGGTAACTTGGATAGCTCATGGGATAGGTTAACGCATTGAGGTGGAGGTTTTTCAAGAGATGGATCCACAACGCAGAAAGGAGGAAGAGAGCACTGGCTTCAAGGGGATGCTTGATGTTGAGCTAGGGATGGAGTAATAATGTATATAGGAGGAAGAGCGTGAATGTTTCGCATGGAGGAATGGCGTGATGCTGAGCATGGACAAAGGGCGTTCTATTAAGCATGGAGGAAGGGCGTGATGCTAAGTGTGGAGGAAGAGCGTGATGTTGGGCATGAGTGCAGGTCAGCGAAGGAAGCGTGAATGTTAGGCGTAGAGGCAGCGCGAAGGATGGGCGTGATGAATGTGTGCAGGTTGGGCGTGAAGAGGGCGTGAGTGTTGGGCCTGAAAACAGAGACAAGGATTCACAAAAATGGAAGCGGATACACCAGCAGACCAATGGCAGCAAGAGAGGAGCCGTAAGTAGTTGATCATGCAGAAGGGAAGCTTCAAACCCTAAATTCCTAGAAGCAAATAAAACGAGAGCAAAAGTAACTTTTCTCAACCTTTTATAATAAAGGACCTACTTATTTACATGATATGCTCTAATACACTTTAATCAAAAACTTAGGCTAAGCTTATTAGATGATCCCCTATTTCTACTATGGGTTTCAAAGAAGGCTAGCTTCTTTGTGGCCCAATTCCTCCATGTTTATATCTAGAAGCGTCCCTACTTCCATGAGAAGATGAGGAAACAGACGTTTCACCATCTCAGATCTCACCCACTTTGCTTGAGCTAGAGTTTGTCCTTCACGTGGGAGGTAGGAGCCTGGAGGTGTAAGCCTGGTAGGAGGATGGAGGATGTTGAATGGTCTTAGTGGTACCAAAGTGGACTCCACATGCAGATGCATGAGCCTCTTTAATGTGAAAAAGATGATCGTCGAAGTGTGGGACACATAGAAGATTTAATTTGTAGAGCCACCCATCACAGATGGTGTAGTCCAAGAATGAAGTCCGATAGATGACTGTAGGGTCTTGTAATGCAGCCCATATTTCTTGAAAGTCATGGTCAGTATCATACTAATATTTCCATGTACCATAAGTATCACATCACACCTCTAGTATTTGGATCACTGGAAGTGGTGGCCTACTGAGAAGATCTTCCATCTTGTTATAGGTTCCCTTCTTGTATGAATAACTAGATGGAATTGTTGAATGTAGGATGCCCATTTAAGATTCCTTTGTTCCTGTATCTTGGACTGTGAATTAATGAAAATCAGTGGATGGTGGTTTGTATGTAGAATAGTCTCATTTCCCAATAGACAATGGCGCCATTTCCTGAGAGCTTGCACTAGGTTGTAAAATTCCTTGTCATAGGTGCTATAGTTTCTCTTAGCATCTGAAAGAGATTCTAAGTGGTAAGCAACAGGATTTCCTCCTTGTTTAAGCACTGCAGCAAGAGCATAGTGTGAGGCATCTGACTCAATCTTAAATGGTTGAGAGAGGTCTGGAAAACGTTGTACTGGGAAAGAACATAGATCTTCCTTGAGATGAACATGTTGAAGGTGGGTTTCCCATGACTTAATGAAGATCAGAATGTCATCTAAGTAGATAATCAAATGCGACCCAAGTGCGTCCTGAAAATATCATTGATGAGCCTCATGAAAGTGGCAGGTGCATTAGTCAATCCAAAAGGCATGACCTTCAATTCGAAAAGACCGAATTTGGTCTTGAATGTTGTCTTCCACACATCTATTGGGTTCATTCGAACCTGATGATATCCTGCTGTCAAATCCAACTTAGGGTGTCAAGTAAATCCTCAACCCGAGGTAGGAGTTAGGGGTTCTTCATCGTGGCCTTGTTAAGGGCCCGATAATCAGTGACAAGGCACATTTATAGGGTGTCTTTCTTGAGGATTACGAAGGCATGGGAAGCACAAGGAGAAGATGAGGGTTGAATGTGTCCTTAGTTGATTAGTTCAGTCAACTGCTTTTCAATGTCCTATGTTTCTCATAGAGCAAGGCTGTATGTAGGTGCATTGGGTAAAGCAGCGCCCGGGATGAGGTTAATAGAATGGTATATGTGGCGATAGGGGGGGATTCCAGTAGGGGGTTGGAATACATCGGCAAATTATTCGAGGAGAGGAGACATTTATTTTGGGATGGGATGAGTGGTGTTGTTTGGTTGAATGAGGTGGACCAGACAAAGATTCACAAGCTGGTTGAGATGGACATGATGGATTTTTTCTTTTGTTGTATTGGTTTTAGTTGGGGTTGCTGTAAGGATATAGGTGTGGCCATCCTTGGTAATTTTATACTGGCGAGATTTGGCTATATAAATGGCATTCTGTTGGTCCTAGTAAGGGAGGTCGAGAAGTAAGTCAACACAATCTAATGGTGATACGTCACAGAGTACAAAGTCTTTAAATTGACTGATGGAAAATGTTACCAAGCAACGATGAGAAACCAATAGACGAGTACCATCCTTTTGGACCCATCCTAGATGATATGGTTTCGAGAGAGGAATGGTGGGTAGATGGAGGTGTTGCACTAGCTCTTGTGAAACCAAATTTTTCTGGTTGTTGTTGTCCATGATGAGCAAGGCCAAGGAATTTTTGATTTGGAAGTTATGAGTAAAGAGGAGTAGGGTAGATGAGTTGGAATATTCATATGTCATTAATATCAATGAGGGATCTACTTCAGTAGGATTCTCAAGAGAAACCTCGTCAATGTCATTTACAGGTTGGGATGAAGTAGCTTTTGTGCAGAGAGTTTTCTTGGTCTTGAGATATAATTTTAAAACGCGACAATCTGAAGTGTTGTGGGAATTCGTCTTGTGGAAGGAGCACCACGGTGTATTGGCATTTTGGTTGGTAGGACAAGTGGAGGGAAATCGAGATGAAGTATTGGGTGTGGGAGTTTGTGAAGCAAAGGAATTCTGGTTGGGACAAGATTAAGGAGTACGACCCCGAGGAGCTATCTTCCTTTTGACTACCAATGCTCTTCGAAAAGATTTATCTAAAGTAGAATTTTCAAATAACTCAAATTATCTACAGAACTGAACCAATAACCCATAATTAAATTTAAGTATTAATACCTCTTCAGGGTCTGGAATGTGGAGCAACAGTTGAATCTTGGAGAAGTATTCGATATAGGCTTATACCCCTTGTGTAGGTCTTTGGCGGAGCTAGTGCCATCAGATCCATAAAGACTGAAGATACCCGGGTGGGTAAAAATGATCTCTCAATGCTTCACACATTCGAGCCCAAGTACTAATCGATTGAGAGGAAGAAGACTATGTTGAGGCTCCAATGTCTATTACCACGGTGGTCTTTTCCTGCTCTATGTCCCACCAAGTTTGAGCAATTCCTTCCAACTGTAACGCTGCAATTTGTAGCTTTCTCTCTTCGGTAAGGCCTGTGCAAGTCATGAAATAGGTGGAAAGGCTGCGGATCCATGAATACACAACCTCTCCATTTGTTTTTCCAATGAACTTAGGGAGTTGGAAATGAGTATCTAACCATAATGGATATGGGTTGGTCTGTCGTTGCATCCTCATTAACTCATTGAGAGTGGATGTGAGATCCTGGACTGGATTAGAGGCATTTGAATCAGAATCAACGACCAATGGATCTCTTCTAGGAGGCATCTTGTGGAGTATGAAGGATTGGAGGCCAAAACATTTCTTTTGAGATAAATTTGGTTTATGCTATGTGTTGAGTAAAGAGGGCGCAATGCACTGGGGGCTGTGAGCTTAAGAAACAAATGATTTACTATAGGGAGAGATCTATGGGCATGAATATCTGTGAATATCCTCTCTATGGTGGATATTTGTGAGTGCCTGGGGCAAGATCTGTGAATCTACCGTCAACTGTAGGAAACCCTGAGAAGGGTGTGAGATATCTGAAAATACTGAAAAACTCAAAAAAAAAAAAATGTTTGAAAACCTTACTGCAGATCTTACTCTTTTGTTGCTTCTCCTTCGGATCTCGGAGCTCTGATACCAATTGATCTACCATTCAAGGAGATCTATCTCCTTCTCATGTAGATCTTTACATATTGGGTGGCTCAAACAGAGTGCAATACCCAGGCATAGCCCATCTTCATTTTTTGGGAAGATCTTCTTAAAAATGGTGGTCGTCAGGTAGCTTGGATAGCTCACGGGCTAGGTTAACGCATTAAGGTGGAGGCATTCCAAGAGATGGATCCACAGCGCAGAAAGGAGGAAGAGTGCACTGGATTCAAGGGGATGCTTGATGTTGAGCAAGGGATGGAGTAATAGCGCATACAGGAGGAGGAGCGTGAATGTTACGCGTGGAGGAAGGGTGTGATGCTGAGCGTGGAGGAAGGGAGTGTTGTTGAGTGTAGAGGAAGGGCATGATGTTGGGCGTGAGTGCAAGTCAGTGAAGGCAGTTTGAATGTTAAGCGTAGAGGCAACGCGGAGGATGGGCATGATGAATGTGTGCATGCTGGGCATGAAGAGGGCGTGAGTGTTGGGCCTGAAAACAGAGAAAATGATTCACAAAAATGGAAGGGGATACACCTGCAGACCGATGGCAGCAAGAGAGGAGCCTTCAGGAGTTGATCACGTAGGAGGGAAGATTCAAACCCTAAATTCATATAAGCAAAGAAAATGAGAGCATAAGTAACTTTTCTCAATAATCCCACTTCTGTATTAGATGAGAGGTTCCTTTTATAATAAAGGACCTACTAATTTACATAATATGTTATAATAAACTTTAATCAAAAACTTAGGCTAAGCTTATTGGATGATCCCCTATTTCTATTATGGGTTGCAAAGAAATCTAGCTTCTATGTGGACCATGTTAGTTAATATGACTTATAAGCTCAACATGCTATTTTACGAATTAATGACTTGAGTGTTATGATATGACTCTCTTGCCTAAAATAACCCAATCTTTGGTTAAACAGGTCACTGTTTATGCATAGCTCAATTGCAATTACACTTAATAACTCTTGTGATAGAACTTGGAAAGAACTCAACAAAACAATTAGACCTCCTCATATTCTTAGAAAACATGTGACTTATAATCTCAACATCCTCTCTTACGAATTAATGACTCGAGTGTCTTGATATGACTCTCTTGCCTAAAATATCCCAATCCTTGGTTAAATAGGTCAATGTTATTACACTCTTGGAGGAGCTTAATGCTTGCACTTCATTTTTTATCAAGGGAGCATGCACGCTTGAGATTGGGTAAGCTATCGAAATCTATTGCATTTAAAATTATGCAAAGCTCAATTGCAATTACTGTTAATAACTCTTATGATAGGACTTGGAAAGAGCTCAACAAAAGAAATAGACATCCTCATCTTGTTAGAAAACATATGACTTATAAGCTCAACATGCTATCTTACGAATTAATGACTCGAGTGTTTTGATATGGCTCTCTTGCCTGAAATAACCCAATCCTTGGTTAAACAGGTCAATGTTATTTTTTGAATAGACTTGTTTCTTTTTTCAATAGAAAACAAATGCTAAAGGTAGGTACTTGCTGTTGTGCAAAGGTTAAGCATGATATGTGTTTTTGAAACTCATCATAACTTTAAGTGTGTGTATATATATATATATAGATAGATAGATAGATAGATAGATAGATAGATAGATATATATATATATATATATATATATATATATATATATATATATTTGCATGTTTCATAACACATCTTGGGCTGTCAATTCATGCAATGGTCAATGTCACCAAGTAAATATTTAGCCATACCATATTTTATGCTTGCGCTCCTCATATTTGTGGCTTTAACTTTATGTTTTGAAAATTGCCTTACGCAACCTCTATTTCTCTCAAATTTTGTTGATAAGCTTCCAATTTTTTTTCTAAATCGTTGCACAGTTTTCATAAACCCTGTCACCTCTAGGCAAGGACTAACAGTTTTACTACTATTCATCTTGTTTATATTTGTAAAAGTATTCTTTTCAACAACAAAATATTTACAAAATTTTAATAAATCAATTTATTACAAAAATTTCATATAATACCATCTAATTAACAATATTTTGAATCTTATAATATTAAGAATAATTTGTATCTTGTAAATATTAATATTCTCTTATCTTTTGGGGTAGTATGAGTTTCCAAGCATTCAAAAATGTAATGCTAACTACTTTTAAAAACTATACACTAATATGATGAAGTAAAAACTCTATACTAATATTAGATGAAGTGTGGAAATTTCTTTTTTAGATATTATTTTTTATATTATAATTTATTGTTTAATTGAAATATAATAATATTGTTATATAAGTTTTATATTAATATTAGTACTTTTATTAAGATTATATTATATAAATAAATAATAAGTTACTATTATTTTAAAAAAAATATTAAAAAATTATGCACCATAGTGGGATGTGGAGTAGGTACTCTAGATGACAAAAATATTAATTACTTCCCATTTTTTGCAAGAAGAGACATGAAATGCACCAATGTCATACTATGCTCAAGGAGAAAGAGTTGTTATGGATTTTTTATTTGTATGTAGACATGCCTCCAGTGCATTCTACATGGCCATAAGTGGTTACTAGAGATATTATGAAGTTGTTATGTGTATGTAGACATGCCTCCAATGCATTCAATGTGGGAATAAGTGACTTCTTTATTATTATGCTATGAAGAGATTCCATTCAATACACATCATTGTACTTGTTGGGCAAGTGTCCCATTATGCCATGAGTGGGAAGGTGTTCTTGAAGGTTGCACCACAGGAGCTCTTGGCATGTGTTTATGTGTGCTTGAAACATTGGATACATTTAATAGTTGATGAGAATTTTTTTGATTGTGTTGAAACCATTCTCGAAGGAGAATGCTTAATTGAGAGCATGAAGGATGAAATCTTGAGATACATCACACTATTTTCAAGAATAGCATCACAATAACAAAAAAATAAAATGAATGATCTTCTATTCTATTCACCAATGTGAGTTGAATATGTTTTATGCACACCACGCTAACAAAAAATTAAAATTAACTATATTCTCTTATATTCACCAATGTGAGTTGAATGTGTTTTATGCACACCTTATTTATGGTTAGCTTGTTGGGTGTTATAAATATGTTCCAGACAAAGAAAGATAGAACACCCTTGCATTCATAAACAATCCACACATGTTTCATTGCATGTGGCTTTAATAATTAGTGATATGCTTTCTTGGTGTATGTTTGTTTTTCCACTAGAAGTGTA
Organism: Larix kaempferi; assembly: GCA_027924585.1. Lineage (NCBI taxonomy): Eukaryota > Viridiplantae > Streptophyta > Pinopsida > Pinales > Pinaceae > Larix > Larix kaempferi. Next base: position 1,392,943 of record BSBM01000594.1, on the reverse strand, counting down.
CCAAGCCATTGGCACTCTATTTTTGGGATGCAAATGGTGAATATTATGTGTTTGTTGCTATGATATTTGTTATCATATGGTCTTCTCGGTCTGGAAAAGAGGGTGAAGGTGCCTAATGTGACGTTTTGGTAGTCAAATCCTTTTTGTTACTCTTTCTCAAATGTGACATGTCCAGCAATCAGATCCTTTATATTAGTCTTTCTCCAATATGACGTGTGCAACAATCAAATAAAAAATGAGTTAAAAAACTAGTAAGCAAAGTACAACATTCAAATGGTTCGGAAACATACATAGTATGCCATGAAGAACAATGGAGATGAGTCGTTGTAAGCCCGTTGCAACCTCTATGGGAACACAAATCCACGCTTACCAATTATATATCAAATAAATTTCAAATTATAAATTATAAATCAATATTTTGTTCTTAACCTAAAGTTAACATTACAAATTCAAAAATTAACATTGTGTACGATAAAAAAGTAATACTGCTCCATAATCAATATATGCCCCATTGGAGGGACATCATAAAGGTTGTATATATAAACCATGGTCGTATACAAGGAACATAATTCTATGTTAGTGGAGTGAGAACAATAATTCCCAAGGTTGAACAAAAAAGTATGAAGTTTGTATTATTTAATCCCAAGGATACATTAAGAAAGGAACCCCATCCTTTTATAATGGAATCATGTTTACATTCTCCATTTATATACACTTAGTATATAGAGAAATAAACCAATATCAATATGTTAGGTGTCGAGTGTTACTAAGGGCCTACACGGGTCTCATCCGCATTAAGAAAAAGTATACCTTCCATCCATTAAAGGAGAGAGAGATGTTTCATTGAATTTCTAATTATGGTATTAGGAATTTATTTAAACTATTATGTTTAATCAAAGTAAATAGGATTAAAGGAATATAAAAAAAAAAAATGAGTACTGGTGTCTTTAAGGGGAGTCATTACATCATGTGGTGATGGAAGTGGTGGAAATGGGGATAATACTACTGGGATTGATGTGCAATGGTGATGATATTCATGCCGAGAGAAGTTATCAAAATTAGGCAGTTAACTAGAATAAAGAATCTATGTTGGTGAATAGGTGGACTCTGAGCCTACGATTTATGAATCAAGAGTACAAGTAAATCTTGAACAATATTGAAGATCTGTAAGAGGGAATCAAATACTTTTCAAACAAGCTTCAAATTCTCTTATCAATATGGGAAGCAAGGTGAGAATAGAATGACCATGGGATCAAATGAGAAGACATGGAGAAATATTGGAAATTTGTGTTTAAGATCAAATATGCAAGAGAAAAAAAATTTAGTTATTTTTAACATGAATTCTTTTATAGGTGAAGGTACCCCATAAAGTGGAAACGTAGTCTTGAAAACATCATTGGGGTCCATTCATACTTGGTTGTATCCTAAAAAACCATCCATCATAAACATTCTTTGTTATCTCACTACTTTTTGCAGCATTTGAATAAGCAGAACGGGTCAAAGCATCACAACCAACAATTGAAATGGCATAATCGGGATCATTAAAAGAAGTATAATTTGAAGAGTCATCTTCCATTCATTATTTCTATATGTAATTATGCAAGATTCAGTGTGATTTGAAAGAACGTAGTCACCCGCCCTTGGGTAAGCACTTTATGCATTGCTAGGAACCCTCTACTTTGATTGAAATCTTATTAGCTTAGCTTGGCTTGGGCACTTGGACCTTTTGCTATGACCTTTAGATTAGATTATGCCTGCCTACTCAATTAATGTTTTTATTACTTATTGATATCATGATTGACATTTACTTGAGTATTGTTTGAGACAATTTTTGATATTCAATAAGCAATTTTTTGAACACGATATACTACTTTGGATCATGGAAAACACATAAAATGTGAAAAATGTAATTTCAGTTTAGCTGTAAATAGAAATGTCAATTTTTTCCTTAAAAAAAGCTTAACAAATTTCTATGTTGAAATGATTTTAAATAGATCTTGAACATGATTATGTAATAAAGGAGAAGTTTCTTACTGGTATGAACTTTCACCATTTTAAATATTCAATTCCTTGATAATATAACACTTCCTTTTTTATCTAATCTAATAAATATAATATATTGAAATTAGGTTATTTTCAAAGATGAAGCTTACAATATGTGAAAAGATTATTTTATTTTACACTACCATCATTCAATCGCTATGTGTACCACCTATTAAATCCTATGTTAGTGCTTCTATAATGTGGCAAAGATTTGAAAATGATAATAACTTTACTAATCCACCTACTCTATTATTTCCACCCTTTTAGAAAATTAACAAGATTTAAAAATGATAATTATTTTACTAAGTTGACTCAAGTAGAAAAACCAAACAAAATAAATACTTGATAAGGCATTTGTTTGATTACAATTAATGATTTGGGTAGTAAAATCATGTAAAAAAAATGTGCCCATCCTAATTAAAAGCCATAAATAAATAGTTACACATTTTCTTAAAATCATTTTATGAAAATTGCAAAAAAATAATGAATTAAATATACTCTACAAGCCATAAATAAATAGTTACACATTTTCTTAAAATCATTTTATGAAAATTGCAAAAAAATAATGAATTAAATATACTCTACACAGTGAATCATATAATAACTTTTGTATATATTGACAGAATATTAAGAATTTGAAATGAATTACTTCTTATGAAAGAAATGACCTATAGCTATGCTTGACATAATATTCATGAAATCTAAATTATGTTTATATTCACAAAGTTAATTCTAAAATATGTGTAGATATAGATTTTTCCACGATACATACTACTTATATTACAACTTTTGCTTGTAAATATAATTTGTTTCATGGAAATACACACCCAAGTGGCCACACTAAGAATTCTACTAAAATTAAGTAGATGCACCTTTTCTTTTGTAAATAGCATAGAGAAATTATATTATAATACAAAAAACGTTACATGCATAGGAGAGTCTGTAGATCAAAGAGCATTCTAAAGCTTCACGTAGAGCAGAAAGTTCAAAAAATGCCTCTATAGACCTGCCCACCTATGGGCTGAGAGTCATTGACATAATTACAAATGACCATTAAAAACACGGACTGAACCAGTTCAGATAAACATACTAGAGCATAACAGTAAACCATTAAGCCAAAACAAGGAAACCCGATACGTTAACCGCAAAAAAGAGGAGTTGGGCTTGATCGGAGATGCTCTTGGTGATAGAATTGGCGCTCTCGGGATTGGGCTTGTCTTCAATTATGGGGCAAATACCAAAGAAGTCCTCATCCCAGCTCTGAACCGGGAGTTTGAGAGACAGAGGCTCTGTCTTGCGTGGAGTAACAACATCATCTTCATATTTCCTCACCCTTTTGTAGTGAAGAGAGTCTATAGCCGAGGGTATAGGGAAGGAGGTCTTGGGGGGAGGGGCCCCCTCTAAGACGACCGCAGCAGGAGAACCCGACCCCAAAGTGGAGCCCCGAACAGGAGCAGAGGATTTTGTAGCAGCTACACCAAGGGACTCATGCAGAGAGTTATTCGTATCCTGGGCATCAATTGCAGTGTCGATGCCTTCAACCTGGATGTTCACTTCACCAACCGGGCCCTATGTGCGAGCTTCAGGACCAGAATCGCGTGGAGGAGCGGAATTGCGAAGGAAAGAGTATTTACCTCCAGCCAAGCTGGATTCCATAGCAACGAGCATTTCATCCAGATGGGCCATGTGAGTCCTAGTGTCCATTATAGAGACCTTGGCCATGTTCCAGTTAGCCAGCATTTCCTCAACGAGGGTACCCAACATGTTCTTCATCAACCAATAGTAATTGATTTGATTACCTTGGTTCCCAAAGGCAAGAATATGAGAGACGTTATTCGCTTCCCATTCATCAACCATCCTGCGAAGAGGAACAATGACATTATCATCATAGTCGTCGATGGCTTTCTTATCTTTCTCCATGGAAGTGGCAATCCTATCTATCCCATAACCAGTGCCACGCTTGGAGGTACCACGTGGACGAGTCAGAGGAACAGAGACAAAGCAGAGATTTTAGTGGTCGGAGTAGGCATAGAATAACAAAAGCAGATGATAACATCCTGAGCATTCAGAGGATAACTCATATCTAGAACCTTGGAGAGGAAGCGTCCAGGCCTCACACGAGAGAGCATTGTGGAAATGCAAATCCAGTAATGGATATAGGACGTAGACAAGCAAGTCGGAACCACCAGAGCATAATGGGAATTAAACAAGTCATGCACAGGGATGCTAGCTAGTCCGGAACAGGACACCTTAAAGATGCTGCCGGGGGAAGGGCGTCGGCAGAGACCCACTGCCAGGTGGGGATCCACACTTCCAGGTGGGCAGGTGGCGCTCCTTTCCATGGGAAGATCAATACTAACACCCAAATCAGGGGAATTAAGTAGATGCACCTTATTTCCACTACCTTCTACAAATAAATTTATTTTCTTTTCGATTAATTCTCATTTTATAGTATTTTCATTACCTATTATGAATAAATTTATTTTGTTTAAATTAATTCTCTAATTGTAAAAAGATGTTAAATCATTAACATGAAAGAAATAACTTATAGCTATACTTAACATAAAATTCATTAAGTTTAAAGCATATAAAATTAGTTTTGTTTCGCTAAATTAATCTCTAAACCATTTTTTAATTAAGAATATAAAAAATGTTTTAATCTTATAATTTGATTTTTTTTAATTTTAATTAATCATAATCATGTCTCACAAAATATAATTATAAATATTAACAAATTACATGCAAAACTCACATTATATAAATTATATATTTTATATATTTTATTAAAATACAATAATATTATTAATTAAAATGATATTATGAAGAATAAAATACTATGTTTTATTTTATATTTATTTGTTTTAATTAATGTTAATGCTTATCTAAATAAAATACTTAAAAATGCACATTATTTAAATTGAACATCTCATTAGATATTAAATTTTATTTCGTATTTTTATGTTAATTAAACATATTATTTATACACATAAAAATAAAAATAAATATACATTTTATAACATATCATTTATTTTATTAAATAAAAATTGATATTATAGAATGTAAAAAACGAAATTAAGAAAAATAATAGTTTATTATCCATTTTAGTGGTCACATGGTACTAATTATTATTTTTATAATTATTTTAATTAAATATATTAATTTAAAATATTACATGTAAAAAGAATACAATTTTATGATAAATATATGTTGTTATTGAAAAAAATTGTTACTATGAAAAATAAAAAATAATATTATCAAAAATAAAATGGTTTATTTTATTTGATTATTTGTTGTTATTAATCATATTATTGTTAAATTAATATAAATACAAATTTATTATATGGAAAATATATATTATTTTTACATTATACATATTCAAATACTAAATAACATTATTAATAAAGATAATTTGTAAAATAAATGATATAATTAACAAATATTTTTTTTATTTTTTTAAATATTCGACTATTTTTAAACATAATATATTATGTAAATATTTATTTTATATGTACACATTGTACACAACATATCACAAACACACAACACACACACACATATATACGGATTTTTACAATGTAAAAATTGATTTTATATAAACGCATATAAAATGGTGAAAGAATAAAAATTATTTTAAAATTGAAATTAATTTTACTCGTTTACATTACAATTTTTATTATAAAAAGAATTTCAAATTCTTAAAAAAATATAATATATATTACAAAAATAAAATTTAAATCTAAAACCAAAAATTAAATAAAACCATAATATTATAATTTATTGTTTAATTAAAATATAATAATATTGTTATTATCAATATTAGTACTTTTATTAAGATTATATTATATAAATAAATAATAAACTACTATTATTTAAAAAAAAATATGGACCATAGTGGGGTGAGGAGTAGATACTCTAGATGACAAAAATATCAATTGCTTCCCTTTTATTTTTGCAAGAAGAGACATGAAATGCACCAATGTCATACTATGGTCAAGGAAAAAGAGTTGTTATGAATTTTTTATTTGTATGCCAATGCATTCGACATGGGCATAAGTGGTTACTAGAGTTGTTATGTGTATGTAGACATGCCTCCAATGCATTCAATGTGGGAATAAGTGTATGCTTGATTATTGTGTTATGAAGAGATTCCATTCGATACACATCATTGTATTTATTGGGCAAGTGTCCCATTATGCCATAGTGGGAAGGTGTTCTTGAAGGTTGCACCAGGGGAGATCTTGGCATGTGTTTATGTGTGCTTGAAACATTGGATACATTTAATAGTTGATGATAATTTTGTTGATTGTGTTGAAACCAGTTTCGAAGGAGAATGATTAATTGAGAGCAAGAAGGAGAACATCTTCAAATACATCACACTATTGTCAAGAAGGACATAACACTGACAAAAAAATAAAATGAACAATCTTCTATTCTATTCACCAATGTGAGTTGAATATGTTTTATGCACACCACGCTAACAAAAAATTAAAATTAACTATATTCTTTTCTATTCACTAATGTGAGTTGAATGTGTTTTATCACACCTGATTTATGGTTAGCTTGTTGGGTGTTATAAATATGTTCCAGACAAATAAATATAGAACACCCTTGCATTCATAAATAATCCACACATGTTTCATTGCATGTGGCTTTAATAATTGGTGAAAAGATTTCTTGGTGTCTGTTTGTTTTTCCACTAGAGGTGTACCAAGCCATTGGCACTTTATTTTTGGGATGCAAATGGTGAATATTATGTGTTTGTTGCTATGATATTTGTTAGCATATGGTCTTCTCGATATGGAAAAGAGGGTGAAGGTGTTCCTAATGTGGCGTTTTGGTAGTTGGATCCTTTTTATTACTCTTTCTCCAATATGACATGTCCAACAATCAAATAAAAAACGAGTTAACAAACTAGTAAGCAAAGTACAACATTCAGATGGTTCGAAAACATACATAGTATGCCATGAAGAACAATGGAGATAAGTCACTGTAAGCCCGTTGCCACCTCTATGGGAACACAAGTTAACGCTTACCAATTATATATCAAATAAATTGCAAATTAGAAATTATAAATCAATATTTTGTTCTTAACCTAAAGTTAACATTAGCAAATTAAAAAATTAACCATGTGTACGAGAAAAAATGAATACTGTTGCACAATGAGTATATGCCCCATTGCAAGGACATCATAAAGGTTGTATATATAAACCATGGTCGTATACAAGGAACATAATTCTATGTTGGTGGAGTGATAACAATAATTCCCAAGGTTGAACAAAAAAGCATGAAGTTTGTATTATTTAATCCCAAGGATGGACATTAAGAAAGGAACCTCATCCTTTTATAATGGAAATATGTTTATATTCTCCATTTATATACACTCAGTGCATAGAGAAATAAACCAATATCAATATGTTAGGTGTCGAATGTTACTAAGGGCCTACAGGAGTCTCATCCGCATTAAAAAAAATAGACCTTTAGAGATGTTTCCTTGAATTTCTAATTATAGTAAATTAGGAATTTGTTTAAATTATTATGTTTAATTAAAGGAATTCATTACATCATGTGGTGATGGAAGTGGTGGAAATGGGGATAATACTACTGGGATTGATGTGCAATGATGATGATATTCATGCTAAGACAAGTTATCAAACTTAGACCATTAACTAGAAGAAAGAAACTATATTGGTGAATAGGTGGGCTATGAGCCTGCCATTTATGAATCAAGAGGATAAATAAACCTTGAACAATATTGAAGATCTGTAAGAGGGAATGAAATAATTTTCAAACAAGCTTCACATTCTCTTATCAATATGGGAAGTAAGGTGAGAATAGAATGAACATGGGATCAAATGAGAAGACATGGATAAATGTTGGAAAGTTGTGTTTAAGATTAGATATTCAAGAGAGAACAAATTTAGTTATTTTTAACATAACCTATCATGATTGACATTTACTTGGGCATTGTTTGAGACAAATTGTGATATTCTACAAGCAATGTTTGAACACCATATACTACTTTGGATCATGGAAAACACATAAAATGTGAAAAATGTAATTTCGGTTTAGCTATAAATGGAAATGTCAATTTTTCCCCAACAAAAAAAGCTTAACAAATTTCTATGTTAAAATGATTTTAAATTGATTACTTTTTAACAAATTTCTATATTGAAATGATTTTAAATTGATTTTGAAGATGATTATGTAATAAATGAAAACATGATTAATTTTATGAACTTTCACCATTTTAAATATTCAATATAACACTTCCTTTTTTATCTAATCTAATAAATATAATATATTGTAATTAGGTTATTTTGATAGATGAAACTTACAATATGTGAAAATATTATTTTATTGTACACTATCATCATTCAATTGCTATTTGTACAACTTATTAAATCCTATGTTAGTGTTTCTATAATATGACAATATTTGAAAATGATAATTATTTTACTAATCCACCTACTTTATTAATTCCACCATTTTAGAAAATTAACAAGATTTAAAAATGATAATTATTTTACTAAATTGATTCAAGCAAAAAAACCAAGCAAAAAAAATACTTGACACAGCATGTTGTTTGACTATAATTGGTGATTTAGGTAATAAAATCATGTAAAAAACTATATCAATTCTAATTAAAAGTCACAAATACAACACTTCCTTTTTTATCTAATCTAATAAATATAATATATTGTAACTAGGTTATTTTCATAGATGAATCTTACAATATGTGAAACGATTATTTTATTGTACACTTACATCATTCAATTGTTATTTCTATATGTACCACCTATTAAATCCTATGTCAATGCTTCTATAATATGGAAAAGATTTGAAAATGATAATTATTTCACTAATCTACTTACTCTATTATTTCCACCATTTTAGAAATTTATCAAGATTTAAAAATGATAATCATTTTACTAAATTGATGTAGAAAAACCAAAGATTTTTTTTATGGCTTGGAGGATTAGGGTTTATGGCGGTAGGCTGATGTTCTGGTTTGTTGTAGGCGGCAGGTCTGGTGGTGGCCTTCTATTATCGCTCAAACTGCACGGAAGTCAAGGTACTACGAACCCATGGGTTCACGGATATTAACCTGGGTTAGAAGTATTTCTTCAGGGTTTTTTATTTTACTTATTTTTCTCATCTCCGTGTGGGTTTTACTGCACCCTTTTTACCTTGAAGATGGATTTTATTGATGAATTGGACTATGGCAGTGACCATCTGGCACCTAGAGACATCTGGGCATCGCCACCTGTTGGTCTTCGAGATGTGGAGAGTGCTTGGTCTTTTGGTGTGGGTGTTGGTGCACAAACGCTATCCTTTGGCTCTAGACAAAACCATTCGTTTCCGGTTTTGGATGAGGGTTTGAATAGTATTGGTTCTTCTGAAAGGGCTTTTGAGACATATTATTCTCTGGATAGGTATGGGGTTCTGGTTGTCGGGGAACTGGGAGGTAATGTGCGGGGTTCTACGGTTGCACAAGGGTGGGCGCACGAAGATGGTCCCCATTTTCATTGCAATGGGGGCGCGCTAGCGGAAAATAAAAATGGCACGTACGCACCTAAGGCAGCACGCATGCGCCACTAGGTTCAGTACCAAACCAAGGTGCATGCACGTGGCTGGCGCATGCACGCAATGGTGGCGCGCACACGCCTCTGTTAAAAATAAAAATAAAAAAACAGAGCACAATTCCACATTGTTCCATTTGGCCGAGCGCATCCTCCTCCTCCACGTGCGCGTCGATTCAACCACCAAAGGAGGCCAAATCAACTCCAAAACCACCCAACAACACCCACAAACTCATCAACACTTCGATTAATAGGTAAATATCACGTTTTTTTTCATTTTATTCATTATTTGTGTCAATTTTTTTTATTTTTTTTGTTTATTTAATTGTAAATAATTCCCAAATTTTGAAAACAATGAACTAATTTTCTATTGCAGATTGTAAACTGAGACAATGAGTGAACAAGATGTTAACCCCGAGTCTGTTGGAACACAAGAAAACCCAAACCTTGGACCCAATGTCGAAGAAAACCGTTAACACAATCCAAATGTCGAACAAAACCAAAACCACCAACCCAATTTTGAATAAGATGACCTTAACCATTACGTAAATGAAATGCGAGTGCACACTTGCGAACTTAGAAACTCAAGGGAACCATCTCGATTGTCTCTTGCCACGTCAATTGAGAACTCAATTGAATCCCTCATCCATGCACACCAGCAATTGATCGACATGACTCAATTTAGAGCTAGGATGCGGGAGTACTACTCCACGGGCATCTCCAAGGAAGCAATAAAAGATTTGAACATTACAAAAGCCCAATTATATAGTATTTTCATCGATCCGAAAACAAATCAACCACTGAACATTACAAAGCCACGTGTCTGCATGGATTGGTGTCATTACCAACCATGGAGGGACAATTGGATGTGGAGGTGGTTCATGGTGTACGATAAACCTCCTTGCAATAATAGGGAGGTTCCACAGTACTTCCTTTGCCAACGGTGGGCTGAGTTTTGCCTCGGTTTACATGTCAACTATTTTGACATAACCGAGTTCCAGGGTGTTGGGCGTGGCTCTGCCCAAGATCAACCTACTGCCAGGAGGAACCCACTGAGAGGGCCACCAGCTCCGAGGTGCGACCCAAACCCCTCTCCCCATCCACCTCAGTTGCCCCATAAGCTTGATAAGATTGAGGTGGCAATGAGGAATGTTGCTCGTGGACTCCTCAGACACACCTCCTTTGTAACAGCGACTATAGTGGAGAGGTCGGGTGACCTTGATAGAGATCCAGGTGCAGGGCCTTCACGACAGGGCCAGAATAGACCCATGATCGATGGTAGCCATGCTAGGAATTCCAGTTCAACGGGGACAATGCCACATCTTTGTCCCCATTGCGGACACACTTGCCCTGGCCCGATCGAGGGCTGTTATATGGATCAGGTCAGCAATTTTTTTAATGTGTTTTCAATCATCACTTGATAACTTGTAGAGTATTTTTAAAGTATTTTTGTTCGACGTAAACTATTATTTCAATGTACATTTATTCAAAGTTGATACACAAAGATGGAAGAATGTAGGATCTCCCAACCTGGATGCAGCAATGGTAGCTGCAAATGAAATTGTGGCACCCCACACGGAGGTATTTTCAGTACCTGACACAATATTGTTATTACATATGTCATTTATATTACTCGAGTTATTTATATTCAGTTCGTACAATGTTTTTGAATATCTTGATTTCCTAGATAATGACTTGTTTAACATGTCCATAACATGCATGCATTTTGTTGTCCACAGTTGTTCCGTGACTACGGTGATCAACCACCCCCGCCAGGGATTGGCACATCACCATATACACAGGTACAATGTGTAGCTATAAGCATGCTTTTAATTTGATTTGTTACGGCTTACTATGGTTTAATTTATTGTTTGTTTACTAAATTATGATATTACAAATGTATATGTAGGTGCCACCAGCAGTTGTGTCTCCCCATTTTAGTCCTGTGTATCCACCCTCTCCCATGAGTCCCCTCCCTCGCTTCCATCTAGACCCATCCCTATGTCCACCCCCTCCCTTCCATCCAGCCCCCCCTCTCCGGCCATACTCCACCCTCCATCCATCCTCCCCCACTCGCCCCCCCCCCCCCACGTCCATACATCATCCCCAATTTATCCACACCCCCATGTCTATCCATCCTCCCCCATTCATCCACGCCCCCCTTCCTTCCACCTTCCCCTCTTCGTCCACAACCTCCCATTTTTCCATCCTCATCCCTCCATGCAGGACTTCCCTCTCATGCACCATCCCTCAACATCCCCCGTAGCTCTTTTCGTTCGATACCCTGTATCCTACAACCGGCAAGGGTTCATCGTCCACATGGTCCTCCTCCACCCCATACCACCATGTCTTCTCCCACCATATCATCCCCACGTCCCGCCACTATTGTGGCATCTACTCTTCCAATGTCCTCATCAGTATCTCCAGTGGTTGCACCTGTAGTGGCTACCACTACATTTGCGCCCCCCCCATCACTGCATCGGAGCTGTTTGTCCAGCTATCTGCTCCACCTACTAGCCCAGAAGCCCAACCATGTCCATCGTCGAAGGTGTTCACGGTGAGAATCAAGCTAATTTATGAAAATATTTTGATGCATTAACAAAAATTAATTTAAGCAATTATGACTTTTCAATGAAATTATTGTTGTAAATGTTGTAGGCTGGAATCGCTGAGAGGATTCGCAGATCCAAGACACCTATCCAACGTTTCCCACTCATGTCAGAAGTGATTTATTTAAGATTCAAATTCTACATTTGTTTTATAAATGTGGTAAATGTTGCAAATGCTTGAAAATGATGGTATCTTATATCATTTGTTCCAGAGCCCGGAGAGATGGTCTAGTCCTAGACGGAGCAAGACCCGAGGCACCGGTAGCTCAAAGAGTAGGAAGATCAACTTTGGATCTGTGCCTGGGAGTGACGTTGGTGGTCACAATGCTTGACACACCACGTGTTATGTACATTTCCCATGATGTGGCACTTTTGTGCACCAGTTTTGATGTACTTTGTATCTATGGCATGAGTTGCCATGTATTTTGTATTTACGGCATGAGTTGTCGCATTTTGTGTAGAGCACGAGTTTCCCTTGTACGTACATTGGGAACCATGTTCCACTATTCACCAGAAATTGTATATGTTTGGATGAGTTTTGTAGCCTCGATGTACATGGATTTTTAGTTATGTGATTTATATATCTTGTTGTCTAATGTGGTTGTCTCATGTTGTGTGTATCATGATGTGATGTTGTGTAAATTTGGGTTTTAAATAGATCTTAGAAGAGAAGTTGGATATCATAGCTCAGCTTGGTTTATCTTTCCACATGTAAAAGCTTCTAATCGTATCTATGTTAAGAAAACATTGTAAACATAGGCTAACTCAAACAAAATCATGTGTGAGAATTAATCTAAAAACAAACGGAATAAATGGATGGACAAATCACACCTCATGGCACATAAGATATATATTGGGAACTTGAGTACTAGGAAAAGAATACTTAAAAATAGAAAATGTCCATTGTCGTCAAAAGGTTAAAATGAGATCCAACATGATTTTTAATAGCTCTACATAATGAGATCCAAAATGTCCATACTCTACATAATAAAATGTCGTCACTAGTATTTATTTTGACCATTTTGTCCACTTAAGATCATGCAATAAATTAATAACCAAGTTATGGAATCATTTCTTAATCAATTGTCACCATACAAATAGGACAACCTTGAGCACGATGTATAGCTAGCTCATTAATTCTCACTTATGGATATAGCCACCTTTGATTTGATGACCATCACATCCACTACCATTTACAATTAGGACTTCCTTAATTTATCATTATGTGATAGCGATCTAATTTTATGTAGACACGTTGACTTAAACACATGTATAGTTGACATTACAATAAATGACTACTATGAGGTGTATTTTTGAGGCTATATCCACCTCAACACACCAACTTGTTACCCCAACACCCCAAATGTTGTCGAATTTTTTCTGGAAGGGATAGAGGGGTATTAGGACATCATAATTCATCTATTGGACACTCAAACACTTGTTAAATACATTAAGGACAAGTGCATTACATCAATGGAGTCACAAATACACCCTCATCAGGTTGCATGCATCCATTAGTGCGCCATCAACACTAGAACATGTAAGCATTACTACATGTTGGAGTAAGCTTTACTAATGTTATGATAATATTAGGTTTTCCATCCATTGAGAAGGTTGCCATAGGTGTGCATATCCACCATATAAAAATCTTCATGGTACAACCAATTTCAAACCATTACTTTTCTAAATTAGGTATCTGGTGCTAGGTACAACGGTTTTCTAGTTGTATGCACCCTTGCTATATAGATGAGCAACTATGCATATATGTGTATAGTGATTTGGATTCAAATGTATGCACATGAATATATATGTACAATGAAATGATTGAATCTTTACATGTATTATAATTTAGGGCTAGATCTTAGGCTACATAATAGGGTTTCATTGTGATTAGAATACAAACTTGGGTTTATGCTACCAACTAGGGTTTTTAGGCTAGGCTCTCGTGTTTCTAGGCTAGGATCCAATCTCTAGGGTCACCATCTTAAAGTTTTATTCCACTATCATGACATCATTCTCACCAATACCATGCCCACTACTACAATCACCATCAAGCCTCTCAATCCCACTTTGAACATTTCCCATACTTCCAAGTTAAAATTGATAGGTCTTGTTGCTAAAATCTTTTCACTTATCTATTCACATAGACAAATCCACTCCTGTGAAAGATTTGTTGTAGCTTGGTATGTGTAAGTTCACATGCAATAATACTTGAGAGATCATTTTACCTCATGATCCATGGAAGATTCATTGGAGTCATATGAACCTCATTTTCATCACCCCAACCATGGTCAAGACACCAAGATCCATCCTTAGTAGACAAAACTTCATGTTGGCACCCATACCACACTCAAAGATAATAAAAAAATTCTTTGAAAGGGCATGTTTGGGGGTTGAGGGAATCTTGATTTTTTTATAATCACACATGAGAGGTTCTTAGATTCAAATACATTGGATATAAATAAATTCCCCAATGCCTTCATCATCTTCATCATAATCTTCATCACCATCGCCATCTTCCACAAGTTCCCAGTGGATGGTTTTCCAAAGATGACCCCGTGTGCAAAAAGTGCACACTCCCTCACTGATAAAAACCCTAATTTCCAAGATGGACGTACAAGATGACACCAGGGCCACTGGACTAGAGGGGAGGGGCACCCCTAGCACAATCCTGGCGTCCTGAATCCAATGGAGTCGATGGTTCGTCGATCCGAGCCACGGTCTTCATTCTATGCCTCGTTCCATCACACATCCAAAAGGCCTTCAGGGACACCTGCTAGATACCTGTCGGGGGCATAGAAATCCAACCGTGCAACAAAACCGGGTTCCGGGGAGTCATGCAAGTGTGTCTAGGTGGGTTCCGGCCGGGAACGCTAGCCACAAGTGCCCAATGGATGATTTACCAAAGTTGACCACCGTGTGCAAAAAGTGCACACTCCCTCACTGAGCAAAACCCTAGTTTCCAATATGGACGTACAAGATGACACCGGGGCCACCGGACCAGAGGGGAGGGGCACCCCTAGCACAATCCCAGCATCCTGAATCCAACGGAGTTGATGGTTAGTCGATCCAAGCCACGGTCTTCATTCTATGCCTCATTCTGTCACGCATCCAAAAGGCATTCAGGGACACCTGCTGGATACCTACTGGGGGCATAGAACCATTCATTGTGTTCCATTATCCTTTTGTTCAACATTTCGTGCTCTGATAAGTGGTAATTCACCTCTATCATCGAAAACTTGGATCTATAGGTACATTCCCTTTCATATTCCTCGTTATCCACAGCTAACACAAGTTAGAGATGCCATTCAAACCCAATTGAAAGCTAAGGAAGTGGTTTTATGTGACGTCATCTTTGGGAATAAACATTTATGTAAACCAACAGAAGCTCGAACAATACTGCTTACGTTTAAACACATTCTGGAAAAATCAAGAGGACAAGTCCATCAAAGCAACTTCATTCATCTGTATTCTCATAATGTACACATAGTCCATCCTTATCTTGATAAACAAGAGTTTTATAATAGCTTGAACTCTTTGGGAGTGGTTATCTCCCTATATTTGGTTGTTTGATTGGTTGACAAACTTGCCTGAAAATCTATACTTTGAACTTCTTTGTTTTATTGTTGAAAATTGGAAGGGATTTTCAAGTCACCTGCAAAGCACTCCTTTGTTGAAATATGTAAGTTCTTCCAACAACATAGATTTGGCTAGTGTATCAAATATTGTCTCCCACACTAGAATTTATCTTTCCTCAAAGGAGTCGCACATATTGTGTCTAACCAAATGGTCTGGGGAGCTTGGAAGTGCCGCCAAATATTATTCCATGCCTGAATCTACCCAGAAGACAATTATAAATTTAGATCGTCGAGAATTCCTGAATCTACCTAGAAGGAAATTATAAATTTAGATACTCGAGAAGGTGAGAAACTGTATGAGTGGTTGGATCAGTATCCTAAAATTACAGAGCTTTCTATCTCAAAGTTTGTTGAGCGGCTCCTGGATGTAGTATCAGACTCAACAGACAGTAAACTTGTTATCACCACTAGAATGGCCCCGGGGTGCGCGACTGGAATGCCCGTAGTGCCAGAACCATGGCTCAGGACGCCGAGTTTCAGCTAGGGGACCCCCCACAGCATGCCTTGAAGGCCGGGAAGTGGTGCCAATTGGCCATCTTCGGAGCTAGGGTTTTTCTCAGTGATGGCCATTCCAGATTCGCTAAAGCGGTGCATTTCTCGTCTGGAGGCCCCCGGGTGTGCGTGGCCACCGTGGACAGGTCCACAATGGCCACGTGGACCTATGGGAGCCGACGGAACTTATAATTACATACCACAGAAATGGGTTAACCCTGGGGCATCATGTATTGTCCATACAAGTATTGCATGGAATTGAAATTGCCTTTGTCGTATTGGTCTAGATATGTCATACATAGTGATGTCATTCCATAACTTCAGTAGCTCGTCAATAAGAGGTTCGATATAAACATTCATATCTTTCACTTGGTACTTACCTGATTGATATGAACATATAAAAAATATAAATATGAGACATACCATTTAGATTACATATATTAAACCATATTGCACAATAGAAAAACATTAAATATATATATGACATTATGCGACAAAAATACGACAAATGAGATACAACTACTTTAAAAAAAAACTACAAGGTTCGTACCTGGAACAATCATCGACAACATTATGTGCTCCCTCTTTATTGTCAACCATGGAGGAATGTTGTTGTTGATAACAAAAATAGGCCACACCGAGTAAACGGATCTCATCTCTGCAAATGGATTGACACCATCTGCTGCCAATGAAATCCTAAGATTACAAGGTTCTTCTTTAAAGTGGGGCCATTTTTCCTCCATATCTCTAAATGCAGACCCATCTACAGGCATCCGAATAATGTCGTCTTGACTTCTGTTCCGTGCATGGTAATCCATAAACTGCGCTATGTTTTTGCACTTGAACAGTCGCTGCAGACGTGGAATAATGGGAATATAACGTAGAACCTTGCGAGGCACCTTTTTAGTTACTTGATCTGTGCGATATCTACTTATATGACATTCAGGACCTTCTGTTGCAAATTCATGCTCATTGTAATATAGAACATGGTCATCAGGGCATGCATGAATTGCTTCATACTGCATTCCAATTTCTTTCATGATGGCAGATAAATCTCGATATGTGCAAGGTAAAATATTTGACGGTGGTAACAAATATTCACCTATCATGCTACAACAAATTAAAATAAAAATCTAGTTAATATAATATAGAAATAATATTAATGGAACAAATTTCATCCGTAATAATTTGACTTATATATGAATGAACAACAAAATACACAATCATATATATTTTGTGATGGAATATATTACATACCATAACATCCGTGTGACTGATATGTTTGAAAGACCATTCATAACCTTCAAGTTCATTATCAATAATATAGCAGAGAGAAGATTTGTCTTGGAGCCCTCATAAAGGGGTTCGTATGCCTTATCAAGAAGAGGTATATCATGAATATCATCAAAATGTTCATCATTTTCATGATCATCATCATCATCATCAACATCGACCATTCCAACATTAAATGAATCATGGATCAAATTATTTGTAACATCATCTTCAACTATGTTTTCAGAATGATCATCTTCTTCATTAATGTGATCATTAACTTGTTCTCCATTAATATTCATAGCTTCCGGTACTTGTTGTGGAAGCACTTCCTCCGGACGAAGTGCCCTAGGATGTCTTTCCTTTATAATTACATGAAACCATCAATAGATAAAAGTTAATATAAGAAATTCAACCACAAAATGTAAAAATTTCAAATGCAAAATGTAAACATTTATGTGATGCATTTAAAATGTAACAAATTTTGTACTGTTGGGATGAAAAGAGCAACGACCTCTTGAACTGTTGGTCAAATAGGTGCATCCAAACTATCCAAGAGACATAATAATTGACCCAATTATGGAGCAAAGCTACTCAAATATAACACAAAATTTCTGATACTATACTCCACTAAGGTAAGATAAATGATGCTACGGTAATTTCTATAGAGAAAATATAAGAGAAATTACAACATGCCAATATAGTCGTTATTTCTATTATCATGATAGAAAGTGTCACAAATCTAGAGAGTTAAGTGCTTTCCCTGGTGAGTGGGTTAGTCTCACTAACGAACAAATAAATGAGTTATTCTACTATAGCCTAGATTCAACATGCACAAAAGAAAAAGAAATAGTATAATAAATATTTAATATTAAAATAATATTTATTGTCCATGTTAGTCCCCATCTATTGAAACCACGATCAATTCATAAATTTACAAAAGAAATCAAAATAAAAACATATATAATGCAAAACTTACAAATGGATGGTATTCATGTCCCCCCTCAGCATGCCCATGTTCCCTACAATGTTTTGTGGCTGTTGTGATCAAAATTATTCTCCTCTTAAAGCCCCTTCATTGAGTACATGGACAATAACATATCCTATCACCCCTTTTTTCAACTCCTTCCCACAATCTAGCAAGCAATTGTCAATTTTGTTCATCTGGATCAGGAATATTGCTAGTTGACATTTTCTCGTAAAGAGCTTGAATGAAGATTATCGATCTTAGAAAATGAAGCTCCACACTTCGCTCGCTTGAATCTCAAAAACAATGGAAATAATGAAAAACAGTCTGCCGAAAAACAATCCGCCAAATAAAAAAACTTTCGCAAACCGTCGCTTGTATAGCAAACATGTCGGAATGTTTCATTTTTTATAAGTTTTAAAAGTCAACCTTCCATCGGATATCCGACGCCTTGAACCTAGTTACCGTTGGAGAATTGATGTCGGATTTCTAACATCCTCGGGTTGAATAGCTTGGCGTCGGATATCCGACATCCCAATGCATAATATGATGTCGGATATCCACAGAACCGTCGGATATGAGCATATCCGTCGGATATCCAACGACATAGTCCTTCTTCGTCGGAGGTCGTCCGATTTTGTCGTCGGATTTTGGGTCCAAATCCACTAGTGTTCCCACAAACTCTAGACTATGAAAACATTCCTTTCCGCTGCAGGCGGTGCCACAAATATGGGCACCTAGCTGTTGATTACAATCTTCCTTTGCGCGTGCGGAACGGTGCGAACTCTCAGAGGGAGGAATGGATGGAGCATTGCTTTGATGGGCCAGATACTACTCCACTGGTGTCTCCTTTGAGAAATGAGACAATTGTTCTTAATTCTGCACTAGTTGGGGAGAATCCTATACTGGTTACTTTTGATGGCATTGCTGATGGGATTCTTGTGGAAGATAGTGGACACTCCTTGTCCTGTGCGGATGCAACTTGTGCGGAAGTTCTGAACACCCTTCTCCGACTGGCCGTTCGGACCTCTGGTAATACTCTGCCTTCTCGACCCTAGTCCATAAATTTCTTTTTGAACAATTTTGCATTTCTTAGTTCTAATTAGGTGGAGGGTTTGAGAAATCTCCATATTTCCTCTCATTTGTTGTTCCCCCCTGTCCTTGGTGGCTGCTCCGCTAGGGTGGTTGTAACCCCTGTTTCTCCTCTCCTGGAGGAGGCCATCCCCCCAAACATTACCGGTCCCCACCATCCTGATTCTCCCTCGGTCCCTACTTCGTCCCCTATTGGATCCTCTGACTTCGGTTACTTTCTACATTCGTCGGTAAAGAAATCCTCTGGTGGGCTTGGGAAAGGTAAGGTCAGAGTAGCTAAGGGCAGGGGAAGACAGTCTTTTATCTCTAAGGCAAAGTCCAGAGCATGCTCAAACCTTCTTGAAGGGAAACAACAATCCATTGAATGGGAACTTAGAGTTGTGTGGGCCCAGAAAAAAGGGCTTTCATGAAGATAATTTCTTTCAACTGTCAGGGTCTCATTGGTCCCTTCAAAAGATCAGCATTGCGGTAGGTGCTTGACAGAGAGCACCTAGACATTCTTTTGCTACAATAAACTTTGGGTGTTGGTGTTGAGGTTATTATTAAGTTGAAATGTTGGTTCCCGGGCTGGAATTTTGAAGCTTCAGATGCTCGAGGACGGTCGGGAGGTATAGCATTGGGTTGGAAGGAGGGACGTATCAGGGTTACAAACACTTGGGGTATGGAGTCTGTTTTGGGGATGACTTTTACGACTATTGATTTTGATCAAGAGTTTACTGTTTTAAACATCTATGGGCCTTATTGTAATCATATCCCCTTCTGGGATTCTTTGTTCAATAAGAACATGGTCAAAGGTGACTATGTGATATTGGGGGGGACTTGAATTTAAATTTGGGGCAGGCTGATATTTGGTGTCCACGTGCTCAGGTGGATTCTCTTTTTGACTTTTTAATTCGGAAATTGATTGAAGGCAATCTTGTTGATATTGAACCTGTCTGTCTTAAACCATCTTGGACAAACAATCAGGTGGGGGATTGCCGGGTGGATAAAATATTGGATAGATTTTTACTTGCTGAACATCTGGTGGAGAATTTTTTTCATATTCGTCAATGGGTTGGAAGTGGGGGCTCTTCAGATCACTCTCCCATTTTTTTAGGAACTTGATAATGGTCTGGTTAAACCACCCTGTCCTCTTAAGTTTAATAAGACTTGGATGAATGATCCCACCTTTATTGAATTAGTTCACTCAGCCTGGATCCCTTACCAGTCGGAGGGACACTTTTTTGCTGCCTTCCAATTTGCAGAAAACATCAAGCGATTGAAGGGACCAATCAAACTCTGGGATGGTGAAAAGCGTCGTCGGGAGAATCAGGAAATCAAACAGATTGAGGATGCTCTAGCAATCATTGCTATGAGTGATGGGGGGGTTACCTGTCACAGGACTCTAAGGACACCCTGGTTCGGCTTGAAGCTAGGAGGAATACTCTACTTTTGGAATAGGAGGAGGCTTGGCGCCTTAAGAGCAGGGCTATTTGGTTGGAGAGTGGTGATGAAAACTCCAAATATTTTCATGCATATGCAAAGGGGAGGTGCTCTGCAAATACTATTTGGACTCTGACGGATCCTTTGGGTATTGAACATAACACTTTTGAGGGATTGGCCGAGGTTGCAGTCAATCATTTTAAGGGCATGTTTAAGACTACAGACAGAGTAAACATTGAAGAAGTCATCTCGGTGGCACAACTCTTTCCTAGATTTGTGGAGGAGGAGGACAACAGGCTTTTGATGGAGGAAATTTTTGTAGAAGAATTAAAGGAAGTTCTCTCTAGTTTTCAGAAGGACAAAATCCCTGGGCCTAATGGGTTGACCATTGAAATTTTTTTGGGCCTTTTTGATATCATTGGGGATGATCTGCTTAAACTAGTAGAAGACACTAGAATTAAGGGAAGGATTTCAGCTAGCATTAATTCTACTTTCATTGCTTTAATCCCGAAGTCGGATTCTCCTTCCTCACTGAATGACTTTAGACCTATCTCTTTATGCAATTGTGTTTACAAGATTATCACCAAGGTAATTGCGAGACGCCTTAAATCCATACTATCCGCTCATATCTATGAGGAACGGTTTGGTTTTATGGAAGGTAGTTAGATACATGAAGCTATTGGGGTGGCTTAGGAGGTTCTTCACAGTATTAAAACTAAGAAGTTGAAGGGAGCTATTCTCAAAATTGATTTGTCAAAATCCTATGACAAAGTTAGTTGGATATATCTCCGTCTACTGCTAACTCATCTGGGTTTTGGCATAAATTTTATATGGTGGATTATGAGTTGTATTATTACTGTTTCTTTCTCGGTTCTTATCAATGGGGCTGCTACTCCATTTTTCCATTCTGGTTGCGGATTGAGGTAGGGTTGTCCACTTTCCCCGCTGCTTTTTCTTTTAGTCGCTGAAGGATTGAGCATGGATCTCAAGGAGGCAAAAAGAACTAGCACTCTGAGAGGCATTATGGTTGCTCCTGAGTTTTTCATCACCCATATGCTCTTTGTGGACGACATTCTCATTTTTTGCTCTGGTTTGGTCAGGGATGGACATAAGCTTAAGGAGATTCTGGAACTTTTTTCTCGAGCCATAGGGATGGAGATTAATGAAGGTAAATCCACTTTTACTACAAATCTCCTTATTGATGAAGAAGTGGAGGTCTTTACCAGACTGTTTCCTTTTCACATCTCCCTCTTTCGGAAGGTCTTAAATATTTGGGCTTTAATCTAAAACCAAATTGTTATCAGAAGCAGGATTGGGTTTCGCTCATTGAGAAGATGGAGAAAAGACTAAAATGTTGGAGTCATAAATGGCTTTCCAGGGATGGGAGGCTGGTTCTGGTCAAGTCTGTCTTGGAAGCTATCCCGGTCTACTGGATGTCATTGGCTTGGATACCTCAGGGAATTCTCGATAAATCCAGAAGAATGTGTTTTCATTTCTTGTGGAATGGGAAGGAAGACTCCTTCGTTGCCCCATGGGCTCGATGGGAACATATTTCCCTCCCAAAATATTTGGCGGGTGGGGTCTAAAGAATATTTTCTATTTTTCCAGAGCTCTGGCTGCAAAGGGGGGGTGGAGATTGTTAAAGTCCGGGGGACTTTGGGCACAGGTCTTTCTTCGTAAGTATATTGCTCCGGACCCTATCGAACATTGGATTCGCGGGCCAGCTAAAACACATATGGGGGACTCTATGATCTGGAAGGCGGTGGTAAAATAATTTTACATAATTGAACAGGATCTGGTCTGGGAAGTTGGGTCTGGGAATAAGGTCCGGATTGGGCAGGATCCATGGGTGGGTTGCGTACATCAACACCTATTACCTGGGGCGACTCTAGAGGATTTACACATGAGAGGTTTTCAATTCCTTTCATAGTTGGCTGATCCTGATGAATTTTTGCTAGGTCGACATGCTTGGTGCCCTATAAATTTTTTTGGTCTGGATGCAGTGAATGAGATGGATCTTGCTCGGTATTTTAGGGCTCTTAATCTTGATCATATTTGTCTAAATGAGTTTGATGATGAACTGTGTTGGGATGCAGATCCATCTAGTAATTATAAGTTCCTAAAGGGGGTTATTTGAAAATTAGTGTTGATTTGTTGCCAGGTGATCCTGTCTGGTGGTGGAAACTCTTGTGGAAACAAAAATGCCCCCATAAATCTCGATTGTTCATGTGGTGTGCTCTAAGGAATTGGGTTCCTACTTGGGACTTTCTACAAAAACAAAATAAATATGGACCGGGTTGGTGCTACTTATGCAAATTTTCTGGGGAAACTGTTTGGAACCTTTTTATTCACTGCCCCTATATCAGTGCGGTATGGGAATTTTGCTTGGGATTTCTGAAGGAAAATTTTATATGGGTGGGGGATTCCATCGAAAATTCCTGGCGTAACTGGTATCATAATCCACTCTATCATGATTATAGAGCATTGCCATTGATGGTGATTTGGGGAGTTTGGCTTTCTCGGAACCATATTATTTTCAATGATAAACCTTTCTTACCTGCTCAAACTGCTGCGGGATATTTCTCTCCTTTAAAAGGAGTAAGCAGCCTCCTTCTGTTCGGGACATTCAGCTAGTCAACATTGATCGATCCTGGCCTTGGGGTTTTTTCGACGGGGCCTATCAAAACAACTACTATGGGGGTGGGGATACCTTGTTTCTTTCGCCTATACACTTCTTTGACATGTCTATGGGGCTGGGGGATGGAAGTAACAACTTTGTTGAGGTTGTGAGCCTTAAATTACTTGTCATGTTTTCACATGAGAAGGGGTGCTGTGATCTTACTGTTTTGGGGGATTCTCTCAATGTGGTCAAGTGGATTTCTAGGACTCAACATTGTTTTAACATTAGGCTTTCAAACATCTTGAGAGCTATCAGGGACAACACCAATGCATTTGACTCCTTTCAATGCCTACATGTCTACAGGGAAAACAACACAACAGCGGATCGGGCATCGAAGGAGGGGCTCTTATTGGGGCCTGGTCAATGAAAAATCACAAAATTTACCAATGGCTAGGTTTGGGAGTTTTATCATCAGCGCTTCATAGAATGAAGGCCTCTACAGGGACACTATGTTATTTACATTTCTATGACTATTTTATATCTGGTTTAAATTTTTGGTAAGCTTTGTGACGATGCTTTACCGGCATTCCTAGAGTAATCTTCTATTTTGTATATCTAGATGCAGCTAACAGAAAATTGCATATATTGCATATATATCTATGAAACATTTGTATCTGATACTTAGACATGGTTTTCTGAGAATCTACTGGTATTGTGCTTTAAACAGCAAAAACACTCGTTTAGAGTGATGATGATCTATGTAATTTTGTTCTCGAAAGATGAAATAAAATTACGCTTTTTTTTTCTGGGAAAAAGAAAAACTTAACAAAAAACATACTTGATAAGGTTTAGTGATTTGGGTAGTAAAATCATGTAAAAAAAATGTGCCGATCCTAATTAAAATCCATAAATAAATAGTTACACATTTTCTAAAAAGCATTTTACATAGTTACACATGTAAGTATTTATTTTATATGTACACATTGTACACAACATATCACAAACATAACACAACACTATGTAACAAACACAATATAACATAACACAAAACATATATATATATATTTACAATGTAAATCTTATGATAAAATTGATTTTATATAAATGCATAAAAAATGGTGAAAGAATAAAAATTA
Source organism: Larix kaempferi (assembly GCA_027924585.1). Lineage (NCBI taxonomy): Eukaryota > Viridiplantae > Streptophyta > Pinopsida > Pinales > Pinaceae > Larix > Larix kaempferi. The sequence continues at coordinate 1,368,072 of BSBM01000594.1, read as the reverse complement.
TTTTAAAATTGAAATTAATTTGATCCTTTTAAATTACAATTTTTGTTATAAAAAGAAGTACAAATTCTATAAAAAATATAATATATATTAAATAAAAATAAATAAAATTTAAATTTAAAAGCAAAAATTAAATCAAACCATAATAATAGTCTCAACTAAAAATCATATTTTTAATTTTTTGAGAATTATTAAAATCATGATATTAATTTTTTTAACCAAATGAAGAGACTCTAAAATTATCATATAATGAAAAATAAATTAACACTTAATATAATCAATAAGTAAATGTTTAAATATAAAACAAACTCAAATAATAACAAATAATTCAAAACTAGTAAGTTCTGATATATTTTTATCTAAAATTTTGATATAACTTGTTATTTCACATTATGCCCTCCTTACAATTCCACCTTGTTACAAAATTTTATTATTGATTCATAATCTATAAACTATCTTAAAAAGAAATTAAAATTACATCTTATCTATGGAATTTAAAATAAAAAGACATCATATCAAATCAATCCTATCCATGAAAATTTTAAAATATCCAACCACTAAAACATAACATATTATGTAAATATGTATTTTATATGTAAACATGGTACACAACACATCATATACATAACACAACATAACAAACGCAATATGACGTAACAAATATGTATGTGTATGTGTAATTTTATGATAAAAATGATTTTGTATAAATGCTTACAAAAGGGTGGAAAATAAAAATTATTTTGAAATTTAAATTAATTTGACCATTTTAAATTGTCATTTTATTATAAAAAAAATTACAAATTCTTTAAATATATATATATATATAAAAGCAAAAAATAAATTAAAACATAATAAGAGACTCACCTAAAAATCATATTTTCATTTTGAGGAATTATTAAAATTATTATTAAATTTTAATAAAATCAAATGTCTCTAAAAATTAATTAACATCTCATATAATCAATAAGTAAATGCTTAAATCTAAAATAAACTCAAATAATTCAAAACTCTTATAAATTCTGATATATTTTTATCTAAATTTTGATATAAAATTTTATTATTGATTCATAATCTATAAACTATCTTAAAAATAAATTAACATTACATCTTATATATGAGAATTTAAAATAAAAAGACATCATATCAAATTAATCTTATCCATGAAAATTTAAAAATAACCAACCACCAAACATAACATATTATGTAAATATGTATTTTATATGTGAATGTGAACATGGTACACAACACATAACACAACATAACAAACACAATATGACGTAACACACACACACACACACACACACACACACACACACATATATATATATATATATATATATAATTTTATTTTTTATTTTTAAATATGATTTTATATAAATACATAAAAAGGTGGAAAATAAAAATTATTTTGAAATTTAAATAAATTTTACCATTTTAAATTGCCATTTTTATTATAGAAAAAATTGCAAATTTAAAAAAAATAACAAAAATAAAAAATGTATTTAAAAGCAAAAATTAAATCCAATCATAATAATAGACCCAACTAAAAAGCGTATTTTCATTTTTTAGAGAATTATTAAAATCATCATATTAAATTTATTAATAAAATCAAATGTCTCTAAAAATTAATTAACATATCATATAATCAATAAGTAAATACTTGAATCTAAAATAAACTTAAATAATTCAAAACTCTTATAAATTCGGATATATTTTTTTTATCTAAATTTTGATATAACTGGTTATTTCACATTATGACCTCTTCACAATTCCACCTTGTCACAGAATTCTATTCTTCCTTTATAATCTATAAACTATCTTTTAAAAACTTAACATCCTATCTTATTTATGAGATTTTAAAATAAAAAATAACATCAAATCAATCTTATCCATGAAACTTTTCAATTAATGTTATTAAAGTATAAAATCAACTTTTTGTTAAATTAGTTACTAAACCATTTTTCAATTAAGGGTATAAAGAGTGTTTTGACTTTGTAATTGTCTTTAATAACTTTTTTCTTATTTTTAAAGAATTATAAATCTATTAACAAAATTGAAACTCTTAAAATTATTGTAAACTAAATGTTCAAATTGAAAATAAACTTGAATAATAAAAAATAATCCAAAACTTATAATCTCCTCATAATAAATTTTTATAGATATTTCGCTAAAATTTTGATATAATTTATAATTTCACATTATGCTTTATTGTTTAAAAAAGCAATCACGTCACATCTTATCCATGAGAAATTAAAATAATAAATCCCGTATCCATAAGAAATTTAAAATAACATAATTAAGAACAAAATCAATTTTTCTTAAATTAATCACTAAATCATTTCTCACTTAAAAGTATAAAATGATTTGATTTTATATTTAAGTTAAATTTTTATTTTTTAAATAACACTATCATGTTTAGAAAAATATAATTATAAATATAAATAATGTAAACTATACTTTATAAACATTATATATTTAATTAAAATACAATGATATTGAAAAAAATGATATTATAAAAAAATATATTTTATTTGATTTTTTATTTTTTATTTTTAATTAGTTATGTTATATTAAATTTATTGCACATACAAATATAAATGGATTAAGTTAACAATACATCATATTTAAATTGTATATTTAATTCAAATTCCAAATAAAATAAAATAGCTTTGGATGCGGATGCTCGACACAATATCACTGAGGACTAGGATGCCACCTGCCCTCCTGGCAGCGTGGCTCCCACACCTGGCCACCTCCCTCCGTCGGCATTGTTCCCTATCCCCGTATTTAATGTTGCGTCCTCCTCCTGCACATTTGGCCTCCCCGCGTGAGCTGAACTTCATTCCCCATATAGCTCAACGGCTCGCATTCACTCTGAATCGGCTCTTCTGGTCATATCCCCTTAACTGGTGCAGGTGCGCCATTACTCTGCCCCGTGGGAATTATGGAAGCTCCCGCCCTGCAATCCCTGATATGAGGCTCCGCCCTCATGCCCCGGTGGTCATTGCTCGCCTCTGTCTTCCACTGCTTGTTGTCTCTGTTGAGAGCTTCACCCATTCTCCGTTCTCTGGTTATTCTGTGAAAAACGCCATGACTCGCATGCGAGGAACCTCCAAGCGAGGTTTCAGTCACAGCGCTGGAAAAGCTATCACTTCGGATGACAAGGAAAAGATGGCCAAAATCGGGTATGAAGATAATGTTTTTGTCCCTGTCTGTCAGTTGGTGGATGGCTGGGAATCTCATAGTGTTGCCGAAATCCTGGCATTTGGAAACCAGGGAAACCACGTAAATAATTATTGGCTAATGAAAAACATGCTGGGAACTTTGGTGGAGGAAATGCTCACCAATTGGAATATGGCCAAGGTGGCGATTACAGACACCAAGTGTAACCTACCTAGTACTGGAAACATTTTATGTTTGTGGAAAAACATTACTTTAACTTTTATTGTAAAGTTTTATATTAATGACCAAGGATGGTCAAGGATGACTGTAAATGAATAATATTATTATTTAATAAATTAAAATATGAGACACTCACCCAAAGAGACTGTTGAAGAGTGTTCACTGACCCACTAGGAGGAATGAAACTGGTGTAGAAGGAAATTGGCAAGTGGCAGCATCTGTACTCACTTACTAGTTGTTGCAGGGGGAAACTTCCATAAAAATGTGGTCATGTTCCCCAAGGATGGTGGAACTGAGCAGGTGGCTCATTAAATGCAAAACTGAACCAAATGACCTAGGAAATCTTTTATAAGCCATCAAATTGAGCACAGGCTCATAACATTTTCCTTGTGGTGTTAGAACTGAGCCCACAAGAGTTTCGATGAGGGGAAGCTAGGTAATGAGTTGCAGAATAAGATTGTCTTATCCTGCTGAGTTGCAGAGAGAGTGTTATGTATGCAAGTCTACATGATTGTCGAAGTACATGAGTGTGATTGCACCGAGAGGCACTCTACAGTCCAGTATGGGGGAGATGTTGTAACATGTGTGAGTTTGTCAAGTTTGTCGAGTGTAGTACGAGGGAGATGTTGTAACATGTGTAAGTTTGTTGAGTAACATAACAAAATAATAACAAAATATAATTTGAAATATTGTTTAGTCGGCCATTAATAATAATAAAAAGACGTGTATTTTCGAAATATTTCCGAAATGAAATCATTGACTATATAGAAAGGGAAGCTATTAGACAAATTATTAAAAAAAAAATTCGGGTCAAGAATCAACCGCAAAGATATCTTATTTCAAATGATTATTTTTTTAAGAAATAATATTCAGGTGATGATCGCTATAATATTCACTATTACTTTTTTAATTCGCCTAACTTCTGTTGTTTTTAATTGAAACCCATAAGTTTCAAATGAATATTAGCTTTACGTGAATATTAGCTTTACATTTTTTAATTTGCGTAACTTCTGTTATTTTTAATTGAAATCCATAAGTTTCAAATGAATATTAATTAGTTTTAAGTGAATATTAGCTTTACATTTTTTAATTAAATCCATAAGTTTCAAATGAATATTAGTTTTACGTGAATATTAGCTTTACATTTTTTAATTGAAATCCATAAGTTTCAAATGATTATTTTTTTAAGAAATAATATTCACGTGATGATCGCTATAATATTCATTATTACTTTTTTAATTCGCCTAACTTCTGTTGTTTTTAATTGAAACCCATAAGTTTCAAATAAATATTAGCTTTACGTGAATATTATCTTTACATTTTTTAATTTGCGTAACTTCTGTTGTTTTTAATTGAAATCCATAAGTTTCAAATAAATATTAATTAGTTTTAAGTGAATATTAGCTTTACATTTTTTAATTAAATCCATAAGTTTCAAATGAATATTAGTTTTACGTGAATATTAGCTTTACATTTTTTAATTGAAATCCATAAGTTTCAAATGATTATTTTTTTAAGAAATAATATTCACGTGATGATCGCTATAATATTCACTATTACTTTTTTAATTCGCATAAGTTTCAAATGAATATTAGCTTCAAATGATTATTACCTTTACGTGAATATTAGTTTTACATTTTTTAATTTGCCTAACTTCTGTTGTTTTTAATTGAAATCCATAAGTTTGAAATGAATATTAGTTTTATGTGAATATTAGTTTTACATTTTTTAATTGAAATCCATAAGTTTCAAATGATTATTTTTTAAGAAATAATATTCAGGTAATGATCGCTATAATATTCACTATTACTTTTTTAATTCCCCTAATTTCTACTATTTTTAATTGAAATCCATAAGTTTCAAATGAATATTAGCTTTATGTGAATATTAGTTTTACATTTTTTAATTCGCCTAACTTTCTATTGTTTTTAATTGAAATCCATAAGTTTCAAATGAATTTTAGTTTTAAGTGAATATTAGCTTTACATTTTTTAATTGAAATCCATAGGTTTCAAATGAAAATTAGTTTTACGTGAATATTAGCTTTACATTTTTTAATTGAAATCCATAAGTTTCAAATGATCATTTTTTTAAGAAATAATATTCATGTGATGACCGCTATAATATTCACTATTACTTTTTTAATTCGCATAAGTTTCAAATGAATATTGATTTTACGTGAATATTAGCTTTACATTTTTTAATTCGCTTAACTTCTGTTGTTTTGAATTGAAATCCATAAGTTTCAAATGAATATTAGTTTTACGTGAATATTAGCTTTACATTTTTTAATTGAAATCCATAAGTTTCAAATGATTTTTTTTAAGAAATAATATTCATGTGATGATCGCTATAATATTCACTATTACTTTTTTAATTCACCTAACTTCTACTGTTTTTAATTGAAATCCATAAGTTTCAAATGAATATTAGCTTTAAGTGAATATTAGCTTTACATTTTTTAATTCGCTTAACTTTAGAAAGTTGAAGCAATTGGAAGAACAAAAAAATCAGTTTGCAGAACAACAAATAAATCAAAATGTACGAAATGACGAAATGATGGAAGAAGAAGGAGAAGAACAAACAAAACAAAACGCAGATCAACAAAAAGAGAATCGAAAAAAAAAGTTAGGCGAATTGTCTCTATTTTTCAGTTTAACAATTTACTCAATCCTTAATACTTATTACTTACGTTATGATAATCCTCGTAAATGTATCTGTGTTTTCAACTTAACCTGTTCCTTACAATGCTAATCAAACTCCAGTTTTATGTCACCGCCCATGACTGAAACCAGCCTAGATCCAAATCCTGGGCTCTATCAAGCGCTGAAAAGCTCATTGAGTGCAATACCTAGGGAGATTTGATCCCTCTCGGTGCTTGATAGAGCCTAGGATTTGGATCTAGGTTGGTATGTATGCAAGTCTTCATGATTGTTGAAGTACATATGAGTGATTTGTATGCAACTCTCCATGATTCCTGAAGTACAAAGAGAGTTTGTATGCAAGTCTTTTGTATTGTTGAAGTACAAACAGATTGTCTTGCTTCTACACAGTATCTTCGTTGTGGTGGTTCAATGAATAGGCTCGGGGGTCCAAAAGTAAGTGATATTCACTGCTTTCTGGAGAAGGTTGGGAGGAACGGTCCTCTTTGGGTGTTTGTCCACCCTATCGGTTATCAGGTTCTACTTTGTTTTTATTTTATTTACTTCTAAACTGCTGATCATTTTCTAGAAACTGTATTTATTTGTTATCATAATTTTTCAGATGTTTTCCTAGATATCAATTAACTGTTAGAAGTGATAGGTTACTGAACTAAGAGATGATTAAATTTCTTCATGTATTTTTTGTTTCACCATAGGTGATGTACCCTAGTACAGGAAGGTGATTAATTAACGTAGATTATAAATGATATGAAGATTCTAAGTAAAAGAATAATTATGTATAATATATAGATTTCATTATTGTTACTGCTCTCATTAGAATATATCTATTGTTATTTCATAAACAATTGCCATTGATAACTTAGCAACAAAGTTCATATTTAAAACATTAACGGTTTTTACACACAAATACAAATATAAACCCTAGTTATGCATTCATTACGAATCATGTAAACAAAGTATTATACTATCAAATCATACAGTTTCAATACGAATCTCTTATAAGCATAATGTACATAACTCATATCAACTTTATAGAAGTATGATATTTTAGAAGTATAGAAATAAACATCTTTTGAAATCCCTGGATAAACCCTACAGGTATCGAATTTCATTAACAAAAAGTATTGTATAAAAGTACCAATCGAAACATAGTTCTTAAATCCTGGATAATGCATTTACATAAACAATAGCACATCTAATAAAATATAGATATTGAAATCATTTTGATACTGCTCAATATCCTCATAAGGGATCAACATGTATTATACTTTCATAATCAAAAATCATTTCAAGTTTAAAAGATAGTTCAGGGTCAAACCCTGTAACTAGTATACAATATAACAATATCAACTATGTCGAGGGTCACACCTTGTAGACATCACTCTTTATCAAATATCAAATAGTCGTAGCAATATAGTAAAAACATATTCAGTACAATAACTGTGTAACGAGTTAACAATTGTAACAAGGTATTCAAATTATCAACGATTATCACAGTTTCATTCGGCACAACTATTGTAATCGTATAACAAGGGTTCGAGACCGAAATGACTCACCCTAAGATTTATCTAACTAATATGAACCGGGTTAATACAACCCCAGGTTCCTCAACCAAATTAAATACAATGGGTCTCGACATCCATTGTGTAATCTTTAAACAAATAAAAACTTAACCATTATCCTAACATAGTCGAAACCACTATAGTGATATAGAACGCTTCAAGAAAAGGAGCTCGATGGCATCTAATGGATACATCATTGGCAACTTATCAAAGGAATAGATTATTAAAAGGTCAAAGGTTCGAGTCTCAAGAGTTAGCTTGCCCAGTCGTAATATGAATTTATAAAACATTGACAGGGTTAGGGTTTAAACTGTGTAGCAAACCAAAACCATTAACATTACAAACTCCGAACAATTACTTTGTTAAACTTTACGCAGAGTTAAGTTAGGGATTGGCCCAAACGAGTCACACATCCATCATTTATTTTAACTATCGAAACAATCTCTTCCCAAACAATCATGAAACAAATCATATTCAAAATGATAATGTCGGAAGGCTTATACAGAAAGAGAAACATTATTTTCAATCCCAAATACTAAAAACCCAGAAAAATGTTATGGATAGCTTACGAGTGACATTACACAGTAATCATTCTGTATATTCATTTCATTGACGAAAATCCAACTAAAGCCTTCAAGCCCAAACATTATCATATAAACAAGAGACATGTAATATTAGTCTCAATAGAGACGTAGAAGCAAACTGAAGAAACTTAACACCGTAGCTTTTATTTAAAAATGTTGGTCGAATCCCAACTCCAACCTATACAAGCTACTAAACCATTCGCATGCCTGAGGGATTACAACTTTGTAAACATCAACGCTGACAATGATTTTCAAACATGTTGACATAGGAGACATCATGGAGAAACCGAGGGCTTACCATGGTATTAAACCACTGGGGTTTGTCTTTGACTCAAACATGTTGTAGCCGTAAGCTTAAGAAGAGAACAGCGAGCAGCTAGGAACTGGAAAACCTCTTGCCAAAGCATGTGAAATAGTTAGACATTGACATATGACAAACAAAAGGATTAAACGTTTGAAACAAGTCTTAGTTGGTACCATTCTTACCTCTGGCAGAGAAGACAAAGCGCCATGAGCGTAGCTCACCATAGAAACTGAGACCACGTTGATAGCATTACGTTGAACAATCACTGAAAACCTTGAAGGCCACTCTGTATTTTAAAAAGTTTAACGCTAGAACAGAGCGGATGAGCCCATTTTTTGGCCATGGCGGCCAAGTGAGAGCTCGGCTCTCCAAACCCTCACACAACAACAGGTAACAATGCCAAATATCAGCAAATAGTTAGGGTTATGTTCCTTACGTGGTAGCTTTTCACCAACCTTCACGTGGCTCATAAATGAGCTTGGTTGGTGCCCACTACTATTTCAATTTGTACCCACAATTGTATAGTTTAAACATATTGTTTGCCATTCGAACTCCAATTCACAAATGCTCCAAAGACCCTAGTTATTTTTATAAACACTAATGTTATATTATAACATTTATCACCAATGTTAAATTGTGATACGCTATCACCTTGAAAGAAACCATTAGGGGTAGAACAACCAACCCATAGTTAGGGTCTTAATAATAATTAATCTTGGCAATGTAATTATATAGCTAGGTATAACCTTAGCCATTAAAATCTATGAAAACATTAGCCAAATCGTGCATGAGAGTCCTACCTGTAACCTGGACAGAATGACGTAACAGGCATTAGCTTTAATAGCTGAGTAATCCTAACGGCTACTCCAAGAACTCACTTGCCAATCAAAAGGAGTTAAACATAATCAAATATTAAGATTAAACATGTTACGACATAAGAAAGATGAACAAAATAGCAATGTTAATAATAGAAGATAAGTTATGTCTTTAAGACTTTGAGCATTGAATGTCATCATAATTACATTATACATTTATTTACCCATGACGTAACAGCTTGCATGTAATAACTAGATGTTCAATGTATTGTAGATAAAGATACAAATGAATTCATAAATACTCTCAAACAGTAAAAGAATCTCAAAGTTCTACTTCGATGATTTAAGGACAAATGAGATAATCATTGAATTCATGAATATCAGAATAGAATCAATGAATACGCAAGACATTTATATAATAATGAGTTAAGAGAATTTCCGTAGGTGTAATGATGTATTATGGACAGTATAATATTAACTTCATACATAGGATCACATATCTATCTAAAAGTTATTAAGACACTTTTAATAATTGACGACGGTTGTAAACAGGTAATAATCGCAAATAAGAGTATAATTAAGCAGTAATAAAGATGTTAAACATTCACATTTATACTTCCGCATAGTAATTAACAGAAAATAGATTGCTTAGAAAAAATTTAATTTTTGATGAAATTTGGAGATGTTACATGTGGTATTAGAGTGCAACTTCAAACACTAGGCCTGAAAGTGGCTCAACTCGCGCAAGTGAAATTGAAAACAAAAAACACAGTTAATGATTTTTGTTTTAATTTGTTTCTGTACAGAACATTTGGTATTTAATTTGCAGGTATGGAAGGACCAAAAGAATTAGTTGAGGACAGATCCCAACATAATGATCAAAATAATAATGAACATGAACAAGTTAATGAAGAAAATATTTACGTGGAATTAAATGATAATTCATCTGAACTACTTAGAACAGTTAAAGATCTAAAACCTGAAATGAAAACTTTAAAGAAGAGAATGAAAGGATTTTAAAAGCACAAGAATTGAATCAAATATTACTGGATAAATTTCATAATGACGAAAAAGATAAAAGAACATAATTTAATTATGAATCTGGAACCATGTCCTACCAACACAAAGGTAAGAAGTAAAAATTTCCTAATGATGAAAGTAGCTCTTCTTCTGAAATTGATGTTAAAACACATAAAAAGAAACATAAGTATTCTAGTGACAGCAGTGAGAGTGATTGTAGACCAAAAAGGAGAAATTATAAACCATATGAACAGATTTCAGGAGAGTTCAAGAAGATAAACCCACAACGTTTAATGGTGAAAATGAAAAGGAATAAGCAACCGAAGCATGGCTGTCAGGTATGAAGAAATATTTTCAAATTTATGATTATCCAGATCAGCTGAAAGCTAAGATGGCCATTTATAATCTAACTGGGAAAGCAGATATTTGGTGGCAGGATATAAAAGAGTAAAAAGCATTAAAGAAAAGAGTGTAACTTGGAGTACATTTAAGAAATATTTTAAGAAGAAGTTTATGTCTGAAGAGTACTACAAAGAAAAGAAAGAGTTCTATGATTTAAAACTAGGCTCTATGAACATGAAAGAATTAAGCAGTAAATTCCTAAGTCTGTTAAGATATGTACCTTACATTGTGGACGAAAAGCCTAAAATACAAATATTTCTGAGTTGCTTACCTTTTAATATTAAAGACAGAATTGAGTACGACAACCCTAAGACTCTGGAGGAAGCTATGAGAAAAGCAAACTTTTGTTTTGAACAGAACATAAAAAGAGAATATGTATCTAGCAGGAAAGGTAATAAACCAAGTAATTTCGAACAGAGAAAAAAAAATTAATATCAATGCTAGAAATAACAAGCGAAATTTCCACAGCATAAATTTTCAAGGAAATAATTTTAAAAGCAATGCACCACAGAACTTTACAGCTGCAAGGAACATGCCTAATACTTATGCTAGAAATAATGAACAAAAGGCGCCTGTAAAATGTTATGAATGTCAAGGACCACATTATTCAATAAACTGTCCTAACAAGAAAAGAACAGTCAGTAACATCCATACAGTGCAGGAAGAGCCAACAGTTGGTGACTTAGCGAGGGAAATGCCCAGGATCAATGCAGCCTTGGAAAATCGACAGGCTGATCATCAAACCTCCATGGTCGAAATTGAAGGTATGCTACAGAACAGACCCATATCTATTTTAATTGACTCAGGTGCTAGTTTGAGTTATGTATCACCTCATATAGTAAAAATATGTAAATTGAAAGTAGAAAGTTTGAAAAGTCTTGGTTGGTTCAGTTAGCTACAGGAACTAAAAGGAAGGTAGTTGATTTTGTTAAAAATTGTGATTTGTTTATGAGTCAGTTAAAGACACAAGTAAAGCTGAATGTACTACCGTTAGGGTCTTATGATGTCTTAATCAGAATGGATTGGATGGAAAAGCATAGGGTAGTTCTGAAATGTTTTGAAAAGACATTTACATGCTTGAATGATAAAGGAGAAACAAAAACAATAAAAGGAATCCCTAGAAAAACTTTTGGTCTGTATGGGAGGCCCACACTCCCCATTTTGGTATTAGTTTCAATATCATAGCTTTAATGTCTTAGATATAGTCTTATATTAGATATATTATTAAAATAAAGAATAGCATTTAATATGCTCTCTTTGTAATCTATAAAAAGGCACCTTGCCTCATAATACAAACAAGTTTTTGTGTGCCAATCTTGTGTCTCTTAGTTTGTTTTATGGTTTTTGGCTTTGAGAGCTCTCTTGGGTTTTTTCAGTGAGAGGTGAGGCTCTCCTAGCCTCACCTTCCATCTTCTTATTCAGATTTGTCTTAGTATTCAGTTTTGTCTTAGTATTTCAAATATTTCCTCTTTACAGGCAGATCAATTGGTATCAGAGCAGTTCCCTCCTATACTTGATCATTCTCACTTCTGGAAAAAGTAATGTCTCTTTCTTTCATTCTATTCTATTAGTAGTTATTGTTAGATTTATGAGTCCTTATTGTGTTTTAGTTTAAGTGGTGAGGCTGTTAGAGCCTCTCCCTCATGAATCCTTCTCTCCCACATCAACGCTGTTCCACACCCCCATCTTCACGCCACCTTCGTGTCCCCCTTTCAAGCTGTGGCAATCCCTCTCCCCACGCGCATTTACTCCACGCTGCACTCCACCTACACACACTCTCCCCCAGCACACGCATAACTCCATGTTTCCCTTTTTAATTCCTGCACACGCCATACCTAACTGCAAGTTGACTCATGCACTCATTCCTACCCGCCCCCCCCCACTCATTAATGCTCCATTCATTGCACCCTCCTCCATCCCATCAACCATTTCCTTCATTGTTGCACGCGTCCTCCCTCTTCATGTTGCCATCATTGTTGCACGCGTCCTCCCTCTTCACGCTGCCATCATTTTTGCACGCATTCCTCCCTCTTTCACGCTCAGTCTACTGAATGCTGCTCCATCTGCGCCCTATTTTCAGCCCCCTTCCCCTCAGCTTTCACGCAGCACATCTTCTACTACTCACGCTGCCCATTACCTGTAGCCTTCTCCTCTTATGCTTCCCCTTCCATACATGCCCAACTCTTCCCCACAGCATACACGCCTTCCCACCATCCTGCTCACGTTTTTCCCTAATCTTTGTTTTTCCCTAATCTCACGCTTTGCAGCTTTTCCCTAATCTTCGCCCAAATTCTCCCCTTTCACATTGTCCATCTCCATTCCATCTTCACCCAGCTTCTCCCCTTTCACACTGTCCATCTCCATTCCATCTTTCCCAACTCCCCACCACCTCTCCACGCAACAGTTGCTTGTCCCATCTTCTCCACGCAACAGTTGCTTGCCCCATTTCTCCACGCAGTTGCTTGCTCCATTTTCTCCACGTAGCTGCTTGCTCCATTTTCTCCACGTTGCTTGCCCCATTTTCTCCACACAGCTGCTTGCTCCATTTTCTCCATGCCACTTGCCCCATTTTCTCCATGCCACTTGCCCCATTTTCTCCACGTAGCTGCTTGCCTTCATTCAAATCTCCCTTCACGCTTTTCATTTCTCCCCATAGGCTCATTTCTCTAGGCTGCACTATCTTCCACGTTCTAAAGAAACTTTGAATTTTTTGTTTGGAGAAACTCTGAAGAAATAGAGCCAAGCCTGGATAAGGATCATATCGATTACAAGTTTTTGTTTTGCGTGTTGGGAGGGGAGTTCCTCCTCACGGAAGAAGGAAAGAGATCACTTTACATTAATCGGCAGACAGATGCTCCAGCTCTGCGTGGTATAGCTCATATGCTATATGCCCACCCTGATTCTAGTCACGCTACTCTAGTCTGACATTCAATTGTTGTGAAGCTTCTTAGAGGAAAGGAACTATTAGCAATGGTAGGAGATTTTGGAGGCCCATATACCTCTATGGCTCGTCAAAATCGAAATGCAGGACAGATAAATGGTCAATCAAATCTCAGTGGAAACAGTGCCAGTGCAGCTGGTAACCGCTCTTTCACTTCTCATATAGCTGGCATGTTAAAACCCTAGCTTTATGACTTTATGTATCAGATGAAGGTTCTGATTTGGAATTCTCCAGCAAGCCATCTTCAACATGGAATCTTCAATGCTATTGAGAAGTTCATTTGGCATTCTCCAGCAAGCCATCTTCAACATGGCCTCTTTAGCATTTTTCAGAAGTTCATTTCGCATTCACCGGCAAGCCATCTTCAACATGGCATATTCAGCATTTTTCATAAGTTCATTTCGTATTCACCAGCAAGCCATCTTCAACATTATTCAAAAGTTTATTTCGCACTCTCCAGCAAGCCGTTTTCAACATGGCATCTTCAACAATATGCAGTTTCAAGGTTCAACATGGATTGCATTTTTAGCTGTTCTCAGCTCCTTCGGCTTCCGCATCATTTTCATAGGGACACATTCCCTTTTTCAGCCCTCGTTTCACATTTTTGGTTCAAAGTTTACTTTGCAACAGTATTAGTTCTCTTCCAATATTAGTTCTCTTTCGGTTCCATTTTTGCTATTTCCTCTAGCAGTGATCTACAACACTTCACACAATTTTGTTTGTATAGAAGGCCTTCATAGGTTTTCGAGGTAGCTTCAAGCTTTGTATCAATCGAGATCACACCCTTGTCAGGGTTTCAGTATCAGTTCATTTCCTGGTGGAAACATAGATCTACAGCATAGATCTTCACCACGTAGAGAAGAGGTACACAAATCTAAAACAATACAGATATCTCCCTCTAGTTTAATTTTCGTAGGATGACGAACAGTAGCTGTATGGGAACCCCACCTGCTCGCATCTTACACCAACTCCACATCCCACACAAAGAGGAGGTACACAGATCTACACATACATATCTCTCCCTCTAGTTTATTTTCACAAGATGTTCAGTAGTAGTTTTATGGGCACCCCACCTGCTCCAATCTTTCACCATATACACATCATCAAGTTACAATAGCGACACCTCTTATACATGTGGTTTATCTTCTTTGCAAACATGGCCTCAAACTTCAACCGGGAGGCACGAAAGTAATGATGCTTTCCGCTTCAACCGGGAGGAATTGATCTGTATGGGAGGCCCACACTCCCCATTTTGGTATTAGTTTCAATATCCTAGCTTTAATGTATTAGATATAGTCTTATATTATATATATTATTAAAATAAGGAATAGCATTTAATATGCTCTCTTTGTAATCTATAAAAAGGCACCTTCCCTCATAATACAAACAAGTTTATGCGTGTCAATCTTGTGTATCTTAGTTTGTTTTATGGTTGTTGGCTCTGAGAGCTCTCTTGGGTTTTTCCAATGAGAGGTGAGGCTCTCCTAGCCTCACCTTCCATCTTCTTATTCGTATTTGTCTTAGTATTCAGTTGTGTCTTAGTATTTCAGATCTTGCCTCTTTACAAGCATATCAACTTTAGTTAGACAGATTTCTGCTTTGCAAGTGAAAAACATTGTACGAAAAGGATGTAAAATGTTTGTTGTAAATGTAATTAATGATTAACACACAAGTAAAGAAGATAAGTTAAAACTTGAAGACATACCAATCCTAAGAGACTTTTCAAATGTATTCCCGAAATAAATTCCAGGTTTACCTCCGAAAAGAGAATTCGACTTCACCATTGAGTTAGTACCGAGTGTGGTACCAAACTCAAAAGCTCCTTACCGAATAAATATCCTAGAGCTTAACGAATTAAAGTCACAGTTAAAAGAATTAATTGATAAAAATTATATAAGACCAAGCGTGTCTCTATGGGGAGAACCTGTCATTTTCATTAAAAAGAAAGATGGTACATTGCATCTATGCATAGACTACCATCAGTTAAATAAAATGACGATTAAAAACAGATATCCCTTGCCCCGCATAGATGATCTATTTGATCAAGTACACAGAGCAACGATATTTTCAAAAATAGACTTGAGATATGGATATCATCAAGTCAGAATTAAAGATGAAGATATCTTTAAAACTGCTTTTAGAACCAGTTACAGGCATTATGAATTTGTAGTTATGCATTTTGGGCTAACGCTCCAGCAGTATTCATGTGTCTAATGAATAATGTTTTATATAAGTATTTGGATAAATTTGTAATTGTTTTTATTGACATCATTTTAATCTATTTAAAGACTAAGGAAGAACATGATGAACACTTACGTATAATATTACAAGTCTTAAGAGAACATCAATTGTACGCTAAATTCAGTAAGTGTGAATTTTTCAAAGATAAAATACAGTATTTAGGTCATGTGATATCCAAGGATGGAATCTCAGTTAACCCGGAAAAAATCATAGCAATTAATAAATGGCTTGTCCCTAAAGATGTAATAGGTATACGATCGTTTATGGGAATTACAGGTTACTATCAGAAATTTATAGAAAGATTCTCAAGAATTGTGAATCCCATAACTTCTTTACAGAAAAAGGGAAAGAAATTTGTTTGGGATCAAAAGTGTGAAGAAAGTTTTAAGAAGTTAAAAGAAGTACTAACTACTGCGCCTATTTTAAAAAATGCAGATCCAAACAAAGACTTTGTTGTATGCACTGATGCATGCAATGATGGCCTTGGCGGAGTCTCAAAACAAGAAGGTCACATAATAGCGTATGAGTCAAGAAAATTAAAAATTCATGAAAAGAACTGTGCTACCTACGATTTAGAGTCGGTTGTTGTGATACATGCTTTAAAGATGTGGCGCCATCATCTAATCGTTAGAAATTTTTCATTAATAACAGATAATAAAGGCCTAAAATATATGTTGGATCAACCAAATATAAACGCAAGGCAAGCTAAGTGGTTAGCTTTCCTTAGCGAATATGATTTCGAGATCCATCACATTAAAGGTAAAGAAAATAAGGTGGCTGATCCCTTAAGCAAATTAAATTTTATGGCAGTAGTTAGTACTTATAAAACAAATTTAGAAAATCAGTTTGAAGAAGGGATAAAATTAGATAAGAATTATCTGAAATTACAAGAAAAAATTGCTAAAAATATATTTGAAAATTTAATAACAGATTACAGTTTTAATGAAAAATGTTTAATGATGTATAAAAGCAAACTATATGTGCCTAATGTATCTGAAATTAAGTTGTTGATTTTAAATGAAGTACATAAAAGTCTTTATTCAGGACACCCTAGTTACCAAAAGATTATAACAATGTTAAGAAAAGATTACTTTTGACCAAATATGAAAAATGAGGTGTTGAATACATAGCTAGGTGCTTTGAATGTCAACAAGTTAAAGCTGAGCATCAACACCCAGATGGCCTATTACAGCCATTTCCAATTCCAGAGTGGAAGTGGAAAATTATCAACATTGATTTTATAACTCGTTTGCCTAGAAATAAAAAATAGAATGATTCAATAATGGTAGTAGTAGATAAGCTTAGCAAAGCAGCTCATTTTATACTTGTCAAAACTACTTTTAAGGCTGCTAACATTGCTGATGTGTTTATGAAGCAAGTTTTTAATTTGCATGGAATCCCTAAGGTAATAATTTCTAATCGAGATTCTAAATTTATTGAAAAATTTTGGAAATCATTATTTAAAGGTTTGGATACTAAATTAAAATTTAGCACATCTTTTCATCCGTAAATTGACGGACAAACTAAAAGAGTATATCAGATTCTAGAAGATATGTTAAGAATATATATGTTAAAGATCAACCAACTAAATGAGAAGAATATCTACACTTAGTTGAATTTGCTTATAATAATCACTCTCAAGCTTTAGCTAAACTTGGTCCTTTTGAAATTTTGAATGGTAGAAAGTGTAATACTCCTATCTCATGGAGTAATCCAGTTGATAGAATGATATTAGGACCTGAATTATTGAAAAAGATGGAACTAACAGTGAAGTAGGTACAAAGCAATTTGAAAATTGCACAAGGCAGACAAAAGAGTCATGCAGATTTAAAAAGAACTCGGAAACAATTCCAAGTAGGTGAGCATGTTTTTGTCAAGGTAAAACCCAAGAAAAGCTCTTTTAAGCTCTGAAGTTGTGTTAAATTGGCACCCAGGTATTGTGGACCATTTGAAATACTATCAAGAATTGGACCAGTGGCATATCAGTTAGCCTTACCACCTAATATGAAAATACATAATGTATTTCAAATTTCTATTTTGAAAAAGTATGTACATGATGCTACTCATGCAATCGATTGGAACGACATACAGGTGGAACCGGATTGTATCCTCGACAAGAGAAAAATTTTACCACGGAATCGCACCATTGGACAGGTAAAGGTGCAATGGAAGCACCTTAGTCCAGATAAAGCAACCTGGGAATTGGAAAGTCATATGCGTCCAGATAAAACAACCTGGGAATTGGAAAGTCATATGCGGGCAGCATATCCAATTCTGTTCCAGGAAGACTCTGATGATGAATAAGCAACATCGAGGAAGATGTTGAACTTAAGAGGGGGTGTTTGTAACCTACCTAGTACTGGAAACATTTTATGTTTGTGGAAAAACATTACTTTAACTTGTATTGTAAAGTTTTATATTAATAACCAAGGATGGTCAAGGATGACTGTAAATGAATAATATTATTATTTAATAAATTAAAATAGGATACACTCACCCAAAGAGATTGTTGAAGAGTGTTCATTGACCCACTAGGAGGAATGAAACTAGTGTAGAAAGCAATTGACAAGTGGTAGCATCTGCACTCACTTACTAGTTGTTGCAGGAGCAACTTCCCTGAAAATGTGGTCATGTTCCCCAAGGATGGTGGAACTGAGCAGGTAGCTCATTGAATGCAAAACTGACCCAAAAGACCTAGGCAATCTTTTATAAGCCATCGAATTGAGCAGAGGCTCACAAATTTTTCCTTGTGGTGTTATAACTGAGCCCACAAGATATTCAATGAGGGGAAGCTAGGTAATGAGTTGCAAAGTAAGACGGTCTTATCCTGCTGAGTTCAAAAGAGAGTGCTATGTATGCAAGTCTACATGATTGTTGAAGTACATGAGTGTGATATGTATGCAAGTCTTCATGATTGCTGAAGTACATATGAGTGATTTGTATGCAAGTCTCGATGTTTGTTGAAGTACAAAGAGAATTTGTATGCAAGTCTTTTTTAATGTTGAAGTACAAACAGATTGTCTTACTTCTACACAGTATCTTCATCCTGGTGGTTTAGTGAACAGGCTCGGGGGTCCAAAAGCAAGTGATCTTGGCTTCTTTCTAGAGAAGGTTGGGAGGAACGGTCATCTTTGGGTCTTTGTCCACCCTATCGGTTATCAAGTTTTAATTTGTTTTTATTTTATTTACTTTTAAACTGCTTCATTTTCTGGAAACTATATTTATTTGTTATCATAATTTTTCATATGTTTTCCTAGATATCAGTTAACTATTAGAAGTGATAGGTTACTGAACTGATAGATTATTTTTGTACAATGCATGGATGAATAAAGATTGATTAAATATAGAATGATGATTAAATTTCTTCCTGTATTTTTCCTTTCACCATAGGTGATGTACTCTAATACAACAAGGTGATTTAATTAACATAGATTATAAATGATATGAAGATTCTAAGTAAAAAAATAATTCTATATAATATATAGATTTCATTATTGGTACTGCTCTCATTAGAATATATCTATTGTTATTTAATAAGCCGTTTCCATTGATAACCTAGCAGCAAAGTTCATATTTAAAACATTATAGGTTTTTACACAGCAATACAAATATAAACCCTAGTTATGCATTCATTACGAATCATATAAACAAAGTATTATACTATCAAATTATACAGTTTGAATACAAATCTCTTATAAGCATCATGTACAGAACTCATATCAAACTTTATAGAAGTATGATATTTTAGAAGTAGAGAAATAAACATCTTTTGAAATCCCTAGATAAACCCTACAAGTATTGAATTTCATAAACAAAAAGTATTGTATAAAAGTACCAATCGAAACATAGTTCTTAAATCCTGGATAATGCATTTACATAAACAATAGCACATCTAATAAAAAATATATATTGAAATCATTTTGATACTGCTCAATATCCTCATAAGGGATCAACATGCATTATACTTTCATAATCAAAAAGCATTTCAAGTTTAAAAGATAGTTCAAGACCAAACCATATAACTAGTATACAATATAACAATATCAACTATGTCGAGGGTCGGACCCTGTAGACATCACTAGTTATCAAATATCAAATAGTCATAGCAATATAGTAAAAACATTTTCAATACAATAACCCTGTAACAAGTTAACAGTTGTAACAAGGTATTAAAATTATCAACGATTATCACAGTGTTATTTGGCAGAACTATTGTAATTGTATAACATGGGTTCGAGACCGAAAGGAATCACCCTGAGATTTATCTAACTAATATGAACCGGGTTAATACAACCCCAGGTTCGTCAACCAAATTAAATACAATGGGTCTCAGCATCCATTGTGTAATCTTTAAACAAATAAAAACTTAACCATTATCCTAATACAGTCGAAACCACTGTAGTGATACAGAATGCCTCAAGAAAAGGATCTCGATGGCATCTAATGGATGCATCGATGGAAACTTATCAAATGAATAGTTTATTAAAAGGTAAAAGGTTCGAGTCTCAAGAGTGAGATCGCCCAATCGTAATATGAATTTATAAAACATTGACAGGGTTAGGGTTTAAACCCTGTAGCATCCATTGTGTAATCTTTAAACAAATAAAAACTTAACCATTATCCTAATACAGTCGAAACCACTGTAGTGATACAGAATGCCTCAAGAAAAGGATCTCGATGGCATCTAATGGATGCATCGATGGAAACTTATCAAATGAATAGTTTATTAAAAGGTCAAAGGTTCGAGTCTCAAGAGTGAGATCGCCCAATCGTAATATGAATTTATAAAACATTGACAGGGTTAGGGTTTAAACCCTGTAGCAAACCAAAACCATTAACATTACAAACTACGAACTAGTACTTTATTAATCTTTACGCAGAGTTAAGTTAGGGCTATTCCCAAACCAATCACACATCCATCATTTATTTTAACTATCGAAACAATCTCTTCCCAAATAGCCCTGAAACAAATCGTATTCAAAATAATAATGCCGGAAGGCTTATACAGAAACAGAAACATTGTTTTCAAACCCAAATACTAAAAACCCAGAAAAACGTTATGGATAGCTTACGAAAGACATTACACAGTAATCATTCTGTATATTCATTTCATTGACGAAAATCCAACTAAAGGCTTCAAGCCCAAACATTATCATATAAACAAGAGACATGTAATATCAGTCTCGATAGAGACGTAGAAGAAAACTGAAGAAACTTAACGACATAGCTTTTATTTAAAAACATTGATCGAATCCCATCTCCAACCTATACAAGCTACTAAATCATCTGCATGACCAAGGGCTTACAACTTTGTAAACATCAATGCTAACAGTGATTTTCAAACATGTTGACAGAGAAGATATCGTGGATAAACTGAGGGCTTACCGTGGAATTAAACCACTAGAGTTTTCCTTTGACTCAGACATGTTGTAGCGGTAAGCTTAAGAAGAGAACAACGAGCAACCATGAACTGGAAAACCTCCTTCAAAAGCATGCGAAACAATTAGACATTAACATATCATAAACAAAAGGATTAAACGTTTGAAACAAGTCTCAGTTGGTACCATTCTTACCTCTGGCAAAGAAGACAAAGCGCCATGAGCGTAGCTCACCCAAGCAACCGAGACCACGGTGATAGCATTACGTTGAACAATCACTGAAAACCCTGAAGGCCACTCTATATTTTAAAAAGTTTAACGTTGGAACAGAGCGGATGAGCCCATTTTTTGGCCATGGCGGCCAAGCGAGAGCTCGGCTCTTCAAACCCTCACACAACAATAGGTAACAATGCCAAAGATCAGCGAATAGTTAGGGTTATGTTCTTTACATGGTAGCTCTTCACCAATCTTCGCGTGGCTCATAAATGAGCTTGGTTGGCGCCCACTACTATTTCAATTTTTACCCACAATTGTATAGTTTAAACATGTTTTCCATTCGAACTCCAATTAAAAAATTTACAATCCATTAAAAACCAAGGAAATTTAACCGTAGGCCATCTACACCTAACAAGATGTCAAACACACATGAACATCCGATGAAACCAATGAAACTCGACCTCCAGAAGACAACATGGGAACCGAAAATGAACTAAATGAAAACCCCGAAGATCAATTACACCAAGATTTAAATCAATTGAGGGCACTAAGTAATAAATTGAACAGTACCAAGGAACCCTCTCGGGTTTCCTTGGCTTCAGCA
Organism: Larix kaempferi; assembly: GCA_027924585.1. Lineage (NCBI taxonomy): Eukaryota > Viridiplantae > Streptophyta > Pinopsida > Pinales > Pinaceae > Larix > Larix kaempferi. The sequence goes on along the minus strand of BSBM01000594.1, from coordinate 1,345,943 downwards.
CTGCAAAACATTATTGAATCAATCAATATTGCACATAGTGAAATAACAAACTTGAGCCAATACAGGGCTCGAATGAGGGAACACTACTCCACTAGGTTGTCCAAAGAGCAAATAAAAGACCTCAACATCACCAAAGCCCAGTTGTATAGAAAGTTCATAGTTCCCTCGACAGGACAGCCTCCAGCTGTGAAGAGGCCTCGGGTTTACATGGACTAGTGCATTTACAAGCCATGGAGAGATAACTGGAGAAAGAAGTGGTTCATGGTGTTTGACAGGCCCCCGTGCAACAATTTGGAGGTACCACATTATTTCCTTCGGAAATTGTGGGCTGAGTTTGAGCTAGGGTACCATGTCAACTATTTTGACATCACTAAGTTTCAAGGTGTCGGTCTTGGCTTTGCCCAAGATCGACCTTAGGCGCACCGCAACCCACTTACTAGTGGACCTCTTGCACCCAGGAGAGAGCCAAACCCCCCTCCTCAGCCACCCGAGTTCGGTAGCGGCCTAGATGAGATTCATTACTCCGTCAAACGTGCCACATGACTTGCTTAGACATACCAAATTTGTGGCCATGTCTTCCCAGTGCCAAGAAGACATCGATGAGACACAGACAGCTTCCCAGTCTATGGGTGGTGTCCAGAACATGCCAGGTACAGGTGGAACCCAAGCAGGGCCTTCTAGTTCTGCTGGAACAACGACACACCATTATTCTCACTGTGGTCATTCTTGCCATGGTGATACGCAACAACATGCCATCGGGAGCTTCATGGATCAAGTTTGCTATTGTTTGATTTAATGTTCAAGTATGTATTGTATTTTATTTGATATCGCATTGTTTAACATATTTAACTTTGAATTACACATTGTTAACTTTATTTGTTTTATTGTACAGTTATTCAGGGTCGGGTCTCCATCCCCCAGGTGGCAGGACATCGGTTCCTTTGACCTCGATGGAGCCATGGCGACAACAGAGGAGATTGCGGCACCATACACACAGGTAACTTCTTTACCTTGAATAATTAAATCCTGTTACCAGTAATTTGTGTTTAGTAATTACAAATTAATTAGCACTGAGTAATTACCATATCATCATTGTATTTTACAGTAGTGTTTATCATATTTTCTAAATTATTTGAGAGCTATAAATTCATATAATCCAACCAAACAAAAATGAAACCTTATAAAGACATGAAAACCTAAGAAAACTAGAAACATTTGTCCATGTTCACTTTAGGTTTCCTAGACCTCTAATGATTATACAAATGGGAGAGGAATTTCCAAAATCTGTCATTCTTACTTGACCAATGATGAGCCCACAACTAGGGTTTTGGTGATGCCAACGGTGTCCTTCATCCTCAGACTACCATCCAATGCTTGCCTGCTCTTCCTGTGTTTTACCATTGCCATGTGTGTTGTTGTTGCTTTTCCATTTGTCACCATGTCATCCAAGTTATCTTTGCCATGTACTATCATTGTCCAAATCATCTTCAAATGACCACAGTATGGGTTATTTGACTCTTGGCTCAATAGGTGTGCCAATGGCTCCAATGCCCATCACTTTGTCCACCAAATCAACCTTTGTTTCCATGCCCTTATGCCATGTGTTCTTCAAGCTTAAACTTTGAGAATATGATACCATGATAATTATCACTTTCCCCCGTATTCTACTAATAGGTTACTTTAATGGTAAAGGTGGTCAAATCACTTCTATGCTTCTGCTAACTTTGTTGCATCAATTGAGTTCACTGAGATGTTGTACTTGTCACTTTTGCATCCACCGAGACAAATAGGACCAAGAGAATCATAGTGGCCAAGCTTCTAAGAATTCAAGAACCTGATGTTTCTCATGTCCTTATTACCCTAGTTTATTATCACGGGATTTCCAATTTATTCTAATATTTGAGACTGAACGTAATCATACTACTACTCCTAGAACATGCTATTAGGAAAGACATACTACTACTCCTAGAACATGCTATTAGGAAAGACATATAAACAATGTAAAACAACTTATCACATGTATTGTCACTAAAGTTTTTGAAAATGATGTAAGGCCCATAAGGAAGAGCGATAATCTTACAAATATGGTCTATGGAGCCTTATTATTATCTTGATTCAAATACAACTTGGTAAAACATTTGGCATAAAAAATACTCATTTAACTCATTTCAGTCAAGATTTCTATGATTTCAATCAAGTGATATCATTCTAACAACATAGCTATTCAATAAAGAACACATAATTACTCATTCAATGCAAAAGAACATGGCACATTCAAGCTTATAAGTAAGTTAATCATGAAAAATATTTATCTTCCTTCCTTTTTCTAACGATCAACACTCTAAAGTGTATTAAATAACATGCACACTAACTTAATCGCTATTTAGCACCACTTTGCAAATTGAACAATGAGATGCCATTTTATTTGATGATGTAAATGTTATGGAAATAAAGGGACTCAAGAACCTCACTTTAGGGATGCAAATACTTTTCCACTAGGTGAGTAAAGCTTGTAGGAAACTACAAATATATAAGAAGACATCAAAACCTAGGAACTCTTCATGAAGAACCCAAACACATTACATAGGTTTCCAATTCAAATTTGTAAATGGACATGAATTCCATTCGCTTATGAGGCACTACACGTCTCTCTAGGGCCAAAGGAAAAGCTCACATACTCATGGGGATGACTCTAGAAAAAGAAAATCTCACCATGTCACCTTCTATGTCATGTCACCTTATTTAATTTTAATTTCATGCCATGCCACCTTCTATCCTTTCAGAATATTGAATATCAATGACACCTTTGCCCATCAAACACTTCAAGCATAAATTGTCGACCTTCCTTGTCACATTATCTTCAATAAATGACCACATAATGGGTCATTTGTTCCTATCATGGGCCCAATCCATTGTGGGTCAAAGGACTTAATCCCCACAACCATGTTCTTTACCAAGTCTTGAACAAATGGACTGCACCAATACAATAAAAACATTATATAATATCCAAAGCCCATCAAACCACTATCATCTAACTTGAATATAAATTAATTGCAGTCATGTTTTTTAAGTACTATCATTGTCATTGTGTTTGATATTGTTAATATTTTTTTTATAAATTCAGTCTAAAAATTGTAGTGTTCGCACATATGTCCGCAGGCTCCAACGACCAGCCACTGCCACCGGAAACTAACAGTTCTCCAGGTGCGCAGGTATCATGTGTATTAAAGCATAAATTTAATTTCAAATATGATGACTTGTCCGTGTATGTTGATATTTTTCTATATTAAACTATGAGGTTATAAATGTGTATGCAGATGCGAGCACCTCGACCTGCCAGTATCGTTATTCCTCCCTCCCTGACCTTTCAGCCACCCTATATGCCAATTGTATCCCCTGGCATAAATGTCCGATTCCCCAACCCCTTCCATCCATCCCCCCCCCCTCCTATATAGCACCACAGTTCCATCCAACTCCCCCTTACGTTTCATATCCAGCTCCACCTCCGTATCAGTTTCTCATATTCCTACCCTCCCCCATCCGACCACAGCACACCACTCATCCACAGTAACCCATCCCTCTACCGCAACACAGAACTTGCCCCCCCCCCCCCACATTCCCCCTCCACACTCGCTTCCCCTTCCAAGGTGCCCCGATCCATACTACAACCAGCTGGGGTTTATAGCCCTAGATGTGCATCTCCACTTCGCCCACCCTAGTCCATGCCTCATTCTGCCACCCCCCCTTCTTCCACTATTCCACCCAGTGGTGTAGCCACCGTCGATGTGGCTACATCCTCCCCTTTACCGTCCACCCTAGCATTGAAGCAGGCGGTCAAGCCGACTTCTCCATCCGCTAGCCTCGAAGACCAGCCGATTGTGTTCACAGTGAGATTGACTAGTTTATGAAAATCTCGTTCAATTTTAACGAAAATTACTATATGCACCTAGTTTTAGAATTTATCTGATTGTTCTAAATGTTGCAGGGTGGCATTGTCGAGAGACTAGGATCACGGAGGGAGACCCCCTCACGACTTACAATCTCGCATGCGGTGAGTTAGCCAAGTTTTGAAAATTGTTTTTATTTTGAAATTATGTTTTATACTTGTATAATTGCCAGGAAAAGTTGACATATTATTGTTGTTGTTTGAGGGCTCAGAGGGATGTGCTGCAAGACGCCGGAAGGACCCAGCTTCCTCTAGCACGAAGAAGAGGAAGATCGATTTTGGAGATGCACCTGGGAGCTCCGAGGGTGTACAGGAGGATTGAGAGACCCTCCTATGTACACTAGCCACGATGTGGCATTTTCGGCACGAATTGCCATATTTTGTATAGAGCACGAGTTGCCTTTTTTGTACGGGACACGAGTTTCCATTATATAGACGTTGGGAACGATGTTCTATTTTTCCAAAAAGTGTACATGATTGCATCATTTTTGCATATTAATAGATGGATCTGCACTTGTGTATATGAGTTTGTCTTTGATTACATTTTTGCATACATGATTTTGTCTTCGATAAGAATGTTATGGAAAAGTTCTCACATACATATAGATGTTATTTCTAGACACCAAGTGACCTCAATATGACTCCCTTGTATTTGAATGGGTCTTGCATCTTTTCCTTTCAACAACATACCTAGCCAAGCAAACTAAGGAGTGATATTTACATTACAAAGTGTTGTGACTTTAGAGATACAAAAAAATAAATAGCAGATGATGATTTCTTCCATACTTAACCTTGTAATGGTTATAATAGTCAATTCTAACAAGCATTGCATCACATATTATATCAAATTAACCTAGAGCCCATATTTCCTATAACTACACCCTTAGAGACAACTCCCCCACCTTTTTACCATGAAATCTTTCAACAAGAGCATGGGAATCCATTCCCACCACCTCATGCATTTTGATATCCTTTCCTAGGACTAGCCTCATAAGAGAGATTTTATATTTTACCCACTTCTTCCTCTTCATTTTGACACTACCAACATCATTCACTTGCATCCCTTTGTTGGCTCCACCTTTATCATTATCAACATGCTTTAAAGAATTATCTCCTCCATCTCTAACCTTCAACCAACCACCATCAATTTTCAAAACAACCCTTCCATCCTTGAGATCTATAGGATTCACCCTTGGACTTACTAGGTCCATAACCACTTCATATACAACACTTAAAATAATTTAATTATCCTAAATTAATCCATTTGAAATAGGACCCTTGCCACATATATAATGACTAGTCTATCACGATCCACAACAATCATCTATGGATTAGCCCACCCAAAACCATCAAACTTCTTATAGTCAAATTGCCCAAATGGAATATCAACACCATGCAAAGTAATTGAGTCAACACAAGGAAAATTACCTCTTTGTGCAACTAATTCCAAGCCCCAGTGGCCTATTTTCTCACCTAGCAACCTCAACTCATCGCAAAAAAGCAATGGGTTCTCGCCCTCTTCGGCTTTACTTTCAAAGGAATTGGCCTTCAAAAATCACCGACCAACATTAGGGCACAAAATATAAAATGCTTTCCATGTATAGGTTCCTAAGAAAATCTCCTTGTACCATCCTTATCTACAGACATTATGTCCTCCACACAAAGCTCATCAAACCCACACCAACTTGACACCTTCCATTAAATCATTTGCTCTATTCTTACACCTCAACCCCAATATCACTTGAACCCACTTTTCCAATAATACAATGATTTTGAGAATTCTCAACCATACCCATGACCAATAACCTTTTTGTATCCACTCAAAGGAACCAAAGGAGAAATATATTTGTCTTTAGGGTATAACTTTGAAGCTTGGGTGTTGGAGCCCAAATACCCCTTCCCACCACCCAATGACCAAACCTCGCTATTTAGAGAATGGTTTTGATAAGAGAAATGAAAACTTATCATCCATCCCATGTATCTTCCAAGTAATTTAATGTGTCCTCATAGTGGTCCATATAAAACAAACCTAAGGAATCTAATGTGTCCTCTTGTTAGGTGCTCCTCCTAAAAAAATTTACAATCCATTAAAAAACCAAGGAAATTTAACTGTAGGCCATCTACACCTAACAAGATGTCAGACACACCTGAACCATCCGATAAAACCAATGAAACTCGACCTCCAATAGACAACATGGGAACCGACAATGAACCGAATGAAAACCCTGAAGATCAATTACACCAAGATTTAAATCAATTAAAGGCACTAAGTGATGAATTGAACAGTACCGAAGAACCCTCTCGAGTGTCCTTGGCTTCATCACTGCAAAACATTATTGAATCAATCAATATTGCACACAATGAGATAACAAACTTGAGCCAATACAGAGCTCGAATGAGGAAACACTACTCCACTGGGTTGTCCAAAGAGCAGATAAAATACCTCAACATCACCAAAGCCCAATTGTTTAGCAAGTTCATAGTTCCCTCGACAGGACAGCCTCCAGCTATGATGAGGCCTCGGGTTTGCATGAACTGGTGCACTTACAAGCCATGGAGAGACAACTGGAGAAAGAAGTGGTTCATGGTGTTTGACAGGCCCCCGTGCAACAATTTAGAAGTCCCCCATTATTTCCTTCAAAAATTGTGGGCTGAGTTTGCGCTAAGGTATCATGTCAACTATTTTGACATCACTGAGTTTTAGGGTGTCGGTCTTGGCTCTTCCCAAGACACACCTCAGACGCACCACAACCCACTTACTAGTGGACCTCCTGCACCCAGACGAGAGCCAAACCCCCCTCCTCAACCACCCGAGTTTGGTAGCAACCTAGATGAGATTCATGACTCCATCAAAAGTGCCACACATGACTTGCTTAGACATACCAAATTTGTGGCCATGTCTTCCCAGAGCCGAGAGGACATCGATGAGACAAAAAAGCTTAACAGTCTATGGGTGGTGGCCAGGACATGCCAGGTACAGGTGGAACCCAGGCAGGGCCTTCTAGTTCGGCTAGAACAACAACACATCATTGTTCTCACTGTGGTCATTCTTGCCATAATCAAAAGGAGTTAAACATAATCAAATATTAAGATTAAACATGTTACGACATAAGAATGATGAACAAAATAACAACGCTAATAATAGAAGATAAGTTATGGCTTTTTAGCATTGAATGTCGTAATAATTACATTATACATTTATTTACCCATAACATAACAACTTGCATGTAATATCTAGACGTTCAATGTATTGTAGATAAAGATACAAACGAATTCATAAATACTCTCAAACAATAAAAGAGACTCAAAGTCCTACTTCAATGATTTAAGGACGAATGAGAGAATCGACGAATTCATGAATATCATTATAGAATCAATGAATACGCAAGACATTTATATAATTATGAGTTTAAAAAGAGATTTTTTTTTATATTCATTTTAATGAACATTTTATCTATATAAATAAAAAATATATATTTAATTATATATTATTCATTTTATTCAAATAAAAAATATAAACATATTTATAAAAACAAACAACAACATTATAAAATAGTATAATTTATTTTATTAGTTGATGTTATTAAGACATTATTTTTTATATTCAAATAAAAAATATAAACATATTTATAAAAACAAACAATAACATTATAAAATTGTATAATTTATTTTATTAGTTGATGTTATTAATCATATCATAATCAAGTCAATGTAACATGTTATTTTTATATAGGGTTTAATTAAACATATTAATTAAAACAGTACTAAAGAAAATAAAAAAAATACAATTTTTTTATATATATTATCTATTTTATTGAAATAAAAAATAATATTATAAAAAAATATTTCATTTTATTAAAATAAAAAATGATATTATGGAAAATAAAATAGTTTATTTTATTTTATTATTTGTTGTTATTAATTAAATTATATTCAACAATATAAATACAAATTAGTTATAAACAAAATAATATTAATAAAAAATAATATATCAAATAAATTAAATAATTAATAATAAAAAATTCAATAGTTGCTTATAATTTTTTGAAGATTTTTTTCATAAAATATATGAAATAAAAAAGGTTTGAACAATATACATTATATTACATCCCAACTTCACAAATTCAATACAACACAATAACAAGATATAAACAATGCAAAATTATATATTTATTTAAAATACAAAAATATTAAAAATAAAAATGATAATATAACAAATAGAATATTTTGTTTGATTTCATTTCTATTTGTTTTAATTAAATATATTATATTTAAGTTACTACATATACAAATAGAAATTAAAAAACTATGAAACATATTTAAATTACAAATTTTATTAAATTTCAAATAAAATTAACAATAAAACAAAATAGATATTATTATTTTTATATTCTTTTAATAAAATATATTATTTATATATTTAAAAAAAAATACATATTCTATAAAGTATTATTCATTTTAGGAAAATAAAATACAATGATAGTGTAAAAAGTGATATTATAAAAACAAAAATTGTTTGGTTTTTTATTTTTTTTATTATTTATATTCAATAAATAACATTATAAAAAATAAATATTTTGTTTGAATTTTTATTGCACTTATTGCACATACAAATATAAATGGAACAAGTTAAATATATATCATATTTAAATTTTGTATTTAATTCAAATTCCAAATAAAATTAAAAATAAATTATTATTTATATAAATAAAAAATATATATTTAATTATATATTATTCATTTTATTGAAATAAAAAATAAAAGAATACTTATTAAAACAACAAATAACATTATAAAATAGTATGATTTATTTTATTAGTTAATGTTATTAATCATATCATAATCAAGTCAATGTAACTTATTATTTTTATATAGAGTTTAATTAAACATATCAATCAAAATAATAAAAAAATATATAAATTTTATGATGTATATTATCTATATTATTGAAATAAAAAATAATATTATAAAAACAAATATTTCTTTTATTAAAATAAAAAATTAAAATTATGGAAAATAAAATAGTCTATTTTATTTTATTATTTGTTGTTATTAATCTAACTATATTTAACAATATAAATAAGTTATATCCAAAATGATATTAATAAAAATCAAGATTTTCTTATAATATCTCATCATTTTCAAATAAAATATATTAGATAAAAATGTTTGAACAATATACATTATATTGCATCACAACACAATACAATATAACACATCAACAAAATATAATTATAAATAATAAAAAATGCAAAATTATATATTTAATTAAAATACAATGATAGTAAAAATAAAAATGATTTTATTGCAGATAAAATATTTTGATTGATTTCATTTTTATTTGTTTTTATTAGATATATTATATTGAAGTTACTACACATACAAATATAGAAATTGAATAAGTAGGAAATATATTTAAATTGTACATTTTATTAAATTTTAAATAAAATCATTAATAAAACAAAATAGATATCATTTTCATATTATTCTGATAAAATATATTATTTATACATTTAAAAAACACAAAATTCATATTTTATAAAATAAGTATAAAATTTTACCTATTTTATTGAAATAAAAATTCATATCATGTAAAAATTAAAAATATATATTTAAAAAAGATTAAGAAAAATAAAAGTCATATTTTTTTTATTATTTAGTGTTTTTGATCATATCATAATCAAGTCAATGTAACATTATTTTTTATAGAGTTTAATTAAATATACTACTTTAATGATATATAGAGTTCAATGTACCAACACAAATTAAAACATAAAAAATACAAATTTTATGATATATATATTTTTATTATAATAGAATAAAAAATGATATTATAAAAATAAGACTATTTCTTTTATTTGAAAATTTATTTTTTATTAATATCATTTTGTATATAATAAATTTTTATTTATATTGTTGAATAGTTTTTAATAATATACCATCATGTGTTTGTACAACCAAATAAAATAAATTCAGTAAATGTGTTTGTACAATATATATTATATTACATTGCAACATCACAACACAATACAATATAACACATTAAAAAAATCTAATTATAAATATAAACCATGCAAAATTATATATTTTATTTAAAATACAATGATTTAAAAAATAAAAATAATATTATAACCAATAAAATATTTTGTTTGATTTTATATTTATTTATTTGTACAATATATATTATATTACATTGCAACATCACAGTACAATATAACATGTCAGAAAAAATATAATTATAAATAAAAACCAGACAAAATTATATATTTTATTTAAAATACAATGATTTAAAAAATAAAAATGATATTATAACCAATAAAATATTTTGCTTGATTTTATATTTATTTATTTAAATTAATATATTATGTTGAAGTTACTACAAATACAAATACATGATATTTAAATTGTACATTATATTAAAATTCCAAAAGAAATTAACAATAAAATAAAATAAATATTTTTTTTTAATTAAATTTATCATTGATATATTTAAAAATAAAAATAAAAAACATATATTTTATAAAATACTATCCATTTTTTAAAATAAAAATTGATATTAAGGAAAGATTAAAAATATATTTTAAAAAATAGCATTATGTAAAATAAAATAGTCTCATTTATTTATTAATCATTTTATAATCAATACAATATAAATGTATTATTATTTTTATATTGAGTTTTATATAGTCTAATTTATATATTAATCATATTATAATCATACAATCTAAATTTATTATTATTTCTATATTGAGTTTTATAATACCCATCATTGTAAAATATATTAAATAAATATGTTTGTACAATATACATTATATTACATTGCAACATCACAACACAACACAATACAATATAACACATTAACAAGATATACTTATAAATATAAAACATGCAAAATTATATATTTATTTAAAATATAATGATATTATAACAAATAAAATATTTTGTTTGAGTTTATATTTATTTGGTTAAATTAATATATTATATTGAATTTACTACATATACAAATACATAATAAATTGTACATTTAATTAAATTCCAAACAAAATTATATATTATTATTTTTATATTTTTTTAATTAAATTTATTATTTTTATATTTTTTTAATTAAATTTATTATTTTTATATTTTTTTAATTAAATTTATTATTTATATATTTAAAAACAAAAAATATAAATCTTATGAAATATTATCCATTTTATTAAATTAAAAATTAATTTTTGGAAAAATTAAAAATATATATTAAAAAAATAACATTATATATATAAAATAATCTAATTTATTTATTAATCATATTATAATCATACAATATAAAAATATTTTTATATACAAATACATAATAAATTGTACATTTAATTAAATTCCAAACAAAATTATATATTATTATTTCTATATTTTTTTAATTAAATTTATTATTTATATATTTAAAAACAAAAAATATAAATTTTATGAAATATTATCCATTTTATTAAATTAAAAATTAATTTTTAGAAAAATTAAAAATATATATTAAAAAAATAACATTATATATATAAAATAATCTAATTTATTTATTAATCATATTATAATCATACAATATAAATATATTTTTATATTTAGTTTTAGTTTTATAATACCACATCGTTGTCAAATCAAATATATCAAGTAAATGTGTTTCTATAATATACATTATATTACATTGCAACATCTCAACATAATACAATATAACACATTAACAAGATATAATTATAGATATAAACCATGCAAAATTATATATTTATTTAAAATACAATCATATTAAAAATAAAAATGATATTATTACAAATAAAACAAAATAGATATATTATTATTTTTATATTTTTTTAATTAAATTTATTATTTATACATTTAAAAATTATTTATACATTTAAAAATAATAAATAAATACTTTATAAAATACTATCCATTTTATTGAGAAAAAAATTATATTTTATGAAATATTATCCATTTTCTTGAAAAACAAATTTGATATTATGAAAAAATTAAAAATATATATTAAAAAAATAACATTAAATAAAATAAAATAGTCTAATTTATTTATTAATTATATTATAATCAGGTCAATATAAATGTTTTATTATTTTTACAGAGTTTAATTAAACATATTACTATAAGACAATACAAATAAAAACACAAAAAATACACAAATAATAATATATATAATATATTTTAGAGATATAAAAAATGGTATTATGAAAAATAATTATTAAAATATAAAATAATATTATGACAAAAAATAGTCTATTTTATTTTTATTATTTGTTATTATTAATCATATTATATTCGACATATAAATACAAATTGATTATATACAAAATGATATTAATAAAAACCATTTATAAAATAAACAACTAATTTACATAAATGTGTCTTTTTTTCAACCGACATAAATGTGTCTTTTAACTTTAGATAGAACAAAAAATAATATTGTGCAAAATTAAAATATTTAATTTTATTGAAATAAAAAATAAATTTTTATAGAAAATTAAATAATTTATTTTATTTTATTATTTGTTGTTATTAATCATATTATATGCAAAATGATAAAATAAATTTTAAAATAAATGAAATAATTAACAAATAAAAATCACTAGTTTTTTATAATATCCAAACCATTTTCAAATATATATTATATTTACATAAATAAGTGGTTTGTGTACCTTTTTTTTCACATGAAAAAGACTATACTTTATTACAAGTATAAGTTGAAGGTGCATAAGAAGTGGTTTGTGTACCTATTGTACATAACATTACAACATCACAAACACAACACAATACTTTTCTATTATATTATCATAGAATTGATTTTATATATAAATGTATAGAACAATGTTGCAAATATAATACTTTTAATAAAGTTCTTATTTAATTATTTGTATAAAACAATGTTACAAATGTAGTACTTAATATTTATAGTAAAAGTCTTATTTAATTAATTAAACAAGTTACAAATTATTAAACTTAAATTATGACCTATAAATTATACAAACATATCAATTAACATATTAACTTATCAAGGGATGCAATAGAATACTAAAATGTTATTTTTATTTACACAATTAAACAAACTACAAATTATACAAACACTAATTTGGAAATAAAATGATACAAATACAATATCAGCATATAAATTATTCTAGATTTGAAATTGAAATTATCATTTTTATTATAAAAAATTGCAAATTATTTATTAGAAAATATAATATATTTTAAATAACAAAATTAAAGTTAAAGAGATATAAAAATAAGATAGAAATTATTTTAGATATGAAATGAAATGAAATTTTTTAAATTATCATTTTTATAGTAAAAATTTGCAAATTCATTACAAACATAATATACATTAAACATCAAAAAATACAATAAACAACAAACTAAAAGTTCAAATCTAAAAACAAAAATTAAATCAAACCATAAGAATAGACTTCTCAAAGATAGCGTTGGCAATGGCTATGCTTGAGAGATTTGAGAAAGGGCAAAAGCCCTTTCTCCGAAAAAACATGATAATTTTATTAATATATAACAGTCTTGAGTATTGCATAAAAATATAATAATATTATTTACAATTTAGAAAATGAGATTTCTCATAACTTCCTGCAAGTATTCTCCATCTGTTTTCTTCACATACTCCTTTAATAAGAATTTTCTATCTTATTTTCAGGTGTCACTTTTGCCAAAAACCCTCTTCACCTACACAAAGACAAAAAATAATAAAAATAAATTTTCTTTAAAATATAAACCTTAATAAAAAAAACTAATTTATAAAATTTAGTACATTAAATATTTGAAATTATTTCTTGTAATATTAACATCAAACATATTATATGGTGATCATGTTAAAACAATATCTATTATGTATAACAAGTTTAATTAAAGGACAAACTAAGACAAAATATACCTTAATAATCATGCTCTTTGACAACTAGCTTCATGAAATAATCATATTTTTATATACACCTGCATCACACAATATCACAAGGTCATTCCACTACTACATGTATAAACTACTTAACTACTACATCATCTAATTTTTCAAGTCTTTCAGCATATATAAACTACTACATGAATAATCTACTTGACAAATCATACTTTAATAATCATGCACTTCAACATTACAATAACCACCTTTTCATGCAATAACCATATTTTCATCCACCTACATCACTAAATCATTACACCCATACTTTTTCAACATTTATAGAATATTTTATACAAGCTGGAATTTCAAACTAAATTTCCCAGTTCATTAATCACACAACATACAGGACGCTGAACACAAACAGAAGAGGAATCTGAATCAGACCTCGAATCGTTTAATCTCCTCGTTAACTATTCATTTAATCTCCTCCCACCCACCCGGGAATTCAGGCCAATCCTCGTTAACTATTCAACTTATTATGGGAGAAATACGGTATACAAATCTTGTCTTATCAGAGTACGTCAGAATGTAAATGCAACCTAAAATATTAAAAACCAAAAAACAATAAATGATCTTACAAATCCAAAATATGATGATTAAAAATTACCAAACATTAAAATTTACCAAACCCCTCTATGAAATTACAATACGAATTCTATGAAATTACAATACGAATAAGAGGGAAAAGAATAATAACTTAAACCATCTAAACCGACCGCAACATTATGTGGATTTAAGTTTACCCCATCAGAACTCAACACTTACCTGAAATTCAAAGGGAATCTGAAGCAGCATGTATGGTGTTGAAATTCAACGGCATCTGAAGCAGCTTTGCCTCTGCACTATAGAATAAACCAAAAGAAATTAATCGTACAAAATACCACTAAATAATACATCACATGATCACATTACCAAAATACAAAAACAGATGCATTACCTTACGGTATTTGGGATGGATGCTCAAACCAACAAACTTTCAAATGACTCCCAAAATGCTCAACTCTCTGCTCAGTCCCTTTTCGGCTCGACTCCGCATGGCTCTTGCCAAACCCTAACTGACTCTGGATCAGTTGGGCGTGGCAAAACATCTTTCCTGCTCGGCGTGGCCAAACCTTGGCAAACCAATAATAATACAGACCGTCACACTTTTTCCGATAAAGCACATGAAAGCTTGAAATCGGATACCATAAAAAAATGATCTGGAAAATAAAGTAACCTATTTTAGTTTATCATGTGTTATTAATCATACAATATTCAATAATATAAATACACTGAATATAAATACAAAATTGATTATATGTAAAAATGAGATTATCAATAAATATAATTTGTAAAATAAATAAAATAATTGAAAAAAAAAAATCACTAATTTTTTGTAATATCCAACCATTTTCAAATATAATGTATTACATGAGTATGTGTTTCATATATACACATTGTACACTACATAACATAACACAACACACATAAATACATAAAATTTATATTTTTATATTATATCAATTTTATATGAATTCTTAGAATATAAGGTTATGATAAATTTGTTTTTATTATAATATTGTAAATGTAACTTTGATACTAAAGTTGTTTTTATTTAAGCAAATCACAAATCATAAACAATAAGCTATTTAACATATAAATTTATTAAATAAACTTATAAATAATGCAATAGATTATTGGAATAACAAACCATACATTATACACATTTAACTTAGTAATTAAATGATATGCAAGAGAATATGAGAATAAAAATTATTTTAAATAGAAAATTAAATTGATTTTTTTTAAATTACCATTTTTATTATAAAAACTGCAAATTTTTTCTTAAATATCAAAATTAAAATTAAAAATATAAAATATAAATACACAAAAATGCTGCAAATGTAATGCTTAAAAAATAAAATTGTTTTATATAGAAATTAAATACATAGAACAGTAGAAATGTATGTTTCAAATAAGTTTTTATTTAATTATTTAAACAAGCCACAAATTATGAACCATAAATTATAAGTATATAACTCATTAAAATAATACAATGAAAAATTAGAATATTATTTTTATTTTAATAATTTAACAAACTACTAATTACACAAACACATTAACTTATTAATAAAATGTTGAAATTGAACATTATAATAGAAACTATTTTAAATTTGAATATAATTTGTTTTTTAAATTACCATTTTTATTGTAAAAAATTGCAAATTTTTTAGAATATATAAAAAATTAAATAACAAAATGAAAATGAAAATGAAACCTAAAGATACAAAACATATAAATTTATTAAATGATACAATAGATTATTAGAATATTATTTTTATTTAAATAATTAAACAAATCACAAATATACAAACACATTAATTTAGCAATTTATTTTAATGATGCAATAGAATATGAAAATAAAAATTATTTTATATTTAAAATTAAAATGATCTTTTTAAATTACCATTTTAATTGTAAAAATATGCAAATTTCTTCTTAAATAACAAAATGGAAATTAAAGATATAAAATATAGAAATTAAATACATAAAACAACATTGCAAATGTAATACTTATAATAAATTTGTTTTATATATGAATTAAATATATGGAACAATGCTGCAAATGTAATGCTTAAAATAGAGTTGTTTTATATAGAAATTAAATAGATAGAACAATGCTTCAAATGTAATGCTGTAATGTTCTTATTAAATTATATTAAAATATTAAATGATGCAATAGAATATTAGAATATTATTTTTATTTCAGTAATTTAACAAACCATAAATTACACAAACACATTAACTTCATAATAAAATGTTAATATTGAATATTATAATAGAAACTATTTTAAATTTGAATATAATTTGATCTTTTTATATTACCATTTTTAATGTAAGAAATTGCAAATTTCTTAAAATATATAATATATATTAAATAACAAAATAAAAATTAATAATACAAAACTAAGATATAAATTATCTTAGATATGAGATAAATTTGACCTTTTTAATTAACATTTTAAATGTAAAAAATTACAAATTCCTTAAAAAATATATATATAACATGCATTAAACAACAAACTAAAAGTTAAAATTTAGAAGCAAAGACAAAATCAAACCATAAGAATAGGCTTCCCAAAGATAGCTTTGGCCATGGCTATCCTTGAGAGATTTGAAAGAGGGCCTAAGCCCTCTCTCTAAAAAAAATGATAATTTTATTAAATATATGTGTCTTGAGTGTTACATAAAAAGGATACTAATATTTACAATTTCAAAAATATTTGAGATTTAATTCTCATAACCTCCCTATTTACAATTTCAAAAATATTTGAGATTTAATTCTCATAACCTCCCACAAGTATTTTCCATCTACTTTTTCACATAGTGCTTTAATAAAAAATTCTTCATCTTTCTTTTCATGTGTTACTTTGTCAAAAACATCCTCCACTTCATCATGTATAACTTTGTCAAAATCATCCTCCACTCCATCTACATAGAGACAAAAATATATTAATCAATAAATTAATATTATTTTTTAAAATAATAAATAAGATAATAAAACTAAATTTTATTTACAATATAAACCAAAATAAATAAAACTAGTTTAAAAATTAGTACATTATATATTTGAAACTATTTCTGATAATTTGAAATTATTTCTTGTAATATTAAGACCAAACATGATCGTGTAAAAACAATATCTTACTATGTATAACACTTCTTATGAGTGCCAAATTCATTAAGAGACAAACTAAGACAAATTAATCGTACCTTAATAATCATGCACTTCAATAACACAACTACTTCTTTCATGCAATAGCCATATTTTCATGCACACCTGCATCACACAACATCACAAGGTCATTCCACTATTACATACATAATCTATTTGACAAGTCTAAACTTAATAATTATACACTTCAATATCACATCTACCTTCATGCGATAATTATATTTTAATGCACACCTGCATTATACAACATCACAAAGTCTTCCACCCATACCTTTTAAACATATAGACTACTACATGCATCATATACTT
The DNA here is from genome assembly GCA_027924585.1 of Larix kaempferi. Taxonomy (NCBI): domain Eukaryota; kingdom Viridiplantae; phylum Streptophyta; class Pinopsida; order Pinales; family Pinaceae; genus Larix; species Larix kaempferi. Next base: position 1,328,039 of record BSBM01000594.1, on the reverse strand, counting down.
TCTCACATCAATACTCACAAAATAACTATCACGAGCAAGACAAGAAAACCCCATTTTATTTAGTCTACACAATTTATTTATTCCAAATAAGTAAAAAGAGAAATAAAGCCATTAAATAAGTAAAAAACAAACAAGACAAGAAAACCCCATTTTATTTAGTCTACACAATTTATTTATTCCAAATAGGTAAAAAGAGAAATAAACCCACTAAATATGTAAAAAACAAAATGGAAAATAATCCAACTGATGAATGGACTCATACAAAATAACTCTAACCCTTTAAACCTATCTTGACCTTTTTATTTCTTTATTACCAGGCAAAAGCTAAAAATAATTTAAAATTTTATAAAACATCCCATAAAATGAGCCCCTCTTCATTATATAAAATGCTGCAACATGCTAACAAGAATGAGCCCCTCGTCATTACCTGTATAAAGAAAAGTAACATGAAGTTGCTATGTTCATAATTCAAAATCTAATATAGATTTTCAATATAATTAAAATAAAATGACATAAAACAGTAGAAAATGAAATTTAATCTAATATAAATTTTCAATATAATCAAAATAAGATGAGATAAAATAGTAGAAAATGAAATTTAATAGAGATAAATTTATTATAAATTTTAATTATATAATTATTAAATTTTATAAATTCAAATAAAACTAACATCTCACTTTCAGAAATATAAATCCCAACTTAAAATCTTAAAACTCATTATTAAACTATAACCCAAAAAATAATTTATAATAAAATTGAAAAAAAAAACTAAGAAATAAAAAATTTATCATAAATATTTATCGCATTGTTAAACCTTATAAACTCAAACTCATAATACCCGCTTAAAAACTTTAATAGACATTATAAACTCAAAAGACTGGTATACAATTCTAAATCCCAACCTATAATCATAAATAGAGGCGGGAGCGCAAGACCCGCATCTGAGAATAATAAGCCAGATGGGAATAATAATCTTGGGAATATTGTCGGTAAGCCGCCGTGAAGCCAACACTGGTATTGGAGGGAAGCTGGCGGGGAAGCTGCCGTGAAAGCTCGCGGGGAAGCTGCAATGAAAGCTGGCGGGTAAGCTGCCGTGAAAGCTAGCACTGAACGAGATGATAGTCACAGGAACGTGCAAGGTCTTCAGAAGTGGAACTACAATCACTGAAGATAATTAAAGCCTAATCTAACCATCTAACCTCTCATCTAACCTCTCATCTAACCTCTAACCTCTCATCACTAAAGATCATCGCTAAAGCCTAATCTAACCTCCCATCGCCACAGCCATCGCTGAAGATTATTAAAAAATTACCAAATTAGAAAAAGAAACAGTAGAGGATTCTAAATTAGACCTAAAATCAGAGAACTACACTTATTCTCCACGGGAGATCTAAACTAAACTGTTCAGAGTACTTCAGAATGTAAATCTAACCGAAAATCTTAAAAACAAGAAAACAGCAAATTATCTTACAATCCAAATTATCTAACATTTCCTCTCTAAAGCCATCACTGAATATCATTAAAATTTACCAAACCCTAGATGAAATAAGAATACGAAGAAGAGGGGAAAAAGTAAAAAGTAAAAACTGCAGCCAATGTGGATTTAAGACTACACCAACAGAACTTAAACACTCACCTGAAATCTTGAAATTCAAGAGTATCTGAAGGAGCATATATGGTCGCTTCATGTATGGCCTTGAAATTCGAGGGCATTTGAATAAACCCCAAAAAAATTAACGATACAAGACAATACATCGCATGAGCACATTACCAGAAATTAAATGCAAATGCCTTACCATATGGTATTTGGGATGCTGAACACCTGGTCATCTGATCTACGGTTAATTACTGCCTCACCTTATCACTCCACCCTCACAATCCAAATACAAACCCACCGCCACAATCCAAATACAAACCCAAAACATAAAGAAACAAATTCAAATAAAGAAACAAATTCAAATAAACAGAACATAACCAAAATACAGTTTAAATAATTAAAATAAAAAGACAAAAGAAAACCCAAACAAATTGACAGATACAAACAAATAAAAGCATGGCCATGCTTCAATCTAAACACAGAAATAAAATATAAACCAACAAACTTTCATAAAACTCCCAAATGCTCAACTCTCCTCAGCTCTATCCTCTTCCCTTCTCGGCTCGGCTCTATCCTCTTCCCTTCTCGGCTCGGCTCTATCCTCTTCCCTTCTCCGCTCGGCTCTATCCAAACCCTAACTGTCTCTCTTCTGGCGTGGCTCTCTGCTCTGACTCGGCTGGGCGTGGCCAATCCCTGGAAAATCCCTCTCGGCTCGGCTCGGCTCGGCTCGGCTCTGCTCTGCTCTGCTCGGCGTGGCCCTGGCAAATCCCTCCTCGGCTCTGGCAGAGCTCTGGCGAATTCTTCTTTCTGTGGTTTTCTTCGAAGCAAGCTAAACAATAAACAATAAGACTCTCGTAACCGATGCAATACAGTAATAATATTTCAAATTGCACCATATATAAACATTTGAAATCCGCTTTATTAAGATTTTAGAATCCACTTACAGGCTGTCACACAACGCACGCTGGCCAATGCCGATCATGTTCATTAATATTTGAAATCTTAGGTACACGCTGATAATCATGAGTTTTATAGGAATCTCGAAATCTTACAAGCCGATCATGTTTTTATTATTATTTATTATTTAATTTAGAAGGGGAAGCTGGAGAATAGTCGAATGCTATATCACATATAGGTATATATTTTATATATTAGAAACTAGAAGTGTGGTATACGGAGGGACACAAACATTGGGATTGATTTCTGTATGTTCATATATATTTACACATTCGTTGGGCGATCCCTACAACAATAATATTCATATCATGGAATGATTAGGTAAGTTTAAATTACTGTGTGCTTTGTGTCTTTTGAATCCATTAAGTGTAGAAGGGTGATCTGCCATATGGTTGTATGTTCTTTGTGTCTATTAATTTTCTATTGAGTGCATAAGGGTGAGATTCCATTTGTTTGCATGTGATTTTTGTTGATTGACTTTGTTGAGTGTAAAAGTGCGGTTTACCATTTAGTTACATGCGCTCCGTAATTATTAATTTCTGTTGAGTGTAGAAGGGCCATCTTCCCATCGACCGTTGTTGCATTATTTTATATGTTTAAATCGATCTTAGAAATAGAGGGATTCTCTGCCCATGGTCATTGTTGCATTGTTCAATACAAATTATGTATTTTTGATATAAACATAGGGTGATTCTACAAGAATCGAACCCTGCTTGGAATTGCTTTATCATTGAAGAGTTTATCGATTCTAAGAAGAATCGACCCCCTTTTCAAAATGATTAGAAAACCCGAGGGCTCTATGCTTTATTCTACAATTAATTGAGAATTGAAGGGTGATCTCTTAGATAGAATTGACCCGTGCATATGGTCTTAAAATTTTGTAGATTTGTTGAGACAGGTGAAAGGGTGATTTTGTAAATCTAACCTTGTAGTTATAATAGTTGAGCTTTATGTGTTATATGATATGATTTGAGCTCTTGATATTGTTATGGAGAACTGAGTAATAAAAATAAAACTTTATTGGGAATTCCTATCTCTTGCACCCTAGTGCAATCTTTTCCATGTCCTAGTGACATCTATGTTGAAAGATTAATGAGCACAAATAACCTATGGTTGGGTTGAACTTTACAGCCACACATTCAGTTTCGAGGTGATCTATTGAGCTAAGTATTATTCTTATGTTGTGTCTCTAATTACTGATTATGTGCAAATGTGAAAGATATCTTTTACTTTATATGATGATGATGTATAACTTGGTTGGATATTGACTAGTTTCAATAAGTGTGCCATTGAGTTATTTTAGTAGATGTGAACCAATGAGTATGAAGTATAGTGAATATTGTTGGTTTGATGAAATCCATTTATAAGTAACGGATATATTTTTGTCACATTATGGAATAAATTGTTATGCAAATGAATGGACGACCAAAATGATCATAGTGTTTAATATTATGAGATTACATTGTTGGAATCATAACCCATTATTTATATACTTTGATAACTTAAGGTGCTTCACATTTACATATCAAGTCAAGTAGGCTACATTTACATGCATTGCTAGGTCAAAGAATGGATAACTAGGACCTTGATTTGGTATTATTTATTATGAAAATAAGCAATCAAAGATTACTGAATTTTAAATGGTCCTTTACATTATTAATTGTAGTTTTGGTCAAATTTGAGTGATAGTATTGATTAAATATTAAACTTCAAGAAAGATATATGTTGAATAATCTTAATGTTTCTTGAGTACTATTATTTTAAGAGTGAGTCCTCTATGTTCGAATAGATATCATAAACATTGTCGCAACCTTTGCATAGTTGTAAACCATTACGTTATCAATTGATAAATATACTCTAATGACTAACTTACTATCAAAGAGACTAACCTGTCTGCTTAAACTAACAATTGTGTTGTTTGAAATCTTGAGAAATAAGTTATGTGGAATGATATTGCATCTCGTTTAGAATGGCTAAGCTAGCCTTTATATATTATAGTGTGGATGAATTATTTTGAACTAACATAGTGTGTTGGAGACGATAGGCTCTATGCCATTGAAGTTCCATATTACACGCATCTACTCAAACAATGTAGTGGAATCGTCGTTGCAAATTGTATGATTGTTATATAGGTCTACATTGTGCCACTAGTGACGTCACTGTTGAAATACCATAATGGCACTAAATGAGAATACAAGGCATAATGGGTAAAGCATAGGGAATAACTTGTTGGATGTTGAAAGAACACACCATCCGAACTCTATCTTCTTGTTAGATTAATTAATAAGGTGTTCGTCGCTTTTTAGCTAATGCTATATATGTACGTGTTATATGAAGGTGTTATGTCTTAGTTGAGGTTTCCCTGAATGCATGTAAGACGATATGTTTTATTTTCAATGCAATTCCTTTGACAAAGTAATCATGATGTTAACTCCTTGCAAGATGTGGTTTATGCAGTGGAAAGAAGCTTGCTTAATAAGTCATGTGTACCTAGATACATGAAAATTATCAAGAGGGAACGATGTTAAGGGTAAGAAAGAAAAAGGGGATTTGGTTATGGCAGTATCAATAAGGCCACCAAGGTCTCATGTTTTGTGAGAAGCAAAATGTTATGAGGAGACCTCATGTTTGTGAATCATGGTTTCTTTAATCTCAAAGGGAAGTGCATAAATGAATAAACCCCTTAAACTAGAGATAAATTAACCAAAAAAGAGACATGAAGCTGTATGAGATCCTCCCAACAAGGTATTTGGTATTATATGGTCCATGAAACGAAGCACCTGAATTTGATGTAGTACTTGGTGTATTGTCAATACTTGGTGTGCTATTGACACACAGTGTGTTATTTATTGTTATCACTTGATGTGCTAGATTGTAACACTTGGTGTGTCACTTGATGTAAGAACACCCTAAATAGCATCGATAGGAGATACACTTTAGATCTATCATCCTTTTGCATTGGATGAATCATGGATGATATGAACACTTTGTCGGTTGAAGTAACATAACTTCCAAGAAAGTTGAGGATTCCTACAAAAGTACTTAGGAATAGTGCAACAAATTGACAAGTATATGTCTTTTGAGCATTGTTAATATAACATTTTAATTAATATATTTGGATATACTTTCTTATGGATGAGTAGACTAATTGGAGATACCAATATCAATGTGTCGTGAAAATGAATACTGGGATATTCAAGTGTTGATTATAATAGAGCAAGTTACTTATTTTCATTATGCCTTACTTATTTTCATTATGCCTTCCTCGTTTATGTAAAGTAGTCATACATATGGAAATGTTACAATTTGTTTTGAAGAAACCTTGTAACTATTTTTGTTGTAGTGAACAGGCATGGCAAAATGAAAAAGGCCTTGAAGATATCTCAAGAAAGTGTTGTGAATGTGGCTATATTGGAAAGCCAACAAGGGCAACCATAACTTGAAAATAGAGTTTTGTTGTATGAAAGAAGCTAGAAGATGAGAGCAAGGTTTGGAAGAATGGGAACATTGAGGATGATGTTGTATTAAGGGGGAGAGGATGTGATATCCCTCATGCCCAATCCCTATCATTGTAATCAAATAGAAAATGTAAATATATTTATGTACTAAAGTGTTGCGTGGATCTCAAGGCTAAGGACCACCAACGAACATGATAACATTTTGATTTCATAGTCAAACCATGTGATAGTTAAAGCATGGTGTCATTACATGTATAATGTAAATGAAAAATGATGAAATATTAAAATATACTTAGGGGATAAATGTGCACCACAACAAAAACAAAAGGAGCAATGATATCCACTAGGATGATTGTTGAAGGCAAGTGAAGCCTTGGGAACCGAGTGATGATGACCGGGTGTCATCATGGTGCCTTTTGGGTACTAAAAGGAAGTGCATTGTTGATTCTCACTAATTGGATAAATATATATACACCCGTGTTGCCCTTTAAGCGCTACAATAAATATTGTTCTCAACGAACACACATAATTTTGTTGAGAGCTATTGTTATAATTTATATTAAATAAAAACTTGTCATTATTACATTACAAAGTCCCTAGATTTCTAAGAAAAAGGTGATCTCTATAAAGAGACACCAAAATCCATTTTTGGAAGGGATTTCCTAGTTCAAAAGAAACAAGAACGAAAAACTATTATATATATATATATATATTGTTCAAGTTATGAGTAATATATTTAGGATAAGAATTGCCTTGAGCAAAAAGGTAAATGCCATCCTACATATATATTTTGAGGCCATGCATAAATATGCTATTTAGAATGGGAAGCTTGGAGCATTTTTTTTCATTCGAAAAAGACTAATATTTATTAGATAAAAAGTTGTATTAGAGATACGAAATGGCGAGGGGCCAATAAATACATAAACTTACAAAACATAAAAGGAACCTTTCAGCAAAATACAGCTAATCCGGAAACTATGCATCAAGTTTCTACAACTTATCCACTAACCAAAATCTCCCAATAACAGAACATTAAACATAGTCAAGGTGATAAGACTCTGCAAGAGCGCCATCATAAAATTTCTAGATATGAATAGATCCACCCATATCCCCCATGGCTAGCTTAGAAAGCTTATTAGCCTCCACATTAAACTCTCGATAAATATGATAGAACGTGATAGTAGAAAAACCAGCAATAAGAGTATGCACACGATTCATCCACCCATTCAACAACAAAGAAGAAAGCCCATGTTCACCCTTGGCCCAGGAGATGATAACCTGCGAGTCTCCAAAAATACTCAATCTTGAAAGGCCCAAGGAATGTGCAAAGAACAACAGCCCCCACAGTGCTAACAATTACGCCGTGGTGTTGCTACCCCTGCCAGCGCCCAACTGGATCAGATAATGTGAATGAAGATTAACTTTTAAGACACCTCCAGCTCCGCAAATGCCATTCTAGGCCACACCATCAAAATATCGGATAGGGAGGCAGAAATCACTCTCCACATGTTGAACAATCCTTCTCGAAATCGACTTCACAGGAGGCTGGGAAAGATTGAAATATCCTGCAATGCGAGCACATAGAATGGATATGGGAGTATAAACGTCCCTGAAAATGACTCCGTTGCGAGCTTTCCAAAGCTCCCACATAACCACACATAACAGAGCCGAATCGAAAATATGAGCCCCGATCCAATTCTGAAAAAACTGTGCAAGAGGGAGGCCCGTCCACAGGAAGAGAAACCCCAAAGCAGATTGCAACTCAGCCCAGAGCATACCAAAAAAATTACATTGCCCAAATAAATGGTCCACGTCTTCCTCCTGCCTCCTGCAAAATACGCACAGCCCAGGTCTTTGCAATCCACGCTTGCACATATTACTCAACGTGAGCACCTTGTTGTTAAGATCTAACCAAATGAAGCACCGTATCTTTGGGGCACACTTCGTTTTCCAAATCTTCTCATAACAGTGATGACCTTCATCACCAAATGCCTCCTCCATCAAGTAAGAGTATGCCAGATGCGCCGACACAGTGCCATCAACATAATTAAACCCCCAACACAGAACATCATCAGCCTGTGTAAAGGAAATCCCAACATGTATAAGAAGATTAACGAACCTGTCCCAACATCTAGCATAATGTGGTCCCAACGCTAAATCCTCGGGTGACTTCCATCTACAGAGACCATCCACCGAATTCAAACAAGCTTGCTTGAGAACATATACATTCCGAGAGTGGATCACGCGGACCAAATCACTATCAAGTCAAAAATTATCTCAAATACCTGCAATGGGATCGAGACCCACAAAAACTTTTGTACCCCTCCCCACCTTCCAACATAACCCGGCATTAATAATAGGGAAGGATTTCTTGAAACTACGCGAGATAATGGATCCATGGTTCGCCCAGTTGCCAGTGCGGAGCCAGAGGGGCAATGGAAGTCTACCCATATATTTAGCTTTGATTACCTGACCCCACAGACCAGAATCCTGAAAACTTCTCCAACACGACTTGGAAAGGAGGGATAAATGAAAAAAAATTAGCTCTTTAATGCCCCATCCATTAAACATCTTTGGTCGAGCAATCGAATCCCAAGACGCTTGGAGCATAGTCAAATGCTATCACATATAGGTATATATTTTATATATTAGAAAAGGAAAGTGTGGTATATGGAGCGACACGGACATTGTGGGAGGATTTTCCTCTTAATGATATGTTGCAGAAAAGAGAAAGCGCTACCATTTCATTATGTGATTGCTATTTATGAGAGGCGATCCACCTTGATTCATGTTTTCCTTTTGTATTTGTTAGTTCGGGGAAGGCGATCTTCCCTCAGTTGGCTTTGGTTGCATGCATGCTGCTAGATATTTTTCTTGAGAGGGTGATGTGCCTTGGAGGTGTTTGAATTTAGATGAATAATAGTTTTTGGAATTGTTTAGCATTGTTTTTCTTAGAGAGAGGACATGACCTTTTGTATCATGGCTAAAATGATGTTGTAATTTATGTAAGCATTGCCCCTTCCAATAGTTTTTATGCTTTTGCGATTTTTGTTTTAAATGGCTTGTACAAAGATGAGGTCATTGCACCCTCTGGTAGTTTGATGCTTTTGCCATTTTTTATCTCAGAAAATGGAGGGTGTTTATCCCAATGACTATTGTTGCATTGTTTCCTTTGTACAGAGAAGGGTGTTTCCCTTTATTACTACATTGAGTGTACACGTTCAGTTTCCAGGTAATCTATTGAGCTAAGTATTGTTCTTATGTTGCATCTTTAATTACTGAGTATGTGCAAATGTGAAAGAGATCTTTCACTTGATGATGATGATGATGTATAACTTGATGATATATTGACTAGTTTTGATAAGTGTGCCATTGATTTATTTTATATATGTGAACCAATGAGTATGGTGTATAATGAATATTATTGGTTTGATGAAATGCATTACTAAGTAACAAATATATTTTGTCACATTATGGAATAAATTGTTATGCAAATGAATGGCGACCAAAAGCATCATAGTGTTTAATATTCTCAGACTACATTGTTGGAATCATAACCTAGTATGTATATACTTTGATAACTTAAGGTGCTTGACATTTACATATCAAGTAGGCTACAATTACATGCATTGCAAGGTGTTAGCCTTAAGATATTTTGAACCAGTTTTATGTTGGTGTGAAAAAGGGTAGGCAGTGAAGTGGTCAAAGGGAGCGCACCCACAAAAGAAGGGCAGACTCTAATGTAGCGCCCACAAAAGATGGAAAGAGATGTGATTGATCATGTCAACCGAGAAAGTGGTTATAGTAAGTTAGGGAGTAAATTATGATTTTTGGTCCACTTAGTGGTCCGCGGGGGCTATGCCAATAACTATATACATGTAATGGGTCAGGTAGAGTAGGTTGTTGATAATTTTGGATGTAATGTTGATGGAAAGTGAGTGTGATAGAGAGTTGAGTGATCCCATGTATTGATTTTGTGTAACTCAAGAGTTTTGGAAGGGTTGAGTTCTATAGGATGTGTGCACAGATCTGTAAGAAGATGAAATTCTTTTTGAAATGGGATCAATAAATAAACAAAGCATTTTCGTGGTTTTCTCCTAGTTAGGTTTCCACGTAAAAATATATGGTGTCTTGTGTATGTGAATGTTGTTGTATGTGTTTGTTGTTTTGATTTACATGGTACTATCTAATGATAAATGCTCAATGATATGACAATAATACGTGAATGTTCTTAATTATAATATACTGCGGAGTTGATGTATATGTTATGTTAGATTTGTGGTTTAACTCATGTATGTTGAAGTTTGGTTAATGGATATGATGGTAGGACAGAGTTCCCTCCCCTTCGCTGCTGCAAAATGTGGTTTTTGCGGTACCGATAGGTACTTTGAGTGGGAATTTGCCTGTTCACAAGTGATGTCGAACGGGACAATATCTTGGGTTTTGTTGTCGAGACCAGGATCTGCAATTGAAGGGGATGTGTAAACATGGCGCGTGAGTAAACAAGAGATCATGGAGTGGATAGACAAGAAGCAACTTTAATACTTGGACCCCTATTGACTATAATTATTAGGTACCTATATGCTCTATAGAAATGGAATAATATACAACATTGGTTATTTATCCATTTATTAGTAATAAACCCTACTCTAATTAATCTGTACTAAAATATTATACTATATATATATATATATATATATATACCTATTAGATAGATAAACAATTATAGATTTCATTGATCCCCCGTAACTATTATTGGATCCAAATCCAAATGCATTAGTGGAAGATGAAATACCGCCAACATCAATTTCGAACGATTATGGAGAGCTAAAAATGAGTAATCGTATCAAGTTCTAATAGTATTCATGGTTGGAAAGGTATATTTCTTCAGATCTACATGAAATCTTCTTTGGTGAGTTTCCTATTTTATTAGCAGAAAGGTTGTCAAAGTTAGTAGAACAAAAGAGATGTTTCCAGGGAGGTGAGCTAACAGTTTGTACTCTTGAGCTAGCTCTAATGCTTAAAGGTATTAATAATAAGATTTCCCGTGTTGTTGATTACTGGATTGATAGTATACTTGCGGGTTATATTAATGAGTTTGCTGTAAAAATCTTAAAATATTATAGCGCAGCTAAAAGAGAATTTTTCAAAGGACCATGAGGTAAATATTTGAAATCTATTTACTTGTGGATTAAGATGTTACTCTGTGAAAAATGTGTCATGATAATGGAATCTAAAAAGTAAGTAGCTTCACACATCGGGAACTGGGTATTGACCAAGGGAAGGTCTAAGAAGTATGTGGAAGAAGTGGGAGCTAAAATGGTAAGGGGAGAAGAAAGCGAGATAGATGAAGAGTGTGCATTTATGTGAAGTGGGACGATATTTCAACAATATAAGAGGAGAAATACTACGACACGAAGAAAGGAGATTCACAGTGTGAGCGAAGGATACAACTAAATCATCATAACACAACTCAGGGAAGAATCAAATAGTACATAAGAAGAAGAGGAAAATCTAGTTGATTCATCTCAGATTGAATGTTGCAACATACCCATGACCCCATGTGCATATACTGAAATTGAAGTAAGTACTTATAGCCCATTGCATATTGTGGAAGCAAGTCATAGTTGTAGAAGTCATCAGAATAGTGGTTCAGCTAGTCAAGGTCGTAGTTTAGCTAGTCAAAATAGTGGAAGTGTTGGTCATTTAGTTCAAATTTAGCTGGTACTTCTTAGATGTAAAATGGCAGGAGATGATATGAAACTATGAATTCTTCATGGGAATAGATCGAAATATCCAAAGAAACATTGGTTTCTTTATGACTCTATCTAGAATGTTAAACAAGTGCAGGACGATAATGTAAAAAGAGCGCAGTTGATCACGACCTTTCGGGATCCTGCATTGAACTGGTTTATGAAATTTTATGTTGTACCACAAGGAGGGAAACATAAAACATTAGCATAAATTAAAGCTGCATTGGAAGATGAGTTTAGTAAGCCCAAGTCTAATTCATAGTGTATCACTGAGCTAAAAGAGACTAAGCAATCACCTAATGAGTCAGTATTGGATTTCGACTAACAGTTTAAAACTTTGATGGATCGTGTAAGTTTTCAAATTCAAGGTGCATGACAAAAGAAGGGCTTATAGATGCATTGTTACCACATATATATAAGGTTACAAATTATGCAACAGAATGTTCTGTCGTAGTTTGAGGCTCTTGAAATTGTGATGAAGTTAGAGGAATCCCCATTAGGAGAGATTGGTATAGGGATTGGTTAGATACATAAGCACTTAGAAAATTTGTCACTTCATATCCAAGATATTAAGAAATGAAAAAAGAAAAGAGAGGAAGTCTAGTGTATCAAGTGTAAGGTAGAAGGTCACCATAAAAATCATTGTCTGGCATTTCAAGAGTACCTAACCACAGGGGTTCCTAACCCCTTAAATCATGGAGCTGAAGTCTAGTGTGAAACATGCAGGACTAGAGGACATCAACCATAAGAATGTTGCATGATACAAAAGCATGTGAATACTCCTAAGAACTTGTACTATAAATTTTGTAGGTTTGTAGGCCATGATGAATCAAACCGCTAAGCATATGAATTGCTGAAGTGTTCGGGTACACAGGGTACTACCAAAGGACCGAACACCAAGAGCAACCACTTCACACAAACAGATCACAGATCAACACACCGATGTTTTGACGTGGTTTAAACCCTCTTGAGGGAAACACTCCACGGCCCCGTCCAAATAGCTTCTACAGGACAATTTATTATGCAAAGAAAGAAAGTTACAAATGAGCTTCTCATAATCGATCAACTAAACAATGACCCTCCATGCTCCTTAAATAGAGATCATGGACCAATCGAGTGTTAAGCCACGGATCAAGGTTAGGTTTGATCTAAGAGAAGTTGAGCCGTCAGATCACTCTATGTCGGGAACATATCCTGACCGTCGGATTAAGTATTTACAAATGCATACTAATGCATACTAAAGAAACACACTATTCCTAACGGATATATTACACAAGTTGATCTTAACTAACTCCTAAGTGTCTAAATATCCTAACATGAAGGAACATACAACTGATGCCTAGAGAGTGAAAGGGGAAAAGAAAACTGAAGGGGGCAATGCAAAGTTCAAGGCCTAGAGAGGAGGATATAACCAAGGACCAGGTAGATTCAGAGCTCGTGGAAGAGGTGGATTTGGCATAGGAAGAGGCTAGATAATTTGTTATAATTGTGGACAACCGGGACACTTGGAAAGAGATTATATGAATCCTTGTTCGACATGTATGTATTGCAGAGCATGGATCATACAGTTGAATATTTCCCACAACTGATAGCAAAGTGGAGGCTAAAGGAAATAAAAATAAGAACCAAAATGTCTAGAATATATCTATAGAAAAGCAAGAAGAACAACCTACTATAGCAGTAGTTACACATGGGGTAGCTGCAACAGGAGGTGATATGGAAACACAAGGGAAGTAGTGTGGACCATGGGTTAGAAAAGTGCTAGAATGACTGCAAGTGTTCAATCCATAGAAGGAAAAAGAGACTTATGTTGAAGCTAGAAGGGAGTTTACTACGACAAATCAAGGAGGATCAACTTTTGTAAGTCATCCAATGTACAACATGCCTTTGCTTTATGGTCATTCAATTTCAAAGAGAACATCAAGAAAGGTAAGTCCTTTAAATAATTTCTTCCAAAGTTGTCTAGATATGTTAAAAGATTAAAAAGTGGTAAAATAACTTCGCAGTTTGATTGGTCAATGTGACCGAGAAATAGTGGATCTTGTTTAAGAAAGAACCGTCAATAATTTGCAACGTAGGAAGAGGACAAGTAGGGTAATGTGAATTAGTGCCCATTATGATATGGAATTTGTTATTTTAGATCCGGGGTCGGATGTGAATGTTCTTACAAAGAAAACATGGGAAAACATGGGAAACCCTAAGCTTGTATGGTCACCAATACAATTAAGATTAACAAATCAGCAAAAAGTGGTCCCATTTGGTAGATTGGTATGGGTACCTGTAGAAGTGGAAGGATTGCGAAGCTTTGCATATTTTGAAGTTATCGAAATTATAGATGATACCAACCCTTATCCAACACTACTTGGAATAGATTGGGAAATGGATAATTAGGCTATCATTAATTTGAAAAATAGGTTGATCACATTTGAAGGGGGGAAATTTAGATTTATTACACCCCTGGATCCTTTAGAAGATCAATCGAGATATGTAAAACTTGTTATAGAAGAAAAGTATGCTCAAGAATTGGAAAATATTTATAAAATGAATTCAAGAACGAATGATTATATAAACCCTACAACAGATGAAAACTTGAGTTGGCGTAGTATCAGCTCATGTGTGTCATATTTAGACGAAGGACTGGAAAATTGGAAAAATAGACCATATGAGGTATCTATGAGAAGGCATGCTCACATTTCCAAATCACTACATTGGATCGAAACAGAGGTATGTAACCCACCTATGTATGATGGATTAACATATCTAGATTCTTTTATTTTTGAGTTTGAATTGCAAGTTCCAGAGAAACAAAGGGTGTTGACGTTAGATGTATCCTTGAATGCCACCCTAGAAAGGTGGTGAAGTACTCATAAGAATAATATAGAAGGTTGGTCGTTGTGTAAAAAGTTGTTACAAATCAGATTTAGAGAAGGACTTGACTATGTCGGGGTGAATTTTAATGATTTGACTAGTACTATTGACCTTGAATTTTAAGGAAACTTTTAGTTTTGAGGATGAGAGTCTAATGGTGGATTAAACTCTACAAGTTATTAAGGATAATTTTTTTTAATAAGTGCCTTTACCTATATATAACATGCCAGATTGGGTTGTGACACTTGAGCAGGCATTGGAGTGCTATAACATTACTAGAGACCAAGAAGATGATGACCGGAGGGACTTGCATATACCAGAGAAAAAAGGTAACCGCGAAATAAGAGGACCTAAGATAGAATATGCTAACTTCTTACAACCCTTGAGTTTTAGGAAAGTAAATATTGGTTCAAAAGAAAATCCTAAGTTTGCTAATATTGGGGATTACTGGGATGATGAGACTGTAGGAAAAATTACTGATTTATTGCATGAGTATTAGGATCTGTTCCCCAACAAGTTTTTAGAGATGAAGTGTATTGCTGGTGACATAGGAGAGATGAAAATTCCACTTAAGCATGATGTGAATCCTATTAAGCAGAGACCCTACAGTTAAATTCATGATATAAAGAGAAAGTGAAGGTTGAAATTGATTGAATGTTGGATGTAGGAATCATTGAACCTGTTGAAGAGTCGGGATGGATTAGCCCTACAGTAGTTCAGGATAAAAAGATATGGGAAGTTAGGATGTGTGTTGACCTGATAAAGTTGAATGATGCATGCTTACATAATCCATTCCCCATCCCTTTTACAGAAGAGGAACTGGAGAATGTTGGAGGATAGGAAGCTTACTCATTTACTGATAGGTTTTCTGGTTATCACCAAATCAAGATTACCAAGTAGGACGGGCATAAGACTACATTTGCAATAGAGTGGCACTACTACCAATATACAATGATGCCATTTGGATTGTAGAATGTTGGTCCAGGTAAAGTTTTGGGTAAATTTTTGCATAATTTTGGTGTGAACAAGGCAAAGGAAAAGTGGTCTATCGAGGAAGAGTCAACTCCGATGTAGCGGCCAAGAATCCAAGAAGATGGGAATTTTTACTATGTCAAGGGCGGAGTTGAGTAAGTTAGTTAGGAGTTTTGTCCACATACATTTATGAGTGGAGTAGTTGAGTAGCAGAGTAGTGGGAGTGGGGTAGGTTGTGTGTGCCCTATAGATATGTAATGGGTTGGTATTTTTGAGGTTGTTAGTTAATCACTTAGCCGAAGGTGAGTTAATTAGTTGGTTGATGTTAAGTCTTTTATGATCCTTGTTTTGTATGATGAAGACATTGAACACTATGAGGAGAAGAGTCGCATGATCTGCAGGATTTGTGTGTAGATCCATTGTAAAAGGAAGAGAAATTTGTAAGTCATTGTAAAAACATGAAGTGCTTATTTTAACTGCAACTTGTGAATAAAGAAAGTGCTTTCGTGGTTTTCTCCCATTTGGGTTTCCACGTTACATCTGGTGTCCAATGTGCATGTATACTGTGATGATGTGTTGTGCATGTTTTCATATGTTGAATACTGTCGAACAATTGTTAATCGATGTGCATGAATGATAGGTTAATGAACATATGTCACAATTAACTAAATGTTATATATGCAATTCTGGGAACTGTTAAGTAAATGTGTTTTTTCGAGGTTCGAAATGTTATGGTTGTTAGTTTTTTATTGCACCCCTTCACTACTATAGAAATATGGTTGCTACATCTCCCATAGATGCTTCAGGTGAGACTTCGGCTGCTTCGCAGGTGATGCTGAAAGGGTCAGTGTCTTGGGGTTTGTTGGTGTTTAATTGAGTGAACCTTGGTCGAAGTAGATCTGCACCAATAAATGGTTATTGTCGCGAGCGTTAAGTTTTAGTGATCTGCAAGCTCAAAAATGAAGCTATATTGATCTGAAGTTGTCAATACTACCCATGTTCATGCTCCAGAATATTCAGCAGCATCTTATAGAGGGGATCAAGGTACTTATGGTGAAATGACCAAGTATCAAATGCAACATAGTACACTGCAAGAGGAGTACAAGAAGCTGCAGAATGAGCGAGAAGAAATCGCCAAAGAGAAGGAGCAACTGCAAAATGTTGTTGTCGTAGATTGCCACACAATACCTAAGGATAAAGTAGCTGACGACATGGCTACTAAAGAGAATATGATGAGATTGACGAGAGTCCTTTAAGGTTTCTATGACAATATTGGCGAATTGGAGGCAAAGTTAGTACCAACCACTACACTAGCACGGTAAACATTGCTAGATGATGCAGAGTTACAACATATTAATGTTAGATTGGAGGAAAAACATAACAAGATGGAAAATCTAAAGAGTCAATTGAAGACCTTGTTTCCTGCAGGAAAAATGGTTAAAGTCGTAGAGAAAAAATAGTTGCAGCAAGAGGTTAATCAACTAAGGATCGAGCAGTAGCGATGAACTGAGATGGTCAAAGAGATAGAGGGTGAGGTATAGAGGGTGCTATGTATCATCAGTGCTGCAAGAAACAAAGTCCAGTAAGCAACTGAATGGAGTGAGCAACAGACACATATTCACTTAACTTGGGAGCTTGTACAAGAAGTGTGTCATCATCGAGACGAAGTTCAGTAGAATATCGAGGAGCTGAAGCATAAGTTTGAAGAATTTTTGGCGAAGTCCAAGACTCCACTAGCGCAATCTTGAAGTGTCTCGGGACGAGGCACATGTGAGTGTTGGGGGCCTGTTGGGCCAGGTAAAATTTTGGGTAAATATTTGCACAGTTTCAAAGTGAACAAGACCAAGGCAAAGTGGTTCGTAGAGGAAGAGTCAACTTCGATGTAGCGGTCGAGAATCCAGGAAGATGGGAATTTTGACTATGTCAAGCACAGAATTGGAGTTTTGTCAACATACATTTATGAGTGGAGTAATTGAGTAGTAGAGTAGTGGGAGTGGGGAAGGCTGTGTGCTCCCTATAAATATGTAATGGGTTGGGATTTTTGAGGTTGTTAATTAATCAATTAGTTGAAGGTGAGTTCCTTATTTGGTTAATGTTCAGTCTTTTGTGAGCCATGTTTTGTATGATGAATACATTGAAAACTATGAGGATAAGAGTCGCATGATCTACAGGCTATGTGCACAGTTCCACTGTAAAAGGAAGAGAAATATGTAAGTCATTGTAAAAACATGAAGTGCTTATTGTAACTACGATTCGTGAATAAAGAAAGTGCTTCCGTGGTTTTCTACCATTTGGGTTTCCACATTACATATGGTGTTCAATGTTCATGTATATTGTGATGATGTGTTGCGTATGTTGTCATATGTTGAATACTTCCAAAGAACTATTAATCGATGTGCACGAATGGTAGGTTAATGAATATATGTCACAATTAACTAAATGTTATATATACAATTCCACAAACTATTAAATAAATGTGTTATATCGAGGTCCAAAATATTATGGTTGTTAGTTTTTTGTCACACCCCTTCACTACTGCAGAAAAATGGTTCCTACAACTCCCATAGATATCTCGAGCGAGACTTCTCCTGCTTCACAGGTGATCTCGAAAGGGCTGTTGTCTTGGGGTTTGTTGGTGTTTAATTGAGTGAACCTTGGTCGAAGTACATCTGCGCCAACAAAGAATGCCCCTGCTATTTTTTCTAGGGTAGTTGTCATAGCTTTCAAGGAATTAATCCACAGATTTTTGGAGGTTTAGGTCGACAATTGGACAATTTTTAGTTTGTTGAAGTATCATATCGAGAATTTGAGGTTGGTGTTGGACCAGTGCATATAATACCACATCTCTTTAAATTTGAAGAAATACATCTTTTGTGCTCCTTTTGGTATTTTACTAGGACATGTAGTATGTAAACAGGGTCTTTTGATGGATCTTTCCAAAACTGCTATTATTGTAGATTTTCCACAATAAACATCAGTGTGACAGTTGAGAATAACATTGCGACATACAAGTTATTACAAGAAATTCATTAAGGGACATGAACAAATTATTGTTCCTATGGAGAAATTGCTATAAAAGGATGTTAAATTCCAATGGAATGAGGAGTGCAAGCACAGTTTGTACACATTTAAAGAAAAGATGGTGAATACATTAATACCGCTCTTTCCATATTGGAGAAAAGAGTTTCATGTACGCGTCGATGCTTCATCCATAGCTTTGGGTGCAGTTTTGGCACAACCTGGAGAGGGAAACATAGATCACCCAGTTGCTTTTGCTAGCAGGAATTTATCTGTTGGAACATAATATCCATCTAGACCTTGGTTATACATTAATCATGCACTCCATGCATTGATAATTGATCCTCCTAGAACCTAGACTACGTTGTTGACCACCTAGTGATTAATATTTGTCATCATTTGCCTCCTTATCCACTCAAAGCACCTTATCCCTATCATTTAGGATCTAATACACCCTTGTGCATGATTTTAGAAGTTGATTGAGTCAATTCCTTGATTTATGGCGCCTTGTCCCCTTGATCACCTAGTTAACTGAACCTTCTACCTAGATTCACTGAGTTTGAGTGTAGTAGCGCCCTTTTGACCACTACAAGTCACCTCATGTGCCTCCTTGGGTTATCCTCCCCTAATTTCTATCCTAGTGGCCTGAATCATGCACCAACCACCTTCAGTTAACTGGCCTTCCATCATTAGTTGCCACTAGTTCTTTTCGGGAGATGGATCCAATGCTAACTAAGCCTGTCTCTTCAATGGAATTTGAATGCCATCATAGGATCATGAATTCTCTTGCATGTATTATTATTTTAATGCCCACATCTCGTGGATGAATAATATGTGTTATAGGTCAAACTTGCAGCTCTCCGTCCGTGATCACCCTGAGCTGCTGATCACACAAAAGGACAACTTGGATGGAGGAGCATGTTGACCTTGGATGATATGTCAACTCACTCTTTTTCCTAACATTATTGGAAAACCCCAAAAAAATATCATTTTGAGATATGAGCACTACTCTACTCCAAGAGACTAGCGCCCATACGCTACTCCATTGTATAATAGTAGCGCCCATATCCAAGTATACGCTACTCCTTCTCGGCATAGTAGCGCTCACAATGTAAAATCGAATGAGCGCTAGTTGTTAAGCACTAGGGTAGCGCCCTATACGCTACTCCACTGAACAAGAGTCGCGGACATCTTAAAAGATGATTAAAAAATAAATTAATTTCTCGAGGAGGATTAGTTGATGGTAGTTTCCTAACTCCCCCAACTTCCTCCATAACTACATATCGACCTGAATTGCTTCTTTAATCCTATAAATACCAAGAAGGTTAAAGGAGAAGGGTTAGAAATTGGAGATAGTAAGAGTGTTTAATTGGAAAACTTTGAAGAAGCTTGCATTGGAGGAGTTGATGCTGAAGACATCCAAGCCAGAGAAGAGACAGAGCCCAGAATCTAGTTGCAGGAGCCTGTTTCATGATCATGTATACTTGTACATCATTCTACTTTTGACTAATAAAGGTTGAAGTGTCTTTCTTGTTCCAATTTGAATGTGTTATGAAATGGCATCTTAATTTGGATCTGTTTTGGTCAATGCTGAATGTTAAACATTGTTTTTGTTTCTTTCAAGCTTTATATATTGCCCAAAATGTTTTGAGAAAGGTATTGTTATTGCAGGTTTATTGAAGGAAAGGTGGATTTGGAAGTTGAACACGAGATCAAGTCAAGGCTAGGATCAAACTTCGATTGAAAGGTGTGTTCCCAAGATCTACAACTTCTTTCTTTTTTGTAAATGTCTTTGTAATAGCATCAATACACTTACCTGTCACCCCAACCAAGTTGATAGCATTAGTTTCCTTGCTATAGGGTAGATTTTCCCGCCAACAGACTACACTTATAAATCTCTTTTCTCTATGTTTCTGTAGATCTGTGTTAAACTTGTGAGGTTAGTTTGGCTGCTGGAGATTCACTTGTGAGAGAATTTTCACATGGTATTAGTGTGGACCCGCTATCTAGTTCATCTTAGATACTTCCATTGATGCACTGGAATCTACAGAGTTTCCACATAATTCCTTGGAGAAATTACCTTGAAGCCATTGGAGCAATCCTTTAGAGGCTACCTAGGTGTGACAGACTCCCAAATGTGCTTAGTGTCGAAGTAGAGATTGAGTGAGATGATATTAAAATTTCTTCTAGAGTGTTTTATTACAGATTACAGGTCCCAATCTCATGAGGAGTGCAATCGTTGAATATGGAGCAGTCCCAACACATTCTTCTTACTCCATTCAATTACTTTGATTGGAAAGAAGAGATGGTGATCCTTCTCCAAAGCAAAGGGCTTTACAGAGTTACCATGGGCACTGAAAACGAGCCAAACTCACTAATTGAGAAGGCCAAGTGGTTCAATAGGATGGATGAATCATATGGTCTATTATGTCTCAATATGTGCAGAGATCTTCTTTTTCACCTCGATGGATTGACCACTCCAAATCAAGTTTGGAGTAAATTCAAAACTCTATTTGGAAAGAGAGATGAGATGAGAGGCCATTGGATTGAAAATGAACGGTTTACTTTGATCCCTAGTAGTTTTGAATATGTACAATACTTCTTCACCAAATTCAAATCCTTGGTTCTTCAACTCAAGCAATGTGGGATTGAGAAGAAAGAGGACGATTGGTTTTGTCCATACATTCACAGTTGGGCTTAGAATACTGAGTCTTTGTGTCTACTTTTCATGCAACCAAATTGGTAGTTCGAAATTGGAAGATGCATTCCTTGGAAGAATTCATGGAAGGTCTCACCCAGGAGTAGGACAAATTGGTCCAAATGGGCACCATCAAGACATCAAAGAACCAAGCGCTTGTTGCAGGTGATTCCAAGAAATTCAAAGGGAAGAAGCAATTCAAATATAAGAAGCCGTAGATTCAAGAAAGGAGAAGCCCAAAACATCAACCGAGAATTGAATCCTCAGAAGGAAAAGCAAAATATGAAGACGAAAAAGACAAAATGCACCTACTGTAAAAAAGGATGGCATTCAGAAAGTTCTTGCATGAAGAATACCATTGGTATGATGGATCAACTTCTTGAAAAGAACAATCTTCTTGTTATTGACAATTCTAAGAGAAGAGATGCAAGCTCAAGCACATAAGACAAAGAAAGATTCCATGCCTTGAAGGTAGGAATTGCATGTCCCTCCTCATTCATCATTGATTCAGGTGCATCTAGGAATATCGTAGCCTCAAGAGGACTCTTCTCTTGAATCCTTTGGTGGTCCTCCAATAGTGATGGGAGACAATTCAAAAATTCCTTCAAAATGTAGAGGAAGAATTCATTTAGAGAATGGAAGCTTCAACAATGTGTTGTATGTTCCAGATCTCTCTGCAAATATTCTCTCTGTGTATCAAATGACACACGTTGGAATTACTAAGAGAGTCACTTTCATTGCTAATGAAGTCAAGGTTGCATAAATTTATACCAAAAGAATCATAGCACTAGGTGTTGCAAATCACATTTCGAAGGTATACAATTTTTCTCATTTTCTTCCCTACTCTTGTCCAAGTGCTCTTCTGACTCATGTCAATGATACCATCAGGCTATGGCATGAGATATTTGGCTATCTGAAATTCAAGTATTTGCAATATTTACACAAGTTCTCAATGGTTGAAGGGTTGCTCGAGATAAAGTTCTCAAAGGGTAACTGTTAGGGTTGTCTCCTTGGCAAGCATCCAAACCGTAGATATGAGAAAGGAAAAGTTGAGAGAGATACTACAGTTCTTGAATTGGTTCATTCTAACATCACAAGTCATTTTCCTACCCTATCACTCAGTAATGCAAATTATGTTCTTACTTTCATATATGACTACTCTATATTTTGCTGGGTATATTTTCTCAAAAATAAGTCATAAGTGTTTGAGATTTTTCCAATTTTTAAAGCTTATGTTGAGAACTTCTCTGGGAGAAATATCAAAGATCTATGGATTGATAATGGGGGTAAATATGTTAAGAAATATCTGTAGCAATTTTTTCCTCATGTTGGCATTGAAAATCAGCATACCATTCCCTACACACCTCAACAAAATGGTGTGGTGGAGAGGAAAAATATAACACTAAAGAAGATGGCTACCTGCATGTTAGAGTCAAAGTCTATTTCTCCAAGACTATGGGATAAAGTCATCAATTGTCTATGCCATATTCAGAATAGGATGTCCCACAAAGTAGTGGAAGGGATGACACCATTTGAAGCTTGGACGAGACATAAGTCTAATGTGTCATATTTCAGGATTTTTGGTTCAAAAGATTGGGCTAGAATTACCTTAGAGAAGAGAAGGGCCTTACAGCCTCAAAGTCATCCATGCATCCTTGTTGGATATGCTGAGAATGAAAAAGGGTATAAACTGTATGATCCCTCCACTCATAAGATGTTTATCGAGAGGAGTGTGCAGTTTGAGTAAGAACCTTTGCAGACAATTCCAATGGAAGAAGGAGAATGCTCAATCCCTCCACTTGATGATAAGTGATGACTCCATTGATCTTTATGATTCTAACTTTGAATTTTATGATGAATATAATCCTGATATATCATATCCAAATACATATTCAAGACCCAAGTGGGATGAAAAGACTCTTGAAGTAGCAGGAGATCTAGCGGGCGATCCTAGAGATACTTGGAAAACTAGGTCACAATTCGAAGATGCACATTGTGCATTCTCTGTGAATGATACTTATTTTCCTAATAATTTTTTTCTAATGTTAGGATATGATCCATACTCATATTGAAAAGCATCAAAATATCCAATATGACAAGGTTCCATGGATGAGGAGTTTCAATCTCTTCAAAATAATGAAACTTGGGAGCTAGTCTCCCTTCCTCCCGACATAAAATTGGTACAATGCAAGTGGATTTTTAAGGCAAAGGTGGATGTAGCTTATAACTCAGTCAAATATAAGGCAAGGCTGGTTGCTAAGGGTTTCTCACAAATCCAAGGTCTCCAAGGTCTTGAATACACCGAGACTTTTACTCTGGTAGCCAAGATGGATTCAATCAGGCTAGTTCTAGCCATTGCAGCATCCAAGCAGTGGGAGGTTCACCACATGGATGTGAAAAGTGAATTCCTCCATCGGGATCTTGAGGAGCAAAATTTATATGCAACATCTAGAATTTTATGTTAATGATTCCTATCTTGTGTGTAGGTTGAAGAAGTTACTATATGGGCTTAAGCAAGATCCTAGGGATTGGTATGCCAAAATGGACAACTTCCTTCTTTCACAAAATTTCATGAGATGCAAATGAGATTCTAATGTTTATTTGAAGCATATTGGAGACTCCATTCTGATTATTGTGTTATATGTTGATGATTTACTGATTACTGGAAGCTCCACTGATGATACCGATACAATAAAATCTGCTTTGCACAATGCCTCTTCAATGACTGATTTAGGATTGTTGAGACAATTTCTTGGCCTTGAGATCAACCAATCCACTTCAAGTATAAAGGTATGTAAGACTAAATATATATCATATTTGCTCAAAAAGTTCAAAATTACAGAATGCAAGCCTGCTAAGTTTCCATTCCTCTCTGGTATTAAACTAGAATATGGTGATTCTACTCCACTAGTCGAAAACACATTGTATAGACAACTAGTTGGGACTCTGTTCTATTTGACACACTCTTGACCTAATATTTCTTTTGTTGTAAGTTCAGTGTCAATATATATGCATCTATAATGTCCCCAATCAAATAAATGCATGAAAGGAAAATTCCACCAATCCTACTAGTTCCCTAGGTTGGATGGAGACATTGGGATTTGCAATAAGGGAGCTAATAAAATGATGTTTAGACATTATAATGGCATAAATATTTAATAAAGGAGCTAAATAAATAAATACAAGAAAAAATCAAAGTGTCAATTGATCATGAAGACACATGGAGGATGTGGGACCCACACAAGCTAGATTTTCCATGCCACATGGCATCCTTCTCTTGTCAATTCGAATCCATGAGAAGTCCAACATTCTTGGGATGAGTTGGAAGGATTATACACTTGGAAATATGCATCATAGGTCGAATTGGGATGGAAGAGGAAGAGTCGAATGAGAGGTTCTTGGACACTTGGGCTAGATTCCCTAACCTCTATGACAACAATGATGAAGTTGCTATGACACCTATGACAAATTTCAGACCTGATTGATGACATCTTACAAATATGACATGTCAGGCCTAAAAATAGCCTCCAATAGGGAGCTCATGGGAGTTAGAGAAGCTCGAGAGATTCCTACTCGAATTGGTGGAAGGTGGAAGGCTAGGAAGTGGAAGACAAGTGCCAAATCTTGAATCCCTCCTTAATTTGAATTGGCTTGGAGTCTATGGATGGAATTCGAACCTTAGAAGGATAAGGATGTTTATAAAATACAGGGATCAAGTAAGAGAAGGGATTTTGATCGTTTTCAGAATTTTCATTTGAGAGGAGAGCTAGTGGAGTGCTACTCTACTTGCCTTAGCACCAATTTCGAGAGTGAAAGATTCCCATCCTAGTTGGTAATTGGAAAGGCCATTCAGACCTTTCATGTGGAGATTTAATGGATTCTTGTGTTTCAGGTGCAAGCTACATGGCAGCTTGTGGTCACTTCTAGTTCAGCTTGTTTCTCCAACCATTTCCAGTTTTCTCAACATATTCATGATCCTTGAGGTGGGGCGCACTTGGTGAGCTATTGTTCTCTTTGGTGGAGCTTCTAATGCCATATTATTTTATCATATGATGTAAATTATCTATTCTTCATATTCATAATAGCTTCAAGTCGATATTCCAAGTGGAACTATGTAAATCTGATCATTAATGAGCAAATGGTGCCAATTTCCCCACTATGTTGATGTATGTCAATAATATGCTGATATATTCGAATGGACAAGTGAAATTCTGATGTATTAATTATGTATGGACTGTTAATAATATGTTATACATGCTTCATGTTCATTGCATAATATTTTGGAGTCATATTGTTCAATTTCATAGCATTTGGAGAAGATTGCTTATCATTTCCCCCAAGGTCGAAACTAGTCTTTTTTAATCTGATTTGAGAGGGTTGTAGAAGACTTCATAAACTAAATTGTGATTCATATGACACCACATTGATTTCCCCTAGATATCCCCTACTCCTGTTCAGAAATTAGAGAGGGTCCCATAGCATTTGGAGAGCCATTTCCAACACCTACCCCTTGGGGAATTGAACCCCTAATTGCTAGTCAAATTCCCTACATTGGCCAGAATTGAAAGAAGAGTTGAAGAAGCCTTTTCAAGACTCTAAAGCATCCATGAACCTCATAATAATGTCCTAATACCATCCATATACCTTTTGTAACAATTTGGGAGAATGTGGATCCATTTGGAGATCAAGAGACCAATACTAGTCAATGGTCAAACTAGTGGAAAAATTGAAAAATTTACCATTTTAATAAATTTCTAAAAAGGGACATTACAAGTGGTATTAGAGCATTATCTTGGCACATGATGTGGTTTGATATTCATGAGGAAAAGAATTTAGGGACCACCCTTAGATATTGAAACCAAAAGTGCTTTTGTTGAAGAGGAGGAAGTAGGAAAAGAAGTGCATTTCGAGGAAACTATGGCTAATGAGAAGGGAACCTAAGATGATAGTGAGGAGTTTAGGAAACTCATGAAACCAATATTTGAATACATGACCAAACAGATGATGAAGGGATTCGAATTGTTGGCTAGCCAACTTGGAAACAAAGGGGGAAAATGAGGCAACAGTAGTTCACATTTTGAGGAAAAGAAGGCAATGGGTGGAAGTATATTCTCAAAGACAGGACCACACAATAGACCTCATGAATTTCAGAGTGCAGCAAGGCCTACCACACCTAAATTCCTTGATTCCAAATAAAATATTAATAATCCATATGATATGCAAGAGCTTCTAATTGAATGACAAAAGTTGAGTGAAGAGTGCAGAAGTACCCTACCATTTGATCAATACTTTGCTGTCTCAAACAAGCTCAAGATGAGGGAATGCAATAGGAATCCCTTTCAAAACAGAGAATTGAATTATGCCATAAGTAAAATGACACTTCCCACCTTTGATGGCTCATCTCAAAGTTCTGCAAACACTTGGGTACAAAAACTAGATGTGTATTTTCAGCTGAATCCAATGGTGGAAGAGGGTGCCTTAAAAATGGCCATTTTGCATCTTGATGGGGAAGCCAATGATTGGTGGTTCCATGGTATAAAAACATTGTGACATGATTAGGTTACAACATATGGAGAGTTTGTTGACAGGGTATTAGAAGTATTTGAGCAAAAAGATCCAGAATTACCTTTCAAAGAACTAGCCCAATTGAAGCAAGTTGGAACCCCTGCTGAATATATGTTGGAATTCCAAGATTTATCAGTTAAAGTGGCTGATATATCTATGGTGAGGTTAGTATTACTCTTTACTAAAGGTTTGGATGAACCCTTAAAAGGTTTAGTTAAGGCCCACAAACCAAATTCATTGAAGGATGCCATGAACTTGACAAGAGATCTACAAAATGTGCTACCTAACACAAGGTTTCCTCCCAAGCCTAACTTCCCTTCTAAATTTAGATATGACAAGAAGCCTTGGCAAAGAGATGCATTTGAAAAGAATAAGAAAGAGGGAATAAACAGGGAATAACTTAGAATAAAGAAATTATGCTACACACACTTCCAACCATGGGCACTGAGGCATAAATGTACTAAGGGAAAAGCTCAATACATTGAAGTATTTTATGATAATGATGAGTATGAAGGGGGTATGGAGGAAGAAGTACATATTTCAGATAAAGAAGAGGGATATGATACAACAAAAGAAGGGAAACAAGAAGAAAATCAGCCTTCCCCTGACAAAGCAAGGATGCCAGTGCTTTCAGCAGTGCCTCGTTATCACACTATTCGGCAAGTGAGTGATACAAGGACAAAGGGCCTCGGTATTGGTAGATGGAGGAGCCACACATAAATTCATTAATGCAGACATGGTAGAGAGAACGAATATACATACTTAACCATTCGATGGCTTCACAATTGTCATTCCGGGTCACCACACTATGGAGTGCAAAACATGGGTTCCAAAGCTGCAAATCACCATACGTAATTACACTTTTTTTTCTGATAGCTTTGATGTGGTTGATGTTGCTAATACTAATGTGGTGTTGGGAGTGCAATGGATGTACTCTATAGGGGAACATACAGTGAACTATCAAATTCTTGAAATGAAATTCCAAGATTCGGAAGGAATACTAAGGGTTGTGAGAGGGCAGCACACCTATCCGAATCAAGTAGTGACCTCCCATAGTATGAGATCCATATTGAGGCATGGGGACATAGAATGGGCTGCTGAATGTTTCATCACCTCTCCCAAGCCAAATATAAATGTTGTTGAACACCCAAAGGAGATAGAGAGACTCCTACAAAAGTATGAAAAAAGTTTTTGGAGACCTTCCACATGGTAGACCACTTGATAGGGGGGTTGAGCACAACATTGTTTTGGAGGAGGGTACTTCACCCATCCAAATACCACCCTATAGACATCCAAAAAAATTGAGACATGAAATTGAAAAGGCCATCCAAGAACTCCTAGAGTTGGGACTCATTAGACCAAGCTCTAGACCTTATGCCTCTTCAGTAGTGTTGGTGAAGAAAAAAGATGGAACCTTAAGGATGTGCATAGATTTTAGAGCTTTGAACAAGAAGAAAATCAAGAATAGATATCCTATTCCTAGAATTGATGAGCTCATGGATGATCTATTTGGGGCAAAATATTTCTCCAAAATTGATCTTAGATCAGGTTACCATCAAATTCGAATGAAGGAAGAAGATGCACAAAAGACTGCTTTTGGATGTCACTATAGCCACTTTGAGTTTCTTGTTATGCCTTTTGGATTAACTAATGCTCCAGCCACATTCCAAGCATGCATGAATAGGATCTTTTGCAAGCAGCTTAGAATTTTTTTTTTGGTTTTCTTTGATGACATTCTCATTTACAACAAAACTTGGGAAGAGCATTTGCATCATTTAGAGGTTGTGCTGAAAATTTTGCATGAACAATCCTTGTTTGCTAAGTTATCTAAATGTGAATTTGGGATGAAGGAACTTTTGTATCTTGGGTACATTATTGGACAAGAAGGAGTGAAAGTGAACATGGAAGAAATAAGGGCTATCCTTGAATGGCCAACACCAAAAAATATCACAGAATTAAGAGGCTTCATTGGGATATGCACCTATTATAGGAAGTTTGTGAAAGGGTTCTCCAAATTGACTTCTCCACTCACTGATTTGACAAAGAAAGATGCTTTAAAGTGGGATGAAGAGACTAAAAATGCCTTCCAAAAAATGAAAGAGGTAATGAGTAGTTGTCGAGTACTTGCATTACCTGATTTTACTAAACCTTTTGTTTTGGAATGTGATGCTACAGGTGAAGGGATAGG
The DNA here is from genome assembly GCA_027924585.1 of Larix kaempferi. Classification (NCBI taxonomy): domain Eukaryota; kingdom Viridiplantae; phylum Streptophyta; class Pinopsida; order Pinales; family Pinaceae; genus Larix; species Larix kaempferi. The sequence continues at coordinate 1,298,965 of BSBM01000594.1, read as the reverse complement.
GGTTGTCCTAAAGCAAGATCCACACCCTATAGCCTTTGAGAGCATAAAGTTGCAGCCACATGAGAAGATTTACTCCATCTATGACAAAGAAATGTTGGCCATCATGCATGCCTTGTCCAATTTTAGACAATACTTGGTGGGAAACAAGTTTGTGGTGAAAACGGATCACAATAGTCTAAAGCACTTCCTCACCCAAAATGGTCTTAATGAAAGGAAACAAAAGTGGGTAAGCAAGATACAAACTTTTGATTTTGATATTGAATATGTAAAAGGGAAGAATAACATTGTAGCAGATGCATTATCTAGAAGACCTTCCTTTTCTCTCATGGACATTGCAAAAGATTGGAAAAACATGCTAATGGTTGAATATGCCAAAGATCGTTTTGCTTGTGATGTGTTAGATGGGGTCAAAGGGGATGATAACTACAAGATTTTGAATGGGATGATATATTATAACGGCAGAATTTATTTGGTTCAAAATCCAAAAGTCAAGTACAAGATTTTGCAAGAAGCACATGATTCCCCCCTAGCTGGCCATCCGAGGATCTTCAAAACTTATAGGAAATTAAGGCAAATGTTTTTTTGGAAAGGGTTGAAGGAAGACGTTCTAAAATATGTGAATGAATGTAAGGTATGTCAGCAAAACAAATCTGAACTCACATGCCCAGCTGGTTTATTGCAACCATTTCCCATTCCGGAACAAAAATGGGAGAGTATCTCAATGGACTTCCTCACAGGTTTTCCCAAATATTTGGGAAATGATTGCATATGTGTGGTAGTGGATAGCCTGACCAAATTTGCTCATTTCTTTGTTGTTACAGCATCTTTTAGTGCTACACAAGTGAATGATGTTTTTTCTAAATAAATCTTCAGATTGCATGGGCTCCCCAAGAGCATTGTGAGTGATAGAGATAGCAGATTCATGGGTAATTTTTGGCAAGAACTTTTTAGATTGGTGGGAACTAAATTGGCTCCAAGCACAAGCTATCATCCACAAACTGATGGCCAAACAGAGAAATTGAATCAATGGTTGGAAGGGTACCTAAGGAACTATGTGGGAGAGCAGCAAAAAGAATGGGTAAAATGGCTACACTTGGGTGAGTTTTGCTACAACTTTACTTTTCATATGTCAATAGGAATGTCTCATTTCAAAGAATTATATGATTATGAAGCACTCAACTTTGTTGAGCATATATTTGGTGATAATAGAGCCCAAAAAGCTAAATATTGGGTGGAAGAGAGCCAAGAAATTTTAAAGCTTTTGAAAGACAATTTATAGGTTGCCCAAAATCAACAAAAACAATATGCAGATCAACATAGGGAAGAAAAGACCTTTCAAATCAATGATTTGGTATCTTTGAGGTTGCATCCATATAAACAAACATATTTGAAAAAGAAAGGAGCAAAGAAGCTAAAACCAAGATACTATGGCCCATACAAGGTAGTTTGGAAGGTTGGGGAAATAACATATGAGTTAGAACTTCCGGAAGGAAGTAAAATCCACAATGTATTTCATGTTTCATGTCTTAAGAAGACTATTGGTCAGCAAATTGTCATTTCAGAAACCCTTCCTCCTTTGGATGATGAAGGTCATCTCATACTTGTTCTAGAAAGAATTTTGAATACAAGGGAAAGAAGATTAAGGAGCAGAATTATCAAAGAGTACTTGGTACAATGGAAGGACCTCCCAAGTGAAGATGCCACATGGGAAGAGGAACAAATTTTGCAGCATCCAAATCTGAAATTGCTTGAGGACAAACAATCTTGGGTGGGGAGGAATGTAATGTCCCCATTCAAAGAAATGCATGACAGGAAAATTCCACCAATCCTACTAGTTCCCTAGGTTGGATGGAGACATTGGGATTTGAAATAAGGGAGCTAATAAATGATGTTTAGACATTAGAATGGCATAAATATTTAATAAAGGAGATAAATAAATAAATACAATAGAAAATTAAAGTGGCAATTGATCATGAAGACACATGGAAGATGTGGGACCCACACAAGCTAGATTTTCCATGCCACATGGCATCCTTCTCTTGTCAATTCGAATCCATGAGAAGTCCAACGTTCTTGGGATGAGTTGGAAGGATTATACCCTTTTAAATATGCATCATAGGTCGAATTGGGATGGAAGTGTAACTCCCATGGAAGAGGAAGACTCAAATGAGAGGTTCTTGGACACTTGGGCTATATTCCCTAACTTCTATGACAACAATGATGAAGATGCTATGACACCTATGAAAATTTTTAGACCTGATTGCTGACATGTCAGGCCTAAAAATATCCTCCAAGAGGGCGCTCATGGGATTTGGAGAAGCTCAAGATATTCCTACTTGAATTGGTGGAAGGTGGAAGGCTAGGAAGTGGAAGACAAGTGGCAAATCTTGAATCCCTCCCTAATTCGAATTGGCTTGGAGTCTATGGATGGAATTTGAACCTTAGAAGGATAAGGATGTTTATAAAATACAGGGATCAATTAAGATAAAGGATTTTGATCATTTTTAGAATTTTCATTTGAGAGGAGAGCTAGTGGAGTGCTACTCTACTTACCTTAGCATCAATTTCGAGGGTGAAAGATTCCCATCCTAGTTGGTAATTGGAAAGGCCATTCAGACATTTCATGTGGAGATTTAATGGAGTCTTATGTTGCAGATGCAAGATACAGGGCATCTCGTGGTCACTTCTAGTTCAGCTTGTTTCTCCAACCATTTCCAGGTTTCTCAACATATTCATGATCCTTGAGGAGGGGCGCACTTGGAGAGCTGTTGTTCTCTTTGGGGGAGCTTCTAATGCCCCATTATTTTATCATCTGATGTAAATGCTCTGTTATTCATATTCAGAATCACTTCAGGTCGAGATTCCAAGTGGAACTATGTAAATCTGATCATTAATGAGCAAATGGTGCCAATTTCCCCACTATGTTGATGTATGTCAATAATATGTTGATATATTCAAATGGAAAAGTAAAATTTTGATGTATTAATGATGCATGGACTGTTAATAATCTGTTATACAAGTTTCATGTTCAATGCATAATATTTTGGAGTCATATTGTTCAATTTCATAGCATTTTGAGAAGATTGCCTATCATTTCCCCCAAGGTCGAAACTAGTCTTTTTGTATCTGATTTGAGAGGGTTGTAGAAAACTTAATAAACTAAATGGTGATGCATATGAGACCATATTGATCTCCCCTAGATATCCCCTGCTCCTGTTTAGAAATTCGAGAGGGTCCCATAGCATTTGGAGAGCCATTTCCAACACCTACCCCTTGGGGAATTGAACCCCTAATTGCTAGTCAAATTCCCTACATTGGCCAAAATTTAAAGGAGAGTTGCAGAAGCCTTTTGAAGACTCTAAAGCATCCATGAACCTCATAATCATGTCCTAATACCATCCATATACCTTCTTTAACCATTTGGGAGCATTTAGAGCCATTTGGAGATCAAGAGACCAATATTAGTCAAGGGTCGAACTAGTGGAAAAATTGAAAAATTTACAATTTTAATAAATTTCTAAAAAGGGACATTACACCATCAACCACATGAAATTCATTGGAATGCAGCCAAAAGAATCTTGCATTATGTGCAAGGAACTAGGTCTTATGGATTACACTTTGCATCCCACTCTTCACTTGATCTCATTGGATTCACAGACTCTGATTGGGCTGGTGATAGTTCAAATCGGAAGTCAACTTCCAGATATGTTTTCATGTTTACTGATGGCCCCATTTTCTAGTTAAGCAATAAACAAAGTGGCGTTGCACTCTCTTCCACAGAAGAAAAATACAAGGGTGTTGTGAATGCAACAACTCAATGTGTTTGGTTAAAAGGGATACTTTCAGAGTTTGGTATTTGCACACCTACAGTCATTTGTGTGACAATCAAAGTGCCATAAGAATCTCTACTGATATGGTTTAGAAGCAGAGAATAAATCACATAGAGATTCACATGCATTACATCCTAGGATTAGTGCATGACAAGACCATCACACTGTAATTTTGTCCATCTTCTGAGCAAACTGCAGATATCTTCACTGAAAGTTTTACTGAGAAGGCCTTCATTCACCTAAGATCTCTTCTTGGGGTGACTAAGTTAGTTGGTGAAGGGTGATTTGAAACAACAACAAAAATATTTAAGTTTATGTTGCATGTCCATTTTTTTAAGGAAGGTTTTTCCCAAGAGGTTTTCCTTGTTACTTCAATTGTATTGGACAATTAATGTAACATCCCCATATTTAGTAAAATTGTTATTTACGCAATTTTGTCTATTTACATAACGACACTATCTAAAAACCTAGACTAGATCAGGCAATGAAACCTAGAGTGGAAAAAGGGCATGGTGAACCATAAGGGGGAGAGTTTTAAAGTTGATAAGGTCACGGGATTATTTGGATTTGATTAGCCTTTGAGCATGAGTTAACCATGCTGTGTTTTAGGTTGTAGATTAAATTTATATATATATATATATATATATATATATTGTTTAAAGGAGTATCCTTTTAGGTGGCTTATTAATTAAAGCCTGATAACTATTGCTATTGAAATAAATAGGTATATGTATTGCCTCTAGTATATATGTATGTTTTATATGAGATAAATATAAATTTATAGAAGTGCATACTCTTTACTTTATATTTATTCTCTAATATATATATATATATATATATATATATATATATATATATATATATATATATATATATATATATATATATATGTTTATTTTTTGAGACATCATAATTATCTAGAAATGCATGTATTTTATATTTATGCTTTTTTATATGAGAAAATATATGGTATATATGTTTATTCTAACCTAGTATTGGCGCCCTTCTAACTGCCCCAACACAGGCATTGGGGCAGGTTGTTATTTTAATTAATTTCGGTTCTACTGTATATTTTGGTGTGGTTCTTGTTGAGGAGCGACATGGGTATCCAATGTTGGAACACCCTTGAGGAGTGGGGTTAGTATCGGTTGGTTAAAACTATTGAAGGCATTTTATTTTTAGTTTTTTCGGTTTTGGGGAAAGAAGGGGAGTTTTTATTTGGGGTTTAACGATTTCTTGGTGAATTGGGGAAGGAGAATGCACACACAGGAGGAAGGGGTGGCTCGCTATTCATCTTAGCGCAATTCTTCATGGTCAGAATTCCTTGTAAGTATCTTATTACTTCTATGGTGTTTTAGCTTGATCTCCGTGGAATAGATATTGCATCCAATTTGTGAAATTTCATTTTTTATTATTTTACCTCTGCATATTTCGTTTCCTTGATTAAAGCTTAACCCGATTTGGGGAAGAATTCCCTATACATTCATTTATTAGCTTGGCAAATCGGTGTGCATATATTATGTTGTTGCTTGCGTGAGTGCTTGGAAAATCGATGTGCATATATTATTTTGTCTTCCTGTGTGAGTGTTCTTACCTTTGCGAATATTATGTCAATTGTATACTTGCACAGAGATTGAAATCCGATCCAAATTTCCTCTTGGTCTCATATGTTATATGTACAAGCTAGAGTTGTTTTACTTCTGTGTAATGGTTATTGTCTGCGGGGTTTGTGTTTTTTATTGGTGGGTCGTTGGCTTTGTATGGGCTTGCATTCATTTTTATTGCTACAGAATTCGTTGAATCCCTGTTGGGATCTTCTTTATGCATTTATGTTGTCACATAAATTGCATGATCCTTGTCTATTCTTTTATACTGCATATTTTAAATCGTGGGTTCTATGTATGCATTTATGCTGCCATCAAATTCGTTTTAACCGATTTGGATCTTCCTTATGCACTTATGCTGCACCTGTTGTCTAAGGTTTAATCTCCGTATAATAGAGATCAGGGCATTGGATATCTGTATAAACGTATGCTGCTACCGATTTATTTTTTGTTAACCTTGTTGGGATTTACCTTATGCATTTACGTTGCCACCAAGATTGTGGGTTTTATTACATATGGTTGCTTCCACATATATCGTTGATTCCTATGTATATTATTTATTTATATACCTGTGTTGTGTTGCGCAGAGCCTGGGGGGGATTGAACTCAGTGTATGCGTAAATACTTGTATTAGTTATCATTTGCATGTTATAGTTTTATCTTTGTTGAAATTGGGGATAGTGTTCCTCTGCCAATAAATGTGCATGCTAACGCTGTGATAATGCTTGTGCTATTTACTACCTGCATGTTAATACCATGTAGTTTTATTTTATCCCCGTTGTAGGGTGCTACTGTGATAATATTTGTATTGATCATTATAAGCATTTATGTTGTCACCACTGTCGTGGGCTCTGTTTATATGCATTTATGCATTTGTGCTTCCACCACAGTCATGAATTCTGTTTATATATATTATGCTGCTACAGTATTCGTCTTATCCCTTTAGTGTATGCACATGTTGTTTATTTTATGCATTGGTTGTGTTTCCATGTATAGAATGGGAAAACCCCTGTGTGTTTCTAATTATTTATTGGCATGATATTTTATTTCATCCCTGTTGTATTTGGGGATAGAGTGCTTATCCATGTTGTGCATGGGGATATGAAACCTAAACCTTTACACACCTGGATATGCCATGGAGAATAGAAGGTCAAGTCTGGAGTACAGACTTGGGCCATCAGAGAACAACACCACAACCGAGTAAGAGGCTAGAACACGAGACGTGTTCAGGTAGGAGCACTACCTTATGAAATTGCAGGAGCACTGCAATAGCCACTAAGGCTGTGAGTGGTTGGTTCTAGGGTATCGATACTTAAAACTCCCTATACTACTTGTGGATCACCATGCCCATATCGAGGGTGCCCTCCGAGGACTAAGTAGAAGCCTTCGGAGAGCCTACGGTTGGGTGGAGAGTTGCATTGCCCAAAACAGTTCCCCTTAATAAATATTTATGATTGTAAATTAGTTAGAATTAGTAGTGTTAATGAATGTTACAAGTGTGATGTGGACAGGTAGAAGAAGGCGGGGAGGAAACTCTCTTTCAATTCTACGAAACTGGTAAGAAACGTATGCTCGAAGAAGCTAATGTAATCCTTGATATATCTTGTACCCTGATGCTAGTAAAGAGGAAAGTAATGAGATTACTCAAGTATTCTATTTCTAACAGTATTCTAGTAATGTAAGAGAAAAATATTTTCTTACGCCTAATGTTTGAACATATATTATAAATTATGTCTAATGTAAGAGCATATGGTTATGGGTACGATTGTATATATGTTCTTCCATTTATGTAAGTTGTTAAAACAATAATGTTTTATTATTATGGTTCAAGTGACTAAGAGCAATGATTAGCATGAATGAATATATTTAACTATCTTACTAGTGATTAGTGGACCATGATTGAAAGTGGGCACACAATCGGAGGAATAATACATCTCTGTTGGGGATACAATAAAGTACAAATGTAATACATACAATATACAAGTGAATATCTTCTGAAGTTACAAATACATCAACACTCCCTCTAAATTAGGAAGGTATTCTCTTGACATAGGTCATCAATACATATAGGCATAAGTCTTCAATATTGGAGCTAGATCATTGTCACTGGATCACGGAGCATCATCGTCACTACTGCTGTACTCGTCATCTCGATCACTGGTGCTATCTCTCAATTCTTCTCGTCATAGGAATTTCTACAGATCCAGCCCTTTTTCATGATGGATGTAGGCATAGCCTCCATGTGGGTCTTCATCATCTCAACAAGTGGCAACTGGTGGAATCTCAGGACTGATTATGTGCATCTGCAAAACCTGACAAGAACATCCTAGGATCCTTTTTGTGCCTAGCAAACCGACAATATCTCCCAGGACTGATTACATGCAGCCTTTCACAAAACCTTAAAAGAGCATCTTGCAACCGGCAAGATCTCTAAAGAGCATCCCAGGACTCATTATGTGCTCAGCACAACCTATCGGATCTCCAGGACTGATTACATGTGAACTTCACAAAACCTTAAAAGAGCATCTTGCAACTGGCAAGATCTCTAAAGAGCATCCCAGGACTCATTACGTGCCTAGCACAACCTATCGGATCTCCAGGACTGATTACATGTGAACAGGAAAAACCTTAAAAGAGTATCTTGCGACCGACAAGATCTCTAAAGAGCATCCCAAGACTCATTACATGCCTAGAACAACCTATCAGATCTCCAGTACTGATTACATGCCTAACTAGCATAACCTGCAACATATCCATGGCCTTAGAGTATCATTCTAATACTCATGATCAACCTGATCATCCTCACACGGAGCATCATGTCGGTGCTCATGATCATACTGGTCATCATCATCTAGAACATCATTTGGAGCATCGTCCTGATGCTCATCACACGACACTTACATCCACAGCCATGGGAAGGATCCTCCTACAACCATGCTTGGAATGACTCTAGCATCTGTGTCCCGTTACTTCCTCCTAGAAGTATCTTCAATCTAAAGAACACCAAGCCTCTCTCTGAAGTACTCGAACTTCACCCTGGCTAGTGGTTTGGTCAACACATTTATTATCTGCTCGTCCGTTGCAACATACAGGAGCTTCACTGCTCCTCTCTGCACTATATCCCCAATATAGTGATACTTGATCTCGATGTGCTTCAACTTGTCATGGAACACTGGGTTCTCTGAAAACTTCACACAAATCTAGTTGTCAAAGAAGATACAAGTAGCATCCAACTAGAGATCAAACAAATCAGACAGTAGCTTCCTTAGCCATATTGCCTCACAACTGGCCGAACAAGTTGCGACATACTCTGCTTCGGCTGTACTCAGTGCTATGTAGGATTTCTTCCTTCTAAACCAAGATATCACCCCAGATCCCATACTGAAGCAGCACCCCGAAGTGCTCTTCCTATCTATAGCATTGTCTGCCCAATCTGAATCAACATAACCCTCCATGTTAATCTTTTGATTCACATCATACTTGAGCCCATAATCAACCATACCCTTCAGGTACCTCAGAATATGCTTTACAACAATCAAGTGAACATGTCTAGGATCCCTCAGGAACTGGATCAAAGTGTTCACAGCAAAGCAAATATCTGGTCTCATGTTTGTCAAGTACACCAAGGACCCAATCATCTGACGATACATCCTGGAATCAACCGACTCTGATGAAGCATCACTCAATAGCTTCAGGTTCGATGCCATAGGTGTGGCCATGGCCTTGCATTCGATCATCCCGAATCGCTTTAGGATCTCTACTGCATACTTCCCTTATCCAAGGAAGATTCCATCTGCACTCTGCCACACCTCCATACCTAGAAAGTAATGCATCATACCCAAGTCCTTCATCTCGAACTCAGCAGCAAGCTTCCTCTTCGTATCAACAATCAACCCAATCTCACCTGTCACAAACAGGTCATCTACATACAGTAGGAGTATCACTGGATTGTCTTCCTCAACCTTGTAGTAAAGGTTGGAATCCGCTTTACTATTGTTAAAGCCCAAACTAGTCAGGAAGCCGTCAATCCTGCCGTACCATGTCCTGGGTGCTTGTTTCAAACCATACAAGGCTTTCAAAATTTGCACATATGTGACTTCCTGTCATGTGTCTCAAATCCGAGTGGCTGCTCCACATACACTTCCTCTTCGACTACACCATTCAAGAAAGTTGTCTTGACATCCATCTGGTGTATCTTCCATTTCATCACTGCAACCAGAGAAAGTATTGTTTTGATGGAAGTGTATCTAGCTACAGGTGCAAAAGTGTCTTCACAATCTATCCCTTCTTTCTATCTCTACCAGAACATTGTTAAGAATGTGCACTACTCCCAACATGTCAGCAAAGAGGCTTCTTTCTAGATAAGTAGCAATGGAATGCTGTACATTACCATAGGCCACTTACCTATTACTATATCAGTAGTATCTTGTTCATTAATGCCACTTTTCTAATATGCATAATATACATCCTAAATCTAGGAACATAAGTATGTACATGACTGAACAACATTATTTAAGTAATCATATATGCAAGAAATGACAATTCAAATACTTATCTTTGTTTGGTTGTTGGGTGGACTCCCTCTCAATCTTTGCTTCCTTGCAGGAACTACTGGAGTGTGCTCCCTCTTGATCTTTGCTTCCTGGATTATCTGTCCTTGAACTTATATCCATCATGCTTAAGATTGCACTAGTGTCATCATTGTGTCATCCTCAAGATCTCATACATAATCATACATTCATTAGTATAATCTCAATACTATCAAAACATTATGATTCTAAATAATCTTAAACATGTATGGTCATGGTCATTTCATACACAGGTAATTTATCACAAGCGTTAGTATTTCAAGGTTTCAGGGAGGACTTCTTTTACTCGTGCATATTCTTATTTTACCATAGGACTCTTTTGGTTTGCCATATCATCAATCAAAGTAAGAAGCATAATATGCATAAACCCATGATTACTCAAACTTATAACTTCATGAATAATCATTATCAATCATACAAAAAATATACTTATATAAGATATTAATACAAGGTAGGATACTAACTTGATATAGGAAAAACATACCTGGATTATCATGTCTGCTAGTTATGTCTAACATACCCAACAATGTCTTCTTTGTTCTCTTCAATGATTTAGAGACCTTGTGCTAGTAACCTGCATATCTCATAAGTTAAGCATTGTAGAACCAAATTATACATACCTCGTAAGTAGAGCTTCTATGTGATCAGTGGCTATGGACGAGTCTTTGTCTTCATGTCACCATGGTCATATGTTCTTGATCTAGAACTTGATTTGTCTTTCTTGATGTACCTTTCATGTCAGCGGACAACATCATCCTCATACAACACCACAATGCATTAGTACAATCATAAGTGTCGTAACCCTAATCAATGGATGTCTTCTATCATTCACATGCATTCATACTTTTACTAAGGTGATAAGACAAGTCTAAAATTAATCAAGATTGTACTGACCTCAATAATATGAAGACAAGCTTAATCATGAACATATTTCAAAACATAAATGTATCTCCTCAAGTCATACCTGTCGGGATTGCTTGTAGTATTCTTATGTAAGGCCTTAACCTCATCTCCCTCTGGAACGGGAACTTCTTCACTTATGTAGGTGTCCAATTCATTCTCTTCTAGGATTAACCCAATCCACTTTGATTTGCTGAAACTGGATCAGGAGCTCGCTAAGGTTTGACATAGAAACCCTAAAAATCCAAACTTGGAATTTCAAACTTTTGTCTGGACAGGGAGATGCATTTGATTGAGGCGAGCAAGCTGGTGTGCTCATATTTTGAAAACTCCAAAAATTGACCTTCGAATTTTGAATTTGCAACTACTGTCAAAATCTGGTTTTCTGGTCCAAAACCTGAACTAGGGTTTGATAGATCCCAGGGTTCTACCCAACCAAAAACTTCGATCTTGGTCTCTAAATTTTGATTTTGATGAGGAGAGAAATCATGTGCTAAGAGAAATCCAAAATTCCACTTTTGTCAAAAGCCCTAATTTCGCGCAGCAGTGACAAGCCAAAAATGAAAATGCTCAGAATCCAATTCTTTTTTGACAGAAATATATGCCATATTGTTTCTGATGTATCTTTGAAATTTTGGATCCTCAAGGTTTGAAACTTCGACTTGTGGTAGACTAACCTGTCATATTTCCAACCCCATAGATCTGAGCTTCAGTGGATTCTCTATGTGAGAGATATGTCAAGTGTCGCAACATGACCTGTTTGTGGGATGAAACAACATAGCGAACTTGTACGGAGTTCCACATGTCACTGTTTCAACTTCGGCCTCTGAACCTAATGTCCATGCCCTAACCGACACTTTTTATGGAATTCCATTTGGAGCTTCCTAGACCGAGATATGATCTTTGTGCCTAGGTCACCTGCTTAGGGATGCATTCTGGAAGAGGCAGAAACCCTAACTTGTACGGATCATATCTCACAAAGGACAACAAATATGAGGCTGAAATTTTTACACAGGGTACATTTGTGTCTGATATTCGTCCTGTAAAAAATTCAGACCCTGAACCTTCGCCAAAACTGATTTATAGCGAAAGTGCCACGATGACTAGTTTTTACTATATCAAGCCCTAGCTTCCAATTTGTCGCAAGTGCAACAAGTGTTGTAAATGCCATACAATGTCTTCCTTCAGGCTAGCTCTGATACCATGTTATTTTTTCATCATTTAATTCAATATGACCTAGGATCTTAACTGAGAGAGCAACATGTACAACATATCAAACACAAAAGACAAGAGACACAAAGCATTTCACCAGGGAAAACTAAGAAGCTGAAAAACCCCACAACTTCCTTAGAGATAGAATGATCACCAATACAAAGATCAAACCCCAAAAGATAGAGATAGTCTCCTAGCAGCTTCTCCTCCTCCACTTGTGCGCACTCCTCCTCTCTCTCACTAATATGAAGTGAGTGCGTGTGTGAATGGATAAATAGAGAGGTGCTCCTCTCTATTTATACTTTACCTTTACCTGACTTTTACTCTAATTGGGCCGAACTCCATTAGGAGAGTCTAATAACTCATTACCACTTGTCACTGGGATGACCCCACTAGGGTGGTCTAATAACCCTTTAACTCATACTGGGTCGACCCCTCTAAGGTGGTCTAATAACCCATCAAATATAAGTTACGACACTTACAATATAACTTGCGACACTTGCAAATACAAATGACGACACTTCCAATCGGAGGAATACTACATCTCCATTGGGGATACAATAAAGTACAAATGTAATACATACAATATACAAGTGAATATCTTCTGAAGTTACAAATACATCAACATCAATCATGCGACAACTGTTAGTTTTTCAACATTTAATTCAATATGATCTAGGATCTTAACTGAGAGAACAACATGTACAACATATCAAACACAAGAGACAAGAGACACAAAGCATTTCATCGGGGAAAACCATAAAGGTGAAAAATCTCGCAACTTCCTCAGAGATAGAATAAGCACCAATACAAAGATCACAAAGATGAAACCCCAAAAGATAGATGTCTCTAGCAGCTACTCCTCCTCCACTTGTGCGCACTCCTCTCTCTCAACTATGCGAGTTGGATGAACGAGTGAATGGATAAATAGAGAGGTGCTCCTATCTATTTATACTTTACCTTTACTTTCCTTTTACTCTAACTGGGAGAGTCTAATAACCCATTACCACTTGACACTGGGCCGACCCCACTAGCGGAGTATAATAGCCCATGAAAGAGACAACTTCAGGGTCTAATGCATCGTCATACATGGGAGGATGGACCTCAATGACTTTACATGAACCAAGTACAATAATGACTTCTCCGACTGGAGGAATAAACATCTCTATCGGAGGTACAACAATAAAATAAAAATATAAAATATACAAGTGAATACATTCCGAAGTTACAAATACATCAACACTCTCTCTTAACTAGGAAGGTATTCTCTTGAGACAGGCATCAATACATATAGGCACAAGTCTTCAACACTGGAGTTGGATCATCAACACTGGATCACTGGAGCATCATCGTCACTACTGTTGTACTCGTCATCTCGATCACTGGTGCTATCTCTCAATTCTACTCGTCATAGGAAGTTCTACAGAGCCAGCCCTTTTTCATGCTGGATGTAGGCCTAGCCTTCGTGTAGGTCTTTAACATTTATGTGAGTGGGCCATCCGGTGGAATCTCATGGCTGATTATGTGCATCTGCAAAACCTGAAAAGAGTATCTAGCCAGGACTGATTACGTGCTAAGAACAACCTGCAATATCTCCCAGGGCTGATTACATGCTACTGCACAAACTGCAAGATATCCATGGCCACGGAGCATCATATGGATGCTCATGATCATACGTATCATATTCATACAAAGCATGATACAGATGCTCATGATCATACAGATCATCATCATATGGATGCTCATGATCATATGGATCATCATCATACGGATGCTCATGATCATACAGATCATCATCATACGGATGCTCATGATCATACAGATCATCATTATACGGATGCTCATGATCATACAGATCATCATCATACGGAGCATCATACAGATGCTCATGAACATACGGGGCATCATACGGAGGCTCATGATCATACGGATCATCGTCATATAGAACATCATCCGGATGTTCATGACGGAGCATTGTCTGGATGCTCATCACACAACACTTAAATCCACAGCCATGGGGAGGATTCGCCTGCCACCATGCTTGGAAGGGATCCTGCATCTGTGTCTCGTCACTTCCTCCTGGAAGTATCTTCGATCTGAAGAACACCAAGCCTCTCTCTGAAGTACTTGAACTTCACCCTGGCTAGTGGCTTGGTCAACACATCTGTTATCTGCTCGTCCGTCGCAACATACAAGATCTTCTCTGCACCATATCCCTGATATAGTGATACTTTATCTCGATATGCTTCGACTTGTCATGGAACATTGGGTTCTCGAACAACTTCACACAACTCTGGTTGTCACAGAAGATATAAGTAGCATCCAACTGGAGATCAAATAAATTTGACAGTAGCTTCCTTAGTCATACTGCTTCACAACTGGCCGAACAAGCTGCGACATACTCTGCTTCGACTGTACTCAGTGCCACGCAGGACTACTTCTTGCTAAACCAAGAGATCACACCTGATCCCATACTGAAGCAGCACCTCGAAGTGCTCTTCCTATTAATGGCACTTCCTTCCCAATCCAAATCAACATAACCCTCGAGGCTAATATTCTGATTCGCATCATACTTGAGCCCATAATCAAACATACCCATTAGGTACCTCAGAATATGCTTTGCAGCAATCAGGTGAACATGTCTAGGATCCGTTAGGAACTAGCTCAATGTGTTCATAGCAAAGCAAATATCTAGTCTCGTGTTTGTCAGGTACATCAAGGACCCAATCATCTGATGATACATCGTGGCATCAACCGACTCGAATGAAGCATCACTCAATAGCTTCAGGTTCGATGCCATAGGTGTGGCCATGGCCTTGCACTCCATCATCCCAAAATGCTTCAGGATCTCTACTGCATACTTTCCTTGTCCAAGGAAGATTCCATCTGCACTCTGCCACACCTCCATGCCTAGAAAATAGTGAATCATACCCAAGTTCTTGATCTTGAACTCGGCAGCAAGCTTCCTCTTCGTATTAGCAATCAACCCATCCTCACCTGTCACAACCAGGTCATCCACATACAGTAGGAGTATCATTGGATTGCCTTCCTCAATCTTGTAGCAAAGATTGGAATCTGCTTTACTCTTGGTAAATCCCAAACTCGTCAGGAAGCTGTCTATCCTGTCGTACCATGTCCTAGGTGCTTGTTTCAAATAATACAAGGCTTTCTTCAATTTTCACACATGTGACTCTCTGTCATGTGTCTCAAAACCGAGTGGCTGCTCCACATACACTTCCTCTTCGACTACACCATTCAAGAAAGCTGTCTTGACATCCATCTAGTGTATCTTCCACTTCATCACTGCAGCCAGAGAAAGTACTGTTCTGATGGAAGTGTATCTGGCTACAGGTGCAAAAGTTTCTTCATAATCTATCCCTTCTTTCTGGGAGAAGCCACGAGCCACAAAACTTGCCTTGTATTTCTCTATGCTACCATCATGCTTGATCTCACTTGGAAGTTACAACAGACTTCCCTTTTGGTCTTGGGACCACATCCCATACATCATTCTTCATGATCGACTGGTGCTCCTTGATCATGGCATCCTTCCATTACTGCATCCCGGATCCCGGGAACTTCAGATTCTTCAATAAGTAGTTTTCTTGAACTTCGTTGTTGGAACAAATGTCGTTGTCCTTCTTTTGTAGGTGATTGTACACGATATTTGCTACAAGTCAAATTCAATTGCATGATTAGAAAGATATCATAGTTTTCATAACAAAATCTTACACATAAGAACATATGTCATACAGTCATGCAATTATCTTAGCCAATGCTTCAATACAACATTCATCCATATCCCGTATTCATACGGTAACTTTCTAGATGCCTTCCATCTCTACCAGAACATTGTTAAGAGTGTGCACTACTCCCAACATGTCAGCAAAGAAGTTTCATTCTAGATAAGTAGCAATGGAATGTTGTACAGTACCATAGGCCAGTTACCTATTACTATATTAGTAGTATCTTGTTCATTAATGCAACTTTTCTAAAATGCATAATATACATCCTAAATCTAGGAACATAAGTATGTACATGACTGAACAACATCATTTAAGTAATCATATTTAAAAGAAATGACAATTCAAATACTTATCTTTGTTTGGTTGTTGGGTGGGCTCCCTCTTAATCTTTGCTTGCTTACAGGAACTATTGGAGTCTCTGATAGTGTGCACCTTAACTAATGCTGAAAATGGATGAGAGGTTCTTCCATAGATTATTTGTTTTCCGGAGTCCAACTCTGCAGTAGCTTCTTCTACTCCTTTCATGTAAAAATTCATTACAATACATTTTCTTCATCACTTGAAGAATCTTCACTGTCTTCCCTGGTTCTCTTCCTTGGAGGTTCATCATCCTCTGCAGTGTGAGCATGATGTCTTATCTTGTTGTTATTCTTCTTGTGGGAGTTGCTTTTGTTCATGGGACAATCTCTGGAATAGTGTTCCTTCTCATCACAAGTATAACATCGAATGTGAGAAGGATCTCTCTTGGATCCTCCAAGGTTCTCCCTCTGATTCTGGTGGTGGTGTTTACCCTTCTTGTGATGAGGACGCTCCCTCTTTTTTTTATTCTTCCTACTGTGTGCAGTGAGAGCTTGGTATTCATTATCCATCTTTTCTTCTCGAGCTATAATTCGAGCTTCTTCCTGTGAGAATTCCTCCCACAGCCTACTGAATGTGATGAGCTTCTTCCTAGCACAAATTCCTTGAATGAAGGAATCAAATGACCTAGGAAGACCATTCAAGGTGGTCATCACAATTTCACCATTCTCTATATATTCTCCCACAGCTTCAAGTTGTTCTTTTATCTGAGAGACCCTTGTAAAGTACGACTGCATGGTCTCTGCATTTTGTATCTTGACATTCTTCAATTGATTCCTCAAAGTCATCTTCTGATTTATGTTCTTTCCTTCAAACAGCTTGGTCAAGGAATCAAACATCTCCTTGGGTGTATTTAGAGAAGACACATGTGGTATGAGATGGTCTCTGATAGAATCTGCAATGATCCTCTTGGCCTTGAACAAGTTATTCTTATGTAAGTCCTTAGCCTCATCTCCCTCTGGAACTGGAACGTCTTCACTTATGTAGGTGTCCAATTCATTCTCTTCTAGGATTAACCCAATCCTATACTTCCATGCTCGGAATTTATCAGCCCCTTCAAGCTTATCCTCAAGCTTGGTGTGGTGAGACATATTTTAAAGAGTAATTCAAATGGAAATAGAAATTTTTTAGGTATTACCACTTTGATTTGCTGAAACTGGATCTGGAGATGGCTAGGGTTTGGCAGAGAAACCCTAAAAATCCAAACTTGGAATTTCAAACTTATGTCTAGACAGGGAGATGCATTTGACTGAGGTGAGAAAGATGGTGTGCTCAGATTTTGAAAACTCCAAAAATTGACCCTTAAAAAATGACCTATGAATTTCAGAATTGCAACTTCTGTCAAAATCTAGTTTTCTGGTCCAAAAGTCAAATTAGGGTTTGACTTTCCCAAAGATTCACCCAACCAAAAATTCAATCTTGGGGTCTAAATTTTGATTTTTCTGAGGAGAGCAATCCTATGCTGAGAGCACTCCAAAATTCCACTTCTGTCAAAATCCCTAATTTCCCGCAGCAGTGACAAGCCAAAAATGAAAATGCTTAGAATCCAATTCTGTTTTGACGGAAAGATATGCCATATTGTTTCTGGTGCATATCTGAAATTTTGGATCCTCGGGGTCTAAAACATTAGCCTGTGGTAGACTGACCTGTCATCTTTCCAACCCCACAAATCTGAGCTTCAATGGATTCTCCATGAGAGATATATGCCAAGTGTTGCAACATGACCTGCTTATGGGATGAAACAACATAGAGAACTTGTACGGAGTGCCCCGTGTCACTGTTTCAACTTAGGCCTCTGAAACTTGGAACTGTGAAACTAAAGTCCATTCCCTAACTGTCACTTTTTACAGAATTCCATTTGGAGCTTCCTAGCCCGATATATGACCTTTGTGCCTAGGTCACCTCTTTAGGGATGCATTGTGGAAGAGGCAGAAACCCTGACTTGTACGAATCATATCTCACAAAGTACAACGAATATAAGGCTGAAATTTTTACACAAGGTACATCTGTGTCTGATATTCGGCCTGTAAAACATTCAGACCCTGGACCTTCGCCAAAACTGATTTATAGCGAAAGTTCCACGATGACTAGTGTTTACTATACCAAGCCCTAGCTTCCAATTTGTCGCAAGTGCAACAAGTGTCGTAAATGCCATACAATGCCTTCCTTCAGGCTATATTTGATACCATGTTAGTTTTTCAACATTTAATTCAATATGACCTAGGATCTTAATTGAGAGAACAACATGTACAACATATCAAACACAAGAGACAAGAGACACAAAGAATTTTACCGGGGAAAACCATAAAGGTGAAAAACCCCGCAACTTCCTCAGATATAGAATAAGCACCAACACAAATTAGATCACAAAGATGAAACCCCAAAAGATAGATGTCTCTAGCAGCTACTCCTCCTCCACTTGTGCACACTCCTCTCTCTCAACTATGCGAGTTGGATGAATGAGTGAATGGATAAATAGAGAGGTGCTCCTATCTATTTATACTTTACCTTTACTTGCCTTTTACCCTAACTGGGCCGACCTCCCTTAAGAGAGTCTAATAACCCATTACCACTTTTCACTGGGCCAAACCCACTAGGGGAGTCTAATAGCCCGTGAAAGACACAACTCCGGGGTCTAATGCCCCGTCATACATGGGAGGATGGACCTCAATGAATTTACATGGCCCAAGTACAATAATGACTTCTCCGACCGGAGGAATAAACATCTTTGTCGGAGGTACATCAATAAAATACAAATATAAAATATACAAGTGAATACATTCCGAAGTTACAAATACATCAACACCAACTACCTTCAGTTAACTGGATTTCCATCATTAGTTGCCACTAATTCTTGTTGGGAGATGGATCCAATGCTAACTAAGCCTATATCTTCAGTGGAATTTGAATTCCATTAGAGGATCACGAGTTCTCTTGCATGTATTATTTTTTGAATGCCCACATCTCATGGATGAATAATATGAAAAGTTTTTACACTCATAACTCTCTTTTCTCTGTGATTTTCTTATCTACATTTATGTAGATCAATGTTAAACTTGTGAGGTTGGTTTAGCTACTAGAGATCCGCCTGTGAGAGAATTTTCACATTATCGACAACTAAAAGGAACTATACTACGATAGAAAGAGAGGGCTTATCAATGGTATATGCACTTCATAAATTTAGGCAATATTTGTTGGGGTCTGATTTTAAAATGTATATTGACCATTCTGCTTTAAGGTACTTGGTCAATAATCCAGTGTTGGGGGGGGGCAGAGGAACTTCCTGGTGATTGTTATTATTCCAAGAATATGATTTTGAAAATGTATTCAAACCAGGAAAGTTAAATGTAGGTATTGATCATTTGTTGAGGTTGAAGAGAGGAGAAGAACTAGTAAGCTTAGATGATAAATTTCCTAATGCGTGGTTATTTTCTGTAAGGATGGTGGATAATTTCATCGAATACATTGTTTAGTTCTTGAGTACAGGTATGGATCCTAAGGAATATATTGTGGCACATAAGAAACATTTGGTTGTAAAAGCAACATACTATCATCTTATAGTAGGACAATTATATAAATTGGGTCCAGATGGAATCTTGAGGATATGTGTTCTAGAGCATGAAATGCCTATGGTCCTAGCAGAGGCTCATGATGGTGTCTCAGGGAAACACGATGCAGGTAAGGCTACAATGCATAAAGTATTGAGGGAAATACTGTGGTGGCCTGCATTACGTAAGGATGCAAAAGAG
Source organism: Larix kaempferi (assembly GCA_027924585.1). Classification (NCBI taxonomy): domain Eukaryota; kingdom Viridiplantae; phylum Streptophyta; class Pinopsida; order Pinales; family Pinaceae; genus Larix; species Larix kaempferi. The sequence continues at coordinate 1,278,981 of BSBM01000594.1, read as the reverse complement.
TATTGCAAGACTTGTGATGTATGTCAAAGGGTTGGAAAACCTTCAAGAAGAGATGAAATGCCATTAGTACCGTAGATAACATTGCAAGAATTTGACAAATGGGCTATTGAATTTATTGGGCCAATTAACCCACCCGCAAGGAGAATAGGATCTAGGCATATAATAACTACGACATAATACTTGACTAGGTGGGATAAGGATGAACCAGTTCAAGGTTGCAATTCTGCGACTGCTGCAAGGTTCTTAATTGAAAATGTGGTTACTAGGTTTGGTTGTCCTAGGATTTTAATGAGTAATGAAGGAACCCACTTCTTAAACAGGACTATTGAAGCATTAACAAAAGAATTTCAGATCTACCATCATAAGAGTACACCATACCATCCTCAAGCTAATGGAATTGTCAAAGCTTTTAATTAAATTTTAGAGAATACCTTGACTAAAGTAGGCAATGTGAACCGTGACAACCATGACTTAAGGATACCATAAGTATTATGGGAATATAGAACAACTTGTAAAAAGTTGACAGGTTAGACACCTTTTAGATTGGTATATGGAAAAGAAGTTGTAATGCCTATGAGTATATTGTAACAAGTTTAAGGATTGTTGCATTTACTAAAATGACAAATACTTGAGCATTAGGAGAAAGGTTGTAACAATTATTAATGTTGGAAGAAGACATGTTTATTGTAGGTTTCCATCAACAAGTACAGAAAGCAAGGGAAAATCCATGGCATTATCGACATATCAAGTAAAATAAGTTCCAAGTGGTAGACTTAGTTCTCCTCTATGTCATTAAGTTCTTCAAACCCCCTAGTAAATGTAGATGCACTAGTTAGGAACTTATGTGATTAATTCTGTAACAAACGGGGGTGTTGTATAGTTGTAAAAGCTAAATGGGGAAATCATGGATGGATTAGTCAATGGGAATAGGCTGAAACAATGCATGGATAGCCGAACTTTCCCTCATCGAGTATGAACAAGAACTATGATGTTTAGGTGTCGAATGTAGTTAAAATGGGCATTGAATGCTAAAAAGAGTTTACGCATAGTATAGGAGTAGGAATATGTCGTAGTTGAGTTGGACTGCATGTACAAACATAGTTGTGTTGTAGATGATTGAAAAAAATGTCGAAAGTAATGAAGTGGTGCATTAATTACAAAAAGCGTCGGTCGTATATGAAAGTATTGCATTTAATGCAAGACCCAGTGGGAGTGCGTGGAAGGATTTCATGGTGATTAAGGAACATAAATGTTGAATTAGTTAAATCCTAAGGAAGCTTCAGTTAGATACACTAAATATTTTTTACAACCTATCTTGTTGTAATCGAGACTATCCAAATGGATAAGTCAACCAATTGACGATAACTCCATAGTAAAAAATATAATTTCTAAATAAGTGGTAAAATATATAAAGATGATGATACAATGAATGGTGTAGCCCGTATAAATAGGCTCACATGGTGACTATTCACCAAAGGGATGTGTCCCTTAATTAATTATAGTCAATGTTATGTTATATTATTATTAATATTTATTAATTGTTTATTTATATATTTTTTCATTACATTGCCTCTCCCATAGAGTTGCTTTGTCCTCAAAGCATAATTATGGACGACGTTTCCCATGTTCTTGCTCATAACATTTCTTTTTTGATCTTCTGAACTTGTAACTTTGATACTTGAAGAAACAAGACGATATAATTTACCAATGCTTGAACTGAGATGTTGCATTTCCTGGGAAGTGACCGATCCGAGATTTACCTTCATCGGAGCTATTTTTGGTCGATAGTTGGAATAGAACTTCTCATTTTCTGCTCCCAAAGAATTTGGTGATTTTGTCCTTTCTCTCCCTCAAGGTAGTTAGTTTGTCTGTAGGAGTAGTTTGGTTTATTCCCCTCTTGATTTTGTCGTTGGGAATAACAACACGTATGATTAGGATGGCGATAAGGTACTTGAATTACTAGCAGAGTGTTTGTCGAGATTTTAGCTTTTTGTGTTTATGGCGATTTATTGTCTGATAATAGTTCAATTGAACGTGTTTTTGTTTCTTATTTCTCAACTTGAATTTGTTTTCCTGAGAGTCAAAGCTTCCTTCTCGATTTCCTCTAATTTGTTCTCTAATAGAGTGTTATTACTCCAAATCTTTTTGAACCTTTCTTCTTGCGACTTTTTGTCCTCTTTTAACTTTTTGATTTGCTCTTCTAGTTCTTGATTAGGATTTCTCAGGAGATGATTTTCTTCTTGCTTTTCTAGTATTTTTCCTTCGAAATCTTCATTAGAATGTTTAGTCTTCTGATTATTTTTCAATTTCTTGATCTTTGTAACTAATCTCTCGTTATGATTTTTTAGTCGAAATATCTATTTTGTATTGCTTGATAACATGTTATTGATTTTTGAAATTTCCAACTTGTGTGTCTTCTTAGTGTCATCATATTTATGTTGGATATCTTTCTTTTGTTCCCAATGTCAACATATCTTTGATTCTAGACTTTCTAACTTTCTCTGGACTTGCGCGAATTCATTATTTTTGTCAATGATGATCTTGTTTAAACTTTTTATTTCTTCTTCTAAATCATTATCGCTTCTATAAGGTGATTCTTTGACATTTTTTTACTTTCTGATTTTGTATTCAAGGTTTTGATTGTGACTTTTTAGATGTGATATTTTCTCATGCTTATCTGATAACATTTTCTTGAGCTCTTGCTTTTGATCTTTTAAGTTACGTTTCTCCCATTTTGCTAAATGATTATGAAATTTTTGCTTCATAATCTCGAATTGAAGATCATTATTAATTGCTTTATATTTCTCTAACTCATCCAATGTTGCTGGTAACCGCGGCTTTATTACTGCATATGTGTTTACCATTGTTTGCGATTACAACTTCTCTTAATTTCGTCTTCTTATTCTTTTTTTTAAATACAATTTTTCAATATGTTTCTTCTTCTAAAAAATCTTATTTTGATGCTCTTTTTATCTTCTTTTCCCCTTAATGCTTCTTGTAGATTGAATGTAGATTGGGTGGTTGGGAGGAGTGATTGTTACCTTCCCCACCCAAGTTCAAATCTCGCCATGTATTGTTTTTATGAAACCAAGTGTGGTTTCTATATTTTCGTTTCTCTTTACTTATTTTACTTCTTTGTTTTTACTTTTTATTATTATTTTACTTTCCTTTTTTTTAACTTTCTTTCTTTCTTTCTTCTTTTTATTTATTTTTCCCGCTCTCTCTCTTTTTCTTTTTTCTTTCTTACTTTCTTGGGTAAATATCCTTCTTTTATTTTTACTTATTTTTCCTTTTTCCCTTATTTCCTTTTTCCTCGATGTGGTCAAATACTTTTTCTTAGAGAAACTCCAAATTTACTGGCTAAAATCCAAATCCAAGTCAAAGATCTAAATTGAAAGAAACTTTGATAATTTTGGCCACAAGCCAAAATCCATGCTCTGATACCAATGTTACAACCTATCTGGTTGTAATCGAGACTATCCAAATGGATAAGTCAACCAATTGACGATAAATCCATAGTAAAAAATATAATTGCTTAATAAATGGTAAAATATATAAAGATGATGATACAATGAATGGTTTAGCTCGTATAAATAGGCTCACATGGTGACTATTCACCAAAGGGATGTGTCCCTTAATTAATTATAGTCAATGTTATGTTATATTATTATTAACATTTATTAACTGTTTATTTATATATTTGTTCATTACAATATTAAGTTAATGCAATGACGAGACATGATGGACATGATTTCAAATTGTAAAGGCATGAGGATCAAAGCCATTTTTTTTTAGTGTTGTTAATAATTAAATTAAGAACGGGACTGAGAAACCAATGTGTTGTGCAAGAGTGTGTTTGATTATGCCTAATAAATCACTTGAGGAAATTGTGAAAGAATTCATGGAGTCATGGATACCACAGAGTTCTGCAGAACTAGAGGTAGTAGCAATAGCAACGCCATTAGTGACACCATAGGTGACACAAATTTCACCCGCCCAAACAAGAAAGTCGGCATGGACCAAGAATGTTGAAGCCCAACCCAAAGGAAGACATGATGCAAAGGCCTCAGTGTCCAGCCTGTTGTCTGTTCTACCACCATATGTTCTGCCAAAGAAGCAGAATGAAAAACCAATAAGATTAATTAATCATGCAAAGTATACTCTACATACACCATAAATCCTACAAGGAGTAATGAAGGAAGGTGATATGCTAGGAAAAGTGTCGAACCTTAAATATGATGATCACGACTTGGACAATAGAAATAAATTCCCAAATTTTGATCTAGAAAAATACTTAGTGGAGGTGCGTCATGAAGACACAACTACTTGGGTCGTAGAACCGCAGCCATGGGCTAGAGGATTGGAAAAAACTGGCATATTGTCCCTTCTAGAAATACCTCACTTTAGTCACAATGCAGAAGTTAATACATGTGTGAAGCAACTCTTAGTATGTGTGCATGGGGGATTTATATGGCTAGTTTTGAAGATTTCAATAGATACAGACTTAGTGTCGAGGATAACATGTTTTCCATCCATAGGACTAGATCCAATGACCTATTTTGTGGGAAAAGAAAAGGACAAGGAGCTTGCTAATAAAATGAAGGATAAGTACAGGTTGGGGAAGAGCACTCAAGGCTACGGTGTAGCTTCTATTGATGATCCTTTGGTGAGATTTGTGACACAAGAACTAGATAGCAAGCTATTGAGAAAATGTCGTCCCAATCAGGTTTCTGCGGTAGTAATAGAATTTGCAAAGCAATGTGTCGGAGGTGTCAAGTTGAACTGGGTGATGTTCCTTCTTAATGCATTTTTTAGTGACTTTCTCTATGAACAATAAAAAGGTAGTCCCTTTCATTATTCTTGGTTAATATTTTTTATTGCATTAGTTTCCTGGAATGAGCTAGAGGACTCGCAGTTTGCGGACCAAGCGAGGCATTATTTGGATACGCAGTATGCATCCTTATGGTTCAGTGATAATGCATACTGATAGAAGGACACAATCATAACATTTTATGTTTATAAGAAAGGAATCTAGTACAACATTCAATAAACCCCTCGCATGGAACCTCGTGTTCTAGACCTATTCGGGAATATTGTCCGGTTTAAAGTCGGGTCGCAGTTCATGTTCGTGCAAGCGAGGAGGGATCCAAATAAGGAATGGTTGCCTATGCGTTATAAGTTAGAGAAAGAAGATGTAACCGAGATTAACCAGGAATAAAGTCAAGAATGGAAGGTTTCAGTTCCTATAGAGGAAATATCGCAAGATGTGTCGTAGAAAACAGAACAATAGAGCGATACAACAAAGCATGGGCAAGACCAACAAGGATAAAAAGTATATGGAGCACAAGACAGAGCAAGTGAAGAACATGACCCATCGTAGGAAGGTTAGAAAGAGTCCAGTGCGACACAGACTAACCCTACATTCAGGGGAAAAAAGGAAATTTGTATAAATTGCTAAAGGAAAGAGAATGAAGAGAAAAGCACAAAAGGGAAACACAGACTTGTCCTTGACAAAGGATGAAATTGAAATATTGACTGTAGATTCAACGATACTACAATATCTATATATCTATATCTATATATCTGTATATAGATATATATATACAGATATATAGATATATAGATATATAGATATAGATAGATATAGATATATATCTATATATCTATATCTATATCTATATACAGATATATATAGATATAGATATATATCTATATATCTATATATATATCTCTATATATCTATATATATCTGTATAGAGATATAGATATAGATATATAGATATATATCTATATCTATATATATCTGTATATAGATATAGATATAGATATATAGATATATATCTATATCTATATATAGATATAGATATAGATATATAGATACATATATATCTATATATATATATTTATATATAGATATATCTATATATATATATAGATATATATATATATATATGGAAGAAGACAAAAGATAATCACTTAGAGATTTTTGGAGGACTCAATGGGAATTTGACTGAGTTGCGACAAGCACTAGTATACATAAGGATAGCACCAGCTCACTTAGTAGCTAAGCAACAAAGTCACTTGGAGAGGGAAGCAAGGCCAATGCCACAGCCATCCTCGGCTGCACAACAAAGAGTTGCAACGCTGACACCAAAAGCATTAAGTTTCTCAGTAGAAGAGATAAAAAACCATTTCAATGCCTCGAGTCAAGTTGAGTTGAAGTTAGCAGAGCTACCTATCTATATGCTACATGATCTAGATCAAGGTATTACAAAGAAATAAAGGTTTGTGAAGTGCATACTTTTGTTGAAATGACGAAGCATGGCATAGAGAGGGATGAATTCTGAGACAAATTTAGAGTGCTTTAGAAGGATAAGGATGAGATCGCATAGTATAAGGAAAAATTACAGAAATTTATGGAAGTGACTTGCAGCGGAGTTCAAAAAATTGAAATGGCAGAGGCAACACCCATTTAATACAGAATATCGAGCCTCAATGAATCTATTGAGGGATTCCGGGAAAAAATTAGTGAGTTGCAGGCGTTGTTGGTGACCAGGACACCTCTGAAAGTTAGATAACAAAGAGAAGTTGTAATGAAATCATCGATTGAATATATTAAGGCCTTAAAGGAGGAATGCATGAAGTTATTTGATGAAAGTTCGCAATCTTGGGCAGTGTTGATGAACGATGAAGAGATTTAGGGAGTAATGACAAAGAAAAAATATGTGCAGACTAGGGTTGTGAAGCTAAAGGATCTTATAAATAACTTGCATCCCGTGGAAAAAATGACTAAGGTCACAGAAAAAAAAAAAAAGATTGGAGGAAGAGGTAAATCACCTAAGGGTGGAGCAACGACGAATGCGCTAGAGACTCGAAACTTTGCAAAATGAGGTAGTAAGAATATTTGAAATCGTTGGAGGAGGATATGTAGAGATACATAAAGATACACAAATAGCTTAGGCACGATTAAAGGTAGAAAGAACTACACAATTAGTATATGAGCTACAACAACAAGACTATAAGGTTGAAGGGATAGTCAAAGCATCCAAGGAAATATATGTCGAGTTTTTGGACATATGGAAGACTTTGTAGGAACGAGCTTGAGTTGCTCAGGACGAGAAACATGTGAGTGTTGGGGGCCTGTTGGACCTATGATATTTTGAACCAATTTTGTGTTGGTGTGAAATAGTGTAGCGCAACAAATTGGTCAAAGGGAGTGCGCTCTCAAAAGAAGGGCGAACTCCAACATAGCGCCCACAAAAGATTGAAAGAGTAGTGGTTGAGCATGTCAACTGAGAATGTGTTTAGAGTAAGTTAGGATTTTCTATCCACTTAGTAGTCTGCGGGGGATATGCCAATAACTATATATATGTAATGGGTCTGGTAGAGTAGGCTGTTGATAATTTTGCATGTAATGTTGATGGAAAGAGAGTGTGACAAAGAGTTGAGTGATCCCATGTATTGATTTTCTGTAACTAAAGTGTTTTGGAAGGGTTGATGTCTGCAGGATGTGTGCGCATATTTGTAAGAAGATGAAATGCTTTTTGTAATGGGATCAATGAATAAACAAAGCATTTATGTGGTTTTCTCCCAGTTGGATTTCCACGTAAAAATAGTTGGTTTCTTGTGTATGTGAATGTTCTTGTATGTGCTTGTTGTTTTGATTTACATGATATTGTCCAATGATAAATGATCAATGATATGACAATAATATGTGAATGTTCTCAATTATAATATACTATGTAGTTGATGTATATGTTATGTTAGATATGTGGTTTAATTGATGTATGTCAAAGTTTAGTTAATGGATATGATGGTAGGACAGAGTTCCCTTCCCTTCACTGCTGCATAAATGTGGTTCACGAAGTACCCATAGGTAATTCAGGTGGGACTTTTCCTTTCGTAGATGATGTCGAAGGGCCAGTATCTTGGGATTTGTTGGTTTGCGTCATAGTGAACTTGGGTCTTCCCACATTAGAGACAACATGAGGTAAAAGAATGAATAACTAGGACCTTGATTTCATATTATTTATTATGTAGAGAAGCAATCAAAGGTTATTGAACTTTGAATGGTCCTTTACATTATTAATTTGCACCTTAGTAGTTTTGGTCAAATTTGAGTGGTAGTATTGATTAAATAATAACGTTCAAGAAATATATTTGTTTAATAATCGTAATGTTTCTTAAGGACTATTATATTAAGAGTGAGTCCTCTATGTTCATATAGACATCATAAACATTTTTGTAGCCTTTGCATAGTTTTAAACCGCTAAGTTATCAATTGTTAAATATACTCTAATGACTAAAGTACTGTAAAGGAGGCTAACGTCTTTGCTTAAATTAACAATTGTGTTGTTTGGAACCTTAAGAACTAAGTTATGTGGAATGATATTGCATCTAGTTTAGAATTTCTAAGCTAACCTTTATATTTTAAATTATGGATGAATAAATAGTTTGAACTAATATAGTTTGTAGGAGATGATAGGCTCTATGCCATTGAAGTTCCATATTACATGCACCTAATCAAATAGTGTAGTGGAATTGTCGTTGCAAATTGTATGAATGTTATATAGGTCTACATTCCGACACTAGGGACGTTAATGTTGAAATACCATAATGGAACCGAATGAGAATATAAGGCATAATGGGTAAAGCATAGGGAATAACCTATTGGATGGTGAAAGAACACACCATAAGAAATCTATCTTGTTATAACAGTAATAATAAGGTGTTTGTCGCTTTTTAAAAAGACTAATGATATATATGTACATGCTATATGTAGGTGTTATGTCTTAGTTGAGGTTTCCCTTAATGCATGTAGTTAGATGAGAGATATTCAATGTAGGGTATACTTAAATTATGAGTGCATATCTAGAAGGTGTGACATTGATTATTGAATGGTTAACCTTTTGTGATTCATTCCTTACTCTTAATGTACATGTTTATGGTTTACATAGTTACTGATATGGAAGTAATTAATAATGAATGGATGCAAGAACATGTCTTCCACATGCAGGCGAGGGTAAATACTTTTGTCGATTATTCTATGTAGTGCAAGCTTACTAAATGACTCTATCACTACATAGTAATGCAATGAATTTATTAATGATACTATTGCATTAATGATCTGGAATATGTATTGTTCATGTTGTTAGGAAATAAAGAAAGAAAAATTCTTACACCCCATCCCCCCCACTAGTTACCGAGGGTATCCGGTATGTTACAAAAAACAACAGAGATACGTATGGATTCTCAAGAAGAATTCACAACTCATTTTATCCTTTACTGAATTATAATATTATATGTTATAATTGCAACAATTATGGACATATAACAAGGATTTGTAGAGTGGTTCCAGGAATGAAGAAATCCCAACAGCCATGGAGAAAAATTAGGAACCAAAGGAACTTAAGAAATAAAAATCCATGTTTATACAAGCTGCGAGCATGATGAGTGGTATATTGACAATGGATTCTCAAGTCACACGATAGGCGAGAAAATGAAGTTTATCACCTTAAAAAGGAATGAAGGGAATGTTACCTTTGGGGATAATGGTACTTCAAAGATAATTGGAAAAGGGACTCTAAATATTGATAATGCAAAAAGCTAAGGTAGAAAATGTTTTATGTGTTGAATATTTGAAACACAATCTTCTCAATGTCATCCAGATGTGTGATCAAGGACACACTCTCACTTTTGATTCTCAATATTGTAAGACCAGAAAGGAAAAATATGGAAAATTAGTTTCCAAAGCAATTAGGACCCCGAACAACGTGTATATTCTTGATGAAATTAATGGAGAAAAATGTTTCATGGGGAAAATAGATGAAAGTTGGATATGGAATAAAAGAATGGGTCATATGAGTTTTGATAACTTGGTAAAAACTATTACTAAATAAGTAGTATGGGATATGCCAAACATCACAAAACCCTCAAAGGCTATGTCTAAGTAGTGTTAGAATGGAAATCAAACAAAGGTAAGCTTCAAGTCAAAGGAATACATAACATCTAAGATAGTGGAACTTGTGCGCACAGATCTTTGTGAATTGACCAAAAGACAAAGCCTGTAAGGAGAGAATTACTTTCCGCTATTTATTTCAATGATTATACAAGAATGACTTGGGTGGCCTTTCTTAAACATAAATATGAGTCCTTTGAAAATTTCAAAGCTTTTAAAGCTTTAGTTGAATATGAGATTGATATGAAAACCAAATGTTTAAGGTCATATAATGGAGGTGAGTTTACATCTAATGAATTTGAAGAATTTTGTGAAACTCATAGGATAAACAGACAATATTTAGTTGCAAGAACTCCTAAGCAAAATGGAGTGGTTGAAATAAAAAATAGACATGTGTAGGAGATTGTTAGGACAATTGTGAATGCACGCTGAATGAAGCAAGGTTATCAGATAGATTGTGGAGAGAATTAGTGTATACTGCAGTTTACATTTTGAATCGAGGGCAAATTAGAGTTAATTGACAAGACACCTTATGAATTGTGGAAAGGTAGACCAACATCTATCAAATATTTTATAATATTTGGAAGCTAGTGTTATATAAAGAGAGATGATGAGGATCTAGGAAAGCTTGATTCAAGGGAATATGAAGGAATTTTTCTTTGTTATTCATCAACAAGCAAATCCTATAGATGTTATAACAAAATAATACAAAAAATTGTTGAAAGTATAAATGTCAAAATAGATGAAGCAAGGCCTCAGGAAAACAAACAACGAGTAGAAGGAATGGAATGAACTAGAGAAGAAGAAGAAGAAGAAAACAAATAAAAGGAAATGGAAAAAGAATGCTAAGATACACAAGCCTCATCAAGGTCTGCACAAAAGAACCATTTAGACTTAATTCTTGGTGACAAAAATGAAAGAACACAAACTAGGAGAAAATTGGAAAGCATTTATGAACAAGTCAATATTTCTCTATTGTCCAAAATAGAACCTAAAATATTTATAGAAGCATGTAAACATGAGAGTCGGATTGCTTATATTAATGAAGAATTGGATCAAATTGAGAAGAACCAACCTTGGGAACTTGTTTAGAGACTTAAACACAAAAATGTGATTGGAACAAAGTGGGTCTTCATAAATAAGTTAAATTAAAATGGAAAAGTTGTCAGAAACAAGGCAAGATTGGTTTGTAAGGGATATGCTAAAGTTGAAGGCATTGACTTTGGAGAAACCTTTGCTCCTGTCACTAGACTAGAATCCAATAAAATGTTTTTATTATTCACATGTTACGATAATTTCAAGGTATACCAAATGGATGTCCAATCAACATTCCTAAATAGAAACCTAGAAGAAGAAGTGTACATTAAGCATCTTGAGGTATTTAAATTGACAGAAGACAAAGAGTATGTATGCAGACTGAAGAAAGCACTCTATGGTTTAAAGCAAGATCCTAGAGCATGGTATTCAAGACTTGAAAAAGACCTACAACAACAAGGTTTCAAAAGAGGAGATGTAGACAGTAATCTTTACATCGAGTTTGAAAATGACAATATGATTATTATTGTGGTTTGTGTAGATGAAATCATTTTTGGAAGTGATATTGATGATTTAAGTCAAAAGTTTGCAGAAGAGATGCAAAAAGAATTTGAGATGTCCATGTTGGTAGAATTGTCATTCTTCCTTGGCCTGCATATTTCCCAATCTAATGAAGGAATATTCATTTCTCAAACCAAATATATTAAAGAAATGTTGAAAACGTTTGCAACATAAGATTGCAAACCTGTCAGTACCCCCATGGTTATAGGCTGCAAATTGAGAAAAGATGATGAATCATTGGAAGCAAATCAAACTCAATATAGGTCAATGATTTGAATCTTACTATATGTGACAACATCAAGGCCAGATGTTATGCAAGTAGTAGGATTGGTTGCAAGATTTCAATTTGCACCATAGGAGACACATGTTCAAGCGCAATAAAAAGAATATTTAGATATTTAAAAGCTACTTTGGACTTTGGATTTTGGTATCCAAAAGGTGAGGATTTTACTTTGATAGCATATATTGATTCAAATTGGGCAGGTGACATTGATGACCTAAAAAGTACAAGTGGATGAGCATTGTTTTTGGGAAGCTATCTAGTATCATGGCTGAGGAAAAAGCAATCTTGAATTTCTTTGTCTACAACAAAATCTAAGTACATCGCAGCAACATCTTGTTGTACTCAAGTTCTTTGGATGAAGAAAACATTGCAAGATATTAAGGTAGAATACAAACATCCATTATCCTTAATGTGAGACAACACTAGTGCCACAAACATTCACAAGAACCTTGTTATGCACTCAGAAACAAATCACATTCCAATCAAGTATCATTTTATAAGGGAACAAGTTTCATAACATATTGTCAAGTTGGATTAAATTGCTACTAAGGAACATATTGCAGATACCTTTACCAAACCCTTTCCTAGAGATACATTTGAGTAGCTCCAACAAAAATTAGGGGTAATTTATATACCTAAATAGATACATCAACTCAGGGGTAGCAATCCTTTCCCGCTGATGTCAAAGGGGGAGAAATTATGCAAAGGGATAATTTGTAGATAATGAAACTACATAGAGACAAAATTGCACATAAACATAAATCCATATTTTTGTAGGGGGGGGAGTTTTAGACAATGACACTATGTAGAAACAGAATTGCGCAGAAACAAAATTACATAGAGACATAATTGCAAGTTGTAGACAATGACACTATGCAAAAATAGAATTGCATAGAAACATAATTGTGTAGAGACTGAACTGCAGATAGGTTTGTTGCGAGGTTTCCATCAATGACAAAGGGGGAGATTGTTAGAAATATTATTGTCATTGATTTCAAAGGCAAGGATATATTATTATCATTAATGGTAAAGACAGGGGGAGACTACATATACAGATTGCAAGATGAATATGTTGAAATATTGTTTTTTATGCCCAACTCAAATTGGATTATAGGTTACATGGTTGGAAATATTATTTCGAGACCTTTCTAACAATATAGACATGTCCCTCTAACTCGATAAGTATGACGAGATATGAAAGAACCTATAAAGTCAACCCAACCAGAATGTTAGGCCGACCCTGCCAGGATATTGAACAATATTTTGTCGGCCTAGAAAGTGATTTAAGACCACTATAAATAAGTGGAGCGCTCACTCATTTGTTGATTGAATGCAACACTTATGGAATTCTGAAAAAGGTATGCACTTATGAAAAAGAAGGTCTTCTATGGGTTGAATATGGATTTAAAGATGATTTTATAGGTTTTGACTATGTTTGATGATACTATCTTGGAAGTGTTTCTTAAGGTTTTTAAGGTTCTCTAAGGAATAAAAGGAACACCTTGTGAAGAGGAAGAGATATTTATTGCAGATGTTAAAGTTATGTAGAAGTTATAGATGTTTCTTGCAGAATATGAAGTAGCGCGAAAGCTAGAGACTACACATAAGTTGAAGTTACACAGAGGTTGAAGCAATACAAAGTCGAAGGCTATGTTGTAATGAAGTTTGTATTGCATGGTGCAGAGTGTGACAGTGTGACAGTAGTAAAGTTTGTCTTGTGCATTGCAGAGTGTGGCAGTGTGATAGTGGTGAAGCTTGTCTTGCGCATATGAGAGCACGATAGAGTAGAGTATGCACAATAGTGAATATTTTCTAGCACAAAGCAGAGTACAACAAAGTAGAGTGTGACGGTATTAAATATTGTTTTACGCAGAGCAGAGCACGACAGAACATAGTGCAACAGGTAAGTTTTCGCACAGTACATCAATACAAAATCTAGGGAGTTGGTACTTCCTTCCAGTTAGTGTTGGAGAATCCATGGAGTTGGTGCTTCCTTCTAGTAGGTGCTAGAGAATCTAGGGAGTTGGTTCTTCCTTCTAGTTGATGCTAGAGAATATAGGGTGTTAGTGCTTCCTATAAGTTGTTGCTTTTAAACCTAAGATATTAGTGTCTCCAATAGATGGATGTCTCCAAATCATTATAATCATTGTTTATGAAAATAATAACTTTTGTGGTTTTCTCCCTTATTGGGTTTCCATGTTAAATATTTGTGTCTTGTGTGTATTAATGTGATGATTGATTTCACTTAAAGTTAATGTGGATGTGTGAAGAACCTGCAATAATTAATTAATGCAAATACACGAGATATCAGAAATAATAGAACTCAAAATCACTTTTATATTGATCACAGGCCACTTCGAGGGGGCAACCTCATTTGAGCAAACTCAATACAATTAACTTCACGGTGCCTTCAATGACCTCAACACACACTTATATACTAAGTCTATGCCCAATACTATGGGTCAAAACCATGGGACATATAATACTACGGGACGACTTACAAAGCATATGCGTCCAATACTATGGGTCAATACTCTGGGATAATATAAACTATGGATCAACAAATACTACGGGATGACTTACAAAGCATATGCATCCAACAACAATATACTAACATACTAAAGAGAAGGGTTGACACGGGTTCCTAACATCCCCTCTCCCTTAGAAAAAGCTTTGTCCTCAAAGCTTTGGTTGGAGAAATTGGTGCAGAATCTGAAGGAGTGGTTCCCCGGTAGCATCCCCGAGTTGCATTTCGGGCCACTGACGCCTTTGGAGTGTCAGGGAGGATTGCTTGGAAGGCTGTAGACGAAGAATAACCCTATCAGTTGCATGGAAAATGCGCTCAGAAAGGTGCTGATCGGCTTGTTGTTTCAGGCGAATTCTGGCCATGTGAAGATTGTCTTGCAGAATGAGAAGAATCTGATCGCGGTTGTGAAGAACCAAGTCAATTTCTTGAACTGGGGAGCTGCTAAGGGTGTATGGAAGAAGGACTGGCGGTGTTTGTCCATTGACTGCTTCATATGGTGTCCTTTGAGATGTGGTATTGTACCACCAGAGCGCTGCCAGGAAATCCATAGAAATAGTTGGCCAAAGCTGTGTAGGGATGGGAAAGGGTTTGAGCAATCCCGAAAGGAGTGTCGTTTCACCCTTGTTGACCTGGAAAGTATCACAGTCAGCCACCATCTATTGAATTTTCATTTTCAGTCCCTTCCAAAAGAAGTTACATTGTTCCCGGTCATACATTTTGAAGAACCTAGAGTGCCCTGCTGATGAAGAAGCATGGAGTTCATAGAAGAGATAGCCCTGTTGAACATATTGCAACCAATTTGGAACAAGCAGAGAAAGAGCTGTAAGAGAAACTGGGTCATCAATTGTGTGAGAAGGAGCATCTACCACCATATTGTACTTACCCTTCTTTTAAGTGATCGCATAGGGATAACCCATGAGTTGGATAACCCATTTCAGGTGTGTTGGGTAGGAGACCCATTGTTCCAGAAAATTTTCCAGACTCTGGAGATCCGTCTTAATGCAGAAATAATTCCCTAATAGGTATGGCTGCCACTTCTGTACTGCATGCAAAATAGCCATCAGTTCCTGCTGAGAGGTATATGCGACTAAATTCTTACCGGAAAGGTCTCTTGAAGGCGGCAAGCTCATTAGTTCATCAAAGACACCTGCATATCTATCCAAGGAAGTAGTGGAGACCGTTGATGGGTGCATCTGAATGGAATGGAGCTGAGCGATGACACCATGTGAATTCTTCTTAAGTATTTTTTTCCAGGCGATGTGAACTGATGATGCGGAGAGACCCTAGTTGTAAGCCCATTAATTTGTGTTGTGCCCCATTGGCTGAAAACTGCATCCAAAGTTTCGCAAAATCCCATAAGATGGGGCCATGTGTGCGTAACCATTGAACACCCAAAACCACATCACATCCGCCTAAGGACAAGGAAAACATGTCAGAGCGTAGGTTATAATCTTCCATATAGATACGCACATTGCGACACTTCCCCTTACAAGGTAAGGTGCCCCCATTGGAAATCATGACTTCAAAGTTGGAGCAAGGATGGACAAAACAATCAGCCTGTTTGGCAATCCGAGGGTAAATGAAGTTATGAGTGCTACCAGAATCAATGAGTATGGTAAGAGGGAGCTTCTTGAAGTATCCCCTGACTCGCATTGTTTGTGGGGTGGTGACGCGGGTTACAGCATGGAGAGAGATCTCAGGTGGGTCA
This sequence comes from Larix kaempferi, assembly GCA_027924585.1. Lineage (NCBI taxonomy): Eukaryota > Viridiplantae > Streptophyta > Pinopsida > Pinales > Pinaceae > Larix > Larix kaempferi. Next base: position 1,262,909 of record BSBM01000594.1, on the reverse strand, counting down.
TCCTGAGATGGGGTGTCAACAGGCGGGTGTTGAATGTCGACCTGATCATCTACTGTATCTGGAGCTTCTTCATCAAGTTCTGAGGCAGGCGGAGAATCCACATCCAAGAGAAGAGATTTTGTTGAACACATCTATGTCCCCGAGTGAATTTCTCATCACAATTATAACAAATCCCTTTTTCTCGGCGTGCCTGCATCTCTGTTTCAGACAAATGCTTGATAGGAGTTGGTTGAGGAGCAGGCGTGATGGGAGGTCGTTGGGAACCCATATTTCTGAAAGGAACAAAGGTGGGTTTGGAGCATTGTTGAGCTGCGATCTTGTCCTCTACGAACTTAGCCAACCCTAGGACTTCCATCATTGTGTTGGGACATAACATTTTGACCTCTGAGCGGATTTCATCCTTGAGACCACTGATAAAACAACTCCTGTAGAATTCATCAGACAATCCTTCTGTGTGATTGGCCAGTTTCTCAAATTCTGTTTGATACTCTCTCACTGTGCCAATTTGGTGAAGTTTAGTGAGTGCTCGTGTGAAGTCATCAAAAGCACTAGGACCAAATCGTGGCAAAAGGAGTTGGAAAAAATCTGTCCAATTTGGTTCGGGATGAGCTTTGATGTACCAATGGTACCATTGAAGGGCTTCTTGTTCCAAATGAAAGGATGCAAGTGGAACTTTCTGGACATCAAAAGTATTATGTAGACTGAAATATTGTTCTGCTCGATATATCCATCCAGTCGGATTAGTACCATTGAAGCGAGGAAAATCAAGCTTCGGCCCACGAAAATTGCTGGAAGAAGAGAACCCGATGGCTGCAAAAGATTCTGGCTGTTGGTTATTGTTCATGGTTGAATGCTGAAGATGGAGGCTGAGAAATTTTTCATCCAGATCTTGGATTTTGGTTTGGATGGCTGCAAGTGCTTCCTCCATGGTGTTTGCTCCTGTGTGGGTGACAACCACAACCAAGAGTTTTTTTTTATTTAATAAAGGAAGATTTGGATTTGGGAAAAACTCGGATGGGTAATTGGGGTATGACTAGGTTTTGGACAATTTCTGATGGACAGGGAAGCAAAAAATGGGGATTTCAGAAGCGGGGTGAAAGAATGAGAAAATTTGGTAGAGAGGCACAAAGAAGCAGAATTAGGAAAGGAACACGGTGGCAAAATTTACAGGCGTTTGGGTGAAAATTGAAGGAGTTATGGCAAACCCTAAAAATAAACAAATGTGGGATTTCTGATCTTGGAAAGTGGAATTTGGGATAGGGTCTTCAAGAATGAAATATGCAGAATGGGATTGCAGGGATGTCAGTGAAGTTTCAGTGAAAACAGAGTTGAAACAAGGGAGATATGGCCTAAAAACAGAATTTTTATTTTTTATTTTTTATTTATTTTTTTTAATTTTTCAGAATGGAGCGGCTACAGCTCGGAAGGGATCTGAAACAGATAGATCTACAACGGCCCGGAAGTGAGCGGAAACAGAGGGATCTGAAACGACGCCGAATGGATTGAAAACGGCTGGATCTGGAATGGCTTTCAGAATGGATCTGAACGGCTGGATCTGAAACGACACAACAATGATAGACAACAGTTCAGCTGAAAATAGATATGGACCCCAGGTATATACGGCTTCCTAACAGTTCAGGGGTTTCACTTGGCCACCAATGCTATCTAACGGCTTGCGTATTGGGGCAGTACCCCTCACTCCATGGCTCAAGTAAAACTGATAACCGCTTTGCCACAAACGACAGCTCTTGGTTTACCTCACGGGTGGGAACTAGTTAGTCAGGTAGGGGTCGTTGCCCTTTTCACTGGCAGGTCCTCTCAATGGGCCAACTACTTTGGGGTTCCTGTGGTATTCTTCACAATGAGTTTTAGGGCTTATGCCTAATTACTTTCCATAGTTAAGCAGGTAGGGATTATTCCCAAATCCGAACTTGCAACGGATGCGAAAAAAAAATTGGGAGAAATTTCACCTAGCGAGCCCAAGAAAGTGCTCTGATACTAGATGTGAAGAATATGCAATAATTAATTAATGCGAATACACGAGATATCAGAAATAATAGAACTTAGAATTACTTTTATATTGATCACGGGCCACTTCGAGGGGGCAACCTCCTTTGAGCAAGCTCAATACAATTAACTTCACGGTGCCTTCAATGACCTCAACACACACTTATATACTAAGTCTATGCCCAATACTATGGGTCAAAACCATGGGACATATAATACTACGGGACGACTTACAAAGCATATGCGTCCAATACTATGGGTTAATACTATGGGCTAATATAAACTATGGATCAACAAATACTACGGGACGACTTACAAAGCATATGCGTTCAACAACAATATACTAACATACTAAAGAGAAGGGTTGACACGGGTTCCTAACAGGATGGTAAATAAGATTTGAAAGTTAAAGTTTGTTCTATACTGATTCACCCCCCTCTCAGTATAGCTGAACATTTTAACACTCTCTTACACAAGGATATTTCAACATTGTCATCAACGCTCCTCCACCTTCCTTTAGCTACATTACATTTCCTACAATAAATAAATAAATGAATCAAATACAAACAAACAAGGATGGGACCATAAATACATCATTCTTTGCCTATGCCTTCACCCATTACACTACGTATCATCCCTTAACCCACAATCTGATCTATTAGGATATGTCTTAATTTCTTAGCCCAATGAACCTAACAAAAATTGAACCAAAAAAGTATTAAATAACAATTAGAAGATCTTATGAGAAATCTTAAAAAGACACCAAATATTCTCATTGGATATATTAAATGCATCTCAAAATATATTGTGAGAAATCATAAATTAGTATGAGTGATTTTATGCAAAGACTAATCCCTAAATAAGTAAGGAGGGAGGAAAACCATCATATGAAACATGGATAAATTCATAACAAAACCAAAAGAGAACACACCCTCCACCTCCACCTCTACACTCTCCTAAATTTCCCACATATCTTTCACACAACGATTTCAATAGTTTCATTAGTGCTCCTCCACCTTCCTTTACCTGCATTGCAGTGCACTAAATATATAAATAAATTGAAAATTATATATAAGATGCATCTAATTTAAATAAACATGCATGAAACCATGCATACCTCCTCCTTAGAATTCACCTTCATCGAGTGCACCTATGGAATTTGCACCAACCCAAGGATGTGCCTTCATTCACCCACCTACTGAACTCAACAAAAACCAAACCAAATAATATTAAATAGAGACCAACAAATCTCATGGAATTAAATAGAGACTAAAAGATATTATGAGAAATACTAAATAGAAGCTAGAAATATAATGAGTAATCATATGCATAAGTAAGTGCATCTTATGCATAGATAATAAAAAAATGTAAGCTAAATAGGTAAAGAGGGAGAATCATTGCATTTAAAACAAGGAGGAATCTGTAACAAACTATATATGAGTCTTACACCAGAAGGTGACTCACCCCTTGCCTCCTATTATACTACAATAACCCACATATATAACACACAAAGGTATTCAATAATTTCATCAATGCTCTTCAACTTACTTTACATGCATTACCTCCAAATTTAAGCAAACATGCATAATATATGAAGAAACAAATGAATTAAATTAAGATTGCATGGAACCATATAATTATACAACAACAAGCAAGTAAAATCCCCCATTCATAGCTCCTTCGTCATTTCCCACTACACTTGTGGATGAGAAGGAAAGCAATAAAATCCAAATACCAAACAACAAAATAAGAAAAAGGATGAGAATGCAAGCAAGAAAAACCAAATACCAAACAAGTAAATAGCATGGCCATTCTCACACATGCAAAAAATAAGAGCCATAATAGAAGAGAAAAAAAAAAAAAAAACAATAGCAAAAAAACAACAAAGATAAAACAAACAATAGACATGCCCTCTACTTTGGAACCCCATAAAACGTCAATGTCTCTCTCACAAAAAGATATTTCAGTGGTTGCATCAATTCTCATCCACCTTTATTTACCTACACTACATTGCAATCTACAAATAAATAAATTACAAATAATATAAGATGCCTCTAATTTAAGTAAAAAATGCATGGACTATATGTACCTCCCCTCGTCATCCTTGTCCTTCACCTTCATTGAATGCACCTATGGAATTTGCACTAGTTTTAGGAGCTACCTATTTTCCCCACCTACTAAAATAAACAAAAACAACTGAGAATATATTAAATAGATACTAGAAAATATTATGGAAATGCAAAAAAAATTACGAGAAATATTATATAGAGACCGAAATATATCATGAGAATTCTTAAACAAAGACAAAAAATATTATGAGTAATCTTATGCAGAAGTAAGTACATATTATGGAGAGACAAAAATTTGTAAAATCTGAATAGGTAAGGAGGGAGGAGAACCATTGTATTTATAACAAGGATAATTTCATTCCAAAACATACATGGGTCTTACACTAGAATATGATAAATCTTGTGCGTCTGCCTCTACTACAGTGCCCCACATCTCTCTCACACAAAGAAATTGGGTAGTTTCATCAACAATTCACCTTGCTTTGCTTGCATTGCCTTTGAATTTAAACAAACACAGATGATATAATTATTGAGAATCAAATGAGATATAAAATGACATGGAACCAAATAATTATGTAGTAGCGAATGAGTAAATTTCCCCATACATGCCTCCGCCATATTTTCCGACTACATGTGGAATTTACACCATCCCTAGCCCCACAAAATGAGGTTGCTAGGCTCTACTTTAGTTTCCCCACCCATTAAACATCCCCAAAACAAAGGTAAACAAAAAAATGAGAATACAAATATGTAAAACTAAATACCGAACTACAAATTAGCATGTCCATGTTAAATATAAAACATCAGGAGACATTCTCAAAACTAATCTTGTGAAGCCAAGATTTATCCTCACATATAGGGGTGAACACTTTGATTGCCTTCAGTGTAAATATTATTCCTCTCGTATCGAGATAATTGATGAAAGTAATGATGTTGTAAAGTCTTGTTGGACAATGCTTCGGATTTGTGTGTCAAGTCATGATTCTCATGTGAACCTTCTATATAAAGGTATCCATGGGATGGACCTATGTATAAAGTGTTAAGATTTAATATGATAAGATAGATAACATCAGTATTCCATTAGATTTCACAACAATAGCATATACAGGATCACTGAAAGAACAACAAGCACAACATAAACACAAGAGACATAGATTTATCCTGAGAAACCCTCATGGGGTAGAAAACCCAGCAAAGATTCCTCAATATAGATGATCAACAAATACAAATATGTAGTCCCCAGACAAGAGCTCCTTCTCCTCCTATGCAGATCTCTCTCTCTCCTATGCGCCAATCACAAGTGAGTGAGTGAGTGATAAATGAGGAACACACCTCCTCTATTTATACACTACTCTGACTTGACTTTTCACCCTAACAGGGACAACTTCTCCTAGGAGAGTCTAATAACCCCTAAATAACTAACTCAGGGCCGAACCCACTAGGGAGGTCTAATAACCCTAGTTACCACATTCCGACGGAGGAATAAACATCTATGGAATAATAAAGTACAAATATAATATTCTTAGAAGTTACAATATTTCAACACTCCCCCTTAACGAGAAGGATATTATAACAACATCTGCAGGAGCAAGGAGTCATCAATTGCATGATATATGATACATCTATAAATCATTGGAAGCTTTCTTCATCAGTAACTCAAACAGTTACTAGAACATCTTCAAGATCTTCAATACTGGAATATCAACATCTTCAGTACTGAGTCTTCATCTTCTGTAGCACTTGATCAGCCACAACATCAACATCTGGATCTTTCGATCAACATCATCATCTGGATCTCTCGATCAACAACATCATCATCTGGATCTCTCGAGCAACAACATCATCATCTGGATTTCTCGATCAACAACATCATCTGGATCTCTCGATCAACAACATCATCATCTGGATCTCTCTATCAACAACATCATCTGGATCTCTAGATCAACAAAATCATAGAAACATACCCTGCAACACACATGATCCAATTATGGGATGATCAATCCCTCTACCTTTAGGACATAGGTCCAAGGATGATACAATCCTAATCCACTGAAGGGATGATCAATCCCTCTCAATTTAAGACACCTCACATGTCTATGGATGATGCAATCCAGATATACTTACAGGATGATCAATCCTTCTCACTTTAAGACACCTCTCATGTCTATGGACAATGCAATCCAGATCTACTTACAGGATGATCAATCCTTATCAATTTAAGACACCTCACATGTCTATGGACGTTGCAATCTAGATCTACTTACAGGATGATCAATCCTTATCAATTTAAGACACCTCTCATGTCTATGGACGATGCAACCCATATCTACTTACAGGATGGTCAATCCTTATCAATTTAAGACACCTCTCATGTCTATGGACGATGCAATCCAGATCTACTTACATGATGATCAATCCTTATCAATTTAAGACACCTCTCATGTCTATGGATGATGCAATCCAGATCTACTTACAGGATGATCAATCCTTATCAATTTAAGACACCTCTCATGTCTATGGACGATGCAATCTAGATCTACTTACATTTTGAACCAAATGTTCAGGGAAGATGCAGTCCTATCACGTACATTTTGAACCAACCGTTCAGGGACGATGCAGTCCTATCACGTACATTTTGAACCAACCGTTCAAGGACGATGCAATCCTATCACATACATTTTGAACTAACCGTTCAGGGATGATGCAGTCCTATCACGTACATTTTGAATCAACTATTCAGGGACGATGCAGTCCTATCACGTACATTTTGAACCAACTGTTTAGGGACGATGCAGTCCTATCACGTCTACATAGACAAAATCTTAGGGACCATATAATGACCTCATCGTCAGTATCATCGACCTCATCGTTGGTATCATTGACCTAATCATCAATATCATTGACCTCATCATCAATATCATCGACCTCATCATCGGTATCATTGACCTCATCGTCAATATCAATGACCTCATCGTCAATTATCAAGTATTGATACAAGTATCCTCATCATCAATACAAGTATCCACATCATCGATACAAGTATCCTCATCATCAATACAAGTATCCACATCATCGATACAAGCATCCACATCATCGATACAGGTATCCTCGTCATCGACCTTACCGTCGATGCAGGCAATCTCATCATCAGCGACCATATCACTCCCCCTTTCCAGGAGGGTCCTTTTGATCTAAACCAAGCTTGTCTTGGAAATACTCAAACTTTACTTGAGACAGAGGTTTGGTCAATACATCAACAACTTGTTTGTTAGTGCTCACATACTCGAGCTTTATAGCTCCTTTCTGCACCATATCCCGTATATAGAAATATCGGATCTCTGTGTGCTTTGACTTATCATGGAACACTGGATTCTCTGTCATATTGATACAACTTTGGTTGTCACACAGTATCACAGTGGGGTCCATCTCTAAGTCAAACAATCCTGATAACAACTTCTGAAGCCATATCACTTCACAACTAGCGGAGCAAGCAGCTATATATTCTGCTTCAGCTGTGCTGAGAGCCACACTAGACTGCTTCCTACTAAACCACGAGATCATGGTAGATCCCAGAAAATAACATCTGCCCGATGTGCTCTTCCTGTCTGATACACTTCCTGCCCAGTCAGCATCTGTGTAGCCATACAATATGAAGTCATGATATCCAAGATAATATAGACCAAATTCTATCATACACTTTAGGTACCTCATCACAAGCTTTGCAACTATCAGGTGAACACGTCTAGGTTCTACTAGATACTGACTCAAGGTGTTCACATCAAAGCATATATCTGGCCTAGTATTTGTCAGATACATCAATGACCCAATAATTTGTTTGTATAGATTCACATCCAGTAACTCTGATGAGTCATCAGCTAATAGCTTCAAGTATGGAATCCATGGGAGTGTCCATGACTTTGCATTCCAACATATCAAATCTTTTCAAGATTTCCACAGCATACTTTCCCTGGTTGAGAAAGATTTCTTTTGGGCCTTGCCATGCTTCCAGACCTAGGAAGTAATGCATCAATCTGAGATCTTTCATCTCAAATTCTGTAGCTAGATTCTTCTTGTTTTCCATGATCTATTTCTCATTCCCTGTCAGAAAGAGATCATCCACATACAGTAATAGTACGAAAGGTTCATCATCCATAACCTTAAGGTAAAGGTTAGGATCAAATTTACTTTTGGTAAATCCCAATCTTGTTAAGAAGCTATCAATTCTCCCTCTGTGACTGAACATCATTCACACTCTACATTGAGTGATCTTCTGCATATCTTATTTGTGCCATCTCTTGTCACATGGGTCTACTGATATGAGCCTCAAGATCATTCGAACTCTTTGGTGAGTTCCTTCTTGCATCCATCTAAGAGAAGAATGTCATCTGTATATAGACACCATCTTCAACCTTGTAGCAAAGGTTGAAATCTGCATCACCCATGGTGATCATTAAGCTCATCAAATGACTATCGATCCTGGGTACCCGTATAGAGATTTCTTCAATTGAATCCTGGGAGTTTTCTCGATTCGTACTTCTTCTTCAATTACACCATTAAGAGAATGGTCTTATCTAGCCACTTGGAGCAAACATCTCGTCATGATCCTCTTCCTCTTTCTAAGAGAATCTTCTAGCCACGAGCCTTCTATAGTATGTCTGATTTGTAAGTCTTCTTGTTGAACATATATCACTTGTTCGATGTTCATCATTCTTCATGATCTCTCCTATAAATCAAAGTTAATTACATGATTATTAATACTTCATAATCATAAAATCGTGTTGACATGATAACCTATTATGTATACTGATATGATTCACATAGTTATGCAACTATCTTGACCAATATTTTGGCACAACACTTTTCCATATCATGTATGCATACAATGGCTATCTAGATGCCTTCCATCTCTACCATAACATACTATCAAGAGCGTGCATAGCTCTCAGCATGTCAACAAAGAGGTTTCATTCTAGAAAAGCAACAATGGAATGTTTGTCCAACTTACCCATCATATGCATATTAGTAGTATATTGTTCAATGCTATATGAATGCTTACACTAGGCATGATATATTCTAGGAATACAAATATGCATACAACTATTATGAGCAATATCATTGACTATTCATAGATTCAAGAAGTAATTCAAATAACAACTCAAATACCTATCTTTTATGTTTGTGTGGTTGCCTCCCGCTTGATCTCTATTTTCCCTTTATGATAGCATCATGATTATATGTCTTTGAACTTCTATCCATCTTGGACCACTATGCATGCTTAAGTGTGCACTAGTATCATCCTCATGATCTCATACATAATCATACATTCATTCATATAATCTCAATACTATCAAAACATTATGATTCTAAATAATCTTAAGTATGTATGGTTATGATTATTTCATACACAGGTATACTTACCTAAGATCCTAACACAAAGTAGGATTCTAACTTGATATAGGAAAACATACCTAGATTATCATGCTTGGTTATGTCTAACATACCCAAACAATATCTTATTTGTTCTCTTTAATGATTTAGAGACCGTGTGCTAGAACCTGCATATCTCATAAGTTAAGCATAGTAGAACAAATTCATACATACCTCGTAAGTAGAGATTCTATGTGGTCAAAGACTATGGATGAGTCTTTGTCTTCATGTCATCATGGTAATAGAACTTGATTTGTCTTTCTTGATGTAACTGTATCTTGTTAGAAGACAACATCATCCTCATACAACACCACAGGTACATTAGTACAACAATAAGTGTCATAACCCTAATCAATGAATGTCTTCTATCATTCACATGCATTCATACTTTTACTAAGGTGATCAAACAATCTAAAACTAATCATGATTGTACTAACCTCAATAATATGAAGACAAACATATTATGAACTTAATCATGAAACAGATTTCAAAACATACCTGTATCTTCTCAAGTCATACCTGTTGAGTAGTCTTCTCTATAAGGGTAAAACCCTAACCATCCAAGGTAGATCACTTGTAAACATCTTATATATGTTCATGGTGCTATGATGATAGAATATCAGTGCCATTTAAATCTTCTTCATCGCTGCCCTATGAGTCTCCCAACTTTGTTAGAGTTTCTTCTTACTTGGAAACCCTAATCTTCAATCTCCTTCCTCCCACAACATTTTGATGGAGGATTAATATATATGATGGATGGATTCCAAATCCATCATAAAAGTTTTTAATGTTGCATCAGGTGTCTCCAACATTGTATCAGGTCCTTCCATACCTAAACACTGATAATTGTAAGTGAGAGCTTCTTCCTCCTCTTCCTTGATTTCCTCCGTTGAGTCATTTCGGATGTGCCATATTGTTTCTGGTGCATCTCTGAAATTTAGGATCTATAGGGACTGAAACTTCGGCATGTGGTACCCTGTCTTGTCATCTTTCCAATCCCATAGATTTGAGATCTAATGGATTCTCCATGAGAGAGATATGCTAAGTGTTGCAACATGACCTGTTTATGGCATGAAACAACGTAGCGAACTTGTACGGAGTGCCACGTGTCACTGTTTCAACTTCGGCCAATTAATGCGTAAGATGCACATCAGATGCGACTGAATTAGTCATCTTGATTACATGCCCTTCATAGCCATTGATCATATTTTACAATTCGACCAAAAATAAGTATTGAGCCGGAGTGGTCTACCAAATACAATATAGATACAGTAACTTTGTAGTGGAGTCGACCAAACTTGCTTCGACCAAACTTGAGGATCGACGAAAGTGGTCGACCACGTACATTAGTTAAACTTGACCAAATTTGACAATTCTCATGAACCATATATTATCAAGACGACCATGAAAACACTCTATCGACCATTTTTAAAATTCGACCAGACTCAACTTTAACATATACAATGCGACGAAGTGACAGGAAACCTCGATGAAGAGAAACTTAAATTGACGAACCATCGCAAAACACGTGGCAGTTTTCCATTCGCTCTATGAGTGAGGAATCTAGCTGACATTTGTTTTTCTCGAATGAAAAGTGTTGATAAACTTATGCATGCTTTTGTTGACCTGAACGTGAAGCCGACCTGGGCACTAATGAGACAAATTTACCGTTTAAAGAATATGTTTTGTCAGCCATAACATCTTTCATCAACATAATCACTCGATATTCGACAAGAGTCTGTCGACCACTCTTCACCAACTTGTGCAATCGCTTGTCGGGTATGCCAAAGTAGTCGACCACTCTTCACCGACAAACACGACTTATTCTAACAAACATCGACCATATTTTTAAATAATTACCCGACTATCTGTGCTAATTTAGCAGCCAAAGCGGTCGGCGTGAACTCAACCATCACAATGCTTCGACCGAATTTGTTTCTTGTCGATGGAGAAGTCAACGAACTTTTACACATGTGATATATCAACTCGTCGACTACATCAGGTCGAATTTATGTCGAATCTCGACACAACAACAACGCGGACAACGGGGTAAGCATCTTATGGTCGACGGGGAGCTTCGTTCGACCGAATTTGTTTCTTGTCAGTGGAGAAGTCAACGAACTTTTACACATGCGATATATCAACTCGTCGACTACATTAGGTCAAATTTATGTCGAATCTCGACACAACAACAACACAGACAGCGGGGTAAGCATCTTATGGTCAACGACGAGCTTCGTTCGATGAGTGGTCGCGGTAGAGCTTTGTTCGTTTGATGGCTGTCGGCACGTCGACCAATATATTTAATTAGCGACAGAAACGTTCTTGGTTTCACTATTTGGCTGCATTATTTCGACATACATAATACTCGATTGCTGTAACCGGTAATGGTGTGGTCGATTTCAACGGTTGATGTTTTATGAATATGAGATGAATTCTGCACTTGAATAAACATAACACTGGAAATACTTGGAAGAAGAAGCTATTGATTTTCCAGATTGTTGTGGAATAAAGGAGCTTTGCCAAAACCCTACCAGGACTGTCAAAGACAACACAAGTTAAATTTAATTGCACAGGCAGCTTATGGGGAATGTTACAAATCAACGACTGTATGATTGATTTGGCGATTCAGAGTAGGCGATTTGGCGATTTGGGAATGTTAGAAATCAACGACTGTATGACGGGAAGCGATTTGGCGATTCGGAGTGGGAGGAAGTGAAAAGCCCGAGGGTTGCTTGTAAAGCAAGCCACGCCCAACAGATGGCGGCAAGTCATTGTCGGGAGGGACGAACACGCGGAAGGATTCCATTTGCTCCATAAGCGAGGAATCTAGCAGACGTGGATGGTCAAGCTTCTCGTTGGTGAAACTCCTTCGACGTAATTATTTATATATTTGTATTTATGTTTGAAAGATATTGTATGCTTTTTTTAATTTTAATTTATCTTTGTATCTTATTGTTAATGTGACTTATCCATGCAAGTTCATTTAGATTACAACTTTTTTGATGATTTTCCATCTGTTGTGAGCTCATGATTTCATTTTTTTGTTTTGGTTTTAAGTGAATTTATTAATTTTACTTTATTTTGCTTGCACAATGTTTTATTTATTAACAAAATTTAAATTTTAGGGAACATGAGAACATATGGAAATTGGTGGTGAGGATATAGGTTCTTTGATGGATGTGGACATTGGCATTGAGGTAATTTTGTTAATAATTGAACTATTCTTTTCAATTTTTTTTATAAGTTTAATATTTTAATTTTTTTAATTTAGTTTTAAATTGTTTAAATAATTTATGAGATTCATAATTTTCTTTTATACATGTTGCAGGTCGGGTCTCTTCGAGGCAAAGGGAAGACCCTAGTGGATGATAGTGGTGGACTTTGATTTAGAGAATGATTTTTATTGGTCTTTTTTTTGTTTTTCCATACTACCATATTGCATATATTTGCATGTTGATACATATATTGTAGTTGTTTTGGACATCCAATACATTATTTTTGGATTATATATGTACATTGAACTCACATGTTCAGGAATTTTGTTTTTTGGATTATATACATGTATATTGAACTTACATATTATGTATTTGCTTTGAATGATCTAACTTTTTTGGGGGGCTAATTACATAGCATACTTTGTGTGGTAAATGCTTAGAATATGATTTTGCATGATGTTCATGAATGTATGTTCAATATTGAAATGGTTTTAAAATATATTAGTACACATGTTTTAATGTTTAAAGTACTTTATTTTATGAATAATATAAAGTCCATGTGATTGTTGTTGGAGCATGTCCTAAAAAACTGAAATAATTTATATCACTGTGTGATGTAGAACAACAATATTTAGTTGATGTACCTTCTTTTCGTAATTTTCAGATTGCAAATTTTATGTAAAGTAGACATTAATTATTTGTTTTTTTAAAGTAGTTCATAGAATATAGTGTTTTGCAGTTTGCACTCCTGAATATTTCTTTATTGAATTTCAGTATATGCTATCCTTAAGTTTTGATAAGTGCAATCTAAAGTTACAAGTTTTAAGACCTGCAGGATTTAATCCTTGAGTGCAGATGTGTAGTATTGACAATTTTTTAGTGCATATATTTGAATTTTTGAGTGCAGATGTAGAAATTTATGAGTGTAGATGTAAAATGTTTTGGGTGTAGATGTAAAAAAAAAATAGTGAAGGTTTCAACCCTCTTGGTTGTCTTTTAAGATTTAGAATTTCATATAAATAATAACTTGAATCTTATATAAATGATTCATACCAGGGTAATTTTTAAGGGCGAAATTTAGCCAATTGGCTATTTTTCGAGCTTTTTTTCAAAAAATAAATTCGCTATTTGGTCATTTTTAGTCTCTAATGTCGCCTATATTTACATAAAATATGTTTTTTTATCATAATATTCGCCAAAATTTACACATTTCAGTAGTAAATTGTATGTTTCGTATTTAATATTTGCCTACCTATCTATGTACATGTTTTTTTCAATCCAAAATAATCGCCTAGGATACTATACATAAGTATAATATTAGAATCCTTAAAAAATACCCTGATTCATACTTTCAATTTTTAACTAATGATTCATATGTTCAATGTTCAGGTACAACACTTTTGTAGTTGGTGAACTATAGATGCTACTGAAATCATGGCAAGTGGGGATTTAATGATTTTTTGTTTTTTAATCATAAGCAAGGATTTCAGGATTGTGAATCTTATGCTAAATTAGAGCAATGATTTTAGACAACAATTTGATGAATTTTGTTTGGTTTGTTGTAAATAATCATTGCTCTAATTTAGCATAAATTTCACAATCGTGCAGTCATTGTTTGTGATTCAAAATCAAATGATTGTTATCTCCATTTGCCATGATTTCAGTTATGCAAACTTAAATAATTATGTTCAATTCCATCATCATATAAAATCAGATCTTCGTATAATCTAGATCAGATGGAACTAAATTCTATCTACATAAGTGATATTATTCTTGTGCATGTATCATTTATTTAAAAACCATAGGTTGGCAAAGTTCCAAAAATTTCATGGATCATATTCATATGAATTGTTCATCCCACCACAAAGCCACTAATGGATCAACCCATTTAATGGATCAAGAATAATAATTTCTCATTTATATAAATAATAATTTCATTCATCATACAATTTTACTATTCTATAATTGTCTATTAATAATACATTAGAGAAACATGAAATGGATTCATCACAATCCAAATCTTTTCACGAAATTACACATTAAAGACCACACATATTACCCTAAAATCCTTCAAATTCAATTATGGTCAAATGGTTTTAACTATACAACCACATATCAAAATTGAATTAAGGATTCCAATTTAGGATTTCCTTCACATATTTAAATACCATGGATCCCCCAATATAATGGACTCAATTAGCTTAATCTAATAGAGGTAATAATAGACAATCAACTTGTTATAGAGAATTCTCCATCATTTTCAAACATTTCTTAAACAATTTAATCCTACATCAATAAGTCATACACCACATGTCCATATTTCCACATGACATAACATAATTATTCAATCATGTCCAAGAATTCAAACATTTCTTAAACAATTTAATCCTACATCAATAAGTCATACATCACATGTCCATATTTCAACATGACATAACATAATTACTCAACCATGTCTAAGAATCTTTAAGCAATCATTCTTAACAATTAACAACGTTTTTACGAGATAATGTTTAAACTCTTATTCTAGTTCCCATACATTACTTGTAAAATTACATTTGCAATCAACATTCCATAGTTGAAAGACACCTCAAGATCATAGTCATAGTTCTCAATATAAAAATATATTGTACACAACATTTGACATGCACAAAACAAGTATAAATCTCTATTCATCATCATTAAATCTTACACAATCATCTTCCACATAGAGGCTAAAATGATACCATGGGTCTCCTATAGTTCTCTTAACCATGATCAATTCATTTCCGATATGGTTAAAAACATCGCAATGGAATGTCGCCCTCAATTATTCTTTCATGGTCATATTTGGACATTTTCCATTTTCTAGTTTTTAATTTATTTTTTTCGATGGAACTTGTACTAATTTTATTTGAAATGCACATAGTAAATGACTATATTGACAACATATAACATCAGGTTCATAATCTTGAAAGTAGACATAATTTTTAGTCATATGGGTTTGTTGAAAAAAATAACATTTTAAAATGTTGGATCCTCTCTCATATGTAAATCCTTTGTCATCGTAGTCCTCCAATAACTTCATCTTTCCTTTCGTGCATCGCATCAAATAATATTTCACCTTTTCTTTGTTGTCTAAAGGTGCAATCACAACGAAAACATCTCATGTGAAAATTACAATTGACGTGAGGGTATTTAAATCAATTAAATTGACTATACACATAAGGTGATGGATGTAACAATGAACAATCAACAAAGAATTTGTAAGTTCTAGATATATACATAATTTATATGAAATGAACAATCATTGTTTATAGTTTATTTCATTACATTCACTAATAAGATCCGAAATTCTATTGCCATGAGATGATATTGTTATTTCTTCTGATTCTAATTCTTCTAAGCTTGCTAGTGGCATTTTTCCCTTTGGATTAATCTATGTGTGTTTCCAATGTTTTACGTAGTTGTTCGTTATGTTTTCACAAAATTCTGTAGATTCAACATTTTCAATGCAAATATGACAAAAGCATGATTGCTTTCTACTGTCAAATGCAAACACATTTTGGAAGGATTTTGTTTGAATATAGTGTAAATCTCTAGTCCCATGTATGGTGCCAGTCTCGTATGGGATTGATGTATATATATCTTGGATTCCAACAAGCCAAAAGAACCTACACAATATATGACAAAATACAAATGACAACTTTTAATGTTAGTGTACATATACTTAAATGATTGAAGTTTGCAAATATTTTTTTTTTTAAATTGACAATTAATATAAATAAAAAAACCATGTACATACCTGCGGACATCTTTTGATTGTTGATTATAATCATGGCTTAGATGTAATTAACACCATTGGACAACCTCTGCAGCTGAATGAAATAGCACGGAAGAATGGTTCATTTGCCATCTTCCAAGTGCTCTTTTTACACATGCTCCTGCACCATCATGTTCACCTTTTCCATGTTCAGTTTCAAATAAATTCGAACGATGTTTAATTTTCGTTGCTTTATGAAGTCGACATAACCAAAAAAATGATCATGAATATTTAAATTGTCCCCCACATCCATCCGACCATATCCAATGTTCATTGAATTTAACTTCACGTATTTTTAATGATTCATAGAAAATATTTTCAATACAATGCTAAACAAAATGTGTATCGTGTGTACAATCATCACTGACATAAAAATGATATTCTTTAATCATATCTCAATTGTCACACGTGCTTTCAATGCCATCACCATCGTGTTGAGAATGTCTATATAGAACATGGACAAATATTGAAACTTGGTTATAATGATAGTATTCACTTTGTATTTCCTTTGTGTAGCAAATGTATAATTTTATGCAAAATCAACCACAGAAAAAATTGTTCAGGGTGGAAAAATTTCACGAGACTGTTTGAATTGAAGGTCTTGCCATCGTGCTCTATGTGAATGCTTGGTGTATCTATAAATTTCACTTTCAAATTTCTTCATAAAATCTGTCACACATATTTTATCTTTTCGCAAATCAATTCGCTTGGAATGTACATCACTAGAACTTCTAACATAATTGATGTATTCATATCTTCTCCAATCAACGGTTACATTTGACTAATCATTATTAATATGATATTTATTGCAGAATAAAACTAGATTCCCACAATGATGACAATGTTTTCCATTGACACATTTCTTATTGTAGAATAGTTCATCGTGATCTCTCTCACATAGAGTTTGAGATATGAATTCACGTATTGTGGGTGGAGATGGTGAATTTTTCCAAAACATTTTACCAAATTCAAGAAAAATGTCGTAATATAATTCAAATTGCACATAATAACGACAACATGTGTCACGTATAGTAATAGGTCTAACATACCATGGTTTTTGTTGCGCATATGTAGCGATTGACATATTAATTCCACGATGATCCTCCTTGAATTTATTGAACAATTGTACTTGTGTCATTTCCATTATATGTTTTGCATGGATTTCGTATTCATTTCATGATACTCTTTGTCGTATCACATCTCTTGAATTTGGTGAAACTCGAGCATTTTACAACCAATATTTATGTACAATATCCTTAACACCTTCTCTCATTTTATCCTTGTAAGGATGTCTACAAATAATTGTCCAATATGCAAGTTCATCATTTTCATCTATTTGCATTCTGAATTTGTTATGTTTGTATCATTTATTTATTGAGGTTCCTATTGTTTTTGCTGGTTGTGTTGTCAAACGATTTTGTCTAGTACTAGCTCAAAATAATTGCTGTTTGAATTGCTCTAGGTGCAGCTTTGGTATCTTTCTTCCTGGATTTTCCAATTTTTTTTATTGCATCACTTATATTTTCTATCACATTATATTTCAATTTCGACTCTTTTGTCGCCTTGTGAATAACCAATAATGACGTAGCACCTCTTAACTTCTTGGACACTAATAAACATCTCAAAATTTGCGCTTATCCTGCTATTGAATATTGTCTGAGAAAATTATCATAAATTTGCATAGCACGATATCGTGCAACATGTGTGGCTATTTTTTCTCCATATTTGTCACAATCAATGTCTTCTAACATTCCATCATCAATGGTGAAAACACCTATACATTAAATTTAATTTAATTTAACATATATCAAAAAATACAGTACTTTATAAAAAATGAATTTGGAAAATACATGATATATACATACCAAGTCCAATTTCTTGTTCTTGAACTTGATCTTCAATATTGAATTCATTAACATTAGCATGTAAATCCTATTTACATTTTCAACAATGATATCTTGAGCTTCAATTTGTTCATCTTGTACTCTATTTTCAATATCCATTTCATCAACATTTTCATGTAAATCTGTATTTGTATCTTCAATAATTGTCTCTTCTATTTGTGCAATCCTTGCGTTTTTGGCAGGATATCTGAGTCTTTTTGTTACCCTCTGAGCATCATCATCACGTTTACGATCACTTTTTATTTGGCAGTTTCTCTTACTACCCATGATTGTTTAATATGTAGAGGTTAAATTAAAGAATCATCACTTTACAGTAAAAAAATAAAAATTTAAGATTTAAAAACAGTAACTAATTTTTTTTTTGAGTCTTTCAACCATTTATAAAAACATGAACTGAAATTTACTTCACCTTATAAAAATCTTGTAAGAGTCCTTTGAAGAAAAACTCCTTGGAAAGAAATTTCCTTTGAAAAAAACTCTTGAAAAGAAATAAGAAATATCATTGGAAATAAATAAAAAAACTCATTAGAAATAAATCTCATTTGAAGAAAAGCTCTTTGGAAAAAAATAAGAACTCCTTGGCAATAAATCTCCTTTGAAAAAATGAAAAAAATAAAAATGCCTTGAAAATAAATAAAAACTCATTGGAAAGAAATTTCCTTTGAAAAAAACCCTTGGAAAGAAATAAGAACTCCTTGAAAAAAATCTCCTTTGAAAAACCCCTTCAAAAATATTTTATACAGACCTCTACGAAAAAAAAAGATGCGAAATAATGACTCCTTTAGTTTTATTTATACAATTGTAAATTATTATTTTTTTTTTTTTTTCGGCTGACGAAATTTTTTTGTGTTTTGTTTTTCGGCCAAATAACCGTTTTCAATTTTAACGATCTAGTAACGGAAAATATTTATTCGGCCGAATAATATCTGAGACCCGAGAACAATGTTGTTTTCAGGCTTCTCTATTTTCGGAAGGGAAAACACATCTGTTACAGTGCAAATCAACTGTCGGACATGATACCATTAGTTTAGCCATTGAATCTACTCTCTGTTGGTATAGATTTTGTTGTGTTTAGGTGGGATCTGATAATTGTAATTATTTTTTTTGTTAACATGTGTCCAGTTTGGTTTCATTGATTTCAAAATGAGGTGAAATGAACAATCCATAACTTTAAAAATATACCATAAAAAAAATTGAAAAAAATATGGTGTAGTTAATTGGAATGTCTACTTCAAAAGGGTATTCGTAGATGTTTTAGTTTTAGTGTAAATTGAAAGAAATGTTGCGTAAAAAAAAAAACATATTGAAAATCGACAAGCTTTCCCCATTGATCGAATTCAAAAAAATATAATAATTAGTATATAGATCCATTGGTTACAAAATTATAGTCATGCAGTAGTACATTTTGTGTAGATTGTCGTAACATATTTTGTTTTTACAAAACACAAGTTTAACAATGATTTCATCCTCCCCGAAAAACATGACTATTTTTTAGTCCCTTCATTTTATAAGAACATATTGTCGAACATTTTCCAAATTGACATATCAAATCTCAATAAAAAAATTTGAAAAACAATGAATAGAAATCTAACATAATTCTTTAAAAGTTTTCTTTTTACTGAAAAGTGAAATTCTAAACAAAAATATCACTTTTGTTCACCCAAAGTTGAAAAACATGAAAAAATCAGTTTTATTTTCTCATAAGACCCCCCAAAATAGACACCCATCTTCATGGATTCACCCCATGTGAATGGCGGCGATTACCATTATAGAAGGTTTACATAATTCATTTTTCCATAGGGCAAGTAAACATCTATTAAAAACCCCAAAAGAAAGTGGAATACTCGTCACAACCAACAATGAATACATAGGTGATAGCAATAGGAGGAAAAGGCATAGCAGAGCAGTGGACCACATGAAGGGCACACCCCTTCATTAGCCCCATAGTTTTGGGTAGGGTTCTCCTTGCAAGGAGACACCCATATCTTTTTGGTTTACTGTGTAAGGTTTCAATCTATGTTGTGTATGCTTCTAGAAGCTAGGTTAAAGTAGGCCCCTCTTATAAAAGGGCTCACCCAGCTCATTAATAAAGTTTGATGGTTCTTGCCTCAGTCTTACGGTGTGAATAGCTGTTTCTATTGTGTTATTTCCTATTATTCTCAGTAACCTTATCGGTATAAAAATCAATTGGTATAAGAGTTAGATCCTTCCAACTTTCACTAGAAAGATACCCAATTCCATTCAACTTTTGCTCAAAATTTTCTTTTATCTCATCTTGGGAACTAGGGTTTCCTCTTCTCATAGGGTTTCCCAATTTGTCCAGCGCCCTCTTGAAAAAATTTGTGGCATCTTGTGTACACTTCTCAAGGACAATGTGAGCCATGTTCTTTTTTAGGTGATCCCTCTAGCTAGGTTTTTCAACGTTTCTCTGCAACCTAAGCTCTCTAGCTAGAGTTTTTGGATTTCTCTCCCATCTAAGCCGCATTTCTCTTCAATGTGAGCTGCTAACTAGGTTTTCAAAGGTTCCACTTAAATACGAGCTCAGGGATTTTGAGGTTGGTGCGCACTCCTTAGGGTCAACGTAAATCCATGTTTGTAGGTGCTCTTCCAGGTTTGGTTCATTCCAGAGGTGTTATGCTCTACTAGATCGAGTTGGCTCTACTTTGTAGCTTCTGTTTCAGGCTTTTTTTCCCAAGATTATTCAACTAGAAATTTCAGAACAAGTATGTGTGTGTTTTGTTTGGCAAGGAATATTTTTTGCCCCTTTAAATCCATATCTCAACCTTCTATTGCAAATCGTTCCATATTTGGGTAGCTTGGCATTGGTCGACTACTTGCAACGATGAAATCAAGGGCATTTGTGCCCTCTCTAGTAGTGTGACCCTACTCAGTGTCCCTTTAAGAGTATTTGTGAGCCATATCTAGGGCATCTAGTCCCTCTATAGCAGTGCGTCCCTCCTAAAAGGCTCTTTCAGTGCCATTCGGAGCGATATCTGCTCCTTGGAAGCTTGGGTGTCGATGAAAATCATGCCTCCACGTAGGGACACCTCTCCAGAGGATTCTTTGATGTCCTATCCCATCAAATATTTGGCTCTAGCCTTCAACAAATTGATGTGGCTACAACAACGATGATCTCCATCCCCTTTGTAGTTGTATACTCATTTCCAACTCCATAAATTTGTTGGATAGTGAATGGATAGGTCGTAGACTCCTAGATCCAGAGCCTCTCCACTTATTTCAAGACCTCACTAAACATGGACGAGGAGAGTAAGTTGTAGATTGCAAGTCTTCAATTTGAAGGCATTGTTGAGGCCCGATGGGATACTCAACTAGACACCCCATCTATGGTGATTGAGCTAAGTACTGCCCCTAGTGAGGAGCTTCCCACTATAGCTTCTTGAGAATATTTTTGTCAAGCTCTTTGAACTCAGTTTTGTCCTCCCGGGTACCATCATAATTTGCTTGCTCGTTGGTTACAACTCAGATAACTCTCAAGTTAGTCAATCCAAAGTTACATTGACCTCTTATCCAAGCTTCACATCCAACTACACATCCAAGACCCCGAAGAGGTACTAATTGTCAAATTTAGTTTTGGTTTATTTTTGGTTATGCATCAGGAAGTTGATTTATTAGATAAAACCTCTTTAGATAAGGATTTTATTCAAGCTTTGGCGGTGGAATACAAGGTAGTGCCCAGAATACACTCTCCTCAACCTAATCCCAACACTAATGCTTCAACATTGTCCTCCCCCTCTACTTAGCCTAATGCTCCATGGTGTCATCTCCATAAGACACATTCGCACTCTATTGTGGAGTGTCGAGTTCTTAAGAAAAGTTGCCCGAAACAAACATTGTTTGTAGAACCCACATCACCCTTCACCACTCAGGCCCCTTTCTCAGACATCATTTCCTTGGATAATCCCACAGATTTAGATCCAACCCTCTTGTTGATGACATTTGTTGATTCTATCAAAGATCCTACTCTATTTACACATAACTGCAAAATCAAACACATATTGGCAACATTGATCCTAGACAATGGAAACCATAAGAATCTTGTGTACCAGGCCTTAGTCCATTGTCTTTAGATACCTACTACTCCTCACCCAATTCCCTATAGTTGGGGTGGGTACAATAAGATGGGATCCGTTTAACTGTCTCTCAACATTGTATAGTGACTTTTGCAATCGATCCCTTTAAGTACATTATAGTGTGTGATGTGTCTCCCCTCGATTGTGCCGACTTGTTGTTGAGACTTCCTTACCAGCAACAACGTCATGTTGTTTACATGGACAAATCCCACCAATATCACCTTTAGTTGGATGGTCACACTTATGTTCTTACTTCCTCCACCACACAACACACCGTTCTATTAGCTGATCCAATGCCCTGCCCTAAGGTGAGTCTTAATCAATGTGTCTCTTTCTGTCTAGTGTGTCCATTTAAACCCGACAACACCTCTAAACTAGTCCCTCTGGAGATGCAACCAATCCTTGAGGAATTTTCTAATGTATTTGTTGCTCCCAATTATATACCCCCTTCCCAATCCATTGAACATTCCACTGACCTCATTCCCATTGCTTCCTTACCTAATGTTCATGCCTACCATCTGGCCCCTCAAGAAGCAACCAAGATCGGGAGGCAAATTAGTCAGTTACTGGACTCTGGACACATCTATCCGAGCTCCTCTCCTTTGTCATCATGAAGAAATAAATCGAGGAATGGTGCCTTCTTACCGACGACCGTGCTCTAAAAAAAGCCACGGTTAAAAACCGTTGCCCTCTTCCTTGCATTGATGACTTGCTAGATTAGCTATGTGGTGCCCGATTCTTTACCAATATGGATCTGACTACTGGATATCATCAGGTGAGGATGCATATTGCAGATACTGGGAAGACTGATTTTAAAACAAAATTTAAGGTTGTATGAATGGTTGGTCATGCCATTTGGGCTCACCAATGCCCTCGCAACATTCATGAGATTGATCAATGACATTTTCAGAGATTATTTGGGAATATTTGTAGTCATATACTTAGATGATAATTTTGTATTTAGTGCCACTTGGGAATACCATTAGCAACATGTTTGCCAAGTGCTGGAGCTACTCAGGACTCATAAGCTACATGTTAAAGAACAAAAGTCCTTCTTTGGACAAACATCGATGCAATACTTGGGCTTCATTATCAGTCAAGCAGGATTGGTCTTGATCCATTAAGAGTTCAAGCATTAGCTCAATGTCCCAATCCTTCCAATTCTATGGCATTAAAAACCTTCATGGGTGGCATTAGCTTTTACTGAAGGTTTGTGTCGAATTTTTCTCACTTGGACCATCCTCTCCAACATGTTTCAAATCAAGCCAAGTTTATTTGGTATGCTATAACTTCTCACCAATTCAAGAAACTTGAGGAGGCCTTATTCTCTGCCCTTGTGTTCATATTGCTTGATCTAAACCAACCATTTAAGATTGAAATTGATGCTTCCCAATATGCCATTTGGGTATTGCTTAAACAAGGGGCATCCAATGGCCTATCACTCCGAGGCACTTACATATGCTAAGATCAATTACAACACTTATGACAAGGAATTCTATAGCCTGGTCCAAGCCTTAAAGCAATGGAGAAATTATATTTTGGATAAGGAGACCATATTACATACTGATTATCATCCTTTATTTTTTATCAATTCTTAGTCCAAGATTCAGGAGCAACGACATTTGAAGTTTTTTGCCTATATTCAACAGTTCCATTTGGTTATCACATACAAAAGGGCACTTCCAATAAGATGGCTGATTTATTGAGCCGCCCTCCATCTCAAGTTCTTCAAATCCTTGAGGTCTAGTGTGCCTCTTATGACAATTGGAAATCACTGTATGCTTCTAATCCTCAGTTTGGGCCCATCTAGGATGCTCTCAAGCAACATATTGTCGTGAACAAAACCCCATTTTTGGAGTACACTATCAGGGATGGTTGGCTTTATAAGTTCAACCAGTTCTGCATACCCACCTCCCAAGAGCGGTTGCTCCAAATCCGTGAGGCTCATTCCTCAACATGTGGTGTACACTTTGTCACCACCAAGACCCTTCAGAATCTGCAACGCCCCATTTCTATTGGCATATTATGCAGAACCAAATTCATCACTTCATTCGTTCTGATGTGTTGTGCAGTCTAAGTAAGCCACCTAATTGGAAGAATGGTCTTTTCCAACCCTCCCCATTCCTGCATGCCCTTGGGAGTCCATCTCTATGTATTTTTTGAGTGGATTTCCGACCACCTTGCACAAGCATGATGCTATCTGGGTAGTGGTCTATAAATTCTCCAAAATGGTTATTTTTATCCCTTGTCATAAGACTACCACTGCTAGTCAAACCATTGACCTTTTCTTTCACCATATCTGGACTCACTTTGGCCTTCCAAGTAGCATTATCTTGGATTGAGAATCTTAGTTCCTAAGTGCATTCTAGAAGACTTCATGGTATCTTCTCGGTTGTCAACTCTGGTTCTCTACATCATTTCACCCTTAGTTTGATGGGAAACTTGAGGTGGTCAACTGCACTTTGGTTCATGCTTTGTGAATCCATTTTGCAAAGAATCATGAGTGGGAGTCTTACTTGCACATCATTCAACATAGGTATAAATGAATTGTTCACTCTTACACTAGCCTCTCTCCTTTTGAAGTATGTTTTGGATATCATCCCCTTGCCCCTTCTGAATTTCCCCTCACCCTCGCTCCTTCAGGATCTACACATCAACAAAGGAAACAATAGTCTGGTCAACAAGCAAGCTCAAGTTTTAGCTGCTCTCAAAGCAAACCAAGACCATGCCAAGTAGTGTCACGATAGGAACTATACATGTTTATCATTTCATCCTTGTGACCATCTATGGCAGGGTATTTTTTAAGGATTCTAATAGTAGACTTAAGTGTAGTATTCTAGGCGATTATTTCGGATTGGAAAAAACATATGTATAGATAGGTAGGCGAATATTAAATATGAAACATACAATTTACTCCTGAAACTCGTAAATTTTGGCGAATATTATGACGAAAAAACATATTTTATGTAAATATAGGCGATATTAGAGACTAAAAATGACCAAATAGCGAATTTATTTTTTGAAAAAAAGCCCAAAAAATAGCCAATTTCACAAAAACCATCAATACTTAAAAACCTCAAATGTTAATTAAAAATGCAAGAGAAAATAAACAATGCCACTTGGTGACTTTTTGTTTTTAATATAGTTTTTTTTATAAGATACTTATATTAAGTTAATAATTATATATCATTTATATTAAGGTAATAGCAAAAAGGAGGTGAAGGCGATGTGAAGTAGAGGCTCTTGAATCCACACGCCCAAAAATATTTCACGGTGGGGGAGATGGTGAGGGATGTCATATGGCCTCGCCATTCCATTTGCATTGAAGTTGTTGTCGACACCATCTCCATGGCACTCGACTCGTAAGTATTTATACTATGTTATTCCAACAAGATTTCTTTTACGAAATTATTGTAATATATTTATATTTTTAGCATAATTGTTTTCCATGAATGAATGCACAAAAATTAGATGCTTATGGTCAATTATCAATTAGTGAAATATGTAGACAATTGGACCTTTTAACAATCGAAGTATCAAGAAATTGGTAAATATTTTGTGGAAGTTGTTCATAAATTGTGAAATTGTAAAACGTAGAAAATATAGTAAAATTTGGTATTAAGTTCTTGAGGATTTGGTGACTTTCTATGGAAGTTGTTGATTATTGTTAACTTGTGTAAAAAATACAAATTGTGGTAAGGTATGGCATTGAAATTCTTTAAAATTGGTATTGTGTTAATTATTTGAAATTTATACATAAATGAGGAAAATATGACAAGGTTTGATATTAAATTTTTAAGAAACATGTTGAGATTTTAGGGAAGTTGTTGCTTGTGGAAAATTTATTGAAAATCTAGGAAATATGAAAGGGTCTTGCATCAACTTCTTAAGAAATTGTTAAAAATTTAAAATAGGTGTGGTTTAAATATTCTACATTTTCAACCTTTTTTGAGTATATTTTCCACCTTACGGCATTCCAACCAAAACCCACTAGAAAGTCCAAAACGTAGAATGAATAGATTGCTCCTTTTAATTAAGCTACATGGCAAGGTCTAGCATTAAACTGTCAAGAAGGTGGTAGACATAAATGTTGATTATCCCAATAAATTTTTGGTGGGATTTAATTGGTCACAAAATAGTGAATTGGTCATAGTAAGTGCATTCATTTTCTATGCTTCCTTGCCCCTTTGGTGGTATGTACACTTACTTTAAAAAAAAAATGTCAAGACTTTTCCATGCAAATACTTTCATGAATTTATTTAATTATCATTAACACAAGTAATTTAGTAGCTTGGTTAGAGTTCTTTACTAATTTGTGGGCAATTTGGTTTGCTAATTTATCATTTTTGTAGATTTGTAATGTTAATGTGCTATGCTAGCTATTTTGATTGGATGAGAACTTATAGAAAAAATTATTCTTATTTATTATTATTATATGAGTCTCTAGCTTCAACAATAGATTTATAAATGATTAGGGAGTAGTCTAAAACATTACACCGCATGAATATAAATGTTATGCTTAACAACTTCAAATGCTAATTAAAAATGCAAGAGAACATGAACATTGCCACTTGATGGCTTTTGGTTTTAATATAGGTTTTTAAGATACTAATATTAAGTTAATAATTATATATAATTTATTATTAATTCAAAATTTCATTAAATAAATGATTTATTTTTTTAATTTAGGTTAAATTGCTAAAAAAATTAAATACTAATAAAAAGTACGATAAAAATTAAAAAATAATAGTAATTTTTTTTAATTAAACAAAATTAAAATTAATTAAAAAAATAATTATTTCATTACACTAACAGCTCCCTAATCGTAAAATAACTGCATTACCAACAATATTTTAAAATTAAAATATTAAAAAATTATTTTTAATCCTGTAAAACCCAGAATTATTTTATTATTGTCCCGTACAAAAAAGTTATTTAAAACACATTAACGGTACCCTGCCTTTATTACTGTCCTGTTCAAAAAGTTATTTAAAAAACATTAACGGTACCCTGCCTTTATTACTGTCTTGTTCAAAAAGTTATTTAAAAAACATGCCAAAGATTTCAAAATTAAATAAAAACATCATCGGCATGTAAGATTTCAAGATCGGCATTGGGCAGTGTGCGTTGTGTGACAGCGTGTAAGATCGGCGTTGGGCATTAACGGTACCCTGCCTGGATTTCAAAATACGGATTTCAAACTTTGATATGTTGGATTGGAAAGATTATTTTTGTTGTCTTACATCGCTAGTGAACGGCTGATTGTTTAGTTTGTTTCGAAGAAGAGTGGAGGGATTTGCCAGAGCCGAGAGGGATTGGCCAGAGCCGTGGAGGATTGATTTTAGCCCATTCTCTAACGCCCTGCAACTATGGCTCCTCCTGCTCAAGGTTTTCTTTTCTAATCTCCTTCTGTCGTTTTTACAGTTTCTTGGGTTCCATGTATTTAATATCATAGAAACGTTTCGTTTATTTCTTCATAAGAATGGCAACGACTGGTTTTTCTGATTCTGGAAAAGTTATGAAATATGTCATATCAGTCAGTCATGTATTTTAGATCTCTGTGATTAGCTCTCCAGATTCCTTATCTTTTCAAAACTCCTGACAATATCTGGAGAAGAGTGTTGTGATATGAAGAAGTATTGACAGGAATTGTTTGTTTGTTATTGTGAGCAGGGCATCCACAGGCATATCCTCCACCTCCTCCTGGGTATCCTCAACAAAGTTATCCTCCTGCTCAGGATAACTTTGGCTAGAGGAGGGATTTGCCAGAGCCGAGAAGGAAAGAGGATTTGAGAGGGATTGGCCAGAGCCGAGAAGGAAAGAGTATTTGAGAGGGATTGGCCACGCCAAGGATTGGCTAGGCCGAGCTGAGCCAGAGGCGAGAAGGAAAGAGGATTTGAGAGGGATTGGCCAGAGCCACCAGAAGAGAGGCCGTTAGGGTTTGGCCAGAGCTCCGGCGAGCCGAGCCGAGAAGGGAAGAAGATAGAGCCGAGGAGAGTTGAGCATTTGGGAGTTATTTGTAATTTGGTTGGTTTACATTATTTCTGTGTCAAGATTGAAGCATGGCCATGCTTTTATTTGTTTTTATCTGTCAATTTGTTTTGGGTTTTCTTTCGTATTTTCATTTTAATTATTTAAATTTTATTTTGGTTTTGTTTTGTTTATTTGAGTCTGTTTCTTTGTGTTTTGGGTCTGTATTTGGATTGTGGAGGTGGGTCTGTGTTTGGATTGTGAGGGTGGAGTGATAAGGTGGAGGTGGGTCTGTGTTTGGATTGTGAGGGTGGAGTGATAAGGTGTCGCGGTAAAATAACAGCACATTTCTTAGCCATCCCAAATACTGTAAGGTAATTTACTTTTTTAATTTTTGGTAGTTTGTTCATGCGATGTATTATCTAGTGTTATTTTTGTATGGTTAACGTTTTTTTTTGTTTATTATATAGTGCAGAGGCAAAGCTGCTTTAGATGCCCTTGAATTTCAACACATGAAGAAACCATACATCCTGCTTCAGATGCCTTTGAATTTCAAGATTTCAGGTAAGTGTTTAAGTTCTGTTTATGTAAACTTAAATCCACATAATGTTGCAGCCTGTTAAGATGGTTTAAGTTTTTATTCTTTTCCCTCTTATTCGTATGGTAATTTCATGGAGGGGTTTGGTAATTTTTAATGATCTTCAGTGATATGGCTATTATCGATGAAAGGATAGAGTAGGTTCTATATTTTGGATTTGTAAGAAGGTTGCATTTACATTCTGAACTACTCTGATAAGACAATATCTGTATACCGTATTTATATGTCTCCTACATATAGTTTAGTTCTCCCAGAATAAGTTAATAGGAAGCTAACTATAGGACTGGCTTGTATTCCCGGGTTGGTGGGAGGAGATTAAATGAATGGTAAAGGAGTGCATTACTAGTAAACATCGCAGTTGATTAGCTTCTGCGCTGATTCTAGGTCCGATTCAGATTCCTCTGCTGTTTAGGTCTGATTCAGTTTCCTCTGCTGTTTAGGTCTGTTTAAAATACTGTTGTATGAATAAATACAAATTAATTCATAAATACAAAGACTATTGTATTTCTGGATCAAACTACTCGGTTAAAAGACTGTTGTATGAATAAAATTCACGATAATGCTACTCGGTTAAAAGACTGTTGTATGAATAAAATTCACGATAATGTTGTGGGATGAATGAACTAGGAAATGTAGTACGAAATTCTAGCCTGAATGTCAAACTTTAAACTAGTGTATTCTGGCTCAATATTGAACTTGAGAAACTAATACCACACACAATAATCTCTGTTTTCTGTTTGAAATACTAAAAATGAGAACAATGGACATCACACTAATAACGAGGGCAGTGCGATACCGATCACAATGCTTGTATCTGAATCTCTGCTTTCTGTCTTAAGTACTATCACAATAAGGGCAGTGTGAAGCCCATTCATCACTTGGTGTTTTTTTACTATCATTCCTTTTTTATAATATGCACACCTACAGATATACCTCCTGGACGTGGTTGTGGGTGCTTGCATGTACTTTCCATCCCTCTAGGCGTGGTCTGTGCAGGGCATTTCTTTTCAGTTGTGGGGCATGTTTTCAGAAGTCTGGGCAGGGCATTTCTTTTTAGTTGTTAGTTGTTGGGAATTACATTTCTGTAATTGTGGAATTTTAAGATTTTAAGTTGTTAGGAACGAGGGCTAAACCCACATTCTGGAATTGTGTTTATTTATT
The DNA here is from genome assembly GCA_027924585.1 of Larix kaempferi. Lineage (NCBI taxonomy): Eukaryota > Viridiplantae > Streptophyta > Pinopsida > Pinales > Pinaceae > Larix > Larix kaempferi. The sequence goes on along the minus strand of BSBM01000594.1, from coordinate 1,232,662 downwards.
GACACATTTTGAGTTCCGCGGGACAGTAAACCGCATTACCATTCCTACAAATGAGTTCGGGAAAAAGCTCTCCAGTTGAATCAGCGTCTCTCTCTCTCAAAAGGAAACACCCAAAGTGGAGTTCGAAAAAGTTCTCCAGTTGAATCAGCGTCTCTCTCAAAAGGAAACACTCAAAGTGGAACCGCAATAACAACAACACAACGTCCTCCTTCGTCGTCCTCAAATTCACGTTTCTGCCCATCACCACCACCACCGCCTCCGCTGCTCAAGTCCCCACTGCCACTGATAGATTTCATAGAATTTGTTTGTTGATTAAAAAATAATTACTATCTGGAGCGTTGCTGCTCTCGCCTAGCCATTACCAAGTTCGTACATTAAATGAAATATTGGATAACGAATTAACGGATAAAAAATTAAAATGTAATTATTTTACAGAAATAAAACTAGGGTGTTGCCATACAGAAATATGGCTGCATGCTCAAAATTTTGAGACTTATTTGCGGCTATAAAATATTTAGCAGATTATGTTGAAAAAGTATGGGTGGAATGAAAAATTGAAAAAGTAGATTATGTAGCAGTCAAGTAGATTATGCATGTAGTAGTGGAATGACCTTGTGAAATATGGCTATTGCAGGAAAGTAGTTATTGTGTTGTTGAAGTGTAAGGTTAGCAGATTATGTTGAAAAAGTATGGGTGGAATGAAAAATTGAAAAAGTAGATTATGTAGCAGTCAAGTAGATTATGCATGTAGTAGTGGAATAACCTTGTGAAATATGGCTATTGCAGGAAAGTAGTTATTGTGTTGTTGAAGTGTAAGGTTATTAAGTTATGATTTGTCTTAGCTTTGTCTTTTAATGAATTTGGTACACATAAAAAGTGTTATAAACAATAGATATTGTTTTGTGTAGACTAAATAAAATGAGGTTTCCTTGTCTTGCTTGTAATTGTTATTTTGTGAGTATTGATGTGAGAAAGTAGATTATGCATGTAATAGTCTATGTATGGTGAAAAAGTATGGGTGGAATGACCTTGTGATGTTTTGTGATGCAGGTGTGGCTGAAAATATGGCCATTGCATGAAGGTAATTATTGTGATGTTGAAGTGCATGATTATTAAGGTGTGATTTGTAAAGTAGATTATCCATGTGATTTATATATGTTGAAAAACTTCAAAAACTAGGATTATGTAGTAGTGGAATGAACTTGTGATGTTGTGTGATGGAGGTGTGCATGCAAATATGGTTATTGCATGAAGGTAGTTGTGTTGTTGAAGTGCATGATTATTAAGGTATGTTTTGTCTTAGTTTGTCTTTTAATAAATTCGGCTATACATAATAGATATTGTTTTTACATGATCACCATGTGATATGTTTGATCTTAATATTATAAGAAATAATTTCAAATATATAATGTACTACTTGTAAATTAGTTTTAATTTATTATGGTTTATATTTGAAGGAATATTTTTTGTTTTTATGTAGGTGAAGTGGAGGATCATTTGACAAAGAGTCACAAATGAAAAGAAGATGGAGAATTATTGTTAAGCAGTATGTGAAAAAAACAGATGAAGAATATTTTAGATGGAGAATACTTGCAGGGAGTTATGAGAATTAACTCTCATTTTCTAAATTGTAAAAATATTATCATTTTTTTGAATGTAACACTCAAGACTCATATATTAATAAAATTATCATATTTTTAGAGAAAGGGCAAAAGCCCTTTCTCAAATCTCTCAAGGATAGCCATGGCCAAAGCTATCTTTGAGAAATCTATTCTTATGGTTTGATTTGATTTTTGATTTTTGCTTTTAAACTCTAGTTTGTTGTTTTATGTATGTTGTATAGGTTTTAAGGAATTTGCAATTTTTTACAAAAAAAAATGATAATTTAAAAAATTTAATTTAATTTCAAATCTACAACTTTTATTTTGTTCTTTAAAATATATTATATTTTAAAAAAAAATTGCAATTTTTTATGCTGATATTGTAATGCATCATTTTATTACTAAGTTAATATGGTTGTATAATTTGTGTTAATCTAATATGCATCATATTATTACTAAGTTAATGTGTTTGTATAATTTGTGGTTTGTTCAATTTACTTAAATAAAAATAATATTCTAATATTCTATTACATCCTTTAATAAGTTAATATGTTTACATAATTTGTTATATAATTTGTGGTTTGTTTAATAACTTAAATAAATTTAATATTCTAATCTTCTATTGTTTCCTTTAATAAATATGTTTGCATAATTTTTTTTATAATTCATAATTTATGTTTCATAATTTTTTTATAATTCATTAACATTAATTATTTGTAACTTGTTTAAATAATTACATTTACAGCATTGTTATATACATTTATATAAAATTAATTCTATATAAAACCAATTCTATGATAAAGATTACATTTTAAGAATTCATTTAATATAAAACAAAATTGATATAATATAAAAATATAAGTTTTATGTCTCTGTTGTGTAGTGTTGTATTGTGTTGTAATGTGCTTGTGATGTTGTAATGTGTTGTGTACAATGTGTATACATAAATAATATAAAATAAAATACTTTTATTTCTAAAAATGTGTATTTTTCATTTTTATTTGTATATAAAAATATATTTAATTACATTCTATATAAAAAGAATAGAGAAAATAGACTTTATTTTATTTTCCATAATGTCTTTAAATAAAATGAATATATTTTTAATTTTTTGTTAATGTCCATCTTTATTTTAATAAAATGGATAAATATATTATAAAATATGTATTTTTTTTAATTTTTAAATCTATAAATAATAATGTTAATATTTTGTTTTGTTAATTTAATTTGGAATTTAATAAAATCTACATTTTAAATAATGGTTATTCTCTTTTATTAATTTTATTTGGAATTTAATAAAATGTAAAATTTAAATAAGTATTATCTGTTTTTTACTTATTCTATTTGTATATTTAGTAGTTTCAATATAATACAATTAATTAAAACAAATAAATATAAAATCAAAAAAATATTATAATATAATTTTTATATAAAATCAAACTAGAATTTTATTTGTTAAAATATAATTTTTATTATTAATATCATTGTATTTTGATTAAATATACAATTTTGCATTGTTTATATTTATAAGTATATTTTGTAAATGTGTTAGTGGCATTTTTTTTATTTTACTAAATAAATGATTTATATCATAAAATGTGTATTTTTCATTTTTATTTGCATATAAAAATATATCTTAAATAAAATGAATATATTTTTAATTTTTTCTTAATGTCACTTTTTATTTTAATAAAACGGAAAAATATATTATAAAATATGTGTTGTTTTTAATTTTTAAATGTATAAATAATAATATTTATTTTGTTTGTTAATTTAATCCGGAATTTAATAAAATTTACAATTTAAATAATGTCCTTAAATAAAATGAATATATTTTTAATTTTTTCTTAATGTCAATTTTTATTTTAATAAAATGGATAGATATATTATAAAATATGTATTGTTTTTAATTTTCAAATGTATAAATAATAATATTTATTTTGTTTTGTTAATTTAATTTGGAATTTATTAAAATGTACAATTTAAATAATGTTTATTCTCTTTTGTTAATTTTATTTGGAATTAATAAAATGTACAATTTAAATAAGTATTTTCTGTTTTACTTATTCTATTTGTATATTTAGTAGTTTCAATATAATACAATTAATTAAAACAAATAAATATAAAATCAAAAAAAATTTATAATATAATTTTTATATAAAATCAAACAAGTATTTTAATTGTTAAAATATAATTTTAATTTTTAATATTATTGTATTTTAATTAAATATACAATTTTGCTTTGTTTATATTTATAAGTATATTTTGTAAATGTGTTAGTGGCATTTTTTTATTTTACTAAATAAATGATTTCTATCATAAAATGTGTATTTTTCATTTTTATTTGTATATAAAAATATATCTTAAATAAAATGAATATATTTTTAATTTTTTCTTAATGTCACTTTTTGCTTTAATAAAATGGATAAATATATTATAAAATATGTGTTGTTTTTAATTTTTAAATGTATAAATAATAATATAAATATTATTATTTATACATTTAAAAATTAAAAACAACACATATTTTATAATATATTTATCCATTTTATTAAAGCAAAAAGTGACATTAAGAAAAAATTAAAAATATATTCATTTTATTTAAGAAATTTAATTTGGAATTTAATAAAATTTACAATTTAAATAATGATGTTTATTCTCTTTTGTTAATTTTATTTGGAATTTAAATAAGATTGTGTTTTTTACTTATTTGTATATTTAGCAGCTTCAATATAATACAATTAATTAAAACAAATAAATATAAAATCAAATAAATATTAGATTATATTTTAATTAAACTAAAAAAATCAAATAACTATTTTTATTTGTTAAAATATAATTTTTATTTTTAATATCATTGTATTTTAATTAAATATATAATTTTGCATTGTTTATATTTATAATTATATGTTGTAAATATGTTAGATTGTATTGTTAATGATTAGTTACAACTAAATAAAATGAGTTTTTTTTCTTTTGTTTGTGAGTATTGATGTAAGAAACTAGATTATGCATGTGATAGTCTATATATGATTGAAAAGTATGGGTGGAAAAACTGATGTGATGTGTAGATGAAAATATGACTATTGTATGAAACGTTTGATTTGTCAAGGAGCTTATATATGTTGAAAAAGTAGATTATGTAATAGTCAAGTAGATTATGCATGTAGTAGTGGAATGACCTTGTGATATTGTGTGATGCACGTGTGCATGAAAATATGGTTATTGCATCAAGGTAGTAGTGTTGGTTAAAGTGCATGATTTAAGGTATGTTTTGTCTTAGTTTGTCTTTTAATAAATTTGGTTATGCAATAGATATTGTTTTTACATCGTCACCATGTTTTATGTATTAAAAGAAGTAATTTCAAATATATATCGAACTATTCTTTATAAATTAGTTTTATAAGTTTTTTTATTCATTATTTAAAAAAAATAATATATTGATTAATATTTTTGTGTCTTTTTGTAGGTGAAGTGGAAGATATTTTGATAAAGAGTGACGAAGATGGAGAATTCTTGTCAAAGCAGTGTTTGAAAAAAACAGATTAATAATATTTGAGATGTAGAATACTTGTAGGCACTTATGAGAACTAAAACTCATTTCCTAAATTGTAAATAATATTAGCATTTTTTCTATATAACACTCTAGACTTTCATTATTTAAAAAAAATAATATATTGATTAATATTTTTGTGTCTTTGTATGTGAAGTGGAAGATATTTTGATAAAGAGTGACGCATGAAAAGAAGATGGAGAATTCTTGTCAAAGCAGTGTTTGAAAAACATAGATGAATAATATTTGAGATGTAGAATACTTGCAGGCACTTATGAGAACTAAAACTCATTTCCTAAATTGTAAATAATATTAGCATTTTATAGTTTGTTGTCTATAATGTATGTTTTATAGTTTTATGATTGAAATGGTAATTTAAAATAATTCCCATCTTATTTTTATATCTATAATTTTTATTTTGTTATCTAAAATATATATATTTTCTAAAAAATTGCAATTTAAAAATAAAATATAAAATAATTTTAGTGTATTACATCATTTTATTACTAAGTTAATGTGTTTGTATAATTTGTGGTTTGTTTAATTACTTATTTAAAAATAATATTCTATTGCATCTTTAATAAGTTAATATGTTTGAATAAATTCATAATTTTTAACTTGTTTAAATAATTAAATAAGAATCTATGTTATCATTTAATAAATTAATATGTTTGCATAAATCCATAATGTGTAACCTGTTTAAATAATTAAATCAAAGCTTTATTTATAAAATTTATTTTATTATAAATATTACATTATAAGAATTATAAGTTTTATATATGTGATGTATTTGTGATGTTGTAATGTATTGTGTACAATGTATACACATAAATAACATATTTACGAAAATATGTTATGTTTGAAAATGGTTAGATATTATAAAAAAAATAGGGATTTTTGTTTGTTAATTATTTTATTTGTTTTTATATATTATTTTTATTAATATCATTTTGCATATAATCAATTTGTATTTATATATTGAAATGATTAATAACATGGAATAAATGGAATATTTTTATTTTCCATGATATAATTTTTTAATTCATTAAAATAGATAATATATATCATAAAATGTGTATTTTTATTTTTATTTTGAATGGTATTATTTGAAAATAACATGTTTAATTAAATTCAATATAAATATATTCTTATAATATGATTAATAACACTAAATAATAGAACAAATTAGATTATTTCACATTGTAACTTGTTTAAATAATTAAATAAGAATCTATGGTATCATTTAATAAGTTAATATGTTTGCATAAATTCATAATGTGTAACCTGTTTAAATAATTAAATCAAAGCTTTATTATAAAATTTATTTTATTATAAATATTACATTTTAAGAATTATAAGTTTTATATATGTGATGTATTTGTGATGTTGTAATGTATTGTGTATAATGTATACACATAAATAACATATTTACGAAAATATGTTATGTTTGAAAATGGTTAGATATTATAAAAAAATAGGGATTTTTGTTTGTTAATTATTTTATTTGTTTTTATATATTATTTTTATTAATATCATTTTACATATAATCAATTTGTATTTATATATTGAAATGATTAATAACATGGAATAAATGGAATATTTTTATTTTCCATGATATAATTTTTTAATTCATTAAAATAGATAATATATATCATAAAATGTGTATTTTTATTTTTATTTTGAATAGTATTATTTGAAAATAACATGTTTAATTAAATTCAATATAAATATATTCTTATAATATGATTAATAAAACGAAATAATAGAACAAATTAGATTATTTCACATTTCATTCTCTATAATGTCATTTTTTTAATATTTTAATGAATATATTTTTAATTTTTTCATGATATCAATTTTTATTTCAATAAAATAAATCAATATTTTATAAACTATGTATTTTTTTAATGTTTATATTTTTAAACAATATGTTTAATTGAAAAAATATAAAATTAATAATATTTATTTTATTTTAATGTTGAGTTTATTTCCAATTTAATAAAATATACCATTTAAATGATGTATTTTTTACTTGTTCTATTTGTATATGTGGTCGCATCAATATAATAGAATTAATTAAAGCAAATAAATATAAAATCAAACAAAATGTTTTATTTGTTATAATATAAATTTTATTTTTTATATCATTGTATTTTTAATTAAATATATAATTTTGCATTGTTTATATTTATAATTATATTTTGTTAATGTTATATCATATTGTGTTTGTGATTTATAAATTATTTTTTATTAATGTCATTTTCCATATAATCGATTTATATTTGTATTGTTGAATATAATATGATTAATAACAAATAATAAAATAAAAATAGACTATTTTATTTTTCATGATGTCGTTTTTTAGTTCAATAAAATGAATTTTTTATTTTTATTTTTCATGATACCATTTTTCATTTCAATATATAATTTTGCATTGTTTATATTTATAATTATATACATTTATAATTATATTTTGTTAATGTTATATCATATTGTGTTTGTGATTTATAAATTATTTTTTATTAATGTCATTTTCCATATAATCGATTTATATTTGTATTGTTGAATATAATATGATTAATAACAAATAATAAAATAAAAATAGACTATTTTATTTTTCATGATGTCGTTTTTTTAGTTCAATAAAATGAATTTTTTATTTTTATTTTTCATGATACCATTTTTCATTTCAATAATATAGATGATATAAATTATAAAATGTGTATTTTTATTTTATTTTCATTTGTATTGTTTTAAATTAATATGTTTAATTAAGTTCAATATAAAAATAATAATATATTTATTTATATTAATCAATTTGGTCTATCTGATCTTTTATTTTTTATATCATTGTATTTTAATTAAATATATAATTTTGCATTGTTTATATTTATAATTATATTTTGTTAATGTTCTATCATATTGTGTTTGTGATTTATAAATTATTTTTTATTAATGTCATTTTGCATATAATCGAATTATATTTGTATTGTTGAATATAATATGATTAATAACAAATAATAAAATAAAATAGACTATTTTATTTTTGATAATGTCGTATTTTTAGGTCAATAAAATGAATTTTTTATTGTTATTTTTCATGATATCATTTTTCATTTCAATAATATAGATGATATAAATTATAAAATGTGTATTTTTATTTTATTTTCATTTGTATTGTTTTAAATTAATATATTTATTTATATTAATTAATTTTGGTCTATTTGACCTTAAGAAGATTATTAAGTGGTGTGCTTTAAATTTTTGTATCTATGTTCAAAAAGCTTGGTAAGAAATTATAAGGTGGAAAATTATAATTAACATATCAAAATTATTTTTAATTAATTTTATTTGAAATTAAATAAAATGTACAACTTATTAAAACAAATAAATATAAAACCAAACAAAATATTTTATTTTTTATAACATAGTATTTTATTTTTAATATCATTGTATTTTAATTAAATATTTAACTTTACATTGTTTGTCATTACAATAATTATATTTGGTTAATGTGTTATTTTGTATTGTGTTGTAATGTTGTTCTATTTGTGATGTTGTAATGTTTACAAATTATTTTTTATTAATGAGATTTTGCATTTCATGATACCATTTTTCATTTCAATAATATAGATGATATAAATTATAAAATGTGTATTTTTATTTTATTTTCATTTGTATTGTTTTAAATTAATATGTTTAATTAAGTTCAATATAAAAATAATAATATATTTATTTATATTAATTAATTTTGGTCTATCTGACCTTAAGAAGATTATTAAGTGGTGTGCTTTAAATTTTTGTATTTATGTTCAAAAAGCTTGGTAAGAAATTATAAGGTGGAAAATTATAATTAACATATCAAAATTATTTTTAATTAATTTTATTTGAAATTAAATAAAATATACAACTTATTAAAACAAATAAATATAAAACCAAACAAAATATTTTAATTTTTATAACAAAGTATTTTATTTTTAATATCATTGTATTTTAATTAAATATTTAACTTTACATTGTTTGTAATTACAATAATTATATTTGGTTAATGTGTTATTTTGTATTGTGTTGTAATGTTGTGTTCTATTTGTGATGTTGTAATGTTTACAAATTATTTTTTATTAATGAGATTTTGCATATAATGAATTTGTATTTTTATTTTTAAATAAAATGTGATTAATATCAATTTTTATTTCAATAAAATAAAATGTTTTTATTTTCCATAATATCATTTGTCATTTCAATAAAATAGATTATATATATAATTAAATGTATATTTTTTTATATTTTTATTTGAATTGTTTTAAATTAATATGTTTAATTAAATTCAATATAAAAATAATATGTTATATTGTCTTGATTATTATATGATTAATAACTAAATAATAAAATAAATAAGATTATTTTATTTTTCATATTTTTATTTTTTTACTTCAGTAAAATGAATAATATATCATAAAACTATATATTATTTTATTGTTTTTATTTGTATAATTAATATGTTCATTAAAATAAATATAAAAATAATGATATCTATTTTATTTTATTTAGAATTTGAATTAAATATATAATTTAAATATTATGTATTTTTAACTTAATCATTTATATTTGTATGTGTAGTAACTTAAAAATATATCAGAATTTATTAATTTTGAATTATTTGAGTTTGTTTTAATAAGCATTTATTTATGAATTATGTTAATTTATTTTTCATTATATAATAATTTGAGTCTTGATTATTATAATAATCAAGACTCAATATATCAGAATTTATTAATTTTGAATTATTTGAGTTTGTTTTAATAAGCATTTACTTATGAATTATGTTAATTTATTTTTCATTATATAATAATTTGAGTCTTAATTTATTTTTAAATTAATATGTTTAATTAAATTCAATATAAAAATAATATGTTATATTGTCTTGATTATTATATGATTAATAACTAAATAATAAAATAAATAAGATTATTTTATTTTTCATATTTTTATTTTTTTACTTCAGTAAAATGAATAATATATCATAAAAGTATATATTATTTTATTGTTTTTATTTGCATAATTAATATGGAAATTAAAATAACTATAAAAATAATGATATCTATTTTATTTTATTTAGAATTTGAATTAAATATATAATTTAAATATTATGTATTTTTAACTTAATTATTTATATTTGTATGTGTAGTAACTTAAAAATATATCAGAATTTATTAATTTTGAATTATTTGAGTTTGTTTTAATAAGCATTTACTTATGAATTATGTTAATTTATTTTTCATTATATAATAATTTGAGTCTTGTTTTTGTTAAAAAAATTAATATGATGATTTTAATAATTCGCAAAATAATGAAAATATGATTTTTAGTTGAGTATATTATTATAGTCTGATTAAATTTTTATTTTTAAATTTAAACTTAAACATTTTTATTTAATATATATTATATTTTTTTTGAGGAATTCTCAATTTTTTTATAATTAGGATAGTTTATTGATTATAAAACAAGTATAGAATTTTGTGACAAGGTAGAATTGTGAAAAGGGCATAATGTGAAATAACATGTTATATCAAAATTTTAGACTATATCAGTGAAGTCTGTAAATGATTTAGATACATATTTTTTGTGGATTTGTATTGCTCAACAGTACTTGCATAAATTTCAGGCATTTAATTATAAATTCACATACCAAGTAAAGAAATCAAAAGTTCCTTACAACAATTCGTCTATTCAAACACAACATATATGTATACACCAGAATCACTCTATTTCTTCATAAAATCGCTTATAAAGATTTGAAATTCAATCACGGATCAATTCTCAGAAACATATGCCACAAATTTGTTTTTGTTTGCTCCAGACAACCAATAGGCGTTGAGCCCCCCTCTTTGATCCTTTACAATTTCAAACATGCATGGTAGGGAGCGGGAGTCATACCCAATGCTATTCCACCTCATTTCATGCTTGAAATTAAAAACAAATGGTGTGTTTTTTGCAAAATTGGCCGAATCTAGCCCAATTTTGGACAATTTTGTGCATGTGCCCATTTTCCCTCTATGTATGAAATTGCATGAAATTTGGAAAAAATGGGAAAAAGATGGCCAAAGGTGTAAGTTAAAGCATTTTAAGCTATTCTAAGGTGCCATATTATATATGTTTCTAATTGTTAAACATTGTATACCAAGAAAGCATATTGACCTCCCAACCAATCAACCAATATGCTATTGGAAGACACCACTTTTATGTGGTTGTCTCCGTTGGTATAAGGGTGCAAACACGAAAATGGGTAATACATTTGCTTGTTGACGATTAAATTTGTAAATTTTTTTGTTCATTCAACTTCAAGCAATCAATACTCATATCTACATTGAGAATTTCACTTTGAAGCAAAAAGAAGTTTTGTAGTGAATTATGTTACTCCACTCATTTTTCTTTTATGGATATGATCTTATAAATTTCATGTGTATTAACTACATGCACCTAAATTTTTTGTCAAGGATAATGAGTGAGTAATACACATGGCCACCTAGTTTTTAGATATATAATTATTCATTTTAGGGAAAACTATGTCATAGATTATGGGATTACTCGAAAAGTGTTCTTACCTCGGTAGACAGGCAATATGTCTCCTAGCCCCTTGTGATGCTTCATGGTCGTATCAATGTCTCAATTTGGGTGGATGCTTGGCCTTGGTTAGTGTGTTGACATGGTACCCTTAGATTGTTACCTAATCGACATGTTGATAAACTCATTGGGTGCACACAATGGGGGAGTCGATTGCTTGATCAAGGGAGGTACTTACCTAGGAGGAGGAGCATTGGGCATCATTAGAGAAATTTTGAGGTCTAAAATGGGCCTCATAAGGAAAATTATAAAATAATAGTGGAAATAATAAAATAATATTAGCATACCTCATCAAATTTTGGAGGAAAAAAGAAAAAAACTATTTCAATTCGTATTTTCAACTTATCTCCCTGTATATTCACTCAAATTTCGATAATGAGCAGCCATTGGATGGGGAATTCAATTCCGCATCCAACGAGTACCCACTTGGCATACTTTTGATGGACCTTGCTTCCCCAAAGAGAAGAAATACATGAAAAAACATGATCATGACATCATCATCACGTTTTTTTTATTGTATTTCATCTTCTTGAGGCAGCGAGGTCCATCAAAAGTATGCCGAGTGGGTACTCGTTGGATGCAAAATTGAATTCCCCATCCAATGATTGCTCGTTATCGAAATTTGAGTGAATATACAGGGAGATAAGTTGAAAATACGAATTGAAGAAGTAGTTTTTTCACTTTGACCTTTTTGCTTTTTTACCCAAAAATGGTGATTCTTCCCCCATGGTTAACATCATAAGCTTGAATCCTATTGGTTGATTTTTATAGTACATTTCTTTTGTTTTGAGGCCCATTTTTTACCTCAAAATTTCTCTAATGTTAACCCTTAAAGCTTGGGACCTACACGCCTTGCGGGTTGGACACTTGATTTGATGATGCTTGGGTTGAGGAGGATACTTCATGGAGGTTGTTGATGGAACCAAGGACCTATATTGAGGAGGAGAGTTGGACCTTTGTGACGACTCTGTCATACAATAGAGTATCATTGCACACATGTAGCACATAGTTAGAGAAGGAGTACCTTGCATGAGGAAACTTGCATATCAAACCACCGTGGAAGAGGGAGTGTTAGATTAACGTTGTCGAGTTTCGGTGGGCACTCCATGAATGAATCAATATGACCATCGCCCATTCCAAATTGAATCCCCAACATGATCTATATGAGGGGGAACCCCATACCTCTTTGCATGCATTAACTAGTCAAGTGGTCGAAGAAACACACTTCTATATCGGTGTTGTGAACAAATTCCAAATCAAATCAAATTGTGTCTTATACTTAAAAGTAATTCAAATATAAATAACTCTAAACTAAATTACACCTTTGAGAGAAAAATAACTTTTTTTTTTTGGGAAGAAATAACTTTTGATATTTAAACATTACAAGTAGATATAATTGCACGATAAATTATATCCGCTTGGTAACTTATATTCTTGTTTTATCGAGTGTAGGTACCACCAAATAGGTATTTTTTAGATTTATATTCCTCGATTGATGATGAATATATACTGGGAGAGGTTGAAAGTGGCACATGTTGTACTAGATGTGGCTTCCATGGTCCAGGGTAACCATGGAAGGTCACACGCTATGCTTCATGAGGTAAATGCCAAATATAGTAACTAAACATGACTACAATAACTAAGTGTTTTGATTTTTTCTGTTAACATTCGATTTCCATCGTTGACATTTGCTTTTTTCGTGCTTATTCTGAATATTTCCATGTGATAACATGCTTATTAAACTGTTATGCTTATCTCATTTTTTTATGTTACAATTATTGACTCAACTTTTATTGAATGATTTATTTTGTCAGGGTGGTAGCAGTGGAAAGCCACATGCTGCTTCCACGGTCCAGGGTGATCGTGGAAGGTCACAATCTATGCCTTGTGAGGTAAATGTTAAATATAGTAAATAAATATGACTACAATAACAAAATGTTTCTATTTTTTCAGTTAACATTCGATTTTCACTGTTACCATTCTCTTTTTTCGTGCTTTATGGCACTTTGAGCTCTTTTTGGGCATGACTAATCCAGAGTTTTTAGGAACACTTGTTTATGACGTCAAGGGTTTGAAGGTTGTCTCTGCTTAAGGTTGGGTCTACTTGCAACACCGAACCTGTCCTTACTTAGCAGTAGCACTGTCCTTTACGAGGGTTTCTACATCAATTTTGGTTCTCCCACCTTCGTGCGTGCGAGTCCATACTTGATTTGTATAGGAGGCACACTCCCCATTTTGGATATTAGTTTCAATATGCTAGGTTTAATGTATTAGCCATAATATTATATTAGGTATTATTATAATAATGAATAGCATTTAATATGCTCTCTCCTTGTAATCTATGAAAATGCACCTTGCCTCATAATACAAACAAGTTTTTGTGTGATAGTCGTGTGTGTCTTAGTTTCTTGTATGGCTATTGGCCCTAAGAGTTCTCTTGGGTTTTTCCATTGAGAGGTGAGGCTCTCCTAGCCTCACCCTCTATCTTTGTATTCAGCTTTGATTCTTAGTATTTAAATTTGTATTTCATTTTAGATTTGTCTTAGCATATTTTAGTCCCTGCTCCACATTTAAGATCAATTGGTATCAGAGCAGTTCGCTCTTGATCATTATCATTTCAAAAAAAAAAAAAATAGTCATGTCTAGTTTTCTTGATGCATCTAGTTTATTGTCTTGATATCAAGGTATAAGTATTTTTTTTGGTTGGTTTCTTGGGTATGAGAGCCATGTCTCTGGTAATTGTTTTTTTTTTCCTACACCACTCCTCTTGCTCATGCTTAGCTCCATCTTCTATACACTTCATGTTCAACACATCCAGCCTCCTTATTCCTTATTCCTTATTAAGACTAGAACATTCACGCTGCTATTCTTGTCCGCTGCAGTAGCAGGAAACAATGTTTTCTATTAAAATTATTAAAAATTAATGGATTACACATTTCTGCAGGAAACAATGTTTTCTACAGGAATTTGAATGACAAAGCATTGGAGCTGTTTGGCCCCACCATTCACACATGGTGGAATAGCCAAGATAGCGAAAAGAGAGATGAATTGATATACCACATGGTAAACTTGTTCGGCAATACAATATGTTGTCCTTGCATTTAGCATTTAGCATTGTTTCCTAATGATAGATAATTCTTGTTATTTTGTTTCCATGTAGCTGAGTCATCCCTATTCCTCATCAAGGTGTGATCATTAGCCTTATCACTTGTGAGTGTGTGGTTTAAAAATATAGTGAGAGAGAAAGAAATATATTTTATATTAACATCCAAAGATGACCAAATGGGGTCAATGAGAATTCCAATTGCATCATCATCAAGTACAAAGACTAGTCATCAAAGTTCCAATTGGAATGCATGAGAAAGTAGCCCAAAAAAATCACACAAATATGTTTTGCATTTTTATGTTTGTTATTGTATTTCTTTTGTATTAGCCAAATCATCTTCTATATTTATTTTATATTGTGAAATTTCCTATTTGGATAAATAAGTTCTTGGATTGTAGTGATGATTGATTTTTATTATTGTAACTTTTATGTATCTGTAAAATTTGAAGGTTTATGGTTTTGGGTTTATCAGAAGCCAACCAGTAAGTGAAGAAGGATTCCTCACTCTTGTTCAAGATGGAAATATTCAGCTGGGAGATGTAAAATAAACAGTCTCGATGGATGAGACCATAATATTGTTTGTTGAGTTAGGGGAGATGCAATATTCAGGCAAGTTTGTTCTCTACAACTTCGACTCAAACATTGTTTGGCAAAGTTTTGCATCTACAATGGACACACTACTACTAGGACAAAAATTGACACAATCTTTAAACCTATCCATCTATAATTCTTTTACAAATGTATATATACGCTGCTAATTTCTCAAAATGATGCAAAAGCTAGAACCTCTAATTGATTGAATTGAATTACAATATCCCTTAAGAATATTTCAATTATTCATACTCGTTAGGGCCCAAGAAAAGCTATGTGATTGGTTCTGTGGTTGCTTTCCTCAATCTGTTTGGAATTTTTATCATTAACTATGGTGAGCCCTTCGTAAATTGATATGTCTAGATCTTCAAAGGTAGCAGATAAAGTGATGTTATTACATGAGGAGTGTCTCCAAGGAAAATATGATATGATTTCTAAACTACAAATTGCATGCTCAACTGTGCAACCTACTTCTCAGTGCCAAAAGGTAATTTATGATGAATTGTTTGCTACATGATATCATTCCTAGTAATAGAATAGAAACAAGTTGTCAATTTTTTGTTGATTAACATGTCTCTTTCCCATCATGTGATCAAGGGACTGTTTTTATCTTACGAGCATATTTGATACTAACTCGACCAATTTTGGCCATGCATGAGGTGGTTTCATAAGAAGGATCAACTTTTCATATTCACCTATTCCAATAATGAGCAACATCAAAACAAATTACCACCAGTTGGCATTACAAAGATCCTACACAGATTATCCAGGTGAACAACTACTCTGTTTCCCTAGGGTTTGAGTTATTTTATTATTATTTATTTATTTTTCACTAAAGACGAATTCAGTGCACCTTATGTTTTTTGTAGTATGATGAATTCTCACTAGTAGCTCTTCACATGTAGTAGAGCAAGTGATGCTATTTCACGAGGAGTGTCTCCAAGGAAATTATGATATGGTTTCTAAACTATAAATTGCATGCTCAACTGTGCAACCTGCTTCTGATCAATGCCAAAAGGTGATCTATGATGAATTTTTTGTTATATGAGATCATGCATAGTAAAAGAATAGAAATAAGTTGTCAATTTTTTGTTGATTAACATGTCTCTTTCTTATCATGTGCTCAAGGGACTTTTTTTCTTCTTCTTTTGGGCATATTTGGTACTAACTTTGATCGATTTTGGCCATGCTTGAGGTGGTTGCATAAGAAGGATCAGTTTTTCATTTTCATCTCTTCCAGTAATGTGCAAATTCAAAACAACTTACCACCAGTTGGCACTACAAAGAGCCTACAAATATTTTCTAGGTGAACAACTACTCTTTTCCCCTAGGGGTTGAGTTAAGGTCACTATAATGTTCCATATCGTATATGTATGTACAATATTAAAAACTGTCTCTGACAGGAAATATTTGATCTGAAAGTTAAAATCTGAGTACAAGGAAGGTTCTCCCCATCAGGTAAGTCATCAGATATTATTTTGACATGTTTGTTCTGCTATTTTGCTACGTTGTTTGTTGGTACTACAAAGATCCTACACAGATTTTCCTGGTGAACAACTACTCTTTTTCCCTAGGGGTTGAGTTATTTATTTATTTTTGAATAAAGATGAATTCGGTGCACCTTATGTTTTTTGTAGTATGATGAATTCTCGCTAGTAGCTCTTCACATGTAGTAGAGCAAGTGATGCTATTTCACGAGGAGAATATAAAACTATTCTCAAAGCAGAGAGGAGCTCAATAAGGTATAAATACTCTTTTATCCCTATGTATTGAAGATGGTTGTAAATTTTTAAATGCATGTCTATTTCTTAAAATATTGTTAATAAATTTAACATTTCATGGTTCATTGATTTCTACAGGACTTTGTAGTAGGATTTAAATGGCTGTTTATTTGCTTATATATTATTTACTCATAAAAATTCTATCTTTGATGATTTATGCGGGCCTTGGCGATGGACATGCATCTCGTGGACAACTCTTATCAAGTTGTATGGGATAATGGATATGGCAAAAGGACAATGATAAGGTAAGGGTTTTGATGTGTTTTTTAAAGTGGGTTTTGACATGGTTCTCTCCTTCTGCTTTCCAAGTTCTCCAGTTCTTATAGTGTTTAGAAGATTCGTCTTGAAATGCATCAAATATATAATTATCTTATGTTTGAGGATCATAATCATCATTTTTAATTTTGGTTTCTATTTTTTAATTGATGCTTACTAGTGAAGGATAATAGGCATCCATTGTGTTGAAATACCACTCTTAGGTCAAGACCATAGTCATCACACACTAAGACAAAAGTCTTAGTGAAATATGACATGGTGAAAATTAGTTGTACCACTATGGAGAAAGGGTTCTCTAGGAACCAATATTTTGCTATTGCAAGGAGTAATCAACTCAATAAGGTCATATATTAACAAGAATGGCTTAACAATTTCATGGCCTAGCACAACCAAGGACTCCATACTCTGAATCATAGATCCCTCCCTCAGAGAATAAGATGAACTGGAATCCCTTGGAAACCCTAGGTTGTTTCCCATAAAAATGTTGTAGAAGGACATTCAAGTACTAAGTAGCAGGGGGAGGCCTAATGGGAAGGGAATCCTCCTCATGTCTTTTAGTCTTAGTGTAAACTCATACTCTTCCAAAGCTATGATGATCAAGTAGGAATCTGACTACAATGCCCACAATTATCACCTATTTCCCATGGTCTTTTCTCATGCAAAGGATGTAAGTACAACGGACCCAGAAGGTCACAAATACTTGGATTGTTGTAATTATCCAAATAACTGAGAGGGGGGGTGAATCAGTTATTTTAATTTTATTTGCTTCTGCTTAAACAACTTGAGTCTTTTACAATCTTTATTATTGCTCACAGATGTTAATGCAACAAATGCAAAACATAAATGATAATCATCAATCATAAACATGATAGAGACAGAGAAGGTTATTCATGAAGAAACCCATAAAGGGAAAAAGCCTCTTCTTCTTAAGATGTCAGGAAAGCAGCAGCTTCTCTACATCATTTTTCTTTGCGCACCTACTCAAATGAGGCTGCAACCTCAGTTTACAAGCAACTACTTGTAGAGAGAACCAACTCTCTGAATTCTCCTGCTACAACAGGATGGAAGCACCCACTTCCACTTGTATAGGCTTCAACTTGTACACAAGACCCTAGCACCACCCTACCACCCCTTTATAAAAATTCAACCAGTTTATTACAAATCACTTATTCAAATATGTCGATGCTTACCCTCTCTATCTATGCTCTGTTTTGTTACAGCTCATTATCTGCGTTAATTGAGATTCAGTTCTTCAACAGTCAACTTCCATTCTTATTTGGTCATCTTCGAATTTCTGAGCATTCTCTTCTTCACAAATTTGAGCCACATTTTCTTTTTCTTTTGTATTGTCTTCTTAGGTTAAGAATCGTAACTTTTAATTGAGACAGCCACCACTCATCTCCATCCTCTCTCACTTTTAAGTTCTGATCAATTTGTGTATATAGATATTGAAAATATATGCCTCGGTCTCTTTAACTTCCAGGCCTCACAATTCGATAACTGACCCAAAAAAACTTATTGTCTTTATAACTGTTGGAAGATCAACCAGCACATGCTGTAACTGTCTGTTTAAAAAATATACAAGTGTTTAGATGTGTTTTCTGCCACTTAAGATTTACCAAAATAGTGCTTTTGATATCCATTGAAAACACCTTTTATTTTATTGATGAGTAGACTATGTTAGACTACTTAAGATGCCCATTTGAGTTTATTCATCTCCATTTGAGTAGACTATGTTAGACTTCTTAAGATGCCCATTTGAGTTTAGGTTAAGAATCGTAGCTTTTAATTGAGACAACCACCACTCATCTCCATCCTCTCTCACTTTTAAGTTCTGATCAATTTGTGTATATGGATATTGAAAATATATGCCTCGGTCTCTTTAACTTCCAGGCCTCGCAATTCGATAACTGACCCAAAAAAACTTATTGTCTTTATAACTGTTGGAAGATCAACCAGCACATGCTGTAACTGTCTATTTAAAAAATATACAAGTGTTTAGATGTGTTTTCTGCCACTTAAGATTTACCAAAACAGTTCTTTTGATATCCATTAAAAACACCTTTTCTTTTATTTATGAGTAGACTATGTTAGACTTCTTAGACTATGTTAGACATGGGTTTATTCATGAAGAAACCCATAAAGGGAAAAAACCTCTTCTTCTTAAGATGTCAGGAAAGCATCAACTTCTCTACATCATTTTTCTTTGCGCACCTACTCAAATGAGGCTGCAACCTCAGTTTACAAGCAACTACTTGTAGAGAGAACCAACTCTCTGAATTCTCCTGCTACAACAGGATGGAAGCACCCACTTCCACTTGTATAGGCTTCAACTTGTACACAAGACCCTAGCACCACCCTACCACCCCTTTATAAAAATTCAACCAGTTAATTACAAATCACTTATTCAAATATGTCTATGCTTACCCTCTCTATCTATGCTCTGTTTTGTTACAGCTCATTATCTACGTTAATTGAGATTCAGTTCTTCAGCAGTCAACTTCCATTCTTATCTGGTCATCTTCGAATTTCTGAGCATTCTCTTCTTCACAAATTCGAGCCACATTTTCTTTTTCTTCTGTATTGTCTTCTTAGGTTAAGAATCGTAGCTTTTACTTAAGACAGCCACCACTCATCTCCATCCTCTCTCACTTTTAAGTTCTGATCAATTTGTGTATATAGATATTGAAAATATATGCCTCGGTCTCTTTAACTTCCAGGCCTCGCAATTCGATAACTGACCCCAAAAAACTTATTGTCTTTATAACTGTTGGAAGATCAATCAGCACATGCTGTAACTGTCTGTTTAAAAAATATACAAGTGTTTAGATGTGTTTTCTGCCACTTAAGATTTACCAAAACAGTTCTTTTGATATCCATTAAAAATGCCTTTTATTTTATTGATGAGTAGACTATGTTAGACTTCTTAAGATGCCCGCAATATGTTTTATAAATCTTAATGATGCCCTCATATTCCCGTAGTGGCTCATACTTAGACCTCATATGCCCATAGGGACTCCTCCTTTATCCCACAAGAATGCCTGCAACCTTCATATGCCTGAAGGGGCTCACCATATGCCTGCATGGGCTCACCATGTGCCCACAAGAATGCCCGCAGCATTCATATGCTCACAGGGGCTCACCCTATGCCTGTAGGATGACCTCAGGGGCTCACCATGTGCCCACAAGGATGCCCGCAGCCTTGTCTGCTTGCCAACCATCAATGACAACTAAATCATAATGACAACATGGATTTCCTTTCTTCTTACTCAAAATATGGCCATGAGAATATTTTGAATACATTATCCCAACAAGCATAGAAATTGACACTCATCTCTAGAGATTTCTACAATGACAAATTTCCTGTGTTTGCATAGCATCTAACAAGGTTGTTTGGCTATGAAATGATGATAGAAACTAGAAGAAAAAACTATAAAGCAAGAACAAAAATAATAAAAATGAAGAATCCAAATAGAGAATGTTGGCTACTAAGTTAGATAATGGAATTTATCACTCAAATAACCCTAGTACATTCACTTTCATAAGATATTAAGCATATAATTCCCAACTATTTATCATATAAACATAAATCATGACGGGTAGTAATCATGTCTATTCATGAACAATATATAATTAACATTTAACTTATCTCATTAATAATACTAAAACACAAGAAGTAGAAAACAATATTGAAATAAAACCCCAACTCACAAAAACAACATGATTTACCATTGAAACTGTAACATCTCCATGACTTGCAAGTTAGTATTTTAGTGAAAAATAAAATTTCTTCCCTTAAAGATCTTCACGATAAATCAATATAAGGAAACAGCCAGCATGTAATTAATTTTTGTTCAATGTAAATCAATCACAACCAAACATGGTATTTTCCAAGAGTTGAAACTAATATGGGAAGGAAGGTAATTACTCTATAATCTATGCATAAAAAGGCAAAGAATTTTATCTACACTTTTTGTATAGGACTAGTTACCTAAAAATTGTCAAAGCGAACACATTTCTAACATAGTATAAATCACGACCTTTACACAAGATTCATTAAGGTTTCGCTAAGCATATTTATCCCCCTTACTATATACATTCATATCTTTAGAATCATTGTTATCTTCGTCATTCATAATCAATTATGGTGGAAATTTCATACATCTGAAATTATACTTTTCCAATCTTGGTTAGAGGCATGATAACTTATTAGCTATCGATCTATCACAACATAACACTTTCATTCAACATATACATATAAATGCTTATAAATATCAATAGAAAGTTATATACTCTATCCCTATCTTATGACATGCAACATTTGAACATAAATGTCTTGACATCATGGAATTCCCATAACAAATACATATCAACCACAATAACACACATACACATAAGAAACACACATACACATAAGGAGAGAACAATTTCAGGTGGTTCACCCCTATTGGGCTACGTCCACAAAAGAAGGTCATTTCTTTTATTACTCAACGAGAAGGGGGTTTTACATCTGCAACCAATTGTTGCATTCTTCTTGAACAATTTTCACTTCAATTTTCTTCCTGCAGCATATCTCATGAACAAGGGTGCAATCTTATTTCCCTTCAATAATTTCGTATGTAAAGGACAATAAAATTTAACTAAATAAAAATCCAGTGATCATCATTATCACATATAAGCTACATTACCTGCGAGTTGCACTACGCACACCATACACAGAGATTCACGCATATAATGAGATCTCAGGGCAATTACTTCCCTCTGTTCATCATGCCTTCAATGGCAGCCGGATGTAAACAATACTAGGTATATCATTCAGGGATCAGGTTTTACAAACTGTCCTTTCCCTCTATTTATCAATGCATTCTAGTGGCATCTATATATAAAACAAGAACCGCAGTATATATATAAACTATATATATATTGAAAAACGTTATTGGGGGATCAGATTCTACAAACCGTTCCATCCCCTTTTTATCAACGTTTTTCATGGCAGCCGGATATAAAACAATAAATATGTATATATATAAACTATGTATCATCAAATGTTAATCAACGGGGGGGGGGGGGGGGTTTCCCAGGTGGGGCTACCAACGAGGAAAAGAAACATAGTCTCAATCACATAAAATATGAAATAATAAAACCTACAGGTGCTGTGAAGCATATCTCTACCATAGAGTATATGCCATACATAAAATAAAAATAAACAGAGATTGCGCAACATACAAAGGGACTGTGCAGCATCCTCTCTATCGAGTACGCAGTGAATAATTCTACAGGTGCTGTGAAGCATATCTCTACCATAGAGTATATGCAATATATAAAAATAAACAGAGACTGCGCAACATACGAAGGAACTGTGCAGCATCCTCTCTATCGAGTACGCAGTGAATAAACTCTACAGATGCCGTGAAGCATATCTCTACCATAGAGTATATGCAATATATAAAAATAAACAGAGACTGTGCAACATACGAAGGAACTGTGCAGCATCCTCTCTATTGAGTACGCAGTGAATAAACTCTACAGGGATCAAGCTTTCTGCGCTATGGGTTTCGACAGAGATCACAAAAATATAATGCAAAAAGGAATACCATGAATTCCTGAGCGGGAAGATCTACCACTCCGGCGATATGGGTATCTACGGAGATCAGAAAAATATAATGCAGAAAGGAATACCAAGAATTCCTGAGCGGGAAGATCTACCACTCCGGTGATATGGGTATCTACGGAGATCAGAAAAATATAATGCAGAAAGGAATACCAAGAATTCCTGAGCGTGAAGATCTACCACTCCGACGCTATGGGTTCTAGCCGAAACACAATAAATAAAGAATTGTGCGGGGATTTCTTATCCGATCCTATTTCAAAATACATATCCTACTGAAAATTGACAAGTTTAGATATCCGGCTCCCTTTTAAAATCCCTTTTAAAATCCCTTTTAAATCAGTGGTCAGAAAAATATAGTAGGCTCAGATCTCAAGCAATAACGGTAATAATATAGTTCTCAGATCAACGATTGCCTCTATAGATCTAGTGACCTACACGCTATCAATAGGAAGAAGGTTACACATACTTACAGGAGTCAGTCTGCTAAATAGGATTCGACTTACTAAACATGGATCAACAACGCATACACAGATCCAGTATCATATGCTGAAATCACTCACCCAATGCGAGAGTCTGCATACCATCAACATATATTTTCATTTCCTCCCGGTAACTTCCTTCCCGACGAGATCCCTTTTCGCTTTTGTACTGCCCCCGCAGAGATGGCGTTCACTCCTGGATAAAGGCCGAGCTAGATCTCAGTCGCAGATCATCACAATACAATCATTTTCCTTCCTTCCGCTCCTACCCCGCCTTCCTTAACTAACCTTCCTCTTTATAAACACCTGGGGAGTTTTCTTTGGAAGATCCGCCCCAGTTAGGTAAACATGGGATCCTCTATCCACGTGCCAGATGGTACTTCACAAGGTGCCATCTTTCAGGGATGAAACAAGCGATTAAACTCCACGTGGAATCCCACTCCCATAAGGGAATAATCCGAGTAAGTGAAATATAGCTGGGAAAAAATAAAATAAAATAAAACTCTCATATCTCAGAATATGCATAAGATAAGGGTAAGCGGAAATGCCTATTAGAGAGGCATTTAAATCGTCCTTAATTGACAATGCAATACCACTGTTAATAGGTGGTGGTCTTTATAAAAAGGAACACATGACCAAGGTGTGCATCATGAGTTGAGCACACCACTTTGTGAGGTGGCCTAAACAACAACCGTACTAATTCCATGCCAAAACAAAAGAAGGATGGCATTTGCGTGTATTAATGATAATTGAAGACTGGTTAGATTGTATGTATATATATATATTCATCTATACCTTACCAAGGCATAGGACCATGGTATATTCTATACCAAATGACCTTTTCTTTATTCTAGTTTCTTATTATGAGTTCTAAGACTAGATGAATAGCTTTATGGCACTCGATGCCATAAGGATAATAAAATCACTTAACCTAAATAGTAAATAACTTCCACCAATAGTGTAATTAAAGAAGTTCACTATCTTGCTAGCGGCAAAAGAAATAGTAGCTATGTCTCTTCAAGACTTACCCATATCATATGGTTGTACGCATGAGGTTTAGACGATCAAGTGAAACAAGTTTCCCCTTTTTAGGTTCCTAAGGTATCAGGATGACAACGGTCATCGATACTCGATCTTTGTGGCTTCCTAGCCATCAACATCTTTCCCCTACCCTAATGGATTCAAGCTTCATCTTTAAGTTGCGTCACCATCTAAATTTATAATTTTCAACCTAGGAATTAAATAGTCCTAACACAAGGTTCTCTGGTGGGGCCTTGGCCTTGAGCTCCTCACCAGATAACCGATACAATATTTATTTACATTTATAAACAAATTACTAGGGCAAAATGAGGGATGTTACAGAAACACAATATGACTCAATATAATTTAGTATGACATCTGAAAGCTAATCTAGAATAAACATCCCATCATTAACATTTGGTATAGTTATCAATTATGCTATCAAATAAAGCACACCACAGAAAAAGAAGTACAAGGTTTATAGCAGGAAAACCTCTTATGTGAGGGAAAAAGCCACTTCAAAAATATAGTACTTGGTTGCAAATATAGTATTGCAATCCTCCCATTGTGCTTAGCCAAGAGAAAATTCAAGATAGTAATATGGATACAACCATATATCTAAGTCCATCTACTATTTCTATATAAGAAGATCACTTAACCAAGTTAATAAATGACTATGAAAGCGACCCAGCTTTTGTTTATATTAATAAAAAGTTCAAAGGTGCTCTATGAAATGCACACCCTTGTCACTAGTGATAAACTTGGACAATATATTTTGGAGACATTTCAACTACTTCATCCATTTCTTTAAGGTTGGTTTCCACTTCAAAACCTTGAGTATGCATGGGGTCCTAGGTTGCTTATAACTTGTGGCCAGATGCAATTTCTGTTGGATTTTGACAGAAGAGTATCCATTATTGCAACTTGTAGCTAAACGAAGGTGGTTATGTTCAGTTGTTCATTCCCCAAGGGCATTTCACTCATGCCATCAGGTTGCTTGTGGTGCCTGACCTATTAGGGTCTGTTGTAATGCTTCTTCGTGAGCTCAAAAGAAGTGCAATTTCAAAAGCAACATTTGCTCCAAGTTATTGATAAGTAGATTTGAGTTTTCGTCTTGTACAGTCAATCTCTTTGTTAACTATTTGTCTCAGCAACTCTTTTAACGTCAATTATGTTTTCCCATCCAAGATTTGGAGTGTCTTCACCTGCATTTTTAAGAGTACTCAATTCATTTTCCTTTTAATTTCTTGTTTCTATGGTCCACGTTGACCATTATTCATTACAAGCTATAAGGAGTAGTATGCCTTGTTACTTGTTTATGTTCCTAACAGATGAAGGTGTTGATGCTTAACTATAACCTGCTGTATGCCTTCTTATCAGCATGTGGATGAGCACTAATTTTGAGATCAGTTTGCTGCTGTTGTAACACCTTTTGTATGTGTATTTATTATCAGCATGTGAGTGTTGCCATCAGTGCTAAGTTTAGTACGAGATTAACAAACTTTTATGACTGTTTTTAGTACTTTTCTTGTGGCTTATTTCAGTATATGATAAATGTGTTTGGAGGGTTCAAATCTATTTTAACATTGGTGCTATTTCTGAAGGTTTTTTGAATATTCTTCAAGCCACAATTAATAAGCATTGCTACAGGGGTTCCAGATTGCTGGTAATAAGCATTGACGATAATTTTTTATTTTAAACTTCTAGGTATCGTTGATATAGAGACGCACATTCGTCGCAAGTATGGAAAAACCGTCGGAAGTTCTACCTTCGTTTGGTCTGTTCGACGAACATTCGTCAATTCTTGCGACGGAACATCGTTGCAAGTGCAGCAAAACCGTCGTAGGGCCTGCCTTCTTTTGGTTTGTTCGCCAAACGTGCGTCGATACTTGCGACGAAACATCATCGCAAGTATAGAAAAACTCTCTTTGTTCGACGAAAATCCGTCGCTAGAGAGACGGTTTTGCGTGGAAGCAAATTATCAAAACCGTCGGACGTACTACCTTTGTTTCTTTTGTTCGACGAACGTTCGTCGATACCTGCGATGGAACAATGTCGCAAGTATAGCAAAACCATCGCAGGGTCTGCTTCTTTTGGTCTGAATTCGTCGAACGTGCGTCGATACTTGCGACAAAGAATCGTCGCAAGTATAGCAAACCCCTCTCTCTGTTCGACGAAACACCGTCGATATAGGGACGATGTTTCGTCGATATAGGGATGATTTGTAGAAAATGAATAAAAAAAATTGATTTCAAGACCACCTTATAGAAGACATGTGGCCAACAGTTTCCGTCTCTATTGCGACGGCTTTCCAAGTTCGTCGTTATCTCCACAAAACAGGTTCCACGAAAAAAGGAGACCCTGATCGTCGAAATTGAGATGAAAAAACATGGAAATAATAAAGAAAAATCGTGGCAAATTTCATCACATGTACTAGTGATTGTTAATTAGATGATACTATATGAAATCTTTGTAATAACTTGATTTATTGAATTTTTGTAAAGATTTAGTTGAAATAATTAGTATTGAAAATAAATACTTTTGTATAGTGGTGGCAGGTGCGGGAGGGGTCATCTTCGACCCCAGAGGAAACAAGGTTTCTCAATTTGCTTGGTGTTTAGGTAGAAGAACCAACAATCAAGCTGAGTGGGCTACTCTTCTCCAGGGGCTAGACATCATGAATTCGCTTCACATTGAGCACTTCAGCGTCTTGGGGGATTCCAAGATCGTTATTCAGAAAATGATCAATATCTAGAGAGGTCATCATAAGGCTCTCAATAGAATCCATAAGCGAATTGTTTCCATCATGGATATTTCTAGGATCCACTTCTTTAATATCCTTAGGCATAATAACTCAGAAGCTGAACTTATGGAAAACCATGGAACTAGGCTTCAAGAAGGGAATAGGGTGGTTAACCAAGGTTCTAGCCATTTGTGTTGGTCACCATTTTTTTAAACCACTTTGTATTGTTGGGGGCGCTCATGCAGAACCCCTCCCCTTCCTCATGGACATGTGGCTCTTTCCTTTGTCCTTGTCTTAATGACAGGCCCCGTTCATTCATCGAAATTAAAAGGAGTAGGTGTAGTGGTAGTTTGTATGCACGCAAAGTTATGACGAAGCTTCGAGGTCTCAGCTCGCATGTATATGCCCCTGGGGATGGCATCATTTTGCAGAAGGTTATTTCAGGCCTTGAAGATCTCACTTGCATCGCTTTTCCTTTTGCGGGTGAACTCTGCTATGTTTGTAACATCCCTCCAATTTGACGCTAACTATTATTATTACTTTTATGTATTTGTAATTATGTAAATGGCCTGGTGAGGAGCTCAAGGCCAAGGCCCCACTAGTAAACATTGGATGGAATGGTACCTTATTTGTTAAAGTTGGAAATATAAGGTGATAGACCTAGGTCACTGAAAGTTGTGATGCAACTACAAGACATGCAAAAGAATTGCACTAAGGGAGAGAGGTCGATAGCGACCTAAGACACCTTGGCACCCTTAGGTAATTTGGGTAAAATAAACTAGTGACGATCACTCAATTATAGACCCGAAATACTAAAAATGCCACCTAAATAAAGTCAGATTTATACTAAGGGACTAGGTGGGAATTATATAATTTTCAAACATCAATAATTATGTAAAATTATTTAGTGGATATATATATATATATATAATGGCGATAAATATTAATGAATAATTATCTACATTTTTATATATAATTATAAATACGTTTTAAAATATAATTATAAATATCTTTAGTTGGATTAA
This sequence comes from Larix kaempferi, assembly GCA_027924585.1. Lineage (NCBI taxonomy): Eukaryota > Viridiplantae > Streptophyta > Pinopsida > Pinales > Pinaceae > Larix > Larix kaempferi. The sequence continues at coordinate 1,204,252 of BSBM01000594.1, read as the reverse complement.
AAGGTGATATTTTGTTATTATATACATATATGCAGAAATATATATATATCAATTAAAGTGGAAAAATCTATTAGTATAAATATAATTTTATATATATTATGTTATCCAAAAGGTTTAAAAGATTCACATAATACTTTACCCAAAGCTGATACAAATACAATTATTATATAGTGTCATGCTTTCTAGAAAGAGAAAATGATCGTAATTTAAGGATTCTTGAAATATTATTATACACATAAAGGTTGTATTAAAAGAGGTTTAGATATAGAGTTTTCTAAGAAAAACCTTATTATCGACATATGTCCAAATAATGACAAATTTAGTATTTAAGAAAATATAATTTTTAGAGTCGTCATTAGGTTAGGTTCCTTAAAAGGCATTTAAGGAAATTTATATATAAAATATTTGCACCAAGAGGCACTCTACAGCCTAGTATGAGGGAGATCTTGTAACGTGTATGTGTCGCGTTACACCTAATAAAACATAAAAAAGTAAAAAATGATAATATGAGGGAGATCTTGTAATGTGTATGTGTCCTGTTACATGTAGCGTTAAACCTAATAAAACATAAAAAGTAAAAAATGATAATATGAGGGAGATTTTGTAACGTGTATGTGTCCCATTACATGTAGCGTTACACCTAATAAAACATAAAAAGTAAAAAATGATAATATGAGGGAGATCTTGTAACGTGTATGTGTCCCGTTACACCTAATCAAAACGTAAAAAGTAAAAACTAAAAAACTAATTAATATTTTGTCGGCCATTAAAAAAGGATGTGTATTTTCGATTGAAAAAAGACGATTGAAATCAAAGCCTATATAAACAAAAGACAACATAAAAACAATTATAAAACAAGCGGCAAAGAGAAGTGGATCGACGATCAAAGTAGCAAACAAAAGGTAATCTAATTAGAATATTTAATACACTGACAACTAATAAAAGCTGCCATATTCGCCTACACCTCCTCCACCGTCCATCCTCCATTCGCAGACCTCCCCATCTTCTCGCTGTCCTCCTCCCCTCCTCCCTCCCTACACAGCGCCACGCTGCCTCCCTCATACTGGGCTGTAGAGCCATCCATCCCCTCGCCTCCTTCCTCGCTTGCGTCCACCCTCCTGCCTATACCATTCTCCTCCCCTCCCACGCGTCCACCCTCCTGCCTACACCATTCTCCTCCCCTCCCGCCATCTCCCTCCCCATCCATCCCCTCGCCTCCTTCTTCGCTTGCCTCCACCACCATCTCCTCCCCTCCTGCGCGTCCTCCCTCCCGCATGCACCATCTCCTCCCCTCCCGCGCGTCCACCCTCCCGCCTGCACCATCCCCTTCACCTCCCGCACGTCCACCACCATCTCCTCCCCTCCCGCGCGTCCTCCGTCCCGCATGCACCATCTCCCCCCCTCCCCCGCGTCCACCCTCCCTCCTGCACCATCCCCTTCACCTCCAGCGCGTCCACCCTCCTGCCTGCACCATCTCCTCGCCTCCTTCCTCCCTGGCGTCCATCCTCCTCTGCTCCCCCCCACCGCTGTCGCCGCCTGCACCAATATAGTTTTAATATCATTTTACACTATATAAATTTAATTTTACACTGTATAAATTTAATATAGTTTTGTGTTTAATTTTTAAATTTGAAATTATATAATATATAAATTTAATTTAGTTATATTTAATATCTACAAATATTTAATATACATTAAATTAATTTAGTTTTAGTTTTAGTTTTAGATGAAAAATTAAATATACATTAAATTTAAAATTATAATACATATATTTAATTTAGTTAGATTTAAATATATATAATTAGTTTTAGATTTAGATTTAAAAATAAATATATATTAAATTTAAAATTAAAATATATATGTTAAATTTAGTTAGATTTAATATATATATTTAGTTTTACACTAAAATGAATGCATCTTGGGTGTATCCCATTGGTAGCACATTGTGGTGGTCATAGGTAGGTCACGGTGTCAAATCCTATTGATCCACCCTTCCCCCATTTTCAAGTTTATATATAATTTTTATACTATTTATAATAAGAAGTACCTGTGGTATAGTGGTAAGGGTGTGGGGATAATGGATGTGAGGTCCAAGGTTCGATCCTCCCAAACCACTTATTTATTCGGAAAATATATTCAATTTTTAAACTATATTGAGTTTTACACTTGCATAGATTTCAATGTCAAGGGTGTGGGGATAATGGGTGTGACGTCCAAGGTTCGATCCTCCCAAAGCACCTATTTTTTTGGAAAATATTTTGAATTTTTAAATTATATTGAAATTTACACTTGCATAGATTTCGGTGTATTATTTTTATAAATTGCATAGTTTTCAGTGTCAAGCATTGATTTCATTGTGGATAACAAATATGCATTAATTTCAGGGTATATGTTAATCGTTGACATTTTTTATATAGATTCAACACTAGAAATGGAAGATCTGCATGGGGAAGATGCTATGAGACAAACAAAAGAAGAACAAAAATCTAACGAAATAACAGCAAAAGAACGTCAAGAAGACTTGAAACGAAAAGTAGAAGACGTGAGACGAAAAGTGTGTGAAATGATAGTAGAAGAACGAGAAGAACAAAGAAAACAAAATGCAGATCGACAGAAAGAATATCGAAAAAGAAAGTTAAACAAATTGACAGCAGAAGAACAAGAGGAACAAAAAAACAAGACACTGAACGACGAAGGGCGAATCGTGAGAAAAAGTTGAAGCATCTGGAAGAACAAGGAAATAAATTTGTAGAACAACAAATAAATCAAAATGTAGAACATGATATGGCGATTGAGATGGACGCTAATATCGCAGTACCATGTAAAGAAATGACAACAAAAGAACGTCAAGAAGACTTGAAACGAAAAGCAGAAGAGGTGAGACGAAAGGTGTACGAAATGACAGCAGAAGAATGAGAAGAACGAAGAAAACGAAACGCGGATCGACAGAAAGAATATCGAAAAAGAAAGTTAAACAAAATGATAGCAGAAGAACAAGAGGAACAAAAAAACAAGACACTAAACGATGAAGGGCGAATCGTGAGAAAAAGTTGAAGCATCTAGAAGAACAAGGAAATCAATTTGCAGAACAACAAATAAATCAAAATTTAGAACATGATATGGCGATTGAGATGGATGCTAATATCGCGGTACCATCTAAAGAAATTACCCCAAAAGAACGAGACAGAGAGTTTAAACGATATCTCAATAAAATGACAGCAGAAAAACTAGAAGAACGAAAAAAACAAAACGCACTTCGACAAAAAGAACTTCGAAAAAAAAAGTTGGACAAAGCTACTATTAGTATTGGAAAGCAAGAGAGGCAGGGTATGACATTTACAGCAATATCTGGAGTTAAAGAATTGGCAGGTCTACGATTTCAACCTCCATTCTCATATGATCCATATGAGAAGATGTCAAAACTACTAGGTGTGAAGATAAGAAAAGATGAAGAAGATAGATTGAGAATGATCACAATGTGAACCATATATTCATTTATTTAATTCTTGCAAATATTGTCTCTATTTTTCACTTTAACAATTTACTCAATCCTTAATACTTATTACTTACATTATGATGGTACTCGTATATGTGTTTTCAACTTAACCTGTTCCTTACCATGCTGATCAAACTCCTGTTTTGTGTCGCCGCCCACGACTGAAACCCGCCTAGATCCAAATCCTAAGGATCTATCAAGCACCGAGAGGGATCAAATCTCCCGAGGTACAAACCTCTTCTCAGTTCAAGGAGTTTTTCGAGGAGAGGTTTGCACCTCGGGAGATTTGATCCCTCTCGGTACTTGATAGAGCCTTAGGATTTGGATCTAGGCTGGTTTTATCACAAATGAAGATGGAGAAATCGCACAGACATAGTGGAGTATAATTTAGATACTCTTCTAAGCCACCACTTGGCCAAAACCTGCAACTGCTTTAATGAATTCAATCTCCAAGTGGGATTTCTTTTATCTCCACGTGGGAGGGGAGATTCTCACTTACAATGAGCGGACTCTCCAAAGAACAGTAATAAATTTTTAGTCATAATTAAACTGGGTAGTATCAGTTGAAGGGAAGATAGCCGTCTTAGGTTTTGATGGTTGAAGAGATCGTAGGAGGATTTAGAGGGAGTTGTCTCCTTAGTGGAGCACTCCAACGCTTTCACTACCGCCATTTTATCTTTTTAGTAGAACACGTGGTTTCTTCCCTCGCCATTTGTCGAAAGAACCTGAACTCTCCATGTTGCCATCCACCTTCCAGAGAGCGGGATCCCACCTACTAATAGAGGAGGGGGGGCGAGTAGAAGGGGGACCTACTAATAGAGGAGGGGAGGCGAGTAGAAGGGGGACGGTAGTTGGAGGAAGGAGCAATCTTGATTTAAAATATTTGCATGCGATCTTAGGAAGGAGGCAAAGATACATATGAGGAGAAGGACTCGTGGTAAGCTCAGCGTAAGAGTAGATGCAGCTCGGTGTTAGGGTAGTTGTAGCTCGACAATTCGATGGGAGAAAGAATTTTTGCAGCTAAGAGATCTATCTCTGTACATGAGGATACTTGCACCGAGGCGATTTCGTGCGTCCCAAAACGCTTGACTGGAAGCTCAGTTCAACCACAAATAGATCTCAGTACTCTGCATGGGTTATGAGGTACCGGCATTAGATCGATAACATGTGGAATTAAGGCTTGATCTCTGCGAGTCAGATACACCTCTGTGATAAGAGGGAGGAGGCGAAATGATATTACGATAGGCGAGGGGAATGCATCCTCGGTCTCCTCTGCGACAGAGTTTAGGATCGAACTGGAGTCAAGAAGGGGGCAATCCCTATAATGATGATAGTCAAAATTGATTTCAGACTCGATGAAGAGAGTCTTCTAGGTACCGCGGCCATATATTCTGGTAAGTGACGTAACTCTGCGTAGGTCTGCACTTTGTATTTTTGACTGTGTTAAGGCTAAAACTCCCACGTACCGCGGCCATATATTCTGGTAAGTGACGTAACTCTGCGTAGGTAGAGGGTGATCTACTAACAAGAGAGATTTTATTCCTGACCTAGCAATACGCAAATCTGTGTACCTTTTTCTTTCTCTTTTATGTTTTCTGCCATTCGAGAACCTGGACGAAGGGATACCTACGGAGGAGTCTCCATGCACTTTACCGTCTCCAAGCACTTTACCGTAAATTTATTACAGAGAGGTGAAAATGCCTACGGAGGAGTCTCCAAGCACTTTACCGTAAATTTGCCTCTTAGTCCAGACATAAGTGTAATTAATGCATATTATATACTAGGATAAAGTTTGAAGATAATGTCGTTTCCTAAATTGATGCTTTCTACAACTAGCGAATGTATCAAGAATTATTTTTATATATGTATATTAAATCATGTATAGAGGTCTCTCGACCCTATATTAATAAATGTGTTAATATAACGGAAAGTAGAGCCGTTTAGTACTAAGGGTCCTTTTTACCTTAGGGCAGAATCTTAGGTTAAAGTTAATAGGTATACCTATGATTATATAGGCATTTAACTTGAATTAGATAAGGTTTTATCGTAAGAATCCTTTAAAAGTGTTGAGTGTTGAGAAGTTAAGTTAGTAGTTATTTTAAAGAATACATTTTATTAATTGATTAAAAGTATGGGTTAAAATAAGAGTGGTGTAACCCTTAGCCCTTTTAGTTAAAGGTATAAATACATATAATATTTATATGAAACAATAGTCATTATAATTATTTTTAGATTTTAACAAGGGAACCTTGGTGGGTACCTTAGTGAGATATTATTGGAAAAGGGGCTTAGCCTTAATATTAATTTTACCTCAAGGACCTATTTTAGTATGCCACTCAGACTTAGTCTTAAAGTAAGATATGCAATTTTATTATAATAACATGAGTAGTCTCTTAAATCATTTTGGTACAAGCATAGGATCTATGGGTTATTTAGATAAACTAGTACTCGTATGAGAGTGATGAAGTTTTCTTTATATATATATAGTGTTTACTATGTGTTTTTGGCTAATGTAAAACTTGATACTTTTATATAGAGTCATATTGGAACTATGTTCAGAGACTGATATTTATGTCACATATGTGATGTAGCAAGGAAGGAGAGAAATAACTATGTGCATTAGTTAGAAGTTTGGGAAGCAATTATGGCAACAACTTGTGTTGCAGTGTGTAAACTCCCCTTTGATTTATTAATAAAATAACTCACCCTTTTGTGGACGTATCCCAAGATGTGGGTGAACCATGTCAAAATGTTCTCCCTGGGTATGTATTTTCTTGTGTGCATATCTCTCTTGATAATTCTGGATTTACCGGTTGTGTTTCTTTTGTGATCCATATCTATTATGTCTCAAAATGTTTAAATTGAACACCTTATCTTGTAAGTTGGAAAATATATTTAGTGGTTGCTTAATATTAACTTACCTATGCATTTATGTGTTTATTTTAGAGGTAGATGCAAGTGTCCTTAAATTCGTTGATATAACGTTGGTGTCTCTTAGTGTTTTTTAGTTTCCTGTATATATGTCTCTTCGTGTACGTATTCATCTCTCATTTACATATATGATTATAATAGCGCAGTTAAGTATATTGAATGTGTGTTGTGTCAATTGAAGCTTTGATGAAATATGTTTTCTTGGTTGATTATGTTATCCATGGGATATAAGTGTACTAAAGGTTTCAGTACATACGATTATGTTCACAACTATTAAGTTAAAGTTCCATGAATAGGTTTAAGGTAAAGGTGGTAAGACATGTTGATGCATCATTGATAAATTGTATGCTTAGATTAAAGGCCTTTTTAATAGTAGTCATGCATGAATGTACTAGAGTGGATAATAATTGACATTGAGAATCATTTGACAAATGTTGTCGGAAAACTTTGTATTAAATTTAATAGCTTGATAACTGTATAAATGCTTATGTATGTTCCATATATTTGATGGATAATTAACCAACGTTATGTTGAAAGAGAAATTAGTATGATTTATATTTTATTGTTATCGTCCATGATGAAAAGTTTAATTTTTTTTCTTCAGTTTCTACTAGTTTAGAAATTTGGGTTCGTGACAATGTTCCTATGATTTTTCCTATGCGTTTCAGGCTGAATTTGGAGAGAATGGATTCAGAGCTTAAAGAGATGAGAGGGGCACACCAGGATATCAAAAAACATGTTCGTAATGCATTCGAAGCCACCAGGGCTGCTCTGGATGAGAGTAAGCTCATTGGACAGGACATTATCAGGTTGGATATGCACATGGAGGATGTTGAGTCTAATGCTCGGGTTTAGGTGGGAGAGCTTGAGGAGCTATGGAAGGAGTTCAATGTCATTAAAGAGTCTCAGGTTTCAAACTTTCAAGGACTCAAGCAATTCCTCTTTTCCTTGAAGTGTGAGTTTTTCGACACTCTGCAGCATAGCAGTGACAGGATTGAAGCTCATCTGGCTCAGCTGGAAGTCTCCATGCAGGAAATGAAGGATGAATTGGGGAATCTCACTGAACCAGTGAACTCTGGGCACCAACGTGAAGAAATCTCTCTTATGGAGGATGACTCGCAGACCCATGAAGGAATTCTTCCAGATTAATTCCAAGAATGTTTATTTGCTCCTCTTTTTTGTTGTCAAATGTTTTTTTCCCCCTCTTATGTAAACAGTTCGTTTGGATATATCCGACAAATAATTGTAGTTATGAACAGAAAGGAAACACCAATCTCAGGACTGAAATGCTAAATCTGCTTCTCTCATAACAGTATACCAGTATTTTTCTTGCTAGGCCTCTCGGTGTTAGGATATTCCTATACTCCATCCTAGTCCTAGCAGCATTTTCATTATTTGCATTTTTCAGTCATGCATGCACTTTTAGGGTTTGCATGCATTATTTAGGGTTTGCATGCATCCCAGTCATTAGTCCAGCACCTAGCCCTTAGTTAGCCAGCCCCCGGGAGCTTCTCTCATATCAATTTTAGCCCTCCTAGTGCTTAGTGCGCCCCTTCATGAAATTGCATGCATCTCATGCGCCCTCTCTCACCTACCACTCAGTTGCACTTCAGTTAATTGAGTTATCATCAGTTCTTTCCTCGATTTAAGGCTAGACTGACTCTCAATTGATTGTATCACTCTGATGGATCTCCAGTGAGACTAGACTACCCATCCTGACTCCATTTAGCTCCCCATGCACCCTCCATTGAGCCTCCTTCATTGAGTTAGTTCCAGTTACACTTAGTTACACCTACCACACTCAGTTAGACTCAGTTTGACTGATGGTTGACAGTTACTTGAGCATTGATGACTCCACTGATGATGAGATAGACTACTAGTTGTGCTCCAATGACACTCCAGTGATCCTTTGATCACTCCATGAAGGCTAATTCGAATTGCCACCTTAGGCATTCGAATCCTCATGCATTGTACTATTTATTTGTCCATATTGTGATTAATTAATTAGTGTCTGTGAAGTATTTTTGCTTCTATCCGAGTTGTACTGTATTATTATTTTGTTGCTCATTATACTGCATTGACCACTCTTCTTCTATTTTCTTTCTTAATCAATTACTTTCTTGTGAGGTATACATCATCTCTTAGATCTGCTGTGAGTATTTTCACATGGTATCAGAGCATGTTGAGAGTATTGTTTATCTCCATTCCTGAGAGTTTTTTGCAGGTTATTACCAAGATTTCGAGTGCAGCAGTTTCTGCATTTATGCAGCAGTAGCAGTTGCATATATTCTCTATTGTTTTTGCAGGTCTTCTACAGCTTCAATGTATTCATCAGGAATTACTCCTCTTTCTCCATTCAACTATGATGAATGGAAACCACCAACGACAGTACATTTGAAGAGACATGGTCTCTTTGATTATTGGTTTCAAAGAGAGTTTGAATCCTCTGAAGATTTAGAGTATGACTGGTTAAGTGAAGGAGAAATAGTTTGTGCAGCCATGATGTATGCTATGTCTCGATGCATGTTATATCACCTCCCTGATTTTTCATCTCCAAAAGATCTATGGGCCTACCTGGATGAAAGATTTGGCAGACATAATGAAGGGATTGGTCCAAACCCTTTCGAGAGCAAGCAAAGTGATGCATTTTCCCTCCTTGATGATCTCATTGATCATGAACCAGTATCAAACATATCTCATATTGAAGTTGTCCACAAAGAAGAAGAACTTGCAGATTCTACACTCATGCTCCAACTTTCTTCTCTTTCTGTGCCAACTCACACTCTAGATATTGCAGAAGGTCCTAAATCCTCTCTTGCACCAGAGTCTGTTGGTTGGCATCATGATCACATGATTATTTCAGAGGTAAAATCAGCTATCGGAGGTAATGCATTCGCTCTCCTCAAGCAATCACGTCTTATTTACTACTATATGATAATTATTCCATGCTTTCAAAAGGTTATTGAAGAATATGGCCATTGCCATTTGCTTGGGATAATTTCTCATGCACATCATGGTTTTGATCTCACCCCTACTGGTTCAAAGGAGATCTCAAGAAACCATGGCCATTCACTTGGGATAATTTCTCATGCATTTATTGGTTTTGATCTCACCTCTTATGGTTCAAAGGAGATCTCAAGAAAAATGATTCAAGTCTTGGATCTAATTTGGATTCTAAGCAATTACTACTTGGGATAATTTCTCATGCATATGATGGTTTGATCTCACCCCTGTTGGTTCAAAGGAGATCTCAAGAAACCATTTATCAAGTCTTAGAGCTGATTTGGATTCCAAGCAATCATTATTTGATGGTTCGTTTTGGCATAATCTCACCCATGATGGTTCGAAGGAGAAGACAAAAGACTATCTACACATTCATGTTTTTTATCCTACCTCAGCTGATTCGAATCACAGGTTCAAGGATCATCCTCATATTTTTGGATTTGTTCTCATAACATTCAATCTGAAGAGAAAGTACAAGCACATTCTTCCTGAGCATGATCCACTTCTTCCCAAGAAGAAGATACCTCTAGACATATGACCAAGCATCACACTTGCTTGAGTTTGGAGCATTTATTTTTGTGTGTGCCTTACAGTCTATTTTGAGGGGGGGTATTTTTCCCATGAGGTTTTCCCCATTTCCTCGGTTTATTGACTGTTATTATTCATTGTATTGGGTGGTCTTAGTTACCAGTGCCCATGATGGATTAAGGGGGGGGTGTTGGGATATTCCTATACTCCATCCTAGTCCTAGCAGCATTTTCATTATTTGCATTTTCAGTCATGCATGCACTTTTAGGGTTTTCATGCATTATTTAGGGTTTGCATGCATTTGCATGCATGCTAGTCATTAGTCCAACACCTAGCCCTCAGTTAGCCAGCCCCCGAGAGCTTCTCTCATATCAGTTTTAGCCCTCCTAGTGCTTAGTGCGCCCCTTCATGCAATTGCATGCATCTCATGCGTCCTCTCTCACCTACCACTAAGTTGCACTTCAGTTAATTGAGTTATCATCAGTTCTTTCCTTGATTTAAGGCTAGACTGATTCTCAGCTGACTGTATCACTCCGATGGATCTCCAGTGAGAGTAGACTGCTCATTCTGACTCCAGTTAGCTCCTCATGCACCCCCCACTGAGCCTCCTTCATTCAGTTAGTTCTAGTTACACTTAGTTACACCTACCACACTCAATTAGACTTAGTTTGACTGATGGTTGACAGTTACTTGAGCATTGATGACTCCACTGATGATGAGATAGACTACTAGTTGTGCTCCGTTGATACTCCAGTGATCCTTTGATCACTCCATGAAGGATAATTCGAATTGCCACCTTAGGCATTCGAATCCTCATGCATTGTACTATTTATTTGTCCATATCGTGATTAATTAATTAGTGTGTGTGAAGTATTTTTGCTTTTATACAAGTTCTAATGTATTATTATTCTGTTGCTCATTATACTGCATTGACCACTCTTCTTCTATTTTCTTGCTTAATCAATTACTTTCTTCTGAGGTATACATCATCTCTTAGATCTGCTATGAGGATTTTATACTCGGAAGGGATTTTTGTATCTGTACTTATCTCCTTGTTTAATATATATACTGCTTCTCGTTCTTGCTAAAAAAAAGAAAATGAATACTTTTGTAAATATAAATAATAACAAATTTAAATGCAAGTTTTAATTTTCAAAGATATTTTCTCCAAACTACTTCATCGATAATGTTTCAAGTGCAAGACTTTTGAGTTGGTATCTTTTAGTGCCAGAAAAGACAACTAGATTGCTATGTATAACTTTATTCATTCACCTACTAACATGAATAACTTCACTGTAGCACTGATTTTTTATGTTAAAGTATACGTAGAAAATAATTAGACAACACCGACTCTTTATTTTTATTTTTAATTCAAATATAGTCATCTCACAAAACAATACAATTAAATGCATTTAATCTATTATTGCACGAAAAAATTTCAACTTAGTTTCTTTTGAAAATTGCTTTATGTGTGATGTGCAATTCTTTATTTTACTGCAATTCATTATTACTCATAAGAAATATAACTTCTTTGTTTTTGAAAGTAGTGTTGTGATATTCCTACTACATGAAATTTCGATCAATTTAGCATTGAGAAGTATAAACATTGTCTAAATTGCCAAGCACAATTCCGTAGCAAGAACAATAAATGAACAAAAAAACCACAAAGAAGGAATTAATGACAAGTGTACAAATGAAAGTGGTCCTACACAAGTCTAATGGGAATGCAATGGTTGAGAGTAATTAAGAAATTTGAGCATGGTCTAGTAATTTTATGCATCATTAGAATTGAAACCTTCTTCCATGTGAAGACATTTGATGATCACTAACACTCATTTAAGAGAAATGCTTTACTTTATGCCTCCACAACCTTATGCTCTTTTAGGTTCTTAATATCATAGGTTTAACTCCAAAATAACTTGTTATTGCTAATGCAGAGACATTGCCACCTCATGGCTCTTATTAGTATGTAATATCCCTCATCCTTGATCCCTAATGCTTTAATTAAATATAAGTAATGTAAATATGTGCATGTACTAGTTCATGGCGAGGAGCTCAAGGACAAGGCCATGCCAGTGAACATTGTAGCATTAGAAAAGATTGTTATTCTGTGATAAAGCCATGCGCTAGCTAAGGCATGGTGATATCATATTGTAAATTGGAAAAGTTAAATTAATGAAAAATATACCTAGGGACTGAATGTGCAAGAAAACTAAACAACAGGAAACAATATCAACTAAGGAAAAATGTTGAAGGCTAGTGAAGCCTTGAGAATTTGATCAATAATGATCGGAGGTCGTCATGGTATATTTGGGTGTTGAAGGGTAAGCAAGTTACTAATATTCATTTTTCAACTAAAACAAGTTTCTAATTATTAGCCCTCGAGTGTCGGGAGATTATAAAACCCTATTTTTATTAGTGACTATTATATATGACCATGACTTATCCTTTGAGTCCATCCAATTGCGAATGACTTGGTTATGTTTGTTTTCTTTTAGACCTAGACTGTGAGATACCATTATTCTCTGAGGACATTCGATTTCAGATGACCCGGATAGGCGTGGAACAAATATTTGGCTCATGAAAGATGGAAATATTGTTTAAAATGTTATCAATGATAAGTGCATGTGGTAATGAAGGGAGGTCGATATTAATCAAAACTACTTGTTTAAATTTTGTTACGGTTACAATTATGAAGGATATGTGCATATGATTTTATTATGATTTGATAGAAATTGAATGAATAAGCAATATGGAAAGTGATGTAAATTGTGAATAATTGTTGATGAATTCTTACTACTATTTATCATGTACTCTAATGTGTTGTCTAGTGTGACATGAAAGGCAGGTACATGTGACGCAAAGAGGCATCAACACAACATATGATGTTGACCTGGTCATTATGCACATGGTGAAATCGTATGTATAAGATTTGATGCACGTAAGGTATGATGTGCATGGACTCTCGACGAGTCAAGAACCATCAACACGTGATGTTGATTTGATGTTCATATTATATTTGAAATCTTGTGAATAAGATTATATTATGGTTGTCATGATTAAATAATTCTTATCATCATATCATGATTGAATGTATGTGCAATATGAAAAATGTTGTCGATGATGAATAAAAAATGCTTATGTTATATCTACCATGTACTTTGATGAGTTGTTGAGTATGATAGGAAAGAAAGGGACATGCAACAGGAGAATGCGTCTATGCATAGAGACTCTAAAGGAGTTGGTAACATTGATAGGTGACATCAATCTAGTTTTTGTGCTATGTTATATTTAAATCTTATTTAAGATTTGATGAATGTGATGTTTTGATGTGCAGGTGTCGGATTGCGATTGTCAATCGGTCCACATTAGCTAACATTGTAAGTCTATCAAGTTGTCAGTGTGATGGGTCATGTATAGAGTTAGATTACTCCAACTCATCAGATGCGCATTTCCATGAGGGTAGTCCGCATGTTGGTCACTCATGAGGAAATGCACTTGGGGGCGCACATTAAAGACTCAAACTTAATACCTAGGAAACACCTGGAGCTACCCAGGGTAGACAGATTGAGTTAACATGCTCTCAATCATCATACGCTATCCCCACCAGTAGGAATTATCTGAAGTGCATGCATAAAGCATGGATCCTTGATATTCCTGGTCGCGACGAAAATGCAATGGTAATCGACGTTAATTTTAAATGGGGGATTAATAAAACATTTAACAAGAGAATTGGAAAATATTTAGTAAGCTAATTGATCATCAAACCCATTAAGATAATATTAAAAAGAAACTGGAGCAACTACATGTAGTTAATTCAGGTTATGGTAAGTAAATCTTTTTAAAATCGAGCAAATTTAGGAAACTGAAAGAAAAGAATTAGAAAGTTTAAGTCAACTAAAAACTGGATGGGTGAATAAAAAGGTAAAAAAAATAATTAACTCAAGATATGCATGTGAATGCATGGACACACAAAGGTTATTAAAAGGGAAAAGAGAGCATGAAGCGTGCACTATTACTTTTACCTTTTGGTGGTTTTGGAGAACAACTTGGGTTGTGTCTCCTGTGTTGGTTCCTGGAGTAGTGTGTAGTTCATTACAACACGAGAGAGGTTTGGACCCTCCCAACATTAGTCTGGTGTCGTAATTCAGTTGCTAGCAAAGTATCGTTATTTGAGTTGCAGCTCAGGGGTCCCTGTGGAAGAAGAGTACCCATTGGGTATGGTAGGGAGGAAACTAGTGGATCTTTAGAGATTGACAATCTTGAAGACCTGGATTACGATGTATTTCGGTGGCAACATCAACCTTCAACTTCATCCTCAACTTTCAACAACTAGCGATGGACAAGTATTTTGAAATTATTGAAATTGTTATTAATTGCGCATGAAAATGGAAATGGTTGAATTTAAAGGATGTAAGTGGATCTGCTTAATATTTGCTGAAGTACATATATTTATATGACATGTTCTTTATTTGCTTAGAAAAATGTGTTCTTAACTTAAATTTTCATATCTAGTTGTTATTATATGTATGCGCATAAGGGTTTTTAGTGGGGTCCCTGGAAGGATGTTACATTTGGTATCAGATCGAGGTTCCACAGTCGAACCTATGCTCACTATGCTTATATATGATGTGTGTTTGTATGAGAATGATCACTTCAATGTGAGGTTTAATGTTTGTGCTATTATTAAATCATGAATGCATCCGTAGATCTAAATATTGTTTTCAAATCTTGGCCTAGACTTTATATTCTATATTTATATATGTATGTAAATCAAAACTCGAAGGTGGACCCTCTTTGGACACTGTATATGTATATTCTCAAGATTCCTGAACCTTGGACCTTAATGGAGAATTTATACATGCATAACTTGTGACGTCACCTTGAAACAAACCATAAGTGTAATTTTGATTTTCCGCAGGCTTCAAAAACCTATAAAGTAGCATAGATCCATCTTAAACCTGTATCTATCAAGCACCCAGAGGGATCCAATTTCTTGAGGTGTATTTCTTTTTTTAAATTTAAACTCAAGAAATTTGATATCTCTTGATTGATAGACCCTGGTTTAAATTTTAAGTTTTTATTTTATAAACGAACATCGATTTTTTAAATACTTTTCATAATATTTTATTTTATGAGCCAACATGGATTTTTTTAAAATCCGTTCATTAATTTTTTATTTTATGAGACGACATGAATTTATTAATGGCCGACATAATATAATTTATCACTTTTTACTATTAGATATAATGCTACATCACACATGTAACGGGACACATACACGTTACAACATCTCCCCCATACTAGGCTGTAGAGCACCTCGTTTCACTCGGTGCAATTAGGATACATTGAACCTTATATACATCCCTACACAATAGTAATTCAGAGCTCATTCGAACATTAAATGCTTAGGTGAACTCGATGTGCCAGATACATAAAAAGGAACTTAATTCATGGATCAATTTAAGCAAGGAAATGCATAATGGTTAACATGTAAGCGAGCTTCACCATGATTGGGCTACAATCAGATTTTAGTTATTAACCGAAGGCGTATTAATCCAAGGTTAAGGGGAAGGAAGGATAAATTATTGTAATACCGGATGTTGTATGTGTTAATCCATGTGTGTCGATCAAGAGTGATGGGTAAAGACCTAGAATGGTGTTAATATATGGAATTTTCATATGGCAGCGAGAAGAATGCATTGAATGCTATATGCAAAGTTAAACCCATTATGTATGCTTTTATTATTTAATGACTAAATGCATTATGTATGATTCGATTATTATATATTTAGAGTTTGTGCATTATGTAGCTGTGATTATTAAATAATTAGAATTTAATCATTAGCAAAGCATTATGTCTATTACATGAAGGAGTTGCATCATGATTATCAATTAATTAGGGTTTAAATATTGATGATACATTAAGATTGTTATATGAGGGTGTTGTTGTGATAATTAAATAATTAGATTTCCCTCATGGATATTGCATTGGGATTATTCTGTGGAGGATGTTTTATGGTGAATATTAAATAATTAGATTCTATATATTTTCTAAAATGGAAGGGAAATGTTGAATGTATTTTATTTTACATTAAATGTATTTAAAGTGTTGATTAGGAATAGTAGTGTTATGTTGAATGTATTATGTCATAACATGTAAATTGGATTAAACATAATTGAGTCTCATGGTTATAAAGAAATGAAATGTTGTGATGCTTACTATTTCCTAGAGAGAAATTGTTAAAGGAGAAGCATATTGTGAATCATTCATTGACCATGAAAATTGCAATTAGTGGTTACTAAGGGAATCACCATCCTTGAAGTTGCTAAATGCATGTAGTTGGAGATGAGGGAGGAGTAGCACCTAAGGATGATGTGGTTGCAATTGAGCAAGCATGTCGCATGCCCTCCTTAATCATTTACTGAAAAAATAACCTCTAATCGTAGTTGTGATATGGTGTATAAGGTTTCACATTAATATATACAATGCGCACCTTCCATCGTGGAGACTTCACATTATAGAAGCCTTCGAACTGACTTAATTAGGTCTACAATTTTTTTTTACATCCTCGACGATGGGTGGTACATTTAAATAATTATGGAATGTAATGTGGTTTGGAAGAGATGGTAGTTATGTGTTGGATACAATAAATAGGAAATTTCATTTTCTTGTTTAGAAGGGAAATATTATTTAAAAGAAAGGGAATTATAAATATATATCTCGCTTAAAGTGAAAGGGGAGATTTATTTTGTTTTTAAATTGGAGGACAGTGGCTCTTTTGCAAGAGATGCTTATGGGGATATTTTTAACCTTCCCTGCATAACCATGATGAGAAGACTAGTGGATATATGCATTTGGTGAATGTACTAAATGACAAGAAATTGATAAATTTTAACTAGAAAGACACCAAAAGGCTTTTTTTGGTTGATACTTCGACAGACTGTCGAGAGGGTGAAACATAATTGGAATTTGGAAAATGAGATATCAATGAAACCAGTGTGATGAGATGAACACAATTACATTGATTGTGCAACATAACAATGTTGTTAACAAAATTGAAAAAAAAAACTACAACTTGACTTGACCATGACATAGCAATGGGGAAATGTAACTTGGAAAACCTATCGAAATGGTCATATGAAAATGGTATTTGTCAAACAAAGTATGGAGATGATCAACACATTGAGATGAACATAATGATGCTAGCCACTTGGCATGGTGAAGAATAAAATAAAATACGAATAGCCCTCATGACAAGATTCGATGAGACTATGACGACTCACACATGACTCTACCGAAGGGGACATGTGATAACGTGAATGACGAAATGAGGTAAGGAAAATATGATCTCCTTGGCTTGGACATGATGATGTTGACATAGTGATTAGGTGGTTAAAATTAGTATGTTCGTTTGAGTTGTTAAGACTCGACACTTAAGAAACCTATCGATGATAAGAATAACTAGGACGATTATATATAATGACATGGACATGGAATATAAATGAGTTTGATGATATTGCATTAGTACATAGGGATGATTGGAATTTTATGTTAACTTTGGGATGAAGTTTCTTGAAGAGGGGGAGTATGTAACACCCCATTGTAGCTAGGCTCATTTACATCATTGTGCTGGAGGCATTTTCACTTTCACTACTTGCGAAAGTAATTATGCATGCCAGTGAATAAGGTAGCGCATGTCTTGATTCGGCGACCTTGCATCTTCTTAGCATTGGAACTGAAGATGAATTTATGAGAGAAGGTTTTGAAGATACATATAGCATATAATTGGTATAATGAATTCAAGATAGAACTAGAAAAAGAAACCATGAAGGTTCCTAAGTATGAAAGTTATACACTTAAACATGATGGGTTGTTGAGATACAACCAGTGTATGTATGTGCCAGTGAACGAGGAAGTTTAAAATTTTATCCTATCTAAATCCCATATGGTATTTTATATGGCCCATCTAGGGGTGAAAAAGATGTATGTAGATAAGTACAAAGTCCTTATGGGTCCATAGTTGATCCAGGAGTTGGATGGGTAGATGAAACCCACTCGGGCACGGATGAAAGGGGCCCAAGACCAACATAAAATTTATGTCGACGCACATAATAGAGACAAGAGCTATGAGATTGGAGATACATTGTCCTTGCAGGTGAGGCCACAAAAGAGTTCTATCAAATTTGGCAAGAGAGCCAAATTATCACCATGGTTTGTGGGACCATCTAAGATCAATGAGTGATTGGGACTGGCTGTTTACCGTCTCGCTTTACCATCATCATTGAATCAGATGCATGATGTATTTCATGTTCTATTTTGTGACATGATATGTCATATTCATAGGATGAGGAAGACTTGGTGGTTGAGTCGTATTGCATATTAGAGTGACGAACTCAACAATGTTGACGTCGAGTAGTTGATCAGGTCAAGGTCCAATGGGACAATTACAGTCCTAGTTCCGCGACCTGGGAGGACACATCGGATATGCATAGGCAATTTCCTTACTTATCCTAAACTTTGGGATGAAGTTTCCTGAATTGGGGGTGTATGCAACACATCAGTGACTATTATCTATGAACATGACTTATTCTTTGAGGGCATTCGATTGCGAATGACCTATTTATGTTTGTTTTCTTTTAGACCTAGACTATGGGATACCATTATTCTTTAAGGGCATCTGATTTCGGATGACCCAGACATGTGTTGAACAAATATTTGTCTTATGAAATATAATTAATGAAAATATTGTCTAAAATGTTATCAATGATAAGTGCATGTGGTTATGAAGGGATGCCGATATCAATCGAAACTACTTGTTTAAAATTTGTTACAATTCCAATTATGAAGGATATGTGCATATGATGTTATTATGGTTTGACATAAATTGAATGAATAAGCAATATGAAAAGTGATGTAAATTTTGAATAATTGTTGATGAACTCTAACAACTATTTATCATGTACACTGATGTGTTGTTGAGTGTGACATGAAAGGTAGGTACATGTGACATTAAGAGGCATCAATATCACATGTGATGTTGACCTGGTCATTATGCACATGGTGAAATATTTTGTATAAGATTTGATGCATGTAATGTATGATGTGCATGGACTCTCGGTGAGTCAGGAACCATCGGCAGGTGATGTCGATTTGATGTTCATATTATTTTTGAAATCTTGTGAATAAGATTATATTATGGTTTTATCGTGATTGAATAATTTTTATGATCATATCATGATTGAATGTATGTGCAATATGAAAAATGTTGTTGATGATGAATAAACAATTCTTATGTTATATATCATGTACTTTGATGATTTGTCGAGTATGACATGAAAGAAAGGGACATGCGACGCGAAAATATGTCGATGCACATAGACTCTAAAGGAGTCAGTAACATTGACAGGTGATGTCAATCTGGTTTTTGTGCTATGTTATATTTGAATCTTATTTCAGATTTGATGCACGTGGTGTTTTGACGTGCAGGTGTCAGATTGCAATTACCAATTGGTCCAGATTAGGTGATGGAGATGAAACAATGGATACAATGTAAGTCTAGGAAGTTGTCGACGTGATGGGTCCTGTATAGAGTCAAAATACTCCAACTCATCAGATGCGCATTGCCGTGAGGGTAGCCCGCATGTCATTTACTCACAAGGAAATGCACTGGGGGGCACGCATTAAGGACTCGGCCTTAATACCCAGGAATGACCGGGCGCTACCCAGGGTATATGGATTGAGTTAACATTCTCTCAATTGTCATATGATATCCCCACCTGTAGGAATTATCTAGAGGGCATGCAGAAAGCATGGATCCTTGATATTCTTGGTCGTGATGAAAATGCGGCGATAATTCTAAATGGGGGATTAATAAAATATTTAGCAAGAGAATTAGAAAATATTTAGTAAGCTAATTGATTATCAAACCCATTAAGATATTATTAAAAATAAGCTGGAGAAACTGCATGCAATTAACTGAGGTTATGATAAGTAAATATTTTTAAAATTGAGCAAATTTATGATAAGTAAATATGCATGTGAATGCATGGATGCATAAAGGTTATAAAAAGGGCAAAGAGACCATGAAGTAGGCACTTTTACTTTTGACTTTTGGTTGTTTTGGAGAAAAACTTGGGTTGTGTCTCCTATGTTGGTGCCTGGAGTAGTTTTTGGTTCATTACGGAATGAGAGAGGTTGGGACCCTCCCAACATTAGTTTGGTGTCGTAATTCAGTTTCTAGCAAAGTATGGTTAGTCCCGTCATAGCTTAGGGGTCCCTAGCGAAGAAGAGTACCCATTGGGTATGGCAGGGAAGAAATCGGTGGATCTTTAGAGATTGGAAATATTGAAGACCTGGATTACAGTGGATTTCAGTAGCAACATAAACCTTTGTCTTCGTCCTCAACCTTCGACAACTAGCAATAGACATGTATTTTACAATTATTGAAATTGTTATTAATTGTGCTAGAAAATGGAAATGGATGAATTTAAAGGATGTAAATGGATATGCTTAATATTTGTTGAAGTACATATATATATGGATTGTTCTTTATTTCCTTTAAAAAATGGTGTTCTTAACTTAAAATTTTATATATAGTTGTTATTATATGCATTCGTATAAGGGCTTTTAGAATGGTCCCCTTGAGGGATGTTATGGAGATGATATCTCATAAGAATGTGAATGGTCCCTCAATGCATTAAGAATACACTTAGCCAACATGTTAACCTCAAAAAAATACTTAACATAATAATCAAGGATACATTCAAACTTTCATAAGTGTATTACTCCCACTACATTAAATCAACCAATATAATGTCTATACATTAATTATTCTCTAACTGTTCAACACTTGTATCCTTTCCCAATGAACACTAGTTTATACAATATATTTATCATATCATGACATGATAAATCCTACTAACTTTATTTTAGAAGCTTTCCAGCAAATAGTAGCTATGGCTAACCTATTATGAAAATACATCCTCATACTAATATTTCCACCTAGTAAACTCCAATGCACATTACTTTATATGATATCAATACTCTTAACCATACCATATTTACCTTTAAAGTGCGAATTAATGTGTTGCAAAGGCTGGTTATTAGCCTTATGGTCATTACGACTCATCTTCTGCATATCTATATCTATATATATAGTTTAAGATTTGTCTGATCCTTTGATGACGTAAAAGAAACATAATCCGACTTATATATATTCTCATATCTACACAAAGTGATACTTTTCTTATCACAATCTACATTTAGAATTCCTCAATTAACCTTATTATAATTATTTTTTCAATGCCATCAATATTATTTCTCTATCTACCATGAACAGATTTACTTTCCTCAAGCTAATGGAGGTTACTTTCTTTAAAAAAACTAAATCAATTTATTAAAGAGAAGGGAAAATACATTATAACATATTCAATCCATATGTATTATATATTTATTTTCACCTGTCACAATAGGACATCCCACCATAATTTCTATTGTATTCCTCATGTTAGTCCTAAAGTTTGTACTTGACTGCTAAAGCACAAAGTTTAGGCACCTCGACAAGGATAGATGTGGATTTGAAGATTGGTTATGCAATGAGTCAAGAAACTATTTGCAAACAGAGAAAGCATTAGACAACTGATAACATCAGATTCTGAAAAATAACATTGGATGGAAATACTAAAGCAAGAATCATATCAATGATGGCTTAGGTTTAAAGTTTACTAATAATATGTGCAACTAACAACTCATTCACACATTAACTTTAAAGCACCATGTTAAGAAAAATATTCCAAACACAGAATCATGAATACTAAATCAGAGTATGGGAATTTATAACAAACACATCATTATAAAGGATTCCATAAGCACAATCAGTTTAAACAAAACTGCAAAGTACTCAGATCAAAAGACAACTAAAACCTGGCTCATAATAGATAAAATCTCATCTTCAAATTAGAGGCCTCCAAAATAAAACTTACAGAGCATATATCTTCATACTTTCAATATATTGACTCTTGACCCTCATACCAACTCTCAGCTTCCCGTGGCTCAACCCCATTTGCATTGAAAATGATAGAAACTATGGATAAATGTACAATGTAAACTGTTAAAAATTTGGTTGCAAGAGATGTGGAACTACTGGATTCAAATGCCACCAAATTTGGGAAAAATATTCTACTTATAATATATTCTTCCACTTGTTAACACACATCACTCATCACTAGATGCCCCGTAAACTTGTAACTCCTGTAAATATGAATACGCAACAACTGGATTAGAATATGGAAATTAACTTAATGGATTCTATTTTTTTGCATCTAATATGTTATTAATTACCAAGAATGATTTGAATACACATTAAATCTGTGAAGACAACTCATCAAACCTAGAAGCTTTGAGAATTTGTGGAATATCTAGGCCATTGGTGTTTGAAAACTGGCTGCAACGAATTTATGGAAAATTCTGTCTTAATTAAGGATGATTTTATCTTAAATTGTTGTGAAATTTTGGAAACCTCCTGTCATTAGGCCAAATGGGTCCATTTTGGAAGTGGGTTTTAAACTGTCCTGGAAGATTCCTTACGATTTAGCTGGAATTTGTTCTCGAAAATTCATTACCTAGAAAATTATGGGAATTTGTTGTACAAGGCTTATGGTTAGATGATGACTTGGAGGATTGGGATCGATGATCAAATCCTAAATATATTTTTGCAGAGTCTAACAAAACCAATGCTCAATATATTGAGGATCAGGTTCTATTATGGGAACTTGCCACCGATGTAATATGATACTCAATAATCGACCTTGGCTCATGATTTGGAAAATCCCCTATTGGCCCTTTCAGTCTTTTATCTAGGCGTTCTTGATGCTTGTTGAACATTGGTCTCTACACTCGAGAATCAAATCTTTACCATAGAGTAATATCTTTTAATATTGATCAAAATTGAAACGTTGATAGCTCTTGGACTTAGAGATTGGGCCCATTGATCACAAAGCTCAATATTTTATTTAAAGAAAAGAAAATATAAATATAAATAACAAAGCCCAAGAAAATAATTGAACCTATAAAGCCCAATAATTTTTCCAAATTAAACAAAGAATCTGCATAACCGAAATAGTATTGATAAACTTAGATCCCCAAACATTTCCAGTAGTGCCTACTTTGTGGAATTTAGCCATTTCACTGCCGGAATCTGAAAACTT
This sequence comes from Larix kaempferi, assembly GCA_027924585.1. Classification (NCBI taxonomy): domain Eukaryota; kingdom Viridiplantae; phylum Streptophyta; class Pinopsida; order Pinales; family Pinaceae; genus Larix; species Larix kaempferi. Next base: position 1,181,085 of record BSBM01000594.1, on the reverse strand, counting down.
AGATAGCGTGGATTTTGGTACCAACATCTGGCTCTAGATAGGGATGGCACGTCCTCCTTGCGAGGATCCAAGAACCCGCAGACCATGTTCCTTCTTACAAATTGTCTCTGGAATCTACATCCTTGTGCCTACTTACCATACACTACAAACCAAAAGCTGTAACCTGTTCTACTCTATGCTAGTACTCTTCATTGGGATGGAGTCTTTATTCATGTTAAACTATTATACTACACACCAAATTTGTTGAAAACAAACTGTAAACTATACATCAAACTGAAACCGAATCATGATAAAAAAATAAGCTTATTTATGTACATGTTAAACTCACCAAATTAACTGCTAGATCATGGAACATAGAATTTCCAATATAAACAATCAAGCAGCTCATCATTTGATTGAAATTGAATTCCTTTTTAAGAATGTATATGACTAAAATAGGTGGAAAACATGAAAAACAAGTATCTAACAACCCATACTCATTGTTGCAAAATAGTAATAGGCTGAAATCTGCAACATTTTAAACTTTGGTGGAAATTGAATCCATCCAAACAACCATCAAATCTTCATATTGAAAAAACACAATCTCATGCTTATCCATACATCTGTAAAAGAATCATTCTTACTGATTTGAAAAACTAAATTCAACTTCTTCTAATATATTGCAATAAAGAGACTCCTCCATCTGTACATTTACTAAAATAAAAGAAGGACATGATATGCTGCTTTCATCTTGAAATAGTTTGTGAATACCATATGCTCCATGCTTTCCAAGACCAACATAATTAAAAGAGGTTGATATGCTTCTTGTAACTGTTGCAGGTGCTTGAACTGCATGGATATGATTTTCATTATCTATTTGAAAAAAATTATACCGATGATACTTCTTCTCTAATGATAATCCTTGACAAACAAATAAAGTTTGTTTATCCTGAACATCAACCATGAGGCATTTTGAGACAACAAATTCCGTTTCAACAAGTTGATCATAATTTTGTGCAAAATTATCTTCATGAAAATCATCAACATAATCAATCTCATGTTCATAACTTAAAATATTTTCAACTATACAAGGAAAATGATCTTGCTGCTGTAAATAAAAAGCATATGCATCTTCCAAATAACTGAGAGTAGAGAAATATGATTCACTAGCTTCATGATTTGGGGAAAGATACAAATTTGAAAAAGATGCATCAACATTTTGAAGAATACGAAAGCTCAAATATGCTTTTTGTTGTTGATAGTCTTGATTCTGATCTCTATTGTTCATAGACTTCTTCCAGTTCCTTTGTATCCAACTATTCATCCCTAATTATATCTTGAAGCTTTCCACAAGATTGTAGGTTGTCTTCAACCTCCTTAGCATCTAAAAAATATCTACTGCAAGGGTTGAGATCTCCTTTATCTAAGAAATAAAGTTAGATTGGGATGATGATGAGTTGTTGCATAATATAACATAACAACTTTTTTTTGAGGGTCGAATATCCTTTAGCATATTCATGATTCTGTGTTATAAATTCTCTAGCCGAGGGAAGGTCTCGTGGTGATCATTATAGTAGGCCATCAAACATGACTACCTTTTTTATGCAATCCTTCCCCTGCATCCATAGCATCTCATGAAAGGATCTTATAATTGTCAATAATTCCATCATTTCATCTATTATCTAATTGCAATGGAACATATATATCACAATCATGCATTAACACAATGCATCTCAACATGTGCACCCACACATATGCATGCAAATTTACATAATCTCTTAATGATTATCCACTCAATGCCACCTTGCATTGATTACTGAATACCCTAATGTCATGTCATGCAATCCACCATGATGTTTTGGAAACTATGGCTATTGCCTCAACACCTCACCCAACCATCTCCCCAATCACTTGGTTAACTTATTTGGTGTCTTCCTTCTCCACTCGAACAACACATCAGGATTTTTCTCACTCCTTGGTTGTTGGAAAATAGGCTTCATCCCAAATTTACACCAGTAGGGAGTTCATGGGATACTTGTGTAGCACCATGGTATTTTTTAAGGATTCTAATATTACAATTAAGTATAGTATTCTAGATGATTATTTTGGATTGGAAAAAACATAAATATAGATAGGTAGGTGAATATTAAATACAAACCTACAATTTACTACTGAAAAGTGTAAATTTTGGCGAATATTATGATAAAAAATCATATTTTATGTAAATCTAGGCGATATTAGAGACTAAAAATGACCAAATAGTGAATTTATTTTTTGAAAAAAAACCCAAAAAATAGCCAATTGGTGAAATTTCGCCCCTAAAAATTACCCTGTGTAGCACTATAGAATCACCATTCCAACCACATTATGGCCGTAACCACGACCGTCTCATATGGCATGCACTACCACAACATGACTATAAGTCCTCACTTGCTTTGTTTATTAAACTCATAACCAACATACACACATGGCATGATACCTTTTCATATGAATGTAGTCTAAATTTTAAACAATCACATGGTATGAGGCTCCTTGCCCTTACTACCCCATACCTCACCATACCATGGCGGTATGGCATTCACATAAATGCATTAAACCTTATATGCATACCATTTTATGATGATTAAAAATATGGTTGAAGGGATTCTTACCCATCATATTTCAACAATTATATAATTAGCATAAATAAAACATTACCTGCATGGATTCCATTAACATCTTTAGCCATGATTATGTTGCCTTTGGTCCTACACAAACATCTTTGAATGCATTGTGCATTGTTTATTAATATGCCAACTAGTGCATATTCACTTCACCCATCTAATCTCTTGCATTTTCAACATTCCTATGCCATAATTTTCTGTATATATAGCTCATAAAATATAAATACAATAGCAAGATAGGATTTAAGGAATTCTCCCTCTCAATCCCTCATCATAGCATGGAATTCCTCTTCCACATCATAGCTGATCCAATTTCATGGCCTCTCTAGCAAGCACAAACGGAATCCTTAGCTATGATTTTCTCACCAAGCAACAATTCAATACATATACTCATGTATAATATTCATACTTTCTACTTTCCAAGCATACAACTCTTATGCTATAAACAGATATAGTTTAAGGTGAGAAATTCCCCTCTTTATCAACATTTCCCTTTGGAGATTATTCTCGAATTTTAAGCTGCAACCATCTTGTCAGTCCTATGTAGATTTCCATGATCACTGCAATAGCTCTCATTGCGCTATGTTCACATGCTTTGCTGTTCACATTGTTTTAAGAAATTATGGTCATGTACTGCTTGGACTTTCTTGGACTTCCCTACACTTATGAGCACTACAATTCGTTCAATTCTAACTCCATATGGAGTCCTTCAAGGTACATTGTATTCCCTTGCACTCCATTCAAATGTGATACTTTTCTTTCCATTATCATGGAAATATTTTCCACAATTCTAAGCCACACAATTGATTCACACATGGGAATACCTCATTCCCATATTAACAGCCTTTGCATGGCCACCGTGTCACTATCATGAGCCACATGCCAATTCCACATACTGGGATGTCTTATTCCTATGGGTGACAACTTTTGGGAGAATGGAATTGCCTTACCCATTCTCCTTAATTACTCATATCTTTCAACTTCTCTGATCATGCATGCACTTGGCCGCAAGGATGATTCACCCATCATCTTTACAAGTTACATGTCCCTTACCTGATAACCTATTCCATTACTTCTTGAGAATTCTTTCATGGAATATAATATCCACCTTTGATAATCAATAGCTCCCATGGATCTTGTTTGCAATTCAATTTTCCTACATTACTAACAATAGTACCTTGGATGCATTCTTATCCAAGGCACCAACGTCCATTATTGGTCCCTTTCATCCTCCAATGATTAGACATGGATATCACTCCTCCATAGGGCATATTACAACCAATTACTCTTACTAAGGCTTCCACAACCCCTCTGTGCAATTCATATTGCACATCATGAGCATAGAGAATGCAGTACATGCATTATAGATAAGGAACTATCACTTTTTCTTAGTTCCCTATTCCATCTCGTGCAATTCTAGAAATTGTCCATATTGGCACAACGATTTTTTTTTTTCAAAACAACCACTGGCACTTTTCTGCTCTAATATCTATGATACATGAAAACCTCATTCAAATATTCTAGTTATCTGCCTGTAAGCTCATAATTTGGCCCAAACAACCCCAGTGTTGCAACCTTGGGCTCTGATACCACCTGTAACATCCCCGGTCCCTTCGGTGCCCTTTAGAGGTGATGGGGGAGCTCCTTAGAATCAACTTGTTATTTTTTTTTCCAAACTATGCACTTTCGCACAACCGCAATAAATTCAGTCCGTAATACGCAAATCGTGAGTCGAAATTTGACACCCCAACACACCACTTCAAGAATTACACCTCCGACTTCCTCAATCTACAATGCGGGAGTCGGAAAGTCGGAACACCAAATACACAACGTCGAAGAAATACGCCTCCGACTTCCACAATCCGCAATCCACAGTGCGGGAGTCGGAAAGTCGGAACACCAAATACACAACTTCAAAGATTTATGCCTTCTACTTCCACAATCCACAATCCGCGATGCTGGAGTCAGAAAGTTAGAACACCCAATTCACAACTTCAAATATTCACATCTCCGACTTCCGCAATCCGCAATCCGCGATGTGGGAGTCGGAAGTTAGAACCCCAAATTATATCCTTCGTCGAATCATGCCTCTGACTTCCGCAATCCTCAATCCGCGATGTGCAAGTTGGAAGTTGGAACTCCAAATTCACAGCTCCGGACAAATTACACCTCCAACTTCCGCAATCCGCAATCCACGATGTGGGAGTCGAAAGTCGGAACTCCAAATTCACAGCTCCAGGAAAATTACACCTTCGACTTCCGCAATCCGCAATCCACCTTGCGGGAGTCAGAAATTTGGAACCCCAAGGTGAAACACCAAAGAAATCATGCCTCTGACTTCCACAATCCGCAATCCGCGATGCGATTTCAGAAAGTCGGAAGTCGGTCATATGCTCCTGTTACTGCCAACTTCTTAGGCTGATAATTTTCTCATCCTAAGTCCATTTTTGGAAAACTTGGTATCGTTGGAAATATCTCGACAAGCCCCATGCAACTATATGATCCTCTTCCACACCTGAGAACTATGAATTTTCCTTCTTCCATCCAAGGTGTTTCCGAAAATTCATCAAGACTCCTTTACCTCTCTGTAAAGAGCTTTGATCCACTTTGCCATGTCTCCTCCCTTCATTTGACCCACATAGGGAACATGAACACAATAGAGGGTGACTATTTCTCCCCCAAAGCCATGACTGAACCTTCTGAACCTTTTGAGCCTTTACAAGACTTATCCCTATTAATCAATGACAACTCATGGCATTACAAAATAAGAATGCAGGGGTGTCGAAGCATGGTAAAATAACATACACAACATAATTAAACCATATTGACACACACCCAGAATGCATCTACCATCATTTCATCATAGGAATATACAACATAATGCACAAGCATTTAGTCCTATTACCCAGTTGGATCAATCTATGCATTCTGACATAAACAAACAAACTTGCATATATGTAAAATGGGAATAATTTGAACCACAAAGCACACTTATCCTTTCATTGAAATCCAAAATCCACTAGCTATGGACTGCAACGTTCCAACCCAACCATAGGTCTCTGCCCATCCTGTATTCTTTTAGCATTCAGATACCACCCCCGAGCTGGGGCTATGTATCCACTAAGGGGGAACTACTGAGGTCCACTCACAGCCTTGGTTTCACAATCATTCAGGGTCATCCAGAACACAACTGGCTCTGTCAAGCAAGTGGGGAGACAGGGTAGGAGGTTTCTAAGCCAATAAGCTTAGCCACAAAGCTACATGCATATCTAGTTGGATTCAGATAGTCCAGGTAACCCCATCACCTCCACTCTCAGACTAAGTAAGGTCCCCTTCTCTGCTGCACAGTCCCTTGGGATCCCCTTCCCTCAGCGCTGAATTGGGAAGGTATGGTTGGTCTCGACTACTAATCCATGGATAAATGATCCTTCATTAGCTCTACCATGAAGTCTGAACCCCCTGGTCTCTTTTCCACTGCAATCCACTCTTGGATCTCCTCAGTGTTGCGCCCGAAAGGCTTTGTCCCGCAACTAGGATTTCAGGCTATCAGATCTAGGTTTTCTCATGGATTCCTGGGCATCTCCTACTCTTAGATTCACCCACGGTTTAGGTCTATGGATCCCCCTATCGGATTTCACTTCCCACATGAATTTTCTGAGCGATCTTGGCACTCCAAAATGTGGCTCCTCTCCAAGTCGTGATTTCTGGTTTCTTTCCCTCTGCTGGCATGCGTCATCCCTCCCCACTGAATCTTGGTTCCTCTCCCCTCGAATGGGGGTGATGGAAAACGAATTCCCATGAGATGGAGTGGATTATGGGACAAGCAAAACAAAGCCCATACCCTGCGTTACGAATTTCAGGGCTGCCCATACTCCATCACTCTCATGGACTGATTTCTTTAACCACTTCCTTACCACATAATTAAATGTCAGCAAGGAAAGTCAAATGGGTTCTCAAGATGACATATAGAAGCCTAGGGTTGAATGCCAAAACCCCCTCACTCTCCCTAGTGGATACACATAGCCCCCTCATTTAGTTGCATCCATAGCCGACCCCTTGGTATTTTATTTGCATTACAATTATTTACATCATTTTTACAATTTCCCCATGGCTTACTAACACATGGATAACACAACATAAAATACGAGCCCTTCAAGGCTGAGCATTCACTATCAGGGCCTTGGCCTTGAGCTCCACGCTAGGAATCATACATCACATATATACAATATTTACATTAAAAGACAATATATACTAAGGGTCAAAATGGGGGTATTAAATGTTGTGTACAATGTGTACATATGAAATACATATTTACATAATATGTTATACTTGAAGGTGTTTGATTATTTTAAAAAATTAATAATTTTTATTTGTTAATTATTTAATTTATTTTACAAATTATATTTAGTAATAACGTCATTTCGTATTTGAATATGTATAATGTAAAAATAATGTATATTTTACATGTAATCAATTTGTATTTATACTAATTTGAAAATAACATGATTAATAACAACAAATAATAAAATAAAATAAAATATTTTATTTTTCATAATATTATTTTTTATTTCAATAAAATAAATTATTTTTATTTTTCATAATAACAATTTTTGTTTGAATAGAAATAACATATATATATATCATAAAATTGTATTTTTTTACATGTATTATTTGAAAATAATATGTTTAATTAAAATAAATATAAAAATAATAATACATGCCATGCAACCAATAACTTGGATAATATAGTATTATTTTTTTCAATGTCGTTTTTTTATTTTAATGGCTATATTTTTACTTTCTATAATATCAATTTTTATTTCAATAAAATAAATGATATATTATAATTTTTTAAATTTTTATTTGTATAAATAATATGTTTAATTAAGACAAATAAAAAATAAATTTAGCATTTGAATAATGTGTACAATTTAAATAATGTGTATTTTTAGGTATTTTATTTGGATATGTATTAACTAATTGGACGTTATTATGCTATGAAGAGATGCCATTTGATACACATCGTTGTGGTTGTTGGGAAAGTGTCCCATTATTCCATGAGTGGGAAGCTATTCTTGAAGGTTGCTCCAGGGGTGCTCTTGGCATGTGTTTATGTGTGCTTAAGACATTGGATACATTTATTAGTTGATGAAAATTTTGTTGTTGGAACCATTTTTGAAGGAGAATGCTTAATTGAGAGCATGAAGGAGCACATCATGAGATACATTGTGCTACTGTCAAGCAGAACATCACTCTAACAAAAAAAATTAAAATGAACTATATTCTATTCTTGTGAATTGAATATGTTTTATGCACACGTGATTTGTAGTTAGATTTCTAAAGAAAGTCTCTCTTCACACCCTCTGGAAATGATCTGCTCAGTTTCTCTTCACACCCTCTGGCCATGATCTGCTCCCTTTTCTCAATGCATAGATAGACATGATGGGGTCTCGGCTATCTCCTCCTCCTAATTCCATCACTTCTCTCATCGTAACAACTCTCATGGAATTCCTCTACTCCATGAGCATTGCCCCCCTTTTCACAAAAAGTGTATCTCCCCCCGAAATAATGTGGTTTCGTTCCCCTTATGGTAGGAAACCTATCTACTTTTTCCTCGAAAAACTCCACTTTCAGTTAAGAACGAAATATATATTATGTTGGTAGTTGGAATCGCCCCCCTCTAGCAAGTTTTCCCCCTTTTTTCAACGCTTCAAAAGGAGAGTCGGTTCCTACATGCCAAAACCTAACATCTTGACTCATATGTTGAAATAGTGTGGCTATAATATAATACATGTATGTTGTTTGTTTATATACTAGCATTTTCCCCTTGAGGGGAAAAAATGAACACCGGTAGGAAAAGAGGAAAGTTAGAAGGAACAAAAACATAGGCACATGCAGCGAAGGATACTGGTAGGAAAAGAGCAAAGTTTGTAACAATCTCATATTACAAAGACATAGGCACTCAACCCATAACAAAAAATAATGTTAAGTTCATCAACACAGTGAACCAACTACAATTGCTTTTCTCACAATCTCTGTAGTAGTAATCTCAACACTATAGATTACTACTATATCTGGAATATATAAGCAATTTGAAAAAATAATTATGCAATAATATCAATGAAAACAATGATTATAATAGCTCCTAAACTTCACACACTACTTGTGAACAAAATTTTGCTTTCATGCCATGTGTTGTAGCAATAAATTTAGGAATCTCCATATACAAGTATAGGTATAGAACTCTTTCATGGACCAGCTCTTGATAATTCCACAATCTAAGTTGTAAATGAATCTTCGTTATGCTTGCTTCAAGAATGGAAGATACAGTGGGAAACCCAAATATGTTTCTTTCTTCTCATTGAGGATTTCAAGTCCACAATAAAACTTTACATCCTTCTCAACCATGTAAAGGAGAACAAACCTGTCACTACATGAACTAATCTTCTGAAAATTACTAATAAACCAAGGAAAGTAACTAGTTATCAATGACTCTCACTGCATCAAGGATTCACATGTATTTTGACAATATAGATAGTTCACAACAAAGCACAATAAAAATGCAGACTTACAACACAATAGGAGTGGTGAATCTTCGTTATGCTTGCTTCAAGAATGGAAGATACAGTGGGAAACCCAGATATGTTTCTTTCTTCTCATTGAGGATTTCAAGTCTACAATGAAAACTTTACATGACTCTCAACCATGTAAAGGCGAACAGACCTGTCACTATATGAATTCATCTTCTGAAAATCACTAATAAACCAAGGAAAGTAACTGGTTATCAATTATTCTCACCGCATCAAGGATTCACACGTCTTCTGACAATATAGATAGTTCACAACAAAGCACAATAAAATTCATACTTACAACACAATAGGAGTGGTCGTAGATCTCAATATAAAGGTTGTATTTATTCAACGTGGAGGTAGATGAGGAGAGGTCGCTTTGCTTGGTTTCTTTGTTTTTATGAATGTAAAAGAGAGTACACAGTTTAAAAAACCGCTGAGATTAATATTTATATCACTACTACTTGGGATAATCCATTATGAGCTTAGCCTGAAAAGCCATTGCCAACAAGGAAACTGAAGAGCATTGAACTAAAAACTTAGTAAAATATAGCACTGTTACAAAAAATTGAACAAGCATTTAGGTTTTTTAGAGAAAAGGAATCCCAATAATATCCATTGAAAAGTACACATTACATATAAACATTTCTGCAATAGTTTCTCAAGAAGGGAAATTTGTTTTCATTGACAAAGAAGAATAGATGAACAACAAAAAGGGTTGGTTCACCACTATATAGCCTTGGAATAGTTTTTTATCCGGTTAAATTGCAAAAATGAGAATAGTAGGCAACGTTTTCATTTGAGTGTTGTACATATGAGAAGATAAAAATGATATTTACAATTAAAATTAGCTGGACGCTTCTAAATTTGAAATATAGTCTACCCATGCAGTAGATTCTTCAGTTATGATATTATATTCGTCAGGTTTTAATAGTTTTAGAGACACTTCATGATAAGACAATCCTGTTTCTATATTTGCAACTTCTTTTGGTGCAGACTTGTAGGTATCCTCAAGGAAAATGAGATGTGTAGATGTTTGCCTCACATAGAAGTCGATGTCTTCTTCTGTTAGAGCATCGATTTTATTGATGTAGTCCAGGTTTGATTGCAACACTTGCTGGAGTTTTTCCATCTGTTGATCCTTGGGGGGGAGCTCATCGATATTGGATGCCATAGGGAGCTAACATCTACGATGAACCTGATGTATTTCCTCATAGAAGTTTGTGCACTTTTCAAGAGTTTTATCAATCTCGGCATTTAGTCGATTAGTGGCTTTCCTGCAAAATTCAAGGAGTGCAATATCCAGCTTCAGGGTCGCTAGTGTTTTTTGAGGGAGGTGAGGAGGAAATGCTGGGTTATTTTCTCTCCAAGTTAATTGTTTGTTAAGCTTGTTTCCAATAGTAATCAAATGTTGATGCATTGCTATTGAGCTTGCAACAATTTCCTGCATCCTTGCCATGAATTGTTTGATATTGTAGATTTGTTGAAAGAGTGTTTTTTGACAGTTGAAGACTTGCTCTTGAAGCTTGCATGCTTGTACCCAGAACGGTTCCATGATTGATTCCTTATCTCTCAACAACTTATCTACTTGAGCCTTCAATTCATTGGCCTTTTCATTCGCCATTGATGCACATGTTTCAAATTCTATAAGCTTTGCTTGAAAATCATTTGTCTCCCCTTCCATTATCATTAACTAAATAGTCAATGCTTCTTTTGTTGTGTTAAGGTTGTTGTACATAGCTAGTAAATTGTCTTTCTCAAATAATGTGGCCTGTAATTTTGTGTTTAACTCAATGGTCTCTCCACGTTCCTTTACCAAGGTGGCCTTGAGTTTCAACATTTTTTGTTTGTTTCGGTCAATAGTGGTAAGCAGCTTGTTGACATTGTCAGCACTTGCTTGTGCAGCTGCAACATTCATGGAGGTTGTGAATTTGGGGTCCTTTTGGGTGCTTTCTACAAGTGTGTTTTCTGTGACGGTGACAATATCTGGTTGAGTGGTCATTTTCATTCTTTTTTTCTGACCGTCGTGTTATGGTCTTTCTCTTTGAATAAAAAAAAATCGTGTCCAATCGAGCCACTGTATGTTCTTTGGATGGGGTAAACGGTGTAAGCTCAAGCTCTAGAAATGGAAAGTGGCCTCCAGTTAGTGGGCTTAGCACGTTTGTGTCCATGGGTTCTGGACTACTGACTTGTGGACTTGTTGGCTCCTTGTGCATAGCTGGGTGGATTTTTTCTTACGCTTATTTGTTGATATGTTCTTCCAGAGCTTCATTTTCTTTAGTTTCTCTTGCACGACGGGCTTCTTCGTTTTGCAATTTTTCCATTTCCTCTCTTTGATGCTGTTTGATTGCTAATCTTTATGCTTCCTCTTTATCTTTATTTTCTTGTACCCTTTTGGCATGTTCACTTTGGCTATGTATTTTTGCTTCCTCTTTCTTTTGTTGCTCTATTGATTCTTCCCTTTGTATATGTATTTATGCTTCCTTTTCCTGGGTTGTAATTTTAATAGAAGTAGGTGCATGGTTGCCCTTTATTTTTTTGTGCATCTCTTTCGCATTGTTGACCCTTTTATATATTTCCTCATCTGCCAGGAAATGATCTGAGTATTCAAAAGTGATTTTGCAAGAAGCACAATGTTTAGCCACTTTACCTTTGTTGTCGTTGCTTACAAAAAGTATAGTCCCGAAGTGAAAAGCTTCCAAGTTGGTAACGAAGGCTTCAACAGATCTAATTTTTTGGAACTTGTTTGCACCAATGTTGAATGGTAGAGGTGGGTAAGATGTTTTTTTTTTAGATGGAGAAAGTCACCAATTTCATTGATGAAGACTTGTCTTATGGCTTCTTTATGCACAATGAAATTTGTAGCATACTTGGGAAGAAGATATGGAGGTTTAGTGCCCCCATACATCCTTATGTATGTGCCTTCTAATGAGAAGTAGTAGTCGTCATACTCACCTATTACATCTAAGGCATTGTCTGACAAACAATTTGGTTCTTTATTGAAGAGCAACCAATAAAGGGGCATGATTAGTTATTCGCATAGTAGTTTGTAATACCCTTGATATCGATGAGCCCAAGTTATTTGGTATTCTACATGAAGGGGAGTCTTAGTCCGTTGCCAAGTATATCCCAACTTAGGGAAAGGATTCTTGACTAATATACAATCAATGAGGTAAGAAGACATGAAATTTTTTGCTTTCTGTTATGAAAGGCCGGTTTGAGTTGTAGCAATGTTGGACGCCATACTATCTAATATTATATTTGCCCAATTGAAGACTGTACCATGTGTGGCAACGTGGTAGATCAATGGAACCCAACTAAGGTTATAGTTGTTTTTGTTTGGTATGCCGAAGATTCTGTTCAACATTAGGACTATGATTCGATAGGGGGTCCTTAAGTGTTGGTTGTCATATTCCCCACTACCTTTGGGTCTTAGTTGCTTGTCTGGTACCATCATCTTCCTTGCACATTCAAAATTATATATATTGGCATGCCTTACCCAATCATCAATAAGCATAACTTTGGAGGAAGGCAACTTGTATGTGGCTGAAAGGTGTCCTGGTTGAAAGGAGGCGAGTCCTTCTCCATTGGCGTTTGAAATGATCCTGGTGGTTGTATCTACATGGGGCAGAATCCACCCAATCACCTCTGAGCAAGGAAACAATTCTGGCCGGGTTGCTGCCTTGTGAAGGGCAGACCTCTTGATGTTTTGGTAAACCATCGATTCCTCGAGGTTTTCATATGGTATTTTTCCATATCTGATAGCTATGTACAGGTCACCCCATTTGAATTCTGGAGTGGCCCTTGTGATGGTTTTGGTGTCTTCAAACATTGTTTCAATTGGTATAATTGGAGTTGTTTCTACGTTAAGCTCAATCTACTTTCCCTTCTTCTTGTTGGATTTTTTAATCATACCTAATGTGAAAACATAAAGGGTGAATAGTGAGGAACTTGACATGTGTATAAGGGATATAATATTGAATATTGAGCAACTAAGAAGTGGTTAAACAACAATTGAAAGTTGATGTTGTTCAGCATAGGTATGGTGTGCAAGGAAAGGCACATGGTCCTTGGAAGGTTCTATTAGTGTTATATAAATGTATATGCTAGAATCTTCTTTACATAACATAGAAAAAGCAAGATCAATTGACGGATTACAATGTGGTGAAATTCTGTAATTACGGAGGAAGATTGATGTTAGAAGCGAGAGCGTGGGTGTAGCCATGTTGGAAAAGACTGAAAAAGGAAGCGTGGGTGTAGCTGTGTTGGAAAAGACGGAAAAAGGAAGCGTGGGTGTAGCTGTGTTGGAAAAGACTGAAAATGGTGTAGGGGTTTTCTCTATGGACACTGATCCACGATTCCTAGTCTGTCGGTCCAATAAAAATACACCATGTGGATCCTCGCCTTCACATCATTCGTCATCGACCTGTATTCAAATCGATTTGTGACGAGCTTAATGGATAAAAAATCAACCATTCTGTTAGTATCCTTTGATAGCAACGAATGTAGTCATTGTGTGTACTCCCCCTTATCTTGTTTATCATTCTTTTATTGTTTAGAGTGATTGCCCAGTCATTGTTGTGCTTTCCATACCTAATTTATGTGATTGTATATGCTCGAAAAAGGTTGAAAATGTAGAATATTTAGACTACACCAAATATTATTTTTCAATTTTCCTTTTTAGGAGTAGTCTATTTATTAGATGTTTTGGACTTTCAGGTAATTCTTTTATTAGAACCGCAAGTTTAACAATTAACATATGCCTTTTCAAGAATTATTCTAAAATTTCTACCATATTCTTTGAAAAACAAGCTAGAAAAAATAGCCTCTAACATCTAACACATTTATACTACTACTTATTTTTATACCTTTTATGTACAACTATATATATAAAATGTATGTAAAATGATGTTTTATTTTAAATTTAAACTCACAATCAAACAATTCTAAACATAAATCCTAAAAATATAAAAATATTACACTATTTTAAAATCTTTGTTATCTACATTCTTTGTTCAAGCATATGTAACACACTGTTTCATTATCTTATTACACTATTTTGAAATCTTTTCTAGCTAAACATTTTTTAAATATTTGTAACACATTGTTATTATTGATGTTGTTGTATTATGAGAGGATATATTTATAATAAACAACTTTTAAGTAGTCATGTTATGTGGTCATAAATGTGTTTTTTTATTTATAAAAAAATTATTTATTTATAAAGTTTATAAATATTCTTGTTTAACAATTTTTTTTATTTTTTTAACGAAGTAAAAATATTGAGTAAATTAAAGAGTAAAGAAAAAAATACATATGAAATATGAAGTAAAAAAATAATTATTTAGTAAATTTATTGAAAATGAAAGAAATTATACTTCTATGATACAAGGCAAACTTATCAAATATTTATACAATGATACATACTATTTAGTAAGATATATTTTTGTAGATATCTATTTACGAGATTTATAACTTTAAACATGATATTCATATATTTTTAGTGGTAATATAACCCAAATACATTGTGAAGAATAAATGTGTGACAAATAATATTGAAAAATAAAATTTAAAAATTACACTTCAAAAAATTTATTCGTTGTCCATACTTGGTAGATTTGGATCTACACTGATTTTAATTTTTTTTGCATACTTATGTTATATTGTGTGACATCAACTCCCCCATACAGAACTATAGAGCACCTTGTTACGCAATAACACATAACTTTACCCAAACAAAAAGTAAAAAAATTACACCTCAATAAATTAAATGGTTTAAAATGGATCTATATTGGTTTCAATTTTTTGGTGTAAGTTATGTTACATTACCCCCAAAAATAAATAAATTTATACCTCAAGAAATTTGATCTCTCTTATTGTTTAATAGATTTGGTTTAAAATAGATTTATGTTGGTTTTAATTTTTTTGCATAAGTTGTGCTTACATAACGTGACATCATACATGGCTACAAAATATTAAGTACCCAAACATTTTGAAAAAGCGAATTTATAAAATTTGTAAGACAAAAGAGTTGAAGATAAACACAATTTTGTAAATACCCTAGTCTAAATAAATCATAATTTTACCTAGTTTCATGACTTATTAATTTTTCAAAACCTTTTAATAATAATGACATGAATTTACCAAATGTCTTAATTTAATTACTTTCAAAACTTCTTTACTTACAAAAACCATAATGGTTTTAGTACATGTTAAATATCAAAATGATATTATGCAAAATAATTTACTATGATTTTAGTTTAACCAGCCTAGATCCAAATCCTAAGGCTCTATCAAGCGCCGAGAGGGATCAAATCTCCTGAGGTGCAAACCTCTCCTCGAAAAGATCCTTGAGTGCAATACCTGAGAAGAGGTTTACACCTCAGTAGATTTGATCCCTCTCGACGCTTGATAGAGCCTTAGGATTTGGATCTAGGCTGGTTTCAGTCGTGGGTGGTGACACAAAACATGAGTTTGATCAGCATGGTAAGGAATAGGTTAAGTTGAAAACACAGATACGAGTACCATCATAATGTAAGTAATGAGTATTAAGGATTGAGTAAATTGTTAAAGTGAAAAATAGAGACAATAATTTTGCAAGAATTAAATAAATGAATATATGGTTCACATTGTGATCATTCTCAATCTATCTTCTTCATCTTTTCTTATCTTCACACCTGGTAGTTTTGACATCTTCTCATATCGATCATATAAGAATGGAGGTTGAAATCGTAGACCTACCAATTCTTTAACTAGAGATATTGCTGTAAATGTCATACCCTGCCTCTCTTGCTTTCCAATACTAATAGTAGCTTTGTCCAACTTTCTTTTTCGAAGTTCTTTTTGTCGAAGTGCGTTTTGTTTATTTCGTTCTTCTAGTTCTTCTGCTGTCATTTTATTGAGATATCGTTTAAAATCTCCGTCTCATTCTTTTGGGGTAATTTCTTTAGATGGTACCGTGATATTAGAGTCCATCTCAATTGCCATATCATGCTCTACATTTTGATTTATTTGTTGTTCTGCAAATTGATTTCCTTGTTCTTCCAGATGCTTCAACGTTTTCTCACGATTCGCCCTTCATCGTTCAGTGTCTTGTTTTTTTTGTTCCTCTTGTTCTTCTGCTGTCATTTTGTTTAACTTTCTTTTTCGGTATTCTTTCTGTCGATCTGCGTTTCATTTTATTCGTTCTTCTCGTTCTTCTGCTGTCATTTCATACACCTTTCCTCTCACCTCTTCTTCTTTTTCGTTTCAAGTCTTCTTGACGTTCTTTTGTTGTCATTTCTTTACATGGTACTGTGATATTAGCGTCCATCTCAATCGCCATATCATGTTCTACATTTTGATTTATTTGTTGTTCTACGATATTAGCGTCCATCTCAATCGCCATATCATGTTCTACATTTTGATTTATTTGTTGTTCTGCAAATTGATTTCCTTGTTCTTCCAGACGCTTCAACTTTTTCTCACGATTCGCCCTTTGTCGTTCAGTGTCTTGTTTTTTTTGTTCCTCTTATTCTTCTGCTGTCATTTTTTTTAACTTTATTTTTTCGATATTCTTTCTGCCGATGCGCTTTTCGTTCTCTTCGTTCTTCTCGTTCTTCTGCTGTCATTTCATACACCTTTCGTCTCACCTCTTCTGCTTTTCGTTTCAAGTCTTCTTGACGTTCTTTTGTTGTCATTTCTTTACATGGTACTGCAATATTAGCGTCCATATCAATCGTCATATCATGTTCTACATTTTGATTTATTTGTTGTTCTGCAAATTGATTTCCTTGTTCTTCCAGATGCTTCAACTTTTTCTCACGATTCGCCCTTCGTCGTTCAGTGTCTTGTTTTTTTTCCTCTTGTTCTTCTGCTGTCAAT
This sequence comes from Larix kaempferi, assembly GCA_027924585.1. Taxonomy (NCBI): domain Eukaryota; kingdom Viridiplantae; phylum Streptophyta; class Pinopsida; order Pinales; family Pinaceae; genus Larix; species Larix kaempferi. The sequence goes on along the minus strand of BSBM01000594.1, from coordinate 1,164,011 downwards.
TTGTTTAACTTTCTTTTTCGATATTCTTTCTATCGATCTACGTTTTGTTTTCTTCGTTCTTCTCGTTCTTTTGCTATCATTTCATACACCTTTCATCTCACGTCTTCTGCTTTTCGTTTCAAGTCTTCTTGACGTTCTTTTGTTGTTATTTCGTTATATTTTTGTTCTTCTTTTGTTTGTCTCATAGCATCTTCCCCATGCAGATCTTCCATTTCTAGTGTTGAATCTATATAAAAAATGTCAACGATTAACATATACCTTGAATGTAATGCATATTTGTTATCCACAATGAAATCAATGCTTGACACTGAAAACTATGCAATTTAAAAAAATAATACATTGAAATCTATGCAAGTGTAAATTTCAATATAGTTTAAAAATTCAAAATATTTTCCAAAAAAATAGGTGCTTTGGGAGGATCGAACCTTGGACCTCACACCCATTATCCCCACACCCTTGACATTGAAATCTATGCAATTTTAATAAATAATACACTGAAATCTATGCAAGTGTAAAATTCAATATAGTTTAAAAATTGAATATATTTTCCAAATAAATAAGTGGTTTGGGAGGATCGAACCTTGGACCTCACATCCATTATCCCCACACCCTTACCACTATACCACAGTTACTTCTTATTATAAATAGTATCAAAATTCTATATAAACTTGAAAATGAGGGAAGGGTGGATCAATAGGATTTGACACCGTGACCTACCTATGACCACCACAATGTGTTACCAATGGGATACACCCAAGATGCATTCATTTTAGTGTAAAACTAAATATATATATTAAATCTAACTAAATTTAACATATATATTTTAATTTTAAATTTAATATATATTTATTTTTAAATCTAAATCTAAGACTAATTATATATATTTAAATCTAACTAAATTAAATATATATATTATAATTTTAAATTTAATGTATATTTAATTTTTCATCTAAAACTAAAACTAAAACTAAATTAATTTAATGTATATTTAATATTTATAGATATTAAATATAACTAGATTAAATTTATATATTATATAATTTCAAATTTAAAAAATGAAACACAAAACTATATTAAATTTATACAGTGTAAAATTAAATTTATATAGTGTAAAACGATATTAAAACTATATTGGTGTAAGCGGCGGCGGCGGTGGGTGGGAGCAGAGGAGGATGGCGACGGCGGGAGGGTGGACGCCACGGAGGAAGGAGGCGAGGGGATGGTGCAAGCAGGAGGGTGGACACGCTGGAGGCGAAGGGGATTGTGCAGGCAGGAGGGTGGACGCGGGGGATGGGAGGAGATGGTGCATGCGGGAGGGAGGATGCGCAGGAGGGGAGGAGATGGTGGTGGATGCACGTGAGGCAAAGGGGATGGTGCATGCGGGGGGGTGGACGCGCGAGAGGGGAGGAGATGGTGCAGGCGGGGGGGGAGGACGCGCGGGAGGGGAGGAGATGGTGGTGGATGCGAGGGAGGAAGGAGGTGAGGGGATGGATGGGGAAGGAGATGGCGGGAGGGGAGGAGAATGGTGCAGGCGGGAGGGTGGACGCGTGGGAGGGGAGGAGAATGGTGCAGGTGGGAGGGTGGACGCGAGGGAGGAAGGAGGCGAGGGGATGGATGGCTCTACAACCCAGTATGATGGAGGCAGCGTGGAGTTGCGCAAGGAGGGAGGAGGGGAGGAGGACGACGGGAGGATGGGGAGGCCTACGAATGGAGGATGGACGGTGGAGGAGGTGCAGGCGAATATGGCAGCTTTTATTAGTTGTCAGTGTATTAAATATTCTAATTAGATTACCTTCTGTTTGCTACTTTGATCGCCGAACCACTTCTCTTTGCCGCTTGTTTTATAATTGTTTTTATCTTGTTTTTTGTTTATATATGCTTTGATTTCAATCGAAAATACACGTCCTTTTTTAATGGCCGACAAAATATTAATTATTTTTTTAGTTTTTAGTTTTTACATTTTATTAGGTGTAACGGGACACATACACATTACAAGATCTCCCTCATATTATCATTTTTTACTTTTTATGTTTTATTAGGTGTAACGGGACACATACACGTTACAAGATCTCCCTCATATTATCATTTTTTACTTTTTATGTTTTATTAGGTGTAACGCTACATGTAACGGGACACATACACGTTACAAGATCTCCCTCATACTAGGTTGTAGAGCGCCTCTCGGCGCAATGAACTATCTCTGAATTGTATACTCTATTTAGATGGAAAAACTCATCCTAACTCAAATTGTATGATTTTCTGTTAGATGATATGTTCAATAATAATGATATAACTTTACCAAATGTCTTAGTTTAATTACTTTCAGAACTTCTTTACTTACAAAAAATGTCTTAATTTAATTACTTTCGGAAATTCTTTACTTACAAAAAAGCCATAATGGTTTTAGTACATGTTCAATATAAAAATGGTATTTATGTAAAATAGTTTATTATGATTTTAGTTCAATGGACTGAATTCTCTGAATTGTATATTCTTTTTAGATGGAAAAACTCATCATAACTCAAATTGTATGCTTTTCTTTTAGATGGTAAAACCAGTTATAGCTCAATTGTTAACTGACAGGTATGTAAGGGAGCAGACTTCAAATCCTACCACTACAAAATTCTTTGCAACTAAGAATTCATAAATTAAGGAATTGCACACAAAATAATAATGAAAAAAAAACTAATGACCTGCATTATGAGATTTTTCATCTTTTTTTTGTCACTAAGAATTCATAAAATAAAGGATTGCACATAAATAATATGAAAAAGGAAAAAACTAGGACATACATTATGAGTTTATTTATTTTATTATTACTCCAAAAATTATATCAATATTAATCATCATAAATGTATAGACAATAACTTAATATTTGAATTAAATTTATATAGAGAATAGAAAATTTGAATTGAATATCAATATTAATTATCATAAATTTAAGTTAATAAAAGTGATACATTGTTTAACATATAAATTAATAATATGATTCTTATTTCATACTTTATTAGAAGAATCTGTTATGCTAATTATAAATGTTGGTTAGATATCCATAAATTAGGAAGATAGATGGATTCATTAGTTACATGGTGTTTGGTCGCATAAGCTTTCTTAAAATTTTGAAGATTAAAGTATTTAGGAGTGCATTTTTTTATTGGTTGTTAGTGAATTTAGAAATATTAGTATTTAGGAATGAGAGACATCTAAAAATTCTAAGATTTGGATTGGACAGTTATTTTTAGCAGAAATCCAACATTTTTTATTTTGCAAAATTTGAATTTAGTGTGTTTTATCCATTTGATTTTAGAAATGGATTCAACTTCCTCAAAAACCCAAAAACCCAAGGGGCACCCATAATTCTAGAATTTGACAGTTATATCCTAGAGTTTGAAAAATTACTGTCAAAATCTTGCCCAAAATATTCATCTATTCAGACTCAGATGAGTTTAAGAATGTAGTTTTTATTGGTAGTTAATAAACTCAGGTTTACTGCACTATGTAGACTTTGGCAATGTCTATAGATCTCAACTTTATCTAGTGTGTAAAAGATTAACTTTATTTAGTATGTAAAAGATAAAGTGTAGGATAACTTTTCTTTATAAGAGTAACAACCAACCAAACTATACAAAACACAGAGACATCTAAAATTAGACATTAGTTTAGGATAATTATTTTTTGGTGAATGTATTGAACGTTTCTATCGTTGTCAATGTTTGTGATAGGTACAATCTTTGGAAGAGGAAAAAATTAAACTTCAAAGCAAGGTACAGCTAGTTTCTTGGAAAACAAAATTTTATCAAAACGATTATTTTCATTGCATGATCTTCATAGCATTATCTACATAACGTGGTGGTTGTGTCTCAGTTGAGTACTGGAGGTGATTCCTCCACTTCAGTGACTGACTTACATCTTGGGTATGCGAATCACAGTCGTTTTCTTTTGTCTATTTTTGTTCTAAATATCTTTATCATATTTTAGTTCTAATTTCAAAGTTATTGACAGACTTTCTTATAGAAGCATGCTTACCGGCCCTTGTGAAGAGAACATAGATGGCGACTGCTTCTCCAATGGCATACATTAATCTAATACAAGGACTGAAATTTCTAAATCTGGACCTATCCACCATTTATTGCTCTTCTCCACCAATATCAAAAAAAAAAAATTATTATTATTATTTAATAATAATAATAAATCAACAACGAATAAAAAAATTCGTGCTATGAAACGATCATATTCCAAAAATTCATGCATCACCAATATTTTGAAAAAATTCTGCATAGATTTAAAAAAATTTTATTATAATTGTCAAACTCAATTTTAGGTGATTTATATTAAATACACTGAAGATCGCAAACTTGATCGGAAAAATATAAACATAATAGTGCGACCTGATTTGGCGATAAATAAACTGAAAGATGCGAAACGGGTCGGTGATATTATAATAAAAAACTCGAAATGGTCATCGACGACTAAATTAAAAGGTGTGTCCCTGCTCCGCAAGAAACAACACAATCCAGTGAAAATAGGCTGAACATTGCGAAATGGATCGGCGAAAGATAAACATACGCTTGCGACCATATTCGGCGAAAAATAAATGAAAAGCTGCGAATCGGGTCGGCCATATTATCATAAAAAAATCGAAATGGTTGGTGAGGCTGAATTAAAACCTGTGACCTTATCCAACCATAAAGATAAAGATACTCTTGTGACCAGTTTCGATGACAAATAAAAAAAATCCGGCGAATGATAAATATACTCTTGCGACCAATTTTAGGGAAAAATAAATGAAAAGCTGCAAGCACCACGGCTGCTGGCTCGACTGCCATGGCCATGCCTTGCAGGGTGCAGGCCGGATTTCCCAGGTCGCGCCCTGCGGGCTGCTGGCCGGGCTGCCACAGCCACACCCTGCGGGCTACCATGGCTACAACTAGCTGCACCAGAACTCAACGTGTTATATATATATATATATATATATACACACTTTGGTTTTTGTTTGCAGGTTAGGGTTTGCGTGGGAAGGGGAAGTGAGGAGGGTGGCGGGAAAGAGGAGGTTGGGAGAAGGAGGTAGTGTGGTGTGGGAGTGGAGGGAGGAGGAGTGGCAACACGCAGGTTGGAGGGAGGTACTGCATAGGCAGAAGGGTAGACAGAGGGATGGAGGGAAGAAGCGTGGAGGTCGCCTGGAGGGAGGTACTACGTAGGCAGAAGGGTAGACGTAGGGCTGGAGGGAAGGAGCGTGGAGGTCAAGGAGGTCGGCGGCGGCGAGCTCGCGGCTACAGGAGTTGTATAAGCATCCACATGGCAGGATTCCATTCACTCTATGAATGAGGAATCTAATCGACGTAGAGCTCATGCTTCTCCGTGGTGAAATGCCTACAACGTAATTAATAATAATTCCATACTTGGCATTTTCTAGGGTATATATGTATATGAACATACCGGATTATTTTTCTTTAAATAATTGCCCCTTTAGTATTTCTTTTTGTTTATTATTTAGACCATTTAGTGCATTGCTTTTATAGTAGTTTTACCAAGAATGACAACATTTATTTTAGTTAGATTACACAAAAATGTTTTTCCATAAAAAAATATTAGATAGATATATAATTCACTTAAATATATTTATTATTTCTTTTAAACTATATCTCTCACACACACACATATTAGTTCACCTTTCCACATAACTCTAATGAGTTATGATTTCATATCTTGATATTAAATCTTTTAAGGATATCTACTTCTATAATGAAGATCACCCCTCTGAATTACTCTCGTCATTACAACTTATATATTCGTAATAATTGCTTTCATGTTTTAGGAAAGACTTGTGCCTTTAAGCTGGTTACAAACGAGTAATACTAACTTGTCTCCATTTGATTATAACTACTCATATGCTAATTATTCAAATTAGGTTCTCTTATAACTCTTAGGCATCAAGATGACATGTTTTCATCATTCTTTACTTACTCAAGACTCCTCTACCCTTAAACTCTCTCCCTAGTGGATTATGTTACCCCCGTCATTTCATTGCATCGTACAGTTAGTCTCATAGGTCTACATTCTTTATTTTTCCATTACATCATACATTAACATGATTTTATTCACGCATGGTTATACCTATAAAAACATGACGATGCTACAATGTGTATTGGCGGAGCATTGGCCTTGAGCTCCTCTCCAGAACTAGTTCATAACTACAATTACATATTTGTATTTCAGTGGAAAAAAGAATAGGGGTAAAGATGGATATTACATCCTTCCCCCCTTAATAATAACACCATCCCCAATGTTCTTATTTATAGATAACGTTTTCAATTTCCAATTGCTTTTCCAACATTAAAATTCTTGATAGTTCTAGTTACTCTTGTTAGCTTTCGAAAGTATCCACATATTCAAAATTCCTTTTGGAGGTCTTCAAGGTTCTCTTCCTTTAGTCACCCGTGCTTTAGAATAAACAATACAAGTTTCTCTAGAACCTTAGCATAAAACATGTATGTATGCATTGATTATTTAAAATCAAGAGAAAGAAGATATGAATCATAAGTTACAGTTCCCTCTAATTCATCTTGTCTCTGGCTCTTGATTGAAACTCTTTTAGAGTTAGAATTTGTTTGTAAAATTTATCATGTCACATAATATTCATTTTTGAGGTGAGCAACCTCAAAGTATTTCAAGCATTACATTTATTTCATTTCACAAAGTACCTGTAATATTTTTCATCATTGTAAATTATATGTATAATTCAAATCAAAAGTGGAATACCTTTGTATTCCATAAAATGTCATTTAAAGCAATATTTAGACACATCTTACTTCTTGTATGGCAATAATGTGTCGATGTATTTCTTGGCTAGCATTTTTAACTTCTTTTAGAAGTTCTAGGGTGTGTGCAAGAAGATGAGGGTCACTTTAGATGCAATGCTACTTTTTCAAAACTCGTTCCTGATACATAAAAACATAACGTGTTTCTGATATTTAGCACCTGCCATGGTAAGACCCGAGCCTGACATGTCACTGGAAATGTAGGATAGGTAACCATAACGCGTACGCATTATAAAACTACAAAATGCGTACGCGTTATGTAGTTACAAAACGCGTACGCGTTATTGAAATCTAAAATCAATTTAAAAACACAATCCCGACCACCCCCAACCACCCGCGGCGCTCTTCACGCATCAAAAATCCGAAATAGAGGTTGGACGAGGACGGTTTGTGTGCCCTGAAGTATCAGTGGAGCTCGATTTAGCTAAAGGGGAGGCAAATTCACCGGTGGATTGTCATCTAATCAGGTAATTCATTCACCCATACCATTTTTTTGTCATTTCTTAACCTAAATTACTATTTTTTTATTGTTTAAAACAACCTAGTTTTGTAATATTGATAAAATTGGGAACAACCCAATCTCTAATTAAATTCACATCTCCCTCAACCAAGATGAGGGAATAATTAAAATGAATCTCTTTTCAAAAACTCAAAAATTCCTAATCCAACCAAAAATTGAAAAAAATAGAACTCCCCCCTTTCTACAATGTATCCATCTAAGTCACCTGACATGAGGACACGGGACACGAGTGTCCCCACGGGACACGGTGACCCCCGGAATTAGGACATGTAGGACACGTTTTATATACATATATATATATATTTTTAAATATATTAAAATTTAAAAATATAGACATATAGATCCAATAAAATTTAACATCTACAATTACAAATATTCAATAGAAATTACATTTACAATTACAAATATGAAATATTCAATAGAAATTAGATCATTCACAAATCACAACACATTTGTCATTCACAATCACAAATCACAACGAGACATTGAGACACATAGATGCATGTCAGAGACTCGGAACCATATTTCTCATTAAGTCATCAAAATCAAAATGTATTACATAGATGTCGAAATGCCACTGGGCACTGGCAAATGCCAAATATACTAATAGTCTAATAGTCTAATAGTAAATACAAAAAAGGAGTGGATCAAGATGGAAGAATTCCATCTGTCAATGACTCAATAGTCCTCCTCCATGCCTGAATCAACAAACTCATCATTGCCCTGATCCTCCTCCTCCTCCTCCTCCTCTCTGCCAATCTGACTAACTGCATCTGCTGGTGTGGAGGATGACCCCTCCATATGATCACCCTCATCAAAAGTGATCGGCTCTAGCACTGGATCATTAAGATCCATGTTGGCTAATGCCAACTCAGTACTGCTGTCCAAACCCATCTCATCAGGAAAGACATCCCACATCCGTGTCTTTCCCTTCGCCCACTCCTCCCTCTTCCTGTAAATAAGACAAAGGTTGGAGTGCACATACACCATCGTCTTTGCCCTGGACTGCTCAAGCCTGCTCTTCTTCACACTGTACAAGTTCCCATATGTGCTCCAATTCCTCTCACAACAAGAGGATGAAGTAACTTGAGAGAGGACCCTCAAGGCTATGTTTTGTAGAAGAGGGCATGTTTCCCCATGAGTTGTCCACCAAACAAGGGGTTTCTTAACCCCCATGTCTCTAACCACCTCATATCCTCCAAATCTCCCATTTCCACTAGAAAACTCATAAAATTCCTCCTCCACCACCTCAAGGTGGTCTCTATCCTGAAGTAGCCGTCTAAATGCTATCTTCCTCCCCTATGAGATCTCTCCATCCATGTGAGAAGGGACTCTGGATGAGGGCACCGACCCACCACTGAGCCAATCCTAAGCGTAGAACCTGGGGTTCAATGAGTGGACCAAGCAATGCAAAGGTGTGCAATTCTTATCCCACCTGGAGATAAGAATGCCCTGTATGATGGACCATAAGTTCTATGCCAATGTCTCATACTCAGCACACTCATTCTCCATAACAATGGTCCTCATGGACTCAATCATGGAATCCCACCCCTCATAAACATCTCCTAGGATGGCCTGGTCCGTGTCTGCAAACCACAACAAAGAAATGATTGGCTCCATGATCTTGATGCTAAGGACTACCCTATCCCACCAACCATCATCTAAAACCGTGTCCCACGCGACACGGGGACCCTGTTGGACGTGTCCGGTTACTTAGGTATCCATCCACATGAAACCCAAATTTCCAACCCTCAAAGGCCATTTCCCATGATACTAATTAAATAATTTTCCTTGGTAATGGCCATAACAAGATGAAATGCAAGCACAAGCGTGAATAGAAAAAATGCAAAAAAAATTAGTAACTTGGTTTCTCAAAATTTCATCACAATCATTTGTCCATGAACATAATCAAAATTTCATCAGAAGTGTATGTAGCTATACATTGCCTCTTAGTTAAGCACCCTTGACTAAATGCCAAAACACATTAACAAAGTGTCTCTCGGGCCTGCCCTATCCACACCCTCGATCAATCTACTCAACGCTTAGGGACCGTCGATTTAACTGAAAGACTTCATATAGAAAATCACTATGTTTTTTATTTAATTTTCTGAACTTGCCATACAATGTAGAGATCAATTTTGTAGAGAGAAATTGTCTATGTTTTGAGAAGTTGACATTGTTGTTATTGTCATTCTAGTCACAATCTCTTGTTGATTATTCAACATCTTAATCATTGACAGTCATCTCAAGTACATATGTAATCATGTTGGCAAGACAAACTCATACATATCCATTTCATTCCATGCCACTTTGTCCTCCCCTCCAACCACAAGGCGTAATATGTTGAAATCAATAAATTTAATGTTAGCTTATGAAGTTGATGGAAATATTGTTTTTTGCAATGGACGTAAAGGCCAAAACATGTCAAAATAACACTCCTAAATTCTAAGAAGTTTAAACCCAAGTTTGCATGGAAAAGTCACCAATGAGGGTTAAGAAGTGCCTTAGCTTCTAGAAAGAAGTTGAACGAAACTTACTTTTTAATTGTTAAATGTTTAATTTTAAGTTTTAAATGTATGTAAATGAATGCCATTAAATTGCTTACTTGAGTTTGATTTAATACATTTTCAATTTTGAAGAGACGTCATTATATACCATGTATATGTTTCTAATGATTTTTGTATTGATGTCTTTATTGCAGTTGCGGCTATGGACACCAATGCCGAGATACTTATTGAGCTTGCCCACTTAAGGGGCATTAGTGCAGCTTTTAGTGGTGGTGACAGGATTCCCCGCTCGCTTGCATCAACCTTGGATGCAATTGTTGACACCATTTCACAGTCTAGCAATGTACTATATGATATTACATCATATAGAAAAAGAAAAAGACAACAATATGCCGATGGGCTAGATTACAATGCAATAAAAAAGTTGAAAATATCCAAAGAGCTCATATTTGCATTGTTTAGGGACCCTCGGACGGGGGAAATCCCAAATGTAAACAGGCCGCATATCTCCATTGAGTGGTGCACGTTTCAACCATTTGTTGATCACTGGATGGACAGATGGTACATGGTTTTTGATATGCCACCACACAACAATAGGGAAATTCCCTTGTATTTCCTTCGAAAGATGTACACAGAGTTCATGTTACATAAACACATAAACTATTTTGACATCTTGCAGTTTCAGGGGATCAGTGGGGGGATGGCCCAAAACTGACCCAATGTGAGGCTTCGAGACCAGGATCGCCCTATCCTTGCACCTCGCAGGAAGCTGCCTAGGCCAGATGTCCCATCTACACATCGTATTATTCTAGAAATACGGGATGCATTTTTGAGTTTGGCACGGGCGGTTGTTCGCCATGGCACTATGGTTCAGCATATGGGTGAGGAAGGGACATCTGTCCCTGGTGTGGTACATACACCAGCTTGTCACCATGCAGGACCATCAACTAGTGCAAAACCATCAGGACCATCCACTAGTGCAGGACCATCGACACATCCCCATCCTAGTACTGATCCTCACGAGTGCACATCATGTGGTCGTCCCTGCTATGGTCTTGCCTCAGATGTTGCCTTTAGTGGGTTTTTGAGAGAGGTATGTTGATGGTTAAATGTAATAAATTTTTCATTTATTTTCGTATTTGTACACATCTATATAGTTTGAGCTAATATATTAATTTTGTGAACTTGCAGTTGATGCTTTATGCCAGCAGCGACGCCCCAGAGCCGGATGTTCCAGACTCTACAGGGGGGCATGATGCTACCCATTTGGTAGGCCCATCTTATATAGCACCTATTGCCGCATCTCACATCGAGGTAAACATTTTAAAATTTCAGTTTTTTAATACTTGTTAATTTGTTAATTTCCACATACTTTACATTTTAGTTCACTAATGCTATCTACGGTCTAATATTTACAATTATTAAACTTGCAGATGGCAGATCCTTCACTGGGGCAAGGTAATGTGGAGGTAGCACCCATGGTCGTACCATCCCATGAAACATATGGGCTCCAAGTAAACAATTAAAAAAGACATTTTTAAATACATGTTTGTTTGTTGAATCATGCATGTCTCACTACATGAACACTTGCTGACTGTAGGCACCATCCGAGACATCTGGACCATTGCTTGGATTTGTATCTCCCTCCAGGCCATTCGTGAACAAGGGTCGTGTGTATGTGAGGCATTCTACTCCTAGAAAGACTCCAGCTGCTCACGACCATGGGCTTACTCACACCATGGTAATGTATATCCTTCGATGATATTTGTTGTTTAACTTTAAATCCAGTGCATAAATCATTTTTGTTAATGTTTGAATTGCATGTTTACTGCATCAGGAACCCGAGTTGTCTACTGAAAACCTCGCATTGATGCTTGATGCAGCAGTCAGTGCCGCATCTGGAATGGCAACTAATCACACACAGGTATGTAACTATTTCAACATTATCTTTACATAGTTTATTATTGTTGTCTATTGTTTATTCATGCATTTCTAACTATTTCAACATTTTTTCATTGCAGCCACCACCAGCAGGAGTAGTTCCTAGCCCCCCTAGTTCGACCATCCTGGATGTTCAACCAATGGCTCCATCTGCTACACAAGAAACGCAATCTCCTTTGTCAGTTGAGGTGAGATGTCCTTCAGTGACCAAGTGTTTCATGCACTTTCCATGCACCAGTTGATAATTGTTGAGCTAATGTATTAGTGTACATAGTTAGTTGAATTTAACAATTGATATTTAATTTGCAGGATCCAGAGACGCACACTGATCCTAGAGATGTGCCTAGAGGATCAACGTCGGGAAAGAACAAGAGGAAGCTTCAGTTTTGATGTGTCTTATGGGATATATGTACATTTGGATACATGTACATGTGGCTTTGATAGTTTTGGACACATGTGCTTTTGGATACTTTTGTATATATATGTACTTTTCGATACATTCACTTTTGGAGACATGTACATTGACTTTATTGTGCATGTACTTTTGGAGACATGTACATTGACTTCATTGGATACATGTACTCTTGGATACTTTTGGATATACATGTACTTTTGGAGACATGCACTTTTGGATACTTTTGGATATATATGTACTTTTGGATACATATACTTTTGGAGACATGCACATTGACGTTTCACTTATAAATGAATGATACATTTCACTTTGTATTTTTTCTTCGGTTTCCACGTGTTCTTTTGTCAATATAATGTGTTGATTTGTGTGGATTATCTATTACTCATGAATGCGCTATGTCAAAAGAACAAACTATTATATTTAAAGGTTTCAACGAACTGACTACATGCGTGCACTAATTGGTATCTAATTAAAATTTGTGATTTTGGATGATCATTACAAGTTATGTCAAAGTTCTTGCTCGTGTAATTTAATCAAACTAAATGCAATACAATCTTTTTCAAGGTTTCAATGAACTCACTCATGCACACTAATTGGATAGGTGTAATTAAAATTTGTGAGTTTGGATGATTAAATTACAAGTTAAGTCAATGTTCAAGTGTAATTTAATAAAACTAAGTGCAATGCATGCTACACATTTCATCAACGCCCAATATTTGATTGTACAATTAGATTCAACACTACATATGAGTAACTACATACAAGTGCTCAAAGCAACATTGGTGAAAGGAACAAACTTTACCTCGGGATTCGAGAAATAAAGTGCCTTCTAATGTTGGTTGGGAAGGATATGCTTGGTTATCCTTATGGCTTGGAGGTCATCTTCATGTAGATAAGTACTCATGTTGTCATGTGTCATTAAGGTTTTTTCATGTGGTAAAACCCTTCAGGGTCAGGGTTTGTTCATGGTTTCATTGTACTTGATTTCTAAACATATAATTATTCTAAGAAAGGTTGCTAGGTTTTCTTCCTCATGAGGGTTTCCTGGGATAAAATGTTGTGTCTCTTGTCCCTGAACAACATTTTCATGCGACTTGCAACTCGACATAGCCTAGAAACCGGACGTCGGACCGATGAACCGTCGACTCCGTTGGTCCCCTGGCGTGCAATTACCTCTAGGGGGCCCTCTCCCTCATCTCCCCATGGCCCTGTGGCTTCATTGTGCATTCATTTCGTAAACTAGGGTTTTGCTCAATTTCATTGCATGCAATCTCGCATTGGTGGGTCAACTCTGCAAAAACCTCCCCCGAGCTAGTGTTGGCAGTGTTCCCATGTCGGCATTGCCCACACACACTTGCAGGAGCCAACGGCACACAATCTTCCTGCTCCGTTTGCTTTTTGTCTCCCGGGCGGAAATTCACCAAGTGTCCCTGAACGACATTTTCATGCGACTTGCAGCTCGACATAACTCGAAAAACAAACATCGGATAGATGAACCATCGACTCCGTTGGTCTCCTGGCATGCGATTACCTCTAGGGGGCCCTCTCCCTCGTCTCCCCATGGCCTAGTGGCTTCATTGTGCATTCATTTCGTAAACTAGGGTTTTGCTCAGTTTTATTGCATGCAATCTCGCATTGGTGGGTCAACTTTGCAAAACCCTCCCCCGAGCCAGTGTTGGCAGTGTTCCCACGTCGGCATTGCCCACACACACTTGCAGGAGCCAACAGCACGCAATCTTGCTGCTCCGTTTGCTTTTTGGCTCCCGGACGGAAATTCACCAAGTGTCCCTGAACAACATTTTCATGCGACTTGCAACTCGACATAACTTGGAAACCGGAGGTTGGATCGACTAACCATCGACTCCGTTGGTCTCCTGGCGTGCGATTGCCTCTAGGGGGCCCTCTCCCTCATCTCCCCATGGCCCAGTGGATTCATTGTGCATTCATTTCGTAAACTAGGGTTTTGCTCAGTTTAATTGCATGCAATCTCGCATTGGTGGGTCAACTCTGCAAAAAACTCCCCCGAGCCAGTGTTGGCAGTGTTCCCACGTCAGCATTTCCCACACACACTTGCAGGAGCCAATGGCACGCAATTTTGCTGCTCCATTTTCTTTTTGGCTCCCGGACAGAAATTCACCAAGTGTCCCTGAACGACATTTTCATGCGACTTGCAACTCGACATAACTCGGAAACCAGACGTTGAATCGACGAACCATCGACTCCGTTGGTCTCTTGGCGTGCGATTACCTCTAGGGGCCCCTCTCCCTCGTCTCCCCATGGCCCAGTGGCCTCATTGTGCATTCATTTCGTAAACTAGGGTTTTGCTCAGTTTAATTGCATGCAATCTCGCATTGGTGGCTCAACTCTGCAAAAACCTCCCCCGAGCCAGTGTTGGTAGTGTTCCCACATCGGCATTGCCCACACACACTTGCAGGAGCCAATGGCACGCAATATTCCTGCTCCGTTTGCTTTTTGGCTCCCAAACGGAAATTCACCAAGTGTCCCTGAACGACATTTTCATGCGACTTGCAACTTGACATAACTCGGAAACCGGACGTCGGACCGATGAACCGTCAACTCCATTGGTCTCCTGGCGTGCGATTACCTCTAGGGGGGCCTCTCCCTTGTCTCCCCATGGCCCAGTGGCTTCATTGTGCATTCATTTCGTAAACTAGGGTTTTGCTTAGTGTGGGAGTGTGCAATTTTTGCACACGGGGGTCAACTTTGGAAAATCATCCACCGGGCAGGTATGGCTAGTGTTCCCAACCCGAACCTACCTAGACACACCTGCAGGACTCCCCGGAACCCGGTTTTGTCGCACGGTTGGAGTTCTATGCCCCCGGCAGGTATCCAGCAGGTGTCCCTGAAGGCCTTCTAGCAGCGAGACGGGACGAGCCATAGAATGAAGACCGTCGCTCGGATCGATGAACCATTAACTCCACTAGATTTAGAATGCTGGGATAGTGCCAGGGGTGCCCCTCCCCTCCGGCCTGGTGGCCCATGTGTCACCTTGCAGGTCCATCTTGGAAACTAGGGTTTTGCTCAATGTGGAAGTGTGCAATTTTTGCACACGGGGGTCAACTTTGGAAAATCATCCACTGGGCGGGTATGGCTAGTGTTCCCAGCTCGAACTTTCCTAGACACACCTGCAGGACTCCCCGGAATCCAGTTTTGTTGCATGGTTGGAGTTCTATGCCCCCGGTAGGTATCCAGCAGGTGTCCCTGAAGGCCTTCTCGCAGCGAGACAGGACGAGCCATAGAATGAAGACCGTGGCTCGGATCGACGAACTGTTGTCTCCGCTGGATTCAGCACGCCGGGATAGTGCCAGGGGTGCCCCTCCCCTCCAGCCCGGTGGCCCATGTGTCACCTTGCAGGTCCATCTTGGAAACTAGGGTTTTGCTCAGTGTGGAAGTGTGCAATTTTTGCACACGAGGGTCAACTTTGGAAAATCATCCATCGGGCAGGTATGGCTAGTGTTCCCAGCCTGAACCTACCTAGACACACCTATAGGACTCCCCGGAACCCGGTTTTGTTGCACGGTTGGATTTCTATGCCCCCGGCAGGTATCCAGCAAGTGTCCCTGAAGGCCTTTTGGATGCGAGACAGAACGAGCCATAGAATGACGACCGTGGCTAGGATCGATGAACCGTCGACTCCGTTGGATTCAGCACGATGGGATAGTGCCACGGGTGCCCCTCCCCTCCAGCCCAGTGGCCCATGTGTCACCTTGCAGGTCCATCTTGGAAACTAGGGTTTTGCTCAGTGTGGAAGTGTGCAATTTTTGCACACGTGGGTCAACTTTGAAAAATCATCCACCGGGCGGGTATGGCTAGTGTTCCCAGCCTGAAACTACCTAGACACACCTATAGGACTCCCCGGAACCCAGTTTTGTTGCACGGTTCGAGTTCTATGCCCCCGGCAGGTATCCAGCAAGTGTCCCTGAAGGCCTTTTGGATGCGAGACAGAACGAGCCATAGAATGACGTCCGTGGCTTGGATCGATGAACCGTCGACTCTGTTGGATTTAGCACGCCAGGATGGTGCCAGGGGTGCCCCTCCCCTCCAGCCCGGTGGCCCATGTGTCACCTTGCAGGTCCATCTTGGAAACTAGGATTTTGCTCAGTGTGGAAGTGTGCAATTTTTGCACACGGGGGTCATCTTTGGAAAATCATCCACTGGGTGAGTATGGCTAGTGTTCCCAGCCCAAACCTGCCTAGACACACCTATAGGACTCCCTGGAACCCAGTTTTGTTGCACGGTTGGAGTTCAATGCCCCCGGCAGGTATCCAACAAGTGTCCTTGAAGGCCTTTTGGGTTCGAGACGGAACGAGCCATAGAATGACGACCGTGGCTTAGATCGACGAACCGTCGACTCTGTTGGATTCAGCACGCCGGGATAGTGCCAGGGGTGCCCCTCCCCTCCGACCCGGTGGCCCATGTGCCACCTTGTAGGTTCATCTTGGAAACTAGGGTTTTGCAGGTCCATCATGAAGATTTTCATGATGATGATGATGGTGATGATGATGAAGATGTTGATGATGATGGCTTGGTCTAAGGTGGTGTTCTCAAATAGCTAATTCATTATGAAATATTTAACAAGACATGAATTAAATTTAATATAAGTGTATTGTTTAATATAGTGAGCATGAATTGAATTAATTTTGTTGGGTGAAGCCAATAACCAACATGATGAACATAATATAATTTTAGGGTTTACTGATCATATGTAAAAAATGGCATATTCATAAACTTGACATACAAGAGAACTTTTGGCATATTTATAAACAACGTAAACGTAAATTTGGCATATCAAGAACACAAAATTGACATATTCATATGAAACATACATGTGAAAATTGAGCATATATCAATATTCAATTACAAATAGCATAAATAGTATAGTATTAAAAGTATGTAACGTACCTCATCATGCTAGATCCCACCTATTATCATACAACCAAGCCCTCCGGATCATCTCTTATACTGATGGTCTCCATTAGTCTCTTGTGCTCTGTATTCGGTAAGAAGTAGCGTACCTTCGATGTATTTTGACTAGGCATTGTTCGTACCTGAAGGTTTGTGCCAATGATTAAGTTGGTAAAGTGATACACACTTGCACCTGGTTTGTAATCCCTGTAAACATATCCACCCTTCTTTCTTCCATTGCTGTCCCGTGTCAAGTATTCACCTTTAACAACCATAGACCCAGTTGGAAAGTGGTTGTTTTCATCGTCAGTCATGGACATAATGAGGGTTTGCTTTCCATCTGTACAACATGCCAACCAGTATTCACCACCCCATTCAGTATCTTTTGAGGCAACCACTGCGTATATGTGCCCTGCATTATATGATTGTAGGTATATGATCAAAATATTTTTCGTGCGATACAAGGCCATTAATGTGCATTTGAAGACTACGTAAACAAACAAAAAATGTTAAGGAAATGCATCATACCGGTTTGTACAAGGTCTGAGACATGATCAAAATCTGCAGAAATAGATGATTGGTCTTCTTCCAACAGAGTTAACTCAACAATTGCACGCTGATCAAGTGGAAGTGATATGCAATCCCATCCATCAACCCAATCCAATGATTCACACCCATCCCAGTCACCATAACAACAAGGTGGGAAAAAACAAGCGAGTTTTTTGGTCCAAATTTTAAATACTGGGTTATCAGAGCTTCGAACCGAATGAAAGCCATGAGTCCCAGGCACAGTCTTGAATTCCCATGCATGTGAACGATCTATGTCTACCACCTCCCAAAAAAATATCTCCACATGTCTCTTTCTTGTGGATTCTACTCGCATAGTTGATTCCTCTCCCATTACTGACGTGCACCACCTGACTGTAGATTGAGCATTTAGAATAGTAGATTCTGTAGATACTTTCAATTCCTCTCTTCATAGGGATGTTTTGACACATGCTCCGGCTCCATCATGCTCTCCTTTACCATGCCTAGTCTCAAAATAGTTCCACATATGTGGCACTTTGTAGTTTTTATGCAAGGAACACAACCACTGAAATATGCTTGCATTTTTGAACTGACCAGCACACCCATCAGACCAAATCCAGTGTCGATCCATCTGTATGTTCCTTCCCTTCAAGTGATCATAGAACATGACTAAGAAATGACGTACATAGTGGAAGTCGTGGCACCTATCATCACTTATGTAGAAGTGATATTCATTTAGAATTTCCTTTTGCTCTTCAGTGCTATTTGGGCCATGCCTATATGTGATATGGACCATCAAGGAAACCTGCTCAGAGTGATAATACTGACTTTGGATCTCATTTTGAGGTTGCAGAGTGTAGTTCTTGGCAAAATCAACAACTGAAAGGATAGTACCAAGGGGACATGTATCTCTACATATTCTAAACTTCTCATCCTGCCATCGTGCCACGTGGACATGCTGAACATATTGATGTGTCTTTTCAATAAATTCCTTGATGAAGTCACTAACTTGTACTTGGTGACACAAAATGATCTCAATGTCATTTTTTTGTTGTAAGTAAGGATTGAAATGTAATCGTTACAACATAATTTTATAGATATAAATGCATACTTGAGATGTCACCAATTGTATTTTTTTGCTTTCTTTCCCTGGGACTATTTCATAGTTGATATATTTGAAACTTTTCATGTCTGTAACCATTTTCCCAAATTCACTGTCTCCATTCTCATGCATACATTGGCTCAATAATGCCATTCCAGCACAGTTGGAGCATGTTCCATCCAAACAAGATTTTGCATAGTATGTTTGCCCCTCGGGCCTATTGCACATGATGCTATGAATGAATTCTCTTGATGAAGTCGGTGGTATTGTCATGGAGCAATCCTGCACATGGTTAGTATGCAACACATGACGAATGTACAAAAATGTTTCATAGTAATATTCATATTCTACATGGTATCTACAACAACAAGTGTTACGAAGAGTATTTATTCTAACATACCATGGCTTACATTTCTCAAAAGATCTTTGCCCCAAGTTCAATTGTCTATGCTCAATCCTAAATTTCTCGTAAAGTTTTGTCTGTGTTATATCAAGAAGATGCTTAGTATGTGGTTCACGATCCTTTGAACCCCTTCTCAGTTTTAGTACATCCTTTCGGTTTGAAGAAGGCCTTGTGTGATCATGCCAAAAACTGTGCACTAGTCCCTTTACTGCATCAACTAGCTTCATGTCACGACGTGGCAACCGACCAATAAAGGCCCAAAAATCTGTATGATCGGTTGTGTCAAGATGTTCTCTTCTAATATAATACCTACGGAGGGTTTTTACATTCAAATTAACTAGTTCGGATGTAGGCCTGAGAATACGAAGGGCCCTGGTGTTCTTATTTGCAATTGCTTGTGACAACACACGACGAGCAACATTGCGGTCCTTTGAACGTGTGTTCTTACCAATTTTACCAAATGCATCTACTGGGCTTTTAACTATATGAGAACTTGGTTCAGAATTTTTATCATCTTTATCCCTAACTTTTTCCTAACAACATTCATGCTCCTAGATTTTAACAATGATAAAAATAATCTACATTTATCTCCATCGCATTTAGAAACAAAATATTTATTAAGTATCTGTTGAGTTTGATGAGCAATACTACGTTTAGATAGCGTACCTTCAATGGAATTGATGATACTTTCATCAACTTGTATACGCTTCGGAGTTCTTCGATGTGTGCTTGCTAATGGAGGTAAGGGGGTTGGAATTGTACCATGTAGCGCATCACCAAGACGCTCTGGCGTTTCAGTAGTAGCTTGGTGTCCTCCATTCTCTTCCTGGTAGTTGGATGGTGGAAGTCCAACATCCTCATCGATGGTCTGTGGAAGTCCAACATCCCCTTGTGGAAGTCCACCATCCTCATTGATGGTGTGGATAACATTATCTTCTTCAACAATAGGCAAAATGTCCAACGCCTCTCTGACTTCATCGCTTGTATAACCACATCCAGATAGCAAATTTTGTGTTTCTTCGTGAGCTTCACTTGAGATGGTAACTTATCACTTTGACTTGAAGTGGGAATTGAAACATCCCCTAATGAGCACCTACGTTTTGCTTCTTGATTACTTCCATGGGGTGCTTGTTCAACAACTATTGTGGAAATTGAAGGTCCCTCTTGTCGTGGATTAATAGGATGAACTGTGGTATCCTCTACAATTAGATTTGGATTAGTTTCCAAAGAAAGCCTCTGATTCATCATGTATATTCTTTTCTTTTCTTTCTCTTCTTCAATGACTTCTTGAGGTCTCTTCTTCCTTGTTGATTTGTTTACTCGATTACGTGCATTCCCCATCACCACAATGATCAATTCAATATAGTTTGTTTTTGTTGCTCCTCAATTACAAGTTCTTCAATAATAAGCAAATGGAAGTTAAAGCATAAATTGTTTGGGCTCTTTGATTCTCTTGTACACTTGTGTATATCCACCATCACCATGAAATGGTCTTGAAGCTTGATATCTTATCTTGTGTGCTCCTCAAATATAGGCAAAATGAATCTTTCAAAGGCCTTATCTTTGGTGTTATTCAATTGGAGATTCTTCAAGCTTGCTGATTATCTTCTTCAAATATGGCCATATAACCCAACACCACACTGAGCAACCATGAAAGATGTCCTCGATGCTGCACCTGCATAAAAAAATAATGATGGAGTTGGTGTAGAGTGTGAGAATTTCCAATGGTGGGCTTGTGCTGTTCGAAAAATCGCGGGAGTGTTGTTTTGGCTCGGACAGAGTGAAGTTGCTCTCGGACAGGGACTGTCCACTGTTTATGGAGTTACAAAATGCGCATGCATTATATAAAGAAAAAATGCATGCGCGATATGTAGTGCAAAAACACGTACGCGATATTGTCAAGCACAATAAATAGGTTAGGTGCATGGCTAGGGCAACGAACAAAATCAAAAGAAAACTAATAATTTATATGGTTACATACAAAACAAATGTTTTTAGTGTGGGGACAAATGTTTTGTATGGTTTAATACCCCCTAGCTCTCTCCCAATAATCCCTAGATACCCCCTATCTCTTTCTAAATATCTGTCCCTCATTCTCCCTACATCCCTCCCTACATGTTTCTTTCATGTTTCTTTCTCTCCCTTACTCCAGCCATGTCCCTACCACCCCACTCTCCATCTCTCCACCTTCTCTTTATCTTCGTCATTATCCCTCCCTATAGCACTCTCTCCCTTTTTCTCCCTTAATCACTAACCCTCTACACCTTTATCCCTCCCCCCTGCCCTCTTTGTTCCTAGAGCCCCTCCCCCATAAAGGCCTTTAGACCCTCTTCTAAACATTAATCCCTAAGTGCATAAGTGCACAAGATGATGAGGAGGAGGAGGGTGATGACAATGAAGATGATCATGATGCAGATGAAGATGATAAAGATGATTATGAGGAGGAGGGTGATGACAATGAAGATGATCATGATGCAGATGAAGATGATAAAGATGATGATGTTGATGAAGATGATGGTGATGATGATGAAGATGTTGATGATGATGGTGATGGTGATGTTCAGATGATGATGATGATGATGATGATGATGATGAAGATGATGGAGATGTTGATATGATGAGGAAGATGATGATGATGATGGTGATGATGATGAAGATGTTGATGATGATGATGATGCTGATGAAGATGATGATGATGATGAAGAAGATGATGATGATGGAGATGTTGTGTTGATGGGGAACCTAGAGATGACAATGATGATGAAGATGGTGATGGTGATGGTGATGGTGATGGTGATGACGATGAAGATTTTGATGATGATGTTGATGGTGATGATGATGAAGATGCTGACGATGATGGTGATGGTGATGTTTAGATGATGATCATGATGATGTTCAGAAGATCATGATGGTGATGATGATGGAGAAGATGACGATGATGGATATGTTAATGAGGAACCTGCAGATGCCAATGATGATGATGATGATGGTGATGAAGATGATGATGATGGAGATGTTGATGAGGAACCTATAGATGCCAATGATGATGGTGATGACGATGAAGATGTTGATGATGATGGTGCTGGTAATGATGATGAAGATGTTGATGATGATGGTGATGGTGATGTTCGGATGATGATGATGATGATGATGATGAAGATGATGGTGACATGATGGAGATGTTGATATGATGAGGAAGATGATGATGATGATGGTGATGATGATGAAGATGTTGATGATGATGATGATGGTGATGAAGATGATGATGATGAAGAAGATGATGATGATGGAGATGTTGTGTTGATGGGGAACCTAGAGATGACAATGATGATGAAGATGGTGATGGTGATGGTGATGGTGATGGTGATGGTGATGGTGATGGTGATGCTAGTGGTGATGATGATGAAGATGTTGACGATGATGGTGATGGTGATGTTTAGATGATGATCATGATGATGTTCAGAAGATCATGATGGTGATGATGGTGATGATGATGGAGAAGATGATGATGATGGATATGTTGATGAGGAACCTACAGATGCCAATGATGATGATGATGATGATGGTGATGAAGATGATGATGATGGAGATGTTGATGAGGAACCTACAGATGCCAATGATGATGGTGATGACGATGAAGATGTTGATGATGATGGCGCTGGTAATGATAATGAAGATGTTGATGATGATGGCGATGGTGATGTTCGGATGATGATGATGATGATGATGATGATGATGATGATGAAGATGATGGTGACATGATGGAGATGTTGATCTGATGAGGAAGATGATGATGATGATGGTGATGATGATGAAGATGTTGATGATGATGATGATGGTGATGAAGATGATGATGATGAAGAAGATGATGATGATGGAGATGTTGTGTTGATGGGGAACCTAGAGATGACAATGATGATGAAGATGGTGATGGTGATGGTGATGGTGGTGACGATGAAGATTTTGATGATGATGTTGATGGTGATGATGATGATGATGATGTTGATGGTGATGATGATGAAGATGTTGATGATGATGGTGATGATGATGATGATGATGATGATGATGATGATGATGAGGAAGGGGGAGATGACAATGATGATGAAGATGTTTATGGTCATGAAGATGATGATGATGGTGATGGTGATGATGATGGAGATGTTGAAGATGATGGAGATGGTGATGAAGATGATGATGATGATGATGATGATGGTGAAGATGATGAAGAAGATGATGATGATGGAGATGTTGATCTGATGACGATGAAGATGATGATTATGGTGATGATGATGAAGATGTTGATGCTGATGATGATGGTGATGAAGATGATGATGATGGAGAAGATGATGATGATGGAGATGTTGATGAGGAACCTACAAATTTCAATGATGATGATGATGATGGTGATGACGATGAAGATGTTGATGATGATGGTGATGCTAATGATTATGAAGATGTTGATGATGATGGTGATGGTGATGATGATGTTCAGATGATGATGATGATGATGATGAAGATGATGGTGACATGGTGGAGATGTTGATTTGATTCAAGGAAGATGATGATGATGATGGTGATGATGATGAAGATGTTGATGATGATGATGATGGTGATGAAGATGATGATGATGATGAAGATGATGATGATGGAGATGTTGATGTTGATGGGGAACCTAGAGATGACAATGATGATGAAGATGGTGATGGTGATGGTGATGGTGATGGTGATGGTGATGGTGATGGTGATGACGATGAAGATTTTGATGATGATGGTGATGGTGATGATGATGAATATGTCGATGATTATGGTGATGGTGATGTTTAGATGATGATCATGATGATGTTCAGAAGATGATGATGATGATGATGATGATGATGGAGATGTTGATTTGATGATGATGATGATGATGGTGATGATGATGAAGATGTTGATGATGACGATGATGGTCATGAAGATGATGATGATGAAGAATATGATGCTGATGGAGAATATGATGCTCCCAACTCCCTATAGTCTCTCTCTCCCCCAACCATCAATCTCTCTCTCTCTCTCTCTCTCTCTCTCTCTCAAACACACACACATACACACACATTATGTCCCTTTCCATTCTCAAACCCATCCCCCCTCCATCCATATCTATCTCCACCTTTCTCCCTCCATCCATCACCCTACCTTCTCTCCCTCCCTCTCTCATCGCCTGTCTCTCTCTCACCTTATATCCCTCCCTCATGTTATCTTTCCCTCAACCTATCCCAATATCTCCATCACTCCCTCTCTCTCACACACTTTATGTCCCTTCCACCTCCTCTCATATTCTCTCTTTCTCTCTCTCTCTCTCCATCACCACCACTCCCTGCATGTCTCCCACCAACACTTTATGTCCCTCCCTTCCTATCTCTTTATTTCGTTCTATCCCCATCTATCTCTCACTCCCTCCAAATCCATTCATCCCCATTGTCCCTCTCCCTCCCTCACTCTATGTCTCCCCCCCCCTTGTATTCTTTATTTCTCTCTCACATCCCCCTTGCCTCCATCCATTCCCCCTTGTCACTCAAGTATCACTTTCAACTTCTAACCCTATACCTCTTCAGAACCCATTCTACTCCTAATAGTGCTCTCAAGCTCCACTTCCCTTCACCTCCTGTAGCCCATCATGTTCTCATTCCCTTCATCTCTCCCCACTCAAGCTTCCAACATCCTTCTAAGCCCTTGATCCTTTCCCACCCCTATTAAATATTAACCATAGATTCCCTTGACCCTTCCCCACCCCTTCTCAAATATTAAACAAAAATTCCCTTGAGTCTTCCACACCCCCTCTTTCTCAAGTATTAAACATGTATTTTATGATTTGCATAACGCGAGCACGTTTTTTAACTATATAACGCGTACGAGTTATGTAGTTATATAACGCATACGCGTTATGTAGTTATATAACGCGAGCGCGTTATGTACATCTAAAAGTGCGGCAATATTTTTGAATTTAAATAGAACGCGCTCGTGTTTTGTAGAGCCTAAACCAGTTGAGTCACATGCTCACATGTCAACAATAATCCTATGTGTATGCTTTGGAGTTTGCTTCGGTAATTCCAAACCTGTGCTGTGTTAATGAAAAACCAAAGCTAATTGGGTATTTCTTCCAATTTCTGGAGAAGCCTGTGCTTAGCCACTCGTTACAATATGCTACACAGAGTCATTTTTGACGAAATCTTAGACACAAATATCATTTTTTCTGCAGATTCCAAATATGTAACTTTTATTTTGAAATATTAATTTTTCCTATTTTCTTTCAATTTCTTTTCTGTCCTACCTCCTTAACTCGTGAAACACACTATTAGTGTTTTTTCCATAACTTTTTCAATTCTCAATCATTTCAAAAAAAAATTGTATGGTGCACAAGAGGACACTAACCTCCACGTTCTATGAAAAACCCATTTCAAGATTTTTGCACTAAGACCTTCAAAGGCTCTACCCACAAAAGAGGTACTATTTTCGAGGTTTGATCACTTAGACAATTATAAAAAAATTATAAAATTACTAATTTAATTTTCGAAAAATAATGGCGCACAAGTGCTATGTGTTCTCTACATGCATGCCGATTTTTGTAGCTTGATTCCATCATTTAGGCCCTCAAAGGCTCTACCCACAAAAACATATACCTTATCATTTGCCTCAAAAATAAAAAGTGTCTGTTAGGAAAAATGAAACTTGACATAGCTATGCAAATTTTCAATACATAAAAGTTATATATTCGGAAACGTGATTCAATTTCCTACATTTCATCTTTTTTACTCAATGCAAGATATTTTGCATAAGTAGCTCAAAAAATCCAAGTAAGTTGAGGGATACCTGCTTTTTCAGGTTTCTATTGCATCTAATGCGCCAAAAGTGACCCTCATTAGCTTGCACTGACCCTCTAGCATACATACATGAGGTTCATCTTCTAACGGAACTACCAGTTCATGTGCATGCCTCCTCAAGTGTACATACTTATGCGACACAAGGGCGATACCCTTCATCGACTTTTTACATCTCTCGGGTGTATCGCCTATCAATGCTCTTTAGAATATGCATACAATTGGGGCATCCTCGCAGTTGTTCTACATAACATTTATTGTTTCATTATTATTATTATTATTATTATCATTTCAATTTTTTGGTTACTTGTTTTAATTTTAATTTAAGTTTTGGTTTCAAATCTCAATAAATCTTGTAATGATTCTAGATATACCAGTAGTCAGTCCCCTTGCTTCTAGTATACTAGCAATACTCCTGCTTTACTGTGGTTCAATTTACCCTGAATTTAACAGCCAATCTTTGGTTCAGTTCTAGGAAGATAAATTATTCTGCATACCTACTACAAAATTGCTTTAAGTACCTCTCAGCACACCATGGACTCGAATAAATTACGGCATTTCCGGTTACCTCTCAATTCTAAGTACCATAACTTACACAACTCTTTGCTGAACCAATTCACACCCAATGAATACTAACGTAAACTTATTTCTCTCTCTCTTCCCCTGAACCAGACAAGGATTTTTGGGTTTTTATCATTTAATTACAATTAGTTAAACCTTTTACTTAATTAAGTTGTTACCTTAATTTTACAATTATCATCATTAATATTTTGTTCTTTGACCAACTTGTTCCTTCATTACCTACATTTGCTTCCAACATAGTCAGCCATATAATCGATGTTTTTTCAAAATAAGTGAATTTATCTATTGGCCATCCATCATCTTGGTCATCTTGCAATTACTGGAAATCACGGGCCCACTCGCCCAGCTGTATCATTATTGTGTGCATCATTTCCTAGGATACTTGGCCTCAAGCTTGATCATATTTGCAGCGTTCTAAGCATTACATTTCATATACATTTATGCATTAGTAAATAAATTTTTAAATTTTGCAAACTCATTCTTCACATTCCTTTTTATAGGACATATGTTTAATATCAAAACATCATATATCAAATACTTGTTTATTGATTTCATGCTTTCTACATTACATGCATCTTCATGCAAAATGTATGTAAAACATTTTAGTAAACAAATTTCAAGTTGTTGGTTTGCTCCTACCATATTTTTTGGAATCCTATTTTCATCATGGATATACCATCTTGACAATGCATCTACTCATAACTGAAGAGCTTTCAATAGTGTTATAGTTACTCCTTCTCAAGGATGATCATAATTTCTAAACATGGAGTATTTCCATATAAATTCAAATCTACTAGTTTATTCTCATTGTTCTATATTGAAACTTATATTTAACATAAACAAATCATCCATGTTCTAGATGCAATGCATTATTAATCATTTTATCATGATCAAAACCTTTTTGCAATATTCAGTTACCTATTTCAAAATGAATATTAGCATACCTCAATTTTCCAAGACCTCTTATCATCTTGTTATTAACTTTACTGTCTAACAAGTATTGTCCTTTCCTCTTGTACTCACAAGGAAAACAAGTATATTAGTCATTATCTTAAATTTGCATTCAAGTTAACAGTATGCATTCATCATAACATATTGCAAGCTTCTACTTGCATAAGCACATAGGCATGCATTCCTTTACAACAATCATTCTAGGATTAATAAACTCATCTTACTAATATCCTAAACATAATAATATATATTGCAAGCATTAATGCTTTAAGAATTTCATGGTCATGTCTATGCCATATGAACTTAATGCCAACCTGAAATGAAACATAGTATTAAATGACAATAAAGTTTTCTTATAAATAATTTGAGTAAGTGAAATAGAACATCATTCTACTAGTTACGTTTACTATCAATAGATAATATTAATTTACAAGTCTTCATAAAGTTTTCTTTATTTTATGTAGTTAAGCCTAGAAGGCCTCAAAGTGTTGAAACATTGCTCTGATACCATTTTGTAACATGCCTTTTACCTTTAATGAACACAAGGACGGAAAATGAGGTAAAATTTTTCTTTTTCAATTTAAATAAGAAAGTAATATGTTACCAACATAAAACAAATCACATTTACTTAGCTTAACCATTAAAGTATGCTAATCGATTATTCAACAAACCTATTTTAGGTCAAATGAGAACTTCTAAAAGGATTTCCATCCTTAGTTGTTTGTGAGAACATTACCCTTGTAACCAATTATCATTTTACAACTTATAAACAACTAATAAGATGTTTTAACATTGTTCTCATAGCCGCAATCATGTATCCCTATGTAAGAACCAATAACAACATACAACGCCAAAACTATGTTATCATATGCACATAGGTTCATCCAATGTCAATTCCTTAACATAGATTTCAATCTTTCAGATGTTTAGCTTATCATAAAATCCAACCATTTTGATTTATCTACTCAATACCAGTTGTAACCAGATATGTGCTATCTTGAAATCTAATATTGAAATTCTCTTACGTATTCATGCCTACACACATACATTATTAATTATACACTGTGATTTTAATATCACATATCCATATGTATTTAACCAAAATATGTTTAAAAAAACTTATTTATATATTTCCATGGATTAAACTTAATAAGTTAGTATAAACAAATAATTAACTTTGATATCACAAGTGAAGACTATTACCTTCTCTTTACTAGTAATCAAGAGCTTTACGTTTTCTTTTATACTTAAATATAATCCAATAATAATAATAATAACAACAACATAATAAATAATTTTATGACTTATTTGGATTAATCAAATTTGGCCAAATGCACAAGTACAATTTTTCACCGAACTGTAGACAAATTGTCCAACCTATTTCCTTTCAACTGAGAGACCACCCCTAATCTGACATTATATCCACTAGGGAGAAGGATCAACATAATCATTACCAAGATTCCTTCCCCTGGCTTGAGTACTAAACGCTTGGTCATGACTATTCATCAACTATAAGTTCAACTTTCCAAGCACTCAGTTTGACTTCATAAATGACAAACTTAGCTCGGGTTCATAACTGAAAAAATTACATTGTAGACATGGTTACTAGTTTAGACGGAACTCGATTCTTCTATCAATTATATAAAGTTCATCAATCGTATTTAGCACAAGATAATCAAAACTCCGTAAGTATGTTTTTACTTATTTACTCTCTCAAAGAATGTTTGATAGAAATGCTTGTAGCGTTCGCTATTTGCAGATTGATTTTTTCACTTATGCGTAGAAAGTGATCACTGTAAAGCGTAATCCATATATCTACCAGGGCAGGGTTATCCGGGATTTCTTACCAGCGTAGTGGAATGTAGTTCATAAAGGTGAACAACCCGCATGTATCTTAAGGGACATGGAATCAATAAATAGCTTGAAGCTTGAACTACCCGTACTGGTTCTCTTACTTTGTTACCCTTCCATAAATATTTGTAAGTGTTATTGGCGAGATATAGGCAAGGTTTCATTGAATTTTATTAGTTGGTTGTAGCAATCTAATTTCCAATCGGTTTTGAAAACTTCATGATTTTTTTTCTCAAAAATCAGGTCATGGAGGCCTGACATCTATGGCCTATTTACCTAAATCCCCCACTAGAATATTCCAAGAGTAAGCTGCTAAAGCCCCTAGAGCTAGCGCCTTAATGTGAGTCCTTTAATGCACAGTCCAGGGATGGGCCTGATTAGTTTCGTCCCTTAACCAATGCTAGTACTGCAGCAACCCATCTTTCTACCTCAAGAAGCATTATTGCTGCGCAAATTTAGATTCAAAACCAGAAGAAAAAAATTCAGATACAGATCGAGCCTAATGAATACTTGCAAAGAGATGCAAATATAGAAACATGGGAACATTAAGTTAAAGAGGTGTTGCATGAAGGTGATCATCAACAAGAGCATCCAACGGACATCTATGCAGGGAATTGAGCAATCAACAAAGAGTACAGGACCACATATCAATCAAAATATTTAGTTGAGGCGTGTTGGTAAGGTGTTCATTCCTTTTTCTTGCATAAATCAAATTAAATTGACTGATGCACATGCAATTGTGCTCTTATGTAATACCCCTAGACCCTTAATTAAAATTAAAATACTTTGTAATAATGTTTTATTATTATTGTTGAGCAATTATTTGACCAAGTGTGGTCAAAGACACATGTTTGAGGATATTGTATTATTTTTATTATTTAATAAATAAAACAAGAGAATCCAATCTGAAGTAGTTGTTGAAAGAGTGTTTGCTAGCCCACAAGGAGGAATGACATGTGTTGGGCAGAATGCCCATAGTGGTGAAAACCACTAATTAATACCTCAACGGGTGCAGGAGGCATCATCCCTATTTTTAAGCTCTGAACTCTAGATGGAGCTTCTAGAGCAGGAGGCTCATTATAGATCTAAGTCCTAGGCAATGGCGCTTTATTAATCAATTCCCATCAGGCAAGCCTGAGGCTTGGATGGAAGAGGGAAATTATTTTGTTGAGTTGAGAATGAGAACTCAGTGATAGTTCTGGGTGCTTCAGTTGTCTTTGTCCTTGTGGTCCAGCAAAGCGGATCGGGGGTTTCAGAACTAGCAAGATTGGTTGTTCTGGAAGATTGGTTGGGATGAATGGTGAACTTCAGATTGGATTCGATTTGTTCTCTTAGTTAGGTTCTATTACTGTTTATTAGTATTCTGTATATTTATTTCTCTATCTGTAGTATTTACTATGTAGAATCTGTAGTTAATGATGAATTGTATTTTATATCTTTTTAATGATTATGCTAATTCTATTTCAGATAGGATCAATGATTATAAATCTAAAAGTATCATATTCTATTCTATTAACAATGTATTTACATCTATGATTTTTACTATATTATTGTAGAACTATATTTCGTTTTTGTTATAAATCTTTATCAGTATTATGTCAAAACAGAACTAGGGTTGTATAACAATAAGTGTTATTATACTTTGGAGTAGCAAGATTGTATGATGCTTTGGAGTAGCAAAGACCCTTTCTATTTTGCAGAAGTATTTCTTCTGGCCTACACTTAAATATGACGTCAACAAGTACACTCGATCATGCGTGTTTTGTGCCCTTGCTAAGCCACCTAATCGACGACAGGGATTGTATACACCTCTACTAGTTCCTAGTTGACCATGGGAATCTATTTCTATGGACTACTTGATGGGTTATCCTACTACTAGACATCAGCATGATGCGATATTAGTAGTAGTCGATCGATTTTCTAAGATGGCCATTCTCATACCATGTAACAAGACCACGACGGTGCAGCAGACCACTCAGCTCTTCTTTACACATGTTTGGAAACACTTTGGTTTACCCACAACCATCATTTCCGATCGAGATTCCAAATTCGTCAGCATCTTTTGGAAGACCCTCTGGCAACAGTTGGACGCACGACCCTCATTGTCGACAGCTTTTCATCCTCAGACCGACGGACAGATGAAATTTGTAAATCGCTTGGTAGTACAACTTCTTCACATGTACAATCACCAGCATATGCGCACATGGGATGAAAGTATTCCATACATCCAACACAGCTACACTCGTGCTCAACACAGCTCTACAGGAAAGAGTCCCTTTGAAGTCTATTACGAATTTCAACCCTCAGCACCTATAGACTTGATCAGATCCTTGACACAGCCAAACTCAGACTCCGACCGTAGCCAGCGAGAAGTTGATAACAAAGTCAAGTTCAGAGAACAAATTTGCGACATCTAGAAGCAAGCATATGATATGTTGCATAGAGCAAACGAGAAAGCTAAGACACGACACAAAAAGCATCGTATTCATCATACATTCCAAATTGGGGATAAGGTCTTGTTACATCTTAAGAAGGAGTGCTTCACTGGTCCTTTCAAGAAGCTCAAGCCTTTGTGATATGGTTCGTATAGTATCCTTCAACAAATTGGCAAAAATGATTTACAGCTCGACATTCCTGCTTGCCTAGGTCTACATCCAGTTTTCAATGTGGATCTGCTTCGACCATACCATGCACCTTTGTTGGAACAGAACGAATTTTCCACAGCAGCACTCAAAGACATCCATCCAGATGTTCAGGAGCCTCTTCCTTGCGACACCATTGTGGGACGACGAGTACGCCTTACAAGGACGAACACAATTCCCTTGTTTCAGGTTGCCAAAGCTGGCCAAATCCCATCCCAAGTAAAGTGGTACTGTGCTACTGAAGTGATCGACAAGTTTCCTCACCTTCACGAGCAAACAATGGGGTCCATTGTTTCTGAAGGAAGGAGGTTTGATCCATATCGTAGTTGGCATTTGTTGTCGGATGCTAACTTTGACACATCTTCGACCAGTCATCGTCATTGATACAACTTCAACAAGTTTCGACGCGACATGACTTCAACAACTTCAGCACTTCGATAGGTTTTTGATTTTGACACAACTCCAACAGGTCTCGACTTCGACTTACTACGACATGTTCTGCACCTTCGACATGTTCTACAATCTTGCAGTTCGCGACATCGACAAGTAGCGTCGACATGCGACCAACGACTGTCGAACGTCGACAGACTGTCTCTCTGTCTTCCAGATGATTGTAACAGTTGAACTGTTGGAACTGTTCTAACTTCTTCTTTGTAACTGAATGTAACGGGAAGACACCCAAGCATCTCAGAATTCTATATAAGCATGTATAACATTGTAACATATAACAGTTTTGATCTGTTTGCAAGTAATAAAAGAATAGTTCACATTCCTGCATATTGTCTGTATGTATTTGTGTTTATTTGTATTACCTAATCCTGCTTTTGCTCATTCTATTTATTAAGCTTCCTCCACAACATAGCCGACTCATTCATTCGAACTGTTGTCCCCCTCGTGCTTCCTGGACATGACCTGGATCATGTATAACAATAAGTGTTATTATACTTGTTATACAGAGTTAGTATCATCATTATTTCATAATATTCTTTGACTGTTCAATATACACATAGAAACATAATTCTATTAATGCAAAGCACAAATACATCTCTAACAAAACACCATTCTAATATAAACGATCTCATACAATAGTATAAAGTTAAACAGAAATAACAAAGTGTTATTACAGAGTCGTAAGACTCTTAGGGTTTGATTTCAAACACATGGTCATCATACATTACTAATCAAAACGAAGAAGAGAGTCGAGAGGCTCGACAATATTCACTGGTAACGAGAGAGCCATAAGGCATTCAAAAGATAATAAATACACATTTAAAACAAGTAAATGGATGTTACGATTTCATCTCTGTGGATGACTGTGGGTTTAACAGAGTCATATGACTCGTAGTTTCACTTAGTAATACGATTTCATTATTGTTGCAAGGGTTACGAACAAAGCCGTAAGGCTTGTACATACTGGTAAGTAAGGATAAAAAACTATAACATAGCCGTAAGGCTGCAGGAATACTCAGGTCTAAACCAACCATTAATTCAGGAAATCGTTTAAATAACAGAGCCTTTGTAAATTAAACATGGGTTCCAAATGCATATAGAATCATATGGTTATTTGAAGAGCCTTTGTGGTTAAAATGTACAACGGTTAAGCTGGCCGTAAGGCTTCATGCGTATTGTTTCTAAGTATTCAAGTGAGGCCGTAAGGCTCAATACTTCATCGTTAGACGTAACTAAAACAAATACAAAAGAATTATAAAGCTGTAAAGAACACAACATCTAACAAATGGATTATAAATAAATATATGTAAAAACCTATGGTTCATTAGTGTCGACAGGCCCATATCATATGCATAGAAAATGTATAAGCTTAACAAAGAACCGTAAGGCTTCATAATGTAGTTACAAGTGAAAAACATAACCATAACTATATTAAGCGCTTCAATGAGTAATATCAAAGTACAAGTATGAAGTTAAAAACGAACTCTTACTAAGAGCCAACAGGTTGTTTTTATTAAACAGTGTATGCTTGTCGACAAGCTCATTACATCTAGGAAAATGATTGGAATATACCCTGTTGGTAGTTACTACTGGCCTAAGAGTATGGAACGAGCACGAATCCTTCGTGGCATTCGTCTCCTTAACCGCTTGAATGCCCCCGACTACTTGCAAGCACATTTCGAAACATGTTAGCATTGGTTACAAAAACTAAAGAAACTAATAATCAAATTATTAATGGGAAAATGCAAAGATCCTTACCAAGGTTATGGAAGTCGAACCACTTCCAAGAAAAGGAGTATCCGATGGTTAACCTACAACCATTCATAACCCACAGGTTAAATATATATAAGGAGATAAACGTATTCGAATACAATGTTGATAACAAGAATGAAGCTATACTTATAAATCATAATTAACTTCACAAAACTTACCGACGAACCCAGGGGATGGTTGGAAGTGCCGATTTACAGAGCATTACTCTTTACCCAGCTCCAGTGATGAAGTCCGCGCAGGATTCAAGCTTAACCTGCATAGTAAACCACGTATTAATACATAGCTTTTGAATAGGAGTAGAATAAACACAGAATGAAAACGGTAAGGTGAAAACCCTACCTTCCCGTTAAAAGTATTCGAAGCATGCCTTTGACCACTCACATATTCAAAGGGAAGAGTTACAGAGCTGAACTAAACCGTTCAGCAGGAAGGGAAAAACCTGGTAAAAACCCTACGAGCTTTCCTTTAGGAAGCCGTCGAACTATGTTCGATATTTCACATCTTGCACAAGAGAAACCCTGTGTTTCAACCTAACTTCCATGGGAGAGCTCTGGACAGAGCCAAACCCCACTGCAATAGCATAACTCATGCCGTGAATGAAACAATGAACCCATACATTGCGTCGCCTGGCTAAGTCATGGAGTAAGGGTTTGCAAATCCCGAAACACACGGATCAACGATCCTCATGTTGCCACGAGCATCCGGTACAAGGTACTGTGTAAGCCATCACATGGCTTCACCAACTCATGGCCAAGTTGGCACTTGCTGGTGGTCCTGCGTTTAATCAAATTAACCATGCATTAATTCGATGGCATATTAACGTCGAATTCACATTCAATACACAGAGCTATTTGAAATCCTTTGAAATTAATACCATATATTATGCATATGCTACGATTGATGGATTATGCATTACAACTGTAAGTTGGGATTTAAATCTCGTAATCACAGGGTTAAACATTTATATCACAAATTAAACCATGCAAATCGAATTTCACATGGTTGTAAATCAAATAGATACATTATGAATTAATAAATGTATGCTTAGTTCGTGTAGGTTCGTTACTTAGCATTTTGGTCGTTTTTCATACCATGTTCTAACATGTAACGTTTAAGCTTAAATCTCATGGCCGTGGGTTATCATGGTTCGTTAGAGAATGCATATTATAGTTCATATATGTATTGTTTAATCTCTTAACCTAGGTTTGTAAGCTCGAAGGAGCTTATATAGGCTATATGTATAGTTTATACATTGTTTTAAATAGATTTCAATATATCGATATGTTTGTATAGTTTTATACATTGGTTTGTTTAAATATTGGCATATGTGATATATAGTTTGCATAGTATATATACGTATACTATGGCGTTTCCCATATGAACTCAATAGGTTTATAAATACTTGGTTTACAATCACTTTGGTTTATAATATTGAATCTCGACGAGCATAATTCATACATAGATATATACCTTGGATGAAGTCAACTTATGGTAGCAATACCATAAGTAAGATTCTCCACTCAATCTGAAATGATAATAACATAACAAGCTTAATGGTGAGATGGGGCTTCCATTAAACATGATTATCTCATAAGTATCATAATAATAGCTACATAAGAATTAAACAACAATTTGAATGGATTACGAAAGTAGCAAATTCAACTATTATTATTACACGATATGTATTCGCTAAGCTATGGCTGGCTCGTTTCCGTAAACAAAACTGTAATAATTATTTAACATGTGTATAGGACATAAATACAAATTATAGCTTATCAATAGACGATGCGGAGTCACAACTGCATCCTCTTAGTATTTCATACCTGCGACATAAGAATTAATGTCGTCAACATGTACATATAATTTTTTTTTAAAATTGATTAAATTGGAGTTGTGACATCTTACCTTTCTTTGCTTCCTGCTTCCCTCTATAGAAGCGAGATGGAACAACATAGCACTGATGTCAAATTGCACTTTCTTAGTGAGGATTGAGTCGAATACGAAGAAGTCGATGCTCTCTACCTCCATTCTTAGGTTTGAATCATGGCTGTAAACAAAACATGCATACCATTTATTATGTTAGTTGAGCATATTCCAGGCACTCTTAGATTCCTTGGACTTGGCAGCTTTGGCACTATTCAAAAACAAAGTAAAGGGAACCTTTTTCTGAAACATAATCTTCAATGGCGCTCTGTGCCGCTCCTATCCTTAAAATTAGATTGTAATACATCTCTAATGAAAACAATGGTACTTCTATTATTAAAAAAAACTGGCATTAAAAGACAAACTGTAATGGTACTTTTTCTTTAATAAAAATAGACTACTGTTACCTCACTTTCCTTATGGTATCAATTTTTTGAGGAGCAACTTCACCCTTCTTCTATGCAATATTCTTTTCTTTGCCACATCACTACAAAATTGTGTTCATTGTAGTACAAGGGAAACCGAAAGTGCGGCCTTCAATTGTACATGAGCTCAAAGGATTGGCATTAAGTGCTGGCACCAGAGATGGCATAGGTTGTGTTTCCTGAGGGGAAATCCTTATCAATGGTAAATATATAGAATCACTTGATATGTCTATGTCATGCTGTGACATATTTTAGAAGTGAATGAAGATCATCTTAATGATGAGAAACTAGAAACTATAGATGTGTAATACTTTGTAACAATTCCCAATACACTCTTCTGTTGATACAATTCCATAATTCTTCTGCTGGTTGGATTCCATACTTATATTGATTATGTTCTCCATCTCTAGTGTACCAACTGACCTTCTACTTGGCATTTCACTTAATATGTTTCTTTTAACTCTCCTAATATACCTATTTGTTGTAGTTTTCCTAAGGATTTCGATGCCCCAATTTCTATATCGTTTCAGCTTTGCAATGCCCCAATAGAATCCCCTCTTTCAAAGACGGAGAATTTAAACTCTGTGTCTACTGAAAGTTTACATAAAAGTAAAACAACATCGTTACTAAGGTTTGGAAGTTGTTCCAAATCAGTTTCTCATCCAATGAGTTAAAAAAAAACTTGTAGTAGATTCCATTGCAGTACTTGGACTTATGGAGGAAAAATTATATCCAACGAGTTCTGATGGTTCCCTGTCTTGAGAAATCGAGCTCATTAACAAAAACATTGCTTGTATGGATCAAAATTTCAACAAGCTACATTCTAAAATATCACAGAGACACACAATCAGTATAAAATCACCTGCTCTGATCTTCTCTTTTAGATTCATCCTTCCTGGTGATTGTCTTTTTGCACAAGGAAACACCTTTCCTATCCACCTTTGTGTAGACCCTATGGAAACTACACAGGAACAACAAGACCAAGAAGAAAAACCAATGATGCGATGGGTGGTTGCACTTTGTTGTGCCTTTGTCTTTTTTCACAAGCAACCACCTTTCCTATCCACCTTTGTGTAGACCCTATGGAAACTACACAGGAACAACAAGAACAAGAAGAAAAACCAATGATGCGATGGGTGGTTGCACTTTGTTGTGTGTGACATGTTCCTTCTTTGTCCTTCATCCACTTGGTCATGGTAGAGAACGTTTACTGCCATCCCCCTCCCGTCATACCCTTCGCTTCAGTGATGACACTTGGATGCAGGTCTAAAGACACTTGTAATAGCATGTCTAAAGAAGCGACACGTGAGGGACATGCCATTCATCCATCTCATATCATGTTATTTTCCACCTGTTCTCCAACTAAGGTAGGCTCTTTGTCGTCAGTTATCCTAAATATAAAGCTTTATTATTTGGATATCATTGTGTGGGAGGTTATCGAAGCCAGGAATCCCTAGTGAAGCGCTACATGTAATTAATAGTGCCCTAGTGACTTCCGAAGGTCCTAATTATAATTATAAAGTAAACGAGCAACAAGTTACTAAATAATATTTTTATTAAAGTGCCCTAGTGACTTCCGAAGGTCCTAATTATAATTATAAAGTAAATAAACTAGCAACAAGATACTAAATAATATTTTCTATTAAAGTGCCCTAGTGACTTCCGAAGGTCCTAATTATAATTATAAAGTAAACTAGCAACAAGATACTAAATAATATTTTCTATTAAGTAGTTTGCACACTTCGAAAATGGATTTGTAAAGTTCTTGTTCCATACCTCTTCTTAGCAGTTTGTCCATTTTACTGTAACTATAGTGGATACCATGTCAGGTTTTCTTACTTCCAATTGTTTTTTATAAACCGAATGTTACTAAATAAGGCCCATTGAATCTGTTTGAACGAGGCATGTTCCATCTAGATCTTAATTGGTATCCTATCCATTTCCACCTCCATTTTCATAACCACTATTAAGAACTAGAAAGAACCACTACCAAAAGGGACTACCGCTAAGATATGCATAGTGATTAAATATCCCTCAAGATCAAATTGATAAACTTGAGTTGCAAAAGCAAGATTGGATTGTCTGAAGAACGAGTTTGATGTACATACGATAAGTTCATATTGATAAAAATATAGAGAACAATATGAAATGAAGATAAAGAAACAATTGAATTTGGTATAAACATATACATGAATTACAAAAAAGTGTTTTGAGTCAAAACTTCATGTGGCTCGAGGGACATAAGACTCTTGGATTAGGCCCAAGCCCATAGAAATTTATAGACTCTTGGATTAGGCCCAAGCCCATAGAACTTTATGTATAATTTATCCTGAGCCCTAAGATACTTTTGTACTAAGATTCTTTTGGTTGCTTAGAATTAGGCCTAGGAATGACTTACCCAGTATGCTAAAACAACAAAGGTGTTTTATGTGTAAATTTGACAGGTGACGAGCTCTAATTTGGCTAGGAAATTACAACGAGTAGCTTAAAATTATTCACAGGAGAGAGCTCTTCAACACTTAGGTCATGAGCCAGAATGCGGAATGTGAAAGGAAAAGAACAAACAACTTGATCAACAATACCCAAAGGCAGGGACTTGTTGCTTTGCAGTCGCCCTTGTTCCAATATGTAAAGGACTCAATTCATAAACAATTCCACAAATAACTGGAATTCTTATGTTAGAACTTAGTTACTTTTATAGACTTTGTCTCTCAATTAGTCGTGCTGACAACATAATTTCGTTGTCACGATAAGCATGTATATATTAGGGAAAATATAATAGAATAAGTCATGATTATTTGGCTCTTATTCTCAACCAACAAATTTACCAGATATAATTAAGAATGGATTGAGGCTCGGCTCTTCACCAAAACATACAATAAATAAAATGAAATGGTTAGAGCGGAGCTCTTCCTATACAATAAAATATAATCGAATGAATTTCGAGGGAACAATTAGAACAATTGCAACAGTAGGAGTCAACTTTCTTTTTGTGCAAAGAAAGATTGTTCTATTATTTAACTTGACATAAGGCTCTGGAGAGAGATCGATCCACTTTTGACTTGAAAGAGTTACATATACAAGTGTATAATCAAACCTTTGTACGAAAAGGTCGTCTTTCTATCAACACGGAGATAAACAAAATAAATAAGGAATGATTGGGTTCAACTGTGTCTTCTTGGAGACCGTTCTTCTTTTTAGAAGGGATTGATAAATAAGAATGGGAGTCACCCTTCTTTGGAGACTGCACACCCACAATATTTGAATACTGGTTCTCCCCTATCCCATCGACATTATTCAAACAATGTCCATCTCCTACTATTTTCAAAAACGTAATTAAAATTGTATCAAAAGGAAATTTTCAATGGAAACATACTTGGGTATAATTAGTTACCTTTCATTAAACTCGTATCTCTTCTTGCATCAACTTAGTGTTTTCCTTCCTAAAAATTGTAGATATAATATTATACCTCAAGAAGACTACTCCCTAGGTCTCCCCTCTCTTGGGTATATTTCTAAAGAAAGTCTCTCTTCACGCTCTCTTGCAATGATCTGATCCCTTTTCTCAATGTAGAGATGGACATGATGGGGTCTCTACTATATCCTCCTCCTAAGAGGGGTTTTCCATCACTTCTCTCATCATAACAACTCTCATGGAAGTCAGCTTGTCCTCTTCTCCATGAGCGTCACCCCCCTTTTTCCCAAAATTTGTATATTCCCCAAAAATAATGGGGTTCTGTTCCTCTTATGAGAGGAAACCTAACTGCTTTTCCCCCAAAAAACTCCACTTTCAGTTAAGAACGAAATATAGATTATGTTGGTAGTTGGAATTGAGCAGCTCTAGTGAGTTGTCCCCTTTTTTCAACGCTTCAAAAGGAGAGTCGGTTCCTACATGCCAAACCCTAATGTATTCTTGACTCATGTTGAAATAGTGTGGTTATAATATAATACACTTATGTTGTTTGTTTATATGTTAATAATAATGCCATACTTGACATTTTATAATATATATATATATATATATATATGGCAGAATATATATAGATATAAAAATGTAATATCCATTTTTTTAAGAACATATAGGATTATTTATCTTTAAATAATTGCCCCTTTAGTATTTCTTTTCTTTTATTATTTAGACCATTTAGTACGTTGCTTTTATAGGAGGTTTACCAAGAATGCTGGTTACAAATATTGTCTCCGCTTGATTATAACTACTCATACGTTAATTATTTGAATTAGTTTCTCTTAGAAACCTTAGGCATTAAGATGACATCTCGTTATCATTCTTTAGTTACTCAAGGCTCCTCTAGCCTTAAACTCTCCCCCTAGTGGATTTTGTTTCCCTCTTCATTTCCTTGTGTCACACATTCAATCTCTTAGGTCCACTTTATTTATTTTTTCATTTCAATTTACATCATACATTACCATGCTTTTATTCACGCATGCTTAGACTTGTAAAATCATGATGATGCTACAATGTTCACTGGCAGGGCCTTGGCCTTGAGCTCCTTGCCAGGAACTAGTTCATAACTACAATTACATCTTTGTATTTCAGTTGCAAAAATAATAGGATGAAAGAGGGATATTACATATGTCGTGTATCAGTCCCCCTCTCTAAGTATTCCCCATTTCGGTCATAGTTCCTAGTATCCCAATTGTGTTTGTCCTCATGATTAATTTCACATATGATTCCAGGTCAACCACGCCATCGTACTCTGAGCACAGGAAGTTTGAGTCCCTCTCACTCCTTTTTCTTTGTATCCCCCAATAGTGTCTTAGTCCCATGCATAGTTCTATTGCTCCTTAGTTATATCCCCGCACTCATGTTAGGGAACCATCATTTCCTTGTCAATTTTTGGTCTCTCTCTGTCAATGTCAACACATGTATTCCAGAGGATGGACCCAAAGGTCCTTGTACCTTAGCCTCATAACTATTATTGATGAGCCCCTTGGAACACCTAGGAGAGACCTCAGTTCCCCTTAGAACGATTGTTTCTTGTGTGCTTGAAATCAACTACCTCATCGCACCATTGAGATTCATACAAGGTATTGGTTCTTTCATTATTTGGTGAAAGGTCCCGAATGTCCTTTTGAATCTAGCACATTGGTGAGTCTCTTTGGAACCCTTCCAATATTATGTTCCTTAGGATATCCGGGCTGCGTTGGAAACAGTGTTTGGAATCCCTTTAGTTCCATGCTTCCTAGTATATCCAAT
Organism: Larix kaempferi; assembly: GCA_027924585.1. Taxonomy (NCBI): domain Eukaryota; kingdom Viridiplantae; phylum Streptophyta; class Pinopsida; order Pinales; family Pinaceae; genus Larix; species Larix kaempferi. The sequence continues at coordinate 1,122,182 of BSBM01000594.1, read as the reverse complement.
TTCTCCGAGATTTCAACTCTCAGTTGTTTGATTCCTTATAGTTTTTGAACCCCTTAAAATCCAGTAGAGCATTAGTTATTATGATATTGCATTCTTGGTGAATGCCATTGTTTCCAGTTTCAGTTCTTCAGATCAACCATGTTGGACCATGATTACAGTCCAATTTTTTCAGCTTCTCATTGGACACCTATGATTTATACAAAAGTCCTCTATGTATCGATCATTCCCCCTTTGGTCCTCAATCAACTTTGTATATTTTGAGACGTTGATACGAGCATGGGAATGCCCACCTCGTCCATATATTTTCAGATTACATGTACCTGATCCATTTTGAGTATGGTATTTGTAGTTACAACCCTTGTAGTCTTGACGAAGACTATGTTCCACCCTCCGACATAGTCTCCATTCTCGATGCTACAATTGTTGGCTTGGTTTTGCAACCAAGCTTTAGTGCTATGGGCACCTATCAACAAGTGATAGCAGTTTCAAATATTGAAAGCAAAAAAAAATTATAAATCTAAATCTAAACTAGCATGTGCATATAATAAATAAATTTTTGAAAAACGATTCAAGAACAAGAAATCAAAGAGTAAGTATTTTGTATTAAGTTACCTCAAATGGTGAGGATTTGTGTTGAGCAACTCCCAAGGTGAGTAGCTCCAAGCTCCAATGGTCTCTTCTCCAAAATTGTTACAATGGTCAAGAACTCATGAGAGATTTTGACAGCATGAGGATAGGATGATGGATGGATGGAAAGTGAGGAGCCCCTACCACCTTTTTATAGTTTTTGGTGGTGGGGAATACCATTATGGTTTTGAAAAACCAATGGTATTGACCAACATGGTTTAGGTACCTTTTCCCTCCTTTTTCCTTTTTTGAATATTTTGAATATTTTTATTGCCTTTTTAATACTTTTGGGAATTCTGGACCATTTTTTAGGGTTTTTTTATGCTTTTTGAGGAAAAATATTCATTTTGAGGGGAAAAAGGGGTGTATTATGGTCTTTTGGTGACCTTTTGATAGCTTTAGAGTCTCAAATGGTGTAAAAGTGGACAAATGGGTCATGTGAATAAGGAAATGAGCTAGTGAGCACTTTTTGGGTGTTAACAGATTGCCCCCTGATGTGTGAGGGAAGGAGCTAATCGTATGGCCGATAGACATCATAATTATTTTTGTCTTTTTCTTGGGGTTTGGGGAAGAGAAGAGACCGGTTGGAGATTGGATCCACAGCCCTTGGAAGCTGCAGAAACAAAAAATATTACATGGCCTCAATATGAAGAGGAATAATCTCTGATAATGGACGAGGCGGGCATACCCATGCTCGTATCAAGACATATACATAACAATTAGTCCCAAGAAGGGGGACCTGAATAAGACATAAAAAACCTGCTGGTACATCATAATGGTCCAAAGGGGACACTATTTTGGGATGTACTCATGATCATAACATGACTGATCTCAATAACTGATATACTGGAATAAAGCAACAACCGTTCTGAATAAGGTCTCAGAAGGGTTGATGAACTACTGAAACTGAAGGTGTCCAACATTTGTAGGGACTCAATGACTGTGAGTCATCTCTGAGAAGTACATGTAACTGTATACTCGAGGGAGTATAAAACTGGGGTACATCGGAATACTGTCGCCATGCGCAACCCGGATATCTATAGAAAAAATGTAACTGGTTGTTTCCATAGGTAGACTCTCAAATGTGGAAGAGTCAGGTGGTATCCGGGGTCTTGAACAAATAACTGAACGGACCAATACCCTGTGTGAGTCTCAACGATGTGATCAAGGTGTTGAAGTCGAGCATGTGAGAAACAACCATTTGGAGAGGCACTGAGGACTCTTCTCGAAATGATTCGTAGGCACTCATCATAAATGGTGATGAGTCCAAGACACAGGGACTTCTAGGTCTATCCTCTGGAATAAATTTGGTTGTCGTCGATAGAGGGAGACCAGCAACTAACAAGGCAATGATGTTTCCTTGATAGTAGCACGAGGTGTAGAACTGAAGTGTGGTAGTACTGATGGTAGGACTGACATACTTGTTGGGATGGGAAGTAACTGGGGTCATAGAGTGGGTAGACTCAAACTTCCTTTGTTCAGAGCATGATGACATGGTTGACCTGGCAGCGTAGGGAACTGACTTGTAGGTGCGGGGATCATAGCTTCTAGGGACTGAAGGGTATGTATTGAATCTGGGGGGTCAAGCTGATGGGTGCTGTCGAGGGATTCTCGGGGTGACATACTACAGAATACTCTGAACAAAGGCGACACAAAATGGGGAAGCTGCCGTATGGGTAGACGTGATCTGTTGTGGTGCCGAGAAGCACTATTGGGTCCTTCTTCGTAGTTTTAATGAGCTCCAAGAAGGGATAAAAGTGTGCTCTGAAATGGTACTGTCCCGTGGATTTTGTGAGCCCAGGACAGTTCGTGCTCATAGGTGCTTTCATTTTTAAGGAGTCTGAAAACGATAAGAAGACTCTGTAGTGGTTGTGAGTACCGTCCTGTTGGTTTTTACGAGCCCAGGATGGTGATTGCTCGTGGTCGCTTTCATGTTTAGAGAGTCTGAAAGCGGTAAGTGGACTCCATTGGTGTTCTTTTTCGTAAGTTAGTCTCCAAAGCCCGAAAAAGCATAAAATGATGCAAATGGAGAACTCTTCTAGCCGATGTGACTAGAGTATTCCTTTTTCGTAATTAGTCTACAAGGTCCGGAAAAGGGGTAAACTTATACCAGGTAGACGCCCTTTCAGATACTTTTAGCGAGCATGAAAGGAAGCAAGGTTGCTCGGCGATCTTTTCATTGTTTTAGGAGTCACAAAAGAGCTTAACAGAAACTCCCTAAGTGCCTTTTTCGTAAAAGGGATTGCTCGACCCGAAAAATGGGTAAAATTATACCGAACAAAAAGGGAGTGATGAGAGCGAGAAAAGGTCTCAAGCATCATCATGAGTGCGGAATACTGGATCCAGTGACAGAAAGATTGTCAAAAAGGGACAATGGCCAATGTGGCATGCAAACCGAGGTGGTGAGTGGCATTTTGAAAAAATACTCAAAAATTATGGGGTGAAAGCGAGAAATGATCTCAATCATCATCACGAGCACGGAAAACTGAATACGTCAATATAAGACTTGTTAAAAACGGAGAATGGTCGATGTGGCACGCAAACCGAGGCGACGAGGGGCATGGGCAAAAAATGCCCAAACAATCTGGGTGTGAGAGCGAGAAATGATCTCAAGCATCATCACGAGCATGGAAAACTGAATCTGACGATATAAGACTTGTTAAAAATGGAGAACGGCTGATGTGGCACGCAAACCGAGGCAACGAGGGGCATGGAAAAAAATGCCCAAAAAATATGGAGGTGAGAGAGAGAAATGATCTCATGCATCATCACGAGCACGAAAAACTGAATCCAGCGATATAAGACTCGTAAAAAATGGATGACGACCGATGTGGCACGCAAACCGAGGCAATGAGGGCATGCAAAAATGGTCAAAAAATGGACTTGGTGAAAACAGGAAAAGGAAAGAACTATCATGAATTTCTTGTTGTGCTGATTCCAACGGTACCAACGGTTTGAGGAACGGACGTCATATGATACTGCAACGGTTGTTTGAAAAATGGTGAAATTTCTATAAATAGGGTGTGGGGCCCATATGACATGTCATTGTTACATGCGAGTTTGGTAGAGCAATCAGAGCTCTTTCTCAATTTCCAGGAGATTTGATCGTTGGTTTTCGATTTCGCAAGTTTTAGGTAACTCTATTCGCGTTAGCCTTTTTAATTATGTCTTTTTTGGTTAGCGGCGGGCCCCCGAAGGCCGCGAAATTCCATGTTGGCCTTCCAACGTGGAATATCGCGGGTTTCGAGTCTTTTTCCGCGATGAACATTGCGGGTTCGGGGCTAACAGCCACGATGTTCATCGCGGGTTCGGGGCTGACGTCGCGATGTTCATCGCGACTGTGGGGCTGAAAGTCTCGATGTTCATCGCGACTGTGTGGTCAATACCCGCGATGTCCATCGCAGGTTTTTGGATGGAGGTTGCGATGATCATCGCGGCTTTTGATGGAAAAGCCGCGATGGAATTTTTTGAAAAAAAATTCTGGTTCTAAAAGATTTCTTTGTTTTTTGGCAGGATGTCGAGGAGACCATTGGTGTCATGGCGAGAGCGAGAGATGGAGGAGGATTTGATGATTCGGATTCAGACTGATCAGGGGGTCCGGTAGGCTCTGGTTGTGAGTGGACTCCTGAAGTTCACTCAGATTCCACCGATGCGTTCAGTAGGACCGCTACTGAACAAATTGGTGAGTTTGTGGGTTACTGCAGAGGGTGCCTTTATTATTGGGGGTGAGAGGTTGGAGATCACCCTTACTGATGTATATTTCCTTACCGGGTTACCTCGCTTAGGGGAGGTTGGGGATCTTCTGCCGAGGATCCCAGTAGGTGTGGACATGGAGGATCTCCTGGAGACCTTCTGTGTTGCTGGGGCGATTGTGCAGAACAACACTTTGAGCCTGAGATATTTGTGGGAGTGGGACATGCGGGTTGTTGGGGCTTGTGTTCTACGAGTCTTGGGTGTCGCGGCGCCACATCGTTTATCGGGGGAACAAACAATGATTGTGGATTCTATGCTGAGGGGGACCTACTATGCATGGGGTCAGATGTTTTTGGCTGGTGTTCGGAGAGATCTGGACAAGGTCAGTCGGGATGGAGGAGAGTTTTGCTATGCCTCCTTTTTGCGTTGTTTTTTCTTTGAGCGGGTACCGACTTTGCGGCCATGGGTGCCGGTTCAAGACGATTTGGTGAGCGAGCCGCACATGGTGCGGTGAGGGCAGATGATGCCCCGCGGTGGTGGTGGTATCCGCGGGTTCTTTTCGCAGGATATGTATGAGCAGTGGGAGTAGATCCCCCTGCTGATTGAGGACTATCCATATGCTGGTATGGATTACCGAGGAGATCCGGAGATGCCTCGAGCCCAGGGACAGGCCTGGGGTTTAGATGGTATGTTTTTTGTTTTGTTCTCTACTATATCATGTGTTTTAGATGTGTTTGTTATGATTATAGTTAGATATTTATATGATGGTTCACTTGCGTGATTGTGCAGATGTTGGTCCTGTACCACTGACCGACTATGTGGCTCGTAGGGGACGGGCGATGGTGGTCATTCCACCTCCTGTAGCGGTACCGCCTCCGCATGCTCGGGGATTTGGGGCTCACGGTCGAGGAGCTGGGCCTCGAGATGATGCTGTGGAGGGTGTCCGAGAGACACTAGACATGATCCTAGTAGGATTTCCAGAGGATGGGTGGAGGGATTTGGATCGAGACATTGTCGAGCGTTGTTTCGATACGCCTCATGAGTGGCGCTTGATCTTGCTGAGAGCAGCATTGTTGGCGGCTGAGTGGAGGGATGGGGCTCGGCATGATCTGGCAGGGCCGACGGAGGGGAGGATTCGTTTACGAGATGATCCAGCGAGGCCGGCGGAGAGGAGGGTTCGGGCTCGGCATGATCCGACGGGGCCAGCGGAGGAGGCACCAGAGGAGCCTGGAGACCGTGATGATTAGATGATATTGTATCTGCCCCCAAATGCTGATGAGCATATGGGGAAGTACTTTTTTGTACGGCTGATGTATTTTTGTATATTGGGTGTTGAGGGCACCTATGACATGTTTTGACTATATTATGATGTATATATGTATGTGATTTGGTATATAGTCATCGATGCACATGGATGCATTCATTGTCTTTTTGTTTTCCCGTGGAGGCATGTTTGATTTTCTGTATGCCCATGGAGGTACATGTTATGCACGTGGATGCAACATTTTGATTTTTGTATATGCTCGTGGAGGCACATGTTATGCACATGGATGCATTATTTTGATTTTTGTATATGCTCGTGGAGGTACATGTTATGCACGTGGATGCATTTTTGTTTATGCCCGTGGAGGTACATTTGTGTTTATGATATGTTTTTGATTAGTGTGCCAGTCAAGAATGTTGTTGGCCATATGGTCTGCTACACTATTGATATTCCTTGGGACATGTGTGAAAGAAATGGATTCAAACTGTCGAACCATTTGTTTAGTGCACAAGAATTTTCTGAAAAGACAGGGATCGCGTACCTGGTAATCATTGTTGAGCTGGGAAACAAGGAGTTGTGAGTCCAAGAAAACATTAAGGTGATGTATGCTCATTTGGAGAGCTGCGGCCAGGAGACCGGTCACGGCATCGTATTCAGCTTGGTTGTTGGTGGCGGCACCTAAACACACTTCGTCGATGTGGATCAACTCATGTGAAGGGGAATATATTACCCAAGCTGCGGAGGCCAGATTGGGGGACCAACGGCTTGCACCATCAGTGAAACCGATGTAGCAAAGTGGAATAGGATCCATCTGTGGTCATGCAGAGAAAACAAATATTTAGGTTTTTTGAATTTTTTGTGAAAAACAAAAATAATACTGTACAATAATGGACGGTGGTGTCCATCAGATTTACTATGGGTAAAATCGCTTGAGGTACAACCCGTTGCATGGGTTGCGTAGGGGGTTTCCTTCTGAATCGGTCAGAATGTATGCCCCCTGTCCGAGGTAAGTGTGTATAATATATGGGCCTTGCCACATGGACACAAACTTTCCTTTCCCGGTTTTGTCATGAGCTTGATCGTAGGCGAGGACAATGTCCCCTTCAGTAAAAGTTCTTGGGTGGACATGTTTGTCATAACTCAGTTTGGATCGGTTCTTGGCTGCTTCCATGGTTTGAAGGGTTGTGCATCGATCTTCATCGGCCTGCTCCAGGAGTAGTAAGCAATGCTCAATTGGGGAAGTGTCCAGTAGGAGTTCAACGACCATATGTAGGGCTGGAATCTGGCACTTAATGGGGAGGACGGATTCGACACCATGAACTAAGTGGAAAGGGGTAAAACCGGTGACGGTTTTGGTTGCGTGCGGTATGCCTATAGTGCCGGGAAGAGCATGTGGTGCCAATTTGATTTGTGTTTGTCTACAGTGCATTGGAGGATGGTTTTCAAAATTTTGTTGATCGCTTCGACTTGGCCGTTTCCTTGGGGGTAGTAGGCGGAGGAGAAATGGTGTTCAAATTTTAGTAAGGTTGATAATTCTCTCCAGATGGCATCTTCGAAGTGAGAGCCGTGGTCTGAGACGAGATGCTTTGGCACTCCAAAACAAGCGATAACATGGTTTAGGAAAAAACGTGCTGCGGTGTCGGCCTTGCAATTGTAAGTTGGCATGGCTTCCGCCCACTTGGTGAAATAATCTACGGCCACAATAATGTGTTTATGACTGCCGGCTGACATGGGATTGCAATCGAGGAAGTCGATGGCCCATTTTCAGAATGGTCCGACAGTGACGACTGGATGAAGGGGGACAGGTGGGGTTCTTGCCTTGGGGGCAAAAAGTTGGCAGTTTGACAATGTTTAACTGCGGTGATGCAATCAGTAAATAATGAAGGCCAAAAGTAACCTGCACGGATGATCTTTTGGGCGGTGGCCATGCCGGAGAAGTGGCCTCCGTAGGCACCACTATGGCAGTCATTAAGGACTTGTTCTGCCTTGTTATGAGATAGGCAGCGTCGTAAGATGGTATCGACGCCGCGTCGATAAAGGACATCGCCTAATAGGAGGTATCGGGGGGTGTGGTGTCGTATACGACGGCGTCCATCACGATCGATGTGGGGTCTAAATTTTTGTGTGCGGAGGTAGATTAAGATGTCGCTGTACCATGGGTCGTCAAACGAAATGATGAAAATGTGATCGTCAATGAGATCCATTTGGATAGCGGGTGATGACGAAGAGGATGGGAGATTTGTGATGAGTTGAGCGAGTGCTAGGGCCTTGGTGGTCTTTGGGGTCTTGAAAGTTAGGTCGTACTCTTGCAGGATAATCACCCATTTAGCTACGTGGCCTTGAAGAAGGTGACGCATCAAGAGGTAAACCATAGGATTGGAATTGGCTATGACTGTGGTGTGGCTCAGGAGAATATAATGTCGCAGCTTTTGTACTGAAAAGACGACGGCGAGGGCCATCTTTTCTTCATGTGGGTAGCAGAGGGGTGGGCTGGACAAGGTCTGGCTCACATAGTAGATGACATGCTCTTGGCGAGCAGTATCTTCTTGTACAAGAACTCCAGATACGGCATGCTCAGATGCTGAAACATAGAGGGTGAAATCTTTTGTGAAATCTAGAGGAGAAATCAACGGGGCGTTTGTGAGTGCTTTCTTTAAGTCGGTGAAAGCTGTCTCTGCTTGTTGGTCCCATATGAAACGGGTATGCAGACGTAGTAGTCATAGGAAATCGTGGACCGTTGTGGCATAGTCAGGGACAAAGCGGCGGAGGAAGTTGGACCTCCCTTGAAGGCTTTGAAGTTGTCTTAATGTACGGGGTGACGGTAATTCTAGAATGGCTTGGACTTTTAAGGGGTCTATAGTGATGCCTTTTTCTGAGATAACAAACCCCAGCAGGCGACCTGATGTAATGCAAAAGACACACTTGAGAGGGCTCAAGCGGATGTTGTATTTTCGACAACGCATGAAAACTTGTCGAAGGTCGTCTAAATGGTCAGATCGCTTCTTGGATCGAGCGGTGAGGTCGTCCAGATAAACTTTTATGATTTTGTGTAGATCGTGGAAGCAATAAGTCATGGCACATTGGAAGGTGGCTCCAGCATTCTTGAGACCAAAAGGCATGACGCGATAGGCGAAGGTGCCCCATGGGGTATTGAAAGCTGTCTTATATTGATCTTCTTTACGGATTTTTATTTGGTTATATCCGGAAAAACCATCCATAAAAGAAAGGACCTCATGTCCCGCACATTCATCGATTAGTTGGTCAATGAAAGGTGTGGGGAAGTTGTCTTTGGGGCACGCGAGGTTGAGGTCTCGAAAATCAGTACAAATGCGTATGGTGCCCACTTTTTTGTTTACTGGCACTGGGTTTGAAAACCAGGTGGTGTAGGCAATAGGATATATGAATCCTGCTTTTTGGAGTTTTTCAATCTCAGCTTTAACAGCTGGGAGCTTGGACGGGTGAATGGGTCGTTGTTTTTGTCGGACAGGAGGCACATTGGGCTAGGTGTCGATGTGATGTTCCACAATTTTGGGATCGAGGCCAGGCATCTCGGTGTAAGACCAGGCGAATACATCACGAAACTCTTGGAAGAGTTTCTTATATGCCTGAGTTTCTGCTTGAGTGCATGATGCACCTAGCGAGATGAGCTCAGGTTTTCCAGGTGTGGTGGAAATGTCAATTTGTATAATAGGGGAAATGTTGGACATGTTCCCTTCTTCGAAGGCATCTGGTGCTGGGATGGGGTCCTTGAACCAATCAACCTTAGTTGGTAGGAAATCTTTCGATTCAATTGATAGCTGGTTTTCTGCGGTGGATGTAGACGCCTCAAGGAGGAAGTATGAGCGATGATGCATATCGTCCCAAGGATAGTCCGGTGCAGTGAGTGTTTCTAGAATTTGCTCATTAGTATGAAAGTAATCAGACCATAAATCAACGGGTTCTGGTTTGTATGTGGTTGAAATCATATAGATGGTATTGATTTCTTCCGAAGTAGATGATTTCGGAGGGTAGATCTCCTCGATGAGGAGAGGAGATATCTCTAAGTCGGCATTGTTCATCTTGTACAAGGATGCTCTATAATTTGGGAGATCAGGGCAGTGGTGTGAATAATGGCCATAAATGCCGCATATCGCACAAGGGTGGTTAGTGTGGAGCGTTTTGTCGCGAGGGTGAGGAGGTGGCTCTAGTCTTACCACTGGAATCCCGGTGTCGTCATCAACATATTCATGTGTTCTTGGAGTGCAGCTAATTGTGGACATTGATGAGTGGCATGGCCTACGTCGTCACACAACGAGCACTTAGGGGGAATGCAAATAGTTGGGGGGTTTTAGCTACCTTGGGGGTTGCTGGGGGGGTGCGAGTTATGAGTTTAGTGTTATAAGTTGGTGGGCCTCTGCCCCCTGTGTTCCGTAACGAAGGTGGGGCATTTCTGGATGTTGATGCCGTAGTCACTATTGGGGGTGGTCTATTTTGCAGATGAGTGACCGGAGGGGGTGGGTGGCTGGTAGTAGGGATAGGTTGTACCGGTTGTAAAATAACAGTCGGAGTTGGCGGGGGGCTCGGAGCAGGTAAGTACCATACAGGTATCCCTAATGTTAAACCAGGAAGGTTGAGTGTAGCCATTACTGGCGAACTGACAACTCCGGAAAATGGGAACAAGAACGAGATAGTGTGAATTGGCGTTGTGCCAATATGAGTAGGCACTGTGGGTGTTTGTGGTAGTGATGAAGGCTGTTGTGTGGTGTGCGACAGGGTGCACAAATCCGATGTTTTTGTTATACGTGAAGGTGGTGAGATCGATGGAAATGTGGAAGTTATAGGTGACTCGGTGTAGATTCTAGGACCAATTGACGACACAAATGATGTCGGTGTGTTTTGAATGGTTTGTTCAATCATTGGTAGCACATTTTGAGGAGTTGCGGGGGCGTTAGGATCATAATATGTGAGTTGATCGATCTTGATAACGCGTCCTTCATGTGGGAACATCATGAAGCGAAAAACAGATGAAGCCACTGCTTTCATTTTGTACATATAACTATGTCCAAGAAGGAGGTTGTAGTCGAGCTGGGCATTGATCACTTCGATGTCGATAAGAACTAATTTGCCGCCTAGTTCTACGGGTACGTTCACTAAGAGGCCTTGTGGTTGAGCTGAGTGTCCGTCGTAAGCTCATAATGCCGTGGTGGATGGTTGTAAAGCGGGGGAGCCAAGCTTCTGCCCCACAAGGGTGGACATAACACAGGTGGAAGCTCCTTCATCGATGATGCATCGATGCACAACAAGGTTTCGAATGTTTACTGATACTTGGAAAGCTACATTTGATGGCAATCGAGGTTTGGCTTGGTCTAAGTCGAAAGCCATCATGTGTGTGTCGTCAGGGTCTACTCCTCCGATGGCGGATAGTAGTAGTTTTCGTTTTGCAGGGCATGTTTTCAGTACCTCTAAAGCAGACATAGCAGTGGGGGATTGTGCTAGGTCTTCCATGACGTTATAATTGGATGCTGCGTGAGCATTAGGATTGTTGTTAATCCTTCGCAAAGGGATGCGAGGGATTTTAGGTCCTCCGTCCAACGACATATTTGGTATGTGTAGTGGTTGATTTGGTGGAAGGGAGGTGGATGCGTCAGTGGGAGGAGTTTCTGGGGGTGGGCCATACTGATTCCTGCGAGTTTGGAGGTTGATGTCATCCGATGACATCATTAATAAATGGTGTGTGCCTGGATCCGCATGCTGATAATCAGTTGCGGCATAGGTGATTTGCTGCTGGGGTGCAGCAGATCCTTGTGGGAGATCCATAGGGTGAGTATTTACTACTCCCTAGTTTGGCAATGGGTTTTGTAATATCATGGGTTGCGGTTGATTAAGTGGAGCTGGATGTCCAGCGTGACCTTGGCGTTGGGAATCATCAACCCAAAGTTTACATGCTTTCTCTAAATGGAGGCAATTATGAGTGTAGTGTCCATAGACTCCACATATAGAACATGGATGGTTTGTTCTCAGGTTATTGTTTTTTGGCTGCTTGGGATGACGATCAGGATTCTAGTTGGGAGGAGCAACATTGTTATTATTTGGAGGATTGGGAGGTGGTGGACCTTGATTATGTTGTTGGTTGTTGCCGCGGTTACGTCCTCTTCCACGGTTTTGTTGTCCACCCTGGTTGCGTTGGTGTTTTTGATGTTGGGGTTGATTGTGTTGTGTGTACACTTGCCCTTGAGCAGTGGGAGGATTTTGGGGTGCCGTAGGTGCGGGAGCAGGTTGCGGTGGATAATAAGCTGGTGGGGCTGGAGGTGTTCCAGTTGCCTGCTGGGGTTGTTGGTAACCCTGAGCTATTGGAGGTGTTGGGTTAGCTGTTGTAGCTTGTTGTGGGTAATACATTGGTTGTGCTGGTAAATGAATTGGGTTCTGGGTGGCCGGTTGGTTATAGTATGTGGATGGTACATATGTCAATGGTGCTTGCCCATAGCAATGTTGTGGACAAGAGGGTCCATGAGTGTGATGAGTCCGATTCATTGGAGCGTACGAAGTTGTAGCTCCAGAATTAGATGTAGCCCTAGAGAGGTTTGGGACATTTATGGTGCTCACCATGCTAAAAGGTTTAATTTGCGTCATGACTTGGCCGATAATACCATCAGCGGCATGTGATTCCCCCGGAGCTTCACCGCGTGAAGAATCGCCTCGTGGGGCGTCTGGTATGATGGTGTAGAGATAGCCTGATTGGGAATAAATTAGATCAAATTGCTGAGCTTTTAGGATAGCTTCTTCCTCTAACTGGGGACGTTCGGAAGCTATGTCTTTCACTATTAGGGGTAGGAGTGATTTAAGAAACCAGTCCAAAAATATACGGTCATCCAGTTTAATCTTACAGAGGCTACGATGCTTGCGCCACTCATGGATGTGGTCGGTGATGTGGGTAGCTGTGTTTTGTCTGCAAGATAACAGTATTTCAACTCCTGCATCGTAGCGTATAGGTAGCTGAAAAAATTGAAGAAAAGTGGAGGCGAGAGACGTAAAAGTATGGTGGGTCCCATGTGGTTGTTCGATGTACCACTTGGCTGCAGAGCCAGTGAACGTTCGTTGCAACAGTCTTAGTCGAATGGAGTCATCCACTATGGAGTTAGATGAACACCATAGGTGAAAAGACATTATGTGGTTTTGGGGGTTCTCCCCAGGTTTTCCTTCAAACTTGGGTATGTTCGAGGGGAGCTTTGTAGGCATGGGTGGCCATATAGGGTTGTGCCTAATAGGATCGTTGGTTAGCCTGGCTAAGTCTGGTAAGTTCAGACTAGCCATGTAAGGTAAACTAGCAGATGGGTGCGGTATAGAGACTGGGACATAACTATTAATGGTGGCATTATGTAGTGGTCCAGTAGCTCCTAAGGGTATGCTAGGTATTGAAGGTATGTGTCCTCCAACTGCTATGGTTTGGTATGGGCCAGCGTTTCCAAGTGCAACATGGGTTACACCGGGGTTAGGAATAGCGCCAGGAATTCCTGGGATCTGGGTTGTGGTAATGACAGGTGGTGTGATTCCTATGTTTGGCATACCCATAATAGGAGGTAGTCCTGTGTTGGGCATACCTAAAGGTGGAGTGTCCCCCATAGTAGGCATGCCTAGAGGGGTTGTTGTTACCATGGATGGCACAGTAGTAGAAGGGTTTGTGGATGTATCTCCAATAGTACTGGTAAAAAGTGGGTCGTATTGTGGTCCAGCCATGAGGTTGGTTGGTGACAATTCAGTAGGGTTTTCGGATTCAGCCTTAGAATCAGATGTGAAGTGAGGCGTGTCAGAATCGGATGACTGTATGTTTGGCCGATGACGTGTCGAGTCAAGAGATAAGGCTCTACATCGGTGACGTGTAGAGCCAAGTAGACTGAACTGAGGGGGTTCGCCCTGAAGACGACGAGATCGTCTTAAATTCTCAATGGTGAGAAATATTTTTTAAAAATTTCAGTGTAAGGTGGTGATGTAAAAAACTCAAAACCCTAATGCAACAATGAGTGCAAAAGGGGAGTGAAAAAATAAAGGCTCTCAGGCCAAAAATCAACCTCAAAAAGCACTTATTATAGCAGCTGTACTAAAATAAGTGGAGGGATGCAACAAAATTGGTCAGAATACCAAAAGTCAAACAGTTTCTAGAAAAAAGAGGTGTTACTAGACCAAAGGTGGGTAATGTATCATGCAAACACCTAACTAGAAGTATTGTGAGTCAACAAATGATATCCTCTGCAAGGTGATGAAATCCAATTCAGATAATATAGAGTGTTGAATCAACGGCTAGATATCCCCCTACCGGGAGGGATACCGGGTAGACAATCCTAAAGAGTGGCAACTAGGATACCCCGTTCATGACATGTTCGGTTGGGTGAATCTGCAGTTTGGTTCTATCGCTGCTGTACACCAAGAGGGTGTACACCGAGAACTTCGAAAGGTATCCTTTGGTTACTGAATGGATTGCGGTATTCCACTCAGACTTCCGGAACCAGTCTGGCTACTTCAACCCTCCTAAGGGAGAGGCCTTCCCGATAAATTGGTTTATAACCGTGTCAAAATTATAAGGGATTTGGTACCGTAGAGGACAACCACTATGTCTCAAATGTAATAATTGAGGGGTGTTATTGGAACACCTATCCCCTCAATTCTACCTAACTACAAAATTCTTTTAAGTGCTCCCCAAGTGGGGTTAAAAGTTTGTTGAGTTTAAGGTAAATTTTAAGGCTCAGTTTAAATTATGTGGCAGAGTGGGTGCAAGTGTGGTATTTAAACTGAAATTGATTTGCCTCGCTTGGGTGATTTTACAAATGAAAGAAAAAACGCTTCCAGTTTTGCAAAAAATAAAGGCGTTTTTGAAATGTAAATGCTTGAAAAAATATTCAAAAATAATGGATCTTTGAAATAATTTGAAGGAAATCAAATAACATGAATACTTCAAGAAATAAATGGATCTCTTAAAAATTGCTTGGGCAAAGTATCGAGCAAATAAACAGTAAAACCTTGATCTAGATAAAATGCAGAAAAATCTCTCTTTCAATTTCTGAAAATTTTGTAAAAAGACTTTTAATGGAGCATTCTAAGTAGTAAAAGATTTAATGTGGCTATAAAAATGCAGGAAATTTAATACTGTAAAATATGCTAAATGGACAGAAAATACAGCAAAAAATAATTTTCAAATAATTGGCCGAATTGAAAAAACTTGCATCGTGGGTTTCAGGAAAACAGCCGCGATGGGCCGCGCGGGTTTCGGCCACGAAGCCGCGATGTGTAGCACGGGTTTCGAACACACAGTCGCGATGTGCAGCGCGGGTTTTGGTCACACAGTCGCGATGTGCAGCGCGGAAAATGGTCGCGAAGCCACGATGTGCAGCGCGTAAAATGGCCGCGGCGCGTCGCGCGGAAAAAATCCGTGAGGTCGCGATGAGCTGCACGACTGTCGGGAAAAAAACCGCGAGGCAAAAGCCGAAAACGGACGCCGAAAAACAAACCCGAAAATGGAAATTTCAGGCTGTTAATGGCAATGGAAGGGGCCAAGATTTAGAGTAGCAATGGATCTGCTGTCTAGGATGGCAGATCTATGAATTAAAATGATTAAAACTAACAAAAACTAAGATCTAAAGTAAAAAACTGAGATCTAAGAATTCGAAGCCAGCGGAGTCGCCAAAAACTGTTGGCTTGGTTTTGCAACCAAGCTTTAGTGCTATGGGCACCTATCAACAAGTGATAGCAGTTTCAAATATTGAACGCAAAAAACAATTATAAATATAAATCTAAACTAGCATGTGCATATAATAAATAAATTTTTGAAAAACGATTGAAGAACAAGAAATCAAAGAGTAAGTATTTTGTATTAAGTTACCTCAAATGGTGAGTATTTTTGTTGAGCAACTCCCAAGGTGAGTAGCTCCAAGCTCCAATGGTCTCTTCTCCAAGACTGCTACAATGGTCAATAACTCATGAGAGATTTTGACAGCATGAGGATAGGATGATGGATGGATGGAAAGTGAGGAGCCCCTACCACATTTTTATAGTTTTTGGTGGTGGGGAATACCATTATGGTTTTGAGGAAACGAATGGTATTGACCAACATGGTTTAGGTACCTTTTTCCTCCTTTTTCCTTTTTTGAATGTTTTGAATATTTTTATTCCTTTTTTAATATTTTTGGGAATTCTGGACCCTTTTTTAGGGTTTTTTATGCTTTTTGAGGAAAAATATTCATTTTGAGGGGAAAAAGGGGTGTATTATGGTCTTTTGGTGACCTTTTGATGGCTTTAGAGGCTCAAATGGTGGAAAAGTGTACAAATGGGTCATGTGAATAAGGAAATGAGCTAGTGAGCACTTTTTGGGTGTTAACAAAAATCACACTTATATCCCGGAAAAGAAAGATCCTATGATGTCTGTTGGTCATATGATGAGCTCTTTCCCTCACACATCAGGGGACAATCTGTTAAAACCAAAAAATTGCCCACTTTATTCATCCCCTAGCCACACTATATCCTTACATCATGACCACTTTCTATTTCCACCACTTTGACCTTCACATGTCTAAAATCCCAAAGTTGAAAATTAAATTGGCTCATAATTAATATTTTGGATATTTCCTCTTTCCACAAAAGAGGGAAGTTGGCACAGTCCTTAAAAATGGGAAAAAGAGAAAAATCCCCCCAAAGAGGAAAAATTCCCAAAAAGTAAAAAAGAAGCGGGAAAAGATAAAATCCCATTAAAAAGGGGGAAAACTTAATGCCTATCCAAATACTAGTGGTCACCAAATAGCACGTGCCACCAAAACCATCAACTATTTTTCCACCAAATACTGCGGGCCACCAAAACCTTCAACCATTTTGCCTATATATTGAATGTCAAGGTCCCTCATTTCATATGTCACTCTTTCTCCACACATTTCATATGCCATTACTCTACCGAGATTTCCATTGAAACCCTGAATCCCTTTTGAGAATTCTAGTTTCACCTTTCTTGGAGATTTTGCACCTTGTAATGTGTAGTTGGAGAACATTGGGCTACTAAGGAGAACTAGGAGCACTCTACTTTGAAGCTTGCAAGGCCCCCTGCCATTGTTATTCGAAGGTATTATTTGTTCTATGTATATCCCATTCTTATAATACAAAAATCATTCTTTCACATGTTCAATGCTTGTTAAAGAATGTCTGCAATATTAGTTTAGATTTGTTTTATGTATATGCTTAGTTTAGTTTCTATTTCTGTCATTTATTTTGTTTAGCTTGCACCTTTCTTGAAACTCTACTTTGGTTTCCATAAACCTTGGTAGCTTCCTATTGGCATGTTCTGGTGTGAAAACACCAGCAACGCTTGCAAAAGCGTCTTTTGTAATACTTTATGGTCAATAGTATTGGAGGGTCCATGGTATTATGTGTCCCATGTTACTAGGTGTCCCATGATATTGCCCATAGTATTGACATACAATGAATATTATAAAAGAGTCTATGGAGAGTTGTATAAGTACCAGAGTGGCACGAGTGAGTCATATCTCTTATGGTGGTCACACCACTGACAAGAGTGAGTCATATCTCTTGTGTTGAACACGAGTGAGTCATATCTCTTGTAAGTGACAGCAGTGAGTTATATCTCTTGTTGGGGTTTGTCTTTACTGTTGAGGGTTTGAGCACACTGAGAGTCAAGAGTTTAAGATTCAATGAGTCATATCCAAAATCCTAGTGTTGTATGTGTTGTTTAACAAATATGTAATAAAAGACAAAATTGTTAGTTCGTTTTCCCCATAAGGTTTCCAGGGTACTTCTTATGTTTGATTTTCTCTGTAATGGTTGTTTATCAATGTGTTAGCATTTATCTTTTCAATAATTTAAATTCTCTAAATTATTCGCTTAATATAAAAAACCAAAATTGTAACCAAGACTTGGTCAACTATAAATTTCACACTACACCTTATGAAAAAGAAAAAAATGAAAATAAAATTAAAAACATAGAAAAATAAATTAATTAAAAAAACATTTTTTATTGAGATGAAATGAAAATAAACCAATTAAAAAACAAATTTTATTTAGATGAAATTAAAATTTATGTTCAATTTTTTTTTATAAAAAATGTTATATGCCAAAAACATAAAACAACTACAAATCAATGAAGCAACACAAAAATCAATCAAACAAAACAAAAGCATTCAAAAAGCACTCATTTTTTTTAAGTAACTAAACAAAACAAAAGCATTTTTAAAACACACTTTTAAGTAACCAAAACATTTTGGTGAATAATTAAATCTTGCAACAAAATAAACATGGCCACCGAATTTTGATTGGTAGGTAAGTCTTCCAACAAAATAAGTATGACCCAAGTAAATTGGTAGGTGAGAACTAATATATGCATGAGAAAACATCACTTGATATCTTTAGCCAATGTATAAATCATGACTTTAAATCCCTGTGTCTAAAGGTCATGCAAAGTGTATTGCTAGCTACTTTCCCAATAATTAAAGGGAGTTATAAAAAAAGAAACATATAATCAACCAACCCAATTATTTTGACATCGGATGATAAGTTCATGTGTAATGTATTTAATGAATAATAACATTTTAAATAAAATTAACTAGAAAGCATGTTATATTATGAATTTATTGTACGAGGTATAATTCTTTTGACTATGTTATAATATTATGAATTTATGGTATTTAAAATTAATGTTAGCTACATATTTTAGTATTTTAGTGTGAAAAAAATGTCGTGATATGGATACTATAAGGGAATAATTTAAATATTTTTTATTTTTGGATTTTTTTTAATATTTTTTTTGGTTTGTTTTTGTTTTCAAAATAGATTACTCTTATCTTAACTTGATTTCAAATATAAAAATATAATATTTGAAAAAAAAATAGTATATGTTAATTAATATATAAATAAAAATATTTTTATATATATGAAAGAAAAAAATTAAGGTATATAAATAATATAAATATTATAATATAAAAAATTAATTATCAGATTTGAACATAATATAAATATTATACATATAATGCTTATATAGAATAATGTTATAATATAAATATTTTAATGAATTGGTGATTTTATATATTTATATATTTTTAATTTTAAATTATATATAAATAAGTAAAATTATAACTAAACTAAAACTATTAAATAATAACAAAATTACACTTTAAAATATTTAATGAGTTTAGATATTTAATAAATCAAAAGTTAACAAAATTCTATGCATTGTAGTTGATCTACTATCATAAAAGAAATTTATGTTAGAACATTTCAGTTGATTAAGGTAGAGTAGATTGAATTGCTGATATTGATAACAATAAGCAAATATTCATTAACTTAGCTATATATTAGTATAGGTGAAGGATTGTTTTCTAAGTCATAAATATTTAGTTTTTAATAAATTAAATTGGTAAAGGTTTTGAGATAAGTATTTTTCAAAATCATTTTGTAAAAAAATGTACTTTTATTATTTATATAAATAAAAAAGTACATCTCCAATCATAATCAAGAGGATCTAGCATCTCTGCAAGAATGGTATTCTTGTATTACATCTCATAAACACTACTGATCTTTCAAGAAAAGATATAGCTATTCAAGCTTAGGCACACTAAAGGAGAAAGACAAAAACCAGCTAGTCCAAATAGCCTCCAAAGATTCAAACAAAATGTTTGAATGATAACATGCACATAGAATAGTGTATCCGCCAGGCCATTAAGTTCTTTGTCCAACTGTGCTTCAATCCTTTAACACTAATGGTGTAAAGAGAGCACCTTCCTCTTGTAGAGCTTCTTTGCCCAATTTACAACTATCATTAAAATTTTTATGCAATCAATACCAAAATTACAAATAACTTTTGTTATTATATTATTTATATAAAATTATTTAAAATATAAATTTTTTTATAATAATAAATAAAATCCAAATAATAATACTAGTATGAAAAAAATTAATATAATAAAGAAATTTATAACCTCACATAAATAATAATAAAATAAATGATAAAATTTAGTAGCAATTTTCCCACCTAAAATAAAGTTCGACCAAAATTCTTTATTACAATATTAGTTTACTCCCATTTTATATACCATCTATTCGGAAAACTTTGTGACATATTACAACCTGAGAAAATAAGTATTTACACTTGGAAACACAATTAGTTATACAGTAAAAACAATTTATACTTCCATCTTATTAGTTTGGTATTTAATTAAAAATTTGGTGTTTAATTAAAAATCCTATAATCCAATGGCAACGAGAAATTGCCCTCCTATAAAAATATTTGCAAAGTCCCAGCGAAAATTAACGAAACCTCCAACTAAACTTAATATATAAAGATAGCGTTCTCATGCATTCATCACACCTCCAATCATGTTTCCACTATTTATCCTGCTAATTCTCTCCGCCAAATCCCTTCAAGATGTCCACTCCTCTACCGCCGCCAGACCCCGTGGGCACCACCATCATGTCTCTCCACCGCCGCTGCCACCAAATCTACCTCACCAAGTCATAAATCCTCCACCCGTTCCCTCGAGCGCCGCCCCCAGACCCCATGGGCACCACCGTCTTGTCTCTCCACCGCCGCTGCCACCAAATCCACCTGTCCAAGTCATAAATCCTCCACCCCTTCAGCCGAGGCCCGGCCCCAGACGCCATCGGCACCATCCTCATGTCCCTCCACCGCCGCTGCCACCACATCCACCCGTCGAAGACAGACATCCTCAACCTCTTTCCCCAAGCTTCTGCGACAGATCCGTGGCAAGAAACGCCTGCCCCGATCCTCGAACAGCCAACCACGTGGACATAGAATCGTACGTGGGCACATGGTACCAGATAGCCTCCACCGCCCGCTATAAACTCTCCTACGAATCGGGCCTAGTCTGCGAGCAGGCAAACTACACCCTTTTATCCAAGCCCGTCACCGCCGCTAACTTTCACGGCGCCACCGTGATCTCTGTCGTAAACAGCGGCGCTGCCGTGATTTCTCGCCCCGAGGCCGTGACCTTTAGCCGCCTTTCACTTACGGCCGGCGCCGTCTGTTCCAACGCCAGAATCATCTGCTCACTAGTGACGCCACGCACTTCCCGTCTCCGCCAATCACTGGCGGCGCTCTGGGCGGTGGAGCTGGCTCTCACCGACGCCCACCCGTCCACCGCCGCCGATCTCAGCTTCCACACTCGACGCACCACCCGGCTGCTTCGCCTCGTGGAATCCGAGATCGATTCCCTGGCCCTAAACTCGAGCCTTATCCAGCAAGCCCACGCCAGGCTCAGCCAGCACGCGGGGCGGCGCTCGGACAACCTCCACCAGGTCACTGACCTCGCAGCGCTCTCTGCCGCCGCCGTTGGGACCCTCAGCGGGAGGCTCTTGAGCGATGCAGAAGAGGCAACGCGCGAGATCCTGCGCATCGCTGGCTCGGTGGTGGCTGGGGAAAGCCCCTCGCTGGCGTACCAGATGAGCGGGGCGGCTGTCGGGATCGCAGCGGAGCTCGTGAGAATACGCTCTTTTCTGGTCAGCACGGCGGCGGCGCTGACGAATATGGAAAGGATGTATTCGAGCTTCGGAACGTCGGCAACGGCGCCGGGACCGAGCTGGACCCGAGCTCCGCCGGTTACCTACGGGCTAGGGTTTCAGAATTCGAGCTCGAACGGAAAGTTTCTGATGGATTTCTATGGCGTACAAAGCCCTTATTGGGTCATTGACCTAGAGGGCTCCGCCGCCGAAGGCTACGAGGCGGCGCTGGTGTACTGGTGCAAAGAGGATCTTCACGGTGAAATCGACGAGGATTTGTTCGTGCTATCGAGGAACAAGAAATTGGAGGACGGGGTTCTTGAGAAATTCATGGCGGCTGCTGCGAGATACGGGATTTCTACCGACTGTGATAATCCGCTTGTTCTCACGGATCAGCGGTCCGGATCGTGTGGAGCTCCATAGGTTTGAATTTCCGTATTTTATCAGTCGAATCTTCTACATTCTCGTTCTCAGAAATCAAATGCATCTGTGGATTCGAACGATGATATTCATCACAGAAGAATTAGAAACAAAGATGAACTAAATTGAATTCTTTGCAAAAAGGGATTCCATGAAAGATCATTGGAACCCTGAACCCTATAATATACTATAATCTCTTTACCAATAAACATTTTATTAGCTTTGATCAAAGTTTTCCATGCAGGAGAGGTCATAGATTTTAAATATGTCATAAAGGAAGCAGGTCGATGACTTGACCCCTAAACCCCATATATATAATTCAACAATTCAGCTAGTTTATGTTGTTAAGTATTATCAACTTTTATATTTTAATTTTATATTTTAATCGTTATTGTTCGCTCATTAATTTTGATTAATAATCTTGTATGATTAAAAAAATTATACACAAAAATTTCTTGGGATAACCTCTAAGTGGATAAAATTTTCCATTGCCTTATGGTAATAGCCTATGAGAAACACTCTTACTCGGCCAAAATAGTGAATGGATAGCAATAACAAGGTTGACAGCTATAAACGTGTTTTTTAAAGTTGTTATCGGTATTTCAATCATGGTTTTTCGCTCAAAACCATCTTTATTTTTTTTTATTTTTTTTTAATAGCGAGTATTTAGTGTTTATAGGCTCTTATTAGCCCCGAGTTCATGGGATTCTCTATTTAGTGTCCATAGGCTTTTAATAGCCCCGACTTCATGGGATTCTCTTTACCATTTGAAAGCATAATAACCACCATGATTTCACATAGGTTATTTCATAAATAAGAAGAGGAAAATACTTATGAGATAGAGGAAGAGTGACCCCACAACAATGGCTAATAATTATTTCCCTTAAAGAATTTGCACAAGGCATATCTTCCATGCATAAGGAGTATGTCCTTCTTAAGAAGCATGGGAAATGTCAAAAGGATAACTTAAGTCAAATACATATGGGAAAATTTTGTAAGGAAGCATGGGATGAAAGATAATACATTGAAAATGACAAGTGTTAAGGTCAAATCACTTATACACAACTTTTCATTTTGCTTTTTATGATATCTTGCTTTTTTTATTACTTCTTAAGCAATCTTTTTTATGGATTTTTTTTTCTTTGTAAATAAGAGAATAACATTTCTATTAAATCATATAAAACATAGTTAAAAAAACGTTGTCAACTAGAGTCTTTCTCCCACGAGGAGAGATCAACGTGTAGAAATAAGCCTGAAGTTTCAGTCTGAAAACAAAATTTCTAAAAAGAGTTTCTATATTGGCATGCCTACTTCTATGATTGACAATATTTACATTGATAGGCGTTTTATCCTGAGGTGCGTTTTGAAATACACTATTCAGGTTCGTCGTCAATGCATTGTTTCCACGTGTTCTCCTTGTGCGCTGTGGAATGTCCGATGTTTTCTTGTGCCATGCGGTTTGTGGTCGTCGTCGTGAATTGTCCATTGGTTATATTTTATCCCTGGTTTCCACCGTTCACTGTCTCCGCCCGTCGTCCGTACTGCTTGCATTAATCGCCAGTCTGCCACGAGCTTGTACTATGGCAGGCAAAGCCTCTTTTAACACACATTGTTCAAAACTCCAAGATACGACGGTGAGAAACTATGATCCGTGTGCCTCGACCTCATTCAATTTTGAGAGAGTCGTCACGTATACGTAAACAGTTGAGCGACTGTTTCCATTCCATATTTGAGCGGCTGTTTCCATTCCATATCTGCGAGGTTATGTTCGCAGAGTATTCGAGCAAAAGGTCCCATTTTCGAATCTCAGATTTTTCAAATGTGAGGTCGCATGTCGTCGGAATCTCAGATGACGGGTCGTGGAAAGTCTGCTGAGGGCAAGAAGATCTTATCTCAAAGCTCCAAGACCGAGCATCAGGCGTGCCATGGATTGGATTGAGCATGACAGTGTCACCAAATCAGAGTTCTGGATATCATATTCTGTCCACAGATTCTGCTGGTGGTAATTTCCTATGATATTCATATACATGGGCACCAAATCAGAGTTCCCAAATGTGAAGCAATAAATGGTCTGGTTATTCTTAGAGCTGACAATATCTTTGGGCACTGGATAGAGTACTTGGTGGCTTTCCAGTCTCACCCGGGCGGAATCGAAGAGCAGCGACACGGGTGTAACTTGTGGAAACGGGTCACCCGTAGGTTGAGCGAAGCAGAGACTGATGGAAAACTAACCTCCACGGGATCAACGTCCCTCAATTCCGTTCAAGAAATGCCTTCTTGAGAAGCTTGTAAGATGCTCCAAGAAGAAAACTGAACTGCGTCCCGGAGTCGACCATTGTCTGCCCAGCACCCGTGTTGTCGAGCAAGAACACAGTCAGGGGTATTGAGAGCAACTTACGTCCAACCTTGATGCCGTATAGCATAATGCTGTAAGCCACCTGGTTGAAATATGGGAGAGAACTGGATTTCCTGTATAGCGGCGTATAGTGCAGATATTTGGAAAATGGAGATTCACCGAACAAGAGAACACCTACCGAATCCAGAATGCAGTAGGAGAATTTGTGGCCTGCATTTGCTCCGGGTTGCATTTGAGTAACAAATGATAGAGCGCCTTGGCTGAGACCCATCAGACCCGACGTGTCCGGCACCGGCAATGGCACGCACCGGAACACGAAACTAGGAATTTTGAAAGCAGGCACGCCATGGATTGGACTGAGCACGACAGGGTCATATTGACAGGTTTCTTAAGGTCGAAAAGTATGCTGAGAGAGTTGGAGGGGGCGCTCCAGTTTATCTCACAGCTGTTCTTGAATATCTTGCTATTGAGGTTAATCGTCGAATCTTCTCTCAACCATGTTTCTTTCCATTACTAGGTTTTGGAGCTATAAAAATAACGTACTGAGGTTTCGGCGTTTTTGTTGCAGGTTTTGGAGTTGGCAGGTAACACGACCAGGGATAACAGGAATTTAAGGCACATGAAAATTTAACGGCTTGAAGCTCTTTTGAAGTTGGAGTTGGAGAAAAAGTACATGAGACTTCAAGCAGGTTTGCAAAAAGGTGTTAGCGAAGCATGTGTTTATATTGGAAATGGGTTAGTGTTTTTTAATTATTTTTTAATCTATTGTGATATTCTTTATTAATTTATTTAGTATTAAATAAATAAGATATTTAGTATCAAACAAATAAGATAGGTACTCTTTTATTGATTATCAATGGTTCACTTATTGTTTATGGGGCAACAACATCCGAATTGTATTTATCTTAGCTTTCCATAATTGTTTTTTAATGTTGTATAAATTTATACATTTGTTATTTATTATCCCTTTATATGGAAATTCTTTGATATGTTCTCATCTTAAAGTTGGTTAGTTTTATTCCATGGCATTTAAATTTATGTAATTAAAAATCATTCAACTATTGAGATATAAACCAACTTTATGATTTTTGGGGATTGGTTGTCATATTGTATTTTTCCTTGCCCACTTTTAAAATAATAAATTATATACTTTGCTCTGACTCCATGCCATGAAGGGGTATGTTGGTGATGAGCATATTATGTAATGGCAAGGCTTAGATATTTAGCACGATGTTGATATATGCAATAGCATGCATTTTATATAGTACAAGGTTATGATTGTCAAGCATAGGTTATCTTTGGAAAATAAGTACATAAATTGTATTTATGTTCCAATGGTTTTTGTGTGAATGGATTATAACTTATAAGTTTACACATTGACAATTCATACAAATGATAATTAGGAGGTTAGGTTGTTCTTTGAGAAGAGTACTCAAAGTAGAATTGTAATGCTTTTCTTACTCTCTTTGGATATATCATAAATATGACTATATTAGTTTATTTCACTTAACCTTGGAAACAACACTACTTTTGAGTTTGTTAAGCTGTTCTATTCGTGGTCAACACAAACTAATTATAAAGTTTATTTTCCTTGTTTAAAGATATTGATGTTCAACAAGTACTTGATTATTACATTTGTAATGTAACTTTTGGTCAAATAAACATGTTTGTAGGAAAATATGTCAATGATATATTATTTATATCAGTTTTATGTAATAAATATTTTGTTTCCTATCACTTTTGAATAGTTATTTAACATGCCATATATTTACTATTAACCTTTTGAATAATTTTTTAGCACGTGTTTAAATTTTTTTTTATGTGCTCAACCCTTTAACTATGGATCCTTGGAAGGTTTTGAAATATATTTTAATTAAATTCATATTTTTACTTTTAAATACATAATTTTTGGGGGGATATTTTATCATCTTCTCTATGTTTGCCTTGTATCTTATAGATGTTTGAAAAGAGATTTAGTAAAGGTTCATGTTTTTGCATTTGTATGCTTGGAGATAGTCACTTACCAATTTAAAGGTCTAAGCATGCTATTGAAGTGTCAACTAACTTATGAGTTTGCAAAATGGCCATAAGGTGCCTTGGTAATAATTCAATCCTAGAATCAAGAGAGATTGTACAAATTTATTATGTGCAAATATAGGTAATGAGAGGAAGTGGATTGGCCTTCCAAAATGTAAAATCTTAGATTTTTTTGTTTTAAACAGTGCGATTGAAGGAATCAATACAATATGTGACTTATCCAAGTGGTTTTGTTGCACTCATCAATGGATAACACATAGAACATATCTTTGAGGTAGAGGAACAAGATATATATATGTTACAATTGGATTTGGAATTACACATGAAAAATGGGTTAATCTTAGCAAATATTTACATAGAGGTAGGAACTTAATTTGTTTTTTTTTTGTGGTGGAAATTTAGTGTAGTGTTTTGATCACAATACATTATAGAAGCTTGGTAGTCTTATTTCTTTCTTATCACATTTTCAATATGCAAATAATGGACCACAAGTAAAATGAAAATAATGGTAAAACATGTAATTAACTCTATAGCTTTTAGTCCATGAAAGTTCTTTTATGATATTTTAGTTTGCTTGTTTCAAAAATATGGACAAATAAGGAAAATGGTGTTGAAATTTTAGGATATTGGAATGAACTCTTGGAGTATGCAAAAGATATTTTAAAGGTCCTTTCCTCAATTGTGTACATTTCAACGGATAATTCTAATAATAAATATCTTGGTTCCTTGTAATATTTTGTCTTCCTACCACGTGTATAAAAGATGACTAATTGCTTTAGTTGTTGATATCTTGATCTTGATCAATGTTCCTCCTTGTCGAAGCGGCTCTAGTATTTGAGATTAAAAAAATGCATTTAATAGAGGTCTTCTTTTGCTAAGGAAAAGCTTAGAGGAAAATTTTAGCCCATGGGCTAATTTTTGGGTTTTTTTCCCAAACACCAATTTGATTTTCTCAGAGTAGATGTGATGAAAGGAAGCATTAATTCAATTTTTTAATAGAGTAGATGTTTTACTCTATGAAAGCTTCCAATTTTAATTCATTTCAACTATGTCTTCAATCATTATTATTGGAGATTAAAATTTCAAGCCTTCTAGAATAAGCCTCTTTATGTTCTTGCATGCTAGCATTTGTAATGCATCTTGAAGGTGCAGTTGACCTCCAAGTTGTAATGTGTACTGTTGGATACCCTATTTGGAAGGATGTGCTTATGTCTATTATCTATATGTTGTTACTCATATTTTTGTACTCGTTTAGTTGTTGATTGTACACTTGGTTTAAAGTGATTCATGTTTGAACTATATATGTCCAATCTAGCGTGTATTATTGCAATAGACATATCCTTGACCAAAATCCCCACAGGCATCATTCCAAGTATCAAAATTGTGCCCCTCTCTATAGTACATCGAGCAAAACAATCAAAGAGATTATTCTCACGTACCTAGGAATCAAGTAGTCATATGGCTAAAGGTACAATCCATCCTCTATTGTTAGTTGGGAAAGGCCAGACAAGTACCACTATTGAAAACCTATTAGTATATCAACACCAATTTTAGTTGTGGTTTCAAAGTCATAGCACAAAAACTTGTAGCTTGGATTTCTATCATAGAAATAATACTGCAGCCACACCAAAAGTGGAAAAGTTGTTGGAGTTTCTTTCAAGAAGAGGTTGAACAGCACGAAAACATTGTTGATTTTTACCCATTTTCACATTTGATAATGTCTTTTTCTATTGCCAATGCTCAGACAAATTATATTCGTATGATATCTTCTATAATCCTTTGAACTACTACTTTATGGTGGGCATGCAGGAGGCTTCTCAGTGAAACTAACTCTGGGTTCTATCTTCCTTCTACTCTTGTAAGGAAGAAACTGATAGTTTTATTCACAATTCACAAAGTGCAGAAGAATATAGAAGATTGTATAAGGATTGATCTAAACCAACTATCGCGAAGATTATTGTAGCAACACTCCTACTAGAAAGGATATGATAGAACATAAATTGTTATTCAATGGTCACTATAGAAATATACAAAAATAAATAAAAATAAAGCATATTTCCTCAACCCCGTATTCAAATTCTAAAGCATATACGTTATAAACATTCAGATTCCACTATCTACAAAACAAAAATTGTACACATTTCTCCTTTATCTCTGAAATGTTGCTCATTGCATTGAAACCCTAAGTTAGGTTAGAGAATGGTTGCTATATGACCTACAGTCTTCTGCTGCTCATTGCATGGAAACCCTAAGTTAGGTTAGAGAATGGTTTCTATATGACCTACAGTCTTCTCAATTACACCAAATAAATCCTACCTCCTAAATCTAGGAAGCAACTCTGAAACTATGAAGCAATTAATATTTTGGACTTGGACATGAATCCAGAGAATCATAATTGCATTCCTTGAGTCAGACTTAAAGTTTGATCCTAAAAACAGATATTGTAAAATTGTGATGGAATTGATATACGCGACTATAGTTTCGAGTTTTGACTTATCAAACCATTTCAAAGTTTTGCTTCTTAATTAAATTAACCTATCATTCCGTTAGGATGAAAAAATACTATGCTCAGAACTTAGGAATGTTCAAATTTCTTATAAGATTGTCCTTCCACATATCCTCTAAATTTCTAAGTTTTTCCTCTAAATTTTTCTGGTATCCAAAAACATTCTCAAGTTTTGAAGGCAATTCTGCTTCTTTCTAAATATTCAAGAGACAAAGAAACTAAGATACCTTTTCAACAACAGACAAAGCAGATAAGATATCGTTCTTGCATTAAAAAAATAAGTATGCTCCTTAGGTTGGATTTGTGGTTGCAACAACTTGTGTAGCCAGAATATAGTTGAGAAGGGAAGGGAAAAATAGCAGGGTAAGGAAGCAACCTTGAATCCACTTGAATTTGATGTCTCTATTCATCCAATCGATTGTGTTATTGGTATCCAGGATGATCACAACTTTACAATTTTTAACTATGTTTCAGGGTTTCAAAGCTTTTAATGATAGATAGGATGCTTGACATGAAATTAGACTAGAATGGGCAATGCGATTTTGACTCGAGCTATCTTGAGTGTGTGAAATATGCAACATCAAACCAAGGTGAAATCTAATGAGAAGAATGAATGGGCATGCCTACAAGCAAACACACCAGCTAGAAGGTTGCGATTTATAGAAGAAGCCTACGAACAAATAAAGATTCCACCTACAACCAAGATATTAATACAACGTTGTAAAAGGTCAATGTTGAGCTTAATGGCTAGGGTACCAATTGTTGAGGTTGAGAGCTTTCTTTCCTCCAAAGTGAGTAATTCATTAGGTTAAAGTGGTAGATTGCACATCCAAGTGAGTGATTTGTCTCTTTTTTGGGTGAGAGAGTTTGTTTGTCTCCTAGGTTGGCAATTTTCTCTTTTGGTGTGTGGTTTGTTGAGAATACTAAATGAAGTCATTGCTCCTTTGTTTTAGAAAATAGAAACTTCAATGAGGTTAAAGGTTGCAACCTCCTTGCATTATAAGGTGAACAATTTGTCTCATTTGTCTCTTACATTTGCCGCTTCATTTCCTTTCCCTACAAAACTTGTTCTCGGTTCCTCAAGGTACAATTTTATGTCTACACCAACTCGATTTTTGCTCCCCTTTTTAGCATTTTTTACCCTCCAAAAACAACATATCAACGTATTATTGCACCTTCTTGGGGCAATTGCTAGTTTTATCATTACAGAGACAATTTATGGAAGAGATTACAAAAACACTAGAGAGAGTTCGATATCTATGAGTCAAATCGTCAAAAAGATAGGAGGCCATCAAAAGTAGAAAGCTAAGGAAGACCTGGGTGGCCCTGAGCCAAAATTGCATCTTCATCAATGAGTATTGGAGAGTTTTTGGAAGCCCCCTGGCACTGCACTGGGTCAGCCTTCATCAAGATGTTCCACCATGATCCTTATCTTAGTAACCATCAAGTGATTAGTTTTCTTTTGATCTTCAACGAGCATTCGACATTCCACTATGTCTTTTGCAGTCACCTCTTCACCTCTCGGCATGGAGTGCATGAGGTTACAAATGACCCAGTGCAGGGTTGTCGAACAATCATAGTGCTCCACAATGAGTTTGATGTTCCCTGGGTTCTCAATCTAGGGGTCAAGGGGGTTGATGGGAGTGTCCCGAGCTGTAACTGTTGGGTACAAGGCGTTGTCTCGCTGATCCTCCAAATAGTTGTTGTTGATCTTCCTTTTCCCTTTGGCTGAAACTTCGTTCTCCGAGCTCTGATGAGAATTCCTCTAAACGAATTCAATTTTGATATGTCATGCTAATCTAGTGAGGTTTTCATTGATGATGTCTACTTCATGCCTAAGCTCGCATAGAATATCTTTGGTTGTACTCTGGGAAGGATTTTCCAAGGAGACATCCATTAGAATTTGTCCCAAAGTAATCTTATTGGTCCAAAAGGTCACAAGAGTCCGCTTGAAGAGGGAAATTCTCCCTCTCGTGGATCCTGTATCAGGTTCCTAGAAACCGAAAGTCGGAGTAGGTTCAATTTGGTTGAGAGTATGATAATTGTTATAGATTTCTTTCTATTTGTCCTCAATTCTGTTTTTGATATCCTGCGTGAACATAGAGGTATAATTCGTTGCATCCTCTGTTGCCTTCAGTTGATTCATCGTTAAGGAACGATGATCCTGACCCGCTATGCTACACTTCCTTGGCCTCGCCATCGTGTGCTCATTGTAATTGAAGGGGTCAGTGAGGAAATTGATGCTCTACCAAACAACCCAGAAATGAAATTTTGGTTGATTTTCCCGTCGAGCCTGCTTTTCTAGGCTCCTTGTCGTTATTTCCCTGTACTGTCTATCCCTCCCGCCTCTTTTCTGCATGATGGCATAGTACTTCCCCCGGATTCTACACATCCTTCTAAATCTAATACCACAATTCTCCATGAGCGGATTAAGGTTGAGAGTACGCTGCATTAATCACAGTATCAGGTGCCATATGCTCCTCATGACCTTGAGTGGTCGTTTGAGGATGCATGTCCCTTCTTTCTCTGCTAATGGCATCTGAAGTGACATTCACTTTACCTGTGCCATTCCTTGCATCATGATCGACCTCCGCCCGGTGTGACAACTGCAACTGTTCTGGCATGTGTTGAATGTCATCATATCCTCATTCGCTAGTCAAAGATATGTGGTGAAGAGAGGCTCAATTCCGAATTTGGTACGCAGAGCATTAATAGTTATATCCCCTATTTGGGTCCCGATATTGGCTAGGTTTTCAGCTACTTTGTTAGCTTCCCTTACGTGGAGGGGGATGAGAGTAGAGAATTCACCAGCATGAGTAGCCATTATTCTAAAGTCTTCCTCAAGCCACCTGTTGTTGTTAAGATTGATGACAGAAGAGCCATGTATGATTTTTCTTAGGATATTGATAAGTATATGTGAGTCTCCTTCCACCACGATCTTGTTGAAGTTCTAATCTATGGCAATTTTCACGCCTTCTACAAGGGAAACTAGTTTCGCTGTAGTATTGCTGCTTATACCAGTATACCACGCAAAAACACTTAGAATACATCCCTTGTTGTCTCTAAAGACTCCCCCATAGCCTGAATGCCCTAGATTTCTTTTTGAGGCTCCATCAAAGTTCAGCTTAACGAAGTTGGTTGTAGGGGAATCCAATTGTTGGGGTTGTTAATGTTTATCCATAGAATGTGAGGGGGTTCAATCCTTGTGTGGGATTAAGATCCCAAGTTCTGAGAATGTTGGCCTCCGGTCCATTGAGTTGCTTGTCTTGCTCCAACCAATGTTGCAAGTCGGCAGTTTCCTTAATACTGGTTTTGATTCTGCTCCAGATCTCCTCTTTAGGCATGGCTTGGGATTTAAAGATTCTTCTATTCCTAGGCTTTCCACATTTCCCAAAGGAGAAAAGGGGGAAACAGGTTCCATATTATGTCCAACAGGGGGATACTAAAATGGTAGTGCTTCTAGTTTAGAAGCGAATTATTTATGTTTGTTTGGTCCCGTTGAGTTGTTCTAAAAATCACCGCTCTTCTTTCCTAGAGCTCATTGACAAAGGTACAAGAGTTGAAAAGGTGCTCAATATCTTCCCCCGCCTGCTAACAAAGATGGCAATAGTTTGGGCCAATGAATCATTTTTTTTCTAGGTTATCCCACGTGAGGGTTCTCTTTTTTACAAGGAGCTAGAGAAAGGTAGCTACCTTGGGCCAGGGGTTCCCCTTCCAAATTAGTTTCCATATGGGGTCATATGGGAGATTCTCATGCTCAGCTCGGATGAAGTAGCCTTCCTTGATGGTAAAGCGTCCTTTGGGAGTGTAGCCCCATATTAATCTGTCATTGTCATCCTTGATTTTGATTCTTTTGTTGTTCAGCTCTTCATTTATAACAATACCTATATTGTCTTGAGGTTGAATAGGCCATTGGTCGAGAGGCTTCCATATTTTCCAGTCTTGTCGTTCCACCCTTATGCTCCAGAATTGGTGGACCTTGGTGATCTGACATTGATCTAATTCATCCTTGAGGGTAGGATTCGTAAGGAGACTTTGGAGTTTTGGCGCTTGTTTCCAAGAGTCCTCCCAGAAGAGGGCACTTTTTCTATCTCTAATTTCCCAAAAGCTGTGATTTTGAATTAGTTTGTGGTTGGTCCAATCCAGCTTCTAAACAATGGAGCTGTTCATCTCTTCATTAAAGCGAATGAGATCCTGCTGGTTCCATTGGGGGCTGTATTTTGCTTGCCAGAGAAATTCCCACAGTTCCTGATTGTGACTCATCCATTTCCACCAAAGCTTGGATCCCATGACCTGATTTAGGAGTTCTTGGTCTCTGAGCCCGAGTCCTCCTTTTATCTTGGGGTGGTAGGCTTCCTCCCAATTTACTAGAGCCCATTTTCTTTGATGCTCATTGCTTCCCCATATAAATTTCCTTTGGAGATTCCTAATTATTTTGATAATGCACTTAGGGGCCACCAGAACAAAGAAGAGACAAAGGGGCATGGATTTAAGCACATATTTGACTAGGATAAGCTTACCGGGAAGGTTGAGGGAGCGGAAGGTCTAGCTGGAAAGACGATTGTTGATAGGGGTAAGGAGGTCTTCCCAATTGGCTTGGCGGAGAGGATTGTCCACGAGTGGGGCTCTAAGATACTTTGAAGGAGGGTTTTTTATAGAAATATCAAGATAGTTGGAGATTCTTATTTTTATTAGGGGGGTCGTGTTGAAAAAGAAGAGTTGAGATTTGTCTAGGTTGATGTTGGTCCCACGAGATTTTTCAAAATGCTTTAAAATAGCTTTGAATATTTTGGCTTCCTTGTAAGAGGGGTGGCCCATTAGAAGCATATCATCTACAAACTGTTGATGGGAAGAAATTGGAGCATCTTTGTACAGCTTGAGACCTTTGAGATTGAAATTATAGATTTCTTATTTGATAGATCTTCCTAACCCCTCTGCCATCAGATTGTAGAGGAAGGGAGAGAGTGGGTCTCCTTGCTTGATTCCTCTAGAAGGAGAGGGGAATCATTGAGGCACCATTTACAAGGATGGAGAAGAAAGCAGAGGATATAAGTGCTAGAATCCAGTCAATAAGGTCTTTCCTAAATCCGAAGGCATGCATGACACTAGAAATGTAATTTCAGTTTAACCTGTCAAAGGCTTTGGACATGTCCAACTTGATTAACATGTCTGGTTTCTTGGTGACTTTGAGAGAATGAATGACTTCGTGAGATAGGATGACACCATCAAGGATCTTCCTTCCTTCCACATATCCTGATTGCTTCGAGGAGATAATGAGGGAGAGGACAGGTTTGAGGCAATTCGTAATGAATTTGGTGATGCTTTTATAGATGACATTACAGAGGGACATCAGTTGAAATTTCTCAGGGGTGGTGGGTTAGATCCTTTGGGGATGAGAGTCAGGAAGGTAGCGTTAAAGGCATAAATGATACCCTTGGTTTTACGAGAGTCTTCCATGATATCGAGAATTTCCTCTTTTATAATATCCCATCGCTCATGGAAGAAGTCCGTGGTGAAACCATCAGTTCCAGGGGATTTCCCAGTTTGCATGGTCTCCATAGAATCTTCCACTTCTTGCATGCTAATTGGCCTTATTAGTCCTTCATTATGATCTATTGTAAGAAGACAGGGAATGTTACAAGTAATTTCCTCAATTGCCTGCCTTCTATCAAACTGTTTTTCAAAGAGGAGATTTTTGAAGAAGGAATTGAGTTCAGAAGTGATGTCCGTACGCTCGAAAATGGTTCTACCATTAGTGTCTTGAGCATAGAAACTTTTTTGTGTTGCTGATGGTGAAGCATGGAGTTGTGAAAGAATTTGGTGTTTCTTTCTCCCTCTTTAAGCTAGGTTAGTCTGGATTTTTTCCGCCAAAGAATCTCTTCTTGTTTGAGCCTTTCATTCAGTTGACAGTTGAGGAGGGTTTCTTTCTGAGCCATAAATTCAGAACGCCTAGACAGAATGATCTCTTGTTGGAGCTGAGTCATTCTTTCCTCAATTCATATTTTTTCTTCAAAGATATTTCTAAAGGTTGTTTTATTCCAATCTTTGAGTTTCTATTTTAGGTTTTTAAGTTTTTACTAAAATTTATACATCAGAGATCCAGAAGGAATTGTTGATTCATTCCACCAACTTTTGATGTTAGTTTTGAAGTCAGGATGAGTACCCCAAATTTTTCAAAGAAAAAAGATTTGTTATAAGAAGCTATGTTTTCGATACTTTGAAGACAGATAGGCCAATGGTCAAATCCATTGGGAGGAAGGATGGTAGCATTCCATTCAACTCTGTTAGTGTACAGATCGGTAGACAAGAGAAAGCGATCCAATATTGAGGAAATTTGATGGTGATTTCCTCTTCAATTGTTCTAGGTATGGATTCCATTGGTTGTTTCCAGATCCATCATGTTGTTGTTGTCAATAAAAGTTTTGAATGCTTCACTTTCCTTGTCCAATCTTCTGACACCCCCTTTTTTCCCGCAGATTGGTAACCATGTTGAAGTCTCCCCCCATAATCTAGTGGTTGTCCTAGTGAGAGTCACTGATCCGTTGATGATGATTGAGAAGCTTGATCTTATGATTCGTGATTTACGAACCATAGATATTGGTTACCAACCCTCTTTTGTTGTTGCTTCTTAAGTGATAAGTGGCAGAGAGAGTCCTGGGGGTTGCTTCAAAATTATCTAAAGTAATTTCAATAGGATTCCACAGAATTGCTAGGCCTCCATAGGCTCCCATGGCATCGACTGCTGTAGTGATTGAAGCTTTCCAAAAAAATTGGGCAATTTTTTCCAAGGTTTGGGTAGAGCACTTAGTTTCTTGAAGCATAGTATAATAGTCGGCTTTTCCATTGCAATCTTCTTTTTAAGAAGACGTTGTTTAGAGGGGCCGTTCATCCCTCGAATGTTCCAGGAGATAATATTCATTTCTAAGGAGAGGAAAGGGAAGAAAAGAACTCAATTAGTTGATTATACTATCCCGAGTCTAGCATCAAGTTGCCTACATCATCCCGTCGTTGTCTATTAGTTCTTCTTCCTTTCTTTTTGTCATCTTGATGGTATCTTTTGAGATATTTCTTGCCACTGCCGATTTTAATTCCTAACCCTAGGTCTTTGGAGATTACCTTTGGACCTTTGTCTGGGGTCGTTTTGGTTTTGATTACTGCTTTTTAAAAGAGTTCAAGTTGGGGTTCGGAGATAGGATTTTTTTGTTTGCAGGCCTCCTCAAGTTCTCACAAATCCATATCCTCGAGTTATGAATCATCCATGTCTTCTTGAGAGTCATGCATATCTGCATCAGATTTACATGTTTCTGTCAGGCTGGGCTAGGTAGGGTTGGTGGCCACTTCTGGGTTGGTAGAGCCAATTTTCTCCTCCGAGGTGGCTAGGGTTTCAAATTGGTTCTTAGTTCTAATTTATTTTTCAATATGAGGGGGTGCTGGATTTTTATTGTTTCTTCTTCTGTTGGCTATTTTAGTAAATCCATCCATATCTTTGTTTTAAGAAGGATCCTAATTTGGTGCAACTTTGTTCAGAGGGAATTCTCTGAAGAGGTGGCCATGCTCATGGAATTTTCTGCAACGGAAGGGTATATGCTCATAGTCAAGAGTTTGGGTCCACTCTGTATCTTGGTAATCGAGACATATCGCCTTTGGGAGAGGTTGCGAGATGTTCATGTAGACACAGATTTTGGCAAAGGAAGTATATCTCCCATTTAGAGTGGCTTCTGCAGAAGGGAGAAGAGTCTAATCCAGGACGGAGCTTCTTTGAAGTCTTCCTTCTATGGTCTGAATTTTTCTTTCCAGGGTCTCATAGACAAACCAACCACGTTAAAAAAATAGGGCCCGCATTCAAAGGTTGCAATATAATCATCAGGATGATTGAAGATAACAGTGAAAAAACCTTTGGATCCAAGATTAAGTTCATGGTGGCCTTTAGCGTTCCACTTATGCTTGATCCATCTAGTGAGGGCCCGTTCATATGGCCATAACCCCATAAAATTACATATAATCGCGTGATCATTTATGTATTGAATATATTCAGAGACTTTGGGAGATGTTATTTCATACCTTGATATTGTGGTTTCTTTTGGAATGCACGTACTTGGTCCTTTTTTATCTTGGTATTTTGGTGTTTCCTGACTTGTTGTCTTGTTCAAAATTTTTGGCTTCTCTGTACTTTTGGGCACGTTTGACCTTGTTGGGCCCTTACCCTTTTCGGCATCGCACGAGGGGTTGGACTGTTCTCATGATTTCTTCATCTTTGCATCGGGTTGAGGGGTCTGTCGTCGCCATCTTGGCGGGGCCATCGAGGATCAACTCAGATCCGGTAAGATGTGCCCACTAGATCTGATCAGGTGGGGCAAGATCTACACAGGTTTCTGTCAAGAAGCAAGACAGGGGTTTCAAGAAAGGCGAAGCTCATTCAATTCAATTCAAAAAACAAATATTATAAAAATAACTAAAAAAAATAATTCTTTATGGATATTATATTATAAGAATCCATTTTTGTGGATATTACATTATTATGTATTTCCTTTTCATTCACTCTTTTACACCACATAAGCATGCCATGTAACATAACAATCATACTATAATCATATCCCACTAGTATGACTCAGACACATTCATCAATTTAGCATTCAACTTGAGATTTTCGCTGTGAATATTTACAATGCACATTTTCATTTTTACAACATGGAGTTATTATAACTTGTCTCATATGTCTTAATCCAATCAAATAAATCACATCATACAATAATACATTATTAATGTATCATATTCCAAGGATGAAAACTAGGGTATTGCATTCCCCTCCAGCTTGGAATATCACTATCCTTAGTGAGCCTTTATTTCTAGAAATGAGACCATGTCTTCATTCTTCATTTTCATTTGCAATGTTATCCTCTCCATTACAAACTTTCCTTTTCTAGCTATCTTAAACCATAATGTTCAAAATTTCGTTTATTTCCTTAAGATTCTTCCAAGGTATTAATTAGCATTTCAACATGTATCTATAGCAATCATCAAAGGAAATCATGCATGATATAGTCATTTCTATGCAAAAATTATTCAATTCAAAGGAATTTAAAATTCATAACTGCAACACATATTTGTCACAATACGAGATACAATATGCAACTTCATCCCAATGCTTATATGTGTAAATAGATGTTCACTTCACATGGTTTCCATGGGTGAGATTCAACTTATTATCTTCTTTGACGCCCCCAAAATATATTGCCTCTTGATTCGAGCTATCATATGTCATGAATCTCACATAGCATATTCATTTAAGTCACCTCTTCCTTGCAATAGTTTACCCTTGCAGGCTCTTGCGTCCCTAGGCTTGCTAAACATATCTTAGGTAATCCGTCATTTACCAAGGATTTTGCATGAAATAAGAACACAAACTTCAATATTTTTACTACAAGGGTGTCCCACTCATAAAATCAAGCAAATCATTAGCTCCATATGATCAACGTAGAACATAGGGCTCCAGTGTCATCATAATATCATCATCCCTATGCTTTTAATTTTATGGAAATCACCATCTATCCTCACTAAATAGATTAATCATCAACTTTCAATTTGGAACCTTGAATATGCTCATTACAAATAAATCGGATTGAATACTCATGAGAGCCTCCTAATATTGCTTAGTTGTGCATGCAATAGTATCCAATCTTCATTATGGGCTTACTCTCATTGCCATATCCAAGACAATTTTTCTTACAATAATGTCTTGCTTAACAGAGTTTTCATTCAGCTAAACAAAACATGAGTATCCATGCATGCAACCCTTTCATTGCTACATTTCCAACAACACATGAAAAAATCACAAAATTATGGCATGCCAATAACTCAATGATTTAATTGTTAACATTTAATTTGCAATGAAATATTGTTCATCATATCTACATTATCATCACAAGCATGCATTCTCACTATACACTCAAGCCTAATAAATTACTAGCACAATCAAGCATACATCCAATTAGTATCACAACTACAATATTCACTTGATGCACACTAACGCTACATTGAATACCATATCATCATGCCATGTAATCCACCATGAAAAACTAGAGGTATTAGTAAATGCCTTGACAGATCAACCAACAACCTCACTGATAATATTTTTAATCACCCTTCTATTGTACAGGAAATGATCCAAACACACATGTATTTAGTTATGCCAACCCAGGGTTCAAAGTACCTACAAGATACCATGCCTTGTTTATTCAGGGAACAAGTCTTATGCACAAATTTTCCTATAATAAAAATGGTATTGCATCACTATATGGGGTTCATACTTACAAATTTAAATGACAAAATTGTAAATAAAAAATAGAAACAAACTCTTAACTATACAAACAAATCAAAATTTACACCAATTGTAAATAAATCTTATGCTCTAGTAAAAGGGAATCTAAACACATACACACATACTACATAGACTAATACAAAGAAAGGAGATGAGATATTCAATAGTGCTACTACTCTATTTGAGTGGGCCCTACCTTAGTAGTGTAGAAATGTTGAGTCTCTTTGAACTAACTACAAAATACTTAAATAAACAAAAAAAATTAATCCAATTCTCTTAGAAAATGCATAAGAGTGAATGGAACTAGAACTGGTTTGTCTTCAAGTATAGTTGTAGTTTCAAAATAAGAAGTGCACCATTACAATAGTGATTAGCCCCTATTTAAGAATGACAACGGACTATTTATATTGAAATTATACAAACAACTATTGCACACAGATAGGATCATGTCTAAGTGATCATAAAAATCTAACAAGAGAATGCTTGATTAATATATATATATATATAGTATTAAGGGTTCAAGGGTTGTTTTTACAAAATTTATATTTTCTCAAGTTTTATGAGGACAAAATGCTTAGCTAATGCTAGAATCTCTTAGCACTAAGATTCCTTCATTCCTTTCATGTCTTCTAAACTTATTGTCATCATCTCTCAACCATTTTCAAGAAGAGACAAAACCATGTTTTGTAGTAATCTTCAAAAGAAAGTTCTTATTGTGCTTCTATAGGAAAAACCTTCAACACCTATGACTTTTATGTTATGTATCCCACTACTCATTTTTGTATCAGCTTGTAGGGATTTGTAGTAACTTGTAAGGTTAAGAAACATATTCTCATGATCAACATTAGTGCTTGAAGACTGAAACAATTCTAGGCAATAAATCATATCATCTAAGATTAGCATAAATCAATTGAAAACACAAAAATATAGTCATGTTCACCCATTGCCTTCATTTCCATTCCATGCAATGAAATGAATGATAACAAGGTATAGTATAGGAAAAAAGGGTAAGCAAAAAGGTCAGTATGCCCAAAAAGTGTCCCAAAATAGGATCCCATCATCTCATCCTAACCAAGTTGGTGTAATTCCATGTGAAACCTACCTTTCCCCCTTACCTTCATGAGTCGTCTAAGTTAATGATCCTTGCATGAAAATGACATGAGCTATATGCAAGATGGAAATAATCTATCTCATCATAATAACCCAATCTCCTATCTAGTGCTACCCTATTGGCAACCTCATTTTGTATGTTCCAATAAGAATTAACCCCATACAAAGGAGTAGGTAACCATAGTAATGGGAAGTGAAATCTTATTCCAATTCATTTATGTACATTCCTTCTTAAGGATTCCACATTAAATTGGCCTTTCCTAAAGAAATATTGAAGTTAGGGTGGCTCAAGGGATTCCTTATTTGTAGGATTGGAGGTAAATTTCCCAATATTTCATGAGACTCAAGAAGTGCTTATATTGCATACTTCCTAACAACTTGTTTGTGTTGAGCCATTGAATTCCTCTAGGTTTACCTCATTTTGGAACTATTCTTGGAATTTATAAGGAATCCATGGTGATCCTTGGTCACACAAGTTGGCATTGGATGCTCACTTCTAACAATCAAATTGGCCTTATCAATTCAAAAAATCCATATTGACCCCATTCCTTATTCCACCGAATTTATTTTAGAATTTATGAAGTAAAGTCCTTCAATTGGATGTACCCCACATAGGGGTTAGTGTTACATCTCAATTCAAATTCCATAAATAAATTTTATAAGCAAGACAAGCCATTGGTTCCTTAATGTCACAAATCCTTTGCTCAATTGCTTCCACATTTGAATCCTCCACGTGCTCTGATAAGAATTGATCTCACCTTCTTATTTTGATAGATAGTTCATACTCTACCAATAATTTAATCAACCCATGTTGAGTTGCATTATTTTCAAGATGTCAACTTATTCTTATGTTTTCAACCGTCAATTGTAAGATATTTTGCATAAAAAATTGCAGAAACTAGGGCGTTTACGTCTGAGCTAGGTGGGAGAGTATTTTGAAATAGTTAACATATAATAATTTGAACCTTCCTTCACAAGTGATATGCTTCTAATGAAGAAGGAAACATCTCTCCATAGAGGAATAAGTGATGTTCTCTCTACTCCCTTCCCTGTGTCTACTACCTCCTCTCTCGCTATCGGAAAATCTGCTACACATGTTTTCCATTATGATTCTTTATTCAAACCACCTTTTTCCTTCTAGGGAATATTCTAGTTGTGTGTGAAATAGTGGCTTCTATAACATGAAATTGGAGGCCCTATATTGCACAGCGATTACTTCCTTGAATGATATAGAAAAATGGATAGCGACCTTATAATAAAATATTTGAAGTTTCTCGGAGTGAGTTAGCCAATGTATTGCATCAAAAAATATTCTCGTGGATTACATGTTTGATTATAGGATGTTTATGCTAAAATATTCTCAATGAATTTCACTTCCTCCTATGGTCGATGCTTTTGATCTATGACCATAAAAGTCCAAATTATGTCGATTCTTCCATAAGAATGGCTTAGAGTTTTGTTGCTTCAAAAAATGAGGTTTAGAGGCACTTGACAATGCTTAATTGTTAGAATAATTAACCCATATATGCCTTAGTGTAAGCATTATTTTATGTTTCCTAGTGTTAGACCTTGTTAGTTGTTCACCTAGTGCATACTTGGCCCATATATTTTGATGTTTATCCACAAGTGCATCATCTTTCTACTTTTAAAGTAGCTTTTATAGACTAGAGCACCACTTCTACTTTATTCTAGCTTTATCCCACTTTATTGAGTTAAAGCCAACCTTTTACTGCTTTTCCCATGGATAAGGTGTGCTAGGATGCTTTTGGAAAGTCTGCATGTTTTTTCCTCAATCCCTTCCTGCGTTTTCTCCTGAAAATCCTCCAACTTGCTTCCTTTTGGTCACTCATGGCCTACCTAAGCTAACTTAACCAATTCATGACCACTTGCTATGATTTGGAGATTGATGTTGCCTATATGGGGGTATTTTTGCTATTATAGGCCTGCCACATGTGGGCATTTTGAATTGCCTCCAAGCCATTCATATTCTCTTTA
Organism: Larix kaempferi; assembly: GCA_027924585.1. Taxonomy (NCBI): domain Eukaryota; kingdom Viridiplantae; phylum Streptophyta; class Pinopsida; order Pinales; family Pinaceae; genus Larix; species Larix kaempferi. The sequence goes on along the minus strand of BSBM01000594.1, from coordinate 1,080,376 downwards.
TGAGATATATTATTTATTGTACTCATATTGTTCAATAACAAGATGATGGATTTTTACTCAACTAAGTTCTTTCCTTTTTGTTTCTAGCTCATTCTTCTTCTTTGTTGTAATTCTTAGTCAAGATTACATTGTGCTTAGATCCTTAGCTTGTGATATTCTTGCATGGCATCAAGGCCATAGAATTCTAACATGGTATCAGAGCCTAGGGAGCATAGCTGCTTGCAGTAAAGAACCAGAAGCAATGGAGTTTCCACAAAAATCCTAGGGCAATCACATTGAGTCCTTTGGCTAGCCATTGGGGTCCACCCAGGTGTGAAGTACTCCCAAAAGTGCCTATTTTCCATAACATAGCTCATTAGAATCAATTAATATTCCATATATATCTTCAGAGTATTTGATTTGCAGGTATTGAAGAACAATAGCAGATTGAACACAGTTTGAATGGTGAAAGTCTCCTCGAAGTGGCTCCTTCTTCAGTTGCAGTAGAAGTTTATGAGAATTCTGATTTCTCCTCTTCATACGCAACTGATCCAAGAGAATACATTCGAACCATAGTTGTTTAAGAATAACTCTCTCTCCATCCATTATCAATGTTCTCCTCTCATTCTTCAGATACTGAGGATCATTTGTCAGTCATTGGTGTGTAAGAAGGTGTTCTAATGGTTATTTGGAAGTCCAATATGCAGTTTGAGGTTGTTAGTTGTGATATCACTTCCATTGTATATGCTCCCACCAATTCCTACATGCTTTCCAGCACATTTACTCAAGAAATTAGAGACACCTCATTGTCCTCTCACATGTCTTTTATTTCGAATTCTAAGAATCATCAGCCAGTTGTTGCAGCTCAAACACACTAAGAGCCTCTCATTGGTTCAAATTTTGGCGTGTAATTGGATGCTGTAGAGGAAAAATTAAAGTATGGAGTGGTTTCATTCGCTCTCACTATCATGCTTTTGATCCACTACATGATTATGATTGATACCTATTCTCAAAGTTGAACAAAAGATGGAGGACATCATCAAGTCTCATTTGGACCTGATCTCAATAATTTCGAGTCTGGTGAGTACACTTCACTTCTTCCCAAGAATAATATTCCTCCATACATTTGACCAAGTTCACACCTGCTTGGAGTTTGGAAATCCATATTATGGTGTATTCCATGTTAATTTTGAGGGGGGGGTTCTTCCCAAGTGGTTTTCCTTCTTTCCTCCGCTTACCTAGATAATAAATTTGTAAAGGGTTCCCATAAGCCTTTGTTGCTTGGGCCCTAATTCTTCTATATTACACTCACATAAGTCAAGCTTAAGGGGGGTGTTAGAATAGTTAACCCATCTATGACTTAGTGTAAACATTATTTTATGCTTCCTAAGTATTAGACCTTGTTAGTTGTTCACCTAGTGCATACTTGGCCCGCATATTTTGATGTTTATCCACAAGTGCACCCTCTTTATTCTTTTAAAGCATCTTTTATGGACTAGAGCACTGCTTCTGCTTTATTCCAACTTTATCCTACTTTATTGAGTTAAATCCACCCTTTTACTGCTTTTCTCATTGATAAGGTGCACTAGGATTCTTTTGGAAAGTCTACATGCTTTTGCCTCAACACCTTCTTGATTTTTATCTTGAAAAGCCTCCAACTTGCTACCTTTTGGTCACTCATGGCCTACCTAAGCCAACTTTCTGCGGTTGGCTCAGTCTCAATATTATCAGTTTCATTAGCGGGAATTTCACCCTCCTCCATGGCCAATGCTTGGAATTGGTTACTGACTGTTGCCCCTTTCTCCGATTTCTCTTTGGCTTTTTATTTCTCCGGTTGTTCTTCGGTAATTGCTGCAGTAGATTGGGTGTTTTTCCTACCCTTTTTTTAATGTCTCCAACCTTCTCCTTGATTCTAATCCTGAGATTCTAATACGGATTTAGGGAAATTTTTTACAAAGTGGCCATACTCATGGCATTTCTTGCATTTCAAAGGGAGTTGTTCGTAATCAACCTTTTGAAGATGCTCCCAACCCTCCATTTGTAGGTTTACAACTTTCGGTAGACCTTTTTCTAGATCCACTTCCGCACATATTTTGGCACAGGAGAACAAAGGTCCTTTAGGTTAAGCTTTGTCGATATAGGTGCCCAAAGCATTCCCTATCGCTTGTAGAGTTTCATCATTCCAACAATGAAGAGGGAGATGGGGGAGGCGGACCCATACAGGCACTGCCGAGGGGACATCTTTTTTCGGGTCAAATGAGAGACTCCATCGATTCAGATAAAGACCCCGGGTACCGAGAAAATAAGGGCCACTTCTAAAGATTAGATCCCGATCTATCTTGTGTTCAAAAAGAAAAGTAAAGTAGCCCTTACCGCAGAAACAATGTTGGAGGCCTCCGGAGATTAAGGGCATCCAATTTTTTTGGATCCAGGCTTCCATAGTTTTTGGTGATGGCCAGATACCTGTAAATTGACCGATCAAGCCTCTCTCGCTTAGAGCGAGGGCTTTCAGGCGCGAATCTGCCGACGTGATCTGGATCAGTGGGGCATCCGTGCATTTGACAAAGGCATCACTGGAGGATGGCTCAGCCTGAGACGACGGCAGAGAGGCAGCGATAAGGGCCCTGAACGCCTCATCCAGACAACATCTCTTCTCGATAGGGCTGGGATCAGCTGGGGGATCCATGGGGGACCCAAGATGAGTCGGCTGAGGGGCCCTAGACCAGGACAGAGAGCTAAAGAGCAGCTAGGTCGAAGCTTAACCTACACGACCTCCAAGATTCAACTGCCATGTACCAATATTGTTAATGAGAAACAATTGACCATTTCCCCCATAACTTGTGCACTCTATTGTGTACATGAAATTGAATGGCCTTGAAACAATTTTGTTCTAAAAGAGAGTTACAGGGGCTCTCTCCAACAAAGAAGTTGAGTCAGTCAAAATTAAGTACACTCCATGCTCTCTGAAGTCACATGCATTGTATTGGATATGGTAATTGGACATCTTGTCTTCTCACTCCATTCACGTTATCTTCTTCAAGAGACATCAACGACATATTATTCACTTCTTAATGAACTTTCTATTAAAGTTACAACATCATGACTCATTCTCTAGGTCAATCTTGTGTGTTAAGATTGAGCCTCGCGTGTCGAGGTGGTGCCTTATAGGGTCCTGAGTTTGACTCAAGACTGGTTAAGCTTCATGTGTTGATTAAGTGATGATGTTGTACATTCTTGCTAGTCAAGGCTAAGGTATTGTGTGTCAAGATAGATCCTCATGTGTTGAGGTGATGCTTTGCATGTCGAGGCATGTATGGTGTGTGATGTACTACTAACCATGGTTTTGCTACCAAGTCTCCTCTAGAGAATAGCCACCTCTAGAGTGAATTACTTTAGCATATAACCACTTGGAACAATAGTAGAACAATATGATCATATCATTTGGAAAATATCCTTACTATATTTGATATGATAATTAAGATGGAACATGTGGACCATGCAGATAAGACAAGAGATAAAGATAAGATGTGATAAGATATGAGAGAATTTGAATTGCACATAAGAGAATATATTAAGAGAGAATTTGAATTGTTAAACTTTAATGAAGACTTCAGTAAATCAAAGGAGAACTCGAATTGATCAGTACAATGATGTTAACAAGAAAGAATTAGTTAAGACAGTTAACTAAGTGATAAAAAAGAAGATATAGTTAAGAAATTGTTATTGCATGATGACACTTATGTTAAACTAAAACACGACGCATGATTTGTGACACTTGCATGACGAAACTTAAGTTAGCCACCTAACTAAGTGGGCAAGCTTTCAGTTAAGGAGCAAGTTAATCCTAAGAGTTAGTTTAGTGAGTTAATGCACTACATGAGAAGCGGGGCACACTTCTTCATGCAAAATTGATGCATCCAAATGGAGGGCAAGTTCATCCTGAATTCAGAAGATAAAAATAGAAGTCGATGTATGAGAATAATATATAAATATGTTATACGGGATTGATGAATTCAATGTGAAGTGAATTCTCTTATCTCTTAAAGGCAATGCGCTTTTCTTTGTGCGTGATATTATTTCGAGTCTCTCTTCTTTATCTTTCTCTTGCTCTGTAATTATACCGAGGGTGCTTGATGTAAAATACATTCTATGCTATCTATCAATATACTAAGGAAGGTTTTGTTGAGGTTTTCTCCCTCAAGTCAAAGAGGGTTTCACCAGGGTAAATTCACATGTCAAATGTGATTGCTTATGTGTATGATTGTTATTTGAATTCAAGTATTATTATAGCTCCAAATTAAAGATAAAAAAATTAGCATGGTATCATAGCTTAGGGCATGAAAGAGCTAAGCTCAACAATCAATATTGAGCCTACACAAATCCTGAGTGTGCACAGTACTTGAAGAACAATGGTCTCAATCTCAGTGAGACCGGAAGACCGTCTTATCGGAACTTCCAACTTCAATACTTAGAAGGCCAGGATCCTAAATATCCTGGAAGATCATGATTTAGATGGATATATATCCAGTGTCATTGAAGAGCCTACTTCTAATGCATGGCGCATTACCTTAAAGAAGAATCAATCCAAAGCAAATAGAATAATTTATGATTCCGTGAAAGGTAACTTAATGCCCATGATTACTCCATTGAAGACTGCAAAGGAATGCTTCAACACTGAAAAATATTTATGAGAAGAAGGCACCCAGTCAAAAGAGAACATTGAAGAACAAGTTTTGAAATATGAAGATGGAAAAGGATGAAGTTGTGGCTTCCTTCTTCACAAATATCTCTCAAGTAAGAGATCAACTTATGAGCATTGGTGTGACGGTCGATGATGATGATCTCATTCAAACAACTATCGATGGTCTTCCATCCTCATGGGATACATTCTTGGCTACGGTAAATGGCTGAGAAGTGCAACCTAACTTTGAGAGACGATGGCATGATTTCCTACAAGAAGAATGGTGAACCCAAAGCAAGTATATTTCCTCCAAAGAAGAGAACCTCACTCTTGTGGCACAAATGAAGAGAGGTAAGAAATCTCACAAGAAATTATCTCATCAAAAGGAGAATGATTTCAAGAACTTTGATAAGTCTAAAGTTAAATGTTTCAATTGCAATAAGAAGGGTCATTATTCAATAGAATGTTGTGCAAAGCAAAGAGGAAAGTTCAAGGGTAGGTTTCAAGCTTCTACTGCTATAGAAGATGAACCTTCAAGAAATAATTTATCTAATGATCAAGAGATGAGGAAGGAGTACTATCTTGGCTTATCCCTTTCTGGATCCATTACCACTAGTGTACATGGCTGGTGGACAGTGGCGCATCGAAGCAAATGACTGGATATAGGAGTGTTATCATAGATCTAAAGGAAAAGAAGTTTTCCTGTAAGGTGGAGCTTGGAGATAATACCACCTATTTGATCCAAGGTATTGGATCCACTTATTTTCAGTTAGATTCAGGAGATGTACTACATGTGGATGAAATTTTGTTTGTCCTCGCATTAAAGAAGAACCTCCTTTATGTTTCGGTTCTAGAAGACAAATGGTTTAGATTTATCTTTATGGACAACAAAGCGCTCCTGTGGCCAAAGCGTGAAGACTTGAACTCTGCATTTGTGATTGGAGTTAGAGAGGGAGGTCTCTACAAAGTTCCTGGAAAACTCATTCAAGCCATGATCCATGACACTCCTTGTGACTTGTGAAATAGAAGGCTTGGTCATCTCCATTTCAAAGCACTACCTAGATATAAGAAGATTGTGAAAGGTATGCCCATATCTAAATTTGATTTTGATAGTGTTTGTAGAGGTTGTGCTCTTGGAAAGAACATTAAGAAGATTTTTCTAAGTAGTACCAAAAGATATAAAGGGATCCTTGAATCGATTCATTATGATCTATGTGGTCCTATGTTTGCAACCTCATTGAGTGGTTATTTTTATTATGTGATTTTCATAGATGACTTTTCTCGCAAGTCATGGGTTTATTTTCTAAAAGCAAAAAGTGAAACTTTCAACAAGTTTCAAGAGTTTAAAGCACTGGTTGAGAATCAGACTGGAAAGCAAATTCATGTTTTGAGATCTGATAATGGAGGAGAGTTTGAGTCCCATTACTTCAATGAATTCTGTCGAGATGCAAGAATAAAAAATAGTTGAATGTACCCTACAACCCCCAACAAAATGGGGTTGTTGAAAGAAAGAACAGAACAATATGTGAGGCTGCAAAAGCCATGATGTGTGATAAGGATCTTCCCACATCCTTATGAGAAGAAACCTCCATCACTGTTGTCTATATACAGAATAGAAGTCCTCATGTTATCCTGGGAGAAAAGACTCTTGAAGAGGTTTTCACTGGTGAAAAACCAGATGTTGGAGACTTGAAGATTTTTGGTTGTCATGTCTACATCCATGTACCAAAAGAGAAGAGGAAAAAGACGGATCTATCGGGAAAGAATGGAACATTTGTTGGATATAGTAAATCCTCTGAAGCCTACATAATCTATGTTCCAACACAAAGAAACATTGAAGTCAGCAGAGATGTAACATTTCATGAAGAGGTTGCCTTCAAGCACTCCAAAGAACTTCAATGTGATTCAAACATGCAAGAGCATGATACTCCTATGATGGAGAATCCAGTTTATGATTCCCCCCTTTCAAATGTTGAGAGGGAAAAGCCAGAAGATCCTTCAGATATGTTTGATTCTAAAGAACCAGTAGAACTGATAGAAAGAGCCCTTGATGAACCTCCTGCTAAGAAGAGATATGCATTATGTCGAGACATTATGCAAGAGGTAGAAAAGCATGGTGCACCACTAGGCTCATCTAGAGAGCGAAAGAGACCTGAAATATTTTCAGGAAATGTAGCACAAATGAGTCACATCAATGCTTCAAAACCCTCTACCTATGAAGAAGCTTCTAAACAACAAGTATGGAAAGATCCATGGTAGAAGAATAAAAATCTATCATGAAGAATGATGTGTGGGAAGTGGTTCCTAAATCTCGCAGGAAGTCAATAGTAACTTCCAAGTGACTTTATAAAGTCAAGTATGCAGATGATGGAAGTATTGAAAAATATAAAGAAATATTTGTGGCTAGTGATTTCTCACAAAAAGAATGGATAGAGTATGATGAGACATTTGATCATGTGGCCAGGTACATTACTATTCAAACCACAATTTCTCTTGCTTCAGTTTTGGGTTGGAAACTTCACGAGATGGAAATTGTCTTCCTCAATGGTGAGGTTGAGGAATATTTTTACATACAATAACCTGAGGGATTTGTAATTCATGGGAAGGAGTCCCATGTATGCAAACTTAAGAAATCCTTGTATGGATTTAAGCAAGCCCCGAGGGCTTGGTATTCGAGGATTGATAGCTATCTTTTGAGCTTGGGCTTCTCCAAAATTGAAGTTGTCCCCAACATGTACTTAACGGTTTTGAAGGACCATCCATTGATCTTGGTTCTCTATGTCGATGACTTGTTCCTTATTGTAGAGGAGAAACATATAGCTCGGTGCAAGAGGGAGCTCACTTTTGAGTTCAAAATGAAAGACTTAGGTCTTGTGCACTATTTTCTTGGTCTAGAAGTTTGGCAAAGGAAAGACGAGATCTTTCTTTCTCAAGGAAAGTACATAGTTGATGTATTGCGGAGATTTTGTATGATGTATTGTAATTCCATTTATACTCCAATGGTGTCTAATATAAAGAAGCTACATGAGTCAAATTCTGGATTAGATCTAGTAGATCCTACCATATATAGACAACTCATCGGTTCCTTGATGTATTTGATACATAGTAGACCAGACATATGTTATGCAGTGAGTATCTTGAGTCAGCTCATGTCTAAGCCAAGACATAGACATTGGTTTCCTTACAAGCATGTGCTTAGATACCTTCGAGGTGCTATTTCTTATGGACTAATATATGCTTCCAATGGTGGAGTGATCCTACTTGGATATGTCGAATCCGACTAGGGTGGCAATATTGTGGACCAAAAGAATATATCCATATTTTTTTTAGCTTGGGATCAACTATGATCTCTTGGTCCAATAGGAAGTAGGGTTTTGTAGCCCAAAGTACTACAGAATCAGAGTATATTGCAGCTAGTACTACCTGCCGATAATTTGTTTGGATTAGGAATCTACTTGTTGGATTGTTCGGTAAGAAGCTTGAGACTACTATCATTCGCTCTTACGATCAGAGCTTCATAAATATCTAATAAAACCTCGTGTTTCATGATAGATCGAAACACATTTACATTAAGTATCACTTCATCGGAGACATGGTCCAAAGAGGTGCCATAAGACTTTAGTACATTTCTATTGGTGAGAATATTGTGGATATGTTGACTAAGCCTCTATCTATGACAAAGTATAGGTACTTCCGAGACAATATTAGCATGGCAGAGAATTCCTCCCTCGCTAAGAGGGAGTGTTAAAATTACAACATCATGAGTCATTCTCCAGGTCAATCTTGTGTGTCAATATTGAGCCTTGTACGTTGAGGTATTTCCTTTAGGAGATTGAGTTGGACTCAAGAAACTTGGAGAAGAACCTTGAGTTGGACTCAAGAAACTTGGAGAAGAATCTTGAGTTGGACTCAATAATGGTTAAGCTTCATGTGTTGAGGCAAGTGCTTTGTGTGTCAAAGTGATTATGTTGTACAATCTTGCTAGTCAAGGATAATGTCTTGTGTGTCAAGACAGATTCTCATGTGTTGAGGTGTGGCTCATGTGTTGAGGTGATGCTTTGCATGTCAAAGCATGTATGGTGTGTGTTGTACTACTAACCATGGTTGAGTTATTCTCCTCTAGAGACTGGCCACCTCTAGAGTGGATTACTTTAGCATATAACCACTTGGAACGATAGTATAACAATATGATCACATCATTGGAAAAATATCCATACTATATTTGATATGGTAACTAATCTGGCACATGTGGACCATGTAGATAAGACAAGATATAAAGATAAGATGTGATCAGATATGAAATAATTCGAATTGCACATAAAATAATTAATTAAGAGAGAATTTGAATTGTTAAACTTTAATGAAGACTTCAATAAATCAAAGGAGAACTTGAATTTATCACTACAATGATGTTAATAAGAAAGAATCATTTAAGAGAGTTACCTAAGTGATAACAAAGAAGATCTAGTTAACTAGGTGTTATTGCATGACAACACTTATGTTAAACTAAAAGACAACACTTATGTTAAACTAAAAGATGACACTTGAGTTCTGACATTTGCATGACAACACTTAAGTTATCCACCTAACTAAGTGGGAAATATTTCAGTTTAAGGGGTGAGTTCATACTAAGAGTTAGTTCAGTGAGTTAATGCACTGCATGAGAAGTGGGGCACACTTCTTCATGCAATATTGATGCATCCAGATGGTGGGTGAGTTCATCCTAAAGTCAAAAGATAAAAATAGAATCTAATGCATGAGAATAATGTATAAATATGTTATACGGGATTGATGAATTCAATGTGAAGAGAATTCTCTTCTCTCTTGAAGGCAGTGCACTTTTCTTTGTGCATGATATTATTTTGAGTCTCTCTTCTTTATCTTTCTCTTGCTTTGTAATTGCACCAAGGTTGCTTGATGTAAAATTCATTCTCTACTATCTATCAATATTTTAAGGAAGGTTTTGCTAGGGTTTTCTCCCTCAAGTCATAGAGGGTTTCCCCAGGGAAAATTCATGTGTCGAATGTGATTGCTTATGTATATGATTTTTATTTGATTTCAAGTATTATCGTAGCTCTGAATCATAGATAAAAAAAATTAACACTTTCATGCCCTAGGTACTTGATGGGGGTTGGATATGAGTCCATTTTGTCATAATTTCCTTACTTTTTCACATCATTTTTCCCATTTCACTTGCAATCAAGCATTCCTTTGGAATCATTAGTACAGTTTTGACCCTAGGTATTTACTAATTATGTTTTGTGTATTCTAGATGAATTATAGAATAAAAGTGTGCCTTGTGATTATCTTTATGAGTTTTGACTGTAGGTTTTGGATAAGAATGGATTTAAACATTTGAGCTAAAAATCCTCTAAAATTAGAAGGGTCGTCGATCTAGTGGGTTGCACTTGTCAATAACACAAAGAGTAAGATTGTTTCGATATTCTAGGGGATTCATAGCAATCTTATGCTATGAATCCACTTATTCAAGAAGAAATCATTTTATCAAAGATGGATAAGTATTGGGACCAATACCCTTTCATACACCAAATTGCTTGGATCGTGAACTAATTCAGTCAAAGGAGGATCGTTATGTTCTATACTTGCTATGATTTTGTTGAGTTGTTAGAGATAGGTATGAATCCATTGATTTAGAAAGAGTACTTTCATTTTGTATAAATCTGTGTATCGTATCGAAGGCAGGAGTAGTCAAGTAGTGGTATGAATGGAGAACACAGACATTGTTCAGTGACATCACTCCAGCATTAATGAATTTCCAATTTCACTATGTCTATCATGTATTGATTTGTTTTAGCATACTTGTGATATAGTTTGGTTGTTCATGATCGAGGGAAGGAAGTCCCCCTTTACCGAGACCAAGTACAATTTATTTAGCATAATTTCAATTATTTTGCAGTTAGATTTTGTGTTATATATTAAAATTAAACTAGTTACTATGAATAATTATTTGAACTTTTAATTGCTAGTGCTATTCTACATTTGAGTGTGAACATGAACACAAATTTTCCTTTTAATCCTATAGTGTGGATTTATTTCCTTTCCCGAAGTGTGGATTTTCATTATGTAGTGTGGATTTCTTTGATTTCCTGAAGTATGATTCGCAGAATCTTTCATGGTGAGTTAGGAGATGGGTTATGTGAAACAAGAACTTACTTCTTAACCACATGATTAAGTGGTATGTCTTTTAATGCTACTCTATTAATCAACTAAGGACAATATTCTAAGTCCATCCTTGCTTGGAAAAACTAGACACTAGAATCAAGTTGATGTGACTGAGTGACTTTTCTTTGTTTGTTGGAGTGATTTCTTTGTTATTATAGTTAGTTTTTAGAAATAAATATTAAATTAGATTTATCACCTCCATATACTATGCATAACAACTTTTAAATGAACAACTTACCTCAGGTTTACATATAGTGATTGATGAATTAATTGATATAAATAAGGATAATTAAATTCATCAACATTTTGGATTCGTTGTCGGGGAAGTTGTCAAGGTGCAATAGCATAATTTGGTGTTTATTTTAGTAGTGTTTTCGTTCTTGTTGCATTTATAATGTGGAAGAGGACAATAATATGAGAGGTAAGAACCTATGCATTGACCCTTAAATCTTAATGGTGAGTCCTCATGCTGTTGTATCCAAGGCATGTATAATGCATGAATCATAGAAGAAATTTACATGGTGTAGTAAGAACCATCCCCACTACTAACAATTTTTCAAGTAGACGAGGAAGAGCCACCCCCACTGCTAATAATTATGTAGGTAGAAAAGGAAGAGGTATACAAGCAAGGGGAAGGTCAAATATTCATGAACGTGAAACTTTGAGTGATTTTGCATCATCATCATCATCATTTGCATCCATTGGACTAGAGGATCCTCCTATCACATAGATAATTACAGGTGAGTTGATTATTAGATATATTTAGCATGGTGATTTAGATTCTGGAGCTAGATATAGTCCTTTCCAAGAACCAACAAACTCTTCTAATTCAAAAGAATCGAGAACTGGTGGGGACCATCACTTTTGGGAAACTTTGGAAAGATCAAAAGAAATTATGGAAGATATTGGGGAAGCTATTGGGTCCAATGTCACATTTTAGTTCCCCATCGAGAACATCAAAGGTGAAGCACCAATGAACAATATCCCTCTTTCATCTCTATCCAGTTTCCATGGTTTGGCTTATGAGGACCCTAACGCTTTTCATTTTGAATTTGATGTCTTGTGCCATAGTTATGATATTTTTCTGATGCACAAAAGTTGAAGTTGTTTCCTGCCGCATTAAAGAATGCAGCACTAAGATGGTTCATGGGAATTGGAGTTCATGTCATTTATACATGGGAAGAAATGAAGCAAGATTTCCTCCAAAAGTACCAAGACTATTGTAGTGCTAAAGACCTTCGAGAGGAGATATTTAAGATGTTATGTAGAAAGATTTCAATATAACTTGCAAAGATATAGAAATAATAATTTGGATAAAGAAACTCAAAGGAAAATTCTAATTCTAGGTTTGAAAGATGAATTTGTTGACATTCTGAACCTTATGGGGGAGGGTGACATTTCAAAAACTGGAATTGATAAGATTTTTGAAATTTGTAGGATATATTCAAGAAGGACGACTAAATCAGGGAAGAGAATTCAATAGGAGATGTCAAGGGTTATGAGGTTAGCTACTGGAGGAGTCACACGTGGTGATATAGGTAATTTGTTAGATAATTTTAAAATTGATATTTTAAGTTATTTAGCATCACATATTGACACCTTGCAGATCAAGCGGAAATATGAAGAGATAGAAAAGGCCATGGCCATTTTTTGTTCGACAAAAATAACCTCTAAAAGAGAGTCCTCTTAATAGATTTGAAATCTATGGTATTTGTGAACAAGATCATGCAACCATCAAATGTCCATATTTTCCTAATTTGAAAGTTGTATATGAGGGAGTAAATACTGAATAAAAAAAAACTTGTTTCATAACTCCAAAAAGGCCGTAGCAACCCAAAACGACAGGTATGACACAAGACCCTACTCAGTTTTCTATTGCTTATTGGGATAATCAACAATTTATGCAATTTTGGTATCCTCAACAAATGCAGTACCTTCCCAATGGTACACCTCTCCACCTTGTGCACAATGGCCATAAAAAATGCACCAATCTTATCCTTGGTCACAAGGATGGTAGGGGTCACTATCTGGTTTCCCTCAAATTCCCATACAACCACCTCAACAACTACAGTTGTAGACCCTTCCAATAATCCACCACTACCTCAACTGCCTTCACAACCAACTCCTAGTAACCCAAATAATAAAATAGTTCATCTAGATTATGCTACTGAAATGCAAGGTTTTCCCACCAATTATGTATCCCCGATAGAATTTCAAGAGATTGCCATGAGATCTGGGAGAGTGTTGAATCAGGGGAATCCTCCAACTATTATAGAACATGAAGAGGAGGAGATTCAACAACCATAAATGAATCAATCCGAACAACAACTTGTAGAAGATCCATAGCCAACTACACCTCAAAATTCATACCAACCACTAATGATGAAGGCTTCCTAGTCCCCTCCTTATCCTAAAAGGTTAGGATGAGTGAAACCCCCTACTCAACCTGAATTTGATCGATTAGAAGAACTGTTGAATGTGTGTGGAAAAAATCCTCTATTTCAAGCATTCATAGATATCCCAAACTATGCTAAAGCGGTGAGAGAATTGTGTGTCAAGAAGCCTAGTAGGAAGCCTGAAAAGACCCACCCACTATACATGTCATTGGACAATTGGAAGATTTAATGCTTGGTAAAACTTTAACCCCAAATATAAAGACCTTGGTAGTTTGATTGTGGATGTCTACATCAAAGGCATTCACATTCCAAACACCTTGGTATATATCGTGGATGCCATTAATATAATGATTATGGAAATAGTGGACCACCTTGGAGTAGATTCTAGAGGAACTCGCATGATCTTAGAACTAGTTGATTGATCCACAATTCGGCTAGTAGGAGTTATTGAGGACATAGTCATTTATGTTGATTCTTGGGAGTTCCCAAATGATTTCATGGTTTTGAGTCCTAAATCACATTTAGGAGGACATCCTCTTATACTAGGAAGGCCATGGTTAGCACAACAAATGCCTATATTGGTTGCAAATCTAAAAATATGACGATATCCCATAGGAATTCCACTAAGGATCTTACAGTGTATCCCCCTTCCTAGCCTAACATTGATTTTGAGGACTCTTTGTGGATAGGAGAAGAGGGATGTGCCACCCAAATTGTACAACATGTCTTGACTATTGAAAAGGCATTATCATTAAAGGATGAGAATGATGATGATGTGATTAGTACCTTCCTTAGTCATCCAGCCTCATCCTCTCAACCAAATTCATGAGAAATATGTGATAGAACCACCCATGGACCCTTCAGTTATAATTTCATGCCCTGAGACTAAGCTCACTAGTATACCAGTAGATACTGAGCTACGGTAATTTTTAAATATTAACCCACAACTATATTCTTAACATAAGGACCAATCGATTTCCCTTTTGAGGGAGAAAAATGAGGCATTTGCATGGGAGTATACAAATATGAAGGATATACACTTTAATATTTTCAATCACCGCATATATATCTAGCCAAATCCCCAACCAATCCTTCAAGAACAACACCAAATGAACCCTCTTTTGAGAGACCTCTTAAGGAAGAATTGCATAAACTCTTGAATGTAACTTCATCTGTCCCATATGTAACCAAGTAAAAGAAAAAAAGAAAAAAAAAAGTAAAAGAGAGAATAATAAAAGAAAAGTAGAGAGAGAGAGAGAGAGAGAGATGAAAAAGAAAGCGAAAAGAAAAGATAAGAAAGTAAAACAAAAAGACAAGAGAAGAAAAGAAGAAGTATAAAAACAACGGGTAGTTTTAAACAAAACATGTGGTTTTAAAGAAAACAATGCGTAGTTTTATTTTGGGTGAAATCAAATCATAAATTCAAGCAACATTTTGTGTAGAGTCATAACGCTTGGGAGAACACTAAATTAAGTGGAAGTAATATAATAAGAGAATTTTAATAACATAATACTTGAAAGTAATATAAATAAGAAAAGGATTTACAAAAGGATCCAAAAGTAATTTTTTTAATAAAAAAAAACTGATACAAGGAGAAGTTCAAGATTTATAAGAAGTTCACTATTCAAGTTGCCATAAATATTTAATAATAATTTATTATTAAATATTTTAATAATGATTATTATTATATAGTTTTTAATACTATTAAAACATATATAATAATAATAATCAACTTTTAATAATAGTAATAGTATTACTATTTAATAATTGTATTTATTACAATTGTTATTCTAAAAAAAAGAGGGGGGAGAAGAAATCAAAAAGTCAAAGTCAAAGGACGGCCATTATCACTGAAAAAGTCAAAAGAAGACCTTATATCGTCAAAGAAGTATTAAGGAAAAAAATGGAAGAAATGAGATTTTTCAAGGTCCCGTTGAAAGTGCCCGAGGCGATGTCGAAAGTTTATGGAATATTTGATGAAATTCCTGTTGCCATCGCTATTTGTTTAGCTGAAAAAAAATATTTTATTAATGTTGATGTTACTAATCAGCTACAAGTTCCAAAATGAAATATAGAGAAGAACGAATCAAACGAAGATCAAATAAATGAATTACAATTACAGATCGATGATTATAATTTTGCGTCCCAATTCACCGTTGTAGCTATAGACGACAATCTTATCAACATACTGCTAGGTTATAGCTAGATGGAAACATTGGGAACATTCACCTTCAATGCAAAACAAAAGTTCATGACCTTCTTCTTTGAGAAGAAGAAAATAATGATACATGACCTATTAGTGAGAGTTCCCCCATCACAAATACAGTTGAAGAATCAACATATGGAAACTATGAATATTTAGAAGAAGAAATAAAGTGTTTAAACAAGATCATCATGGACAAATATAATGAAATGGAACAAGTCGAGAGAAACTTAGAAATTCAAGCATTAGAAGTTGATCAATGTCAACATCAAATAAAAGAACTCCATTAGCAAAAAGACAACATTAACAACATGCATCAGTTAGCGATCACAAAAATCAATAAAATGTTATCAGACAATACTGAAGAAATATTCCGACTGAGAAACCATAACAAAATTCTAGCTTGAAAAAAAAAAAAAAGTATTCAAAAGTCAAAAAGAGTTAATGAAGACATTGAAGAGAAAATACTAGAAAAGTGAAAAGAAAATTGTCGCCCTAGAAATCTTAATCAAGAACTAGAGGAACAAATTAAGAAGTTAAAAGATAATAAAAAGTTGCAAGAAGAGACAATCAAGAAGATTCAGAATCATAACAGATTATTAGAAAATAAATTAGAAGAAATACTGAATGAGACATCAAATTCTTCAAAAGTACAATTTGTAGAAAAAGGCATTGTTACAGATCTAGTTCAGATCACTGCTCAAGATGTCAACCTGGTTGAAGAAAAGCATGTGCGAAGGTTAAAACAAGGAAAAAAATACAAATGTGATCAAGGGAAATACTGTAATAAGAATTCCCCATCGGCATCCAAATCATAAAATCAGATGTCCTAAAAATCATGAACAACTAATTAAAGATATTGATTCCAATGCACTCAAACTCCATGGTGTCAGTTCACTGTGGAAGTGCAACGTTCAACAACAAATCGATTTTGGATGGATTGACCCTTCTACATTTTGAAAGTTTTGTTCAGTAGTCAACAAGTCATATCATCATGTGCCATAAACTACGACCAAATATACAATGATGCGATGGCATTACAGAGCAAAGGCATAAATACTTTTTCAAATTGCTTTGAGGACAAAGCCTCTCTAAGAGGAAGGCAATGTAATGAACAAAATATATAATAAATAAACATTAATAAATATTGATAATAATAATTAAATAACTAAATATTTAATGAAAAGACACCTTGATGAAAGGTTATGCCTCTTTACAAAAGGGAACCCTGCATGGGTATATATACAAGCCCATATTTGTAATCTATCATACTCATCATATCTTATCAAATACATTTGTATTATTATCCATTAATGGATTATTGTACTTTGGCTTATTTATGTTGGTTATTCTGATAAGAAACTTTGTTTCATAGTGGTTGTTCCCAAAAGGAATGGGAAGTGGAATATTTGTGTCTACTACAAGGATTTGAGCAAAGCCACCCAGAAAGACCATTTTCCCTTGCCCTTTATCGATAAGGTTCTTGACACATTAGTAGGGAAACCATTTTTATCTTTCCTTGATGGGTTTATTGGATAAAGACAAATCCAAAATTGCCTTATAAGATCAAGATAAAACCACTTTCACCTATCCTTGGGGGACTTTTACCTATAGGGTTTTGCCTTTTGGGATTTGTAATGCACTAGCCACCTTCTAGAGGATTGTGTTGGGGAACTATTCTAACTTGACCCATGACTGTGTTGAAATCTCTATGGATGATTTTACGACATATGGTGAAACATTTGAGGAAGATTTGTCTAATATTAAGAAAGTACTTGAACGATGTAGGGAAACTAACCTCTCTCTCAACAGTGAAAAATGTCATACGATACTCACCCAATGGATTTTTTTGGGACATCACATTTTTGCTGAAGGTATTAAGGGTGGTCTTGAAAAAATAAAGGCCCAATAATTAATCTCCCAGTTCCAAAAAATCAAAGAGAGGTACGTAGTTTCCTTGGACATGACGGCTACTATTGTCGGTTTATTGAGCAATTGACCAAAATAGCATCTCCTTTGTTCTTGTTACTTTCTAAAGATGTGACTTTTCGTTGGACTGACGAGTGTTAATATGCTTTTACATCACTAAAGGAAAAATAATCAGAAGCACCAGTTCTGAGAGGTCCTAAATGGTCTTTGCCATTTCACATATCCACCAATGCATCAAACACTTCCATAGGTGCAATGCTCAGACAACAAGAAGAGCAGAATCCCTATGCCATCTACTTCATCAGTAAGAACTTTTCACCTGCCGAGATCATCTACACAGTAACATAAAAGGAATTCCTACATGTTGTCCATTCAATTAATAAGTTTCGTCATTACATCACTATCTATCAGGTATTCATACACCCTGATCACTTAGCTATCTATTATTTAATGAATACATATCTTACTAATGCTAAAATGTTTAGATTGTTATTGTTGTTACAAGATATCTATATTACTAGCATTGATAAATCGACAAAGGATAATGTTGTTGTATATTTCCTTTCTTGAATTACTAATGATAGTGATCATATTCTGGTTGAAAACAAGTTCCCTGACGAGCATCTTTTTGAAATTTCTACTAACATTCCTTGTTATGCAAACATCACAATTACTTGGTTGCAGGGAAACTTCCAAGTCATCTCTCTCCAATAGAACAAAAGCATATCATCAGACAGAATGCCCGATATTTCTAGATTGAAGGTTTCTGTTTCTTCATAGGGTCGGATCTAGTTACCCGGCATTGCATAACATCACGATGAACCTTGTGGCAGACACTTCACAAATAAGAGGACAGGTCACAAGGTACTGAGGTTGGGCTATTATTGGCCTACCATGTTCAGATATGTTGAGAAGTATGCAAAGAGTTGTGATAGTTGTCAAAGGATGGGGAAGCCTAGGAAATCTGATGAAATGTTGCTTCAAACTCAACTTGTTATTGAGCCATCTGAGAAGTAGGATTTGGAATTTATGGGGCCCATCAACCCCCCATCTCGTTCAAAGGTCCATATCTTAGTTTGTATTGATTACGTCACAATGGGTTGAGGCCAAAGCAATTCCAAGAGATATAGAACAAACCGTATCATATTTTTTGTTTGAGGAGAATTTTGTTTGCTTTGGAGTCCTTCGTGAGATAGTGACAGATGGTAGATAACAGATTAATTATCATTTGATCCAAATACTTACTCATGAAGAATATAAAATCAAGCATAGGGTAACTACACCTTATCATCCTAAAGCCAATGGATAGGTTAGAGCACTAATAAGGTATTAGAATCAATTCTAACAAAGACTTTGCAACTCCATCATGCAGATTGGGTCATGAGACTCCTTGAAGCATTGTGGAGAAACACAATAGGCTACACTCACTATGAGTTGGCCTACTATAAGAATGTTGTTTTACCCATTGAATTTGAGGTTAAGACTCTTAGAACTCCCTTAGAAGTGGGACTAGATCTTACGAAAGAACAACAACACCGTTTAGATCAGATCAATGAATTAAATGAATTTCGTCAAGCAACTATCCATCATACCTTTGTTGTTCATTAGCAGAAGGCCAAATGGCATGACAAATTCATTAAGAAAAAGTGATTTCAAGTGGGAGATTGGGCTTTGTATGGCATGACAAATTCATTAAGAAAAAGTGATTTCAAGTGGGAGATTGGGCTTTGTTGTATACTTCAAGGTTCGAAAAGTTTAATGGCAAGTTGTGTACAATATGGTTGGGTCCATATGAGGTGGATACTATGTTTGACAATGGGACTATGAAGCTGAGAACAAATTGATGCACATCATACCCCAATCCTTGACAACGGTCATCGGGTGAAACTTTACCAAAAACCAGTTTCAAGAGAGTCTTTTATCCGACTGGTTGTTGTTGTTTCAAGTCTATAGTTTGTTGATGAGAACGCTTTGCCTTCTGCATATGAAGTCAATTGAATTCTTTCTGCTCTTTAAAAAAATTTTAAATTTTAAAAAATTCTAATAATTCCTACAGTTAAACCATCTTGTTGGCGTTGCAGGATCAGTAATACTAGAAAACCATCTCACTGGTTGTTATTACTGAGCGAAATAATATAATAATAATAATAAAGATTAAAGTTTGACTTTGAAAACCAACTTGCTAACATAGTCAAACGGGTATTGCTTGAAAACCAACATGCTAACAGTAAGTACTTTGAAAATAAAAAGAGAGAGAAAATTAATAAAAACAAAATCATTTTCGATAAAAGAGAAAATCATCATTCCTTTGCAGATTTCTCTACTTTCCAGCGTTATCAAGCATAGGAATCAAGATTGCTCAGATTTTCAGACATTCCTAGAATCTCCAGATTTGTGTATGACAGGGTCTTTTGCTTTTATGCTATTGTGAGTACTTCTTTTGAGTTTGTTGAATATGACATTATTAAGGTTTGAACTGCTACGTATGCATATTTTTATAGCAGTTGCATATCCATGTTTGGAGCTACAAATCTGGTGTAAAGATGCAGAACTTTGTTTCTCCCAGTATCTTGAGCATTCTCATGCCAGCACGGCCAACCTATGGTGAATCTGCATCTCTCTTTCTTACATGCCGACTCCCAGATGTATCTAGAGTTTTACTTTTGGCGTTTCTACACATCTGCTAGACTTTACGATACATCTATTTTGTTCGCTTCTTTCCAACCTTCTTTTCTTCTCATACATGTAAACACATGTATGCTTCTCTCTCTGATTTCGTTTCAAGCACATGTGCATGATCACTAGTGCTTAGTGTTGATTGTACTACCCAACAGACTAGTCAAACTTTTAATCGGGGGAGGGTAGCGATCTTCACTAAGGCGGGCTGGATGGAGTATTTTGAATTTCTACATGGATTCGATATGAGTGTGGCGACTGAATTTGCTCGAACATTGGGTAATTCCGTTGCTAGGGTTCGGGGTATTAATATTTCCGTCACAGAGGAAATTATGGCCTGTGTTACTAGATTGGAGGTCGAGGGTGAGCGATGGTTTGAAAGAACAGGTCCATCGATTGCATTAAGAGCTAAGTTCGTTCAGGGCACAGAAGAACAGTTGGTGGGAGATGATAAGGAGGTTTATAGAACTTCACTGGCCACCCCATGGTCACAAGTTATGCTATGTGTTCCTTGTGATTACCTTTATGAGTTTTGACTAGATGTTTTGTATAAGAATGGATTTTAAACAACCAAGCTGCATATCCTCTAAAATTAGAAGAGGACATCGATCCAGTGGGTTGCACGAGTCGATAGCACAAAGAGGAAGATGGTTTCGATATTCTACGGGATTCATAGAAATCTTATGCCATGAATCCACTTATTCAGGAAGAAGTCATTTTATCAAAGATGGAAAAGGATCAAGACCAATACCCTATCATACACAAAATAATCATACACAAAATTGCTTGGATCGTGAGCTAATTCAGTCAAAGGAGGATTGTTATGTTCTATTCTTGCTATGGTTTTGTTGCGTCGTTAGAGATAGGGATGAATCCATGGATTCAGCCAAAGTACTTTCATTTTGTATAAATATGCCTATCTTATCGAATGCAAGGGTACTCAAGTAATGGTATGAATTTGAGAACACAAACATTGTTCAGTGGCATCCCTCCAGCATAATTACATTTATCATTTCACTCTATGTCTATCATGTGTTGATTTGGTTTAGCGTAGTTGTGATTTAGTTTGGTTGTGCGTGATTGAGGGAAGGAAGGGCCCCCTTTATCGAGATCAAGTACAACGTATTTAACATAATTTCATCCCTTTTGCAATTAAATTGTGTGTTATCGATTAAAGTTAAACTAGTTATTGTGAATCATTATTATACCTGCCAAAGGCCATTGCAGGTATATTGTATTCGATATGCTTTGACTGGCTATTAGTTTACTGTTGACTAATCTAATTTATCAATTTACCCTAACTTTCACATTGTACATTGAAATTCTTATTTTGTTTTAATTCTGAATATTCATTTATCTAACATGTGATTGGCTAATGACATTGAAGTGTTATTGCCCAGCCGACGGCGGGGTTACGGCAGGCTTATTGGAAATGGGAATTTTTTTAATGCATTCAATCTGCATCTATCCGGGTGTTGGATGGGAGAGGTCTCCACCGCCACCGCCATACCATCGTCGCCTCTGTCACAGCCACCGCCACGACACTTCATGCTTTTGCCTTGCCTTGCCACGCCACCTACCTCCACTAGCACCGCTTCATCCCTTTGCCTTGCTTTGCCACGCCACCTCTGCCTAAAAACATTAACAAACAGAGATCGATATATACATCTATGCAAAAACAATATGACGGTTCAACTGAGATTGTTGAAGCTTGGTAAAGCTCGGCACATTACTCTACAGAAATCACATCACAGAAACAAAAAGAACATTACTCTGCAGAAATCAGTACACTATTCTACAAAAAGAGGAGACGAACCAGTGCAGATTTTAGCTACAATATTCAAAGGTATGCTTATCATTTTGGTTAATATAGTTTTCTTTAAAAGCTATTCAAGTTCCCTTTCAATTTTTGTAAGAGTACATTAACCTAAATGAGTTCTTGATGTAATTTGCAGCTGAACTTACCCAATTTCTTCCTGCAAAATTTTAATTGCATGAGGATGTCTTAGCAACTCACTCATTGTCCATTCTAACGCACTTGCAGATGTCTCCATTCCAGTGGAGAACAAGTCCTGCACAAATACAAAAACAAAAACAACAAAAACAAATTGTTAGATTGAATCAATTAAGTTATGATTGATAACGGTTTCATTTTGATTCTCTCAAATGGGTGAAGTGTCTATTGTAAATGTTTATTTTGAAAATGGGTAGAGTGCACACTGAAAATGTCAATTCTAAAACTACTACATGATAAAAATCTAAAAATTCTAAAAGCAATGACACAATGAGTCAGAATTGGTGAAGTATCTACTGTAAACGTTAATTCTGAAAATAAATAGAGTAAACGTTAATTCTGAAAATAAATAGAGTATCCACTGGAATGTCAATTCTGAAACTACCACACAATAAAAATCCAAAAGAAATCATAGAATGAATCAAAATTGGAATAAAATGGCAATGACCGAGAGTAGAGATAAATACATATATAACTGACTTGATGATTTCCCTTGTGATTTTTTTCTCCGTATGATCGGTTTCAGCAATGTCAAGGAGCACATCGACGAAGTCTTTAACATGAAGCTCTGCCTTTGCCCCTGTCGTGGGAGCCATGCGATATTGAACATGCTCGTCTATCATTTTCTCAGCGAATGCGTCGAATCGTTTGTTGGCTTTCTTCAGGGACCGCTTGATACCTTGCAAATCAAGCCAATCCAAAGAAGAAATGAAGTCTCCAATGTTTAAGCCTCCTACAGCAGTTGAAACTTGTTTTACAAGATCCGTGAAAACTACCTTTGTCAAGACCTTAGGGCTTTACGGCAGTTGCACCACCTCTAGAAGCATACCTAGAGCATAGATAGCAACATAGATAGCAACAGTAACAAAGCTAGCACCAATAGCAAAGCTAGCACCTAAGGCATCAGAAGCATAAGTATCGCTAGTTAAAAATCCATATGCAGCAGTAGCATACTTTTGGATGCACATAAATAAGTGACCTACCCAAATGGGAGAGACATCAGCCATTTCCCAACATAAGTCAGTTAGTTACCCAGCATCAGTAGAGGCAGGGACGAAATAAATGGGCATGCATAAGTTGGGAAGTCGAAATCACCTCTTTCGTCATCTCATCCATGTCAGGATTTCTGAGGAGCTCCGGTATTTTCATTTCAAATGAGCCCTCTCTCGCTATTTCACTGCTCAAATAACACAAAATCTGGGCACAAAATATGCTTACCTACTAATGGAACATTTGATATATATCAGTTGAGCAGTTGAACCGTAGTGGCTTAGGCATTGGGAGCAAATGAATCCTGAATAAGCGTAATCACATTGTATCAACTGGCTGCTGCAAAGTTGTCCACAAGTTCTCCACTGATCTCACCTACCTCTTCTCTGTGCTGGTCTTGATCGATCTGGCCCGGTTTGAGTGCAGTGGCTTTGGTTCTGGGTCTCATGCAAATGCGCATGTATGATGTTTCATGTCAAAACCCAAGCAGCAGGGGAAAATACCGAATGTCTCACGCCATGAGCCACCTGGCCATAAAAAGGCAACCAACTACACTTGGCATTTCTCATGGCCTTTCAAACCTTATGCATATTTTACGTCTTTGATTTCTCGCTATGCCTACGTGCTATTATTCCCACCCATAACCTCGGCTAAATGCTTATCCCTGCTTATGTTTATATCTTATAGTCAAACACTTTTGCCTTTACTATATAAGAATATCTTGACTGGTTACACATGTTTCAATAGAGTGGTAAGTTGTTACCATTACTTTGATTATACATTAATGGAGTGTTACATCATTAACTTAATGGGAATAGTACTGTTAGATTAAGTAGGATCAGTAAAGCAGTTACATCACTAGTCATTAGAAACAAGAGTAATAGTGATATGTTAGAGACTATGAAACCCATAACCTCTTGGCAATGATAATGGTAATCACAGACTCCAATAGATGTTGAATCAAATACGTGTAATATGATGATTACAAGTGATGTATTCAAGCTAATGAACACAGTAATGATTCAGTATTCCTACTTTATTATCTTTCATTTGCGATTGCAACTGACTCACGCTTCACTCGTTGTATTAACCAATCGTGATTTACTATCTTCTCACTTACCCAACTTAGGAATGCCCCAACCTCTTGTTGAATGAATCTTTTTGGGTACAGCATTAGTCCTAGTTACCTTTATTATACTTTGCCTTTACTCAAGTGTTACCAACTACTCCACACGAACTTTGATTATTCTTGGTTTTCAAAGTATTTCAGGTTTGGCTGGCTATGTGTATGAACAAGGGTGCAGAGGAAAGGGCTATGTGAGCGATCTTACCACCTGCCTTAGTGATGCTATCTTTAGACCCCGAATGGCTCAAAAAAGATAAATTCTATGTTGTGAAAGTCATAAGAAGCTTAAATGGAGAATGAGTGACATGAACAAGGCATTGCAAGAGTGTGAAGAGATGAAACCATGCAGAGAGGATAAGTTAAAGAGGAAGGAACACCATAAGGACATGCTTCATTTCATTTGCAAGGATAGTTTGATGCAAGAGTTGAAGCATGTGTTATTTGTCCATTTTAAAGAGATATATCTGACCTATCGAGGTTAATGAAAGTTCACAAGATCTATCTATACGTAATAAGAAAACACTCTTTTTAAATGCCTTCCACTCGATGCCGGCGATGGGGAACTTCTCCTATCATATGATGGGAATGTGGGAAACATAATAAATATTCTCATTTTGTGTATGTTGGGTTTCTTATCCTCTCTCGCATATGGCGTGATCTTTTGTTTTTGGAATTCTAGTAATGTGTATTCCAACTTTTTGTCTTTCTCTACATATTCCTAGCTACGCATGCCAGCATATGCAACTTTTTCCAATTCAGACCAGTAGTCAATAAATCCTATATGGTCTTTTTCCCCTGTTTTTTAAAGCGATGATATCCTTAAGCATCCGCATCCCCTTTTATTAATAGTAGGGAAAAGCAATTGCTCCTTAGAGGTTATGTATGCAAAGGTGGGATGCTTTCCGAGTGCGTGCATACTTCATGCGGTACATGCTTGATCCCTAACGCTTTCCTCCTTTGTTTGGTCGTAGTGCAATTTTATCGAAGATAAAGGTATGCAATGTATTAGCACTCCCATTCAAAGCTATGCCAATGCAATAGCTTTTTGAAAGCTATGCAAATGCAATAGTTTTTCCAATTCGGCAGGTATTAGCTGCCATACATCCTTGTTTGAACTGTTAATTGCTAGTGCTCTTCTACGTCATATGAGTGTGAACTGTTAGTTTTTCATCATTTAATTCAATAGATCTAGGATCTTAACTGAAAGAACAACATGTACAGCATATCAAGCATAAGAGACAAGAGACAAGAGACACAAAACATTTCACCGGGGAAAACCAAGAAGGTGAAAAACCCCGCAACTTCCTTAGAGATAGAATAAGCATCAATACAAGGATCACAATGATCAAACCCGGGAGATAGATATCTTCAGCAGCATGCTCCTCCTCCACTTTTGCGTACCATCCTCTTCTCTCACTAATGCGAAGTGAGTGAATAATAGAATGTGTAAAATGAGAGAGACACTCTCTCTATTTATACACTAACTTGACTTTCCCTTTACTCAACTAGGTCGGCCCCAACTTAACCACTTAACATAATGCTGACTGGGCCGACCCCTCTAGGGTGGTCTAATAACCCTTTGACCCACATGACTCATACAGGGCTGACCCCATCAAGCTGGTCTAATAACCCATCAAGTATAAGTTGCGACACTTACAATATAACTTGCGACACATGCAAGTACAACTGACGACACTTCCAATCGGAGGAATAATACATCTTCGTTGGGGATACAATAAAGTACAAATACAATATACAAGTGAATATCTTCCGAAGTTACAAATACATCAACACTCCCTCTTAACTAGGAAGGTATTCTCTTGACACAAGTCATCAATACATATCGGCACAAGTCTTCAATTCTGGAGCTAGATCATCATCACTGGATCATGGAGCATCATCGTCACTATTGTTGCTATCTCAATCAATCTCCAATCTACTCATCATAGGAAGTTCTATAGAGCCAGCCATTTTTCATGCTGGATATAGGCCTAGCCTTCATGTAGGTCTTCATCATCTCTACGAGCAAGCCATCATGTAAGTACACCTCAGGATTGATTACATTGCCTCTGCAAAACCTGCAAGATCTCCCAGGACTGATTACACAGCCTCTGCAAAACTTGCAAGAGCATCTCAGGACCGATTATATGCCTCTGCAAAACTTGTGTACCATACTGTCACCTCATCGTCTTCATATCACCGTCATTGTCCATGGAGCACAACCCAGATGCACATCACACAACACTTACATTCACCAGAATGGGAAGACACACTTCAGCCATCCGTGAAAGGCTCAGCACTTATATCTATGCCATGGGAAGACACACTTCAACCATGCGAGAATGGCATCGCACTTATATCCATAGCCAGGGGAAGACACACTTCAACCATGCTAGGAATGGCACATCACTTATATCGTAGCCATGGGAAGACACACTTCAACCATGCTAGGAATGGCACAACACTTATATCGCAGCCATGGGAAGACACACTTCAACCATGCTCGAATTGCACAACTCTTACATCAACGACCATGGGAAGATAGACTTCAACCATGTAGGAATGGTCCCAACCCTTATATCTACACCATGGGAGGACACACCTACCACCATGTGAGAATGGCTCATGTGCATCTGTGTCTCCGGACTCATCACTTCCCCTTGGAAGGAATCTCGATCTGAAGTACACCAAGTCTCTCTCTGAAGTACTCAAACTTCACTCTGGCCAGTGGCTTGGTCAACACATCGGCTATCTGCTCGTCCATCGCAACATACAGAAGCTTCACTGCTCCTCTCTGCACCATATCCCTGATATAGTGATATTTGATCTCAATGTGCTTCGACCTTTCATGGAACACTGGGTTCTCTGACAACTTCACACAACTCTGGTTGTCACAGAAGATACAGGTAGCATCCAACGGCAGATCAAATAACTCAGACAGTATCTTCCTAAGCCATACTGCCGCACAACTAGCCGAACAAGCTACAACATACTCTGATTCGGCTATACTCAGTGCCACACAGGACTGCTTCCTGCTAAACCAAGAGATCATACTGGATCCCATACTGAAGAAGCACCCCGAAGTGCTCTTCCAATCAGTGGCACTGCCTGCCCAATCTGAATCAACATAACCCTCTAGGTTAAACTTTTGATTCGCATCATACTTGAGCCCATAATCAATCGTACCCTTCAGGTACCTCAGAATATGCTTTACAGCAACCATGTGAATACTACTCGGATCCGTCAGGAACTGGCTCAATGTGTTCACAGCAAAGCAAATATCTGGTCTTGTGTTCGTCAGGTACATCAAGGATCCAATCATCTGACGATACACCGTGACATCAATCGGCTCAGATCAAGCATCACACAGAAGCTTCAAGTTCGATGCCATAGGTGTGGCCATGGCCTTGCAGTCCATCTTCCCGGACCTCTTCAGGATCTCTAATGCATACTTCCCTTGTCCAAGGAATATTCCATCTGCACTCTGCCACACCTCCATGCCTAGAAAGTAATGCATCATCATGATCATCATCATAGCATCATCCTGATGCATATCATCCAAAGTATCATCCTGATATTGATCACACATGATCATCCTGATCATCGTCACTGCATCGTCCTGATGCATGTCATCTAGAGCATCATCCTGATACTCATCACATATGATCATCCTGATCATCGTCACTGCATTGTCTTGATGCATGTCATCCAGAGCATCGTCCTGATACTCATCACACATGATCATCCTGATCATCGTCACTGCATCGTCCTGATGCATATACATATACATGATCCAACTGATGCATATCAATATACATGATCCATCCAACTGATGTGTATCCAAAGCAGTAACTGGAGCATCGTCCGGATGCTCATCGCACAGTGCTTACATCCACAGCCAAGGGAAGGATCCTCCTCTCACCATGCTTCGAATGGCTTCTACAAATGTGTCCCATCACTTCTTCCTCGAAGTATCTTTAATAGATAGTTTTCTTTGAACTTTATTGCCGGAACAAATGTTGTAGTCCTTCTTTTGTAGGTACACGGTCTTTCCTACAAGACAAGTTCAATTGCATGATTAGAAGCATCTTATATATTTCAGAACAAATTCTTACTCATAAATACACATGTCATACAGTCATGCAATTATCTTAACCAATGCTTCAATACAACATTTATCCATATTCCGTAACTTTCTAGATGCCTTCCATCTCTACCATAACATTGTTAAGAGTGTGCACAACTCCCAACATGTCAGCAAAGAGGTTTCATTCTAGATAAGTAGCAATGGAATGTTGTACAGTACCATAGGCCACTTACCCATTACTATATTGTAGTATCTTGTTTATTAATGCAACATTTTCTAAAATGCATAATATACATCCTAAATCTAGGAACATGTACATGACTGAACAACATCATTTAAGTAATCATATATATAACAATTCAAATACTTATCTTTGTTTAGTTGTAGGGTGGACCCCCTCTCAATCTTTTCTTCCTTGCAAGAACTACTGGAGTGTGCTCCCTCTTGATCTTTGCTTCCTTGATTACCTGTCCTTGAACTTATATTCATCCTGGACCACTATGCATGCTTAAGTGTGCACTAGTGTCATCCTCAAGATCTCATACATGATCATACATCCATTAGTATAATCTCAATACTATCAAAACATTATGATCCTAAATAAACTTAACATGTATGGTCATGATTATTTCACACACAGGTAATTTATCACAAGCATTAGTATTCAAGGTTTCAGGGAGGACTTCTATTACTTATGCATATTCTTATTTGACCATAGGACTCTTCTGGTTAGTCATATCATCAATCAAAGTAAGAAACATAATATGCATAAACCCTTGATTACTAAAACTTCTAACTTTCAAGAATAATCATTATCATTCATACAAAAGTATAAGATCCTAACACAAGGTAGGATTCTAACTTGATATAGGAAAAACATACCTGGAATATCATGTTAGCTAGTTATTTCTAACATACCCAAACAATGTCTTCTTGTTCTCTTCAATGACTTGTGCTTAGTAACCTGCATATCTCATAAGTTAACCATTTCATTGTAGAACCAAATTATACATACCTTGTAAGTGGAGATTCTATGTGATCCATGAGTCTTTGTATTCATGTCACCATGGTCATATGTTCTTGATCTAGAACTTCATTTGTACCTTTCATGTTAGCGGACAACATCATCCTCATACAATACCACAGTGCATTAGTACAATCATGAGTGTCATAACCCTAATCACTGAATGTCTTCTATCATTCACATGCATTCATACTAGGGTGATGAGAAAAGTCTAAGATTAATCAAGATTGTACTAACCTCAATAATATGAAGACAAACATATCATAAACTTAATCATGAACAAATTTCAAAACATACCTGTATCTCTTCAAGTCATACCTACCAGGATTGCTTGTATCCTTCTCATGTAAAGCCTCACCCTCATCTCCCTCTGGAACTGGAACTTCTTCACTTATGCAGGTGTCCAATTCATTCTCTTCTAGGATTAACCCAATCCACTTTGATTTGCCGAAACTAGATCTGGAGCTGGATTAGGGTTTGTCAGGGAAACCCTAAAAATTCAAACTTTGAATTTCAAACTTCCGAATGGATGCAAAGATGTGGCTTGTTGAGATAATCAAGTTGGTATACTTCAATTTTGAAAACTGCAAAATTTGACCCCTCAAAATTGCCTTTGAAACTTCCGGATTCACTAGACAGGACCTCGAACTAGGGTTTGATAAAGCCCACCCTTCTTCCAAACCAAAAGGTTCGATCCAAATCTCTAAACTTCGATTTTTCTGAGGATCTTCCAGCAGTGGTCACAGACTTCAAAAACTCCAACTTTTGCAAAAGCCCTAATTTTCCATCTTTCCGATCAAAATCCCAAACTAGGGTTTGATCAAGCCCGACCTTCTGCCCAACCAAAAAATTCGATCTTGGTCTCTAAATTTTGATTTTGATGAGGAACATCCAGATGTCGTCTCCGATTCCAAGAATTCCAACTTTCTCTGAAGCCCTAAATTCCCGCAGCAGTGATAAGCCAAGAATGAAGGTGCTTAGAATCCAAATCTGTTTTGACAGAAATATGCACCTGATTTTTTCTAGTGCATCTCTGAAATTATGAATCCACAGGGTCTGAAACTTCGACCTGTGGTAGCCTGACCTGTCATCTTTCCAACCCCACAGGTATGACCTCAATTGGATTCTCTGACAGAGAGAGTTATGCCAAGTGTCGCAACGTGACCTGTTTATGGGATAAAACAGGAGATCAAACTTGTACGGTGTGCCACGTGTCACTGGTTCAACTTCGGCCTCTGAAAAACTTACTTGAGAATCTACAGTCCATTCCCTACCTGTCACTTTTTACGAAATTTCATTTGGAGTTTCCTAGCCCAAGTTGTGACCTTTGTTCCTAGGTCACCTGTTTATGACTAAGATCTGGAAGAGGCAGAAACCCTAGATTGTACTGATCATAAAACACAAAGTACAACGAATCATATGCTTTTCTTTGGACACAAGGTCTATGGGGATGTTATATATGACCTGTAGAAGTTTCAGAACCTAAACCTTCACCAAAATGGATTTATAGTGAAAGTACCACGATGACTGGTTTTTTCTATATCAAGCCCTAGCTTCCAATTTGTCGCAAGTGCAACAAGTCTCATAAATGCCATACCATGCCTTCTTTCAGGATAGCTTTGATACCATGTTAGTTTTTCATCATTTAATTCAATAGATCTAGGATCTTAACTGAAAGAACAACATGTACATCATATCAAGCATAAGAGACAAGAGACAAGAGACACAAAACATTTCACTGGGGAAAACCAAGAAGGTGAAAAACCCCACAACTTCCTCAAATATAGAATAAGCATCAATACAAGGATCACCATGATCAAACCCAAGAGATAGATATCTTCAGCAGCATGCTCCTCCTCCACTTGTGCGTACCATCCTCTTCTCTCACTAATGCGAAGTGAGTGAATAATAAAATGTGTAAAATGAGAGAGAGACACTCTCTATTTATACACTAACTTGACTTGCCCTTTACTCAACTAGGTCGGCCCCAACTTAACCACTTAACATAATTCTGACTGGGCCGACCACTCTAGGGTGGTCTAATAACCCTTTGACCCACATGACTCATACAGGGATGACCCCATCAAGGTGGTCTAATAACCCATCAAGTATAAGTTGCGACACTTACAATATAACTTGCGACACATGCAAGTACAACTGATGACACTTCCAATCGGAGGAATAATACATCTCCGTTGGGGATACAATAAAGTACAAATACAATATACAAGTGAATATCTTCCGAATTTACAAATACATCAACATGAACGTGATAAAAAAAAATCCTTTTAATCATGTAGTGTGGATTTCTTTCTTTTCCTGAAGTGTGATCTTTAATTCTGTAGTGTGGGTTTCTTTAATTTCCTGAAGTGTGATTCAATAAAATCTTTCATAGTGCATTAGGATATAGGTTGTGTTAAGTTTGTGTGCAAAAACTAGAACTTACTTCTCAACCACATGACTAAGTGGTTTGTCTTTTAATGTTACTCTTATAATCAAATGAGGATGGGATTCTATGTTCATCATTGCTTGGAAAAACTAGACACTGGAATCAAGTTGATGTGACTAAATGACTTTGATTTGTTTGTTGGAGTGAGTTTTTAGTTATTATAGTTAGTTTTAACAAATCAATATTAAATTGGCTTTGTTACCTGCATAGACTGTGTGTGGAAACTTTTAAATGAACAACTTACCACGGGTTGACATATAGTGATTAATGAATTAAGTGCTCTAAATAAGGACAATTAATTTCACTAACAGTATTATCACTAACCAAATAACATAACATAATTAAATAGGTGAGGGCAATGACAAAATCATTCACATTATTGTTAGTATTGTCAATGAAACTCTTATTCAACTCATAGTCTATTCACACAGATGTGTGCAAGTGATAAATAAAAATGAAGTTATGATGCATAATATACAATGGCAGTGTCTCTATTTATGTGACTAATTCAAATTGGGTGTCCTTTATACACAAATATTTTCTAACGACTTCTTAATGCCCTCATTACCAGAGCCGAAGGATTCTAGGGATGGGTGACATCCCGAGAATTCCTAGTTACAGAACGCAAGCCCCAAAAGTGATGATTGGTGCTATGTGATTCATTTTGCTATCTCAATCTCACTTCTTCACCCTTGTGAACATCACCAAATGCAATGAATGTTAAGTGGACTATTCAAAACCACGAGAAATTTGGTCAGTTGCAACTACACTCATGGGACATGGGTGATAGATTAATGAATTAGTCTATGCAAATAATCCCAAAAATGATATTTCATATGTTTGATTGTGAAACCCACTAAATACTTAAATAAAAAGTGTCAAGGGAGCTCAAAATTGAATAGTTCATAAGGCACAATACTTGCTGAGGTTTTGCAATTGGGGTAGCAAGTTAAGTGGGCTTGAATATGAGGAAAACACCACAGTTCAATGTGCCTAAGCCGGAGGAGTCTTGGGATATGTGACCTCCCAGGAAGTCCTAGTTACCGGGTGTAAGCCTCGAAAGTGATGATTTATGCTACGCGATTCATTTCACTAATCTCAACCCCCCTTCACCCCTGAGAGCATCACCTGATCCAATAAATTCTAAGTGGACTATTCGAAACCATGCGAAATTGGTCAGTTGTGACTATACTCATGGGATATGGGTCATAGATTAATGACTTACTCTATGCAGATAATCCAAAAAATGATATCTCATATCTTGGACAACAAAAATCTCCTAAATATTTAAATAAAAAGAATTAAGGGAGCTCAAAACTGAATAGTTCATAAGGCACAATACTTTCTAAGGTTTTACAAATGGGGTAGCAAGCTAAGTGGGCTTGATTGTGGGGAAAACACCACAGTTAAGTGCACTTGAGCCAAGAGTCTTGGGATGGGTGGCCTTTTAGGAATTCCCAGTTATCAGGTGCAAACCATGAAAGTTATGATTAATGCTATGCAATTCATTTCACTAGTTTCAATCCCACTTCTTCACCCCTATGAGCATCACCTGATGCAATGAGTGCTCAATGGACTATTCAAAACCATGAGAAATTGGTTAGTTGCGACTATACTCATGGGATATGGGTCAGAGATTAGTGATTTACACTATGCAAATAATCCCCAAAAAATGATATCTCATGTGTTGGACAATGAAATCCCCTAAATACTTACATAAAAAAGAGTCAAGGGAGCTCAAAACTAAATAGTTCATAAGGCACAATAGTTTCTACAAGTGTTAAGTGGACTATTCAAAACCATGAAAAATTGGTCAATTATGACTATACGCATGGGATATGGATCAGATTAATGACTTACTCTATGTAGATAATATCAAAAATGATATCTCATATGTTGGATTATGAAATCCCCTAAATACTCAAATGAAAAGAGTCAAGGGAGCTCAAAACTGAATAGTTCACAAGGCACAATGCTTACTAAAGTTTTGCAAATGGGGTAGCAAGCTAAGTGGGCTTCACTGTGGGAAAAACTCCTTAGTTAAGTGCATTTGAGCCGGTGGAGTCTTGGGATGGGTGACCTCTCAAGGAGTATTGATTATCGAGTGCAAGCCTTGGAAGTGATGATTGATGCTACGAGATTCATTTCACTAGCCCCAATCCCACTTCACCCTTGTGAGCATCACCCGATGCAATGAATGCTAAGTGGACTATTCAAAACCATGAGAAATTGGTCAATTGCAAATATACTCATGGGATATAGGCCATAGATTAATGGCTTACTCTACAAAGATAATCCCAAAAATAATATCTTGGACTATAGAATCTCCTAAATACTTAAATAAAAAGAGTCGAGGGAGTTCAAAACTAAATAATTCATAAGGCACAATACTTGCTAAGGTTTTGCAAATGGGGTAGCAAGTTAAGTGGCTTCACTGTGGGAAAAACTCCATAGTTAAGTGAGCTTGAGCCATTGGAGTCTTGGGATGGATGACCTCTCAAGAAGCCATTATTACTAAGTGCAAGCACTACAAGTGACGATTGATGCTATGTGATTCATTTCGCTAGTCTCAATCCCACTTTTTCACCCCTTTGAGCATCACCTGATGCAATGAGCACTAAGTGGACTATTTAAAACCATGAGAAATTGGTTAGTTGCAACTATACTCATGGGATATGGGTCATAGATTAATAACTTACATAGATAATCCCAAAAATGATACCTCATATTTTGGGCTACGAAATGCACTAAATACTTGAACCTCATTGCTTAACTCACAACTAAATCAGTGATAAAGTACATTTTATAATAAGAAAAAAACATTAGAGAAATTTTGAGGTAAAAAATGGGCCTCAAAATAAAGAAATTGTACTTTAAAAATCAACCAATCACATTTTAGAGGATGACATCATCCCCCGTGGTTGAGGTGGCATTGTTTGTTTCGTTGTCACCTTTTAAATGATGGATGAAAACCCATAGTTAACCATGGTAGTGCTTTGAAGTCATAAAGTAAAGTATTCATAATGAAGGTCCTTTCACTTTTAATAAAATAATATTATTGTCATTTTCAAGTTAAGTATTCATAAAAAGATCCTTTCACACTTTTTGATAAAATAATATTATTTTCATGTTCATACTTTTTGAAAAAAACAATACACATCACTATTATATTTGTGCATTTTCAGATCTTTAATATCAAATATTATATTTATTTCATTTTATTTAATATCAAAAGGGGCACAATATGTTTCGATGTAAAGAATTATATTTATCTTCCTTTCGAAAATGGCGCATCTTCTTTTAATACATTAAAATTACTTTACATGAATATATATGGAGTGTAATTCTTTATTATAAAAACACATTGGCAGTGATGTATAGTATAGTGGAAGTGGTTATGTGCATACATAGGTTAACATGCTTTTGTGAATGAAATTTTTAAATATATAAAATAATAAAAAATAATTTCAGATTTTAAAAAAGCATTAACCATTAAGCAGAAAATAATAAGTTTATTTTTTATTAAAATTCAATTTTTTATAAAAAAAATACAGAAAATTTATATATAGAAATGTAAATTGTATTTTTAATTTAATAAAATGATAATATATTTTTAATTGTGATTAGGTATAAAATAACTAATTTAAAAGATAATATATTTTTTTAGAATTGTTTTGATCCCTTTTAAATTGTGTGTGCATTATATATAAAATATAATAACAAGTATTACATATATATTATGCATATGAATAACCATGTACATCTATGATAAATTAACATAGTATTGAAAATGTAAGAAAACAATATTTAAATTAAAACAAGAACCATGAGATGGAAATGTCTCCGACGTTGCTCTTTCTATATAAGATGGTAGCTATAGAAATGAGAATGTAGACAAAAAATCATGTTTTGATTCGTTTGCCACAATAAAAGGTAAATGTGATTCATTTGTCATGCGATCTACTAAGTTCCTTCTCAACTAATTATTGGTTTGTATAAAATGCAAGAAAATTAGTTCATGCAATACTAGAAAACACCAGGGCACTTTACTTTGATTCACAAAAGGATAGAAAGGAATAGTTAAATTCTACACAGATAAATATGAGACTAAATCTCTTTTTATTATGTAAATTTGTAAACTAAATTTTCTACATCATATGCATGCAGGGAACAATTTTACCCCAAGGATTCCTAACTCTTATTGGATCATAGTGATCATTTGTACGGGTTTGTTTATTAAATACTTTAGAATTTGAGTAATGAAAACCTTCAGCTTTGTGTTTTGCAAAGGTCTAAAGGCAGGAATTTAACATTTATTGTTAAAATGTTAACCAGGAAAATGATTGGAGAGAAATGCATGCAAAGGTTTGCATGCAAGTGTTTTTAGGTTTTTGGTAAACCTAACTTCTCAGTGAGATGTTATAAGGAACACAGGAGGTGACTGTCTTCATCAGCGAGACCATTGATTTGAGATAAATCAAGAAAGAGGAGGACGAATTCACATGTGAAGGAGGGCGCATTCTTCAAGGAGAGAGAAGCTCGTACCGCATCTGGTAGAGCAGTTGAGTGTCTGTAACTTGCAGAGTATCTTCATCTCAGAGATTGAGGAAGATCAGTGATGATCAGAGCTCAGATCTGGTGAGATTTGATTCAGTACGAGTCTTTCATTGCTGGAGGAAGGGCACACTTGTGCATGCAGAAGGAGGACGTTTTTAGTCACAGGGAAGTCTTCAGAGCGAGCAGAGCTGAGCAGAGGATAGAGACAGATAGATCAGGCAGAGATGGATACAGGGACACTCAGATCCAGTTTTCCAGTTAGGGATTATCTCTTCCGTGCATGCATCAGCTGGATGCATGCAAATCTTGAGTTTGCCTGAAAAGATTACTGAGGTAACCCTGTATTGTACTTGTCTATTTTCCTATATGCTCTGGGCTCGAGAAATAAGATAACCCCATAGTTTGTTGGTTTCTCCCGAAAGGGTTCCATGGTACATCTGTTGTTTATGTATGATTGCATTTATAATGTTCAGTTGGTAAATGCAGATCTAGTTGTTTGAGTTCATATTAATGTTGTATTGATATCGAGACTCATACCGCTTGAGATCTCAGGGCAATCAAGAGGGAGTAGTGATCTCTAGATCAAATATTTACATGGTATCAGAGCCCTGGTAAGGCTCAGGGTGTGCTTTCATACACAGATCTTTAGCTGCAGTGTCAGATCTACATCATGGGGGAAGAGCAAATTGTTTGCACCTCTTGATCCGTTGCGGATATTGATGAGTGTCTACAGACAAGATTGACAAGGAGATGGCTCTTAACTCCTGTCAATCGTTGATGGCCTCCACGTCTAGTGTATGGTACATAGACAGTGGAGCTTCAAGTCATATGACAGGTGTTCGTGGATATTTTTCTGACCTAGCAGAGGATGGGATAGATCTTGAGATTGTCCTGGGAGACAACTCTACAGTCAAGGCTATAGGACGAGGAACTGTGTCCTTCCAGAAAGACTCTGGAGAACAGATGAGAGTTCGTGATGTCCTATATGTTCCAGGTCTTAAGCAAAATTTGATCTATGTTTCTACTATTGAAGATCGTGGACTATGGGTGATGTTCAGAGATGGAAACGTGCTAGTTCATCCAAAAGGATCCAAGGTTTCCTCAGCTTAGAGGATTGGAGTCCGTTGTGGGAAGCTATATAAACTAAGCTTCCAACTTCATCATGCCCTAAGTCATAGCAGTCGGGATGAGGGATGTGATCCCTATGAGCTTTGGCACAGAAGGATGGTTCATCTGCACCATCCGGCTCTAAAGATTCTAAGGGAGATTGTGAAAGGAGTGCCTGAGTTCAGCACTGAGCACACTGATGTGTGTAAGGGGTGTGCTCTCAGAAAGTATGTCAAAACTGCATTTCCCAAGAGCGACACTAGAGCTACAGGAGCTCTTGATTTGATTCATTCTGACCTTTGTGGCCCGATGTCCACCACATCAGTGAAAGGATACAAGTACTATGTGTCTTTCATTGATGACTATTCCAGGAAGACCTGGATCTACTTCCTGAAGAGCAAAGAGTCCAAGGAAGTTTTGCAGAAGTTTCATGAATTCAAGACCCTTGTGGAAAAACAGACAGAGAGGAAGATTAAGATCTTCAGATCAGATAATGGGGGAGAGTACACCTCTGCTGAGTTCAATAAGTTCTGCACTCAGGAAGGCATCAAGAGGCAGTTGACTGTTCCTTATACACCTCAACAGAATGGGGTGGCTGAGAGGAAGAACGGGGCCATTATTGGAGCTGCGAGATCCATGTTGCATGATCAGGGATTGCCATTTTTCCTTTGGTCTAAAGCATGCAACACTGCATCCTACATTTAGAACAGGAGCCCCCATAAGGCTTTGGGGGACAGGACTCCCGAGGAGGCTTTTTCTGGGAAGAAACCTGAAGTTGGGCACTTCAGGATTTTTGGATGCCTCACCTACTCTCATGTTCCTTCGAAGAAAAGGACAAAGCTGGAACCCACTACAGAAAGAGGAATTCTGGTTAGGTATGATGAGACTTCAAAGGCCTATCACATTTACATCCCTGCTCTCAAAAAGACTGTTGTGAGGCGGGATGTGAAGTTCGAGGAGGATCGGGCCTTTCAGAAGTCATGTGAGTCAAAGAAGGGAAAACAACAAGTTGCTACATCCCCACTTGACACAGGACAGGGTACTGCTCAGCAGTCAACAAGGTCCCAAGTATCTGGAGTGACAGATGCACTAGATACGGTTTCTACAGGTACAGGAGCAGGGACTGGCACAGGATCTCAAGTTGGTGATCAACTGAGATCAAGATCCCAGATTACATGTTCTCGAGCTACAGGATCAACAGCTACTAGCACCTCTACTGGAGGTACTCACTCACATCCAGGATATTGGGACAAGGATGAGGAGTTCTCATCTCAGGATGTCACTTCAGGGAAGAGAAAGCCCAAGTGGCTTCAGGACACCTTGAAGGACGCTCAGGCAGTAGGAACTCCCAAGAAAGATGTGAGAGAAAGAAAGGCTCCACAGAGATTCTGCAGTTACTTAGCTTTAGTAAGCAGCATCAGTGAGTCAGAACCTTCCTCATATGAACAAGCAACAGGAAAGTAGGCTTGGAGAGATGCCATGTTGGAAGAGTATGCTTCCATCATGAAGAATGATGTCTGGGAAGTGGTGCCCAGACCAAAAGGAAAATCTGTAGTCACCTCCAGATAGCTCTATAAGATTAAGTATGTTGCAGCTGGCAACATTGAGAAATACAAAGCCAGTTTTGTGGCTAGAGGTTCCTCACAGATAGAGGGAGTTGACTATGAGGAGACGTTTGCTCCTGTGGCAAGGTATTCTTCCATCAGGACTATGATTTCAGTTGCAGCTGAGATGGGATGGAAGATCCATCAAATGGACGTCAAGACGGCATTTCTCAATGGACTCATCGAGGAGGAAGTCTACATTGAGCAGCCAAAGGGCTTTGAGGTACGTGAACGAGAATCTCATGTATGCAGACTGAAGAAAGCCTGTACGGTTTGAAACAGGCACCCAGAGCTTGGTACTCTAGGATAGATACCTATTTGCAGCAGCTAGGGTTTCAGAAGAGTGAAGCAGACCCAAATATCTACTTCATTGTGGTAAGAAGGGATCCTCTTATTCTTGTGTTTTACGTAGATGACCTGTTTATCACAGGAGCAGAGAAACTCATCAGTGATTGCAAGAAGGATCTTGCATATGAGTTTGAGATGAAAGATATCGGGTTGATGCAATATTTCCTAGGGATGGAACTCTGGCAGGAGGATGGGCATATCTTTTTCAGTCAGGGAAAGTATGCAATGGACATTTTGAAGA
Organism: Larix kaempferi; assembly: GCA_027924585.1. Taxonomy (NCBI): domain Eukaryota; kingdom Viridiplantae; phylum Streptophyta; class Pinopsida; order Pinales; family Pinaceae; genus Larix; species Larix kaempferi. The sequence continues at coordinate 1,040,782 of BSBM01000594.1, read as the reverse complement.
GATTTCAGATGCAGGATTGCAAGCCTATGACTACCCCTGTGACGACCAACTGGAAGAAGCAAGTGGCTTCTGAGAGTAAGTTGGCCGATTCCACTAAGTATAGACAGCTCATCAGTTCCTTGATGTACTTGGTCAACACCAGACCAGATTTGAGCTTTGCAGTCAACACCTTGAGTCAGTACATGGTTGAACCCAGAGATGTGCACTGGGTAGTAGCAAAGCATGTTTTGAGATACATCAGTGGAATTGCAGAGTATGGATTGAATTATGTGAGGCGGGGAGAAGTCCAGCTTGTGGGGTTCACAGATTCAGACTGGGCAGGGAATGCATGTGACAGGAAAAGCACCTTCGGGTGTTGCTTCAGCTTAGGTTCGGCAGTTGTGTCATGGTTCAGTGGGAAGCAGAAGTTCGTTGCATTGAGCTATGCTGAGGAAGAATATATGGCGGCTAGCTTAGCCAGTTGTGAAGCCATCTGGATTCGCAAGATGTTGGTGAGTCTATTTGATCAGCAGTTGGAGCCTATGGTGATTCACTGTGACAATCAAGTTGTATCAAGATCTCTGAGAATCCAGTGTTTCATGATCGATCCAAACACATTGAGATCAGATATCACTTTATTCGTGATCATGTTCAGAAGGGAGCAGTTGAGCTACAGTACATTTCTACAGATGAGCAAGTTGCAGATATTCTGACGAAGCCTTTGATGAAGACCAGGTTTGAAAACTTCAGGGAGAAGATGTGAGTGGTACATAATCCTTTCCTGGTTAAGAGAGAGTGTTAAAATATTAACCAGGAAAATTATTAGAGAGAAATGCATGCAAAGGTTTGCATGCATGCATGCAAAGGTTTGCATGCATGCATGCAATGCAAAAGTGAGTTTTACATGCAACTGTTTTTAGGTTTTTGGTAAACCTAACTTCTTAGTGAGATGTTATAAGGAAGACAAGAGGTGACTATCTTCATCAGCGAGACCAATGATCTGAGATAGATCAAGAGAGAGGAGGATGACTTCACATGTGAAGGAGGGCTCATTCTTCAAGGAGGGAGAAGCTCGTACCGCATCCGGTAGAGCAGTTGAGTGTCTGTAACTTGCAGAGTATCTTCATCTCAGAGATTGAGGAAGATCAGTGACGATCAGAGCTCAGATCTGCTGAGATCTGATTTAGTACAAGTCTTTCATTGCTGGAGGAAGGGCGCACTTGTGCATGCAGAAGGAGGACATTTCAATCACAGGGCAGTCTTCAGAGCGAGCAGAGCTGAGCAGAGGATAGAGACAGATAGATCAGGCAGAGGCGGATACAGGGACACTCAGATCCAGTTTTCCAATTAGGGCTTATCTCTTCTGTGCATGCATAAGCTGGATGCATGCAAACCTTGAGTTTGCCTGAAAAGATTACTAAGGTAACCCTGTATTGTACTTGTCTCTTTTCCTATATGCTTTGGGCTCGAGAAAGAAGATAGCCCCATAGTTTGTTGGTTTCTCCCAAAAGGGTTCCATGGTACATCTGTTGTTTATGTATGATTGCATTTATATTGTTCAGTTGGTAAATGCAAATCTAGTTGTTTGAGTTCATATTAATGTTATATATCGAGACTCATACCGCTTGAGATCTCAGGGTGATCCAGAGGGAGTAGTGATCTCTGGATCAAATATTTACATTTATATACTGCATATTAAGAGTAAAGAATATTGTTTAGACCCCTATCTATCCCCATAAATTCGGTGATGGTAATAAGCACCTAACCAATGAATTTCAGCTCAATGTTATTTACACAAGTATGGGTTTAATCTTTGTTTAGATACCTTGGAAGTCTACACAAAGCGTTAGCATGGTAACGCATCGATTGTACCATATTGATGGTCAATATTAATTTAATATTAAGTTTAATAGTTTAACAAAGCCTCTGGTATGTGATACTAGTTCATAATAAGCAAAAGAAACTATGCTCAGTTATAAAGGAGTCACATTTATAATTGTGTTCTCTATAATATTGATCAACAACTTATTAACATTGTCCATAGGCAAAGTTGCCCACATTTTACAGAAGTTACATGTGGCATTGATATTCAGAAACCGCAATAGCAATTTCGATGATGGGTTATAGTAAATATCATATATGTACAAGTAGGAAATGTGAATTTACAATAGAGAAGGCATAAACCTTCAACTTTGGTTTATACAAGAGTTATTCCTTAATAAATGGTAGAGGTTAAAAGAAATAAAATAGGGTTTATACCCCATATAGTCATAACAACCAATTCCATTATATTATATACAATGGAGAAGCACGCTAGGATTTAACTCAATCCAGCGATGCCAGTTTGAGTCTATGTAGAGGAATTTACATGTGATTAGATACCTCACCCATTGGGAGGGGTTGAGGATGATAATAATCAAATACACGGGGTAAAACCCTAAGAAGAAACCCATATATATATTGACATACATATCAACAAAGAAATTGTAACTAGTTTGACAAGTTTTCCAGCTATGAATCAGACCATGAGCAAGCAAGTAGATAATGATTATTGTGTAAATGCAAAAAAGGGGGTTAATTAAATTATTACAAAGCCAAACAAAAACCAAAGATGGTGCATCTCTTAAAACCATAATTTTTACGGTGTTTTTTGTATACACATCAATCATACAAGAGTTCATTGGACGATTTGATTGACTGCTTAACATAACAATATGAGGAAAGAATGTAACCCCATAAGTGAATTACAAGGAAAATAAGGGAAATAAGTGACAGCATCTTCTCAATATTTCCCCCAAATCTCAAAATTAACCAAACGATGAATAAGGATGCAACTTGGACCAATGTATTGTTGAGTAAATTGGACGTCGTTGAGCTATCTTCACCATAACTATTGTTTATAACGACGACGAATAGTTGAAGTAGAGTCATCCAATGCATCACCGATCCTGGAGGTTGGAAGCATTCATGATTGCTCTTAAGAACTTAGCAAGTGCTCTCTGTGTCCAAAATAGCAGAGCAAGGTGGTTAAGCATAGCTTCCCCTCGTCGAACTTTACTTGCAAATGATCAGAAGTATTAGCAAACTCAACAAATATACACAAGAAGTATATGAATAAATGACCTTTTCCCATGTATTAAAATTGAATTTAAAAGTTACGGTGCAATAAGTAATTACATGTATATCACAGCCAGAAGGTGTACACTATCTTCAAATTCGCCAACGAGCCAAGCAATGCCATCCTTGCTTCGATAAGCAAGATGAGAGAGACTCTCCTTACCAGTCAAGAATACATAGTGTAAAAGTATCAAGTGCATAACCCTAAGGGTTTGAAACCTTCACAACACGCAGACAAGAACAACGATCTTAGAAAAGTTCTAGAATCAAAAGGGATCCGGGCCAGACCTTGGTTTTTAGCTGTCGTGTTTGGAAAACCAAAGCTAATTTATTAGACGTGTACCAAAAGACAAGTGACACATGAATTGAGTGGCATGTCAAAGATTTTTACGCACTTGCATACCATCACGACAAGACTGCAATGAATGCTCAGTACTCAACATCGAACTTATTGATTACATGTGGCGCACCAATGAAACTACATGTTAAAAATACAACCCTCAAATGCGATGAAATGAGAGGAAATTAAATTACTCATAATTCACATCAAATCATCAACACTGTTGCTCACTGTCAAAAGCCAGAACCTGCTCGTAAAAAATTGTTGCTCCCCTGCTACACCCCTGAATGCTGATGCCACCTCGTCATCGACCCCTGGGGCACAAAATCCTAGGCTGGCGTCAGTTGTACGCAGTCAATAAAACACGAGTTAAAAACGTTTTTTAAATAAAAATCGCCTTGGAACCATACCCCAACATTAGGCATAAAATTTTTTCAAAAAATACCTCTAGATTAATGCAGCTGACCGAAAACTATCGAGGACTAATAATGTTTGTGTAATCATTTTATTATATTTATGAGACAAGTACTAAATATAAAAAGTTAATATAAATTAAAAAATAACTCATAAAAAGTGTCGGCTTTTTTTTTAACAGAAACGGTTGAGTAGCTTTGATTATATAGAAAAACGAAAAATTACAGAGAAAATAAAAGGATTGCTCCCATAAAATGATAGCATCCGTCACACCTTGTTCATCCTTCACAAGCTTATAGCTGCTATGGAATTTCCCTAGTCTATGGATGCTGTAGCACCTTACAAATTGTCCAAGAAGGTATAAGCAGAAAAAGAACATGACTAAAAGCCTAACTTATACAAAAAAACTGAAAGCTGTAGCTTTCTAGGAAAACAAAATGTTGCATAATACTCAGAAAATTCCCAGCTTGTGTAGACCAAAAAAGAAACAGAGATAAGAGCAGAATGAGACCAAAACAGAGAGTAGTCATCCTTCAGATTGACAAGCGCAGTCAGATGTTCAGAACATCGTCGTCGGGTTCTGCATTCCCAGTCTTTCCAGTATTGTTGATAGTGTGCAGGCCAGCTTGAACCATTTATTCTTTAAACTTGTCCAGGTTCCTACCAAGAGCTTCTAGTTTGCTGCTAACATCATCGAAAAATGCGTTCTTGCCTGCCTTGTGAGGGTAGAGAAGTCAAAGGGTTTCTTCAAGATGTTTGATCTTCTCAGCTATTTTCCTGTTGTGATGCTTAACCTCCAAGTGGGTCGAATGAGCCAAAGTAAAGAGTTAAAGCTCGTTTGAATTCGATATTTTTTTCTCTCACCAGCCGAACCTGCCTTTCCAAGTCATGGATATGCTCCATATTTACCCCAAAGTCATGCTCACTGCCATGTCTCTATCCAGAACCCCGAGTCCACTCAAAACCAACATGCTTATGACGAAGACCGGTCACCGGGAGGATAGCCTGCTCGTCCTCCATCACCACACAATTATCTGTTTCATCTAACAGAATGGGCCAATTGCACGCTCCAAGTGAGCTTCTAAGGGGTTTGCTACAGCGAAGACATCTCGTAAGAAACTCAGAGCCTTCCTGAGAAGGAGTCCCGGAGAAGTGATGATCCATAGAGTTGAAGAAGCCCTTACACCAAACAGAGAGGTCACTGCTGAATTCGCAGGAGGTACCAAAGCATATTAACGAAATCCAAGTCGTTCTAAGGTGAATGAGGGAGGCAACCATCCCTTCACCTTTTAAAAGCGTGCCAAGTCTTCGCATGCCGACCATCTGGCATGGGGAATGGTCAGACAGGATGGTGCAATTAAGGTTGAGGAGTGCAAGGATCCGAGACAGGTTCGGAGGACAGGGCATATTTAGAGTCCGAAAAAACCTTTGATCGTGCCCATAAATATTCATTAAAGCCAAAATTAATAGAGAGGCCATCGACCCAGGACAGAAGGAGCAAGCATTAGGGGATCCAAACATTTTCTGAAAGAACATGATCACAATCTAAAGTACCATAGATGAGCTCAAAGCCATTATTTGCCATGATGTCTGCCTGCCTATTGAGACCTCTTGGGATATGGATAAAATTGATATCTTTGAATTCCTTGGCTATACTGGAAAGAAGAGAGTGCATCTTAGAGGAGGGGCTATTTCTGCTTTTGACAATGGATCTAGCTTCTCTAGTGACTATTAGAGAGTCGCCTAAAACCACCAAGGTCTCAATTCCCAAATCTCTAGCAAGTTCCAGACCTTTAGTAAGACCAAGCCATTCTGCTTCATTATTTGTCTTTTTTCCAATACCCCAGGAAAAATTTCTCTTCTTGTTCCCCTTGGAGTCGAAGATAACTCCACCCGCACCTGCCAACTCGGGGCATAAAAGTGTCGTTTCACTATAATGTATTTTTTATTATTTAATTTCATTTCTATGTTCAATACATATAAATGCTAAAAGACAATATATTTTTGGGAATTTACAATTGAATCTTAGTCACATCAATGTAGTCTTTTTTTATTAATTTATTTCTAATCAATTTTGAAATGCAACTTAACCATGGTTATTTAAATTGTGCATAGAATGTAGTGTAGGAGGTGAGTTGTCAAATATACCTACTCCATAAAATCCCAAAATCATAATTTTTTAATATATCTCATAATTTTAATCTCTTAGAAGGCCCATTTTCTACCTCAAAATCTCTCTAATGAGGTGCATCAACAACGTGTTAGTCACTAAATACAGAAGACTATAAAACAATTTAATATAGTGACTAAGTTGGTGCAAACATATATGTCAAGCATTTAGTGATTCTGAAGTCAAGGTGAATGTTGAAGAAGGCACATAAAATCCATTATGTAATTTTGTCAAACAAGCGCCATTGAAGGTAATAACCCATATTTCACAACATATTGTGAAGAATGTTGTATTCCTAGAGCTTAAATGAACAAATTCACATACATAAAATGGTGTAAAAGGTGACAACCCAACCTTCTCCCTATTAGAACATAATGGTATTTAAAACTTAAAAATGGTAAAGATTTTCAAATTAGAAGCCCCAGTTGAGAACTATTCATGGAATTAATTTACCTCTAGGAACACAATAGGTAGCACAAACATTTGTCATTAGTTGTGTCAAGCTACTAATTAGCTAGACCAGGCAATTGAGTTAGCAACTAACATAACTATTTAGGTTATCTGAACATAACCTGTCATTGTCCATGGCTACATCAAAACAAGCGCAAGTGTTGAATATTATGTAAATACGGATGTGTACTAAGAATCTTAGAAGAAATGGTATTACTAGTATGCATGTTGTGGCTTTTACTTGTATGAAGTGTTTGTGAATAGTATTGGGTGATCATCGTGCATTCTAACGATGCATATGATTGAATTTATAATGCTTGTAATCCAAGCTCTTTTTGTTGTTATCTTGTTCTTTGGAATTGCTTCTTTTTGTTGTTATCTTGTTCTTTGGAATTGCTTATTTTTGTTGTTATCTTGTTCTTTGGAATTGCTTCATATTGCACAATTCTTATTTGTGTTGCCTAGTAGTGAAGAATTTTACATGACAATACTAGGAAGAATCAATTTCAATTGTTTTTTTAATTGGCTGAAAAGAAAAGTAATGACAACATTTTATCATAATGAGCACATCTTCGAGATCTTTCTATGAAGAGAAATGAAGACAAATCAATTACAAAGTTATTGCAATAATTTCTTCAATTTTCATTATTTTTTATTTTTGTCACTCAAAATTGTTGAAGGATACAAATACAGTAATCCTTTCAACGATGCAATACTAATATGATTTCATTGTTTCGCATTCAGTTTGTCTAATAGTATCTTGCTTAACAATGTTGGATTTGCCTTTCCTTTGGAAGCCTTCATGACCTGAGAGAAAACCATGAGAATACCATAAAAATCCCTATAAACCATTGCATAATTGGGAAGAAACTTAAAATGAAATAAAAAGGACATATAAATGGCATGAGATCTAGCATAGAAGTATAAACTACCCGATGGTTTTATACAATAATCATAAAAGAAACAAAAATTTCAAGATATCTTAGAAATTTATATATAGAAATATATGTGTTCAAAAAGTCATACTTCGTACAAGTTAAACAATAAGATCTATGTAAAGGAATATTATAAATGAAATTGGGAATAATAATGCTAAAGTCTTCATCATTACGGGCATGTTACAAAACTGATGGAACAATTGTTGAATTCTATGTGTTCAAAAAGTCATACTTCGTACAAGTTAAACAATAAGATCTATGTAAAGGAATATTATAAATGAAATTGGGAATAATAATGCTAAAGTCTTCATCATTACGGGCATGTTACAAAACTGATGGAACAATTGTTGAATTCCTTCTTTTTGGTACACATTCAAAATATAGCAATGTATTGCATGATTATGTTGCACGGTTAAATATGTTTATAGCATGTATTATTATTGGGGCATGTTAAAGTCTTCATCATTATGGGCATGTTACAAAACTGATGGAACAATTGTTGAACAATTGTTGAATTCCTTCTTTTTGGTACACATTCAAAATATATCAATGTATTGCAGGATTATGTTGCACGGTTAAATATGTTTATAGCATGTATTATTATTGGAACAAGTTGCAAGTTAACTACTACAACAGGAAACTGATCAATAGTGACAAGCATTGCTAACCCTATGCCTAGCATCGATCTAACCACCAAAAACAAATTTCCTAATACTTATTTCTTCCTGTTATATGCAAATTAGTTTTAAAATATTCTTTTGGAAACAAAAAAAAGATCCAGATAGAAAGGAAAGCCCATCTTAAAATTAGAACTTAGATAATTCTAGAAATCATAGAATGGAGGCTAAGAAAACCTGAGTGCTGTAAGACTGAGCCAAGACTCGCAAATCTTGTCGATTCCACATCATAAAATAAGCGCTTGGAAAAACTCAGTCTAAAACTCACCACCAAAGTCGAAGTCAACATAACTAGTCCCACTAGGATCAAACATGTCTGACTCACTAAAACTTGACAAAACTTATCCAGAATTCACAGGTTCAATGCCTAGCATGTAAATGTAGACCCCACGTGGAAATGACTTGGAGGAAAGGCGGAAATGCAATTTTTGGAGGAAGAAAAAAGAGCAAGAACACTGTTAGCTTTTGGGGTTACTCCAAAAGTGTTTCACCTTGCTAAGAGAGCACTAGGTCTCCTAACCCCTTGGTGATGCTTCATGGACATATGCATGGCTCAGTTTGTGTGGATGTATGACCTTGGTTAGAGCGTTTGGCATCCTTACCTAGGAGGTTGTTACTCTAATCAACATGTTGACTAATCCATTGGGTGCACATAATGAGGGAGTTGGTTGCTCGAGGGCACTTAGCCCTTGGAACTTGGCACCATGTGATATATACCTTGGAGGTTAGACACTTGACTCGAGGATGCTTGGGTTGAGGCTAAGTTGCCTGGTTCGAATTCGGGTTCGAGTTCGAGGACTTTGAAATTCGTAAAAAATTCGGCAATCAAAATTTTGGTGATAAAATTCAGCATTAAATTCCGGACACTACAAAATTTAAAAATAATATTTTTTTAATAAAATTCAATATACACATTTAACACATTATAAAAATAAAACTAAAATAAAACGAGTTACTATACCACCATTAATTTAATTAGTTTTGTTCATTTTTCGGGCCCACAAACTAGTTTGCTCCAAATCCGTTTATAATATATCACCAACCGTCTAACAAACAGGAGGTTTCTAGGATGTCGGTACTAGAGAGCCCGATATAAATATTGGCTCGACCGTCGACTGCAAGATCTCCTGTAGTTCCGGTCGAGAGCGACAGACAAAGCACCACTCAAGCGTATTTTTATTTTTCACAAATTAACGACAGGAGGTGCGGGGACAGGGCGGTTGTGCCAGAAAGATCTGTTGCAGTCTCGATCGAGGGCGTCAGGTGGAGCATAACTCACGCATACAAGGCGGATTCGAAGTTTCGTTGTTCCTGTCTGAACAGAAAACGCAGGCTCGCGAGATAGGGTTAAATTTAGATGATTAAAAATGGCGATTTTAAACGATTAAATTCGTCCTCCGATAAAATTCGGCGATTTTCGATTTTCAAACCTAAAAATCGGCGAATGCGGTGACTTAGGGTTGAGGAGAATACTTCATGGAGGTTGGTAATGGACTTGGACACATATGTTGAAGAGGAGCATTGGAGCCTCGTGAACACATTGGCACACATGAGAGTAGAATTGGACACATGAGAGGGCATGTTGTACATACTTAGAGTGCCTTGCATGAGGACACTTGGATAGCAAATGACCATGGAAGAGGGAGCATTGGACTAACATCTTGTTGGAGAGTGCACAATCATGAAGGAGGGACAATGAGCCCAAGATCCTGACATGGAGGGCGTTTCACTTTGGGGGTTAGATAAACCTTAGTTTGGCTCATGTACATGCTTGTATTGTAGAGCAATCCATGTGGATTTGCCTTGTTCATTACTTGTATGGACACGTCCTTATTTTATGTTAACGTCCCTCACCTACTTGTATGTATAAGGGAGGAGAGATCTCTTGTATTTATGATCATCATTGTACTCTTCTTTGTACTGGTCTTCAATACATTAGGCGTCATGAGGAAAACCTAGGATGAGATTAGGAAAAAGAGAGATGTCTTGGATTTTCTTGGAGAGATTGCTCTTGTGTAATGTTAACAGTTTTCACTTGTGCCGTTAGGATTTGAGCTATGCATATAAACCCTAGAGAAGAACATGATGTTGGGGGTGATGATGGTTATTGTGGCTCTTGTTGTAACACTAGGTTTTCTACCCTAATAGAAGACATGGAGAGTGGAGCTAATGCCATACATTGTTTTGGAGCCTTGTTCTTATGGGATGTAAGGTTAGAGAAAGATCGTGGTGAGATAAGCTTATTAAGTCTTGAGCTTGGTGTGATGCCTTGACTGGAAGAAGACTTGGTTATTCTACCCTTGATGTTCCATGGAGGTCTTGGTGCTTGTGTTGATGTAAGAGTCGAGGACCTAAGGTCTGAGGACTCAAACCCTCAGATGGGCATGTAGATTTAGAGGCTAGCACTAGATTTGTCTTGTCATGTACTTGTGTGATGCATCATGAGTAGGGTCTACAAAACCTGAGGAAGACAACCATCTTAGTGTTGGGAGTTTGTGATACAAGCTTGTTAATGAATCTCGAGAGGACTTGCTAGTGTTGATGCTTGCTTGTTATGGATCTTTGTTGGGGGCTAGGGTTTTCATGGTTTCCCTAGCTAAGATTTTGGGAAACTCTGAGATTTTACCATCGTGTGATAAGCTATGAGTATCTTCATGTATTCCTTTCTTCTCTCAAGTAAACCCAATAGGTTACTTCAATTCCGAATCCATTATAACAAAGATGAATCCATATAATCCTCGAGGGATAGATACTTATTATTTATTATTAACTCACATATGCCTTGAGATACAATGGAGGTGTATATAATTACATGCAAGCAATTATAAGTCTATCCCTCAGGAAATGATATGAATATCATTAATTACAATATAATAAATATAGAATATTGATCTATATGACTACTAGTACAACATAAATGATTATACATCATTACATAGTGATAATATACTTTAGGTATACTACAAGTCTCCCCCCCTTAAAAATGTTTTTTCCTCCAAGCACAAGGGAAAAAATTCCAGTACAATGAACCATCTTCTTGTCACTTTCACATATTTGATAAGGTTGACGACATGAGCCGATATGATGTTCGAAGCCTTGAACAATATTGTTGCATTGAAAAAAGGTCAATCCATCCTAAATGGATTATTTTTTAAATACTCTAATGATATGTTGGAATTGATCTTCCTTGTTGTTGACTTCAAGTTGTATTGATTTTCAAATGTTTCAATATGTAAGTACAACATTGACTCTGGTTAGGTACCTTTGGATATTGGTACACTTACTCTTATGTGCTACGACTTATGTAATTTGGGTGCCAATATGCTACCCTAATAAGTTGATCCTTCTTAATCTTTTCATGATGGATTTGTGATATCATGTTAATATTTGATATTTCCATATTCAATGGTGTGTCAACGACTTCATCAATGATCGATTGAATGCCAATCATCACAGAATTTGGATGTTGACTTGCCATTGAATTGTTTCTTGAACTCATTTTTTGGATGTTATTATTATCACACCATAGTAGCAGGGCTACTATTCTTGCTTAGCAGATATCTGCACATTCCAGAGCTTACATTATTCAGAGCTTGGCTATGATGACTTTATATTTCGAGATCACTCATGATCAGAGCAGTGTATTTTTCATACTTATGTTAAACCTTGTGTCAAGGCTGAGCCTTAAGAGTTCAGATTTGATGACCGATGTGACCCTTTATTCCATACAGTTTTAGTTCAATGCCTAGAGATGTATTGCAGCAGTGTTTCAGATGGTATATCATGATTATTCTTGTGATGATGTTGTATGACCTATGGATGTATGATCACTGACTGTAGATTATTATCTTGTTGTTTTAGTCATGTTCATAGCAGTAGCTTAGTATATATTTCATGATGTGGCAAACTGTATAAAATGGACTATCTTGATAATAATTTAAAATGAACTTTTTACTTGCACATTTAGGTTGTTTGACAAAACTCACTGGTTCACTACCTTGCATAGATATGGTCTTTCTTGACACCGTTTGTCTGCTAGCTTAGGCTCCACCTTCACTTGACTCCATCCATCCATGACTTTCCTTATTTGGCTTTAACCCTTGACTTGTCTACTTGAATTTCTGGTATTGAGGACTTCCCCTTTTTCTACCTCTGTGTTTGGACCACATCCCTGTATGTTTAGTGTCTCGACTCTGAGTTGGTGACAAAACTTGCCTTTGGTAAGTTGGATTGTAGGCCTAAATCATTCTGGTCGGTTGTCCCGATGTTTGGCACTGGCTCAAACTCCCCCTAGTCACTTGAGATGTTGTTGGCTAAAACTAAAAGCTCATGTACTAATTATGGAAACTTGTATAAATTCGCCCATGGAAACTAAAAAGGGCAAGAGCGATGAATTGCTAAAAATACTCCTCGGAGAGTGTAAGAAAGGTCCAAAAAGCAATGGTTCTTAAATGCTATATCTAAACAATTGTTGACCTTACATGTATATGTAAACATGCCCTGGATGCAAGCTACAATTAGTTGTGCTTATCAGCACACCTGAGATCCGAAGGGTTATGTAGGCCAAAAAGGCTATGAAATGAAATTGAATGATCCTAATGAACTTGGATCAACTTGACGTAGACATGATGCCTAAGTTGAATAAGCACTCTCTAAACAACTTACCCATTTGTGAGGCACAGCCATCCCCCGTGTTATTTTGTCCAGCACAGCGTTTGTAGTTTCCCCTTTCTCCCAGTCCAAAGTATCTTTTAGTTGAGTTTAGACAAGTCACCCCCTTTTCCCAACCTTGTTCCTAGCCTTCATCCTTCGCTAGCAGTTTGACCATATCCAATGGGTGAGTTTGTCATTTAAACTATTGTGCAAATAATTATAAATAACAACGGAATATGATAACATGATTAATGCCACTGAATGAATGCTATCCTTTAAGTTAAGCTGTGAGTATGATTAGAGGAACATGTCTTAGTCTATTGAGATGATTTATCCTTGGTTGTATATGGACCTAGTCAAACCTAGTTTGACTATGGTCATTTCTTGGGATCCGTGATGATGTGGGCCATATATATATACCTATTGATGATGATGGATGGTCCCACATACTCTTGATGATGATACTATATGATGGACATATGATTCAGATGATGATTGATGCAGTTCAGCAAGTTTTATTATTACTTCATATCATCAGATTATGCACTATCCATATATGGTGGACCCTACACTTAGCCCATCAGGGCAACCCATGGTGTATGAGTACACATTCTTAGTAGATTTGGGTCTTATGGATCCAATGAGACACTCATCTTTCAGTTTCGGGCACTTCTGACAGTGATAGATGCATTTTTACACTTGTTGACTAGATTTGGGGTTGATTTCCCAGCCTGAGCAGCAAGGGCCATGAGAGGCCAGTTCACCTAGGGCGTTGTATGAGGAGGGGGTGGTCCAGCCACTTGTTATTACCATTTATCCCCCCTTCTGGAGAGCCTGGTGGGCTCAGTTTGACAGCGCAGGTGCCCTAGGAGGCAGTTTCAGCACTTTCACAGTTACCGAGGCAGTCCAGAAATGGGATAAAAGGGTCACTGAGGAATTCGATTTGGGCAATTGAGGCAAGTTTTTGGCACTTGGTTTTCACAGAGGTCTTCCAGGGTGAACCCCCTACCTTCCAGCCAGTTTTCATCACTTGGGTGGGTCCATAGAGGCCACAGGAGGCCTTTTGTTGCTTATCTGTCACAAATTTTGAGGACAGATTTGATCATTTGTATTTATTTTGGACATTTTATATTATTTTATTGTGCCATGGGGATGAGCTAGTAAGGATTGATGCCTCCTAGCCCCACCATGTGCTTCATGAGTCATGTCCTAGTCATATGAGGTAGGCCCATTGTATTTTTCCCCCTTTAGAGGATGACATCACCCTCACTTTGTACCATTTAGCTATGATGCCATCACCTTTTGAGTGATCCATGTGATATATTGTTATGGTTCATTATTAGCCATTGATTATGTATTGATATCTTTTAATCTCAACCACTCATCTTTTGTAAAGTGGTTTTGAGGTCTAGGGTTTTGGTCTTTATTATCCTATATAAGGAGGAGACCCCCTATTGTATAGCTCACCTTTGGAGCTCTGGAATATTGGAATAGAACACTTCTTTGTGGAGCATATTTCTCTTGTCTTATGGACTCTCTTGCATCTTGAGTATACAGTATCTCTTCTATGTATCATTGTGGATCTTGGAGCTACATCTTGTTTTCTTGCAGAAAAGTCGAATTGGTGGAGAGGAGGGCGATTTCTTGAGGGTTATTGTTGGAGGGATCCACATATTCTATCTTGGGTTGATCTTGGTGAAAGGGAGTATCATTATTATATCTTTGTGACATAGTTGATGCTTTCTATTACATCTTTCCATCATTTTCATAATCATCTTACTTGGCTTGTTTCACTTGATCTTGTCTTGTAGGAGGAGGATGATTTGACAATCTTGGAGGAGGACGTTTTGGCTTGGAGCTCTTGGATCTCACTCTTGAATATACACATAGGAGAATGCTATCAATTTGGAAGGTGGCCATAAGCAAATGAGGTAAGCTCTACAAGGTATGTGCCTAGATCCATCCATTCTTCTTCATTGGTCACAAACCCTTAAAAGTTAAAACCCTCATTTTTGTTTTTCTTAGATCTACTTGGATCTAGCCTAGCTTTTGAAAAGATATTGAAAACCCACCTCTATAGTATCCATGGCAATTCGGATCTATAGTTTGGTGGTGATTGGGTTCCATTTGACACATTTTTCAAGGAAAAATAGCCCTCTTGAGGCAATTCGCATCCCTTGGGAGAAGCTAATTGGGTTAGATCCAACACATGGGTAGGTGAGATCCCACTTGATTCACACTCTCCTCACTTGATAACCTACCCCTAGTGCTTCACCTTGTTGATTTTTGCCTTGTGGGCCCCATTCCTCATTTTGAGGGTTGTGCCCCACTTGGGTCAATTTGGTGATGCATTTTCAATCTCAGATCTATGGAGATCTAGCCATTGGATCCCCTTGATTTTCAAGATCCACATTCATACTTGCCTAAACTACTTGGATCTAAACTTTGGTGGCCTTTGGACTTGTTTTGACACACTTTTCCATGCTTTTAGCCCTCCTTGGGCAAAGTCACACTTCTTGGGGGTTTGAGTTTGCCCACTTCTAGGACATGGGTGGTTGTGATCCCCGCTTGATTTGAAAAGAGCATACCTTGAAACCCCTACCTAGTATCTCACTTTGTGAAGTTCTGCCTTGGGGGTATCATTCCTCATTTTGGGGATTGTTGTCCACTTGGGTCACATAGTGAAATATTAGATCTAGTAAGATCCAACCATCACATCTTGGGTAGCCTACTTGATTTGCATCCTAGGTGTCCCGATCTATAATTTGACATCCTTTTGACTCCATTTGCCCATCTACTCAAGGCACTAGTCCACCTAGGGCAATTCGCACTCCTTGGGAGTAGTGTCATTTCCTAGATCCCATATGTGGGTATCTCTAATTTCACTTTAGATCCATAGATCTACTCTTTGCATACCCCTTAGTACCATTTGCACCCATAACTTCACCTTGTGGGTCCCATTTGAGCCATTTCCATATCCCAAGGACGTGGGTCCCACTTGTGTATTTCATGGTACTAGATCTTGTTATCTTATCTCATCATGTGGCCTAAATCATTCATTGGTTGAAACACTAGTCACTCGTTAAGCCTCTTTCAACCATACTTAAACTTCTAGGTCCACCTAACCTTGCATTGGTTTCCGTAACTTGTCTTTTACATATCCCTAGGAACCTTTGTTTGGGTCCAATCATCTTTGATTGATTATAGGGTCTCCCCCTAGGTCTTGATTCATCTCGATCTAAAGTGAAGAGTGCCTCGGTTGACGTGACTCCCAGCTTGCATTGGGAACCGTGGCATCTCTTGGGTCACCTCTTTAGTTGTCCATCTCCTCTACCATCCCGGATGGGATACCACTAGGGACAACTACAAGTTGTGTGATAACAGTTATTTCATTAATGAAGCTTCATCATTAAAGACAATAATTTTTAATTCCAATCAAATTCATTGAGGTCTCTTTATCAACAGTTCCAACTTCTAAAACATTTCTCGATTCACTTGCATCCATGGATGTCCCTTTATCTACTTTCAAGATTGATATACCCTTATGTTTAATTTTTTTTACTTTGGTGAGAAGGGCTTGATTGTGATTTTTCAAACAATTTATTTCCTTGTCTTTCTCTAACAAGATCCTCTCAAAATGCTTCTTGTTATCCTTCTTCTTGTGTGACTCTCAGTCACATTGAATTGTAATGTTTTGCACACTATCTATATCTTCTGACGAGGAAACTTCAATGGATGAATTCACTGACATCTCGTAATGTTACCTTATTCTCTTTTAACCTTTTGACTTGTTCATGCAACCTCTAATTAAGGTTTCTTAGACGAGAATTTTCTTAGTCTTTCATTGATAAAACTTTATTTTATTTTTTTAACTTTTCCTCTAATTCTCTATGACTTTGTTGTTGATTCTTATTTGGATGCAATGAGAGAGCAAGGCGCTCAAAATTAATGTCTTGCAACAATATTTTCTTGGTTAGGAGTTCAAGTGCTTTGTATTTTTATCAACATTCATGGTAAAAGTATAGAGACATTTCAACCAAGAGTGCGCCCCTTTTATCACAAACCACATTGTCATGTACCATGGTGAACACACATGTCAAGGTATTATATTATTGTATTTGATGGGGCCTTCTCAAATTATGCTTTGACTTCTTAAGAGAGAAATCCATACAAGTGACGTCACCCATGGATATACTAATATAGAGTTGTTGTTACCTATTCTTATGGTACGTGAGTTAGCTTTGGACCCACAAATGCACACATGTGGTGTAATCCATCTCCTAAAGTCAATTGTTTGCACTTTTGAGCTCACCAAGATGTGAAGATGATGGTACTCTCATGTCAATGCCTTTGTATTATCTAGCGTATTAGATGGGCCACCCTTCAACATCAAGCTGTAATTTTGGTGAAACTGAGTTGGATGTGTATAAATACTGCTTCACGTATTGTGGAAGTAGCACACTTGATGGCATAAATCTCAAACCTTTCACATGGTATAGCCACCTTCTTGTTTGACCATGGGAAGATGGGACCATCCCCTTGTCTTACTTCGTTCATGCATTGCACATACGGTGCTTTAATGACATCACATATGATGACTAGTCATGCAGATGGCGGCATCCCCTTGGATATGATAGGAATTGGTTATCTACACACATATTCATATGAGTTCATGTCATTCCTTTGTTATGGCGTGGAGTTGGTTTTGGGGATGAGGTTGTGCCATCATTGATTGGTTGTTAGATGAGTTGGAAATTATTTTATTAATGATTGACTCCATCGTTTTGATATGGTTACTAAGACTTAGCCACCTGCATCACTTCATGTGGGTGGATCTTAGATTTAAGACATTT
This sequence comes from Larix kaempferi, assembly GCA_027924585.1. Taxonomy (NCBI): domain Eukaryota; kingdom Viridiplantae; phylum Streptophyta; class Pinopsida; order Pinales; family Pinaceae; genus Larix; species Larix kaempferi. The sequence continues at coordinate 1,023,191 of BSBM01000594.1, read as the reverse complement.
CCTTATGCTATTGAAGAGACCCCTTATTCATGCACATAGTGTTAGAATTTATAGCAGCATAACCAGGATCACTAAAAGAATGGCAAAGCACAGAAACAAAATGAGTGTGGAGCTCGTTTAACCATGATGATAAGAACAATCATCTCCCAACCATAGACAAATCTATTTGTCTCCCTCGAGCTCACACCTTCCAATGAGAACGATGTACATCCAGATAGTAGTAGCACAAACCCAGGAAAATAAGAGAGAAACTTCTCCAATAGTGGTGAACCCCAAAAATTAGTCTCCTAGTTGCAGTAGTGAACTTCTCTTGACTAGTGCGAACTTGTCTTGAGTGAATCACCAAATGAGAGGTCGAACTCTCTATTTATATACATCAAAAGGTGACTTTTTCCCTTACTGGGGCAATTTTGCCCATTGTTTGGGGTAGACTACCCACTGTTTTGGAGCAGTTTACCCACTGTGCCGACTTGTCTTGGGGGAATACAAAAATTACATTTAATAAATCTTTTCTGTGTGATTTCACCCCAAGGTTTACATTGATTCTTTCAAGGGTTTTACATGATCAAATACATTGATATCTTCTCCTGTAGGAGGTACAATAACAAGATGAAATACAATAAGAATAACTTCCGAAGTTGCACTATTTCCAACACTCCCTCTCAACAAGGAAGGTATTCTTCGGACACGGTATTCTAATTTTATTATTTCTTGGGTCGAACTATGAGGTGATGCCTCAGGCAGCTACTACTCCAACACATAGGAGGTCGTTGGATTTTGCTAACATGGTCAAATCACTTACAAGTTATAGGATATACATAGCTAACAACCTCACCATTTTATTATTGTTCGACCTATCATGATAATTCGTTATAAAATTAGAATTATTTTATTTGTTTTCCTTGCAAAAAAAGTTAATCTAAACCACTTTATGCTATTATTGGCTAAGTGGTCAAGTAATATTTCTTTATTAATGAGAAGATAGAGCTCAAACTTATATAAGGTTAACCCATAAAGGACATATAACATGTCATACGTTATTTGTAAAGAATGTTCATAAACGGAGTACACACCCTAAAGGACCCATATAACTTTTGTTTCTGACAAATATCATTTATAATTCATAGGTGAAAGGTTGTATGTTGTAACAACACTTCTCACCATCCCCCATTTATCCATTTTCGGCCCTCTTGACTCTCTTAATAACTACATTTTCCCAATCTTGATAGGCACTAGTCTCAATCCTTCAAGCACTTTTATATTTCCTATACTATGAAAACTATGTTTTGCTAGAGCTAACTCTCTACTTCACCTTGTGCCTCCATTACTTAGCTTTAGCAATCCTATCTTAGGGACACTCCCCTTATGTCGAAGGAGAGTCGATCTAAAGAGAGAAAAGGGTAGTGTGGTGGCATTAACTCCTCTCTTGGGTTTTTATATTGTAATCAATACAAACAGGAGTGTAGCTTGTTGTGTTTCTCCATGTAGTTCAGTAGGCCCACAATGCTTCAGGGAGTCTCGCAGCCCAATTTGCATGATGGAGTTGCACAGTCTTTGTCAAAATTGATGCTAATACCTTATTAGTGCTCTCAACCTGTCCATTGGCTTGAGGATGATAAGGTGTAGTGACCCTATGCTTGATTTGATATTCCTGAGTAGCCTTTGGATCAGATGAGAAGTAAACTGTGGCCCACCATTTGTCACTATCTCATGAAGGACGCCAAAGCAGACAAAAATATCCTCAAACAAAAAATCTAATACGGCATGTTTTGTAGCATTTGGAATTGCTTTGGCTTCAACCCATTTTGTGACGTAATCAATACAAACTAAGATGATTTTCCTCTGAAAATTTTTAAGTTAATAATGCACATGTAGATGATCTAGAAACTGAAGTTCTTGAAGACAAATCCTTGGAAAATTAAGAATGTTTAAATCTGTTTGAGAGCAACCAAGAAAGTGCACATTTTTTTACCCTTAAACAGCCTCGTATTGTGAAGGAATTTGCAGACAAATCCTTGGAAAATTAAGAATGTTTTGATCCGTTTGATGAAATCCAAGAAAGTGCGTATTTTTTTACCTTGAACAGCCTCGTATTGTGAAGGAATTTGCAGCAAAACAGGTGACAAGTTCGAAAAAAATTCATCCTTATATCCCATGTGTACTGCATGTTACCACTTCAACTAGCAACCCCAACACAACTAGGTCGTGTAGACCAAGGATAGTGTCGGTACTCTCAGGAGAGAGTTAAACCCAATGTCACCATAGTTTAACCTCTCAACACTTCCGGTAACTCCAAACCCAGGGGAAGACCCTAATCAATGAAATATACCTACAACCACCAACAAACCACAAATACCTTTCACAAAACCTTAACAGCTATGATCAGTGCCTTATCGGAGTCAAACAATATTGAACAAGACACACTAATCATATAATAATGGAGTTATTCAATGTATCACAAAACTCAACAAATGTCATGCCTTTCAAGGAAACTTCATACTTCCTTAGACAATATCACACTTCCCTAGGCAAGCCCTCAGGAAGGTGTGCTCTCAAGGGAAAGGGGATAACTTTGAGGGTGAACCAAAAATACCAAAGAGCTAGCAATTACTCAATCTCAATGACTTCATGTATCCCAATGCACTTGCTCAAAAGAGGACGCTCTCTAGGGTTTATGGATTAAACCCTAGGGAAAACTTTAGGGTGGACCAAAAATATCAAATCACATATATTTTTGGAATTTTGAATTTATTTAGATTTTTAGGGTTTTTCCAATAATAAAATATTTTTGTATTTTTTGCATATTATAAAACATGTAAAATTTTGATTAAAAAAATGGAGTTTTGTTAGGATAGGGCAATCGGATTCTTGTCTCAAACCCTAGGGCTATGAGAGATCGAGGCTAACGTCCTTCCTCTTAAGATGGCAATTCAATACTTGTAACTAGGGCTAAGCTAGCAACCTCAAGGGTTAGGTAAAGAAACCCTAATTGGGGCAAACAGAGAAGTCCAAGGCATAATAAAACAACGGAGAGCTCCTTGGTAGGATGGTCTCCTCAAGCAAGTTGATAAATGATGATGCTTCTCCAGGTTGCAACATCAAGCAACATTCTGCAGACATTCTCCCTGACGGGTCATGAGAATTAACCAATGACTAGTGGAGGATGGCCTCGGTGTAGCCTTGATTAGTCATGAGGAGTGACTAAGAGTAAATAAGGCTCGAGATGCTTACTCTGAGAAGGAGTGCTCTGAGAAGGAGGCTAGAGGTCACATTACATACTCTGAGAAGGAATGCTCCGAGAAGGAGTGATCTATTCTATATTAGAGTGAGTTGACTTGTTTTTTTGATAGGGGGTTTTATCCCCTTGAGAAATATACAAAGTCTAACCTAATGTTGAATTTGACATAGGCTCTAAGAAGTGTTTGGGACTTCTTAGAGTGGGGTCAAATCAACATTAGAGCTCTATGATTGAATAGACGTGCATGTGAGGAGATGAACATCAACATGGACAACTTTTCTATGATGAAGAAACAACCAAGAAGTCAAGTCAACCATTGAAGAAGTCCTAGATAGCATTGAAGAAGTCCCAAAGAAATATTGAAGACAAATAGCAAGTCGACCCTGAAGATAAATAAAAGATGAAGATCAAAATTAGCAAGTTAGCCCAAACAAGAAGATAAGTAGGCCCCACTATGAAAAAAAGTCAAGTGAACTGAAGAATATAAATAAAGTCCTCCAGCAATTCATTTTCACATCACAACATCACCTCTTCTCTGTTGATTTTTAGTGCAGCTGCGAAACCCATTCTCAGAGAGAATGATACCCTAGTCAGTTAACTAGAGTTCCTGGTCAAGATAACCAGGCAAAGTAATGAGTAAGACCCTAGAAGGTACCCTAGGGCCCTTAGCTGTCTCATGGGGTTCTTGGTCGAGGACCAAGCAGATTGATGCCATGGCAAAGTCCCTAGCATGTGGCTAGGGCCCCTATTTGTCTCTAGGGTATTCTGGTCTGGGACCAGACAGTTTCTTAGTCACGAGGACCAAGCAGATCCTGCAGGTTGAGACAGAGACATCCTAGTCTAGAACCAGGCAGAATCTTGGTCAAGGACCAAGTAGATCCTGCAGATGGTTGATCAACATTCAGTCTGGGACTGACAACTCAGCTTGAGGCTGAGGACCATTCTCTGGGAGAATGGAGGACCTGGTCATGGACCAGAGGTTGATCAACATGACTTAGTCTAGGACTAAAGCTCGGCCTTGAGCTAAGAGCCATTCCTTGATAATGGAGGTACTTGGTCAGTTACCAAGATTATGATGTGTGATGTCCTCTTCTCCTAGGTCTTCGAGATGGATGAGTTAGTTGGCCTTCTCAAGGGACTAGCTACCCCTTGATGAAGCCACTGACATTTGACCTTAGGAGCAGTTCAGAGGACCACATGATCACATCATCCGTGTGAACCTGTGAACCCTTCCTTATACAGTGATGATGAACTTATAGGTTATATGGAACATTTGTACATTTGAGAGAGAGATGATTGGTTGCACCTTCTTCACCCCGGTTGATTTACTTTTGGTCCTTCCACCTTATTGTTCTTGGTCTTGTGGTACTTTGTGTTGTTTACCCACTTTGAGTTGTTTTGATGTTTTTGGGTATTAGGGTTGTGTGCCCACCTTTGTGGTACACCCCTTGGTACTAGGGTTTTGGGTCATGTACCCATCCTTGTTGTATGGTTTGACTTATACCATCTTATTGGTCTTTGTACCCTAGTACCCACCTAAGTTACCCACTTTTATATTTTATGGGTTGACAACCACTTAAGTCTATATTTTATTTTATTTTTTATTATTTATTTTTTATTTTTTTTATATTTTATTTTTTATATTTTATTTTCTATCTTTTTTATATTTTATTTTTTTATCTTTTTATTTTATTTTTATCTTTTATTATTTTTATGTTTTATTCTTTTTATTTTTATCTTTTTATCTTTTGATTCTTTCCTAAATTTATGGAGCCCTAATTTAAGGATTATTTTAGTAAACCTTCTAGAAGTTCTAAGTCTCTATTTAATGAAGTCTCCCTCATTCATTTGTCATCCACCTATCTCATCATCCTTGCTCTCCTTTGTGCTTGACATCAAGGGTTTCTGTTGCTTGTTGAGGCCGTCCTTCTGCTGGAGATCTTCATCTATTTTTTTTCAGATCTGAAAGGGTTGACTTTGAAGTTTATTATGTTGCTGCTAGGGTTTGTTGTTTCATTCTTGACTGAGAACTATTGTTGCCACTTGTTTCAGCTGTAAGGTTTACTTGGGGTTTGTTGAGATTTGATTGGAACTTTTTTTCTTCCCTATTGAGACAGTCGTGACCTTCCCTTACCTGCTGGTTATCTTTTTGAGGAGGCTGTGACTCCCATCTGCCTGCTGGTTACCAATTTGAGGAAGCCGTAATGTCAAGCAGTCAGATCCTGGCTGCTCTGTGGAGGCCATGAAGTGTGGGGATCTTTTATGCCTGTTATGGTGTTTGATTTATGTGCTGAGGGTTACTGTGGCCCTTATATTCAGATCTCTGTGATTATTTCAGACTCATACATTTGCCTTTCTTTGTGCTGAGTTTTGTAGACACTGTTTGTGATCTAACCTTTTGTTTTAAGACTTGTAGGGTATGTTCTTTGTGCTGATATTTTTTTTGTGTTGATTGGCACCTAGGGTTTAGACCCCTTCTACTTACATCTATTAGACATAATTTATTCTGGGTCTTTATTGTGACTTTCACTGTGTTTTTCCTGATTGCCTTTGACCTACCTTGTTCAGCTCTCTCTCTCACTCTCTCTGGTTGTACTACCCTCTTGTAGGGTCTGCTAGTTTCCAGATTTGACTAGCCTCTCTAAGGCACAGTTCCTTACTGAAAGTAACTCTTCTGAGTATCCTTATAGGAAGGGTTTCACACCCAGGTAAGTATCCCAAACTACATCTCTTTAATTATGTGATCAATTTATATATTTACATTACATGATTAATTCAGCACAGTGATCTAACTAGTAGTGTTAAAATTACCTTAACACAGTGACCAACCTGATAGTGCTAAAAGTGTGAATTTGAAAGAGATGAAAATTATGTTATGTTAGAGTTTACTACTGCATTCAATGTTTGTAAATGTTTATTAAATGTATTTCTGCATTAAAGTATATTGATTAATTATTCTTCTGCATATAACCCTAACTTGATGAAAAATTAACATTCTCTTCTCCACTTGTGCACACCTCCAAAGAAGGCCTAGCAAAGGCAAGAAGCAATAATTTTGGGTTCGCTTATTCTCTCTAGAAGTTCACTACCCTTGTTAGGGTTTCTTGTGAAGGAGGGAGAACCTCTCATGTGTTAGGGCTCATCTTCATGAATGGTATTGTACTTGAATTGGATCGATTTCTTCTAAGAAAAGTTGGTCGAGTTCTCTCCCTTTTGGGTTTCCCAGGATAAAATCTTTGTGTCTCTTGTGCATGGTTATCTTTCTATGATCCTTTGTTTCTACTACAATTTAAGTTGATATTTTCAGTGTGCAATTATTTAATGAAACTGTGGGATGAAATGAATGCTTGAAATCATTGTGAAATAATTGTCAAGATCTGAAAATTGTAAGAAAATTCAATAATAAATTGTTAGCAAACAAACCCTAACTCAGTCCAAGCACTTCAAGAGCAACATTAAACTAGGGTTAGGAGATAAACTTACCAACATTAATCAAGAATGAGTAAGGAAATGCACCTTAGGTCACCTTTGAGCTTGAGTTATTACAACTAGTCTTAGCATCAACTTGTCATGTGCAAAAATAAAACCCTAGAAATCCTTCCATTCATCCTTCAAGCAAGAAAAGACATCCAAGAGAGAGGTGTGCACTAGCTCAATAGCTCCAATAAACCAAGAGAAAAAGAAAAAGTTTCATATTTGATCCATTGCCCATCTTTTCAAATGAGGTGAGGTTGTGGACTTCCCGCAGAGATCACGCGGGGGCCTTTCACCTCTTGGCCCCCTATCATACGACCCTTCCACACAGGAATTTACCACAACTATCAGCAGGTCAACCTTGACTGCATACACTATATCATATCACTTTTTTAGTTGAGGGAACGCTAACTTTACACCTGACATAAAGCCTTCAGGCCCTTCGGGAACAGATTCGCCTTCTATATGACACGCACATATGAGACAACTCTCAACCTTTTACAAATGCAAGCCTACAAGTTAATGACAAATTATAAAATTTTAGGTTAGTGCACCCACGAACTTGGGGACTAAACGACATAATGACATAAAATAACAATAAACATGTGCAATTAGGCTCCACCAAGTGCAAAGTGAGCCAAAAGGAGAGTGTCATGCCCCAACTAACCCCAATAGATGTTTCTCTATCAACACCCTCCTTTTTTAAGGAATGGCGTTTATGGGTCTAGAGACCAAGAGGAGGGGTATTGCATTAAAATAATAGGTCCAAGTGGGCAAAATTAGGTGTGCTAAAACGGCTATGACAACCCTTACACACACAATCACCTCTACAAAAACATATGAGTGTGGCCATGTGTCCCAATGATTTGCCTCAAGGGCACCGAACACCAACCCAAAGGGTAGTCAACAAAGCCACAAGTCCAGCGCCTTCTTGAGGTGGAAACCAAGGGGACCTAACATGACCTGATCAGGGGTATTTAGCCCCAAAATCAACACTCTACACAATATACCCCCAAAAATTTGGCATTTACAAAAGAAAAAGAAAACCCTCACTCGAGTACATCTACAAGGAACGCTAGACAATCTGAGGCGTAACACTGTAGATTTATTTCAGCTTTTGGGCCTTGTTTATGACAGCTATAATCCAGAAATTTTTCAGCCATATTCTGTAATAAATAATTCAGAAATTCTTCAGATTTTAGAGCATGCCATGAGTAAGGATAATGCAAAAAAATTCCAGCCATCCCTACCTTCAAATTTTATGTTTGTATATGAAAATGTAGCTGGAAAGTATATTTTAGGCTCTAGAAATGTATTGAACAACAGGGTATTGAATTCAGAATCTATGACAATCATTTCCAGCCATCTAATTGTACACAAATTAATTTCTAGATATGAAAACTCATCTTATAGTTCATCATCATGCACTGTTGAACAGTGTTCCACAGGGACACGTCCCGCAGGGTCTGCAACGCGTTTCCAGCGTTTCCTGTGTCCCGGGGACTCCTGACGAAACGTTTCCCCCCACCCATGCCCCTAAGAATATTTTTTTTATGTTTTTCCATTATTTTCACTTTTTACAATCCCTACTTAGTACTACTTAGAAAATAAATCAATATATTTAGTATTTACATTGCACAATCATGAATATACATCAAATGAAATATGAAATATTATTTTTGGTATTTTATTTTATTTTTATAATTTTAGGGACATCTCCTCGTCCCCCCCGAATTTCCCTAAAATTTGGGGGTGGTCTCCACACGTCCCAAATGTGCGTTTTCCCGCTCCCGCGTCCCCCCATCCCAAAAACTTTGGGGAACATTGTTGTTGAACACACTTTACTATAGGAGCCACCTACACCCTTAAGGCTCAGTGGTGTGGAGGATGTTTGTCTTGCAGATCATCCTTTTTGGGGAGGCATAGAGAACCTTTCTCAAGTTGATGAAGAGATGACATGCATTTTTCAGAGATTATTTCAGCCCTCTTCATCAATTATTGAGTTCGCAGGTGCTGAAATATACTATCCTATTGCAGATTTTGGTATTGGTTGCCATGTATATCATGTGGTTCCATTTTCAACCATGTTATTGTATAGATTCCTGTTAGATTTTTAATACTTCAAAGATGACTATGTTAGAACTTCAAACAATTTGCATTATATCACAATAACCATATACAATAGGATCATTGAAAGATAGACAAGCACAGCATAAACAAGAGTACACAACAATGTATACTGGGAAACCCTCTTGGGGCAGAAAACCCAGCATAACTTCTTCAATATAGATTCGTCAGTAAGTACAATGTCAATCAAGAGCAAAGGCTCTTTCACACAAAGATCTAGAGAATAAGATAAGATAGAAAACTCCAAGCATAAGATGTCTTCACAATGCAGCTACTCTTTCTCCCAAGCGAACTTGTCCTTCTCTCTCTACTCATGCAAACTTGCTTGAGTTAGTGATTCACAAATGAGCCCTGCGCCTCCCTTATTTATACTAATCACAAGGTGACCTTCTTACCTAACTGGGCCAACTTGTCTTTCCTAACTGGGTCGACTTGACTAGGATACAATATAGATGCCTTTTCTGGATTCTTCTAGGCCGACTCAAATAGTAGGGTTGACATTGATTCTTTCAAGACTCTTACAAGAGGGTTGGATTTGGTTGAGTGTTCGGTCTCAAATCTGATCATGGTCATGCATGGTTAGTCATCTCTTTAACCCTGTTTGACATCAATGACAACGCTGATTTCAACAATCTCCCCCTTTGGCATTGATGTCAAGACCAAGTAAAACAAGCTCCCCCTAAGTGTGAGCTCCTCCTTTTGTACTAATCACATTTGGATTGAAATTTGAAGTTCTCTACCTTTGACTATGCTCTACTTTGACCTTTCTTAATCAACTTTGTGCTACTCCCCTAGACTTCTAGCCCGCCTTGATCTTCTTTTTTTTACTGCTCAATTCTCCCCCTTTGACATCAATGGAAAAGGTCAGGACAGCTCCCTCTGTTAGCCATCTGCACTTATTTTTGCGTTTGATATTTCATTTCTGCTGCAAATTGTTCTCATGGCTTTGTTCCTGAGCTTCTGATCCTTTTGTTCTACTATTAGTTATCTTCTTGAGCTAATTTTGTTGCTCCCCCTAGACTCATGTTTCTTTTGTTGCTTCATTTTATCTGCTCCCCCTAAGTTTATGCTTACTCCCCCTATCAAAATGTTCTCTTTATACTGATGCTCCCCCTGAAATGGTTGCTTCTTTTCATCTTCTCCAGCTACAATCTTCCTTCTTACCAAGTATGCAGAAGCATCTATTAACTCCATGCTTAACATCTGCAAGTTTCTCATGTTCCTTGTTTAACATCTTATTGTTTATGAGATTATGCATGGCAATGACAATCCGAATAAAGGAGGAAAGATAAATCATGTCATTTATTTTCCCTGCAAAGATCTTCCTTAACATTCAAGTTGAGAAACAGATTGAATACATTCTGATGATGGTACAGAATTTCATGATTGAGTGAAAGTCTTCTATCAACAACGAGATCCAGGTATCCATGAATCTCACTCAGCATAGCTTCGAGACACCTCTTTTTATCGCATTAACAGGTTGAGAAAATATTTTTGACCAACTCTCAAGGAATCATTTCTCAAAATTTTCATAGTTGCTGAGCACCATCCATTCTGGCATTCCTGCAGTAGACTTCGAAGACATAAATGTGTGGTGCCTCAAGTGTGACAAGCCAAAGCCACAGACCTTGACAATCTGACTTTTATCAATAGAAGATTCAAGGACGAATTCATTCCTTGTGCATGTTATCACACCATAGTAGCTAGGCTACTATTCTTGTTGAGCAGATATCTACACTTTTCAGATTTTTTCCTTTACAGAGATCAGTTATGATGAGCAGCATCATTTATGATCACTTATACATCATAGCAGCTTATATCAGACAGTGTGTAGACCTTGTGCCAAGGCTGAGCCTTGAGAGCTTAGATTTGATGACCAATATGACCTTTTGTTCCATACAGATTTAGTTCAGTGCCTAGAGTTCCAGATGTTATTATTGCAGTGATATGACCATTAGACTTGTGATTGTTAGCATTGATTATTATCTTCTTGTTTTAGTCATCTTCATAGCATTAACTTGGTATATAACTCATGATGTGGCAGTATTATTTAATAAATGAAATGAACTATCTTGGTTGGATTTAAATAATGAATTGGATGTATTACTTGCACTTAAAGGTTCACTGACTATACTCATTGGTTTCACTACCCTCCTATGAGCATGGACATGGTCTTTCCTGACATTTATGTTTGTTAGCTTAGGCACCACATTCACTTGACTCCATCATAATTACTAGGGGGACTTTCGCAAATCTAAACCACACATCGGGGCAACCTACTAGAATAATAAAGGCATAAAATCCAACTCACCAAGGGCAAGTTTTGTTGCCAACTCAGAGCCGAGACACAAAATAAACATGGATGCAAGTCCAACACAGAGGCAGAAGCGGGAAAGATCCTCCATATCACAAGTCAAGGTGTAAGTCAGGGTGAAGATCAATATATGAGAAATGACAAATGAATGGATGGAGACAAGTGAAGATGGTGCCTAAGCTAGCAGGTCAGGCAGACACTAAATGATCATGTTCACATCCATATGAAGGTAAAGACCAACAAGTATAAAACAAGAGTTTCCAAATGTCAGTAATACAACCAATACATATAATCCATAACCAATTTTATTTCAATTTTAATACACTTCCAGATCATAATTACTTTATACCAAGTCAATGCTATTAAAATGACCTAAACAGCAAGGTAATAACATCAATGCACATCATATATATATTGGGTCATCAATCAATATCTATAAATTTGAACCAACTATAACCACTAAGAACACTGAATCTGAAATACTGAAACTGCACTGCAACTGTATGGAATAAAAGGCCATATCGATCATCAAATCTGAGGTCTCAAGGCTCAGCCTTGGCATAAGGTCTACTAAATGTCTGATACAAAGATGCTCTGGTGTGTGAGTGATCATAAATAATGCTGCTCATCATAGCTGATCTCACTAAAAAAGTGTTAAGGAAAAGCTCTGAAAAGTGCAGATATCTGCTCTGCTCACATGGTAGCCCAGCTACTATGTGTGTGATAACAGTATAATCAATACAATAAAGTATAACAAGAATATCCTCCGAAGTTGCACAAAATCCAAAATTTTTTACTCTCTTTCTCCTACTCTATGAGTCATTAATGTGATGTGCACTTCTCTTGGGATGCTTCTTTTGGCTTGAAGGTGGATGAAGTAATGTTCTAGGGCGTCTTTCTGCACATGCTAGAGGTTGATGCTAGACTAGTTGGAAAACTCAAGTGTGATCTAAGATCTCTTTCCTTGCTCATTCTTGTTAAATATTAGTAAGTTATGCTCCTAGATTAGTTGAATGGTGCTTTCATGATGCACTTTGCTGATTTGTTAGGGTTTTTTGTCAACATTTTGTCAACTTTTGTATGAAGGGAATGTCCTCCATAGGAATTCTCTTTTGCTATTTGGGGCCTTGGACTTCTTCATTTTCCCTAGTTAGGCTCTCCTACCGAACCCTAGAGGTTGTTAGGTGATGCCCTAGCTTGCAAGTGTTGAAGGACATTTCAAGAGAGGGACGTTGCTCATTGATCTCTCAATGCCCTAGGGATTGAGACAAAAATCATATTCCCTTGTTTGTCATTTAATTACCTTTTTTATCAATTTACTTATATTTTATTTTGCTGCAATTTTATGAATAAAAACCCTAAAAATCAAAAAAATTCCAAAAAAAACAAAAATACTTGTAAGTTGAAAATTTTCATCCACCCTACAAATTCGCCCTAGTGGATTTATCCACAAATCTCTATGGGCGTCCTCTTTTACCTTGGTAAAAACCCTAAAAGTCAAATATTGTAGAAAAAGCCCTGAAAATTCAAATAAATTCAAAAGCTTAAAAATATTTGCAACTTGGAAACTCTGGTCCAACCTACAAATTCGCCCTAGTGGATTTATCCACAGATCTTGAAGGGCGTCCCATTTTTCCCTAGTGCATTGGGAAGCAAGAATTTGTTGAATTAGGGTTTCTACAAGGTATTTTGCAGCTCTGATTGGGTCAAAAGGTGTGCCCTAGGACACTTAGCCCTCCCCCCTCAGAACGCACCTTTCTAAGGTATTGCCTTGGGAGCAGGGTATTTTTTAAGGATTATAATATTATACTTAATTATAGTATTCTAGACGATTATTTTGGATTGAAAAAAACATATATATATAGATAAGTAGGCGAATATCAAATATGAAACATACAATTTACCACTAAAATTTGTAAATTTTGGCGAACATTATTATAAAAAAAAACATATTTTATGTATATATAGGCGATATTAGAGACTAAAAATGACCAAATAGCGAATTTATTTTTTGAAAAAAAGACTAAAAAATAGCCAATTGGCGAAATTTCGCCCCTAAAAATTACCCTACTTGGGAGGTGTGAATCGCTTGCATGGGAATTCGAGAAGTATATTGACAGTTGTGATATTGATTGATAAACTGAATTAACTCCTTTATTTTGATTTATGTTTCTATATTATTCCAATGTTCCCCCAAGTTTCTGGGACGGGGGGAGCTGGGAGCGGGGAAACGCACATTCGGGACATGTGGAGACCACCCCCAAATTTTAGGGAAATTCAGGGGGGATGGGGAAACGTCCCTAAAATTATAAAAATAAAATACCAAAAATAATATTTCATTTGATGTATATTCATGATTGTGCAATGTAAATACTAAATATATTGATTTATTTTCTAAGTAGTACTAAGTAGGGATTGTAAAAAGTGAAAATAATGGAAAAACGTAAAAAAAAAAAATCTCAGGGGCATGGGTGGGGGGGAACTTTTCCTCAGGAATCCCCGAGACGTCAGGACGCAGGAAACGCGTCCCCGACACTGCGGGACGCGCCCCCGTGGAACACTGTATTATTCATTGTTGACTCCATACAAGGCACTGATCTGGTTACAAGGTTGTAGAAAGGTATCTGCATGTATCTTTTTGTTTGCAGGTATCTTTAAGGGCTCTCCCATGGGTTTAGGAGTTACCCAAAGAAGTTGAAAAGCTAGGTCGTGGTGACATTTGGGCCTAGACTTCTCCCATATGCTTACCTATCACTAGAATCAAGGTTACATTGCATTGCTTATTCAAGACTGCTAGTTTGAAGGGTAACACCCTCCATGACATTATATATACACATTGATTGGTCACTTGGTTAAATGGTCATGTACCTTAGCTCATGTGTCACTTCATTAATTATTACTATTATGATACTATATATATATATATATATATATATATACCTAAGTTGCACGAAACGTGGAAAAGTTTCTGATTTTCCGAAACAGGGAAGCCTAGAAACGTGACCCTCCCAAAATGGGTACGTCGAGGAAAACGCCGTATATATATATATATATATATATATAATTTTAAAATTTAAAATACCTCATTGTTTTGTAAAAAAAATAAGAATGGGACAAATAAAAATAATTTTGAAGGAAGGAGATGCTTCTAGATAGGATTTAGAGTAATTAAAAATTAATTTAAAAAAACAGTTGTAATTTGGGCGCCCATGAGTCAAATGATGACCTGGAAACGCGGCGTACAGCAAAAAAATCAGCCGAAACGTCGTCGTCCATACCGTACGGCGTTTCCAAATCGTGAAATGTCGTACAGTACGGCCAGCGGCGTTTCGTACCAGTACCCGCGTTTCGGAGAGTTTCTGGTACCGGTACGGCATTCCAGATGGAGTTTCCTGCAACAGAGATATATACACATACATTATGAGCCTTTACTCAAGTAAAAGAGCCTTAATAGAACTTTCCACATAAATTGCACCTCCATTCTCAAGCTCATTTTTGCTTATTATTGCTCCCTTCTATATTTAAGTGATTCTTGTGTATTGCAATTTTAGAACAGCCCTCAACCCCATATCTACGTTCTTATAAAATATGAGCCTTTAATCAAGTATCAGAGCCTTAATAGACCTTTCAACATAAATTGCACCTCTATTCTGGGCCCTCCTCCTTGCAATGTTTCCAACTTAGTAACAAGCCTCTAAAGAGGATAGTCTTTTCTCAAGACCATCTCTTGACATCTTGAGGTGTGCTGCATGGAAGTTGCTGCAGTTGCATGAGAAGAAGCCATTGGTGGATAAAATGGATGATTGAGACAAAAGAAAAAGCGAATTCTGCTACCACACAAATTTACCTCCTCACAATGCTACCATAAATGAATATCAGTACCTGCTTCTTCACACACAAACGCTACTCAAAAACTCTGCTCACACAATCAATCATTACTGCTTCAAAATCCTGCTCATCCAATGAAAACACACATAAAACAGCAAAGAAAACATGGGGCTAGGGATGTTTTTATGTTAGCCAAAAAAGTTTTATGAAGTTGGGTAGGTTTTAGGGGTTTGGATGCTTTTAATTTTTCATGGCTTTATTGGTGGGTCCCACTAGAACCCACACAGAAGAGAAGAAAAATGTGGGAAACTGCTTTTATGCCGCGAAATGGCCAGGAAACATTTCCCGCTCATTTCCTATAACATAAATTTACACGTCGTCAAGAACCTGACTTCATTGTCATATTAGAAAAAGAAAATATATTGCATTGAGTTATATTCATGATGGCCATAACAAAAGCTCCTGTCATTTGAACACTAATTTGCCAAGGCCCAAAACTGAGGAGCAAAGAGAAGAGTGTTGTACATCTGTTACTAACAAATTTACAACTATTTTCTACATAGAAATAGAGCAGAGATGTATTGTCTCATTCTGTCACGAAGGATAAGAAGAAACATATTTCACTCTCCTTTTCTAGTACTAGTGACATAATAATTTGTCAAACAATCCTGTAATGAGCTGATTCCCAACTCTGGCTAATTTTCCCTTTGCTTTGTCATCTTTAAGATATGCTTCTCAGAAGACACCATTAAAGTTAAGAAGAAAAATCCTACTCAAAGAGCTCTCATGACAGGTTTTATCAAAAATACCTTTATAGTCACTAAAAGGATTACAGTTGCAGAGGACTTAACAAAGAAATATTTGACAGAAGAAAAAAACAAACCTAAAGTTTTGAGAATCAGGATAAAAATGCATACCTGACCAACAAAGAAACCCTGTAATTTTGTCTTACCACCTCGATATTGCTCCAATTGCTTGGGATTCTCTGCTAATATTTTGTCCACCATACTTTCGATCACATCTGGATCTGAAATCTGCTCGAAATTTTCATAAAAAGTTGTATCAGTTGTAATGCTCTAAATTTCAACACAGAACTAACTTCCCTTATGTTAAAATATGGTTTTAAAGCAGGTATAGGTAAAGCAAATTTTCATACAAAACAAAGACATATAAAGTGTAAAAGACAATACGTAAAAACAAGATACGTAATATGATGTCCATGAATGACCAAAAGTGAGTCAATCATATGTTAAATACAAGTAGTGCAATATCCAAAGGGAGAATCCTAAGGCCTCCAAGATATGAACAAAAGATATACAAAAAGTAGATAAAGCATTGAACAATATTGTTATACAAAATCCAGACAAGAGATGCCAACAAGAGGAATACAATTGTCATAAGTCATGACTGTCCTGCTTCCCCATCAATCACCATAAACTGTTCCCAAACCTGCCTTGATATTTTTTTCTGGAAAAGAATCTATGGTTTTGGGGGTGTCATGTGTAATCATGAAAGGTCTAATAGACATAAATATATGTAAATATGTGTTGAAGTAAAGATATCATCAAAATGACTGACCCAGTTGAAGTAGGGATATCGTCAAAATGACGGATCCAGTTGAAGTAGGGATATTGTCAAATGTTGAAGTATCAACAAAGGAAAACCTAAGTGTCTCTACCCATAAACATATAATAATTAACAAAGCAAAACAAGTATGCAAAGAAAACATACTACCAATTGTGAAACAAGAAGTCAATACAATCATGAGAAAGAAAGATTCAGTTACAAGGTCAGCTTATCGATATCCAAATCCGAAGAGTCAATTCTTTAACCAATCAAAGTATCAATATCATTTTGAACACAAGCAATGGGCTATATTCTGAAGAACATTAAAGCCAATACAATTGGTTCTCAAAATCGACCTTTACATTCATTAGGGGAATTATATTTACAACTCACCTTTTGCACTACAATTCATGTAACTATGGTTAAGTTAAAGTAAAAGATGTGTACAACTAAAATTAATAAAAAAATATCTTTTGATATGACTAGAAGCATAAGTACTTTTGAATACATAAATGTACTAAAATAAAGTACTCATAAGATAAAATAAAGCAAAATACTTTTGTTATGAGTTATAAACCTAAATTAAACTTTTGTACATAAATTCTAAATTATACTTATATAAAATGATTCACATTAATAATTATTTATTTTAAAATATATTTACATATTTAATGTAAAATTCTAATATATATTCATTAATTAAATGTAACATTACATACATTATTTATTATATTATATAAAATTCTAATATATATTCATTAATTAAATGTAACAACATTACATACATTATTTATTATATTATAATATATAATATAACATAATATATATTATAAGAAATATAATAAACATGATTATTATATATATATAATATTTCTTATAATATATATTATATTATAATATATTATTATATTATAATATTATATATAATATAATATAATACTATGTTGCACTGGCCTAGGGGACAGGGGAACGCGGGGGATGTGGGGACGAGTTTCCGGGATGGCTAGAGCGCACCCCCTATTTTTTAGGGGACGGAAGGTTGGGGACGGCAATTATATAATATAAAAATTAAAAAATATAATAGTTCTTCAGTCTATATTAAAAAATAAAATGTGTCCAGAATCAATTATCCATGAATGATCTACATGCAATCTCAATTATTATCTCAATAATAACAATTATCATAACAAATTAACAATCATTGTAGTGTACATAACATAACAACATTAAAACAACTTCCATGCAAACTATATCAGAAAAATAGTAAACTTAAAAATTTAAATTTAAATTTAAAAGTCTAGAGCTTATGAATCATTCATGAAACATAAAAGTCTATAGATGATTATAGATTAAGTCATTAAAATTTGAAATTCATATGCAAAAGAAAGAGTTTATCTAAAGCATGGATGATAGTCCAAATGGCAAAATGCCCAAAATAACACTGTCACTAACAGTAGTGCCACATGTCAAATGGTAGAACACCAAAATGCCTCAAGGCAACAAAAAAGGAAGTCTCTGACTCAATGCCCATAGTAGCATGAAGGTTGAAGCTACTCATAAATTATGATCCTCTGCATGAAGCCTATCCAAAAATGCTTGAGCCTCACTTCCTTCATTCTCATCATCATCAATGCCCTGCAACTGCAACTCAATGTCCTCTAATAGTACATTAACCAATCCTGTATGAAGGGATGGCCCACCATCATCATCATCAATTTGAGAAGCATCCTCAAGATCTACATCCCATTGTGCTGTTGGTCCCTGTAAATACTGTGGTGTCTTCCTTGTAACAAGGCGAAGACTACTATGCACATAAACTAGTTTTTTTGCTCTCTTAGAAGTAAGTCTGTTCCTCTTAATAGAATGGATAAAACTAAATGTGGACCAGTTCCTTTCTGCAGCTGAGGAACTAGCAACCTGAGATAGTAAACGCATAGCAAGAGTACGGATGTCTGGAGAGTTGTCCCCATACATCCTCCACCGTCCACTGGGACTTCTTTGTGCCATACCAAACAAATCTACCTTTGCAGCTTTGGAGAAAGTGGGGCCACTAAGCAATGCAAAATCAAGAAATTGTTCTCAAATTATGGTTGCTTGCTCTTGTGTATACATCTTTTCTATGGCATCAATAAAACCTTGTTTCACCTCCGGGTCATCTATTGGTGGAACTCTACCTTCCCTCTCCACATACCACTTTGGATTAAGTGCATAAGCAACCATATGAAGAGGTGTGTTCAACTTGTTCCACCTCTTTTCTATCAACTTTTGGAGTTCATTAAATAACTCCAAAGAGGGGTCCCTCTCACGAATGATGGACTCGATCTTTCCAATCATGCTGTCAATTGATTCATATAATTCCCTAAGGCAAGGGGAATCTGAGTCTGCATACCTGATTAGCTCCACTATTGGAGAGGTGAAAGAGACAATGCATCTCACATCAACCCACCAATCATCATTCAATAACATTTGTCTTACCTTCTCTCCTTGATTTGTTTTAGATTCCCCCCATGCAAACCACTCAGAGATAATAAGAGTGGCCTTTAGGGCTTGTTGCACCTCTAGCATACGGTTAAGAAGAATAAAGTAGGTGGCATACCTTGTATCAGCTGGTTTCAAGAAATCCTTTTTTGCATAAATCCTGTAAATAGCTATAGAGGCATGATGATGGTTGCAAATGAACATTTGCGCATCTCTTGCATCCAGAATAATGCGAGTAATCCAAGAAATTTTAGCGATGTCTTTGAGTGCATTATTTAAAGCATGTGCACAACAAGGATTCCAAATAGATGCTTGTACCTACTTTGAATCATCAACCCTACAGATCTAGAAAATGGTGCAACATCTGTGATAACTTGAACTACATTTGTCGGACCAATCTCCTCAATTGCATCTTTTAATACCTCATATTGAATAGCAGCATCCTTCATCTTTCCGGAACAATCAATTGCTTTCAAGAAATATGGACCACTTGGAGAGGTGACAATGATGTTCAACAAAGGCCTTTGTTGAATATTTGTCCAACCATCTATGACAATTGAACACCCATAATCAACCCATGATTTTCGAAGGCCTTCCATCACCCCTTGCATCTTTAAGACCCCCCTATCTAACAATGTTGTCCTCATTTTATTGTAACCAGGGGGTTGATATGATTTGCCAGCAATAGTGACTTTACTCATCATCTCTTTGTATTGAGAAGAATGGGTGGCATTAAATGATATTCCATTAGCAAAGAAGAATTCAGCAATGGCATCATCTACCTCATTCTTGCGTTGTACATTGAACATCTCTGTCACAACAACATTGCTTTTAGATTTTCTACTTGAAATAGATTTACTACAATCTTCCGATGCATCAGCTACACCTTTGTCACTGGTTTCTTTTGTTACTGAAAGTCTTGGTTTTTTAAAAACAGAACCTTCCTCCTATACTTCTACAGTACCCCCTGTGGCTGCCATGTGAAGTTTGCTAATTTCAATTCTTTTTTCCAAAGTCCAGGTGCAGGCCTTTACTCCATCCCCTAGAATGGCCAAAAGATGATGATAAACTCTAGTGTAGCTGCCCTTAAACGTATGATTGCATAGCTTGCACCGCCATTCCTTCGAACCACCATTGTTTTTCTTCTTATTCTGGGTGATTTTTTTGACAAATTGTAGCAATGGCTTCTTCACGTTGACTGTGCTACAGATTTCAATTGGCCCTGTTCTTATTTCACATTCTGATTCAATAGATGCAGGTGTGTTGTTGTCCATTTGATTTATTTTGATTCTTGAAGGAAATTTTAGTTTGTGAAACTGAAAGAAAAAATTATTTGTTTTAAAATTTAATTTTTTTAACAAAAAACACTTAAAAGAGAATCACAGTCTCTGAAATTTGAATTCAATCTCTGCCTGATATTTAGTTTTGCACAAAAAAATTCAAAGAGAGCATTGTTGAGATTCATTATTGATTAAATTAATAATGAACCTCAGCAATGCTTTGTTTGAAACTTTGAATTCATACTTAAAAGAAATTTAAAAAATAAAAAACAATGTCAAAATATTTTTATTATTTAATGTACCTGTAGGCAGTAGCAGTGAATTAATAATGAATCTCAGCAATGCTCTGTTTGAAACTTTGAATTCATACTTAAAAGAAATTTAAAAAATAAAAAACACAGTCAAAATATTTTTATTATTTAATGTACCTGTAGGCAGTAGCAGTGAATTAATAATGAATCTCAGCAATGCTCTGTTTGAAACTTTGAATTCATACTTAAAAGAAATTTAAAAAATAAAAAACACAGTCAAAATATTTTTATTATTTAATGTACCTGTAGGCAATAGCAGTGGCAGTGTGGTTGGCCTATATGTTGAGACTCGAGAGGGGAGCTGCGAGTTGTGCAAAGAATTCGGACCAAAGAGCCGCGAACTGTGCAAATACTTCGGAGTTCGGAGCTGTGGAAAGAGCCGCGAGTCGAGACTTGAGAGGGGAGCCACCAATCTGCGACCAGTTCGCGACCACAGGGAGCCACGACTAGTCCGCGACCAAGCCTGCGACCACAGGGGAGCCCCGAGCTACTATCTGTTGCGTGTTGCGACCACGGGGGAACATGGGAGCTGTCGTGAGTGACGAGGGTGTTGGAGAGCCATCGTTTGTTGTGCAGAGTTGTGCAACAGGGGAACTGCCACCGCGAGTTGTGTAGAGTGAAGAGTCGTTGTTTGTTGTGCAATGAAAATGGAAGGGCCCACGAGTTAGAGAAATAGGGCGTAGGGTAACGTAGTTTTTGGGTTTTCAATTTTTACTTTTAGTTTTCAATTTTTAATAATTCAATGTTTTAATTTTTTGTTTTTAAAATTTTTTTTTTGTGTGCAGGTCAAGGGACGTCCAGGAGTCCCCGATTGGTCGAGGGACTTCAGGGAAGTCCCTAAAAGGTTCATAAATTTCCGGGTATGGTTAGGGAACGGCGGATAAGTCCCCAAGTCCCCGATGAATTGGGGATGTTTTCGAGGAGTTCCAAAGTCCCCGAAACTCGGAAACGCAGGGAACGGAAGGAATTTTGGGGGGCATGGGTCCCCATGCAACAGAGATATAATATATGTCACTTTATATTATATAATATAAAATTTTAAATAATATATGTTATAATAATTTTAAATAAAAATATAATACCTATAATATAACTTATTTACTATATCATATCTAAAAGTACTAAAAATACCAAACCAAGATTCTATTTTTTAATTTATGTTTGACTTTTGATTACTATTATACTTTTATATTCAAAAGTAAAAGTACTTCAAAGTGAAAGTACTTTAAGAGCACTAAATACATAAATATTATATTTAAAAGTAATTTATGAGTACTTTTTCCATTATGAGTATGGTTAACCATGGATTTTCATCTACCATTTAGAATTTGACAAGAAAGTAACTTTAACTCGAGCAATGCCACCTCAACCATAGGGGATGATGTCATTCTCTATAATTTGATTGGTTCTTATAAAGTTGATTTTGATAGTACTTTTTTGTTTGGAGGCCCATTTTTTACCTCAAAATTCCCCTAATGTGGAACCCTATAATAGCACATTGCCATAAAGGATCGAATTAAGGTGGTCCGACCCTTATACAACTCGACAACTCTACTTAACAGTTAGAAGGTCATATCACCTCATGTCCTCAACCATGATGAACTTAAGAATGAAGAATCTTAAGAAGGCACTACAAGCCAGAACAGAGACATCATTTTTGTATGCTTTGAGGAAAAAGCATTTCTAAAGGGAAAGGCAATGTAATAAACATAAATATATATAAATAAGTGTCAATTAATAATAATAATAATAATAATAATAATAATAATAATTAATGAAGTGACATGACCTAATGAAAGGACATGACCTCTTATACATGGTGACTAGTTAATGTTGTCCCTTGAGATGTTCCTGGTTGCAAAACTATGCCAAGGCATCCATAACTATGAAATCAATCTTGAGCCTACCTAGAACAGCCCAACAACTCAATGTAATATATCTCTCAAAATATAGCTTTCTGTTCAAATGATAGGACTAAGATTTCTCCTAAATTATTACGGAATAAGAATTCGAAAGCTTAAAGCACAAAAATTAGTTGATCTTCATCTCTTACGCACCACAATTAACATATCAGAGATTTTGAGATTCAAGATGATAGGTAAGAAGAATATCAAAGAGGTTAACGATAAACAAGGTTAGGGTATTCAACGCATGAATATATCCAGATACCATGTTGAAATAAAAGTGTACTGAAACAACAGGAATTTAGTAGCAGAACACAATATCTGTCTAAGATGAGTTATGAGATTCCCTATAATCACTAACAGGTCATGGAAACACTAACAATATATCAAATGAAATCTGTAAGCTTAAAGAATCACCGTATAAAATCCTAAACACAGTGGAGATTACAGCAAATTGCAACTTCAAGATTCTATTTATAAAGTTCAAAACCTCAGACAAAATGGATCTGAGAACTCATGGAATTAACAAAAGGACACTTAACACAAAGGGTCACAAACCAATACAACTGAGAGGGTGAATCCAAAATATTTCCAATATACAACTCATGCTTGCTTCGAAGTCTTCTGAGAAGTTCTTCCTTGATCATCACTCTTGAGGGAAAGAAATCCCTTCAATCTCAAAAGTTTAGACCTGTGTAAATGGAAAACATATTCCCTTTATAGCCTACTGGGAGAGAAATGACTGGCATGCTCAATACCCTATGTTCTTAGGGGAGAGTTAGCTCTTCACGATAACCAAACTGAAAGTCGATTTGTTGTCCCTATCCTCCATAACTTCTAGATTCTCCTGATTGTTTAGGATTGATTATGATTCCCTCCTTTTAATATACATCACTGATCGTTCAAGCTATTTTGTGTGCGCTTTGCTTTGGGGAAAGAAATTATGTTGGTTTTTTCTCGGGTAGTTTCTCTGAGCAAAATGGAAAAAGAATGGTGCCACAATCCTTTTGTCAAAGTTGGAGGGAGTCGAGGGGCACATGTCCACTTTTTATTCGTTACCGGAAGTCTAACTAGGCCGAGCTAACCCCACACATGTTGCATCGCTGGAGGGTGAGTTGTCATTGAGATTCCAACTGAGGTGGCAAGGCGGATCCCTAGGGAATCTTGAAAATCGTTGCTCATGTGAATTGTGGCGACATTGACTTGTGCACGAATGGTTGAGATTAAGTGACCCATCTTTCAGATTTAATTTCGTCCTTCCTATTGAATTTTTTAACTTAGCAGTATAATTTTCAAATCTTTCAAGCATTCATTTCATAATTCAATTTATCCCACAGTTACTTGAAAGAAATATCACTATTCATTTGTAGTAGAAATAAAACAAGGATCATTGAAAGAGAACCACGCACAGTAGACACAAAGTTTACCCTAGGAAACCCAAACTCGAGAGAAAACCCAGCAACCTTTCTTAAGAAGAATATTTCCAAATAATCAGAGTGCAACAACAACAATAGAAGAACCCTAGTTCACAAGGGTTTTGTCAAACCTCCATTTACAACCTAGTCACAGAAGGGGTGTGCACTACTGGAGAGAGAATCACTACTAGAGAGAGAGAGTGTGTATAGCAAACCCAAGAAAGAGAGAAAAGAGTCTTCAATGATTGCTTCATGAATCTTCACTTCAACCTTCACTAGACCTAGCTAATGATGCGCACTTTTGGAGAGACAGAAAACTTGATGATCAAAATGAACTATTGGAGTACTTTATTTATACACATTAGATCACCCTATTTCACTTAGGGGTCGACTTGACTTTCTTGTTAGGTCTGACTTACTAGTTTGACCACTTCAATTGTTATTCATTAGTTGACAACTTTATTATTGGATTTTCTATCTTCTTAGGAAAGGTTGTCCATTGTGATAATGTTATACTTCTCCGTCACATGCTTGTCTATTCACCGCATAGAGCCCTAATGTTGATTTGACCCACACTAAGAAATCTCGGACACTTCTTAGTGATTATGTCAATTTCAACATTAGGCTAGACTTGCATATTTCATAAGGGGATGAAAGACCCAAATAAAATAAACAAGTCAAACACTCTAATATAGAATAGATCACTCTGTTACGGGAGTAGGCAATGTGAGAGCATCTTGGGGTCCATTCTCCACACCATATGACTGGGAGAGTCACTACCCCTACTCGGGCCATTCACCTCTAGAATGTGAATGTATCATTCATTACTAGCCAAATCTGCATGGCTATCCGTGAGTGAATGTATGCCCGATGCTGCACCTGTAAAAACATCAACACTTCCATGGGGCAGTACTTGGGTCGGGTCCAATCAAATAACTCTTTGCTTGAATGGATACGATTATCCGGTATACCTTTTTCAAATCTAATCTAGGCCATTCGCAGGGGAGACCCCGTTATTTTTCCTCAATTATGTTTCCCTGCATGAATGTCTAGGATCAAGAAATGGAAAATGCACGGTTGAATCCACACTATTCACGAGGGAACACTTTGTGGTATCATCTAATCATGTCCTTGTGCGTGAATGTTTAGGACCAAGAATTGCAAGCTGCTTGGTCGAATCTACACCATTCGCGGGGGACCACCCTCGATTAACTCACGTGCAAGTGATTTTGCGTGAATGGCTGAGATTTGGAGAGGGGAAACTGCATAATGCATCATGGCCATTCGCGGGAAGTCCCTTCCTTTTACCACCCAGTTATATTATGATGCACAAATGGCCATGATTAACTCATGGGGAGTTGCATAGTGAATCCTAGCCATTCACGAGGGACCTCGGCGATTATGTGCATAAACGAATTTGACATCCCTGCTTGTTTCATTTTGTTCCGATCCGTCAAGAGTGTGCCAATACTTCAAGAACCCTTTTGTTTGTTTGTTGTGCACATTATACCTCCCGGTGGGCTCACATCGTAGGCTTGCTTGACTTGTGGTTTGACTCTTGGCTTGTGATTTGGCTTTTGACTTGGTTGGTGCATGGAAGCATAGAGAATGTCTTATTGGACTAAAAATTTTGAGGGAACATAGAATAAGATGATTGAGGCTTTCGCAGTTATCTAAATTGTCCATGATCTTTTGGATTTTTCACTGATTAGGCGAGTAGAGTAGTGGGAATCTCGAGCCAAATTTTTTGTTTGATCAAACCGGATGAGATGTTCAGGTCTACAGAAAGAAAACCCGTACAGATCGCTACCTCAACTCTCTCTCCCATCACCACCCTTCCCAAAAACTAGGCATTCTTAACACTTTAGCTATCAGAGCTCTTAGGGTCTCTGACCAAAACCATCTCTCTCAAGAACAAAAACATCTAAAACAAGCCTTTAAAAACAAAGGCTACACTTCTAACCAAATTGACAAAGTCTTTTATAAAGTTGTTCCCTTTACCCAAACGCCCTCCTATAACCCCAAATTCCCAAGCTTACCTCCCCTTCATCCAGGGCACCATAGACAAAATTGCTAAAATATTGATAAAAAAGAACATTAAAACAATCTTTAAACCCCTCAAAACCATTAAACAAACCTTCACTTCTGTAAAGGACAAAACTAACCCGCTTCTCCACCAAGGTGTCTACAAAATTCCATGTTCCTGTGGAACTTCCTATATCAGTCAAACAAGTCGCTCTTTTAAAACAAGAATAAAAGAACACATAGCAGACACCCAACACAATCGAACCTCGAAATCAGCCATCGTTGAAGACTCCTCCAAAACAAAACATCTCATCTACTTTGACCAAACAAAAATTTTGGCTCGAGATTCCCTCTACTCTATTTGCCTAATCAGAGAAGCCCTAGAAATTGAAAAGAACCCAAATAACATCAAGAAAGAGGATGGACTAAAAATTAGACAATCCTGGGCTCCTATCATCCACAAAATCTCCAATCCTAATGAAAATTCCCTAATCAATTTTGAAAATTCATAAAAACCTCCTCTCGTCTCATTTACCTTCTATCCTAATTTCCTTTCTTCACCTTCTTCTCTCTTCAGGGTCTTTTGTTAATCTCTCTGACTCACTTCTTCTTCTTTTCATCTTTGACCCTTTCATTTATTTGTTTGGTAATCCCTCCCTCAACAAACCTTTTAACCATTATTCAATTCTATTATAAAAAAAATTAAATTTATATTCAATTCTTTTTAATTTTTCTTATTATTTTTAATTTTAGTTTTATTTTATTATTATTAAAATTTTAACTATCTTTCAATTTTATTATTAATTATTTTATTTAAAAACTTTTTTATTTTATTTTAAAACCCTTTCTTCATCATCCCTACCTTTTATTTTTCCATTAACAATTTATAGCTTATCTTTATTTTAAATTTTAACCACTTATAGCTTATCTTTATTTTAAATTTTAACCATTTATAGCTTATCTCTATTTTAAATTCTAACCATTTATAGCTTATCTTTATATTAAATTTTAATTTAATTAGTTTCTTAATTCTTTTTATATTCCTTTATTTCTTTTATTTTCTTTACTTTACACATCACCCTAAGCTATATTATTATTTTAACTTAATAGATTAATTCAATAAATTAATTCTTTATCTTATTCTTTACTTAATAAAATAATTCAATAAATTATTTATTTATCTTATTCTTTACAAATTCCAATTAAATTCTTATTTTATTATACTAATCAAACAACTTTTGACTTTTTTACCCTAAAAATTTAACGGCTACTTTTGTTAACAATATAAATATCCTACTTGTCTTTGCATCTGGACATAAATTCTTATGATGGTTTCTTCTTAGAATTCTCGCTGGTTCTGCTTCCCTGAAGATGAGCAGGGTTTCTGCTCAAAACACCGGTTTCAAATTCTCAAGACAGTGAAAAATCCAAAAGATCATGGACAAAACAGAGAATAAATCAAATTTGGAAACAGTTGAAAATTTTGATGGGGACATTTTGAGTTACAACACCGTCCCATGGCATAGTAAATATATGTCTTATCTATTCATTTATACATTATTAAATATATTTTTACCTATCCTACATGGATTTCTGTTTACTGTCCTTATGTTGGATATTTGCTAGGAAATGAATTTTGTTCGCTTCAAAAGGAAGTCAGCTAACCCATAGTGAGGAATGTGAATCTCTCCTAACATCTAAGTTCATTCTCCACTCTAAAAGGACAACAAATAAACAAGTAATGTGGCCTTTTCCCAAAGTGTGCATCAGCCATTCTGGAAGTCCAATAAAGAAATCTACTGATCTAGGTTATGCTGACTGATGATCTGTGCCAGAGAACCAATGTCTCATAGTCCTTGGGTTGTTATTCTGTTCAATGATAAAAGTGGATTACAAGAAGGAAGGAAAGGGATCTGGATAACGCATGCTTATCCCACAGTAAATATCATCTATAAGTGAACAATTCCCTAGAAGTTACAACTAGTCACATATGATTCTTGTATGTAAAGTAGGTTAGAGCAGCCTGCCGAAGTCCCTGAATAAGCAATAATATCATTCCTAAATTCATAGTAGAATAGGCATTGGAAGATATATTGTTCCTGTCTCAAAGAATAAAAGTTTACATTTAAGCTAAGAATAATGACAATGTCACCTCAACTGTATTAGAATTTGGCATAAATAGAAATCCTAAATAGATTACAAACTTTGTCCAAATCATGCATACAAAATTGCAAATTCACAATACGTAGATAGAAGAGCAAAAACTTCTATATTGTTCACTAAACATAAGGTATCAGAAGCACTACATTGTCATGTCTCAATGAGGGAGAAGTAAGTTATGTAAGCCCTCCAACCCCTAACTAGACACCTAAGTACTAACTTACAACTTTATGTTGATTCATTAACTTTACTTTATTACATCTTGATTTTAGCATAAAGTGACTTCATAATATAAAGCACTCCTAACTTGAATTTCCTAAGAGATATTATAGTGCAATGTGTGACCATTATAAAATACATAATCTAACATCCACCCTTAATGGTCATACTGGACACAACTACTTGTTCCAAAACAAAATCAACATATCTCGACCATGCAAGTTGTAGAAACTATCCACAGCGCACCTCCAAATAACACAACTGATCAGCAGCGAAGATCCCACTGACTTCTCTATGCACCATGTACCAAAGCTGCTGGCAAGATCTGTAGACTGCATGGCTAAAACATTCAACCCATCTACAATTGATGCAGAGTCTAGATTGTCCAATAAACACAGCATGGCAGCAGAATGAACTGATCCTTCTGCTTGCTTCGTTGTAGAAGCACTGACCTGCTTCATTGTAGAAGCCAGTTTTCCACCACCCTCTCTGAGGGCTATCTTCCAATCATCTTTTTCATCGACAGCGGCAAAAAAGCAAAATAAACATGTTGCTAACTTGCTTACCTTCTCTTTCCTGTCTCCCGCATCACTATTCCTCTCTCAGTTGACGAAGCTTCTCCAACTACACATCCTACAGGATGTGAAGTAACAGTTGGACCTTATCCTATCTGTCCTACCCTCCAAATCAGCAGTCTTCTGTCTGATTCGCAAAATTTTCAGATACCACATTGTTCTATTCTTCAGACAATCAACTCCAAATGACTGCCCTTCCTATTGAACTTTCTTGCTGTGCATCTTGGCTAAATTTCCAGCATCAAAACAGCCACCATACAAACAGTGGTATCCCTAAATCTCATAATAGAGGGAAAATAAAAAAATCAAGTGCTCCTCATCAAAACAGCCACCATACAAACAGTGGTATCCCTAAATCTCATAATAGAGGGAAAATAAAAAAATGAAGTGCTCCTCATACTCCACCTCTTGGAGAGAGCAAAGATGAAAAACCCGATCACCATGAGCAATGTAGTGGTATGTCTCAGCCTGCAACTAGTGGGAACAAAAACTCAACTAGGCAATCGGGATCCTCAATATATGTGATTAGTGACGCTGGAGATAGTCATGCCCAATGATGATGGCAATGACAAGCCATAGAAATGCTTTGTGTTACCCCTTTTTTATCAGGGGTGATTTTGATGAGTTTTTTGCTCAAGATGAGATCTGTGGCTTCACCATTGATCATTTGTCAGAGGTCCTTCAACTTTGTCAGGTGGTCCATGTGCCTTGATGTGCCCAGTCAGAGACAGTCCCTGATCCTCTAGTGATGTGATATTTGCTAACCTTCATTTACTCTTAGCATGTTTTCTGATATGACGATATGTTAGCATGAGATGTTACATTTATGCTTCTATAATGGCTCATATACTTAAACTGTTGCTCATCTCTTAGTCTAACCTTAATGTTATTCTTTGATCTTAATAAGTGTGTCAGTACAAAGGTTGATTTACACCTTGGTGAACTAAGTCAAGTGATTTCCATCCATTTCATAACTTTTCACCAAGCCATCTTCCACCTCGCTAGCCAATTCACCCATCCCCTTCATTATTCCCCTTTGTGAATGATCTGTCATTAGTAATAACATATGGTCTCATTACTATTCCAATGTATGAATTCCTCAAATAAAGCTAAAATAATCATGTACTCTCCAAAAAGGATTTGTTGATGAATTAAATGCAAATGGAAAATTTCATGGAAGATACTCCCCATAGCAAAAGCTAGGTTTCCTTGTCCCAGGTTATCAAAACAACATCTAAAAAAAGGGGACTAAGCCAATGAAAGGGCTAAATGAGATGCAAATGAATGAAACATCAAAGGAAAAATAAAATAAAGGGATCGCAATATGAAGGCTTGAGGATGGATGACCCATGACAGCACTTCCTAGGCACACATGGAAAAAACATCTAAAAATCCCAACTCTCGAAAGTTAAGGGTAGACCAACACACTCATGTTACTAGGATGGTTATTTCATAAAGACCCCCTTTCTTCCCTATGTAAGTACTTCACCTCATAATATCATATACCCTCACTTGACTTAGGTAAGCAAGGCTATACATGTTGGCTTAGGACTTTCACATGTAAATAGGTTCTAAGGGTTACACTAATGTTAGACTAGATGGGTAAAATATTATAAATCATTGAGTTATTAGACAAGGTGTGCTTGTAATGTGTATCTTATGGATTATTGTCATATTAGATGAACATTTGCCTAAGTTTTGATGATGGTTAACTCTATTACACTAGAGGGATCTCATTTACACAGATGTTATGACTTGAATGGTATGTTGGATAGTTATTAGGCACATATTGATGGAGCGCTACACTTAAGGAATTTACGGTTTTCAGTCTCTTGGGCAAGGGTGAAGAAGAACTTTCATCCAAGGTGGGACGAAGGACTTTCTTATTTCCAAGTCAAGGAGAAAAGAGGATAGCAATCCAGGAGTAGCAAGCAGTCGTACCAACAGGGCAGAGGCGTAGCTGAATAGGGAAAACCAGGAAGAAAAAGCTTGCAAGGAGCAGTTGTACGGATCCATACAACTGTACATAACAGGTTGTACTGATCCGAGATGAGTTGGACCGATGATGTTCGAGATTGATTATTTGTGGTTCTACGGTGCCCATTTGATGGTTCCATGAATCAGACATAGGTTTCATATGATGGTTTGATGGATTTTTATTATTATTATTTACAGACCATTATGTTTTATTGCCCGGGCATGGTTGAGCTTACAGATGATTATCCAGGTGGTCACATGGTGTATGAGTACTCATCTCTACTGCATTTGGACCTTCTAAGTCCATTGGTACACTCAGATAACAGTTTCAGGCACTTTCATATGGGATTATGGTCAGTTTATCCCTTTATTGCATATTTGCCATATAAAATGGCCTGTTAGCACATTTTGAGACTATTTTGGTTCACCTAGGGTGCTACAGAGGGAGTATTAGGTCCAGCAACTCGTTATTACCATATTACCATGCTACCAGACATTTTGGTGCAGTCAGATTTGTGCCTGGGGCACCAGGAAGAGAGATACAGGCATTTTATTATTTTACAGGTGATATTCCGGGGATAAAAAATGGAAGAAATGGCCACTGAGGAATTCAGTTTGGGCAATTGAGGCAAGGAATTGGCATGAGGTTTGTTCAGAGGATTTGTGTGATGCATCCCACACCTTCCGACACAGCTTGCAGCATTCAATGGGGTCCACATACACTCAAGGCTATTATTTTGGGCATTTTCATTATGTTTTTGAGGGGCCACAATTTGGTCATATGGTCACAATATGATATTATTTTGAGTTATTATATGTTATTGTGCCATGGGGTCATGCTAGAGAAGGACATGTTATGCCTCCTAGCCCCGCTGTTACCGAATGAACTAGCAAGGCTAGTGTCCGATGAACAAATGCAAGGAAAATGTGACCATTGTCACCTTAGTCACACTTCCAACTACTTTGGAGAGTCGTAACCTGCAAGGGGAGAGCCCTTTGATAGTCTGCAAACACTAAGGACAAAAGAAGCTATGTCTTCTAGAAGACCAAATTAGAGACTAGTGCCTTCGATCAATATAATCCTATGAATGAAGAAGACATACTATTTATAGAGAGTGTTTGTAGATACTCAATAAGATGTAGCAATTTTCAATGTAGTAATGTAGGCATTCAACCCAATGATGTAATGACTAGCAATAGGAACAATCAATAGTAAAAGAGGTCATCATCAATTACAAGCATGAACAATGTAAAGTAGATCATATGAGGAATGATATAGTATAAGGTAACAGTCAATACAATATAGCAGCAATATGTAAGAGCATGCAATGGGTGTTTCAAATGTGTTCAAATAACCAATGAGAATTCAACACTCAACTACCTTTTATGACAGCCAAATAAGTGTGAGTTTTAGACTGTATAAGAGTGTGTTAACAGTAGTATGACAGTCACTCCAGTACCAATTTGCAACAGCAGCAAGATAATTCAAGAAATAATGTGGATGAACAATATTAATTCCAAATTCCAAGCACTTCATTCATGCATTAAACACAAACTTTCAGACTGTATTTAAGGTAAATTCAGACCTATGTTATCATTAGTAAAGTAGCAAAGTGTGATCAATTACTAACCCTTTTGTTGTCTTGTGTAGTTGGAATGTTGGAGGAAGAGGACTGTCCAAGTGTTGACAGTCTGCCACTTTTAGCAGACCCTAACAGCAATACAGAGATGACAATCTAAGACTGTTACAGCCTTGGGAAAGGCCCAAAAACAAGGACCGAGCCTTAGATGAGGATCTTCGGAACTAGGGCGAGGGTTTTGAAGAAGAGGAAAGGGAAGAGAAAGGAGGGAAAGAAAGGAGAAGGGAGGACGAAGAACGGAATGAGAAAGGAAAGGAGAGAGGAAGGAGAAGGAGAGGAGAAAGAGAGGAAAGAGAGACGAAGAAAGAGGTAGGAGCTGCTAGGGTTTTTCGGAAGGGTTTTAGGTCTAATTTTTAGGTTTAGGGTTTAGTTTTAGGAATTTTTAAATTTTTTTATATTTTTAGGGCTTCCTAAAATTTCGCCCTAGCGTTTTTTGGGCTAAGTAAGGCAAGGCGAAATTGTAGTAGGAGAGAGGGCCAAAATTTTCAGAAGGCCAAAAAATCAAAAAAATTATTTTTTTTATTTTCTGGGGTTTTTAAAATAAAATTGCAGGCCTAATTCTACCATGAAAATGCAGATTTACAAATGAAAATGCAAAATTTAATCCTAAATAATACTTATAAATGTACAAACTAGGCTTTGATGTAGAGAAAGATAGACCAACTTAGGGTTTTAATGGATGTTACCCCAAACCCTAGCCTTAAAGGTGTTAGAAAGTGGCAACAAGGAATGTCTTCTATCATCGCATGTGTCCTTGCATGCGAGAAGGCATAAAACAGGAAGCCAAATGTATTAATGTATTTTCCAAAGTTTAGACTTAGGAAAAGTGCATTAAGTGATCTAATTATTAATTGACTTAATGGAGTTACTTTTTCTAAAGTTAAAGTGAAAATAATTTAAGTGATGGCTAATCTAATATTGGCCATTGATCTCACCGGAGGATCTCATCCATTGATCCATAGTGGGAAGTTAGGGTTTTCGCTTGGCCATTGAGTTAAAAGGAAGATTGATTTGGTGGAGAGGACACACACATACACACAGAGAGATTTCTTGCTCATAGCTTCCAGCCAGAGAGTGAGAAAGACAGTTTGCAAGAAAATTTTACAGAGAGTGAGATTGAGGAACTTCTATCCAGAGGTTGACAGGACGACTTGGGCAAATCAAAGGAGGTCGTACAAGCTAGCAGAGGCCGTACTCAGTGACGCAGGTAGTCGGCCCTATAGCTGACACAGAGGGCCATACAGATCTGTCTGTACGCTGACGTAGAGTTGTACACGCTGACGCAAGGTCGTACGGATCAGGCTGTACGCTGACGCAGAGAATCGTACAGTGATGCAGGAGGGCCGTACGATTTTGTGGGGTTTTCTCTATGAGGTTCGGTTGTACGATTTTGCCAGGTTGGGTTTGTTGCCTACTAAGTCTTACTTAGTTGGATTTCAAGTAAGTCGGCAAAGACTTGAACAATTTAATTGTTCGTCATTAGAGTTCTAAGGTCCATCAGGCCTTTTGGGACCCTTTTTATTTTTGTACCACATGTTCATACCCCCTCAGGGAATTTTGTAATAATGTGCTAGCATGGTATCTTTTTGTAAAAGACTCGGCTTCTAGGACTTCGACATTAATTCGGCTAGCCCAGAGTGTTTTTTTCCTTGGAAATTATTGATTGTTGAATAAACGACTAATAATTTTCGAGCTTTTCACTCAAATCCTCCAAAGTTGGGGTGGTCGGCGTAATTTTTAAGCCTTAGGAAGTTATTAGAGTCTATGTGTCAATGTATTAAACCATGCTAGGCATAGTTTTTGAGTCGTATGAACATGTTTTAGGTCCCCCTAGGTTTTTTTAAAGTTCCGAGAAAATTTTATTTTTCCGTAAAAACAAGCCATTTTTTAATGGTTTGGTCGAAAAAATTAAAAAAGTGATAGAATCATGGTCTATTTGACCATGGGGTTGCTCGTTTTCTAACCTGAAGCACCCACATTACTCCTAAACCCACTTTCCAGTCTTTAGAAACTTTATTTTCATCTTTTTGCAAAAATCCCAAAAAAGTCAAAAAAGTGCAAAAAAATGCAAAAAAGCCAAAACTGAGAAAATTAAATATTCCAAAATTGATGGGATTTTGGACCAGCTATATTTTTGGGAATGTAAGAAGGCATTTAGTAACATTTTTGTGAAGCTAAATAAGTGGGATTGACTCCCCTAAAGGTGGGCGCATTCCCCCATGTGTTGGGCACATTTCTTAAGGAGGAGTGGCCCACGACTTAAGGAATTTTGCAGTTGATTTATAGCTGAGTGTTGGGGCTGAGTTATAGTTGATCTATGGTTGATTTTGGCAGCCCTATTTGCTCCACCTATTTCTCCATCACTCACTCCACTCTCCCTCAACTAATGTGCCCTCCCTCCTTGCCCATTCTATAAGTATGAGGCACCTCTCTCATTCCAAACTAGTTAGAGTTGGATTGAGGGGAGGTTTGCCATATTGTAATCACTCTATTGTTCATTTTGCTAATAAAAGAAGCTTTGGAGGCTAGATGTGTGGTACTTCTATGTGTGGATCTACATTGTCATGAGCAAATGAGGTAACCCGTGTCATTTCAATTTCTTGCTATCTACTTGATGTATTTGGGTTCCGTAATTGTTTAAGGTAGAGTAATTTAAGTAAACTTACTTTCTTGTTCTACTTTGATAAATATTTTAGAGATCTAGATCTAACTTGTTTCATAAGTTTATGTGCATGTTGTTTTAGTCTCTATTCATATGCTATTATCAGATCTCATGGGTTTTTGCAAGTTGATTGATTGATTTCAGGTTCCAAGGCTTAGAGGAGTTGTGGATCAAGTTTGACTCCACCACATTTCCAAAAAACATCTAGACATTGTCCCTCGGTACCCCACAGAAGAGCTCCTTGGTTGATCTTTTGGCAACAAATTTCCTCATCCTTGCTCTTTCTCTCTTATATTAAAAAACTTCTTCTTGGTTACTTTGGTTTGGATAACTTTCAGATCTGATCTACTTGACTTTCTTATCAAAAATCAGATCTGAAAATTATATGCATAGATCCAATATATTTCAAACTTTCATTTTATAGTTTAGGTCTTGCTTGAAAAGAGTCATTAAATCATTTTTGCAAGTTAAATTCTTAGGATTGTTTAATGATCTTTTTTTCTTAAAGTTTTTTTAAGTTCACATCAAGCATCTTAGTGCTTCATTGGCTGCCTTTTAAAGGCTGTCCAAGACCCTAAGAGGGTGGTTTTTTAGCCATTCCATCTTAGTTCAATTTTGCAGATAACTAGTCTTTTTTAACTTAAGTTTTTTTTAGTATTTTTTACTGTTGCCCAAAACACTTTTAAAGTGATTTTAGGCACTTTTTGGACTGATAAGGTTCGCTGGGTTTTGTACTGTGACAGCAGGTCTGTAATGTCCCTGATTAGGAATTTTATTAAAATTGCAATTTTCCACTTTTTTCCTTAGTTCGACCTTTGACTAGTTTCGATCTCTAGGTCCCAAATTTGCCCCAAATGATCCCAAATTTTATGAGAAGGTATATGAATGATATTAGAACATAAATATGTGTTTCAGAGTTGCCTTTGTACCTTTAAAACACTTCTGAAAATACTCTTTCAATTCTGGTCAATGTAGGTAACTTTACTAGTGATTTCCCTTTGACTAGTATTGGTCTCTAGGTCTCAAATTGACTCCAAATGCCTTCAAATATTCAAGGAAGGTTTATGAATGATATTAGGAATTGAATATGATGTCCAGGGATAACATATGGCCACCAAAAGACCTCTGCAAACTCTCTTAAGATTCTGGACCAAGTATGCAATTTTACTAGTAATTTGGGGTTCAAATCCCCCTAAGGTAAGTACTGAAAATGGCTTCCCAAATGCCTCCAAACCCACTCAAATTTATGAACAGAGGTATGTAATGTGTTAAGTATGTTATTAAGGTCTCATATGCACCATTAATGGTTTATTACAACTGTTCTCACCCTCTCCCATTCAACTGCAAAAATCTCCAATTCGACCCTTGGGGAAATGGCACTATTTCACCTCCCAATACAACTAAACTGAGTAAAAATGCTTCAAATGCTCAAGTACAGTATATGAAACTTGTAGAAGACATCCATGGCAGTATATTGATCACAAATATATCAGATAATCATCCATTCATTCGAAATCATCATCAATACATTGGTTCACAACAAGGTAGTGGGGAAATGGCATTGTTCTTCCATTAAAAATGAGATTTATACATTTCTACTTGGAATTTCGACCTGAAACTTTCTGGAGATGAAGAATAGAGTATTTACTTCATATTACAAAAGAAATGGGGCATTATAAGCTCCCCCAAAGAGTACAATAGCTCACCAAAAATGCCCTCCCTCAAGAATCAAGAATATGCCATCAAAACTGGAAATGGTTGAAGGAGCGAGCTGCAATAGAAGAAACCATGAGCTTCCCTGTAGCTTACACCTGCAAATAAATACTCCATTAAAGCTCCAAATGAAAGGTCTGAATGGCCTTTCCAATTGCCAACTTGGATGAGAATCTTTCACCCTCGAAATTGGCTAAGGCAAGAAACTAGTCATCCACTAGCTCTCCCTCTTCACAATTGCAATTGCAAATTCTACAAATGATCAAAAGCTGGTTTCATTCTTTGTTATTGACATTTATAAACTTCTAATGTCCTCCATGGGTCGAATTCCTTCCAAGAGACTCATGCCAACTCATGTTGGGAAGAGATTCCAAAGAACGCCACTTGTACAACAATTCCTAGTCTCCCACTTCCACCAAATCACATGTGGAAGCATCTTAGCTGCCCTAACACCCTTGAGCGCCCTCTTGGAGTCTATTTTTAGCCCTGACATGTCATATATGTCATATGTCAACCTTCAGGTCTGATTTGTGTCATAGGTGTCATAGCATCTTCATTATTGTTGTCATAGAGCTAGGGAATCTAGCCCAAGTGTCTCACTAGCTCCAAATTGCCTCTTCCTCTTCCATGGGAGTTACTCTTCCTCTATATTTCGACCTTGGATGAGTCATGCAATGAATAATACCTTTTGGACTCCCCCAAGTATGTTACCATTCACCTTGAATTCGAATTGGTGAGAGAATGATGCCAAATGTAGTGGGGAAATCTAGCCATATGTGGGTCCCACTTCCTCCATGTGTCTTCATGATGAAATGCCACTTTGATTTTCACTTGTATATATTTATTTAGATCATTTATTAAATATTTATTCCATTCTAATATTCAAACATCATTTATTATCCCCATTATTCCAAATCCCAAAGCTTCCACCCCAAACCTAGGAAACTAGTAATTTTCCTCCTTGGCAATTATTTGACCTTTAGCATCAATTTGACAAACTCTAATGAATAGAGCCAATGTGATTAGGCCATTGTGACCCAATACCAAATTTGGGATATGACAAGGTCAAGGGTTCTTAAGGATGATCCAAAACTTCCTTTGAACCTCACTTCTCCCCCATTACTTTGCTTCTATCATTGTAACCTCTTTTCTCCAGATCTGTATGGAGAAAGAGGATTTCTTCATTTCCAGTTGAGCATTGTAATTTGGTAATAAAAAATATTATTGAAGTAAGCTCACAGAGCTTGCTTTCATTCCCCCAGGGGGGATTGGTGTCAGTTCGGAATTTTTTGTGTTTGTTGTCATTTTTCAAAAACTTTAAAAAAAAAATCACATTTGATTAGATTAATTTAAAATTAACCAAGTAGATTAAAATTTAACGTCTTGGTCCAATCCAAATATTGGACCATTGACACTCTCAGGACGTAGGAACATTTTTGTCTTCATTTTGCAGACCGTGCACTTTTTTCACTACAATATTGTTTATCTTTTGCAAGTAAGTAATTTGGATACTAACCCACTACCTCGGTAATGTAGTAATTAGAAAACATTTACTTTTCAGTTATTTACAATTCATAACACCCCCTTGCTTTCCCGAAGTAAGGTTTCAGGATAAGTGCTTGCCCGAGTACTGGCCCAAAAAGAGACTCTTGGGGCATAAAAAAGTAAGATTTGTGTTCAAAAATCTTTTAAAATAAACAAAGCTTTTCCCCGTATGCTCTGTGGTCACTGCAGCTCAGTCTGAACATGCTGATCACACCAGAAAGGGAATAAGTGACTAGTAATAGGATTAACATTCCCCAATAAACCACCTATATACAAAAAATCCGGCGTATCACTTTTTATGGCATAGTGTGGGCAAATTTCTCAAAGGACGTGGGAACCACTGGGTAGTGACCTCTGGGAAACCGTTAGACTATGCCCTCGCTTGGTATAGTGTTGAACACCTCCCAGGGACTCCGATCTAGCCCACATGTCTGAGTGAAAAGCCACCTTGCTAGAATCCGGACATGTTTCCAGTACCTTAGGGTATATTGGAGATCCCCTCAGCCATAATAAAAAACTCAATACCACATTAATTTTAAAATTGACCGAGAACATTTGCACAATATTTTCTTTTCAGCATTACAAGCAGCATTACAATTTCGACTCCATTCTTCAGCACTGGTCTCTTTTATTTTTCATTGCAGATTATTTTTAATTATTATCATGTATTGAATGATTTGTTAATCATGTTCAATTTATATGTTGTTTAGATCTTTATGTTGCTATACTTTAAGTTATATTGCAAATCTCTTATGTCAGTTTTATCATTATTGAAAAACTCCTAAAAAACTAATTCATCCACTTAACTAGCTTAGCTTAACCAGCCTTAGCAACTTTAGGGTCAACCACCCTTGGCTTCGTTAGGAGTTTGCCTAAATGGAGAAGTCAAGATTCAAGTGATAGTACTTGACTCGAGGCTTGCCCCCAAGGACACACTCTGTGGCTTGAAGATTCCTGCCACACTTACCCCAGGCGTGTTTTCCGGCGGCAACAAGGTCAAAATTGATTTCTGGAATGTATTGTTCTATATCTTGCTAATAAAATATCTTCTTAGATTGTTGCACCGGTTTTCCCATCTTGGGTTTTTCCGGGGGTTTCCATGCCCAAAAATATCGGTGTCTCTATTGATGTGATTGTTGTTCTATTTCTCTCAGTATTTATTTTCCACTGCATTATTTGTGAAGAAATCCATTTGTGGTTATCAGTAATTATTTGGGGTTAAAATTAAAAATAACTTGCATACTGTGACTCAAGATTGGGTTTTAAGGAAATTTAAATGGTATCAGAGCTCTTCTGAGCAGATCTGAGAGAAAGCAGCAGTTGTTGGATAGATCAGGGGCAGATTTATTCTAAGGGTTGACAAGTACACTTCATTATGACCGTACAGTTGAGAGTTGAGGATAGACTCCAGGGGGCTCAGAACTTTCCTACTTGGAAAGAGAGGATCACCAGGATCCTGGATGTTAGTGATGCAGAGGAGCACATTGACGACTAGAAGGTTGCTCCCACAGATCTGGCAGAGTTGGCAAGATGGAAGAAGGTAGATTCTGGAGCTATGTTGATCATCTTGGATGGGGTGAAGGATCACATAGTCCCTCACCTTTCCGGGAAGAAGACCGCATTAGAAATGTGGAAGGCTTTGGAAAGCCTTTATCAAAGCCAGAATGAAAACCAAAAGATGGTGCTACAGGAGAGGCTACGTAGTATCAAGATGGCCAAGGGTGAAGGAGTGGTGCCTTATCTCACAAGAAAGCAAATAACAAAGATGGGACGCCTTTGTCATATGATAGCTCTCAATGGCTTTTCTGAGCCATGGGACGCCTTTGTCAAAGGTGTGGTGGCTAGGGAGAAGCTCCATGATTGGCAGAGATTGAGGGGTGATTTTGTGCAGGAAGAGATCCGTATGGGTCAAGGTTCAGGTTCATCCAGCAGTGCCCCATAGATCGTGGATGAAGAGGCTCTAGCCCTAGCAAGCAAAGGCAAGGGTAAGGCAAAAAAGAAGAAGGGTGGCAAGAAGAACATTGACATGTCAAAGGTCAAGTGTTTCATCTGCCACAAGCATGGACACTTTGCCTCCTAGAGCCCAAATAGGAAGAAGAAGAACAACACACAAATGGCAGGTTCTACGGAGGTGGATGAGTTCAGCAAGAATTTTGATGAGGACTTTTGCTTGATAGCTTGCATGGCAAGCTCCAACAACAATAGCATCTGGTATGTTGATAGCGGTGCATCTTGTCATATGACAGGACATAGGTCATTCTTCAAGAGCTTGCAGGAGGGTGGAGTAAATCTCCACATTGAGTTGAGAGATGATGCGCGGTATCAGGCGTAGGGAGTTGGTACTGTTTCGTTTCAGAGGGAGTCTGGCAAGCCCATCAGTTTTTCTGATGTATTATATGTTCTGGGGATGACAAAGAATCTCATATATGTTTCCACACTGGAGGACAAGGGTTTTCTAGTGACTTTCCGGGATAGGAAAGTGTATATCAGGCCAAAGGGGTCAAATCAGAGGTTGGATCGAATGATTGGGGTCCGAAGCGGGAAGTGTTAGTTTTTCATCATTTAATTCAATATGATCTAGGATCTTAACTGAGAGAATAACATGCACAGCAAATCAAACACAAGAGACGAGACACAGCATTTCACTGGGGAAACCATAAAGGAAAAAACCCCGCAACTTCCTCAGAGATAGAATGAGCCATAATACAAAACCCCAAAACAAAGAGATGATCTCCAACAGCTTCCTCCTCCTCCACTTGTGCGAACTTCTCTCTCTCTCACTTATGCGAATGAGTGAGTGAGTGAATGATGAGTGAGTAAATAAATAGAGAACCTAGCACTCTATTTATACTTTACCTTTACCACTTGACAAGTCAGCCTCAACTAAAGTTGACTGGGCCGACTCCTTTAGGGGACTTTAACACCCCAATACAAATGACTCTAGGGGACTATGCCCTGACTTACATGGGAGGATTGACCTCAATGACTTTACATGACCCAAGTACAATAATGACTTCTCCGACCGGAGGAATAAACATCTTCGTCGAAGGTACAATAATAAAATACAAATACAATATAAAATATACAACTGAATACATTCCGAAGTTACAAATACATTAACACTCCCTCTTAACTAGGAAGGTATTCTCTTGACACAGTTCATCAGCATAAGTCTTCGTCACTGGAACATCATCAAAGTTGGATCATCATCAAAGCTATTGCCGCTATCTCGACCATCAATCTCCAATCTACTCGTCATAGGAAGTTCTACAAAGCCAACCTTTTTTTCATGCTGGATGTAGGCCTAGCCTCCGTGTAGGTCTTCATCATCTCTGCAAGCAAGCCATCCAGTAGGTACATCTCAGGACTTATTATATGCCTCTGCAAAACCTGCAAGATCTCCTAGGACTGATTATATGCCACTGCAAAACCTGAAGGAGCATCCCAGGACTGATTATATGCCACTTGCAAAACCTGCAAGATCTCCCAGGACTAATTATATGCCACTACAAAACCTGAAGGAGCATCCCAGGACTGATTATATGCCTATGCAAAGCCTGTGTACCATACAGTTACCTCATCATCTTCAGATCATCTCGTCGTCAACGGAGCACAGCCCAGATGCACACAACACAGTACTTACAATCACCGGCATGGAAGGACTTTCCTCTGACCATCCGGGAAAGGCTCGGCACTTACATCAACGACCATGGAAGGACTAACCTCTGACCATGTCGAAAAGGCTACAGCAATTACATCAACGACCATTGAAGGACTTTCCTCTGACCATGTCGGAAAAGCTCGGCAATTACATCAACGACCATGGAAGGTGTTATCACATCCATGTTAGCCGGAGCTACCATGCTGCAGATTGTGTGGTCAGGGACCATACTACATTTTCTTTTTCCAATTCAGAGATCAGATGCCTTCAAAGGGGGCATGCATTGTATTCAGATTGCCCCGAGCAGAGATATTAGAGGGGACAGATGGTTTTGTATTGGTCCAAACAGGTTGTACAGCATTGCCTACAGGGTCACCCTTCCTTGCCAGACTTTGCATGATCCCATTTGAGATAGTTACCTAGCCATATTGTGATGAGAGCACTACAGAGTATTGTTGGTTTGCCACTTAATGCCCGGATTCAGTAGAGATCCAGTTTCAGAGACAACTTCAGCAGCAGGTAGATGGTATGGCAGGTATAGCACTTTATGGTTTATTGCACATGTTGTTGTTTAGACTTGTTTATTTATGATAGTACACGGACTTGACATATGATGTTGATTATGGTGATCTCGTTGTTTATTATGAATGTATAGCCCTTGGTGATGTCAATGCACCTCATTTAGGAGGCTCATGTATATGCACACTGGTTCCCATCCCCATTACTGGTATAGACTTGGTCATTTCATCCTCCTGGGCAGCTAACTTTGGATCCACCTGTCACTTCCTTCCATCCATCCGACTCATTCATGTTGATTTCCCCTGACTTGGACCTTGATTTGTGACCTTGAGGATCCCTTTCCCCATTGCCCTCTGAGTATGCCATGATTCCTTGTCTTTCGTGCCTCGGCTCTTTAATGTGTGAGATGCATTCTCAAACCTGGGATTTGCTCCTGTTGGTTGCCCCCGATGTTGCAATGCAGTATAGGATTGTGCAGACTCACCGGGTGTTCCCCATTGGTCATCGAAGCGTGTTCACTTGCTTCCATTCCTTTGTAGTATGAGCACCTTGTTATATCTTTTGAGATATGTATGTAGCCCAAAAAGGGCCTTGAAATGTAATGAAATGAAGAAATGTAAAGGAAGCCAAAAAGGCTATGTAAATGTAAAATCAAGACAAAAAGGCTAAGTATGAAAGTCAATGTAAAAGTCCAAGCAATGTGTTTTTGAACACACACGGACACAGGTCAACCATATGTATCAGCTTTGTAGTGGTTATTTCCTCACCTAGTCTTGCGGGGCAAGGAGGTGAGATGGAGTGAGGGACAGCTAATTCTAAGTGTCCCCTAGAGTCTCAAGTTACGGTTTGTCGGACATCCAGTCATGGCGGCTATAGAAAAGATCCTCAAGGAGTCTTCTGAAGGCACGGATGTGAGTTGCAAGGTTCATGTTAGATGATCAGTGGTGGTTTCCC
This sequence comes from Larix kaempferi, assembly GCA_027924585.1. Taxonomy (NCBI): domain Eukaryota; kingdom Viridiplantae; phylum Streptophyta; class Pinopsida; order Pinales; family Pinaceae; genus Larix; species Larix kaempferi. The sequence goes on along the minus strand of BSBM01000594.1, from coordinate 979,606 downwards.
TGCACTATACCCATTTGTGAGGCACCGCCCTTCCCTGTGTATTATCATGGTATGCTTATGTCAGTGGGTCCCGCTCTCCCTGTTTACATGAGGGTTCACATGGTCTTGGTCCTCGTCTTCCCTTATCCTTCACCTCGTTTATCCACCTCACCCAAAGTTAGCTAAGTGGTCAAGTCTGTAAGTTGGGCATAGCATTGAGTCTTTGTTGGAGGTGGTGGGCCCACCTCACTCGGGGCTTGTGTTTATTGAGATATTTATGTTTTGATCACCATATCGGCATTATATTGTTTTAAGTAATGTACTAACGTAAATAAGGAAGCCTTGATGCTTCATGTTGCTCACAGGTTTTCAACCATTGCCATTTTGACCAAATTTGACTTGGTCAAACCAGGTTGGCTAGGCCAAAAATGGGCCTGAAAAAATATTGCGATCAAGATTTCGATTTTGGTCATTTGTTATCTTTTGGGGTCCCATATGAGCCTCCAAGTATCATAATTTGAAAAAGTTGAAGCGTTGAGGAGATTTTTAATTATTATGGGCCACCAGGGACCTGTTTTAATTAAAAATCATGGATTTTGGGCAAACAATGCCTAATTGATGGATCGAGGTCGTTCAAGTGACCATGTCTACCATATTTGGGGTCTACGATCACATTGCAGCAGACGGTTCATCAATCCGGGCACTATAGGTGGGTCAAAATCCCAAATTACATCTTCAACAATAAAAACCAGCAATAAATTAAATGGAAAATCAAATATGGCAAAGGTAACTATGGAAAAATGGCAAATGCAAAGGTTGGCTAATACAAGGGTGACTTCTAAGGTATTTTTACTATGTTTGGACATTCTATTTGTGTGGTGGGGCCCTCACTTTGGCCAGCTCACCATGTGGGACGAATTTGCCCATGAGGGGTGTTTTTCCACTTAGCAAAAATCGATTTTTTTGTGGGTTTGTTGTATTTGGATCATGGTTTAGTGGTATGGGGGGCTAAAACAGCCCATAGGCACCCCCCAACCACCATTTGTATGCATTGTATGGGCTCCACGAAGTGGCCCCATCTCCACTTGGGCGCTATAGAGGGTAATTCGCCCCCCCTCTTGAGAGTGATCTCCTCCATCGATTTGGGCATTGAGAGATTCAATCTCAGCCCTTGGTTTTGGAGGGAGTTAGGGTTGAGAGTGGTCTTTCTCTATAAGAGAAGACACTCACCCATTTTGTACTTCTTCTTGGCATTTTTCAGACTTGAGATTGAGGAATAGAGAGACATTGTTCCCATTTTTGCTTGTGATATGGTGGTGATTGCTAGCTTATTGTTGGTGCATTGCTGAGTTGTTTTGTGGTGTCCCTATCTCTCCTTGGCCATTTCGATTTGCAGGTGAAGCTGACCACTTAAGGAAAACACAGCACTTGAGCTAGCAGCTCCATGCTAGCGTTTCTCTTCGGGATTTCAACAGGGAAGTGAATTTACATCTTTGTTATTTGCTTTCTTCATCATTAGTCACTCATTTGCTGGTTTGTTTTTGCTATTTGCTGCAAATACTGACTTTGTCCCTCTCTGGCAGGCACAAAAACGCACTGGTCAACTGGCTGCACTAAAACGCTAGGGGAAAACGCACTGTTGCTTGGCATTTGGTCTCCAGGGTTTGTCTTCAGCATCAAAACGCATTCATCTTCATCGTCCAGGTACAATCCTTGCTTGTCTCCTGCATTTCATTCTCATTTGCAAATGTTAAGCTCGAAATTGTTAATATAAACCATAAAACTAAAAAACTAAAAATTCAACCGCTAAAACTTATTTTTCTTTCTAAATCCGCTTATGAAATGTTCTTAAAAGCTTAGATCCAAAGTTTCAGTTCGATTAGACTCCATTTGCCCATAGAACTAGCACTGGTCCACTTGGCAAAAACGCCCCCCTAGGGCGTTTTTCTCTTTCTGTCTAGCTGGGTCGGATTGGGGTTGTGGGTAGTTTTGATTTAGGTTTAAATCATCGTTTTATCATAACAAATCAAGCTCTCATTTGCTGGAAGTGTATTTTAACGCCAATTTATCACTGCCCTAGTCCACTAATGCACTGTTTACACCTCTTCCTTGGGCTGAATCATCTCATCTCTTCACTTCCAGTTTACTCTGTATCCTTAGTTTATCTTCAGCCACACAATCACTGATCTAATCTCACTATCTCATCACGGTTGATTGCTGGTCACTTTCTATTCACACACTCATTTTATACTTGTGTCCAACCAGTGGCTGAAATCCAACTTAGGATCTCGCCAGCACCCGTCTCTTGTTTCTCTCTCTTTATCTTTTGGGATTTGGGTGTCTTTATTATCTCTCAACCATCACTGGTTGAGAAGGGTCTCCCCCTGGATTAGGCTACGTGCCCTATCCGAAGTGACAAACGCCTTGTCTAGTGTGACAACCGCTCTTTGGACGATGGACTTGGCATTTGTTGGTTACACCTACCTGGCTGCTCACCCTCTACCATCTCGGACGAGATACCTTTCATTAGCAGCTAGAGTTTGTGTGATAACAGAAGGACTTTCCTCTGACCATGTCGGAAAAGCCTCGGCAATTACATCAACGACCATGGAAGGACTAACCTCTGACCATGTCGGAAAAGCCACGCCCAGCCCTTACATCTGCACCATGGGAGGACTTTCCTACCACCATGTGAGAATGGCCCAGCCCTTACATCTACACCATAGGAGGACTTTCCTACCACTATGTGAGAATGGCCCAGCCCTTACATCTACACCATAGGAGGACTTTCCTACCACTATGAGAGAATGGCCCGTGTACATCTGCGTCTTCCGGACTCATCACTTCCCCTAGGAAGGAACCTCGATCTGAAGTACACCAAGCTTCTCTCTGAAGTACGCGAACTTCACTCTGGCTAGCAGCTTTGTCAATAAATTGGCTATCAACTCGTTCGTCGCAACACACTGGAGCTTCACTGCTCCTCTCAGCACCATATCCCTGATATAGTGATACTTGATCTCGATGTGCTTCGACTTGTCATGAAACATCGAGTTCTCAGACAATTTCACACAACTCTGGTTGTTGCAATATATACAAGTCACATCCAACTGGAGATCAAACAAATCAGACAGTAGCTTCCTTAGCCATACTGCCTCACAACTAGCCGAACAAGCTGCGACATACTCTGCTTCGGCTGTACTCAGTGCCACGCAGGACTGCTTCCTGCTAAACCAAGAGATCACACCTGATCCCATACTGAAGCAGCACCCCGAAGTGCTCTTCCTATCAATGGCACTACCTGCCCAATCAGAATCAACATAACCCTCCAGGTTAATCTTTTGATTCGCATAATACTTTAGCCCATAATCAACCATACCCTTCAGGTACCTCAGAATATGCTTTGCAGCAATCAAGTGAACATGTCTCGGATCCATCAGGAACTGGCTCAATGTGTTCACCGCAAAGCAAATATCTGGTCTCGTATTCGTCGGATACATCAAGTACCCAATTATCTGACTATACATTGTGGCATCAACCGACTCTGATGAAGCATCACTCAATAGCTTCATGTTCGATGCCATAGGTGTGGCCATGGCCTTGCAGTCCATCATCCCGAACCTCTTCAGGATCTCTACTACATACTTCCTTTGTCCAAGGAAGATTCCATCCGCACTCTGCCACACCTCCATGCCTAGAAAATAGTGCATCATACCCAGATCTCTACTTCACATTCTCCTTGGCTAAGGAAAAATCTCATCTGATCTCAGCCACATATCTAATCACAAGAATCATGCCAAGATTCTTTAACTCGGAGATCTACTCCCTTTGAAGTGGAGTTTTCTATATCTAAGTATTGTCCTCCCTCTGTGACTGAACGTCATTCACACTCTGCATTGAGTGATCTTCTGCATATCTATCCGTGCCATCTCCCGTCAGATGGGTTTACTGATATGAGCCTCAAGATCACTCGAAATCTATGGTGAGTTCCTTCTTGCATCCATCTGTATATACAAACCATCTTCAATCTTGTAGCAAAGGTTGAAATCCGCATCACCCGTGGTGATCATCAAGCTCATCAAATGACTATCGATCCTGGGTACCTGTTGAACCCGTACAAAGCTTTCTTCAATCATGTGATTCTCTATTGAATCCTGGGAGTTTGTTGGATATGCACTTCTTCTTCATTTACACCATTCAAGAGAACGGTCTTGTCATCTATGGGTGTAATCTATCTCTGGAAGCGTGTCTAGTCACTGGAGCAAACATCTCGCCATGATCCTCTCCCTCTTTCTAAGAGAATCCTCTAGCCACGAGCCTTCTATAGTACGTTTGATTTGTAAGTCTTCTTGTTGAACATCCATCACTTGTTCTTTGGAACAGGTGTTCATCATCCTTCTTTTGTAGATCATAGCACATGATATTTCCTACAAATCAAAATTAATTACATGATTAATAACACTTCATAATTATCAAATTATGTTGACATTTCAATGATAACTTATTATGCATACGATCTTTCCTACAAGTCAAGTTCAATTGCATGATTAGAAACATCTCATAGTTTTTCAGAACAAATTCTTACGCATTAAAAAAAAAAACATAAGTCATACAGTCATGCAATTATCTTAGCCAATGCTTCAATACAACATTTATCCATATCCCGTAACTTTCTAGATGCCTTCCATCTCTACCAGAACATTGTTAAGAGTGTGCACTACTGCAACATGTCAGCAAAGAGGTTTCAATCTAGATAAGTAGCAATGGAGTGTTGTACAGTACCATAGGCCACTTACCCATTATTTGCATATTAGTAGTATCTTGTTCATTAATGCAACTTTTCTAACATGCATAATATACATCCTAAATCTAAGAACATAAGTATGTACATGACTGAACAACAACATTTAAGTAATCATATATACAAGAAATGACAATTCAAATACTTATCTTTGTTTGGTTGTTGGGTGGACTCCCTCTCAATCTTTGCTTCTTTGCAGGAACTACTGGCGTGTGCTCCCTCTTGATCTCTATTTTCCCTTTGTGATAGCATCATGATTATATGTCTTTTGAACTTCTATCCATCCTGGACCACTATGCATGCTTAAGTGTGCACTAGTTTCATCATTGTGTCATCCTCAAGATCCCATACATTCATTAGTATAATCTCAATACTATCAAAACATTATAATCCTATAATCTTAACATGTATGGTCATGATCATTTCATACACAGGTAATTTATCACAAGCATTAGTATTCAAGGTTTCAAGGAGTACTTCTTTTACTCATGCATATTCTTATTTGACCATAGAACTCTTCTAGTTTGTCATATCATTAATCAAACTAAGAAGCATAATATGCATAAACCCATGATTACTCAAACTTATAACTTCATGAATAATCATTATCAATCATACAAAAGTATGCTTATATAAGATCCTGACACAAGGTAGAATTCTAACTCGATATAGGAAAAAATACCTGGATTATCATGTTTGCTAGTTATGTCTAACATACCCAAACAATGTCTTCTTTGTTCTCTTCAATGATTTAGAGACCTTGTGCTAGTAACCTGCATATCTTCATAAGTTAAGTATTGTAGAACCAAATCATACATACCTCGTAAGTAGAGCTTCTATGTGATCAACGACTATGGATGAGTCTTTGTCTTCATGTCACCATCGTCATATATTCTTGATCTAGAACTTGATTTGTCTTTCTTGATGTACCTTTCATGTTAGCGGACAACATCATCCTCATACAACACCACAGTGCATTAGTACAATCATAAGTGTCATAACCCTAATCAATGAATGTCTTCTATTATTCACAGGCATTCATACTTTTACTAAGGTGATCAGACAATCATGATTGTACTAACCTCAATAATATGAAGACAAACATATCATAAACTTAATCATGAAATAGATTTCAAAACATTCCTATATCTCCTCAAGTCATACCTATCGAGATTGCTTGTAGTCTTCTCTATAAGGGTAAAACCCTAACCATCCAAGGTAGATCACTTGTAAACATCTTATATAGGTTCATGGTGCTAGGATGATAGAATATCAGTGCCTTTTAAACCTCCTTCATTGCTACCCTATGAGTCTCCCAACCTTGCTAGGGTTTCTTCTTACTTGGAAACCCTAATTTTTCAATCTCCTTCCTCCCACAACATTTTGATGGAGGATTAATATCTATGATGAATGGATTCCAAATCCATTTTCAAAGTTTCCAATGTCGCATCAGGTGTCTCCAACATTGTATCAGGTCATGCCATACCTAAAAAATGAAAAACCCTAAGTGAGAGATTCTTCCTCCTCTTCTTTGATTTCCTTCGTTGAGCCATTTCAGATGTCCCGTATTGTTTCTAGTGTATCTCTGAAATTGCGGATCTGCAGGGTCTGAAACTTCGGCCTATGGTAGCCAGACCTGTCATCTTTCCAACCCCATAGGTTTGAGCTTCATTCGATTCTCCATTAGGGAGATATGCTCAATTTCTGACCTGTTTAAGGGATGAAACAACATAGCAAACTTGTACGGAGTGCCACGTGTCACTGTTTCAACTTCGGCCTCTGAAAATCGGACCTGTGAAACTACAGTCCGTCCCCTAACTGACACTTTTTACGGAATTCCATTTGGAGCTTCCTAGCCTAAGATATGACCTTTTTTCCTAGGTCACCTGTTTAGGGCTTCATTCTGGAAGAGGCAGAAACCCTAACTTGTACGGATCATATCTCAGAAAGTACAACGAATCTAAGGCTAAAATTCGGACACAAGGTAGAGGCAAATTTTATCTTCGGCCTGTCCAATTTTCAGATCCTGAACCTTCACCAAAATTGATTTATAGCGAAAGTTCCACGATGACTAGGTTTTGCTATACAAAGCCCTAGCTTTCAAATTGTCACAAGTGATACAAGTGTCGTAAATGCCATACATGCCTTCCTTCAGGCTAGCTCTGATACCATGTTAGTTTTTCATCATTTAATTCAATATGATCTAGGATCTTAACTGAGAGAATAACATGCACAGCAAATCAAACGCAAGAGACAAGAGACACAAAGCATTTCATTGGGGAAACCATAAAGGAGAAAATCCCAAAACAAAGAGATGATCTCCAGCAGCTTCCTCCTCCTCCACTTGTGCGAACTTCTCTCTCTTTCACTTATGCGAATGAGTAAGTGAGTGAATGATGAGTGAGTAAATAAATAGAGAGCCTAGCTCTCTATTTATACTTTACCTTTCACTTTACCTTTACCACTTGACAAGTCGGCCTCAACTAAAGTTGGCTGGGCCGACTCCTTTAGGGGACTTAAACACCCCAATACAAATGACTCTAGGGGACTAATGCCCCGACTTACATGGGAGGATTGACCTCAATTACTTTACACGACCCAAGTACAATAATGACTTCTCCGACCGGAGAAATAAACATCTCCGTCGGAGGTACAATGATAAAATACAAATACAATATAGAATATACAAGTGAATACATTCCGAAGTTACAAATACATTAACAGGAAGGTGTACAGACTACACTTCGAGTCTACAAAGGCTCTAGTCGGTAGCAGCAGCAGTCGGAGTGAGTTGTGGCATAGGAGGATGGCACACTTACATCATGGAGCACTGAGGCATTTGAGACAGGCAGTTATTGGAGTTCCTCGAGTACAGGAGGAGAAGCATAACCACTCTAAGGGTTATGCGTTGGGGAAGAACATCAAGAGACCTTTCCCACAGAGTGAGCACAAGTCTAAGGGGACCTTGGACTTGGTGCATTCGGATGTTTGCGGACCGATGAGCGTCCATTCTTTCAGTGGTTACAGTTATTGCGTCACATTCATTGATAACTATTCCAGGAAGACCTGGATCTATTTCCTGAAGGCCAAGTTAGAGGTCTTCAAGCGGTTTTGGGAGTTTAAGACTCTCGTGGAGAACCAAACAGGGAGGAGGATTCGGATATTGAGGACAAACAACGGGGGTGAGTACACCTCCAAGGAGTTCTTGGAGTTTTGTTCATCAGAGGGGATCAAGAAGGAACACATTGTTCCCCATACCCCGCAGCAGAATGGAGTAGCAGAGAGGAAGAACGGGACATTAGTTAGTGCTGCCAAGGCCATGTTATTTGATCAAGGATTACCACTATTCCTATCAACCGAGGCATTTTGGACTGCAGTATATGTCCAAAACAGGTGTCCCCACTTAGCTTTGGGGAAGAAAACACCTGAGGAGGTATTCACAGGAACTAGATCAGATGTAAGTCATCTACACATATTTGGGAGTGTCTACTATTGTCACATTCATGTTGACACTAGGAAGAAGATGGACCCTTCAGGTGAGAAGGGGCTTCTAGTTGGTTACAATGAGACTTCTAAGGCATACAGGGTATATATTCAGGCTCGCAAGAGGATCATTATGAGCAGGGATGTCCAATTTGATGAGGACAGAACCTTAAGAAGATCTATGGACTTACCAGCACAGGAGCAGCCAGCACAGGACTCAGGAGTCAAGTTGGAGGAGTCACAGGTATAGATACAGACACAGGGAACGGGTTTTGATCGTCAGAGGGAGTCAGGTGGACAAAATCCTTCAATCATTGATTTGGAGGATGAGCCGCAGCAGGAGGAGAATATCCAGCATCCGCAGCAGGTAGACACTAGGCCACGACCTAGGTGGTACAGGTCCACAGTTCAGGATTCCAGGCAGGTGAGTCTTCCATAGAGCTCCATGAGGCGAAACAAACCACCAGATAGATTTAGCTTTATGGCACTAATGACGGTGATGATTAACTCTATGCCTTCCAGTTTCGAGGAGGCTGCACAACATGATGTGTGGCAAGAGACTATGGTTGAGGTATGACTCCATCATGAAGAACCAGGTATGGGAGGTTGTGCCAAGGCCAGAAGGAAAACGGGTGATAGGATCCAGGTGGATCTACAAGGTAAAGCATGCAGCAGACGGAAGCGTGGAGAAGTATAAGGCGCACTTTGTCGAAAAGGGGTATTCGCAGAAGGAAGGTATTGACTATGAGGAGACCTTCGCTCCTGTTGCCAGATACTCTTCTATTCGGACTATTCTCTCATTGGCAGCAGAGATGGGTTGGCACGTTCATCAGATGGATGTGAAGATTTCCTTCCTCAACGGATTTATAGAGGAGGAGGTGTTTATTGAGCAGCCAGAGGGGTTCGAGGTGGAGAACAGGGAGTCGTGCAAAGAGCTCTTTATGGGCTCAAACAGGCACCTCGGGCATGGTACTCGAGGATTGACAGCTATCTACGGGAGATGGGATTCCAGCAGATTATTCCAGCGGAGTGAGGCAGACTATAACCTATACTTCTTGTCAGGTGATGTACCTCTCATACTGGTGTTATATGTAGATGATCACTTTCTTACAGAAGATGAGAGGCTGATTAGGGACTGCAAGTCAAATCTTGCAGTAGAGTTTGAGATGAAAGACCTTGGGTTGATGCATTACTTCCTAGGTCTGGAGGTCTAGCAGAGAGATGGATGCTTCTTCATTGGTCAAGGGAGGTATGCAGTGGAGATCTTGAGGAGATTCAGGATGGAGGACTGTAGGCCCATGTCCATGCCTCTAGTTACCAACTGGAGGAAGATTAATGCATCGAGTTCAGAGGAGTTTGATCCTACATTGTATAGCCAGCTTATCGGGTCACTAATGTATCTGGTCAACACACGACCAGACATTAGCTTTGCAGTTAACTCTTTGAGCCAGTTCATGGTGGACCCTCGGAGAGTGCAATGGACAGCTGCGAAGCATGTACTTCGCTGTATCAGAGGCACAGTGGAGTATGGATTGGTTTATGAGCGCAGTGGGAGTATACAGTTAGCAGGCTTCACAGATGCTGATTGGGAAGGGTGTGTAGAAGACAGGAAGAGCACTTTAGGTTGTTGCTTCAGCATTGGATCAGGGGTTGTCTCTTGGTTCAGCAGGAAGCATAAGTCAGTTGCATTGAGCTCGACAGAGGCTGAGTACATGGCAGCCAGTATGGCAGCATGTGAGGGGATGTGGCTGAGGAAGTTGCTCTCATGGTTATTCGAGAGTGAGTTGGAGACTATGGTAGTTCACTGTGACAATCAGAGTGGAATCAACCTTTCTGAGAATCCAGTGTTCCATGACCGAAGCAAACACATAGACATCTGGTATCACTTCCTAAGAGATTGTGTTCAGAGAGGAACCATTCAATTGGAGTACATTCAGACAGATGTGCAGGTGGCGAACATATTCACCAAGGCACTTTGCAAGCACAAGTTTGTGAAGTCCAGACACAAGTTGGGGTTGCTACCTATTATCCACTAAATTGCACTTAGTGGATTCCGAGTGAACCATCGAAGACTTGAACAATCAAATTGTTCTTCATCAGTGTTCCGAGATCCATCAGGCCAAAACTTTTTGGCCCTTTGTAATTTTTGCATGTCCATACCCCTGCGGGAGAATTGTAATAAGTTGGTCTAAGCATTATTATTTTGTAAAAGGCTTGGCCCACCTTAGGGTTTGCCGTCAAGGGGATACTCTAGAGTGTTTTTTCCTTAGGAATTATGCGTTGCGCTTCAGTGGTGTATAATTCCTGAGTTTTTCACTCATACATCCAAAGCTGGAGTATTTTCCATGGTGGTCGATCCTAGGGGGGTTATTAAAGCCTATGTGTCTATGTATTTTTACATGCTAGCCATCAATAATAAGTCATATGGACATGCACTAGGTCCCCTAGGAGTTTGAGTCGATTCCAAATAAAATATATATTTATTTTTTTCGTAAATTAGACCTTTTTTTAATGGTTTAAATGGAAAATTTTAAAATGTAATAAAAGTGTCGTCTGGAGGCGGAATTTGGCGTGGGGAGGCTCGTTTTTATGCTCAAAGCGTCCTCATTACCCTAGCGCCCACTTTCCCTGTATTCCGGGTGACTATGTCGCTTCTGGGAGCATTTTTCCTTAAGGATGCAACATTTTGGCATTTAATTGCTAAAAAAAACCCAAATTGCACCAAAGCAAAATATTAAAAAATAAAAATAAAAAGACAAAAGGCATGCGCCAAATGACTTGGCATGACATGTCAAAGTGGTGGGCGACTCTTTTGAGAGTAGTGGCACATGTTTTAGTGCAAAGTCAAAGTGTATACGTTTTCAACCAAGCAGAGAGTGCACCATCTCCTTCACGTGGGCGGCATTCCAAGTGGTTGGCGATTGTGTTATACGGCATCTTGGTATGTGGCGACTAGAGTGAGGTGGATCTCCCTCATTGGGAGGTGGCAATTACAAGGAAGCTTGAATCTCAAATTTGGCATGCGCATCCCTTTTAGCTTGGCGATCTCTTGCATGTGGCAGCCGAATTGCATGGTTTGCAATCGCATATCTCTTCTGGGATGCACCATCCTCTCATATCTTCACATGAAGTGGGTTGGGGCGATTTCCATTGGTTGGATGGAGTTTCCAAGGAGAGATGGGCGCACCTCTTGTAGAGGTGGCACCCACCTCATCACACAACTCTCTCTTAAACGCTATATCAAAGGGATTCAATCCCCCATATCCCTCCTATCATGTGCCCCTCTCTTCATGATCTTACTCACTCCTCCCCTCTCTCTTATGCTATATAAACACAGTCCATTCTCTCATTCTAGGGGAAAGTGTGGAACCGCTGCTCATTGATGTAATAGTTCTGTTGAAGTAATTTTTGTGAATAAAAGGCTTTGGAGGTCTAGTTTGGTGTCTCTTGCAAATGGTGGATGATCATTGTCTTTCATATGTGTTGAGGTAATCTGTAGAAGTTCTTGCTTTCACTTGTTTGCTTTGTCAATACTAGATTAAGGAAGGATTAGTATTAATTGGCAAGAATGAATATAGAAGTCTCTTTTATTCATTTAAATCATGCTTAGCTCAAGATCTAGAATTTGCATGCTTATTCATTTATATGTATGCTCTTCTTCTCTTTAGCTTTAGATGTTTTACTAGATTTGACAAATTGCGTGGCAAGTGTGAAGGGTTTCTTTTACAGGTTCCTTTGTTGGATTGGTGGATGATCTGGCTTGTTTCTACTACCCACCAACAATTCTTGTGCTTAAAGAAGACATAGTTTTCCTTAGAATCCACCGAATAGCTCCATTGCCCAAAGTTCCAAAGGGTTTCTTCTCCATATTTTCTTCTTCCTTCTAAATTAAATTTTTTCTTGGTTACTTTCAGATCTATTATTCCAAAAGTCATATTTTCTATTAGATCTGATATATTGTTTAGATCTTGCATTTTGAAAGCTATATTCTACTAGATCTAACTTAGCTAGCTTCATTTTATGCAAGTCATTTCATAGCAAAATTTTCAAGGCTTGAAGTAGAAGTTAGATTGTGCTTTTAAAAGGTGTTATTTAGCAAATCTAAAGTGCTCTTATTGGATGCCCTAAAGGGCAATCCAAGATCCACAAGAAAGCTTGCTTTCTTGTGTTCACTTTTTGCATTTTACACTTCGAAATTTTTCACTTTTTTCAAGTAATTTTTTTGGTTGTCCAAAACCACTTTCAAAGTGTTTTTGGGCACTTTTGGAACTAATAACTTGCTGGTTTTTAGCAGGTTGAAAGAAAAAGAGAGAGAAACTTTGGCGAATTTTCAAATTTTGGGCCATCCAGGGCACTCCAGGACCTCTCTGGTTCATAAAACTTGTTTTTCTCAAGCATTGTAAGCTTAGTGATCCCATTCTACAAGGGATCACAAGCATTTCTGTATTGTAATAAGTGAGTAAAAAGAAGATCAAGTGGGCTACCCAGCACCCACACCCCATCCCCCCCTGGGGGGATTCGCAAAATTTTCATGGAGTGATTTTTTTCTAACAAGTTTTATTTTTTGTTTAAACAACATCACAAAGCACACAAAAACGTCCTCAAAGGACTCATTACAATCAATTTATCCATCTTTCGTTTTTTGGTGCTACAATTACAATTGTTCCTAAAATACAAACTAAAATTTACCCCCCTTGCTCTACCAAAGTACTCCACCATTTTGGTGTGAAAAAAATATACTCTTGGGGTTTAATTTAGCTTAATCATCCACTTTCAATACTTAACAAAACGAACCAACGCTCCAAGCCCAAAGTATGCTCTTGACCGTTGCAGCATAGTCTGAACAGTTTGGCTCAATCAGAAACGGGTGCAAGGCACTTAGCTTTAATAGGGAAATCCAATCGAACCAAATTCTAAGAACTCGGGAGGTTGCATGGGCGGAAACTATAGAGTCAGCAGGCTACTTTAAGAAGGTTCATCCTCGCCTAGTTGGACACTTGGTGAAGCTGCTATAGCACTCAGTTCGAAGGGTTAGGTCTCTTTTGGGCCAAACCAAGAATTGACCCATTCCTTTAATACGCATTTAATAAATCTAAAATAAACCAACAAGCCTCTTGCAATACTTTCACAACACTACACATCAAGCACTCGCATTTATTTCTCGGCACTGGTCATCTATTTTTATGGTTAAGTTAATCTGCAAAATGTCGTGAATGCATCTTTATCTTATGTGTTGTATTACTTAAAACTACAAATTGCAAATGATGTCTTGTTGTATCATTTTTTATCATCACATTAACTCCTAGAATAGTTTTTATCCTGTTTTCGTAGATTAAAAACCTTGGATATTTTTCACAGGGACCACCCCCCTTGGCTTCACTAGGAGTAAGCCTAGATGGAGGAGTCAAGTAATTAGGTGACAACACTTGACTCTCACTTGCCCCCAAGGAACGCACCTAAGCAGCTTGAAGATTTCTGCTGCGATAATCCCTGGGTGCGTGTTCCAGCGGCAACACTACCGAATCCCTTCCTCGTTGAGAGGGAGTTTTAGAAAGTGGCAACAAGGAAGGTCTTCTATCATTGCATGTGTCCTTGCATGCTAGAAGACATAAAACAGGAAGCCAAATGTATTAATTTCTTTTCCAAAGTTTAGACTTACGAAAAGTGCATTAAGTGATCTAATTATTAATTGATTTAATGGAGTTACTTTTTCTAAAGTTAAAAGTGAAAATAATTTAAGTGATGGCTAATCTAATCTTGGCCATTGAACTCACCGGAGGATCTCATCCATTGATCCATAGTGGGAAGTTAGGGTTTTCACTTGGCCATTGAGTTAAAAGGAAGATTGATTTGGTGGAGAGGACACACATACACACAAAGAGATTTTTTGCTCATAGATTTCAGCCGGAGAGTGAGAAAGACAGTTTGTGGGAGAATTTTACAAAGAGTGAGATTGAGGAACTTCTATCCGGAGGTTGACAGAGCGACTTGGGAAAATCAAAGGAGGCCGTACAGATTTGCAGGGAGGTCGTACAAGCATGCAGAGGCCGTACTCAGTGACGCAGGCAATCGGCCGTACAGCTGACACAGAGGGCCGTATGGATCTGTTTGTACGTTGACGCAGAGCCGTACACGCTGACGCAGGGCCGTAAGGATCAGGTCGTACGCTGGCACAAAGAATCGTACAGTGACGCAGGAGGGCCATACAATTTTGTGGGGTTTTCTCTATTAGGTTTGGTTGTATGATTTTGCCAAGTTGGGTCAAAATCGATTTATGGATTGTATTGTTCTATATCTTGCTAATAAAATATCTTCTCAGACTGCTACACTAGTTTTCCCATCTTGGATTTTTTCGGGGGTTTCCATACCCAAAAATATTGGTGTCTCTATTGATGTGATTGTTGTTCTATTTCTCTCAGTATTTATTTTCTGCTGCATTATTTGTGAAGAAATCCATTTGTGGTTATCAATAATTATTTGGGGTTAAAATTAAAAATAACTTGCATACTGTGACTCAAGATTGGGTTTTAAGGAAATTTACAAGAGGAAGTTGACAAGCCTTCTTCTTGGAGGTAATTCTCCTTGCTACTAGGTTAGAGCTTCTTGAAACAACCTCTAGGGTTGGTTTCAAGAGCCTAAACTAGGGCAAAGTTGGAGCTCTAAGGCCAAACTTTGTAAAAACCTCCTCTTGGGAGTGTTTTTATTATGCAATGAGGATAGAACAGCCAGAAAAAGCCCTATTCAAAGAGAATGTATCCCTAGGGCTACCATTCAATCATTCAAGATCCAAAATTTACCTACCATTCATCAAGCAAACCTTAAAAATGCAAAAGACTTACTTGAGCATGAGTTATTCCAACCATTCTAGCATTAGCAAAGCAAAGATATCACCAACTTTCATCCAAAAGAGCAAAGAGTCATCCCTCCAAGAGGTGCGCATCACTTCATAAGGCTAATCTTGGGTAATAAAGTAACATAATGAATTTTGTCCCATAAGTTGTGTAAAAATGAAGTGAGGTGATTGTATTTATATGATCTCGCACTCACTTTTTAAAAAATTACAGAGCCTACATGTTTTAAAATGTCAATTTAAAATTAAAACATGTCAACTTAAAATTATAACACAAAATAATCAAATTTGTGGGTAACTTGGGGCATTTTCCCCATAGTTTACCCAAAAATGACTAAAATAGCTAAAAAATGAGCAAATCATTCTGAACTGGAGGCTGGAGTGGCGAGGGGGGGGGGGCATCATGCCCTACCTAACCCCAACAATGGTGAAAATCCCTCAATGCCCCCCCATATCAAGCACTGTAGGCTTGGTACAAGGATGACGTCATCATGACTAGGAGCAAAAGGAGAGGGTGCTGCAGTGTAGAGGGACCAGGAGGGTGTGGACGGTGACCTGGAAGAGAAACATAAGCCTCAGTGCTGAGAGAAACGCCACCGGAATGATAAAACAGGTGGGGGTCATGTGACCCAGTGACCCACCCCTGGGAACCCCGGACACCAACCTCAAGGCTTCAAGCCCTTTCATGAGGCAGTCAGCAATGCTACTAAGCCATAGTACTCCCAGGAGAGAACCAAAAGGGATTGGCCATAACCTCCACTCAAAAAATGCTGGAAAACACCCTTCCTGGTCAGAAAAAAAATGCCCCTCTCTCCCTAGGGCACAGCTGAAGATGCACTGGTACTGGTACCACGTAACACCCCACCATGTGCTCATGTCATGTGTCTTAGTCACTTATCATGTGGTGCGTCCCCCTAGGGTGTCTTAGTGAGTGCGCCCCCTCTATTGTTTGAGTGATCCATGTATATTGTATTCGGGCTCATCTTAGCCATCGATTATCATTGATGTATCTTTTAATCTCAACCACTCATTTAAAAAGTGGTTAGGGTTTTGGTCTCTCTCATTCCTATTTAAGGAAGAGACACCCCTCATTGTAAGGTGACTTTGGCTCTTGGAATTTTCAGAATAAAGAGAAATTTTGCAGAGACTCTTGGATTTTCTTTGTGGATTGTTCTTGGATGGCGATTGTATAGTTTATTTCTCCTAGCATTTGAGATATTTCTATGGATCCAAAATATTTTCGTGGAAACATTGTTTTACTGCAGGAGGGCGATTTCAACTTGGATGTTTTTGCAAGGGCTCCTCAACTCGCTCCACTTTGAAGTGGCTTTGTATCAAGGGGTTTTCAATTGTATCTGTGATCATTGATATGCTTCTTGATATTTCTCTTGTTGTTAGTCTTTTTCTACTGAACATCAAATCTTACTTGTGTAGTTTGCATGTGCAGGAGAGAGGGGGGCATTGGCTTCCTTGGGCAAATCGATTTCACTTGGAGACACTGTCAAATCGTCTCAAATTGATCGGGTAGAGGTAAATCATCACCTTTAAGGCAATCACAAGATTTTCCGGGTAAGATCTACACTTGATCTCTTGTTTGAAGTTCTAAACCATTGGACATTTAATTTTAGTGCTCAAACCCTAACTATAAAATTTCATAAAAGATTTCTAGGCTTTGTTATTTGGTTTTCCAGGGAACAAATTCTGGGTTTTCATCCTTAGGCCTAGCCCCGGGTGGGTCCTCAAGGGCATCTTGCTTTGTGGACTTCTTCTACCCATTTCCCTAGGCACTGATCTCTCCATGCTTGCCCCCTACTTGTTTGCTTGTCTTCCAGGTGATCAAAACCTTGCTTATTGAGCTTTCAACATCTGATATTGTCAGATCTATTGTCAAGCTCTGCTAGGAAGCCTTTAACTTGTCTGATCTACTCTTGGGGACCATTTACCCTTTTCTAATTACACGTTTCTCAAGGCAGTTGATCTTGACCATTCACCCTAGCATCCAAATCCTGGATCCTTCTCCAATCTATAAATCATTGTGTTTGATATATTTAAAGTCAAAACTCATCCATCCTAAGCCTCCACAGTGATTTCATTCCTTAGATCTAGGGTTCCTCACCCATTACCTTACGTACCCTATTTTCATAGCTTGACTGGTAATTGGGTTAGACCTCTCCTATCGGGAGTACATCAAGGTCTCCCCCTTTGCTATATGAGGCTTGGATAGCAAGAAGCGAAAAGTGCCTCGGTTGGTGTGACAACCAATCCATCTTGGGGATCGAGGCCCTCTTAGGTCACCTCTTTAGTTGCATATCTCCTCTACCGTCCTGTATAGGATCATGTTTTGGGGCAACTATAAGTTGTGTGATAACGGTGCCCTTGAATGACTACCTGTTGTTGCACACTTTAAATGATACTGCCCCTGGAATCACATCTGTAACTCAACACTCCCTCTCAACGAGGGAAGTTAATTTGCACCACGCCAAGCTTGTCCCTGAAATACTCAAACTTTATCTTTTACAGAGGCTTGGTCAACATATTGGCTATCTATTCGTCTGTCGCAATATACTGGAGCTCGCAGCTCCCTTCTGCACCATGTCTCGGATATAATGGTACTTGATCTCAATATGCTTGGAATTGTCATGAAGCACAGGATTCTCAGACAACTTTATGCAACTCTGGTTGTCACAGAAGATACAAGTCACCTCCAACTAGAGATCAAACAGTCCTGCAAGCAAATTCCAAACCACACAGCTTCGCTACTAGCTAAACATGTTATATACTCTATCTCGGTCATACTGAGTGCAACACTAGTCTGCTTCTTGCTGAGCCATGAGATCATAGCTGATCCCAAACTGAAGCAACATCCTGATGTACTCTTTCGATCAGTATAGCCTTGCAATCTTATCTCACAATCCAAAACATATCTGAGTCCATAGTCCACTGTACCTTTCAGGTACCTCATCAAATGCTTTGCCGCAATCAAGTGAACACATCTCGGCTCAACCATATACTGACTCAATGTGTTCACCACAAAGCATATGTTTAGTCTCGTGTTCGTTAAATACATCAACGAACCAATCATTTGTCTGTACATGGTGGCATCCACTGTCTCTGAAGAAGTATCACTCAATAACTTCGAGTTCATTACCATCGGTGTGGGCATGGATTTACAATCCATCATCCCGAATCTCTTCAGGATCTCTACAGCATATTTTCCTTGGCTAAGGAAAATCTTGTCTTGTCTCTACCACACCTCTAGACCCAAAAAATAGTGCATCATACCAAGATCTTTCATCTCGAACTCTGCAATGAGCTCCTTCTTGCACCATGTAATGAGCTTCTCATCCCCTATTAGAAATAGGTCATCTACATATAATAATAATATCACTGGTCCACCATTCACATCCTTGTAGTAAAGGTTGGAATCTACTTTACTCTTAGTAAAGCCCAGGCTCATAGTCTGCTTCAATCCATACAAGGCCTTCTTTAGTCTGCACAAATGGGACTCCTTCCCATGCATCACAAATCCCTTTGGCTGCTCAATGTAAACTTCAGAGAACTCATCAACTGCTACTAACTGCAATTCCTCATTATCATCAGAAGGATGAACATTTGTAGTATAGAGAGACCACCATCCGTTAGAGCCTCATTCTTCCAACCATCAATCTCCATATGAGATACTTTTGGACCTGTGGTTTATGGGTCCACATATGACTGAATGTACTAGGTCCACGTATATTTGTTATCATTGTTGAACGGTCATCACATCTATTGTACTTGCTCCCTCTGTCACGGAAGCCATTATGATATCTTATCTGGAACTTGAGCTGAGCGCCATGCTCCTAGAAGCCTCACGCTTCTGAGCATCCTACTCCCTCTCGAACACTGAATATCAACGAGATATATAATCTGGATGACTTCTCATCCATCACTTGTCCTTATGAACAAGTCTCATCATCCTTCTGTTATAGGCCATAGCATATGGCCTTTTCCTACAAGTCAAGTTCAGTCAAATAGTTAACAACATTGCATAATCATGAAATTCAATCAAATCATATTGGCATTGTAATGCAATGACAATAGTTCACACAGTTATGTAAGCATCTTAACCAATGCTTCAGTACAACACCCATCCATATCCCAAACACACTTGGTAACTATCTAGATTCCTTCCATCTTCACCAGAACAAACTATCAAGAGCGTGCACTACTCTCAGTATGTTAGCAAAGAGGTTTCATCCTAAACTAGCTCCATCAAGGGCTCATGGGATGTTGTGCAGCACTATAGGCTACTTACTCAACATATATATGCACTACATGAGCCTACCGCTCGTCAATCTCAGTCATACATAAATGAATAAAAGAAAACTGTATCACATATCTACATATAATTGTTATGAACATTATCGTTTAAATCAAACATTAAAAGATTTAAAGAATAACTCAAATGACAGTACAAATACTTATCTTTCATGTGTTTTGTTGGCTCCCTCTTGATCTATGCCTCCTTGCAAGAATCACGGGAGTCCTCAGATCTCTATATTTTTTCATTTCGGAAGCTCATTGAAAACTGCAACTTAGATCAGCCAATGCACTATGCCAAGGTGATCTCCACAAGCCAAAATCAGCTCCAATGTCAACCTGAAAACTGCTTAACGTCCAGCCTAGGGTTTTATGAGGAAACCCTAATTTTTCCAAACTTTGAACATGGGGAATCTGGTACAGGGAGAAGATGCGCCCTCCCAAAGCGAGTTGAGCAAACCTTTTTTTCAGTCAGATCTATGGACAAAACAGGCAAAAACTAGAAGGCCTAGTTTCCAACTTTCAGCAGTTGCAGCTATTGCAATGACTTCTTTAAACACTGCTTTGATACCATATTGAGATTTTACTTAAGCAGTGATGTTATTCAGAATTCTTTAGACTTTAATTCAATCTATACCATATCATAATAACGGCATGCATAAGGATCACTGAAAGAAAGACATTCACAGCATACACAAAGATTTATCTTGGGAAACCCTCTTGGGGAAGAAAACCTAGTAGAACTTCTTCAGTATAGATTCATCAACCAATTACAATGTCAATACAATGAAGAGCTTAAAGCTCTCTCATAGAAAGATACCCCAGATACAAAGATAAGATAAAACCCAAGATATTAGTCTTCCTCCAGATGTTGCTTCTCTCTCTTGCGCACTTGTCTCACTGACTTGATGTGAACTTGCTTGATGTGCAAATGAGATAGGCGTCCTTATTTATACCTTCATTTCTATTCCCATGCTTTTCGGGGCTTTCTAGAACTTTCCGGGGGGTTTCTTTTCTAGAACTTTCAGGGGGCTTCTTTCTAGAACTTTCAGGGGGCTTCTTTCTAGAACTTTCCAAGAGGTTCCTTTCTAGAATTTTCCGGGGGGGGGTCCTTTCTAGAACTTTTTGGGATGTTCATGACCATTCTTTTGTCATGAGGAACAATATAAGATTCTTTTATTTATTATTCTTCTAGAATCTTCTGGGCCGACATAAGAATATCTTTTGAAGCTACATAAAATATCAACAACAAGAAACCCTAACAAGGGTAGCAAACTTCTAGAGAGAATAAGAGAACCCAAAATTATGCTTCTTTCCTTTGTTAGGCCTTCTTTGGAGGTTCACACAAGTGGAGAGAGGAGAAGATGAGGTGATGATGATCAAATGAAGTGAGTGAACCCTTTATTTATATTCTTCAGTTCACTTTACTTTTTCCTCAGTGGGGCCGACTTGTACACTTGATGGGGCCAACTTATCTTCTTTGTTGGTGCAGACTTGTTCTTTCTTCTAGGCCGACATGTCTTCTTGCCTTTAATTTTCTTCTGGGACTTCTTCAACGGTTGACTTGACTTCTTGGTTATTTCTTCATCATATAAAAGTTGTCCTTGTTGGTGTTCATCTCCTCACATGCACGTCTATTCAACCATAGATCTCTAATGTTGATTTGACCCCTCTAAGAAGTCCTGAACACTTCTTAGAGCCTATGTCAAATTCAACATTAGATTAGACTTTGTATATATCTCAAGGGGATAAAATCCCCTATCAAATAAACAAGTCAACTCACTCTAATATAGAATAGGTCACTCCTTCTCGGAGCACTCCTTCTCAGAGTATGCAATGTGACCTCTAGTCTCCTTCTCGGAGCACTCCTCGGAGTAAGCATCTCGAGCCTTATTTAATCTTAGTCACTTCTCATGACTAATCAAGGCTACGTCGGCGCCATCCTCTACCAACCATTGGTCAATTCTCATGACCTCTTTGGGAGAATGTCTGCAAAATGTTGCCCGATGCTACAACCTGGAGAAACATCAACAGATGATAAGTACAATAATGAGTGCCTTGATATATATAGGCAACAAGGTGACTCTTCGTAAAGTTGCATCTTTACATGATGCACCTTTTCATAATTACGATAATATTAATATCTAAGTATAATTAATATAACACTGTTATTTTATGTTCATAACAGTGCAACATTGTTTTGGTGTGCTAGTGCTCTGTGAAGAATTAGTGTCGATCAAAACTACCTGAATACATAAATCAAAAAACCTACACAATTCTATCATATACCATGATCACATTATATGCAAGTCCTTGTAATCTAAGTGCAACCTAACGCCAATATAGAACAAAACACTGATTGCCAAACACTTAAGGATCATATATCCATTTTGTATCTTGTGAACATTCAATATAGGTACCTAACACACATAACAGCCGCATATTACTAGACTTAATTTTTATGGTTATTTTTTTAAATGCTTCGTATATCACTTCAGAGAACAAATAAGTACATCAGGATTCAAGCACTACAACATGCAAACAACAGGGGTGCCACAAAATTCCCAGTCTACAAAAGCTAAGGCCAGCATATGAGCCTGGAACCCCCGAGTGAGGGACTCAACATCACAACAAACTGTATTGTCAAGAGCAGAGCCAACTCTTGCTCCTAAAACCCCTAGAGTTAGGGGGTGAGGATCCTCATTGGACGTAACTTTATAACAATGTTTGCATTGTGTGGTAACGATGAGTGTTCAACACTTTTTTGTAACAGCCTTCATGGAAGGCGTCCCTCCTGGCATTTGATGGTCGAGGACAGCTGTAAATCCCTTAATTCTTATTATTGTCAACGATACAAATAACAAAACAACTAGAAGAGTTGGCTAACTGAATAGAAAGGAAGGATGTCAATCGATCTATCTCCAATTCATTTAGGAAGTTATAAACACAATCTTAAAACATCTTATGAATCCATTAGAGGTTAATAGATGATTTTAATCACTGGGTATAAGATGTTTCTTTTGTATAAGAACTTAATCGGCTTTTCCTGGTATCCAATATTCTTAAAGGCTAACAACAACATATATTGTACATTTCGAAGACAAACAATATTACGAGACTCACCAAACAATATTTTTTGTGAGATGTAGAACCAGTTCATTTTTTTTTTCAAATATTCATTAAGCAGGCACCACTTGACTGTATTAGAAGCAAAATGTGTGTTAGAAAGTGACAACGAAGGAAGGTCTTCCTACATGCATGTGTCCTTGCATGTAGAAGACATTAATTGGAAGCCAATTGTATTTAATTAATTTTTCGTAAGTTTACTTTGGAAAATCAATTAAGTGATCTAATTAATTATTGACTTAGTGAAACGCTTTTTATAAAGTGTACGTGAATTAAAGTGATGGCAAGATCTAATCTTGGCCATCCAATCTCACCGAAAGATCTCAACCTTAGATCTATAGTGAGAGTAGGTTATTCGCTTAGCATTGAGTTATAAAAGAAAGATCAATTGGTGGAGAGGACACACAATTGCATTCCGACGGAGACGGAGGAAAAGAAGTGTGAGAGAGAATTTTTTGAGAAGAAGACGGAGGAGCAGCAATCCAGTGAAGGAAGGCAGATTGACAGAGGAGAGAAACAGCAGCAGGCAAAGGTGACAGTACGGAAATCCATACAGTCTGTACATCCCGTACAGTCGTACGGAATCCGTATAGCAAGTTGTACGGATCCGTACAGTAGCAGCAACATTTTTGCGTTGGGATCCGTGCCCACTTGCAGGTTTTTCTCATTATTTTTCTGTGGTACGATTTTTTCCAATTTGGCATGATCGAAATCTGAATTGTATTGCTCCATATTTTCTAAATAAAATAAATATCTCATACTGCTGCACCGGTTTTCCCATCTTGGGTTTTGTCCAGGGGTTTATACCCAAAAAGACTAAGTTGTCTCTATTGATGTGATTGCTGCTGTATTTCTTTTAGTATTTATTGTTCCACTACATAGTGAAGAAATCCATGTGTGGTTATTGGTAGTAATTAGTTTGCATGCTTCTAGCCCTAGTTGGATTTTAAGGAAATTTACATGGTATCAGAGCTCTTCTGAGCAGGCTGAGAGAAAGCAGTAGGATGGTTGGATAGATCATTGGCATATCTATCCAAAGGATTACAGGCACTATTCATTATGGT
Source organism: Larix kaempferi (assembly GCA_027924585.1). Classification (NCBI taxonomy): domain Eukaryota; kingdom Viridiplantae; phylum Streptophyta; class Pinopsida; order Pinales; family Pinaceae; genus Larix; species Larix kaempferi. The sequence goes on along the minus strand of BSBM01000594.1, from coordinate 956,004 downwards.
CGTACAGTTGAGAGTTGAGGATAGACTCCAGGGGGCACAGAACTTTCCTACTTGGAAAGAGAGGATCACCAAGATCCTTGATGTCAGTGATGCTGAAGAGCACATTGATGATCAAAAAGTAGCTCCCACAGATCCGACAAATTTATCTAGACGAAAGAAGATAGATTCCAGGGCAATGTTGATCATCTTGGATGGGGTGAAGGACCACATAGTCCCTCATCTATCTGGGAAGAAAACCGCATTAGAGATGTGGAAGGCTTTGGAGAGTCTCTACCAGAGTAAGAATGAAAACCGGAAGATGGTGCTATAGGAGAGATTGTGCAGTACCAGGATGGCCAAGGGTGAAGGAGTGGTGCCTTATCTTACAAGGCTCACGCAGATTAGGGATGAGCTTGGAGCAGTGGGCTCTAAGAGTGAGGATGAGGAGCTAGTTAGTATAGCTCTCAATGGATTCTCTAAGCCATGGGACATCTTTGTCAAAGCCGTGGTGGCTAGGGAGAATCTCCCTGACTAGCAGAGATTGTGGGATGACTTCGCACAGGAAGAGACTCGGATGGGTCAAGGTTCAGCTTCATCTAGCGGTGCTACACAGATCATGGATGAAGAAGCTATAGCCCTAACAAGCAAAGGTAAGGGGAAGGCAAAGAAGAAGAAGGGTGGCAAGAAGAACTTGGGCATGGCAAAAGTCAAGTGCTTCATTTGTCACAAGCATGGACACTTTGCTTCCCAGTGCCCAGAGAAGAAGAACAACAACAACAACACACAGATGGAAGGATCTGCAGAGGTGGATGATTTCAACAAAAGTTTTGAGGAAGACTATTACTTGATAGCTTGCATGGCAAGCTCCATCAGCAGCAATATCTGGTATGTGGATAGCGGTGCATCTTGTCACATGACAAGACACAGAGGGTTCTTCAAGATCTTACAGGAGGGTGGAGTAAATCTCCATATTGATTTAGGAGATGATGCGTGGTATCAAGCACAGGGTGTTGGCACTGTATCGTTTCAGAGGGAGTCTGGAAAACCTATCAGCTTTGCTGATGTGCTATTTTGTCCCAAGGATGACCAAGAATCTCATATCAGTTTCCACATTAGAAGACAGGGGTTTTCTAGTGACTTTCCGTGACAGGAAAGTATATATCAAACCAAATGGGTCAGATCAGAGATTGGACAGGGTGATTGGGGTTCGGAGCGGGAAGGTTTACAGACTACAGTTTGAGCCTGCAAAGGCTTTGGTCAGCAGTAACAGGTCAAGAGTTGTGGCATAGGAGGATGGCACACTTACACCATGGTGCACTGAGGCATCTAAGACAGGCAGTCATTGGAGTTCCTTCAATTCAGGAGGACAAGCACAACCATTGCAAGGGTTGTGCGTTGGGAATAACATCAAGAAGCCTTTCCCACATAGTGAGCACAAGTCTGAGAGGGTCTTAGACTTGGTGCATTCGGACGTATGCGGACCGATGAGCGTCCATTCTTTTAGTGGTTACAGTTACTGCGTCACATTCATTGATGACTATTCCAGGAAAACCTGGATCTAATTTCTGAAGGCCAAGTCAGAGGTCTTCGATCAATTCCGAGAGTTTAAGTCGTGGAGAACCAAACAGGGAAGAAGATCCGGATATTGAGGACAGACAACGGTGGTGAGTACATCCGCAGAGAGTTCATGGAGTACTGTGCATCAGAGGGGATCAAGAAGGAACACACTGTTCCTCATACCCCGCAGTAGAATGGGGTGGCGGAGAGGAAGAACAGGACACTGGTGAGTGTAGCCAAGGCCATGTTATTTGATCAGGGGTTACCACTATTCCTATGGGCCGAGGCATTTCGGACTGCATATATGTCCAGAACAGGTGTCCCCACACTGCATTGGGGAGGAAGACACCTGAGGAGGTATTTACAGGTACTAGACCAAACGTGAGTCATTTGCGTATATTTGGGATTATCTGCTATTGTCACATTCATGTTGACACTAGGAAGAAGCTGGATCCTTCTAGAGAGAAGGGGCTTCTAGTTGGGTATAGTGAGACTTCCCAGGCTTATAGAGTATATATCCCAGCTCGCAAGAGGATCATTGTGAGCAAGGATGTCCAATTTGACAAGGACAGAGCCTTGAGAAGATCCATGGACTTACCAACATACGAGCAGCCAGCTGAGGACTCAGAGGGAGTCAAGTTGGAGGAGTCACAGGTACAGGTTCAGACACAGGGCACAGGCTCTAGTAGTCAAAGGGAGTTAGGTGGACGGGATCCTCCTATCTTTGATGGGGAGGATGAGCAACAACAGGAGGAGTACATCCAGCAGCCGCAATAGGCATACACTAGGCCACGGCCTAAGTGGTATAGGTCCACAGTTCAAGATTCCAGACAAGTGAGTCTTCCACAGAGATCCTTCAGACGTACCGTACCACCAGATAGACTGAGTTATATGGCACTGATGACAGAGTTGATTGACTCTGAACCTTCTAGTTTCAAGGAGGCTGCACAACATGATGTGTGGCAAGAGGCCATGGTTGAGGAGTATGACTCAATCATGAAGAATCAGGTATGGGAGGTTGTTCAGAGGCCACAGGATAAGAAGGTGGTGGGATCTAGATGGATCTACAAGGTAAAGAATGCAGCAGACGGAAGTGTGGAAAAGGACAAGGCATGCTTTGTGGCGAAGGTATTCGCAGAAGGAAGGTATTGACTATGAGGAAACCTTCGCCCCTGTCGCTAGGTATTCTTCTATTCAGACTATCCTATCATTGGCAGCAGAGATGGGTTGGCACGTTCATCAGATTGACATGAAGACAACCTTCCTCAATGGAGTTATTGAGGAAGAGGTTTATATTGAGCAGCCAGAGGGGTTTGAGGTGGAGAGTAGAGAGTCTCATGTATGCAGACTGCAGAGAGCTCTTTATGGGCTCAAGCAGGCACCTCGAGCATGGTACTAGAGGATTGACAGCTATCTACGAGAGATGGGGTTCCAGCGGAGTGAGGCAGACCATAACCTGTACTTCTTGGCACGTGAGGTACCTCTCATACTGGTTCTATATGTGGATGATCTCTTTCTTACAGGAGATGAGAAGTTGATCAGGTACTGCAAGTCCAATCTTGCAGTGGAGTTTGAGATGAAAGACCTTTGGTTGATGCATTACTTCCTAGGTCTAGAGGTTTGGCAGAGAGATGGGTGCTTCTTCATTGGACAGGGTAAGTATGCAGTGGAGATCTTGAAGAGATTCAGGATGGAGGACTGTAGACCTATGGCCATACCTCTAGTTTCCAACTAGAGGAATATTGATGTATCGAGATCAGAGGAGTTTGATCCAACAATGTATAGGGAGCTTATCAGGTCACTTATATATCTGGTCAACACTCGACCAGACATTAGCTTTGCAGTCAACTCTTTGAGTCAGTTCATGGTGAACCCTCGAAGAGTACATTATACAGCTACGAAGCACATACTTCGCTACATCAGAGGTACAGTGGAGTATGGATTGGTTTATGAGCGCAGTGGGAGTATACAGTTGGCAGGTTTCACAGATGCTGACTGGGCAAGATGTGTAGAGGAAGAGCACTTCAAGTTGTTGATTCAGCATTGGGTTGGGAGTTGTCTCCTGGTTCAGCAGGAAGCAGAAGTCAGTTGCATTGAGCTCAGCTGAGGTTGAGTAAATGGAAACCAGCATGGCTGCATGTGAGGGGATGTGGCTGAGAAAGTTGCTCTCAGGATTATTCGAGAGTGAGCTAGAGACTACTGTAGTTCACTGTGACAATCATAGTGGTATCAACCTTTCTAAGAATCCAGTGTTCCATGATAGGAGTAAGCACATTGACATCCTGTTGAGATATTGTAACTTCTAAGAATATTATATTTGTACTTTATTATTCCGGAGATGTTTCATTCCTCCGTGAAGACCCTATTGTATATCCAGAGATGTTTATTCCTCCGAGAGAATGTGGCAACTTGGGTTATTAGACTTCCCTAGTGGGGTTGGCCCAGAGTTAGTTGTATGGGGTGTTTAAGTCCCCAGTGGGGTCGGCCCAGTCAACATTATGTTGAGTGGTTAAGTTGGGGCCGACCTAGTTAGTGTAAAATTCAAGTCAGAGTAGTGTATAAATAGAGGAGGTGTGTTCCTCATTTAACACACATTCACTCACTTGTGATTGGCGCATAGGAGAGAGAGATCTGCTATGGAGGAGAAGGAGCTCATGTTTGGGGATTACATCTTTGTATTTGCTGTTCATCTATATTGAGGAAGCTTTGTTGTGTTTTCTACCCCATGAAGGTTTCCCAGGATAAATCTGTGTCTCTTGTATTTATGATGTGCTTGTTGTTCTTTCAATGATCCCGTATATGCTATTGTTGTGAAATGAAATGTAATACTGATATTTTCTATCTTAGCATATTAAATCTTAACATGGTATAAGAGCTAGCCTGAAGGAAGGCAATGTATGGCACTTATGACACTTGTCTCACTTGCGACAATTTGCAAGTTAGGGTTTTGTATAGCAAAACCTAGTCATCGTGGCACTTTCGCTATAAATCCATTTTGGCGAAGGTTCAAGATCTGAAACTTCTACAACCGAAGATAACATCCCCCTGTACCTTGTGTCCGAAGCTCAGCCTCAGATTCGTTGTACTATGTGATTTATGATCCGTACAAGTTACGGTTTCTGCCTCTTCCAGAATGCAGTCCTAAACAGGTGACCTAGGGAAAAAGGTCATATCTCGGGCTAGGAAGCTCCAAATGAAATTTCGTAAAAGTGTCAGGTAGGGCACAAACTGTAGTTTCACAGGTCCAGGTTTCAGAGGCCGAAGTTGAAACACTGACACGTGGCACTCCGTACAAGTTCGTTATGCTGTTTCATCCCATAAACAGGTCATGTTGAGACAATTGGCATAACTCTCTCTCAGAGAATACATTAAAGCTCAGACCTGTGGGGTTGGAAAGATGACAGGTCAGGCTACCATAGGTCGAAGATTCAGACCCTGCAGATCCAAAATTGCAGAGATACACCAGAAACAATACGGCACATTTGAATTGGCTCAACGGAGGAAATCTAAGAAGAGGAGGAAGAAGCTCTCACTTAGGATTTTCAGTTTTTCGGTCTGGAAGGACCTGATACAATGTTGGAGACACCTGATACAACATTGGAAGCTTTGATAATGGATTTGGAATCCATTCATCTTAGATATTAATCCTCCTTCAAAATGTCGTGGGAGGAAGGAGATTGAAGATTAGGCTTTCCAAGTAAGAAGAAACCCTAGCAAAGTTGGGAGACTCATAGGACAGCGATGAAGAAGGTTTAAATGGCACTGATATTCTATCATCCTAGCACCATGAACATACATAAGATGTTTACAAGCAATCTACCTTGGATGGTTAGGGTTTTACCCTTATAGAGAAGACTACTCGACAGGTATGACTTGAGAAGATACAGGTATGTTTTGAAATCTGTTTCATGATTAAGTTCATAATATGTTTGTCTTCATATTATTGAGGTTAGTACAATCATGATTACTTTTAGATTGTCTGATCACCTTAGTAAAAGTATGAATGCATGTGAATGATAGAAGACATTCATTGATTAGGGTTATGACACTTATGATTGTACTAATGCACTTGTGGTGTTGTATGAGGATGATGTTGTCTGCTAACATGAAAGGTACATCAAGAAAGACAAATCAAGTTCTATGACCATGATGACATGAAGACAAAGACTCATCCATAGTCTTTGATCACATAGAAGCTCTACTTACGAGGTATGTATGACTTTGTTCTACTATGCTTAACTTATGAGATATGCAGGTTCTAGCACAAGGTCTCTAAATCATTGAAGAGAACAAAGTAGATATTGTTTGGGTATAATAATCCAGGTATGTTTTCCTATATCAAGTTAGAATCCTACTTTGTGTTAGGATCTTAGGTAAGTATACCTGTGTATGAAATGATCATGACCATACATAATGTTTTGATAATATTGAGATTATACTAATGAATGTATAATTATGTATGAGATCATGAGGATGACACTAGTGCACACTTAAGCATGCATAGTGGTACAAAATGAATAGAAGTTCAAAGACATATAGAGATCAAGCGGGAGACAACCACACAAACATAAAAGATAAGTATTTGAGTTGTTATTTGAATCTCTGAAATAGTAAATGATATTGCTTGTAATACCTGTATGCATATTTGTATTCCTAGAATATATCATGCATAGTGTAAGCATTCATATAGCATTGAACAGTATACTACTAATATGCATATGATGGGTAAGTTGGACAAAAATTCCATTGTTGCTTGTCTAGAATGAAACCTCTTTGCTAACATGCTGAGAGTTGTGCACGCTCTTGACAGTATGTTCTGGTAGAGATGGAAGGCATCTAGATAGCCATTGTATGCATACAGGATATGGAAAAGTGTTGTGCCAAAGTATTGGTCAAGATAGTTGCATGACTATGTGAATCATATCAGTATGCGTAGTAGGTTATCATGTCAACATAATTTGATGATTATGAAGTATTACTAATCATGTGATTAAATTTGATTTGTACAAAAGATCATGTGCTATGATCTACAAAAGAAGGAAGATGAACACCCACCTGTTCCAAAGAACGAGTGATGGATGTTCAACAAAAAGACTTACAAATCAAACATACTATAGAAGGCTCGTGGCTAGAAGATTCTCTTAGAAAGAGGAAGAGGATCATGACGAGATGTTTGCTCCAAGTGCCTAGATAATATCATTCTCTTAATGGTGTAATTGAAGAAGAAGTGCGAATCGAGAAAACTCCCAGGATTCAATTGAAGAAAGCTCTGTACGGGTACCCAGGATCGATAGTCATTTGATGAGCTTAATGATCACCATGGGTGATGCGGATTTCAACCTTTGCTACAAGGTTGAAGATGGTGTCTATATACAGATGACATTCTTCTCTTAGATGGATACAAGAAGGAACTCACCACAGAGTTCGAATGATCTTGAGGCTCATATCAGTAGACCCATCTGACGAGAGATGGCACGAATAGATATGCAGAAGATCACTCAATGCAGAGTGTGAATGATGTTCAATCACAGAATTGATAGTTTCTTGACAAACTTGGGCTTTACCAAAAGTAAAGTTGATCCTAACCTTTACCTTAAGGTTATGGATGATGAACCTGTCATACTATTATTATATGTGGATGATCTCTTTTTGACAGGGAAATCAAGAAGAATCTCTCTGCAGAATTTGAGATGAAAGATCTCGGATTGATGCATTACTTCCTAGGTCTGGAAGTATGGCAAGGCCCGGAAGGAATCTTTCTCAACCAGGGAAAGTATGCTATGGAAATCTTGAAAAGATTTGATATGTTGGAATGCAAAGCCAAGGCCACTCCCATGGATTCCAATTTGAAGTTGTTAGCTGATGACTCATCAGAGTTAGTGGATGTAACTCTGTACAGACAGAATATTGGGTCATTGATGTATCTGACGAATACCAGGCCAGATATATGCTTTGCTGTGAACACCTTAATTCAGTATCTAGTGGAACCTAGGCGTGTTCACCTGATAGCTGCAAAGTATGTGATGAGGTACCTAAAGGGTACGATAGACTTTGGTCTATGTTATCTTGGAGATCAAGACTTCAGATTGTATGGCTACACAGATGTTGATTGGGCAGGAAGTGTATCAGACAGGAAGAGCACATCGGGCGGATGTTATTGTCTGGGATCTGCCATGATCTCGTGGTTTAGCAGGAAGCAGTCTAGTGTGGCTCTCAGCACAGCTGAAGCGAAATATATAGCTGCTTGCTCTGCTAGTTGTGAAGCGCTATGGCTTCGGAAATAGTTATCAGGATTGTTTGACTTGGAGATGGACCCCACTGTGATCTTGTATGACAACCAGAGTTGTATCAAGATGGATGAGAATTCAGTGTTCCATGATAAGTCAAAGCACATAGAGATCTGATATTTCTATATACGGGATATGGTGCAGAAAGGAGCTATAAAGCTCGAGTATGTGAGCACTGACAAACAAGTTGCTGATGTATGGACCAAACCTCTGTCTCGAGTAAAGTTTGAGTATTTCCGAGACAAGCTTGGTGTAGTTCAGAAGGACCCTCCTCGAAAGGGGGAGTGACATGGTCGATGATGATAATTAGATACTGGTATCAATGTGGATACCTGTATCGATGATGAGATTGCCTATATCTACGGTAAGGTCGATGATGAGGATACCGTATCGATGATGTGGATACTGTATCGATGATGAGGATACATGTATTGATGATGTGGATACTTGTATCGATGATGAGGATACATGTATCGATGATGAGGTTACCTGTTCCAACGATGAGGTCGATGATGAGGTTACCTGTCCCGACGATGAGGTCAATGATATCAACGATAAGGTTAATAAGTGGTCCTAAGACTTGGCCTAAGTTGACGAGAGGGGATTGTATCATCCACGGACTTCAGTCCCTGAATTGATCCGTAGACATATGTCTTCGAGAAGTGGTCCCTAGTGGACGAGAGGGGATTGTATCATCCTCGGACTTCGGTCCCTGAATTGATCCGTAGACATATGTCTCCGAAAAGTGGTCCTTAGACTTTGTCTAAGTGGACGTGAGAGGACTGCATCGTCCCTGAAAGTTTAGTTCAAAATGTACGTGATAGGACTGCATCGTCCCTGAACATTTAGTTCAAAATGTACGTGAGAGGATTGCATCGTCCCTGAACCTTTGGTTCAAAATGTACGTGAGAGGACTGCATCGTCCCTAAACCTTTGGTTCAAAATGCACGTGAGAGGATTGCATCATCCCTAAACCCTTGGTTCAAAATGTACATGGTGGAATTGCATCATCACTGAACAGTTGGTTCAAAATGTACGTGGTGGGATTGCATCATCCCTAAACGGTTGGTTCAAAATGTACGTGGTAGGATTGCATCGTCCTTGGACTTATGTCCTAAATTGAGAGGGATTGACCATCCTGTAATTGGATCATGTGTGTTGCAGGGTATGCTATTATGATGCTATTGATCGAGAGGATCCAGATGATGATGTTGTTGATCGAGAGATCCAAATGATGCTGTTGATCGGATATCCAAATGATGATGCTGTTGATCGAGAGGATCTAGATGATGATGCTGTTGATCGGGAGATCCAGATGATGATGTTACTGTAGTTGTTCGAGTGCTGCAGAAGATGAAGACTCAGTACTAAAGATGTTGATGTTCCAGTATTGAAGATCTTGAAGATGTTCCAGTAACTATTTGAGTTACTGATGATGTTAAAGAAAGCTTCCAATGATTTATAGATGTATCATGTATCATGTAGTTGATGACTCCTTGCTCCTGCAGATGTTGTTATAATATCCTTCTCGTTAAGGGGGAGTGTTGAGATATTGTAACTTCTAAGAATATTATATTTGTACTTTATTATTCCAGAGATGTTTCATTCCTCCGTGAAGACCCTATTGTATATCCGGAGATGTTTATTCCTCCGAGAGAATGTGGCAACTTGGGTTATTAGACTTCCCTAGTGGGGTCGGCCCAGAGTTAGTTGTATGGGGTGTTTAAGTCCCCAGTGGGGTCGGCCCAGTCAACATTATTTTGAGTGGTTAAGTTGGGGCTGACCTAATTAGTGTAAAAGTCAAGTCGGAGTAGTGTATAAATAAAGGAGGTGTGTTCCTCATTTAACACACATTCACTCACTTGTGATTGGCGCATAGGAGAGAGAGAGAGATCTGCTATGGAGGAAAAGGAGCTCATGTTTGGGGATTACATCTTTGTATTTGCTGGTCATCTATATTGAGGAAGCTTTGCTGGGTTTTCTACCCCATGAGGGTTTCCTAGGATAAATCTGTGTCTCTTGTGTTTATGTTGTGCTTGTTGTTCTTTCAATGATCCTGTATCTGCTATTGTTGTGAAATGAAATGTAATACTGATATTTTCTATCTTAGCATATTAAATATTAACACATCCGATATCACTTCCTCAGAGATTGTGTTCAGAGAGGAACCATTCGGTTGGAGTACATACAGACAGATGAGCAAGTAGCAGACATATTCACCAAGGCATTTTGCAAACTCAAGTTTGTGAAGTTCAGAGACAAGTTGGGATTGTTACTGAATCCCTTCCTCGCTGAGAGGGAGTGTTAGAAAGTGACAACGAAGGAAGGTCTTCCTGCATGCATGTGTCCTTGCATGCAGAAGACATTAATTGGAAGCCAATTGTATTTAATTAATTTTTCCTAAGTTTACTTTGGAAAATTAATTATTGACTTAGTGAAACGCTTTTTATAAAGTGTTAGTGAATTATTTAAAATGATGGCAAGATCTAATCTTGGCCATCCAATCTCATCGGAAGATCTCAACCTTAGATCTATAGTGAGATTAGGTTATTCGCTTAGCATTGAGTTATAAAAAAAAGATCAATTGGTGGAGAGGATACACAAATGCATTCCGACATAGACGGAGGAAAAGAAGTGTGAGAGAGAAGTTTTTGAGAAGAAGACGGAGGAGCAGCAAACCAGTGAAGGAAGGCAGATTTGCAGAGGTAGATTGACAGAGGAAAGAAACAGCAGCAAGTAGAGGTGACAATACGGAAATCTGTACAGTCCGTACATCCGTACAGGCCATACAATCGTACAGAATCTGTACAGCAGGCCGTACGGATCCGTACAGCAGGTCGTACAGCCGTACAATAGCAGCAGCATTGCTGCGTTGGGATCCATGCCCACTTACAGGTTTTTCTCATTGTTTTTCTGTGGTACGATTTTTGCCAATTTGGCATGATCAAAATCTGAATTGTATTGCTCCATATTTTCTGAATAAAATAAATATCTCATACTGCTGCACCGGTTTTCCCATCTTGGGTTTTGTCCGGGGGTTTATACCCAAAAAGACTCAGTTGTCTCTATTGATGTGACTGCTGCTATATTTCTTTCAGTATTTATTGTTCCGCTGCATAGTGAAGAAATCCATGTGTGGTTATTGGTAGTAATTAGTTTGCATGCTTCTAGCCCTAGTTGTAAGGAAATTTACAATATGCAATGGCAATAAATGCAGAAAGAAGCCTTCCAAGAGTCCATATATTTGGAATGTTATATAAGAGAGAAACCGGTGTTGCAAAGCTTAGTGGCATATTTTTGTGAAACACTAAAGCTCCCCTTTGGCAGAAACATTGTAAAAACTTTCCCCTACAATGTGAACTGAAATGTCCATATAACACATCAGTAAAAAGCTTGAAAATATAATGTAAATTTACAGAAAAGAAACAAACTCCAACTACTCACAGGTTGATTTACCCACAATTTTCTTTGGTTAGCTAACTGCTATGGTATACACCTTGGTAAATCTATAGCACATAAGAATCTGTGTGTGGGCCTCCCCACCAGTGCAAACAGTTTCCCAAATTTAAAAACTTTCACATTACCAAATGCTGGAAACGACCTTCCCCAAAGTAAAATCAGAGTTTGCAGGCCGGTCCGGTGATATGATTTGATAACATTAATGTAATCACTTCATAAAAAAGACCATCTATACTCGCAAGTCATGTACATGAAAAAATACTAATAGAAAAAGCTCTAAATTGTAGGTAATTAGACATTCTTCACATGCATATGCATTGCACAAACATTGCTGTAATTTATATAAAATGAAAAATAATTGCACAGAAATGCTAAGAACCCTTATCATTGTTAACTATACACACTTTTCATTGTTATAACCATATGCACAATCAACTTTCAATAGCACTACACATGTTGACATTGAAACATCCCTGGAGGACTTGCATTACATCACTAACCTGAACCAGACCCTTTTCTTCTATCAATGCTTTGACAGTTCCTCCTTTTGCAAGAAGTTGCACTAGTATCTGAAAAGAGAGAAAATGATATTAATGTCCATGGATGATGAAAAAGCAGTCAATGGGACTGAAAAATTAAAGATATGTTATATATAGCCAATGGCGTGCCTTTACATACAATTCACAACTCCAAAATGTTTCAGAATGTTAAACTAAGTTGTCCTCCGAAGCTTCAAATCCTATTTTTTTAAAACTCCGGGACATGCTCAGATGCTTGGTACCATAGTTACTCAAAAAGTTGTTCAGGTATGCAAAATTTGTCAAAGCGGCTGTAACCCCCTCAAGTCCTTGTAAGTTTTTATGCCACTTTGAATTGATTCAGGAAAGCCATGTAAACAATTCTATGTTTTGTATTATAATGAATATGCATTCTTATAAAGTCAAAGCACAAGAAAAATATGAACAGAAGAAAGAGTAAATAAAGTAATGTGATAGATAATACTATTCAACTGAACCTGTAGGCAAGGGAAAAATAAACCTAAATGATAAAATCAAGAGTAATTAGGCTCACAATTTGCAACTAACCCAGACTTTTAAAGAAGGCAACAAAGACAACACATCTAACCTCTTTGCCAATTTTTCCACTGATAGTTCCATCTTTAATTAAGGCTATAAGGTCTGCCAATTCGAAAGGTGTTAATTGGATCTCAGATATTGACAGCTTTTCACTCTTCAGATATGCTGCTATATCACCCATTATCCAATTAGCAGCTGTCTTTGCATCAGCCCCCTTTTCCAGAACTGCATCGAAAAAAGCTGCCACCTAAGACAAACAACAGAACGTCACTTTCAGTTGAATTTAGAGCACGAATATCAAGATGGATCATTCTACATTCGTCATTCAGCAATTACATCACTGTCATTTGCTAATATGATGACATCTTGCATACTAAGCCCCATTCTCTCATAACGTCGGCGCTTTTCATCTGGGAGCTCTGGCAGACTAGCTTTAAGAGCATCAATATAATCCTGTGTTAAGATAACTTCCGGAAGATCAGGTTCTGGAAAGTATCTGTAATCAGCAAGTCCCTCTTTGACCCGCATAGTAATTGTACGCTGACAAGTACAGAGACAGAAGACAATCTTTTAGACATGTAGTGGCATTGGAGACAAAGCATGAAATTAAATAAGAGAGATGATATACATATTCCAGAAAGACAGAGATGATATACATGTCAAACTTTCCCAAAGATGTTGTAGCTTCAATAAAAACATTCAAAATCAAGCTTCTACCAATGCTTTTTCAAACCTGACTTTCCTCTTCCCAAAGTCTAGTTTCTTGGACAATCTTATCACCTTGACCTTCCTGGTGGAGAGTCACCTGCCGAGAAATCTCAAAATCAATGGCCCGTTGCATTGCAGAGAATGAATTCATGTTCTTTATCTCAACCTGTCAGAACACAAGAAATGTAAAATAAGAAACATGTCTTCCATATTTTTCCTTGAATGATATTGCCAAAGATATCAAGCCCTAAGGTCCTAGAAAAGCAGATAAATATAGAGTAAAAGCTTTAAATAATAGGCTTCACATTTAGAGACAAACATATGATCCTGCAAAAAGGCATTCGAAAACAAGCGACAGGACTGAGGACTGAGAACATACTCTTCATAGTCTTGAATGCCATAGAATTCAAAGTGCTAAATGACAGAGCATTCAACATACTAGAAATTAGCCTGTTTCAATGGGAAAATTATGGCAACATTGAGTTGGAACTTGGAACATAACAGTGATGAATTTATGTAGCCTCCTGATCCAGCCCTTCAACATAACTTTCAACTTTGTATTAAGCATGTACCAGACAAACAGTTTTGCTAGATGTGGAATGAAAAGGCAGTGAAATTTAAAAGAAACACAGTTGCTGACAAGTTGGGAAGATTTTACAATGCCCAAAAGAATAGAGTCATAGACAGAAAGAGAGCTTAAAATGAATAGAGCATCCAGGAGAAACTATGAATTAAATGGCTAGTGGGCTCTAAGAGGTATCCATACTGTTTGGAAGATGCGTTTTCATATCTCCTCACCCTTTCAGTTCAATTCTATTTAGATCAATTATGGATACAAAGCTGGAATTGATGCTGGTGTGGTTAACATTCCACATAACTCTTAGCTGTATTGTTTTTATCTAATTCTATCTGTAACCAAGTTTTTTTTTTCTTTTTCTGAATTCTGTCAACAGGATTTGTCAGTATCCATTCTGTCTTCCATGATTGCATTGCTCAATGCTTATACAGCCTTTCCAAAAGATTAATAATTTAATGGTCTCCACTGATTTCTTCCATTGTTATTTATAATCTCTTTTCAGTCTTTTTATTACAACCTCCAGCATTAAGAAGACTCTCTTTGGACCCTCTTATGTCAGATATGGTACTTAAAGCTATGGATGAAAAATTAACTTAGGAAAAGAAGACCACATAAACTTGAGAGGGAGGCCTAATAAACAAATGAGAACATAAAAGGGATGGGCAAGTCAACCCTAGAAAAACAGTCCAGAGGAGGCTAATGTGGAGGATGGAGCCATAGCATTAGAGACCTTGGAGGCAGGCTGAACTATTGGGTGATCATGATGGTGATCCAATTCATACAATAGAGATGCCACCCCCAACCACCAGCAGGTTTCCAGATGCAGGAGTTTTGCCTTTAGCTTTACAACGTTCAGCAATCCGTGGGGGGCATTCATCTTCTTCTCATGTTCTACGATCACTTCCAGCAGCTCCTATTCCACCTAGACTAGAAGAAGAGAAATTGGAAGTTTCTCGTGGCAAGCGGAAAGCCTAGTAGATAGTATCATAGTAGTTTGTATTTCATGTTTATTATGGCCTATTTTGTAAACATTATGGCCTCCTTTGAACTTTGACCTTTGAATCTTGAACGGTTGAACCTACCTTTGAAGTTTAAAGTTTAAATTGTTGATTGCATCTTACAACTCTTTGGTATTGAATATGATATTATGATGCTTTGTTTCATTTTATGGTTGATGTTATTTGTTAGAGTTTGTTGATGGCAAATATTATATGTTGAAATTTGAAGGTTGATGTTGTTGATGATTGATCATTGATCATTTAATGACAATGTTATAAGTTATAGCTCCTAGATGATTGATTTTATATGTGTACTAAATGGTTATATCTATGTTTTCATGTTTTCTATAGCTAATTTGGCATAATACATGTTTTTTTAATATATATGCATCAAAATATATTAAAATATGTATTATATAAAAAACGCTCCCAAAACGGAAGCTTTTCAAAATTTTGCTTTCAACTCCTGTAACAAATAAAATAATATATAAACATATAAATAAACAAATAATTAATTATTAAATCATAAAAGAAAAGTAATTAAACAAATATTAAATAAAATTGATATGTAATTAATCAAATAGATAGAGATGTACCTTTCCATTGAAAAGGCACATAATACCATATTTAAATGGTCCATCAAATTGTAATGTAATCATCTCTCATCAATATATATTCAATATTATTTATTCTTTCCAAATGGAGTTATTTTCTATTGATTGACTATTCACTTGAATAGTCTTATTGTGATTCGGACACGATCACAACATGAGAATATCCGGATATGGATATTACATTGGTATCAGAGCCCCTTCTCGAGCTTGATTCCGGCCTTTGGCCACAAACCATTCTCAGAGCTTCTCTGATTAAGGATCTTTGATCCACATTGCCTTTTGTCAATCACTTTTTGGGTTTCCCAAAAATCTAGGACCTTGTCCAAAAGTAGGCTTTTGGCCCAAAGAAGATTCAAATTTGAAGCAAATCAAATTAATCAAAAATATATATTATTCCGTTGCAAATTCAAAAACAACAGTAAATCAAGAATACAAGAAGGGAAATAAATAAAAAAAGAGAGAGAGAAGAAGTAATTATTTATGTTGCAAATAAGAAGAAGAGAACAAGAAGTAAGAAAAAAAATATTACAAAGAAAAAGTGGAAAAAAAGAAAGAGTAAAAAATAAAAAGTTAAAAAATAGCACTCATGAAACCACACATGGTTTTATGAAGAAACCACACATGGTTTTATGAAACTGCACATGGTTTTACTTAGTATAATAAAATTATCAACGAATTTTATAAGGTATATACATAGAAAGATGCGACCTTCATCACTAATGCTTTGAGGACAAAGCATTCTGAAGAGGAAGGCCATGTAACAAATAAAATAATATATAAACATATCAATAAACAAATAATTAAATAATAAAAGAAAAGTAATTAAACAAATATTAAATAAAATTGATATGTAATTAATCGAATAGATAGAGATGTACCTTTCCATTGAAAAGACACATAAGACCAAATTTAAATGGTCCATCAAATTGTAATGTAATCATCTCTCATCAATATATATTCAATATTATTTATTCTTTCCAAATGGAGTTATTTTCTATTGGTTGACTATTCACTTGAATAGTCTTATTGTGATTTGGACACGATCACAACATGAGAATATCCGGATACGGATATTGCAGCTCCCGCTTTCCACTCCCAACAACGTAGGCTCGGACAAGTATTTCCATGAGTTAGTGTCTTACTTATAGAAATCGTCACTAATATCTCTCATGAACTTTCGAAATTCACTTTATTAAAATCAATTAGTAAAGTGAATGTCTTTTTAGATTACTTGAGGGTTAATTTAATAAAGTGCCTAAGTTTTGGGCACTAGTGACTTAAGTTAATTAAATGAATCTCAACCATTGATCTCAAGTTAGTGAGATCTATTCTCAGCCATCAAAGTTGGGTTTTGGTTCATCCCAATAGTATAAAAGGAAGCCAAGGTGAGAGGAGAAGAAACAACACATCTCACAAGAGAGAAATTCAAGCATTGAGTGGGAGAGAAGAAGAATGACTCTCTACTTTCCAGTTCTTGGTCGAGAGAGAGAAAAACAGCAGTCTGGGAAGCAACAAGCAACCATATCAGTTTAAGAAGAGGCGCAAGAATTCGCAGAGGCAGTCGTATGGATCGTACAAACAGGTTGTACAAGCCAATCATACAGGATCTATATAGGTGTACAGATCGAACTGTACAGAAATCTGTACAGTCTTACAGATCGACCATATGGATCTGTACAACGTACTGTTTAGATCGTACGACCATACAGAATGGAACCGTATAGTCGTATGGACCGTACAGGTCGTACAGGACAACAGATTGTTGCAGATTTTTTTTGGGTTTTTGCTGAGTTTTTTCGGGGCAGTTTTGCAGTTGGAGTTTGTCTTCATTGGGGCAGAATTTGCCAGATTTGTT
Source organism: Larix kaempferi (assembly GCA_027924585.1). Taxonomy (NCBI): domain Eukaryota; kingdom Viridiplantae; phylum Streptophyta; class Pinopsida; order Pinales; family Pinaceae; genus Larix; species Larix kaempferi. The sequence goes on along the minus strand of BSBM01000594.1, from coordinate 938,894 downwards.
GTGCAGTGTGTATTTTCACAGGGCCATTTTCCCAGTAAGGGAGCCCTTGTAAGCTTGGAAATTATTGAATGAAAGGTTGATTTGAAGGGCAGAAATTTGTGCATGTGTTCAGATCTATTTTCTATATTTTGTTTCCGCTATAAATTTCTGTTAAAATATTTCAACAGTCCAAATTATTCAATGAGCTGTAAAAGTTAATTTTCAGTAAAGAAATCACTAGGAAATATTTGTCTAGGCTTGGAATAAGAAAATTTAACATAGCACAGGTTTGATATATTTTTGCAGGCACATATTTGACTGAAGTCCAGCCATAGATGTTAGTTTTTGTACCTAGGAAGTGTTCCCTAGGTGACTTTTTGCCTAGGCCACTTAAGTGGGGAAAAAGTGACCCTTGCATTAAATGACTTGAGAAAAGCATTTAATGTGACTTTATAACATAAAGTCACTTTTGATAAAATTTAAGTGGGTGAGTGAAAATGCATTTATGAGAATTAAATTAGATAATTTTATTCTCATCACATCTCAACCGTCGGATTGATCTAATCTCCACCGTTGGATGAAAAACTCACTTAGGGTTTTGTCAAAAAGGAAAAGGGAGGCAAAGGACATTCACTTTTGAGATGAGAGTGAAGAGTGGAGAGAGATGTGAGTTTGCACAGAAATCGAGGCAGCTAGGGCAGTTTTGCACCAGCACGCATATCGAGGCAGCAGCATTTATTTCAGCACTGAAATCGAGGCATCCGTACAGGCAGGAAAGTGGCACATTTTTCTAGGCAACCGTACAGCTGAGACGGCACAAATTTCTAGATACCGTACAGCTGGGATTTGGCACAGAAATCGAGAATCCGTACTCAGCATTTATTGCTGTCCGTACAGCACTGTTTTCGAGGAGTTATTTCTGGGCACGTTTTCCAAGGCAAGGGCATGGGATTCAAGGCAGAATTCTGGGCACGGTTGTCCAGAAATTTTGTGCACAGTTTTCGAAGTCCGTACAGACTACCTTTTGCACAGAAACCGAGGCAACAATTTTTCTGCACAGAAATCAAGACTGGGCACCGAAATCGAGGTGTGTTTGGCACTGTTTTTGAGGCAGCAGCTTGGCTCAGTTTTCGAGGAAGCTTCTGGGTGTGAATTTCTATGGTGGAGATAAGTAAATTTTTACTGTAAAAATTCTGTACTGAATATTGCTGAAGAAATAAATCTCTCTCTCTGACTGGTTTTCCCCGTGGGGGTTTTTCCAGGGCTATTGGCCAAAAATTACTGAGTCTGATTTTTCGTTATGGTGTGCATGGTTAAATTAATTTCTGCCTGTTAAAGTGTATTTACAGCGTGTTTAATTGTCTGCAATTTTTATAAGTAGTTTCCAGCCAATGCAAAACCGGCTTGGGAATGAAAAACACTGAAAAATTGACATAAACCAGCAAGCTGAAATATCACAGAAAGTTTACAATAGAGGACCTGTAAGAGGTTTACACATCATCTCAAAGCATTGTTGGGTACCCCTAGGGGGGTTTTGAGGTGTTGAATCAAGTCATTTCATTATCTTACAAAGCTGGTACAGATCTGAAATTGTTTCAGCAGCCATAAATTGCAGTGAGCATTGCCAACCTAAGGTACCCCAAGAGGCTACAAGTCTAACGTTGGTTGGTGAGAGGTAAGAGGTATCTATTGGTGATCTTTCAAGGGTTTGATTCAAGATTCCATACAAGGTATTGGTGCTGGTTTTATATTGCAGTTAACTAATGCATCCTAGTGTCAAGATAGCACCAAGTCATATTGCTCCTAACCTCCTTAGTCTTAAGAATGATTATTGAATATCTTATTGACTCCATAATGCACAGGTTTAATAATCTAATAGGAGGGTTTATCGTTAGAAGTAGAATTGCTTTTTGTTGTTGTAGAATTGCTTTTTGCTTTTTGTTGTACCCAATTTTGGGAAGCCTCCCGTGGCCAAAGGAGCACTAAAGAGAGAGGAGAGTGCATTGTGGTGACACAATGGGTGCATCTCCCGAGTCCTGATTAGTTGCCAATGTTAGCACCGGCCTTCATGACCTTTCGGAAGAGTGCTAGTTTGTGAGGTCACGGGGCACATGATAGTGGCACTGATATGTACTATAAGATGTGCATGGCCATCTGATCTTACTTAGTTGATCCAATTTAAACTGCTGGAAGATGGTGGGTTTGTGGTATTTGATTGCAATATAGTTCATTTTATACTAGCTGAATTCCCGAGTAAGAATACTCTCTGCTGAAGTGTATACATAGAATTAACGTAGGGCTGAGATAAACCAAAATATCATAGGGGGTTGCTTAACGATACAATATACAAGTCAGACTTCCCACTAGACTTTACCCAGAATTTGAAGATCAAACGCACTGAAGTAAGAGCATTTAACCCTCGGAAATAAAGAAACCAGATGTTGTTAGTTTTTATACCTTGGTCGAGTTCCCCTAGTGACTTAGCCTAAGTCACTAAGAATGGGGTGGTGGGACCCTCACATTAATTGATTAATTAATGAGACATTAAAGTCACTTTTTGTCCTAAGTCTAAAAGTGAGTGAGTAATTATTAATTAAGTGATTTAATTAATAAAGTTTTACTCACATCTAATCTGGGCCATTGATTAGATCTAATCTGAGCCATTGGTTTAAAGATTCCTTTTAGGGTTGAATAAAAAGGGAGGGAGGCTAATACCTATTCATTTATGTGTTTGATGTGAATGAGAGAAGGAGGTCGAGAGCTAGAAGGAGGTCGAGCTTGAATGAGGCGCAGGTACTAAAAACTAACTGCAACTTTCAGGGCACGGGTTTCCAAAATTCTGACTTCAGCATTAGCTCAGAGTTCGAGGGTTGCTTCAGGCATATATTACCAGCACTATTAAATAGTTTGCAGGTGGCTACAGTACATAACCAGAGATGAAGGTACAGCAGGTACAGGGTACGGGATACTAGATAAACTGGGCACAAGTTTCACATGGATCTGGGCGCATTTGTTGGGAGTTTCTGGGCTCATCACCCGTGACAGTCTGCACACTCCTGCTGAGTGAATCTGGGCACAACCCGTGACAGTCTGCACACAGGTGGAGGTAAATCTGGGCACACACTTTGTGGGTTTAAGCACAGATTTCGTGGGCTGCTCTCCATTTGAGTTAGTATTTGAGGCTCGGTGATTGAGACTGCTGAAGTACAGTTTGTCCAAGTGTTCAGTACAGTTCTGGGGCTGTCTTTCCTGCACATTTTTCGAGGCACTTTCAGCACAGTCAGACTGTTGATTTTGGCACTGTATTCGAGAAATCTGCTGGGTGAAAATTCACTGTAGAGATAAGTAAAATATTTCTGCTATGACTTTATGTACTGAAGATAAATGAAGCAATAAGAATCTCTCTCTCTCACTCAACTGGTTTTCCCCGTGGGGGTTTTTCCAGGGCTCGATTTGGCCAAAAACTACTGTGTCAAATTTGTGTGTGAATGTTTGTAAATTAGCTTGCAGCCTGTAAATTGCTTTCAGTGTGTGTTTACTGTTCATTTAATTTTGGCATTAAGTAGCCTACAGCCAATGCACAACAGGGCTGTAGGTGAAAACCACCTATAACTTGGCATTAAACCAGCAAGCACAGAAGGCAGAAAATCTACATGGTATCAGAGCACAGGGGGCAGAAATCAAACTGATTTGCAGACACACTCAAAATTTGCAGATCTCAGAAAACTAAGTGTTCTTACCTTTGATTTGGGCAGCATTCTTTTGGACTGATTTCCAGATGGCTACAGGGTTGAGGATAGAGGATAGATTGAGTGGGACGGAGAATTTTGTGCCTTGGAAGGCCAGAATTCTATTGCTGTTAGAGGAGAACGAGTTATGGGAAGAGGTGGTGAGGAACACCACCACATACCCCATTACTATTCCAGATGGCTCAGATATGACCGCTCTTTTAGTCTTCAACAAGAAAGACTGTAAGGCTAGGAGAATCATTCTAGATGAAGTGAAGGACCACATCATCCCTCACATTTCGGGGAAGACCAAGGCACACGAGATGTGGAGTGCCTTGATCAGCTTGTATGAGAGCTCCAACGAGAACAGGAAGATGGTTCTCAAGGAGAAGCTCAAGAGTATCAAGATGACCAGAGGAGAGGGAGTCACAGCTTATCTCACCAGGATCTCAGCAGTTCGTGATGAACTAGCAGCAGTTGGTGAGGTGGTATCCCCTACAGAGTTAGTTCGCACCGCAGTCAATGGGGCTTCCAGGCCCTGGCATGCTTTTGTGCAAGCTATTGTGGGCAGGGAGAACCTTCCATCATGGGAGAGGTTGTGGGATGACTTTGTGCAGGAGGAGACCAGGAGGGGTCTCGTACAGGGCAGTACATCAGGTGGTATAGCAGATGAGGAGAACGTGGCTCTCACAGCCAAAGGGAAGAAGAAGAAGGGTCCCAAGAAGCATGGGGCCAAGGGACAGCAGCAGCAGCAGCATCATACACAGGGTGGGCAGAAGAAGGACTTGAGTAAAATCAAGTGCTACTGTTGTCAGGCGTTTGGGCACTATGCATCTCAGTGTCCAAACAAGAAGAGGAAGAAGGGACCAGGTCAGCAGACAGCAGCCTCAGCAGAGATAGATGAGTTTGGTGACAGGTTTCAGAGGGAGTTTTCCCTATATGCTGGACAGAGTGAGAGAGAGAGAGTTTCTTTAGCCACCAGCATTGACATGGATTTGGATATTGAGCACTCATTGTTGACTGGGCATCAGACAGGTCCCTCCACCACTGGTACGTGGTATATTGATAGCGGAGCTTCGAGGCACATGACAGGTACTCGGGAGTTCTTCTCCGAGTTATCACGGACAGAGAGAGAGGTGGAGGTTGTGCTTGGAGACAACACCATTGTTAGAGCAGTGGGTCAGGGGACAGTCATATTTGAGAGGGAGTCCATGAGTCCCATGACACTGAGGGATGTGTTGTACATCCCTGGGCTGAAGAAGAACCTTGTTTCAGTTTCCACGATTGAGGACAGGGGTCTTGGGGTGTGCTTCTCAGATGGGAGAGTACAGATATATCCCAAGACCACAGGTGTATCTACTCCCATGGATATTGGAGTTAGATGTGGACGACTGTACAAGCTCTTGTTTCAGCCGCAGCATGCTCTAGCACACAACAGCAGCAGTGAGCTGTGTGAGTTATGGCACAGGAGGATGGCCCATTTACATCACTCCGCTCTGGGAGTTTTGTGGAGCATGGTCACAGGTTTACCTGATTTTGACTCTGAGCAGAGTGATGTATGCAGAGGGTGTGCTTTGGGAAAGTACACCAAGACCGTGTTTCCTAGCAGTGACACGAGAGCAGCAGGTGTGCTCGATCTGATTCATACCGACATATGTGGTCCTATGTCCTCAGTTTCCTTGAGTGGCCATGAGTACTATATCAGCTTTATTGATGACTACTCCAGGAAGACCTGGATCTACTTCTTGCGGGGCAAGAAGTCCTCACTTGTATTGGATGTCTTCCAAGGGTTCAAAGCCCTTGTGGAGAAGCAGACGGGGAGGAAGATCAGGACATTCAGGTCAGACAACGGGGGTGAGTATACCTCCAAGGAGTTCAGTGCATTCTGCAGACAGGAGGGCATACAGCGTCAGTTGACAGTTCCCTACACTCCTGAGCAGAATGGAGTAGCAGAGAGGAAGAACAGGTCGATCCTTGGAGCAGCGAGGGCCATGCTTCATGATCAGGGATTACCGTTCTTTCTGTGGGCTGAGGCCTGCAACACTGCAGTGTACCTGCAGAACAGGAGTCCCCACTGTGCTGTGGGGAGTATGACTCCAGAGGAGATGTATTCAGGCAGGAAGCCTGAGGTGAGCCACTTTCGCATATTTGGCTCTCTGACTTACTCTCACGTCCCCTCAGAGAGGAGGACGAAGTTCGAGCCCACCGCAGAGAGAGGCATCTTTGTGGGTTACGACGAGACTTCGAAGGCATATCGGCTTTACATTCCTGGCCAGAGGCGAGTTGTAGTTAGGCGGGAAGTAAAGTTTAAGGAGGAGAGGGCCTTCAGGAAGTCCAGAGAGTTAGAGCAGGAGGAGACACCAGCTCCCACACCTCAATTGGTACAGGCTTCTTCAATACAGGTTACAAGTCCACAGGTTTCTGGGGTGACTGGATCACTTGGTACAGGCACAGGTTCTACAGGGTCAGTGGTTCAGATTACAGGTACAGGGACAGGTACAGGGACTGCCACAGGTTCAGGATCACCGGTTTCTGGCTCACAGATTGCAGGGTCTTCTGGGACTAGTTCATCAGCTACAGGTCCTAGGGGTGGTAGACCTTATGCTTCTGACACATCCTCAGAGGAGGTTACACCAGGTGCAGAGGAGCCTTCAAGGAAGAAGAAGCCCAAGTGGCTTCAGGACACCTTGAAGGAAGCAGAGGCATTTGGTAGACCTCAGGAGCAGATCAGGACTATTTTTGAGCCAGATAGATATGGGTCAGCCCTTGTTGCGAGTCTTCGTGACTCAGCGCCTTCTACATATGAGGAGGCTTCTCAGCATCAGGTTTGGAGAGATGCCATGATGGAAGAGTACCATTCCATCATGAAGAATGATGCTTGGGAGATTGTACCAAGGCCTGAGGGGAAGTCAGTTGTGACTTCCAAGTGGCTCTACAAGGTCAAGCATGCAGCTGATGGCAGTGTAGAGAAGTTCATGGCTTGGTTTGTGGCTCGAGGGTTCTCACAGGTTGAGGGAGTCGATTATGATGAGACTTTTGCTCCAGTGGCTCGGTATTCCTCCATCAGGGCAGTGATATCGATTGCAGCAGAGATGGGGTGGAGGATCCACCAGATGGATGTGAAGACCGCATTTCTCAATGGTCTTCTGCAGGAGGAGGTGTACTTGGAGCAGCCACAGGGATTTGAGACACATGAGAGAGATTCACATGTGTGCAGGCTTAGGAAAGCCTTGTACAGTCTGAAACAAGCTCCCGGAGCTTGGTACTCCAGGATAGATGCTTATTTGATTTCGATGGGGTTCCAGAAGAGTGAGGCTGATCCCAACCTATACTACATTGTGGTTGGTGGAGATCCGCTCATTCTTCTGCTATACGTTGATGATTTATTTATCACTGGAGATGAGCGTCTTATTGCTCTGTGCAAGAGAGATCTTGCAGCTGAGTATGAGATGATAGATATTGGGCTGATGCATTACTATTTGCGGATGGAGGTATGGCAGGAGCCAGGACATATTTTCCTTGGACAGGGGAAGTATGCTGCAGAGATCCTGAAGACTTTTCGGATGGACGACTGCAGGCCCATGTCTACACCTTTGATCACCAACTTGAAGCAACTTCATGCTTCAGGTGGTAAGTTGGTGAATCCCACATTATATCGTCAGCTCATCGGATCGTTGATGTATCTGGTCAACACCAGGCCAGACTTGTGCTTTGCAGTCAACACTCTTAGCCAGTTCATGGTGCAGCCTAGGAGTGTACATTGGAGTGCTGCAAAGCACATCTTGAGATACCTTGCAAGGACGGTGGATTATGGTTTGGACTACAGGAGTTCAGGTGGAGTTAGTTTGATTGGGTTCACAGATTCAAACTGGGCAGGTTGTGTGAGGGACCGGAAGAGCACTTCCGGTTGTTGTTTCAGCTTGGGCTCGGCAGCAGTGTCGTGGTTCAGCAGGAAACAGAAGTCCGTTGCATTGAGTTCTGCTGAGGCTGAGTATATGGCAGCCAGTCAGGCGACTTGCGAAGCACTGTGGCTTCGTAAGTTATTGGTAGATTTATTTGATCAGCAGCTGAGGCCTACGGTGATTTACTGCGACAATCAGAGTTGCATTCAGCTCTCTGAGAATCCAGTTTTTCACGACAGGTCAAAGCATATTGAGATCAGATATCACTTCATCCGGGACTACGTTCAAAGAGGAGCAGTTGAGCTTCAGTACATATCCACTGATCAGCAGGTTGCAGATGTCCTAACGAAATCTTTGGGGAGGGGGAAGTTTGTCTTCTTCAGAGATAAGTTGGGAGTGGTGCGGAACTCCTTCCTCGGTAAGAGGGAGTGTTAGTTTTAATACCTTGGTCGAGTTCCCCTAGTGACTTAGCCTAAGTCACTAAGAATGGGGTGGTGGGACCCTCACATTAATTGATTAATTAATGAGACATTAAAGTCACTTTTTGTCCTAAGTCTAAAAGTGAGTGAGTAATTATTAATTAAGTGATTTAATTAATAAAGTTTTACTCACATCTAATCTGGGCCATTGATTAGATCTAATCTGAGCCATTGGTTTAAAGATTCCTTTTAGGGTTGAATAAAAAGGGAGGGAGGCTAATACCTATTCATTTATGTGTTTGATGTGAATGAGAGAAGGAGGTCGAGAGCTAGAAGGAGGTCGAGCTTGAATGAGGCGCAGGTACTGAAAACTGACTGCAACTTTCAGGGCACGGGTTTCCAAAATTCTGACTTCAGCATTAGCTCAGAGTTCGAGGGTTGCTTCAGGCATATATTACCAGCACTATTAAATAGTTTGCAGGTGGCTACAGTACATAACCAGAGATGAAGGTACAGCAGGTACAGGGTACGGGATACTAGATAAACTGGGCACAAGTTTCACATGGATCTGGGCGCATTTGTTGGGAGTTTCTGGGCTCATCACCCGTGACAGTCTGCACACTCCTGCTGAGTGAATCTGGCCACAACCCGTGACAGTCTGCACACAGGTGGAGGTAAATCTGGGCACACACTTTGTGGGTTTAAGCACAGATTTCGTGGGCTGCTCTCCATTTGAGTTAGCATTTGAGGCTCGGTGATTGAGACTGCTGAAGTACAGTTTGTCCAAGTGTTCAGTACAGTTCTGGGGCTGTCTTTCCTGCACATTTTTCGAGGCACTTTCAGCACAGTCAGACTGCTGATTTTGGCACTGTATTCGAGAAATCTGCTGGGTGAAAATTCACTGTAGAGATAAGTAAAATATTTCTGCTATGACTTTATGTACTGAAGATAAATGAAGCAATAAGAATCTCTCTCTCTCACTCAACTGGTTTTCCCCGTGGGGGTTTTTCCAGGGCTCGATTTGGCCAAAAACTACTGTGTCAAATTTGTGTGTGAATGTTTGTAAATTAGCTTGCAGCCTGTAAATTGCTTTCAGTGTGTGTTTACTATTCATTTAATTTTGGCATTAAGTAGCCTACAGCCAATGCACAACAGGGATGTAGGTGAAAACCACCTATAACTTGGCATTAAACCAGCAGGCACAGAAGGCAGAAAATCTACAGATGTGAGCCTTAAGGTCCTATGGCTAAAACAATCAGAATCATATGATTGTTTGGTCATATTGTTCAACAAAGCACATGCAATGAACCAAGTAATCATGTTTACCAAATACAATAAAACTGAGTGCAAAATCTAGTTTTAGTTGTGTCCACTAATATGCTTATAAATTGGATGATAAAGGGCTCACTTACCCAATGGTTACAAACTTTTTTATGTGGCAGCTAGCATGAAAACTATACAGTGTTGAGGCTAAGGATCAGCTGCATTCTCCCTCCAACTAGTGTTTATAAATGAAATAATAATCTCTTAAAGACACAATATCTTACCTTAGTTCCAAATGGCAGGTCCCCTTTCGGCCGGATAGACACATTTACGTCACATCGCAGTGACCCTTCTTGCATGTTACCATTGCTTACACCCAAATAGCGTACCAGCCTTTGCAACTCCGCAGCATATTCTGCAGCTTCAACCCCATTTCTCATATCAGGTTCTGAAACAATCTCCAGCAAAGGCACACCAGCCCGGTTCAAATCCACCTGAAACTTGTCAGCATATGATGTATGAGTCATCTTCACTCTCTTTATTTCTTTGGCAATTGTACATTCTTGCCAGGGTTTCAAAAAGAATACCTACCATTAACTCAAAAAAAGTATAAACATATTTTTTTTTAAACACTGAATATGTTGACATAAAATAAATTGTTGTATCAGTTACAAAAGGATCTTCTCTTCTTGAAGGCATGTGCATTCCCACCCAACCACATTATTGACAGGAAATTCTGTTCAGTTTTATTTCAGTCAATTAAAGGACATTCTCCTGCAACTATCAGAAAAAAGCTCTTACAATCATCAGCAGCATTGTGGAATAAGGGCTCAGCATATAGAAGGGATCTAGTTATTTTTCACATGCCTCTCTAGCTTCACAGTTTAGGATATGATAAACCACATTGCAGTTACATGCATAAGCAGCCGATTAACCATTGTTAATGGCCATTGTTTACATTCAGTCTATTCAAAAACACAAACTTATTTATGTGGTTAACTGTAAACACAACTTTCAATCCTTAAATTTATAGCCTGATGGAAAAGAGCTCTAGGTCACCCACTTTAGTAAAATCTTAACTAAGATGCTATTTTGAAGACTGCCAGTAGATGGATTGGTTGTTGTGTGAGGTAGCTAGGTTATTTTGATCAAATATCACTAAACGTTACCATGAAGTGAATGACTGTGATTGATAAGGATCTGAAAAGATTCTTTGCGATGCCAAATAATTTAATAAACAAGCAACAATGCACTAAAAAGGAAAAGTGATAAATACTCAAAACGTAATCACTTCCATTACACTTCTGCACCACATGGGACTCGAGGGTCCTTTATATATACATTAACTGGGCTGTTTTGGGCCATCCTAAAAACATAACAATATCTTAGCTACTCTATTAAAGTCCAACTTTGCAGACTGAGATATTAAAATTTGAGGCACTAGCTATACATATCCCACATAAATGCAACATTTTACCATATCAATTGGTATATGCATCATTTCATATCTACTTAGAAAGAAGATTGTCCTCGTTACTTTATGAAAATGTGGAAAGTGCTGTTCAACTGTAGCCAATTAAATTCGTTTGGCTTGAGATGGCAAGGTGCCTTGTCAACATACTAAATATGATGTGATTTTCCTAGTGCATATTGTTCTAGTTCAAGGATCGAACAATGCATCCCTTGACAATGGATCCCATATCTCTAGAATCGCATCTTGCAGATGTAACACTTGTAACTCCTCCAAGTGTGAGGGATCATAAACTTTGAGATTGTTGACATTAACCACATCATGGATGCAAATATTTTTGGAAAAATCCAAATGAAAGGCATTGGGGTTTACAACCTAAAAATTAAAAATGAAATGAAACTAACGTCCACAAGTGACCAGAGTAGGCTAGTGGGACTCTAAAGAATAAGTACTAATAGCATTGGAGTGCATAGAGCATCTCCAAAGACAAGAAACAAAGAAAGATCAAAATCAAAAGCCTAATAGGGGGTAAACCAAATCGAAAAAACCCTAGACCATGTAGTAGAGACAAAAACTCTCTTAGGCGAAACATCCGTGTACCAAAAGAAGTCGATCAAGTCATGAGCAGCACGACCCTAGTTGGTGTTCACATCAAACGAGATGCCAGGATCTTTGTCAACCACCATGAAAGCACCAATGTTAAGCATAATAATGTCCTCCATATAGTGACTCAGACAAAGTGGACCCAGCTATGCTATCTTGGGAGGGCATTGAGAAATTGTTGTGACACTCTTAACAGCCAGTCAATGAGTGTCTCAATGAACAGATAAAATTGGTGATGTGCAATTGTCCATGAGATCTAAGTAGGGGATGAAGAATGGCAGTTGTTCCTCTATGATGGGGGTAGGAAACTATAAGCCAGGTTAATCTCGTTGTCTCACATGTTGGGGAGCACTACCTCACAAATCTAACACTAGTTGAGTCTATGACTATAGTATCTATGGGGTGCTTGGAGCTACCAACAACTAAGATAGGCTACTAGGTGATTAATCTTGTAGACCTAGAAGGTCTTGTTGTCACATCCATAGTAGCAACGCTACCATGATGCAGATCAGGCCTGTCAGAGGCATGAGCCAATCCTTCTGTTGAGCTGAGCAGTATTTTCCATCCAGTGGTGGATATTCTTAGAGCCTACAGAGCAGTCCAGTAGTATCCCATCTCGTGACTTGGTCTTGCATGACCCCATTGAGATGACTTGGTTTAGCTATGGTTCACTTATCAAAGCAGGCAGCTGATATGTTCCCATGCCCATGAGCAGTCAGAGGTGGTCTTCATGCTTATATTTAGAGGCAGGTATATAGTTGAGCAGGTATACATGTGTACTCGGTATTATTATTTGTCTGTCTTGCTCGTATTATTAGCTTTAACTTGACATGGTGACTGACATTGGTGATTATGTGTGTTGCATGCTATTATGAACTTGTTACTAAGAGTGGATGTATGATCCTAAGTGTCAAGATATTTTCATATGCTCACTAGTTGCTTACCTTATGCAGACTTAGCCTTGCCTTTTTTGCTAAGTATGGCATCACCTTTCATTTCCTCCCATCCATTCGTCTCTTCCAGTTTTGATTTTGACACTTGACTTGGACCTGGACTTGTGAGATCAAGGACCTTTTCTCCACTTAGACCTCTATGTTGGATAGACTCCATGTTTACTTTGTGTCTCGGCTCTGGAGTGTGTGGCCTGGTCCCTTCTCGTCTGCTTGTATGATGCCTTGTGGATTGGATGTGTGGTCAGTGTCACTGGATTGTCTTCCTTTAGTCCTCAAACCAAGTACTCCCTGTTACCGGATGAACTAGCAGGCTAGTATCCGATGAACAAATGTACAGAGAAAGTGACCACTGTCACCTCAGTCACTTCTCCAAACTACTTCGGAGTGTCGGAACCTCCAAGGGGAGAGCCCTTCGATGATCTGTAAAGCACTTATAACAAAGCAAACAATGCTTCATAGACAACCAGATTAGAGACCAGTGCCTTCGATCAATGTAATCATATGAATGAAAAAGACATCTTAATTAAGAAAGGTGCTTGTAAATGCAAGATACGATATATAAATGTAATATATTAGTGCAAGAATTAACAATCTACGACGTTCAATGACTTTTCAAGCACATAAGAAATCATTAACATGTAACCCTATGTCATTCAATAATAGTACATGACATGCCAATATCATTTCAATGACGAATTTAAGGCCTTATGCAAAATAATATCACAGTCAACTCAGTATAACAGTCCTATTACAAGAGTTGAACAGCAGTGAGTTAAGTGCAAATGTGTATGATAAATGTACTTCAATGTAAGCAACAATAGCTTGAATGCTTAACCATAATTTAAGACAGCCAAATAATAGTAAGTTTTGAGACTTTGCATGAAGTATTAACAGCTGTATGGCAGTCTATTCAAGTAACAATTTGTAACCAGAGTGAGGTAAGCCAAGAAATGTGGATGACGCAAACAATTACCACTCCCACTTTAAGAGATCATTCATCAATGAGAAAAAAAGACAATATAGGTCATCCAATAATGTCTAATTACATATGAAGACCATAAATACCAATGGTACTTTAGCATATAAAAAATGTAACATAGATCATCCAATGCCAAAGAATATAATCACCAACACATGTAAGACTGTTATATGTAGCAGAATCCACACAGTATAATAGCAACAGTATGTTAACCTTTTCAGTGGTGATTTAAAACACTAGTTATGTAACAAAGCACATAGAATCTATACATCCACAATACCCCACTTTCATTAGTAATGAATGACCGTCGGTGTGTGAGCAATAAAGATAAGTTTCAGGACTGTATGCAATTACAATAATATCACAGTCAACTGAGTATAGCAGTATGGTAACAATTTGTAACAGCAGTGAATCAAGTGCAAAAGGGTGTAGTAAATGGTTCAAATTTAAACAACACAGCTTCAACAGTTAACCATAATTTATGATAACCCAATGTGCTTAAGTTTCAGACTTTATATGACAGCAGTATCACAACCATTTGATGCCTTAGTCATGCAATAAAGAAGAGTGTAACCAATAAAATTTAGGCTTACAATAGAATGTCACACCACCTCTATTTCTTTTATCAACATATATGCAGCAGACATGGGTTTTGAGGACTGTATCTAAAATCCTGGCATCACCTATCTCGGAAGATGTGGGCTGTAAATCAATAAATTAATCACTATCAAGCATCGACCACCTCCCTCCCTGTAACACTATGTGTAGTTCTATGTGTAACTTCATCATGTAACCACCTCTACGTGTACGTGTCTTCAATGAGGACTTTATAGCTATACGTTGTAGCTTACTGAATACTACTTCCTATCAGTGTCGCTGTAAGGAGTAGCTGTAGTATTTAGTCTCCTATTAGGTCCTGTAAAAATGTGTAAAATAAATCACAGTAACTAACTAGTGATACTTCCAGGACCACTCCTCTGTCGTATGTGGGCAATTAATCGATCACTAACCGGTGTCACTCCACGATCTCCACTTCCCATGGCTGACTAGTGTGATTGAACTCAGTGTCTGTCACCTACCTTATCTTCATCACCAAGTGCATCATAAGAGTAATGCCTCGTTCATGTCGGCCCAGAGGTGTTCACCGAAGCCATTCACTGAGACAATTCACTTAAGCCCGTGTCACCCACTGCAGAAGCTGTTCACTGCATGCCCCTATAAATAGATAAATATTTTTATATCTTTCTCAATCTAGATATTTAGAGTAATGAATTGAAATATATGATCCGTAAATGAGACCAGGTATTACTGTTTGACTACAACTACTGGGTGGCTATGTGCTATTGGGAATGCCCCTTTCTCTGTAAATGCCCTTATGGGTATGATCAACTATGATCGTCTACCAATTACCTCCTTTAAATGAGAAAAGCTATAAGTTACTGCCATGTGCCGATGAGTAATTAGTTGTCCCCCCAAAAGGAGCAATTTCATTATCCAAGAATGTTGAATGGGGCTGTTTTCTAGAATCGTTAGCTGATAAAAGTATTCCCACCCAGCTCGAGTATCCAAGCCAAGCATCCAAGCCTATAAGCCCAACCGGGTATCAAAGCTGAGTAGCCCCTTAGCCCAGGCGTAGAGAGAGTGACCCTATTAGAGTATCCCAGCCCAGCCCAGTAATGACTGGCATCGCCACCTGGATCAGGATTTGAGGTTGTTGGCAGACTTGCGTAACCCCTAACTTTAAAAATATAAATGAATGGAGTTGCTTGTCTGCATCGGGCAAGGCGTTCTATCGCCTTTTTTTGGGCAACCATAGGGGTTGGTATCAAAAGGTTCCCAAACGGCATTTATATTAAGCTATAAGATAGGCATTTCCTGAAGCCCTACTCTAAATTGGAGTGCATTGACTCCTCCTGGCATAGACGACTCGTGGATATCGGATACCCCCCAATTAAACTGATACTGTCTATGGCTACCCTCCAAGCTATGCTCTCTTTGTGAATGGACCGGGTGATGAGACCACCACCTTATATTTACTGACAATGATACTGTCTATGGCGACCTCATTACACAACCACCACCTTCTTCTAATAAAGGCTACCACTCACCACTGTCTATTGGCTGATATGACAACTGTTAATGCGCCCTCTCTTGGCGATGATATACTATCGGCATCCGGTGAATGTCCTTATTGTGAAAACCTTTCTTTCTCCTTAGGAACTAGGTTTGGGACTGGACTAGGATCCACCTATTAAATCTCCACCTCTATCTGGGACCTCTCCAGCTCCCACCTTTTCCCCTGGCTGGGGCTATGCCCTTCCTACTGCCTATACCTTCGCTAATGAGTAACTAATGCTACTTAATTATGTTGGTCGATCGATGGGTTTAATTGTTGGAACTGACTTTGTTATGGGTGATCCCAGTGGTTATAGGCGGTAAATTGCCCCTACAACCTATGCTACGTTTGCTTATATAACCTAAAAATATTAAATTGGTCATCGGTCATTAAAGGATTTTGCATTAGGTGAAGGCTTTTTAACCTTCTTTGTTACTGCGGGGGAGACTCGATCAACCAAATAAACTATACCTCGTCCTACTCCTACCTTTGCTTCTTCTTTTGCGACCTATGGTTGGCTCTGTTACCTTTACTTTACCACCTCTCCTATCACTGTTTGTCCTGCTACTCATGCTTTCACTCGGGCAAATGGCTCTGGTTCAAATGCTATTGGTGAGTCACTGGCATCATTAATTGGATTTGGAACTATAAATGAATCAAGGTAAACTCCATATAAATCTGGAACCAAGGCAACCACTGATAGATCAACAAGATAAACTGCTGGGGGGGGGGGAGCACCTTTGCTTCCTTTGCTTTCGGGTCTCAATATTCAGAATCTCGATCTTGCTTTCAAACCACTGCTTTAACGACTACTTAAACTCCTGCTCCTGACTTCGCCTTAGGTGATTTTGGATTTACGGGCTTTGCTATAGGATATATTTATATAAATCCTAGCCCGACCTATTCATGATAAGGAGACGCTTTGATGCCCCAACAGCTACAGGTGTTGTTTGCTCAGATGCCAATAGTGCTAGTGCTTCCTTCGGTAAACAAGGTAAATAATGTTATGTTTTGTACTTTATAAAAGTGGGTCACATTTAAAGTGATGTATTTAATAATTAATGAGTTTAATTATTAAAAGTGAATTAAATGTAGAACCTTGATGTTGTAATTAAATCTCAACCCTAAATTAGGTAGTTGATGAGTTAGTTACAAAAAGCAAAGTATAAAACAAAGTGAGAGGGACAAATGACAAACACACCATCAGAGAGGAAGAGAAAAATTGAAGAAGATGAGTACCAAAGAAGGGCACGATTTCCAAGAGAAGAACAGCAGCACAGTTCCAAATACAATCTGAACAGGTCGTACAGCAGCATTAAAGGCAACCAAACGTGTGGACTCGAATCCCAATGCAGTGAGCAGAATAATTAATGCAAACCGTACAACATTAAAACCAGGCACGTGAGGACATAGAAATCGAGGAAGAAAGGTACAGTTCCGTACAACAGCTTTTTGGCACAAATTTCGAGGTTGGGTCTGATTTCTGTAATAAATTGTTGTTTGTGGATAATCTGCCAGTTAGGGTTGAAGAGAAATTCCTTGTGTTGAATTTTTGTACTCTTCTTAAAGAACAATTTCTCTAGGGTTTTGCCCAGTCAAGTTTGACCAAAATCTCTTGTGTTCATTGTGCTTGCATATTTTCAGTATTTTGAGTACATTTTGAAGTGGTGGTTTTACTTTCAGAATTTCAAGTTAAAGCCCTAGATTTTCAAAGTGTTTGACGGAATGTGTAAATGAGCAAATTTCATATTTAATGTCAATTTTCTTCATGTTATCAGAGCCATACAAAAGTAGGAAGCAAGCAAGTGTTCTTTTGAAGTGCAGAAGAGTGTTGTGTTTATCTTTCAAGTTGTTTTCTAGTTGCAAGTATTTTCCATGATGAGTATCAAGTATGAGGATAAGTTGGATGGAGTATCCAACTATATCCCATGGAAAGTAAGAATCCCTGCTGTGTTAAAAGAATTGAGAGTTTGGAGATTTGCTAACAATATCATGACTAAGCCAATAGATAGAGATGAGCTTGAGGAGCATGAAGCTCTTGAAGCCAAAGCCTAGAGAGTCATACTAGATGGGGTTAAAGACCATCTCATTCCACATTTAGCAGAAAAGAAAATAGCTAAAGAGATGTGGGACACATTGAACCAGTTGTTCGAAAGCAAAGAACGAGAATCGTAAGATGGCCCTAAAAGACAAGCTACACCGTATAAAAATGAATAAAGATGAGGGTGTAGCCTCCTACTTGACTCGTGTTACACAAGTCAAGGACGAGTTGGCCGCAGTAGGAGAGACTATCCCTGATTCTGAATTGTTGAGGATAGCCCTCAAGGGGCTTCACCAAGAAGTGGGAGGTCTTTGTGAAATGTATTGTGGGCAGAGAGAAGCTTCCCAGTTGGTCCAGATTATGGGATGACTTTACCCAAGAGGAAATCCAGGAAGGGTCTCAGGTTGGTCAGATTAGTGAGGATGCTAAGCAGGATGTGGCACTTGCAGCCAAATCGAAGAACAAGAAGAAGAAAGATTTGAGTCATATCAGATGTTATCGGTGTGGTCAGTTAGGACACTATGCCACAAAATGTCCTGAGAAGAAGAAAGGAAAGACAGAGAAAGATTCAGCAGCAACTGCAATAGATGAGTTTGCAGGTCAGTTTGAGCATGAATTTTCTCTAGCCTCTATTGACTCTAAGGTAGGAAGCTTAGTTTTTTAGCATGTCTGGATTGTTGACAGTGGGTCAACCAAACATATGAGTGGACTGTATGATGCATTCCAGATTATCACCGAGTTGGGACCAGGACACTACATTCAGACGGATACTGACAGTCCACAGATAGTTATTCGAGGGGTTGGAACAGTCAGGTTTCAACTAGACCTTGGAGAGGTCCTGGAGATACATGGAGTTCTCTTTGTACCTGGGATGAGAGTTAGTAAACTCTCAGTGTCATCTTTTGAGGATGATGGTTATGGGTTGTTGGTCAGGGACATTCATATCTTCATTTATCGGAGAAATGATCCTGTCGAGACCACAATCTTGCTCAGTGATCGCAGGGACAGGTTATACATATTGAGAGGACATGTTGTACGTCCATGGACAGGTGGATGGTTGTCAGAGTCAAAGGATGGAGCAGGAGATGCATTTGATCAGCATGTTAGTTACATTTCTTCTGATGAGGAGAGTGAATCTCTCCAAACCACTAGCAGAAGACTCAGCCAGACAGGTGATAGGTGATGAGCAGGTTGATGAGGTTCAGGCAGAATCTCAAGAGTCAGAGTTTTATTTCAGAGGTGGGCACTTCTCTCCGAGAGACATTACAGAGCAGTAGGGAGCTGCGTCAGGAGTCAGTGGTAGAGATTTGGATGGTGACGGAAGGACCTCCCTCGTCAGGAGGGAGTGTTGAAAAAGATAACTCTGGAGGTCCTCCCTCATATTTTTGGTGTGAGTGTGATGATGGGGACCAGAAAGTCTTTTTCCATGTGTATTTATGTAATAAAGTGACTTTTATGTAAATAAAGTTATGTTTTGTACTTTATAAAAGTGGGTCACATTTAAAGTGATGTATTTAATAATTAATGATTTTAATTATTAAAAGTGAATTAAATGTAGACCCTTGATGTTGTAATTAAATCTCAACCCTAGATTAGGTAGTTGATGAGTTAGTTACAAAAAGCCAAATATAAAACAAAGTGAGAGGGACAAATGACAAACACACCATCAGAGAGGAAGAGAAAAATTGAAGAAGAAGAAGAGTACCAAAGAAGGGCACGATTTCCAAGAGAAGAACAGCAACACGATTCCCAATGCAGTCTGAACAGGCTGTACAGCAGCATTAAAGGCAACCACACGTGTGGGCTCGAATTCCAATGAAGCTGGCTCAAATCCCAATGCAGTGAGCAGAATAATTAATGCAGACCATACAGCGTTAAAACCAGGCACGTGAGGACACAGAAAATGAGGCAAAAAGGTACAATTCCGTATAGCAGCTTTTTGGCACAATTTTCAAGGTTGGCACAGATATCGAGGTTGGGTCTGATTTCTGTAATAAATTGTTGTTTGTGGATAATGTGTCAGTTAGGGTTGAAGAGAAATTCCTTGTGTTGAATTTCTGTACTGTTCTTAGAGAATAATTTTTCTAGGGTTTTGCCCGGTCAAGTTTGACCAACATCTCTTGTGTTCATTGTGCTTGCATACTTTCAGTATTTGGAGTACATTTTGAAGTGGTGGTTTTACTTTCAAAATTTCAAGTTAAAACCCTAGATTTTCAAAGTGTTTGACAAAATGTGTGAATGAGAAAATTTCATATTTAATGTCCATTTTCTTCACAATACATTTCACAAAGACCTCCCACTTCTTGGTGAAGCCCTCCAGGGCTATCCTCACCAATTCAGAATCAAGGATGGTCTCTCCTACTACTGCCAACTTGTCCTTGACTTGTGTAACACGACTCAAGTAGGAGGCTACACCCTCATCTCTATTCATTTTTATACAGTGTAGCTTGTCTTTTAGGGCCATCTTACGATTCTCGTTCTTTGCTTCAAACAACTTGTTCAATGTGCCCCACATCTCTTTAGCTATTTTCTTTTATGCTAAATGTGGAATGAGATGGTCTTTAACCCCATCCAGTATGACTCTCTGGGCTCTGGCTTCAAGAGCTTCATGCTCCTCAAGCTCATCTCTATATGTTGGCTTAGTCATGATATTGTTAGCAAATCTCCAAACTCTCAATTCTTTTAATACAGCAGTGATTCTTACTTTCCATGGGATATAGTTGGATACTCCATCCAACCTATCCTCATACCTGATACTCATCATGAAAAATACTTGCAACCAAAAACCAACTTGAAAGATAAACATAACACTCTTCTGCACTTCAAAAGAACACTTGCTTGCTTCCTACTTCAGTATGGCCCTGATACTATGAAGAAAATTGACATTAAATATGAAATTACTCATTCACACATTCTGTCAAAGATTTTGAAAATTTAGGGTTTTAACTTGAATTTCTGAAAGTAAAACCACCACTTCAAAATGTACTCCAAATACTGAAAATATGCAAGCACAATGAACACGAGATTTTGGTCAAACTTGATCGGGCAAAACCCCTCACTTGGGGAAAACCCTAGAAAAATTATTCTTAAAGAAGAGTACAGATATTCATTACACAGAATTTCTCTTCAACCCTAACTGACAGATTTTTCACAAACATCAAATTATTACAGAAATCAAACCCAACCTCGAAAATCGTGCTAAAAAGTTGTTGTATAGCCTTTTGTACGTAACTGTACTTTTTTGCCTCGATTTTTGTGTCCTCACATGTCTGATTTTATTGGTGTACGATCTGCATTAATTACTCTACCCATTGCATTAGGATTCGACCCAGTCTCTTGGGGAATCGAGCCCACACGTGTGGTTGTCTTTAATGTTGTTGCATGCCCTGTTCAGACTGCATTGGGAACCGTGCTACTATTCTTCTGTTGGAAATTGTGCCCTTCTTTGCTTGGGTACTCTTCTTCTTCTTCAATCTTTATCTTCCTCTCTCTATGATGGTGAGTATGTCTTTTGTCCCTCTCACTTTGTTTTATACTTTGCTTTTTGTAACTAACTCATTAACTACCTAATCTAGGGTTGAGATTTAATTACAATATCAAGGGTCTACATTTAATTCACTTTTAATAATTAAACTCATTAATTATTAAATACATCACTTTCAATGTGACCCACTTTTATAATGTAATACATAACTTTATTTACATAAAAGTCACTTTATTACATAAATACACAAGGAACAAAACTTTCTGGTCCCCTCATCACACTCACACCAAAAATACGAGGGAGGACCTCCAGAGCTATCTTTTTCAACATTAGGCGACCTTCAAAATGCTAAGATCAAATCCAATGTGTGGCCAGAATGGTTAAAAACTAGAAGCCCTAGTTCCTTGATTTTGGCAGAAATTAGGTAAAAAACTAAATCTTCACAAAACTGAGGTACAAATCTCTATTTTTTTATTTAAAGTTATGAACTGTATCCAAACCAGGTTCCATTCCTTCATTTTGAAACCCAATTCAATCATCGCTAATTAATCTGTGTAAAGAATTTTAGAAAGTGTGATTATTTTACTCAAAATAGAAGTTTGTTTTGTAATTTTGTCTAAAAATTTATAAACACCTCAAACATTCGGAGCAATGTTGATATTCCCTCATTTCAATCATTTCAATCAGAAGTACAATCGGGACACGTTGGAAGTTCGTGTCCAATTCGTTTTGAAATCGTGTCCCGAATTCGGATTCGAAGGAAAGTCGAATCGGACACGAATTCATATCGAATCGTGTCCGATTCGACCGATTCGGGACACGGGGAGGGTTTCCAACGAATCCGGTTTCTTAGGTTATTACCTATACCATGAACTCAGTATTCCAAGATTGAGAAGTTGACTTGTGTGGATCTATATCTCTATGACTTTGATAGATGTGATCCACTTGTCTTGATCTTGTATGGAGATCTTTGCAAGATGTCATGGATAGTTCATGATGTGGTGTCCACTGATGTTGGCCTGTGATGCTGATTTGGAGGATGATGGAGGTTGTCTAATAGCTTTTGCTCCAACGAGATATTCCTTCAAATTCACAGGTGGTCGTTATCCACTGAAGGATCAAGATGCTATGATAGCATGGTTGACAAATTCTTTACATATGACAGTGGTTGATTCTGTAACAATAGCCAGTATTGATTTGCAGTAGCAGGTTTGTTGGAGTTGCAGAGGGAGTCGATAAATGTCAATGTAAACACTTTCCTCATAAAGAGGGAGTGTTAGTTTTTCAAGTTACTTTGAAAGTGCTTACACCATGTTTGGGGTACTTCATAAGATTTTGGGTACATGGTGTGTGTTGAACCCCCTAATGCTTCAAGATGGATTGGCACATGCAAGATGGTCCATGATGGATTTGCACAATTGAGATAGATTTCTTAGTGGATGCTTGACCTCAGTTGATTGTTGGCTTGGTGTTCTTCCCTTAGGCATTGGAGATCTCTTGGTAGTTTAGTGGAAAACCTTCATCAAGGCCCCATGGAGGAGCCAGGTGCTAGGAAAACACCCTACATGGAATGAGGAGCATTATGCACCATGAAGGAGAGCATTGGGCCCTAGGTTGAATGTGGCAGCTTTGATTCATGTTCGAAGGGTCGGAGATGGCTCAAGGACACCTAGGGCTTCAACAGTGTTCTTGCAGGAGCAACTAACCTAGTGGTGTACATTGCTTAAAAGGATCAATGGAGTCCATGAAAGCTTGTGAGGGAGTGGTGTGGACAAACCTTGTGTAGCTGCATCACCTTGGAGCCATTATTGTGCATGACAACACCTAGGAGCATGACACAGGTTTTTTGGAGTGTAGTGTCTCATTTGTGTTGGCCTACAAGTGATCATTGTAGGTTGCTTGTAAGGGCTAAGGCGCACATTGTATTGTTGGCCTCCCTTACCCCTCATATAAATGGAGGAAGGAGAGAGTTTCTATAATTCATCTTAGTTTTCACTCTTATATCACTCATGTGAGATCTGACCTAGAGAAGGGTGCACAGTAGCCTCTCTTTCTCTCCCTAGTGTCTTCTTTAGCACTTTATCTTTCTCTCTCTTGAGTCGTTAGGTTTCTTGGGCATCTTGCAATATCTTGGAGGTCCAACATTAGGGTTTATCCCTTGGAGGTTGAAAAATAGGGTTTGTGGTAAAACCTTAGGGTGAATCTTGGAGAAGAAGAAGACAAGAGGAGAATGTCTTGCCTCGGAGTGATTCTTGCATATTGGAGCTTCTTGGTTGTTAGGGTTTTGTTGATTTGCCCTTGCTAGGGTTTTTGGAGAGTTGGGAGGATTTGTACTATCCTTGAAAGAAAGCTATGATATGTACATATACTTCATCCTGAGCATATCAATGAAGTTTCCAGCTGTCTTATACTTGTGGAACTTTTTGATTTGAATCTCAGTTATATATGTTCTTCATTCATTGTTATTTACAGTTATACAATGTCTTGCTGCTTTGACATAAGTAAAAGGACAAAAATGTTAAGTGATTTGGCATCTACCAGAAGAAGATAAAGGGCTGATTTTACTGCCGTTGTACTGTTCTTATTACTGTTGTAAAGAGCATTTTCAAATCTGGTTATTGGTTGATAAGTTGCCCTAGAAGGGTTGAAACTTATCCTTGTGTTTGGTATCTTTTCTCCTTGAATTGCCAGGAAGTTTTAGGCTGTTTGGAAATGAAATATTGTACCATTTCCACTATTGTTTTGTACTTTATTTTACAGCAGTCCTAAGGCTGAGAAATCTAGGGCCAAGATCCGAGAAACCTTCAAGATTGAAGGTGAAAATTCTGGATTGCATTGAATTGTCAATTCCGGGCAGAATTTCAACAGTTCCAGTGTTTATTTTCTTGGGCTGCCTTATGTATTTTGGTTGGACAAAAATAAGATATATGCTGCTGCGATTTATATTTCAGCTTTAGCCACAAGGCTGAAAGTCCACAGGAAATAGATTCAGGGAACCTCAGGTTTTGAGGTGAAACTTCTGAGATTGTCTTAAGCACAGATTTCATGAAATTTCTACTAAACATGTGCCCAATCAATTAGTCTTAAAGTAGGGCCCCAAATATTTGAGCCATAAATCACAATGGGTTTGATGATCTTCACAAAGCTGCAACTTTGATAGGATATCCTGAAAATGTATATGAAAACATTAGTGTTCAAGCAACAAAGAGTGATGTATACACCTTACGAAGTCGTGATTGGGATGCCCACTTCAAATTGAGAGGGACCAATAAATTTCTTAAGATATAACGCTACACATGTAATAAAGTCACTTAAATGACTTAGGTCATAAGTTAGGGTTTTAGGCATCTTAGGGTGCACATATTAGGGTTAGGGTTTTGGTCACTCAGACTCTTTATAAGAGCGAGGACCCTCAATGTAATGTGCCTTGTACTGTCTGATAATAATATTTTGTTGTGTTATTGAGCTCCAATGTGTTCAGTGATGTAACCCTATCTAGGGATTCTCGTTTTTTTGGTTTTCGGAATATGGTATCAGAACAAGAAGCCCCTAATGGTTTTGGTTGAAGGATTTATGAAGTGTTGAAGAAGTCCGAGCATGATTAGATTCCATTGCAAGGGAGTCGGGTCTTAGATGAACTAGGCATCAAATCGTATTGAGCTGCATTTATGAAGAAGCAGAAAGATAACTGTTATTTTTTGAATCAGTTTGATTCCTTAAAGTACAAGAATGGTGAATCTATGGCCAAGCTGGAGAGAGTTCTTCGAGTGCTTGCCACCTATAGCCTCCATATACCTATAGAGCAACTGCTGTGAATTAAAGCCACCATTTTTGCAGCCATC
Organism: Larix kaempferi; assembly: GCA_027924585.1. Classification (NCBI taxonomy): domain Eukaryota; kingdom Viridiplantae; phylum Streptophyta; class Pinopsida; order Pinales; family Pinaceae; genus Larix; species Larix kaempferi. The sequence continues at coordinate 914,114 of BSBM01000594.1, read as the reverse complement.
CCATTTTTTACCTCAGCCACGTCCGCCGCCTTCGAAGGATCTACAAAACGGTCGTCGTTTTAAGCCGTATGTCGTACGCCATTTATAAAGCAGTACGTCAGGCACCACAAAATCATCACATGATTTTTGTTTCAACTGCTAGTCACTTTTATAGCCACCCCTATTGAGAGAACCGTCAGCGCCGTCAAGAAGGAAGCGGCCCGCTAGTGCATAGCTACCCAGGATTTTACGCAGCAGCCATTCTATTTGTTTTGCTCAATCGTCACCATGTACAGCCACCATTCTATTTTTTTTGCTTAACCACTGCCAAATCGATCCATACAACCATTAAAAAAGTCACAATTTACAGTCCGTATAGCTGATTTTCGTACAGTCGTCAAGGAAAGTCACAATTTACATAGATTCGTACAACACTTAATGAAGACGCTGAATTAATCGATACGTACAGTAATTGATTAAACAATTCAGTTGTCGTGATTCATATGGAATCTATCAAGATGGATCACACAGCCCGTGATATCGGTTTTATCAAGGAAGAACTACAGGACACTACTTGTGGTGTTTTCCTTACTAAAGAATAAACAAAGATTTCCAGCAGGCATTTATAACGTGTGTATTCCTAGAAGTTTTAGTTATTTTTTTAAATTACTCACTGCAATGATTTCAACATCCATTAGTTATTTTTGTCTTCTTAGGGTAGAATACTATTTTGTCAGCAAGATCTTTGACAGATTAGTGGCAAAGCTGTGCATTTCTTGGTTGTCCTCGCTATGTTCTATCAATTTGTGGCAAAAATGAATCATGTATGAACAAATTTGGCTATCTAGGGAAAGCATCAAACCTTTCATGCCCATTAACAACAAATTTGAGGTTAAGATCAAAGTAGTGCAGCAGAATTTGTTTATGTTGTAGGACACTACACAGATGAATCTTCCATGTTTTAAGAGACCCAATGCTTTAAAGATGGGAAGGGATCAATTAATAGATCAGTATGGATGGTTGCCCAGAGAGTTCGACAATTGTGAATCTAAGGAATGATCCCTCATTAGTCGTAGAGACATGCATGTGGATTGCAGTCTACTAGTGAGGTTATGCGACATGCATGTGGATTGATGTCTAGTAAATAACTTCGGGAGGTTCGGGATTCGGTATTTCGGGGAAGTGGAATCCGGGAACTCGAGAATTCAACTCAGGAACTACACCTTTCCGAGGGTTACGAGGCAGCTTGATGGAGCTCAACCTGGTCCTGGAATTATGTTCAAAGAAGAAGCTCCAACATTTGTGTAGTTTTTAGTTTGTGTTTTCATTCAAGTATATGTATTTGATTTCAGTTTGTTATCTTTCAGCAATGTACGCCTTATGGGGGGGTGTTAAGATATAAGGCTACACATGTAATAAAGTCACTTAAGTGAATTAGGTCAAAAGTTAGGGTTTTAGGCGTCTTGACTCTTAGGGTTTATGTATTAGGGTTAGGGTTGTGGTCACTCAGACTCTTTATAAGAGCGAGGACCCTATTTTGTTGTGTTTTATTGAGCTCCAATGTGTTCGGTGACGTAACCCTATATAACGTTTCTCAATTTTTTGGTTCTCGGAATAAAATTGAACTCTTGAATAGGTTGTCGTGATCTCAACTAGTTCCCCTTGTAATAAGAAATGAAACTTGGAGATAGTACCCTTAGAAGTATTCAAGACCATATCCTTAGTCTTACTAAGGTTGATCACAAGTTGACGAAGCTCACAAAAGTAGTGTACTACATATAATTGTCTCTATAAACCCTCAAATGAAGATGCTAGGAAGGCCACACCATTAATTAAGCAAAGCTCTACAATCTGGACATGGTGTAAAGTGCAACCATATTCCATGTGTGTGTTCTCCAAAAGTAATTCCAATTTCCCCAAACTCGTCTATTTAGATCCCATAAAGAGTCAGTGAAAGGTAACATCCTTGCTTAACTCCAATTATACTCCTCACAAATGCAAAGAAGCCATGAGTTGTCCATAACCAAGCGACCAATATCTCATAAAGCCTCGTGATGGTCACAATAAAGGACCCAAAATGTCAATGTTGTGTAACTTACGAAACAAAGTGTCTTGGTGCAATGTCAAAGTCCTTTGTAAAGTATACAAAGCAACAAAATACTTTAGAAGACAATTGTTTAGCCTCCTCATCAATAGCTTTGAGAGTAAGAATGTGATCAATGGTCTAGTGATCCATTATGAAACCAACAAAACCCCTAGCTTTGATTCATCGCTTTCCAAGTGCTCTACAAGTCAACTCCATATTTAAGGAACCCAGAGAGGAGTGCCTTGCAATCAACAACTCTTCTAGTATTCATCTTTTGAATAGCCCTCTTCAAGCCCCAAGGGTAAAATAAATGATAAGAGGATTGAGGCGAAGAGACAAAAACAAGGAACTAGGAGGCACATCATAAAATGAATTACCATGAGAAACCCAAGTTCAGGAGGCAATTTCTAAGAGGGGGTTCTTGAGAGGAGAGATTGCTAGATGGTCTTAGGGGAGTCATGGAGGGAGCTAAGGAGCTCGTGCCTCCATGAAGCAAAAGGTTGCATTTCCTGCATCAAAGGAGACAATGATACTCCCCACAAACAACTAGAATAGAAAAAAGGTCATGGGTGAGAACAAATCGAAGGTGTCTTTGTAATATTTTATACTCCTCGGTGTACCAATGATTCATGGGGCAAGTACCAAAGGGGTGGACATGCATGGGGTGGTGGATGGTGCATCAAAAGAGTTAAGGATGACCTCCTAGAGGATATGGGACAAAAGGTTTTATTTGGCGATGACATCAAAAAGGCTATAATAATCTGAAACAAGTTGGGAGAGACATGAATCATAAGCAATGGCATTCCAAGCATCAAAATGGATAGTAGTATGGGTAGATGAAGAATCCAAGGGAGGTAGGGGTGAGAAGGACGAAGGAGTGAAGGAAGAAGCAGAAAGAGTCAAGGCCAACCTCAGTGGCTCACACGAACAGCAAGAGAGAGGGATTGGTGTTGAAGAATGTAACTTCGAAAGATATTCTTATTGTATTTTTATTGTACTTCCTTTGGAAAATATTCATATTGTATTTGATTATGTAAAAACCCTAAAAGAAATAATGTAAAATAGACAAGTCGACCTAGTGGAAAAATTGCCCCAAACAATGGGCAAAACTGCCCCAGTCAAGTTGGCCCATTTAGGGAAAGTCAGGTTGGCCCAGTTATGTAAAAGGCCAGTTTTATGACCAAAATAAATAGGGTGGCGCCTAGCTCATTTGGAGAATCATCTCACTCAAGCAAGTTCGCATTAGTAGTAGCAGAAGGACAAGTTTGCTTGGGAGAAAGAGTAGTTACATTGAAGACATCTTTTCTTGAGGTTTCTATTGTATCTTGTTCTCGGGTTATTGTACGAGATTGACAATGTACTTTCTGATGAATCTATACTGAAGAAGTTTTACTCGGTTTTTCCCGTGAGAGGGTTTTACCAGGGTAAATATTTGTGTTATCTTGTTATGTTGTGCTTGTCTATCTTTCAGTGATCCTATTGCATATGGTTATTGTGATAATAATATAAATTGTTCGAATATCTAACAAACCATCCTGGAAGTATCAAAATTCTAACATGGTATCAGAGCTAGCCTAAAAGAAGACCTTGTGCAACAGAAACTGTCGGAAGTGAAAACTAGGGTTTCTCATTCCGAAAGCTTTTCTCCATAGTTTGGCCTGAAAAGGAGGTCAAATCAACTCGCCCTAGGAGGGCACAACTTTCTGTGGAGGTAAAACTCAGATCAGAGAATTTTCATTTTTGGCCCTCTCACTACTGCTCAGGAAAACTAGGGCATCAAGCTTTTGGCAATTTTGTCCACAGATTTGGAAGAAAAGGACCTTTGCTCAACTCACCTTGGGGAGGTGCATCTCTCTCTCCATTCAATTTTTCAAGATCCTGAAGTTGAAAAATTAGGGTTTCTCTAACAAACACTAGGTCATCCAGAAGTCAAATCTCAAAAGACATTGAAGCAAGCACTCGATTGGAGCATCTCATTTGGTAAGTCCTATTATCTCTATTTTCCATTTGAGATTCTCATTTTCATCAAGATGACAAATAATACCAAGCCTGAGGATAAGCTTGAAGGCACAGATAACTTCTGTGTCTGGAAGTATAGAGTGATGCTCATTCTAGAAGAGAATGAATTGGACAAATATATCAAAGAAGAAGTTGAGGAGCCATAGGGAGATGAAGACAAAGCTAAGCACAAGAAGAACTTGATTAAAGCCAAGAGGATCATTGCGGACTCCATTAAGGATCACTTGATCCCCCAGATCTAATCTTTGAAGACTCCTAAAGAGATGTTCAATGCATTGAAGAGATTATTCGAAGGGAAGAACATCAACAGAAAGATGACCTTGAGAACTCAACTCAAGGGTGTGAAGATCCAGAACTCGGAAAGTATCCAATCCTATTTCACAAGGGCCTCCCAAATCAAAGAACAACTAGAAGCTATCGGAGATCATGTTAGTGCAGAATTGGTGATGACTACATTGAATGGTCTCCCAAGATCATGGGAAGCATTCATTCAAGGAATATGTTCTAGAAGGAAGCTCATCAATTTCAGTAGGCTTTGGGAAACTTGTGCTCAAGAAGCAACCAGAATTGAGCCAGAGAAGAAAAGATGGGAGAAGATGATAACCAAGCCTTGGCAACTCATGCAAAGAGGAGCAAGAAAGAAGATCACTCTCACAAGTCTAGAAGATTCCACAAGAATCAAAGACCTCCCAGAGACTGCTCAAACTTCAAATGTTACAATTGCGATGAAATGGGACACATTGCAAGAAATTGCCCCAAGAAGAAAGGCAACAACAAGAAAGGAAATAAGAAGAGGCATCATGCTCATGCTGCAGAAGATGACGAACTAGTTAAGAAGAAAGCAAGGGAAGATTCCTCAAGTGATAAAGAATATGTCTTGAACTTTTGATGATACAATAGTAATTGGAGAGCAAGAGGGAGGCTTGTACAAATCAAAAGGCTAACCAGATCAAGCATTGGTTCATGACACTATGGAACCAAGTGAACTATGGCTTGCACATATACACTACAAGGCTTTACCGACATGTCTACCCGAGATCCACACAAAACATTAAGGCATATCCAAAGGATGTGCACAAGGCAAGAACGTGAAAAGTTCGAGAATCCAGTACATGAGGACCAAGGATGAAGACTTCATAAAGTTCCAGTCTAGATGAAGAAGAAGATCAAGGTCTTCAAAATCAAATGATGGAGCAGAGTACACTTCCAGAAACTCCAGTAACTTCTACAAGGTGGCAGAAACCAAGAGAGAACCTACAAAACAAATAAAAGGTAAGTATTTACTATCAATTGAATTCCTAAGTATTTTGAAGGATATTGCTCATAATAGTTACATGTAGATCTGTGATGCAGTTTTCTTTTATACACTTATATATATGACTAAGATTGATTAGCAGTAGGCTCATGTAGTGCATGTTATGGGTAAGTGGCCTATAGTGCTGCACAATATCCCATGAGCCCTTGATGGAGCTAGTCTAGGATGAAACCTCTTTGCTAACATGTTAAGAGCAGTGCACGCTCTTAATAGTATGTTCTGGTAGAGATGGAAGGCATCTAGATAGTTACCGTGTATACAGGATATGGATAAGTGTTGTGTTGAAGCATTGGCTAAGATGCATTAGCTACATGATTGTGTACATTATGCATAAGAAGTTGTCATTACATGGAATGATACTAATCATATGACTAAATTTGACTTGTAGGGAAGATCGTGTGCTATGACCTACAAGAGAAGGATGATGAGACTTGTTCCAAAGAACAAGCGATGAAGGTTCAAGCAAATTTACAAAATCAAGCATACTACAGAAGTATAAGGCAAGGTTCATGGTTTCTCTCAGAAAGAGGGAGTCGATTGTAACGAGACATTGTTGCTCGTGTAGCAAGATACACTTCAATTAGAGCTATACTTGTGATAGTTGCAGTGATGAAGTGGAAGGTACACCAGATGGACGTGAAGACTGCTTTCCCGAATGGTGCAGTAGAAGAAGAAGTGTATGTGTAGCAGCCACTAGGATTTGAGACACATGACAGGCAAACTCATGTGTGCAAATTGAAGAAGGCCTTGTACAGTTTGAAACAGGCACCCAGGACATGGTACGACAAGATTGATGGGTTTCTGACGAGCTTGGGCTTTACCAAGAGTAAAGCAGATTCCAACCTTTACTTCAAGGTTGAGGATGGGAAACCAGTGATACTACTTTTGTATGTAGATGACCTGTTTCCGACAAGTGATGAGAAGCTCATAGCAGAAACGAAGAGGAAGCTTGCCGTTGAGTTTGAGATGAAAGACCTGGGTATGATGCACGATTTCTTAGGTCTTGAGTTGTGGCAGAATCCAGAAGAATTTTTCCTAAGCAAAGGAAAATATGCGATAGAGATCCTGAAGAGATTCAGGATGATGGATTACAAGGCCATGGCCACACCAATGGAATCAATCTAAAGTTATTGTGTGATACTTCTTCAAAGATAGTGGATGCCACAGTTTACAGGCAGATGATTGGTTCTTTGATGTACTTAACGAACACGAGGCCGGATTTATGCTTTGCGGTGAACACATTGAGTCAGTACATGCTAGAGCCGAGGCGTGTTCACCTGGTTACAACAAAGCATGTGTTGAGGTACCTGAGGGGTACGATTGATTATGGCCTCAGATATGTGTCAGATCAGAAGATTAACCTGCAGGGTTATGTTGATGCAGATTGGGCCGATTGTGTCACAGATAGAAAGAGCACATCAGGGTGCTACTTCAGTTTGGGATCTGATATGATCTCATGGTTAAGTACGAACTGTGATTTAAAAATCGGTCGAATCGGTTTGCTAACCGGCCGATTCACCGGTTCATTACCTTTCCGATTCAAACCGGTATGCAAACCGGATCGGGGCACCGGTTGGACCGATTTTTTACTTAAATCGGTCCGGTTAGCTAAACCGGTCCGGTTCAACCGATTTAAGTAAAAAATTGGTCCGGTTTGTTTCGGGCGGGGCCAACATAAAATAGTAATATTTTAATTTTTTTTATATTTTAAAACTATAAAGTATAAACCTAAACTACGTATCTAACTACCCAACCCGATCCAACCTATTGCATTTGCACTTAGAAGTTAGCACTAGCAGCGGCCGTGTGTGTGGGAGACTATCCGGAGCAGCGTGGAGTCGCCGTGGACGCCATGATCGTGGTCTAGACCTGTCTGTGCAGTGAGGACGGTGGATGTGCAGTGGACCTCTACAGGAGACTCGGTTTAGTAAATAGGTAGATAATAATATTAGAATAATACAAAATATTATAATGTTTAGTAAATAGGTACAAATAAAAATTCTAAATTTGTAAACATTTATTTAGAAGTATTATGTTGTTTCAAATTTTAATTGAAAGAACAAGTTTCATTAAGTAGATTTTGTATTTATATTTAAATTATAAATTAATTAAAAGTTAATATATAATAGATTGATAATTATAATTATTTTATGTATTTAAATGTTGTTTTTCTTAAAAAAAATTAAATATTTTATGTATTTTTGAGCAAACCGATTCATTAAATTCAAATCAACCGATTCATTACCGATTCCGATTCCGATTCCGATTCCGAGTTGACCCTCGACCAATTCCGAGTCCGATTTCGATTTTTCAAACTTTGAGTAGGAAGCAGACGAGTATGGCATTCAGTACAGCCGAAGCAGAGTTTATGGCAGCTTGTTCGGCAAGCTGCGAGGCAGTATGGCTTTGGAAGTTGCTTGCATGTTTGTTCGATCTCGAGTTAGAGGCAACATGTATTCTCTGTGACAACCAAAGTTGTGTGAAGTTGTCTGAGAACCCGGTGTTTCATGACAAGTTGAAGCATATCGAGATCAGGTATCACTATATCAGGGATATGGTGCAGAGAGGGGTAGTGAGGCTCCAATATATAGCGACAAAGGAGCAGATAGCCGACGTGTTGACCAAGCCTCTGTCAAGAGTGAAGTTTGAGTACTTCAGGGACAAGCTTGAAGTGCTCCAGATCAAAAGGGAGTGATGAGTAACATAGCACGTGTGAGACACAGGTAGTCACGGGTTATGTGACGTAATTGAGTCTCCTAGGCATGTCTCCACTTGAGATGTGAGTTGTAACGGGTAGTCACGAGTTATGTGACGTGTTGCCAACTAAGTTGTACTTGGTTGGATTATCAAGCGAGCGGGCAGAGTTGAACATGATACATGTTCGTTTTTGATGATTTGATATCCAGCTGGCCTTTTAAAGGGCCCCCGTTTTAACTTTTTTCCACATGTCCATGGCCCTGCGGGGTTTGTAATAAAACGTACTAGCATGGTGTTTTGTAAAAGACTTGGTTCCCTAGGACTTTTTGGCTAAGTCAGGTATTCCAAGGAGTTTTTTCACCTATCTATTATGTTTTGCATTAGTGCATAACATAATTAATTGGTTTTTCTCCTGCTCCTCCAAAGCTGGAATGCCTGGGGAGGTTGACGGGCCTTAGGGAATTATTAGAGTCTATGGGTCAATGCATATGAACATGCTAGGCGTTAATTTTGAGTCATATGGACATGTGCTAAGTCCCCCTAGGTTGTTTTTAATTTTCGGCAAGTTTTAATTTTTCCGTAAATTGGGCCATTTTTTTTAATGGTTCAATTAAAAAATTTGTAAAAGACCTGTAAGGGGCGTCTGGAGGTATTTTTTGCCTTAGGGGTGCTCGTTTTCTAACTCAGAGCACCCCCTAAACCCCTAAACCCACTTTTCCTAATGTTTGGGTGCTTCTAATTTTGTCAAAATCCAAAAAAGTCAAAAATCCCGGAAAAGTCATAAAAAAATCAAAAAAATGGGAAAAATGACATAAAAAAATTAAAAGTTTTTTGAAGAATTTATGGTCTGATTTCGACCAGCACTATTGTAGGAGAGTTATTGGGCTGATTTGAAGTGTTTTGGCAGCCCCATATGGGGAGAAAATCGTGCCCATATAGAGGGAGGGCGCATTTGTTGAGTGGGCAGCCCACGTTTTGAGGGAGGAGCAGCACATTTGGTGTTGATTCGTTGGGCACCATTTGTGCTGGTTTGGGCAACTTGTTTCATGGAGATGGCAGCCCATTCTCCTCCACCATCCATGCCACCACTCCCCCTCCCATTTAGCAAGTGCACCCTTCCTCACTTGGGCATTTTTCCCTATATATTGAGTGCTCTCTCCATTGTTCACTAGAGGGAGAATTGGAGCATGAGACTTATCGTTGTAATACTCATTTGGTTTTGAATATTAATAAAAGGCTTTGGAGGTCACTTATGGTGTTGGACTTTGTGAGTGGATGAATGTCTTGTTTCAAATGAGGTAACTTGTATTGATGCATTTTGTTTCTTTAAGATCAAGTATAGCTTAGGGAAAGATCAGTATTGGTTTATGAGGAAAGTTTGAGTAATTTGTTTATTGCTTAGTCTTTCATTTTATGCATTAGTAGAGATCAGATTTAAATATATCATTTGTTTATGAATATTTTCTTCAAATTTCTACTATGTGTTTTATCTACATTTGATCTTTTTGTTGCAAGTTGTGGTGTTTTTACAGGTTGTCTCAGGCGGATAGGTTGGAGAACTTGTTTGTGTCTTCTATTTGTCTAATCTTTTATGCAGATATAGTCCCTCAGCTCACCACCGGAAAGGATCTCCAAAGTTTCGGTTTTATTCAACAAAATTTGCTTCACCTCTCTCTCCCTTCTATTTTAAAATTTTTTTTCTTGGGTTAACTGGTTACTTTTATTTGAAATATTTCTGATTTATATACTCATGTCCACATTTTAAATAGATCAGGAATCATTTCATGAAGGTCTGGTTTAGACAGTTGCAAAGCTCATATCTTTAACTGTTAGATTTTTCCTTCATTTAGCATCTACTTTTCCAAGACTTGCAAAAGAATTGTCAATTTTTTCAGAGTTTTGTTGAGTAGTTGTAGTTCTGATTTTAAAGTATATCTGGCTGTTAGTTAGAGCTTGTAATTTGCAGCTCATAAAGCTTGCAAAGATCCCAAGTAAACAAGCCTCACTGCTTGTCTTACTTGGTTATTTTCTTGCAATTTTACTTAGATTTTTACTTAGAAATTTTTTGGGTTTTTTAGGAGGTGTTCCAAAGACACTCTTAAAGTGTTTTTGGGCATCTTATACTAATAATTGCTTGCTGGTTTGCAACAAAAGACGAACAGGTAGGAGGAGGTGCTGCCGAAATTTCGAGGATCCAAGCAATCCGGAGGACCAATTTTCATATTTTTGTAAAACCGGTCAATTTTTTCCTCAAATTTTGTAAGCCACCAAGTCACTTTAAGTAGACTGGGGCACTTCTCTGATCATTGTAAACAACTATTAAACGAGAGCAAGTGGACTAGCCAGCGCCCATACCCCATCCCCCCAGGGGTGGCCTGTGTCGTCTCTTTTCATGGTGTGATTTTTAGAGTAGTTTATTTCTTTTATTTTCGGCATTTAATAAAATTAACTAGGATTAAAATTTACCTTGTTGGTCCGTTCCACTGGCGGGCCACAAGTTCACTCACAACGTAGTTTTTTCCATTTTTTTTTACAAACTCAAAACGCCCCCCTTGCTTTCCCGAAGTAGGGTTTCTGTATGAGGGCTTGCCCGAAATACGTGCCTGAAAAGAGACTCCTGGGGTTTTAAAAAGATAAAATTTGGGTTCATAAAATTTTTCTAAAAAATACCAAGGTCTTCTCCCGTATGCTCTGTGGCCGACTTGCAGCTCAGTCTGATCCAGTTGGTACACATCAGAAAGGAGGGGATGACTAGTAATAGGATATAACACCGCCCAAATAAAAAATCCTTTTTGTGAAAATCCGGCACAACACGTATTTTGTTGTCGTGGGCAAATTTCCCAGAAGGCTTGGGACAACACTGAGTAGTGACCTCTTGGAAACCGTTAGGCTTGCCCTCGTTGGTATAGCATCTGAACACCTCCTCAAGACTCCGATTCAGCCCAAGCCTGAGAGGGAAGCCACGCTTCAAAATTCCGGACATGTTCCCCCGTACCTTGCGTATATTGGGAACCCACCTGCCATAATAAAAAGATCACCATCAAATTAATTTTAAAATAAACCAAGAACACTCGCACAACATCTACTTTTCTGCTTATGCATTTGTTTATTGACTCCATTATAAGGCACTGGTCTTGTTTAAATGTTATTTCATATTATTGACTAATGTGCAAGTAAATGATGATTATTTTGAATGGGAGTAAATGATGAATGATTGTTTTATTTCACAAAAGTATATGCTGTTTATTCTTGGTTACCAAAAAAAAATTCCTAACTCCTAGATTAGAGGCCTTAGTTTTTCTTTTCATTTTTAGGGTCCACCCCCCTTGGCTTCGCTAGGAAAGCCTAGACGGAGGAGTCGAGTCCCAAGTGACAGCACTTGACTCTGACTTGCCCCCAAGGCCACACCAGCAGCTTGAAGACTTCTGTTGCGTTTTCCCCAGGTGTGGAACCAGGCGGCAACATGACGTAATTGAGTCCTGGAATACACTCATGGGGTTGTAGCGGGTAGTCACAGGTTATGTGACGTAATTGAGTCTCCTGGACTACACCCATGAGGATGCAGTAGGTAATCACTGTGTGTGACGTAATTGAGTCTCCTGACTACAGTGTTATGTTGGACAACACACATGTGCGAAGACGCAAATTTTGGACCTAGGATGTTCTCCACATGAGGTGACGTGGTAACGGATAGTCACGGGTTATGTGACGTAATTGAGTCTCCTAGGCTACACTCACAAGGTTGTGTTGTCCCGATGTTGAGATGTGACGTGGTAGCAGGTAGTAACTATGTGTGACGTAATTGAGTCTCCTAGGCTACACTCACGAGATGATCTAGACACATCGTGAGGTAACGCAGGTGGTCGTGTGCAACGTAATGTACGCTCCTGGGCTGGACCCACCGGATGGCTTGCTTGTTCAAAGATGCAGGGTGAGGTAACGTAGGTGGTCGTTGTGTGCGACGTAATGTATGCTCCTGGGCTGGAACCACTGGATGGTTCAAAACTTCTATTGATGTATAGATTCGAGAGAGATGTCAGAAGTCAATGGTCAAAGTACAGAGTTGCAACAGCAAGATGATAAGGATAATAGCGTCGGAAGAATACCTTCCTTGTTAAGAGGGAGTGTTGAAGAATGTAACTTCGGAACATATTCTTATTGTATTTTTATTGTACTTCCTTCGGGAAATATTCATATTGTATTTGAGTATGTAAAAACCCTAAAAGAAATAATGTAAAATAGACAAGTCGGCCCAGTGGAAAAACTGCCCCAGACAATGGGTAGAAGTACCCGAGTCAGGTCGGCCCAGTTAGGGAAAGTCAGGTCGGCCCAGTTATGTAAAATGGCCAGTTTTATAACCAGTATAAATAGGGTGGCACCTTGCTCATTTGGAGCATCATCTCACTCAAGCAAGTTCGCATGAGTAGTAGCAGAAGGACAAGTTCGCTTGGGAGAAAGAGTAGCTACATTGAAGACATCTTTTCTTGAGGTTTCTATTGTATCTTGTTCTCGGGTTATTGTACGAGATTGACATTGTACTTTCTGACGAATCTATACTGAAGAAGTTTTGTTGGGTTTTTCCCGTGAGAGGGTTTTCCCAGGGTAAATATTTGTGTTCTCTTGTTATGTTGTGCTTGTATATCTTTCAGTGATCCTATTGCATATGGTTATTGTGATAATAATATAAATTGTTTGAATATCTAACAAACCATCCTGGAAGTATAAAAATTCTAACAATTGGGAGACATGGAACTCACAAATATGGGTAATCAACATCTAGTTGACCAAGGCATAATCAACAATGCTAGCTCCCCCACTATGGGGGGAGCAACTATACTTGTTGGAGTCTAGAAAGCATGGGAGTTCATTTAGCATAGTTAGTAGTACTGAAATCAACCAAGAGTTAGAATGGGACCAACCCACATTACAAATATATTGGCAAGATTAAAGAAAGTTGAGTCCAAAAAGAATAGACTACAAGTCAAGATAATTAATCTCACAAACAAGAGGTGGAATTCGACAACCACAACTTGAAACACAATTAATGATTGAAATGAAAACCCAAGAAAAGTTGCAACTCCAAATTTCAAACCTAAAACACATTTAGTAAGAGATGAGACCTGAGATCCCAATAGGTCATGTTTAAACAACAAACAACAAATTCTTAACTCTTGGGTACAAGTTGTTCAAAAGAAGAAGGCCCCCACACTCACTAAAAGAGGGGTCAAGGCCAATATCACCAAGGAACTCCTTAGAAGGGCTAGGGAACTTAACCTTAGGGTGTCAGGTCTCACCCCCTCTTTCTTCAAACACTGTGAAGATGGGCACATCTTTCCCTCACAATACCTTTGATCTAGAGGACATCAACCTCAAGTGAGCTTGGATTGGCAACAACTCGCCACTCTTACTCCAATTTAGGGCTCAAGGGGATTATCTTAGAGCCCTTCACACTAAGATCTAACTTTTCTCCCTCCCGCATAGGATCTTTTTGGGCACTAACTAGCTCAAGCAATCCATAGAATAGGTGGTAGCAAGGCAATGGGCTTTGAGACCTCAAACATGTTATTCGAAACTCCCCCCCTCCTAGGTGGTCTCATCCTCAACCATCCAAATGATAGCTTCATCAAGATGGTGGGGGGCGAGTTCCATCGTTTCCGTTGGTTGCTAGAACTATAACAAAGCATTTTATTTTTCTCTTAGTACACATTATGACATGCTTGGGAACAACGACCTCCTCTTTCTCACTAAGACCCACGCGAGCCCCCGGCCAAAACCACCTACCATCCAAAGCAATCATTGGTCTTTGGCCTACAAATAGGAGACTCACCATTCAAGCAATGTGAGATACTCCAATGGGGCTACATGCCTAACCCATGACTCCCTTCAAGACATAGTTTCTATGGTCATTTTTGACAAGCATGACAAGTTTTTGTGGCTACGAAGGAAGTGCTCTCCTAACTCAAGATAATTACATGACAGTATGTTAATTTCCCCCTCGTTTCCTTACACTTTGCACTTAAAAGTTTAAAACTGAGGCGGGTGGAGACCCTTTCCACTCTATTCTTGGCAAGATCATTCATTTGGGGGACATCAACGTCCATACCAAGGCTTTACAAGTTCCTCTTCATAATAGATCAAAGGATGTTCTTTGCCTTCATGAAATTGATCCGGGCACCCTGGGCCTTCACTGGATTTCAAATGATGGTCTTGGACCCCCTTACAACCTATGAGAGGCACCTTCAACAACTTGGGGAAACTCGTGATTTATTGCTCCTAAAAGGTCTTCCATGTTATCTTGATTCGAGGGGTTTCACATGTTTCCCTCAAAGTGGTAGGCCAGTGTGGTAGACTATGTCCTAGCCAACCAAGAGTTACTCTCTCACATCCAATATCTTTTAGTCACCCCCCTTCGCTCTCTATGGACCTCCCTCCTATCATGCCCCTACCTACAACCCATGCAACACTATCATCTTTGATAGACAATGTGGCAAGGCCAGTGTGGTAGACTATGCCCTATCCAACCAGGAGTTACTCTCACACATCCAGTATTTTTTAGCCACCCCCTTCCCATTGCAACCACACCCTCCCCCTATCCTTCTCCCTCTCTATGGCATGCCCTCCTATCCCGCCCCTACCTACACCCCATGCACCACTATCTTCTTTGATAAGGAGTATGCCAACTACACCACCCACCTTCAACAGTTGCTTGCCCCCCTTCCCCTTTTCTCATCCCTTGAGTCAGCCTCAACAAAATATGAGCTTCTTTCCGCAGCTATTTGAGAGGTTGTTCTCGACTCTGACTCGCCTTCCATCTAGCAACCACTCAAATCCCCACACCTGAATTCTGCCCCATGAACTGATAGTTCAACGAAGAGTGCAAACTCCAACATAAGTATCTCCATTACACTTTTACAAATGACCCCCCTCCTTTCCCCACCTTCACAAAACCCGCCATGACTATCTTCTTTGATAAGGAGTATGCAAACTCCTACACCACCCACCTTCAACAATTGCTTCCCCCCCTCCCCTCTTTCTCATTCCTCGAGTCAGCCTCAACAAAATATGAGCCGTCATGACTGTCTTCTTTGTTAAGGACTATGCCAACTCATACACAACCCACCTTCAACAATTGCTTCCCCCCTCCCCCTTTTCTCATTCCTCAGGTCAGCCTCAACAAAATATGAGCTTCTTTCCACAGAGGTTATTCTTGACTCTTACCCCCATTCCATCCAGCAGCAAGTCACACCCCCACACTTAGATTTTTCCCCATGAACCGATGGTTCAACGAAGAGTACAAACTCCAGAATAAGCATCTCCTTTACGCTTTTACACATGACCCCCCTCCTTTCCCCACCTTCAGGAAACCTGCCGTCACCTCCTCCATCATTAAAAATGATCTTTCGTTTCCTTGCGGAGAGGTGAGCTATGTGAGGCCCTCCGCCATTCCCCCAAAACGTTTGACGTACTCTTTTCCCAGGCATACCACTCTCCCCCGAATTTAGATCGTTGGTGTATGTTTTCTCATATGGTCTCCCTTTATGTGACTCTAGGAATACACTCTATCCGAGTGAGTTGGCCGTTATTTTCAATCATCCCAAGTTGTAGGGCTGTGAGCACGATTGTGTAGGAAGATTCAGTGCTGTAACCAAGTATTGTGAGACCAGATTCTTCGTGCTGACGTTATCAATTATCATCTAATGCAGTTGATCATTAACTTGGCAATTTTGTGTAAAACTAGATTCTTTATCGACCGAGGAAATTTTGGTAGTCATTAAGAATAATCGAGGATTTCTGGTTTGCAAATTTTTCTAGCTATTTTTTTGGATTCTTTTGGTGAGGATGATATTGGGAGTGCCCCAGGTCACCAAGAAATCATCAAGTGTAATTGCAGATTGAGGGCTTGCAGATTTTTCCAGCAACTTTTTTGGATTCTTTTGGGCAGGGTGATTTGGGGAGTTCCCCAGGTCAGCAAGACTGCTATGAGTGCAGAAAATGTGAAATTATGTTTGAGCCTTGCGCTTCTCCAACTCAAAATCAAAATCTGCTTCTAGTGTTTAACCTGACATTGAACCTTCTTTACGAGGAAAGAAAAACAGGAATGAAGAAAAAGGGCAGGACAATCGAAAACACCCAATTGAAAAATTGACAAACCTGAGTGTAGAATGAACCCGAGAGACGATCATTTCCAGCATGGATCAATTTTCCAGCGTCCTCCTCCATGTGCACTCTGGTTATACAAAAACGGCGGTGCCCACCCCCAAACTCCATCGGAATATCGATATCTATGAACCCATTTCTAGCTATAGGAATGTCATGTTGTGAAATCTGGTATCCTTTGGGAAGGTCGGGATAAAAGTACTGCTTGCGATCGAACTTGGATTTTAATGACAATTGGCAGTGCAATGCGACTCCTAACTTCACAGCGGATTCAACCACTCTCTCGTTAAGCACTGGCAAACAACCAGGCAACCCCATGCATATTGGACACACATTGCTGTTGGGGTGAGAGCCATACTTAGATGGGCAGCTGCAGAATGCCTTAGTGAGGGTCGAGAGTTGCACGTGGGTCTCTATTCCTATCACTGCTTCGTAGTCCTGACCATTCACTTGGGCTCTGCACTCCCTGCCTTTTATAAATTTGTGGGTGCTCAAATGCCTGTGGAGAATATAAAGATTTCTGGATTGGAATGCTTTATGTCTTATAATATCAGCATTGAATGAGCGGACAAAAGAAGTTGTTGCGGTAGACGCTGTGACTCCTCTGAGGCAACAGCGGATGGAAGCCATGCTTTCTTCTCTGGCTAGAACATAAAGAAATTTTTCATTATCCGCTATTCATGTTTATTTCAGTTATCGTTCAGGAAGTTCTAATTCTAATAAGATAAAAATAAAAAATATAATACATTCAAAAAAACATATTATCTTCTAGGGTATAAACCTATTCTTATGAGTCCCTGCCTCCACGAGAGACTATATGTTCCACTTTTTTAATTAATCACCATGTTTCAAAGTAGCTTTTACATATTTGTTAAATTGGTATTGGACAGAATGACTTGTGAAATGACTAATTTTATCATTGGCTATTATTAAAAATATTATGAAAATAAAAATTAAAAAAAAAAAAAATTTAGTCATAATGTATTGCCATCTTTCTGACAAGAATAAATGCATGCACTCACCGTCCCTATGTAGGAGTGTGATATATGTCATTTAGTAAATGCTTACCATATTTTCTAATTGGTAACACTTTCATCTCGTTTGTCATAACCTAGGTAACAAGTAAAGGATCTATCTATCATAACCTGCGCAGCAAGTAAAGGATTGTCGTGTTATGCGTCGGGAATGCATATGCATGCTTGCCACATGCCTGCCACTCAGAAAAAATCGTTCTCTAGCTTACACTGCAGCGCTGCAAAGCAAGTATGTTTATTGCAATTTAGTTCAAGAGCGTCTAATCAACACAGGAATTTAACATATATTTCAACTTACGACCATGCCTGAGCAGCGTTGTCCAAACCTTAAAGTGCCAAAATCTACCAATAAATATGGCTTCAAAGTCTGAGCGCTACAGACAATTCCAGAAGAAAATATTCTATAATGGAAACTCATGATTGAAAGATTTTTGCTACTTGTAATAGAGGGAGGAGTCTATCCAAGAAATCCAGATAGCTTAATTAACCAACACTGCATACAATTTGTGGTTATAGAAATAGGGAGACTAATATTTGCGATTTTAGAAGATTTTGTAAGATGAATCTTGATATTACATTCTACATGGAGCATATTAGAGGCCGAAGAAGACTTGGTAAGGAAAATGAGATTGGCAGCGGTTAGAGTGGCGTATTGCCACCGGTCTTCTTTCATATCATATTGAAGCGACATGACCAGGTATATCCATATTCCCATTTTATCACAAATTTGGAATTTATTTGGTTCAAATCAGGCAAATTCTCACCACCAAAGTTTTATAACCAGTTGCACGGGCTTTTTGAAAAAAAAAATGAAATCTCAGGAAAAATCATGAACCATGAATGTTGATTAGTTTTATAACTAGTTGCATGGGCTTTGTTTTCATTAACCATGAATTTCGACCATTTTTATAACCAGTTGCATGAGTGCATGAGCTTTGTTTTCATTAACCATGAATGTTTGACAAGGTAAACTATGACGTGGAGGGTTGAATAGTTTAAGCTCTTGAAGTGCTTCCTCCATATGTTTTCTAACTCCAGGTCTAGTTGGTATTGCTTTACCATACTGCCATAATTCGTGGGATTGCAAATTGCTTAGCTGACTTCTAGGAAGCTTGGGGATGAAGGTTGTAACATTCTTTGGGCCTTGTTTCTACAAGAGTATGTCGGATTCTCTATTTCAAGCACCCCTCGTTGTCACTTCTCTTTCCTAATAGATTTTTTTAAGATAATTTCCCATAATGAGCTGCAATGTCCTATAGGTCATCTTTTTCTTGTTCTAATTCCTTCAAAATTGTTTCTAAAAGTTATTTGACCATGTCCCTCAATGGTTGATAATCTGGTTCAATGATAGTTAATTGAGCACAAAACTTGAGTACTCTGGTCACTAGTAGTACATTGTTGAGCAGAACACTAGTTCTTATGCTACCTTCCAACACATAACATTGTTGCAAAAGCATGTCCCTTTGAATTATCATTTCCCTCATTTGAAGGTTTCATTTTTAAAAGTTGGTTGCCCTCGACATAGAGCTAGCCACGTCGTTCGTGAGTTCCAAGAGATAAAAGGTAGCCTTCGCCCATGAGTACCAGGAGACAGAAGTTGGCCTCCACCCATGAGTACCAGGAGACAGAAGTTGGCCTCCACCCATGAGTACTAGGAGTAGCACAGAAGCTAGCCTCTGCCCCAAACTTCTGAAATACCCAGGTTTAAAAAGTTTCCAATTGTGCCTCTGGCCATCTCTAAACCAGAGCGGCCTACAAAGGCCTAGCAGGGAAAAGACAGATGGGAGCCAATTCTAACATTATAGAAAGACAAAAAGAGCTTTTGTCCTCTTGAAGATGTGGAACTTCAAATTTCAATATTATTGAGTACAATTAAAATAACATTATTCTTTATTCAATATTATTTGAAAATAATTCTATGCTTTTAATTTTTTATCTACAAAATTGATTTTGCATAGATCTCATCAAAATTGATTTTGCCTATATCTCATCAAAATGGTACTCCAAAACGGAGTACCAAAGGAACATCCTTAGAATCTCGGCAGGTGTGGTCAAACCACAATATTTTAACAACTTTAAAACATTTTCCATATTCTTGATCGATTTTGCACGAAGTCGTCTCTTCTCGTATTTGAAGCCTTTGGTGAGTTCTTTGTATGTTAGACTGCATTTGCTAATGAGAAATTCTATGGCAAGCCCCCTACCTAGTGAAGTTGTGGATGGAAGTGCTATTTGGGTACAGAAATTGGGGGCTTTGAAGTGGGGTTTAGCATTGAACGGTAGAGGACGAAGCAGACACGTCTATTGACAATGGGGTATCATTCTTTATGAGTCATTTCCATATTATCTAAATAGACATGGTCTTTTGTTCAATAAAAAGGGGCACAATAAAACCTGTCATGGATGAGTGAGTGGGTGATATTTTTCAAGAGAAATAACAAATGCCTGAAATACGTTGGAGGACTCAATCACTGGATGCAGAGAGTGAAAGCCAAATCAAGTATTTAGAGACCTGATCCTTGCGTAGGGTTTTTAATTTCATGTGGACCCAAAAATCCAATCCGAGTTGTGATGAATTGGAGCAATCAGGTGTAATGAATAATCTAAACGAGGAAAATTGGTTTTTTATTAGTCCATTCAGGGATTAGAGCTTTCTATTGAAAATCAAAATGGATTGTCTTTTTAATTTTTTTAAATTAAATTTGTTTCATAATTTTAATATTTTGAAAATAAATAAAATATTTTAATTTTTTTAATTGTTATTTCTATTATTTTATTGGTGGACTATAATGATATGATTATATACTTTTAAAATTTAAGAAATAAGAAAACATTTGAAGTTGCTACATGGTTTTGTAGTTTTTTGTTTTTTGAGCTTTCTAAGGCATTGTAGAAGATATTTAGGGCATTTAGATGAAATCCCACATATCCTATCACAAGAAGTGTGAATTTTAACAATGCCAAATTATGCCTGGGCATAATTTGAAAGTTTTATTGGCTTTTCCAGATAGTTTTAAGTTGACTTTTTTTAGCCTAAATAATTATGCAGGGCATACCAATAAGTCAAGGTTTAGCAGACAACAATGATTCAGAAGGTGCGGTCTCTAAATACCATTCTATGTCACACCATTGATAATGAGGCAATAGATTACCTCACAACTGGGGTGGAAACACCTGTTGTTGAAACATATATGTAATGCCACGATTTGAGTCTTGAGAGCTCAATTTGTCTAGAAAAATAACAATATCTGAAGATAAGCTCCATGATGATGTCTCCTAGTGATTCTTCTTTAGCCTTGTATAATTGTACTTAGCTATACTTCCTTTCATTTTCTTTCCATGTGACGATTTTGCATCTTATGCATATTAAGATAATTTAGTGCTAGGCTCTCATAAAACCCTTTTTTTTAATGCAAATATATTAGCTCATAAATAAGTTTTTTTTTCCCTGAAAAAAAGCGCAATTTCATTTCATCTTTCGAGTACGAAATTACATTGATCATCTACACTCTTGTAGAGTGTCGTAATATGGCTATAAATCATAAACAATCTTAAAGCTGAAAGTTGTGAGGTCTGATGTTCCCACCACGTGAGTAATAACATCTATATTACAAAAAAAAGTCTCATTTTGTTGAAACAAAAAAGTACATAGCTATAAAAGTAAGCAAGAGAGGTAAACTGTGAGTATGTTGTATGCCTGCCACCGAGAACGATACTAACAATGGGCCGATCAAAATGAGTACCAAAAAACTGAGCAGGATGGGATTCTGTTTTTCACTCTATGAACGGTCGATGGAAGAGGTCCCTGCCCACCCCATCCACAAACTGTCGAACATTCCAGAGTCCTATCCGCTTCTTTGTTGATTTCTCGAAAAATATGCCTGCAAGTAAAAGTTTCAAAGGAGTGAGAGGCATTCTGAATATGTTCCAAAACCGATGATATCCTCCGGTTGTTACACAGATGAGTACTTGAGACCCATTTTATCACATTTAAAGAGTCACCATAAACTGAGATGTCCCTGAGACCACATTCTAAAGCAAAAGAAAGAAGGTATCTTAGGCTTAGAACCTCCGCCCAGTTGTTGCTCCCCCTCCCAAGTCCCAACATCAAGACAAAGAAATGTGCATTGGACAAAAACAGTAGTGCCCCTCCCCCACACAATTCATTTTGACATGCTCCATCAAAGAAGCCCCAAGGCTGTGAGAAATCAATATCCACCGGCTGTATATCACGAGGAGGAGAGGAAGGTTTTGAGTGTTGATAAGACATAAAGATCCCACAACAATTGATTGATGTTAAGGCTGGTAGACCCGCCTTATCAGAGAACAGGATTTTATTGCGGGAAAGCCACACCCCCCAAATTACTATTAAAGGTAAAGCCCTGTAGGAGATGAAGAGTGGGTTATGATACCAACGATTCCATGCATCTTCCAGCGATGTCCCTGTCCATTGAAATGCAACCTTTATAATCCTGGAAACAATATTCCACACCTCCATTATAAAAGAGCAGTAAAGAAAAAGATGAGCCACAATCTCCTCCCCCTGACAACAATGATAACATCTACCAGGGCCGTGCAGACTTCTTCTCTGTAGAAAGTCCCAGGTCGGGACTCTATTTGCCAAAACACACCACATAAAGATATGCGACTTATGTGGGTAGTGAAGTCTCCACAGTTTTCTCCACCACCATAACGGTACCTGGGGTACACGATCCTCACTGATCCAGAGATAACCACCTTTTGGAGTCTAGCATCCAGAGGGATCACCATCCCATACCAGCTCATCCTCATGATCATTTAAGTAGATATGGTCCAATCCGAGGGCCTGCAAATAAAGACCCAGTTCATCCTCCATATCCCCATCCAGTTCAAAATAAGCAGCCGGTCTCCACACAGGGCTTCCCATCCACACATTTCTCAAATCAGCTAATTGATATAGATAGTGAAAACCCCTCTGGTTCAAGGCTGCAATCGTCCCTTCCGAAAGTATATGTTGTGCTTCACATCCAACCCAGGGATCCCTCCCAATCCTCACCTTCTGCCCGTTTCCAACATCCCAAACCAAATTATGTTCAATGATTTGAAAGGAGGAAACCACGGCCTTCCAAATGCAAGAACCCGCAGTGAATGATTTGTTGGGATAACGAATCCATTCCTCAATAGAGTCAGGCACTATGCACTTGTGGAGCATGACCATAGCCTAGAAACTACCAGATTTGATTAGTCTCCATCCACATTTTGCTGCCAGTGCTTTAGAGAAATGAAAAATATTTTTTAACCCCCACCCTCCCAAAGACTTTGGAGCAGCAATACGGTCCCACTTAACCCAGGGGTTGACATGAGCATCCTCCTTACCACTCTAAAGGAACGTGAAGCAAACCTTTCTAGCCTAATCTAGAATACCCTGGGGAATCCAGGCCAACGACATCCAGTAAATTGGGATTGCTTCCAAAACAGATTTAACCGGCACCAATCTGCCAGCTCTCGAGAGCCACCTGAAGCTCCAGCTTTTCAACCTTTTCTCCAGTTTTTCCAATAGCCAAACCCAATCTTGTTTAAGATAATCATTAGGTTTCAAGTTGAATCCCAAGTATTTTAGACCTTAAGAGAGAGTAAGAAGAGTGAATGGAAAGAGGCCTATGTAAGAAATCAATTCCTCCTCCGTAAGGAGTGAGGAGGTGAGAGTAGATTTTCCAGCATTAATCTCCATTCCCGTTGCAAGGGAGAGCAGATCCAAGATCTCCTTCAGTTTTTGTGCATCCCTTCGAGAGCCAGAGCAAAAAATAAGGATATCGTCCACAAAGAGTAGATGGGTAAGAAGAACTCCTGGGGCTATCAATATTCCATCAAATAGACCAGATCTCTTGGCTTCCTTAATAGCTATGTTAAGGATTTCAGCTACCAGCAAAAATAGAAGAGGGGATAAGGGACAACCTTAACGAAGACCATGACCAGAGTGAAAAAAGGGAGTTGCCGCACCATTTAGCAAGACCGAGAAGGACACTGTGGTTATGCAGCTCATGATCCATCTGATAAAGCCTATCTCAAAGCCTAGATGAGTAAGCAGCAGTCGGATGTATAACCAGCTCACTTTGTCAAATGCTTTCGAAAGATCAATTTTTAAAATAGCCCCTTTCATCTTCTTGGTTTTAATGCTATGAAGACCTTCTTGAGCTATCCCTATAGCTTCATGAATTTGGCGTCCATCAAGGAACCCAAACTGTTCCTCCGAAATGTAAGTGGAGAGAATAGACTTAAGTCTTCTAGCAATTACTTTAGTAACAATCTTATATACACAATTGCACAAAGAGATAGATCGGAACTCATTGAGGGTAGAAGGAGTATCCACTTTAGGAATAAGAGCTATGAAAGTGGAATTGATGCTAGCGGGAATTCTGCCTTCCTTCCTAGTATCTTCAACCAGCTGCAGAAGATTCGAGCCAATAATATCATAAAGTGCCAGAAAGAACTCAATGGTCCACCCATCCGGCCCTGGACTTTTGTCCTTCTGGAAACTGCCCAACACATCTTTTAATCATTCTCATATATGATATCCATCAACATCCTGTTATCCTCATCTTCAACAAATCGAGGAAATAACTGAGCTACCCTGATGACTTCCTCAATATTAACATGATCACTTGCTTTAAAGAGGTCTTGAAAATGATGAACTCCAAGTCCTGCCATTCCCTCAAAAGTGGCATGAGTGTTACCCTCCTGATCATCAAGAATCCAAATTGTATTAGCCGATCTCCTACCTTTAGCATAAGCATGGAAGAATTTTGAGTTTTCGTCCCCACTATCCAGCCATATGGCCCTGCGCTTCAATCTCCAAGTCTCTTCAATGGTCAGAAGAATCAGATTCCTACGTTCCTCCAGCCGAACTAGAGCATCCTTTGAGTCCTGGGATGAGAATCCTCCACCGGGTCCTAAGGAGATAGATGTTATTTCCTCTTCGATCAACTTCAGGTCCTTCTTATCCTTTAGACGCTTGTTAGCATCCCATTGTTTGATCGGTCCTTTCAGCGTTTTGATATTTTCAGCAAAATGAAAAGCAGCAGAATTGTTGTTCCCAGGTATAAAAGGAGTCCACAAATCTTGAAAAAGTTCGATAAAAGAGGACTCCTTCAACCACAATTTATTAAACTTCAAAGGTGTAGGAGGTTTTGCTGGACCAGCCTTTATCTCTAGTAAGATGGGTTCATGATCAGAAAAACCCCCAGATCCGATCCACTGCCGAAGATAGAAGAAGGACTCTACCAGCTGTTCAGAGACTAAGAACCGATCCAGTCTCTTTGCCACACTATCCAAACCTACCCTTTTGTTCCTCCAAGTAGGTTTCAAGCACACAGGTTCAACATCCACCAAAGTTCCTTCAGCAAATTTTCTGATAAAGAAATCAATTATGGGATCCACTTGAGCACAAGGCCCCCAAACCTCCACCTGACCCAAAGATAAATTGAGATCCCCACCAAGAATAATAGAGTCACCCTTAACCAATTATTTAGCTAACAAAGACTCCCAAAATGGAACCCTATCACCATAGGGTCCATAAATGTTAACAACTGTAAATTCTTTGTCACAATCCAGGGAACGACAAGACATCCCCAACACCGACTCCATCCCCCAAAGAGAGGATACCTTCACCCTATTATCCTTCCACCCAATAGCCAAACCATTGGAGCGTCCCCTAGCATCAGAATCTTCAAAACACCAGCTTGGGAACCAAACCCTTAACCTTCCCAAAGCCTCCTCACCTCCACACATTGTTTCATGTAGCATCAAAATGTCCGGATGTTCAAATTCCACCATCCGCCGCAATGCTAGTCTTTTGGAGGGACCAGCCAGACCTCGGCAATTATATGATAGAACCTTCATCGGTAACCTTCCGGATGGGCATTCACCGCTCTAAGTGCCCTTTCTATAGAAAGTTGCTTACCACTTCTCAAGTCTGCATGAGCACGGGTCTTGGCATGTGATAAGAAGGATTTTCGACCTCTAACTTTAGCCATTCTAGGATTCTCTTTGCCAATACCACCCGCAGAAGGCTTGTTCATAGATCGAAGGAAGTAACCAGACTCTGAGGAGTCCGAGGGGGAGGAGGGTTGTATAACGCAATTCTGCAACTCAGAGGGAGCTTTGGGGTTACATGCAGTGGGGAGGTCCAACAGGAGGGGTTCAGTGGGAGAAGAAATGTGTGAAGCACAAGCCGGTTCAGAAGTTGGAGACAAAAAATGAGGGGAAATGTGTAAATTCCTGAGGCCTTCCACCCAATCAAGACCCGGAAACGAAATGTTCTTAAAAAAGAAATTGAATGAAGGAGTAGAGTAGAGGGGAGAGAAAGTACCAACTGCAAAATCCAGAGAGTGAAGAATCATGTTCTGCAATTCCTCTGGGGCCGCATCCGAGATAATAATAGGTTCAGAATCTTCAACTTCAACCGTGGCTACTAAGTCCGGTTCAACCCTGTCCACATCCAAAGTACCATCAAAACCAGCCTTACCGGAAGGGGCCACTGAGTGCCCCGAAACAGTAGGTTCAACATTCAAATCATCTGGTTCATTACAATCTTTCGCCTCTAGACTCCTCCTCTTCAAAGAGGGCCCAAATTTCATGCGAACTGGAAGAGGACATTCAATGGCCGGGTGCCCATACTCGTGACAGCGTCTGCACCGGAAGGGCACATTTTCGTAGTCTAGGGTTTGAGGGTAAATATAAGGTCCCCAACACAAGTCCATACCATCAGGCAGCTCGTCCCAAACATTAATGTTCACCAAAATTCTATCAACCTTCTGAACTGAGGTCTCTACAAAGGAGAAATCTGCATCCAAATAGCTTCCCAGCAAGTTAACAATCCTCCGGAAGTGATCCTCAGCCCAGTAATGAAGGGGAAGTCCTGGTAGACGGACCTAGAGAGGGATAGTGTCCATCCGCTCCCTGCTAGCATCAAATAGTGGATTCCAGGGTTTAAGCAGGAGTGGCGCTTCAAACAGACTCCAGTGATTCCCTCGAACCCACTCATGAGCGTGCACATCTTGATTAAAATGGAACGCAAACCATCCTCCCAAAAGTGCCACAATTTTTGGTACATAACCGCAATGACCCTACCAAGACCCAGAGGTCCATTGAATAGCCGACTTAAGAGCCACCGCTCTTCCATAGACCCTTCCGACCAGCACCTTATCAACCATCACAATAATTTGTTGAAACCCTATGTCTTCCCCTAAGGAGTAGTTTGGGGCTTTACCGGTATTTTTGAGCCACTTTCTTCTGCTCTTTGGTCACGAACATGGTGCCCCTGAGATCTCCAAGCCCTCAGTCGGTGCACAATCCTTTTGAGATGAGACCAAGGATGGACTAGAGAATCCTCTGTGTTCGGCAGCTCCCAGGTTAGTTGTTAGAAACCGTGCGATGCTAGCAGCACCATCAACCTTGTTGTGTCGTGAAGGGGTAACATCCCTGAAATCATGCTCCGATGATCTAAGTGGAGAACCACCTTGCAAGTTTAGAAAGTCTAAAATTCCTATGGCCTCTAAGAGCACCACACTGGGGGAAGACGAGAGAGGAGCATTAACTTGAAAACCCCAAATGTTGCCTAAACCAACCCCCACATCATGAGCATCATCAAAACCTACAAATGATGGTGAAAACGTAGTCCTGCCAACCGTCGAGGGAGAACTTCCACCCTGTGCAAGAGGAAGACCTAAGAGCGAATGTTCTAACTTCCAGGGACGACCCTCCCCAAAACCCCCGTGGAGTCCGGCGCCCGAATCACCCCCAAGACAGCCAGGTGGCGACCTCCAGATATCATAAGGGCAGAGAAAATCACACTCATAGTCGACTTCGTCAAGCGACTCCATAGTTAACAGTAACCCTAAAAAAAACCAAACAATGGTAAAAAAAATAGTTTAACCCATTAACCACAAACCAAAATACCGCCTTGATCCGAGTATAAACCTACTGACAGTGACCTGGGTACGGTGGCTCTGCCGGGTGCAGATCCCAGACCCTGACCTCATCTCATTCGGCCTCCACTGTATGCACCACCGTCATAAACCCTAGCTCCGACACGGGAGAATGACGATTTTTACTCATAAATAAGTTTATGTATTAGAAAAGTAAGTGAATAATTTTTCTCCAAATTTGAAATTTATAAACATCATCTAGTTATGTGGCTTATTAATTTATAAACATCATCTCATTATGTGGCTTATTAGATTTCTCACTATTGATGATAATGTATGGGACACATCTATAACTTTAAATTTGTTTTTTCTGCAAAATATATAGTTTTATTTATATATGTGAATTTAATTAGTTTCTACTCTTCTAGATGTTTGTAAATTTTGGATCATTAAACAAAATAATTTTATTTTTTTAAGTAATGAATTTTATTTTCTTTTGAAGATGAATCTTAAAAAAGAAAAGCAATGAATTAAATTTTCTTATGAAACTTACTTGCTCCATTTACATCCTAATCTATACACATCTTAATTCTAAAACATCCTTAATTTTATCTTCCTCTTGGTTTTAGGTCTAAAATGATATGTATCCTCCACTTCATTAGTTTTAAATAATGATATGTTTATTCATAAGTTTACATTATAAACATATTTAATTTCTAAATTAATTTGTAGATTTATAAATTAATAGAAAACAATTTATATAATTGTAGATTTGATGTAAGATTTAATTTATAAATTGATAAGAGATAAAATTATCATTATTGAATTTATATAAAATTTTAAAATAGTATAAAATTTATATAATTTTTTTAAATATAAATTAAAAAATAAATGAACCAAAATATATTTAATTAAAAAAAAATTTATACCAATTTAAAACTATAAATTAAAAACTTTTTATTATTCTCAAAATAAAAAATATATATACTATACTTAAATAATTTATTACAATAAAAATATAACGTGGATAAAATTTATTTATGAATCTACATTCACTTTATAATCCATTAAATGCTTAAAATGGAAAAAGTCTATAAATTCATTCATTTGCTTATTAGATTTGTTATATGTGTATTTTTAAATAAATCAATCTAACAAGTTAATTTGACAATCTATTTGATTGATTTTTGTTTCCATGTTATAAGGCAGGGACTAAGCTGCACACAACTCTTGTTTAGCTAATTATGTTTATACGCGTTGTTTTAGAGAGAGAACTATTTTCTTTTCATTTGATTGTATTGGAAGGAGAGCAAGTTTTATAGTTGTAGAAATTCTTTCAAGATGCCCTAAGATGTATATATAGGTATAAGGTATAGACTACACCAGAGCACTAGAAGGAGGGAGGGACCAAGCAGGTATACATATAATTTTATAATTAAATATTTATGTGGGTAGGTAGAGGGACAAAGTAACCAAGCAAATATAATCACCTTACAATTGATATCACAATTGCAGTCACCTTATAATTAATATTTTTGTGATCACTTTCAAGTCAATATAGGGTACAAGGAACACCTTCCTGTTATTCCGAAGGAATCAAGGAAAGCTTGAAAAACAATCATTACAATATAGGGCTCAACAAGAGCATCATATCACTTACAAGAATTGAACCTGGGTGGGTAGGGCAACAATCTTTCCTCCCAGCCACCCAAACTACAACCAATGGACAAGCACAACCATTATTCTTATGTTACTAGGAAGGCATATCTTTTTGTTGTTCGAGATATTGCACAATAGCGACTTCCATAAAGCGTGGTTTTTACTGCTATAACGCATGGCTTTTATTGCCATAAAGCATACCAATAGAAACCTCTATAAAGTGTGGCTTTTACTGCCATAAAGTATGGCTTTTACTGTTGGTGAGTGTCTAAGATCTCTCTAGATCACTATTGCAGCGAATTCACTTAGCCATGTAGAGTATATCATGAGTAATTTTACTCATTCCAATAATATATAGTTCATTCTTTCTCTCAAGCTTATCTCACTTCTCTTCTCTCTCACACAAGTTGTATGTGATATTTCTACTAGCTAGGTTAACTATGAAAACTTCACATGGTATCATAGCTTTATTGCTAGGAGAAAACACATAGGCTCTTTA
This sequence comes from Larix kaempferi, assembly GCA_027924585.1. Classification (NCBI taxonomy): domain Eukaryota; kingdom Viridiplantae; phylum Streptophyta; class Pinopsida; order Pinales; family Pinaceae; genus Larix; species Larix kaempferi. The sequence continues at coordinate 884,764 of BSBM01000594.1, read as the reverse complement.
TTTGCAGGTTCAGGAGGAAGTTGATGCAATCATAAAGAATGGAGTTTTCACCAATAATTCTTCTCACACCACATAATTATTTTGAGTGGGAGCCAAAAAAATTGCATCAGCTCAGATGCCAAGGCTTATACCGAATAATAATGGCCACACACATTGAGCCAACATCAACAATCACGAAAAACAGGTATCTCAACCACGTGGATGAGGCCTACGACCTTATTTGCATGTCAATGTCCCCATAGTTGTTGTTTCACACTGAAGCTTGTACCACTCCATATGAGATTTGGACAAAGTTGGAATCTCTCTTTGGAAAGTAGGATGAAATGGGAGGCCACATGCTCGAGGTAGAGTGTTCGGGTACACAGGGTACTACCAAAGGACCGAACACCAAGAGCAACCACTTCACACAAACAGATCACAGATCAACACACCGATGTTTTGACGTGGTTTAAACCCTCTTGAGGGAAACACTCCACGGCCCCGGCCAAATAGCTTCTACGGGACAATTTATTATGCAAAGAAAGAAAGTTACAAATGAGCTTCTCATAATCGATCAACTAAACAATGACCCTCCATGCTCTTTAAATAGAGATCATGGACCAATCGGGTGTTAAGCCACGGATCAAGGTTAGGTTTGATCTAAGAGAAGTTGAGCCGTCGGATCACTCTATGTCGGAAACATATCGTGACCGTCGGATTAAGTATATACAAATGCATACTAATGCATACTAAAGAAACACACTATCCCTAACGGATATATTACACAAGTTGATCTTAACTAACTCCTAAGTGTCTAAATATCCTAACATCCCCCCTTAAGAACAACTTGGGATAGGATTGAAGGATTTACAAAAGTGACACTATTAGGAGAAGGAAGGAGGCATTAGAGCCTATCCCCCCTTAATGACAAGTTCCTGAACTCCTAACATAGATCGAAGTTTAGAAAACTTCGCTTCTGTAAGAGACTTGGTGAAGATGTCTGCAACTTGATCATCTGTAGGGCAAAAGAGCACTTCGAGAACACGATCATGAACAAGATTTCTGATGAAGTGCATATGTAGCTCAATGTGTTTGCTGCGTTGATGTAGAACTGGATCTTTGGCAAGCTTGATGGCACTTTGATTGTCGCACCAAAGTGGAGTAGGCTGCTGCTGCTCGAATCCAAACTCTGAAAGGATCTGTCGAAGCCATAAAGCTTCCTGACTGGCATTAACTGCTGCTCGATATTCTGCCTCTGCTGAAGAAAGAGCAAGAGCTTGTTGTTTCTTACAAGCCCAAGTAATAGGTCCAGAGCCCAGACTGAAAACATAACCTGCAGTAGACTTTCGATCATCAGGATCGCCGGCCCAATCTGAATCAGTGAAACCAACCAATAAAGGTTTCCCCCCTGTACTGTAATGAATCCCAAACTGAACTGTACCTCGAATATATCGAAGTATTCTTTTAGCTGCTTTCCAGTGACTTTCATGAGGTGTCTGCATATAACGGGCAACTCGACCAACGGCAAAGGAAAGGTCAGGACGGGAATGAGTCAAGTATAAAAGACAACCAACAAGCTGACGATACAATGTGGCATTTACTTCAGGTGAAGTACAAGTGGCAGAAAGTTTGACTCCAGACTGGAAGGGAGAAGGGGCTGGTTTACAATCTTCCATGTGAAAGCGACGAAGAAGGTCACAAGCATACTTAGACTGAGAAAGAAAGATTCCTTCTTTGGTTTGCAGAACTTGGAGACCAAGAAAATAATGTAAATGTCCTAAGTCTGACATTTCAAAAGTTTGTTTAAGACTGGATTTCACATGGGTTATAAGCTTAGGGTCACTACCAGTAAGAATAAGGTCATCAACATATAGAACAAGTATGATGAGATGGTTTCCTACTTTCTTGGTATAGACATTGGGGTCAGAATGGCATCTAGAAAAACCAGTGTCAAGGAGAAAGTTATCCATTTTGGCATACCAAGCTCTAGGAGCTTGCTTAAGGCCATATAAGGATTTCTTAAGGCGACAGACAAGGCTAGAGTTATTCTGAACATAGCCAGGAGGTTGTTCCATGTAAATTTCCTCCTGTAAATCACCATGTAAGAAGGCAGACTTGACATCCATTTGATGGACTTCCCAGTTGTGTAAGGCTGCAAGGGAAAGAACAAGGCGGATGGAGTTCATTTTGGCGACAGGAGCAAAGGTTTCATTGTAGTCAATCCCTTCAACTTGAGAAAAACCTTTGGCAACTAACCTTGCCTTAAGTCTTTCAACACTTCCATCTGATGCATACTTAGTTCTGTAGACCCATTTACATCTGACAAGTTTTCTTCCTTTTGGAAGAGGTACAAGATCCCAAGTATCGTTCGCCATTAAGAAACGATATTCTTCATCCATGGCTGCATCCCAATCTGGATTCCTTGAAGCTTCTGCAAAGGTTTCTGGATCATGATTCTCGGAAACTTGAGCCAAAAGAGAAGAGGCTCGCTGAAACTGAGAACGTGTTCGACGTTGATCTCTAGGATCACCGGCAAGATCACCAGCTGCTTCACATGTTGAACGGACCCATCGAGGAAGCACTTGTGCTGGTGCAACTGGAGGAACATGAGCAGGCGGAGGTGGATTTTCATCCTCACTGTCATCATCAGAAACTGGAGTTGGAAACCTGTCAAGGAAGTTGGAAGAAGAAGAAGAAGGCACAAACGCCGAATCAGGCTCGCAGGCCAAAGATGGCACACTCGCCGAGTTAGGCTCGCAGGCCAAGATATTTTCATCAAATTTAACATCTCTTCTAATGATTATAGCATGAGAATGTGGTTGAAGAAGTCTATAACCTTTTACATCTTCAGAATATCCAACAAATATGCACTTTTCACTTTTAGGCTGCAATGCTTTCCGTTTTTCATCCGGAATGTGAGCCCATGCTTCACTACCAAACACACGAAAGTGACTTACATCAGGTTTAATTTTACTCCATGCTTCTTCTGGTGTTATACCTTGTAATGCTTTTGTGGGGGTGCGATTAACTATGTAATTTGCACAATTTATGACTTCAGCCCAAAATTGAAGACTTAGTCCCTTAGATTGGATCATACAATTAGCCATTTCTTTTAAAGTGCGGTTCTTCCGCTCAGCTACACCATTTTGTTGTGGTGTATATGGAACAGTGTGCTGTTGTTGGATGCCTTGTTCAGTGCAGAAAGTAGTGAACTGTTTGTTAACATATTCTCCTCCATTGTCAGATCTTAACTTGATAATTTGATGACCAGATTGTTTTTCAACAAGGACCTTGTAGGCCAAGAACATGTTAAATACTTCGCTCTTAAGTTTTAGGAAATAAACCCAAGTGCGTCTGGTGTAATCATCAATGAAAGTTAAGAAATACTTGAAACCAGAAAAGGAAGCAGATGGAAGAGGACCACACAAGTCACTATGCACAAGCTCCAAGGGAACCGAGGCGTGCCAAGAGGCACGTTTGTCAAAACTGTCCCGATGATGTTTTCCGAGTACACAACCGGAACAAACACCATCTCTGCAAGATACCATCGGAAGACCTGTCACCATATTTTCTTTACATAGTTGTTGCAATGAGCGATAATTTAAGTGACCAAATCGCTCATGCCAAAGTTTGCTCAAGTTATCACTATGAGCAACAAAAACTGAAGGGAAAGGTGATGACCCAAAGTTGTTAAACTTGTACAACCTGGTAATATCATCAACAATTCCGGTAGCTAGAACCTGTTGAGGATCTTTAAAATCCTTGATTACAACTTGGTGAGGTGTAAAGGTCACAGTTTTACCTTCACCAGAATGAGTGATCTGATAGACTGATAACAAATTGCAGGAAATTCTTGGAACACATAGTACATCACTAAAATGACCATTATCTACTGGAACTGTTCCAGCTCCTACAACACTTAGAGATCTATCATCACCAACAAATATTTGTTTGGTGTTACATTCATGCATAGTAGAAAAGATGGCTTGATCCTTAGCCATATGATAAGATGCTCCAGAATCAATGAGCCATTCATTTGAAGTAGAAGAAGAAGATGCATTATAAGAATAACCAGAAGCACAAAGTGCATGTCCATGAGAGGTAGATTCTGAAGGCGAATCTAGGCTGATGTGGTGCTTCTTCATTGCTGCTTCCAAGGCTGCCATCTTCTTGAAACACTTAGATTCATCATGATTATCTTTCCCACAATAGTTGCAATGACGCTCAGTCTTCTTGCCTTTTGGCTTGGATCCTTTGTCATTTTTTAAAGAAGGAGTTGACTGAGAGGGTTTTGGACCCTTGTTTGACTTATTATTGCGAAAATTTTGTTTCTTGGGAGGCTTGGACTTTTCTTTCTGTTGGGACAATAAGGCTTTCCCAGATGTATCTGCATTGTTGATTATTCCAAGATGAATGAGTTTATCTTGTTCCCTAATCAAGGAATCACAAAAGGATTCAAGACTAGGCTCTTGATAGCTAGCTGCATTCAATGACGCTTTCATGGAGTAAAATGTAGATACAAAAACAGAATATGCAGGTCCAAGTTTGGAAAGAATATGATAAATGCATTGTTTGTCTTCCCTCTCAATCTTACATTCTGCACATAAGAGCTTGAGAGTTTTGTACTTAGATAAATAATCTTGAATGCATGAAAAGTCACTTGGATTTAAAGAAATCAACTCATTTTCGAGTTGGTGACCTCGAATTTCATTGTGTTTACCAAACACAGTTTCCAACTTGTCCCAAGCAGCATTAGGTTCATCAATTCCAGATATGTGGAATCGCAAATCAGTAGAGATTGACATCCCAATCAATCCACGAGCTTCATCACATCTATTTGCCCATTTTATTTTCTTATCATCATCAGTGGGTTCTTTTTCTTTCCCTGTTGTAATTCTGAAAAGTCCCCTACTTCGTAGAACATCCTCCATACGAGATTTCCATGAGAAATAGTTGGAACTGTTAAGTAGAATATCACAAAGGGCGGCCATATTTGTAAATTAATGGCTGTAAAAACAGAAACCAATAGTCTGGATGTGAAGAGCTCGAAAAAATAGGCGGTTTCAAAAAAAACGGCACTGAAAACGGACTTTGTATGATGAAGTTATGCTTGAACAAAGAAACTGTTGAAGATGTCCCCAATAGTGACGTGGCAGCTAGTGAATGTCCAGCAAAAAAAAAGAACCCCCCTCTTCCCAAGATGAACCTTTTGACTATCACTTTACAAAAAAGTTGCTTTTAAGTGAATCACTTTTGTAAAATAAGTGATTTCACTTTTACAATGATATTACTTTTAAATAGTGCAACAATAAATAAAAAGCTTAAGTGACTCACTTGTATTTTTATTTTTTATTATTTAAGTGAGATGCACTTTTACAATAAAGTAACTTGAAAATAGAAATTGCATGCACTTTTCTTTTTAAAAGTAACTTCCTAAGACTTGAACTCAAGACCTATTAAGGAATAAAGCAACTTTGGACCAAGTGAGCTAGTCTAAAAGATATGTAAAATATGGAAATGAGGAAGGGGTTTTTTTTTTTTTTTTTTTTTTTTACTCTTCTTGCTCGGTTTGCGTGCTTGCCCTTTTTCCTGCAAAACAAACCACAAAACGAAACAAAAAAACTTTTCCACACTTGTGGAGTTAGATCTTGTTAGCTTGCCCGGAAAGTCTGCGTTTTCTCTCTGTTTCTGATTTGCCGAGATCGCGCAAAGTGCACGGCAAAGAGCATACGCAGCCGAAAAAACCCTTTCCCTTTCTGTTTCTGATTTCCCGAGATCGCTCAAGGTGCACGGCAAAGAGCATACGCAGACGGGAAAGCAACAATCCGAACCAAAAATAAACTAACAGTAAAAAAAATGAAATATGAGATTTTTTTCTTTTCAAAAACGAAATAAAAAAAATGCGTCACTGTAACATTATACCTTCAGATCTGATGAAAAACGCGTTTCTGGAGCAACCGGGAACCGTTTTCGATCAAACGAAAACTATTTCCCAATGGAAACGACGCTCCGGACGCAATGGAACACCTCCCACAGCCCAGAAGTGCACAAAAATACCAGAACTAGAAACCCTTTCGAGTTTCGGCAACAACAGTTCAAGATCTAGATCATAACCGGAAGCGGCACTTCATAAAAGCTCTGATACCATGTTCGGGTACACAGGGTACTACCAAAGGACCGAACACCAAGAGCAACCACTTCACACAAACAGATCACAGATCAACACACCGATGTTTTGACGTGGTTTAAACCCTCTTGAGGGAAACACTCCACGGCCCCGGCCAAATAGCTTCTACGGGACAATTTATTATGCAAAGAAAGAAAGTTACAAATGAGCTTCTCATAATCGATCAACTAAACAATGACCCTCCATGCTCTTTAAATAGAGATCATGGACCAATCGGGTGTTAAGCCACGAATCAAGGTTAGGTTTGATCTAAGAGAAGTTGAGCCGTCGGATCACTCTATGTCGGAAACATATCGTGACCGTCGGATTAAGTATATACAAATGCATACTAATGCATACTAAAGAAACACACTATCCCTAACGGATATATTACACAAGTTGATCTTAACTAACTCCTAAGTGTCTAAATATCCTAACATAGAGTTGAATTCCTTTGATCTAAGAAGCTTTGAAAACATCCAGGACTTCTTTACGAAGTTCAAGTCCCTTATTATTCATCTAAAGGGATGTGGTATTGACAAATCAACCCAAAACAATCAGTTGATCCTGTCTGTTTTGGAAAAAACTTGGTCTATAGTATCTTGTGGCCATCTCGACACTCCATACAATGAGAATCACTTCAAGAGCAGCATGGAAAATGTTGGCATTGGATCAATTTATTGAATCCCTAGCGCATGAGCAAGATAAGCTCATCAAAATGGGGACAATTAAGGGTTCCAATTCACATGCACTTATTGTGCATGAGAGCCACGACACATTCATTCCAAAGTCCAAGCAAAAAGGAAAGGGAAAGACACATTATGAATAAAAGAAGGAAGGCAATTCCAAACCCTTTGACGATTCCTCCGGATCCAATGATGGAAAGGGAAAGAAGGGGAAAGAAAGGGAAGTCAAAATGCAGTTACCGGAACCGTGGCTATCGTCCTGAATCATCATGCACAAAGAAGACAATAGATCTCATGGCGAAGGTACTTCAACAGAACAATCTCGAGGATTGCATTCTTGAAAATTCCAAGAAGAAGTCGATAGATCAATTGCCAGAAAAAAGAGGTAATTCCCGTGCTTTAATTGTTATTCATTCTTCTCTCGGTGCATGGATCCTAGATTCGGGTGCATCCCATCATGCAGAAGCCACAAAAAATGTTTTATCTTCTATTGTTGCATTAATGGGTCCTCCCATCCTGATGGATCATGATACTCCAGTACAGGTCACTAGATAAGGGAGAGTAGAACTCCAACATGGAAGTTTGGATAATATCTTGCATATTCCAAAACTCTCTATGAATCTACTTTATGTTTATCAGATAGTGCATTCAAGCATAGGAAAATGGGTAGAATCCACACTTGATTCCGCAACCATATATGATATGCATGATAAATCCAATATTGTTGTTGGTGAGGCAAATCATCAGTCTCGTTTGTGTACATTTGGTAAGTTTATTGCAAAATATGATTATGTTTTACTACTAATGCATGTTGATGATAACAGTAAACTCTGGCACAAGAGGTTTGGTCATCTAAACTTCAAATACATGCAACAACTCTGGAACCAGGGAATGGTCACAAGCTTTCCCAACATACACTTTTCCAAAGGAGTTTGTCAAGGATGTGTTCTTGGAAAACATCCTCAAGAGAAGTTTAAGAAAGGGAAGGCTTGGAGGGCCTCCTCTACTTTGGAGCTCATCCACGATGATCTGATGGGACCGTTTCCTCATTTTTACATTAGCAAGGTGAGGTATGTGCTTACAACTATCGATGATTTCTCACAATACACATGGGTGTATTTTCTCGTGCATAAGTCCAAAATTTTTTAGCATCTCAAAGACTTCAAAGCACTTGCAGAGACTTAGTCCAAGAGAAAGATCAAAATCGTCTACACAGACAATGGGGGGGAATATGTGAACAAGACAGTCCAACATCTTTGTTCATAGGTAGGTATATAACTACAACATATAGTGCGAGCAGTAGAACGGAGTAGTCGAGTGAAAGAACAGATCCCTCAAAGAGATGTCCACTTGCATGTTGCATGCAAGGTCTCTTACTTCCAAGATGTGGGTTGAAACACTTAATTATGTTAACAACATTCAAAAGAGTTATCCTCGTAGATCTGTTAAGGATGGGACTCCCTTTGAGGCGTGGAGCTGCAACAAACCAAATGTCACACACTTATGAATATTTGGATCACGCACATGGGCCCGCATACGCTCTAAAAAGAGGAAAGCATTTGATCCTCATAGCACTGCATGCATCTTCGTGGGATATCCTGATGGTGTTAAGAGTTACAGATTGATTGATCCCTTAATGAACAAGCTCTTTATTGAGCAAAGTGTCCAGTGTGAGGATAGTCCCTTGCATGCACCATTGGAGCCACATGAAGAGACCTATGTTCCTATGTTTTCACTAGATATTAATGATGATGAGTCCACTCATTCAGATCATGGTTCAAATCTGAGTTCTGAATCCGATTCAGAAGAACATGAGCATGCATGTGTCGATCCACATCTACAGACCACCCTATAGGCAGTAGGTGACCTTGTGGGGGATCCAACGGATATGAGGAGGATGAGGTCCTAGTTGAGGAGCCTCCTCATGCACCCATAACTATCAAAACAATATTTCCCATGCATTCTTACATTGTTCCACATTCAGACTAGTAGACCTATGCAAAGGCTGTAAGGAATCCCTCTTGGGAAGTTGTTATGCAGGAGGAGTACAACTCTCTCCTTGAGAACCAGACTTGGGATCCAGTTTCGCTTCCTTTAGACATGAAGATTATTAGATGCAAATGGGTTTACAGGACCAAGAAGGTAGCAGATGGATAGGTGAGAAAGCACACGGCAGGACTGGTTGTCAAAGGATTTTAGTATATCCATGGGATAAATTATGATGAGACCTTTGCTCCAATAGTAAATATGGACTCCATATGATTGGCCCTTGCCATTACAACAACCAGGGGGTGGGAAGTTTACCAAATGGACATCAATAATTACTTTCTTCACAGGGATCTCTCATAGGCGACTTACATGGAGGAACCTTGGGGGTTCATACAGAACTCATCCTTAGTATGTCAACTAAAAAAGTCACTATATGGCCTCAAGAAGGAACATAGAGCATGATATGCAAAGATGGATGCTTATTTGCTTTCTCAGCATTTTATGAGAAGTAAATTAGATCAAAACTTCTACATGCTCAGAACCTCGGTTTCCTTGTTGATCCTAGTTCTATTTGTTGATGACCTCCCGATCACAGGAAGTTCGGCCTGAACAATTATTGCGGTCAAAGACATTCTACCTGACAAGTTCTCTATGACATACATGGGTCCACTACACTATTTCCTTGGTGTAGAGATCAATTAAGATGCTTCAAGAATCATCCAAGTAAGTATGTCAGGGATATCTTGGATAGATTCCACCTGACTGGTTGCAACTTAGTAGCCACACCCTTTTTTTCCGGGGTACATCTTGAGGATGGAGAGGACACACCATTGGTGGAAAACACCTTGTATTGATAGCTTGTCATGATCCTTTCATATGCAGTGGGGGCAATTTCCAGGTACATGCAGGAGTAGCATGAGTTACACTGGAAGGTTTCCAAGCGGATCTTCAGATATGTTCAAGGCACCACCAGTTATGGGATCCACTATGCAGTAGGTTATGCATTAGATCTCATGGGTTTCACATATTTTGATTGTGCTGGTGATAGCATAAATAAAATGTCCACTTCTGGGTATGTGCTTAGTTTAAGTTATGGTCCCATCTATTGGTCGAGCAAAAAGCTATTAGTAATTGCTTTATCATCAACAAAATTCGAGTATCGAGGAGCGATCAACATCATTGTTCAAACACTTTGGATTCATAATTTCCTCACTAAGCTCAACATCACGTTCCATCATCCGACTGTCATTTGGTGTGACAATCAAGTATTCTCAACTTTTGTAGATACCTGGTGCAACAACAATGGACCAAACACATCGAGATCCATATGCATTTCATCAAAGAGCTGGTACATGACAAGATCATCGATTTGCAGTATTGTCCATTTGCCGAAGATACTGCTAACATCTTCACCAAGAAATTTACTAAGCATAAGTTCCACTTTCTATCCGATCATCTTGGAGTGAAGGACACAGTTACTTAGCATCTACTTTTCTTTCTTCTTCTTTGATACATTATACTTTGAGGGGGGGGGTTCCCATGAGGTTTTCCCTCTTTCCTCTATTTTCTAGTGTTCATTCTTAGATACATTGTAAAATGGGTAGCTAAAACAACCTTGGTTGCCGGGACCCATTCATCATTTACACCTTAGTAGTGTTTGGAGGGGGTGTTGGAGATATTACACACTAACGACCTCCATAAAGCGTGGCTTTTACTGCCATAAAGCATACTAATAGAGACCTCCATAAAGAATGGATTTTAATGTTAGTGAGTGTCTAAGATCTCACTAGATCACTACTATGGCGAATTTACTTATCCATGTAGAGTATATCATGAGTAATTTTACTCAGTCCAATAATATACAATTCATTCTTTCTCTCAAGCGTGTCCCATTTCTCTTCTCTCTCCCGTAGGCATTATGTGATCTTTATACTAGCTAGATTCACCATGAAAACTTCACATGTGGATGCCTTGGTGGCATAAGGATCATTGCATATCAGTGCTCATATATTGTCATTGACTAGTGAGTGGCATGAGCCTTATTGTCACTCACTATTGAATGGCATGAGACTAAGTTGTAGACTTGGTTGCAGTGTTATGTTTAAATATAAACAAAAAGCATAATGAATAAATAAAATAACAACCAAAAGGTTGCTTGAAGACCAATAAGATATTTATGACACTACAAGAGGAGGAGGAGGAAAGGGGGTGCATGGTGAGTTTTCCTCACCACGTGTCCTCGAAGAAGTAGTAACATTTTTGCATGCTTCATTAAAAGCCCCCCACTTACCTTTGACTTATATGTACCAAACTTATCTGTCACATCCTTGGGGAAGGCACATATTCCTCATGCATGGGAAATAATATAAAAAATGTAAATTTTATTGGAAATATTTATATTTTTTCCATCTCCCTCATGCAACAAAGAACCTATATGCTCTCCCATGGCTACCATCACCTTTAACTAACAAAAGAAACCCTTGAGTTTGAGAGATGAGAGAGATCATTATTGAATATTGTAGCTCGGACAGGAACTTCCACACAAGTTTAGTGTCAAATGTGTTGAAAGTAGTTCAAGTCTTGTAATTCACTTTAATAATAAAGTGAAAGTCATATATTTAGCTATTGAGTCTAACAACATGTATTTTTATACATTAGTGATTTCGACTAATCCAATCGTACATCTCACTATGAGAATAGGTTTCGATAGATTAGGGTTTTAGATCAAGTATAAAGGAAAATCAAGGTAGAGAGTTAAAACACATGATTCATTTTAGTCAAACACAAGTTTTGTCAAGAGGTGATTTTATTCATCTGTAGAGCGGAGTTAGAGTGTTAGAGAGGAGCTAGAGTCAAAATCAGATAGAGAGAAACAAAGAGGTTCATATAGGACAAGTCCTTGCACTCGTATGGATCCGTATGGATAGATATGTATAGTCGTATGGATTATGTATAGTCATATGGACATGTTGTACATCACGTAGCAAACAATGGGTAGTTTTCTTAGTTTTGGCAAGCAATTTTTTCCTCGGTAAGTGTGTACATCTATTTTGTTTGGGTTTGCCATACAACAATTTGACAATTGTGGAAGTTTCCTTGTAATCATTGAATTGTTAATGGCAAGTTGATTTGAAGGACTAAATTATATGTGTATTGTGTTTATGCTTCCATCGTTTATTTTATAGCTATATGTGTGATTACTACTATGTGAAGAATTTAATTTCTACAGTTAAATAAGAATCATGTTTAGTTGAGATCATGACGATAATAGCCACCTAGGGTTTGGAAAATTCACATTTATGCCAAGGTATAAGGATTGTAGTGAGAAGGAGAAGGTGTGGATTGTTTTTGTTGTAGAGTAAACATAGACATTAGGTAGTTTGAGATCCCAATGCCTACTTATTTGAAGCATTTTTAGTGCAAAAGAGCCAAGGTCTACGAGTCCTAGGTATCCATAGAGAGTAATCATCAACATGAGTATTCATGCCTACACAAGTGTGCTAGAGGGGATGGATTCTTAAGGGACTATATAGTAAATAAAGAATATCCTGACCTTGTTTTACCTCTAAATGACTGGAATTTGAGTGAGATGTTCATAAGATTTTCACTTAGAGGAATCATACTAGATATATGGTTCTCATTGTTTTATGAGTATTGTCAGTTGGTTTGAGCAAGGAATGCAACCTAATAGCCATACTTTGTCGATATGGTCATGTAGCCTCGCTTGGAGGTGAAATATACAACAAATTCCTACAATTGGGCAATGAATCACTCCCATGCAATTAGTTTGGTTAACCATTTCATGAGAAAGATGAGCATTGTTTTATGTCTTTAATGGTTTATCCGTGTGTTATATATTTATGTATTTTAATTTCTTTGAAATTTGTTGCTCATGTGAATTTTCCCTTAGAGGAATCATGGTAGATGTCTAGCTCTTATTGTTTTATGAGTATTATGGGTTGTTTTGAGTGAGAAGCATGGCCTAAAAGGTATTATTTTCCCTTATGGTCTTGCCTCCCGACTTGGGGTGGAATTCACAATTGAGCAATGAATCATTCCTATGCAATTGGTTTGGTTGACCATTTCATGAGCAAGATGAGTATTGTTTTCTATCTTGAATGGTTCATCTCCCTGTTATATATTTATGTATTTTAATTTCCTTGAAATTTGTTGCTCATGTGGTTTCTACTAAAGGAATAGTGTGGAATGAAGGAAACAATTATTGATAACTCTAAGTGTAGATTTAAATGGAATTTCCCTTGTTATATATGTTATGCAATGTTAATATTTGCATATGGAATTTGGAATTATTTTTGGAAAACAATTTATCTCACAATGAGGAAACCCCACTAATAAATGGTCAAAGAAATTTCATTGAAGCACCCTGATGGCCAAGGATTTTACTTGAGCGCATTACATAGTGGCACCATAGCTTCATTTCAATGTCAAGGCCTGTGGGGAGGTTAGCACGATGAACTAAGGAGAATTCAATAGGATTAGATTCCAACTCTTGTAGAATGTTATAAATCGGTGTAATTTAATGTGGTTCTACCTTCAAATCTAATGGAGTAGAAAACAATCACATTGAATGGCCCTCACTAATCTAGAGGTCAAACGTTTTGAAACAAGTAGGGTTAATGTAGGAGCATCTATTATGAGAACACCCAAGCATGTTCATAGAGGTATGATACATGAAAAAAGACATTCATCCTATGACGTGTCTCTTAGAGAGACAGGATTCAAAGTTTGTATATTGGACAAAACCTATCTTATATGGGAGGTCAATATACGAAGAGTAAGAGTTGATAGATTTTGTGGGAAAAGGTAGAAAGATTACTTGGCATCAACATGATAAGAAGAACAATGAGGATAGTTTGATTTGAATTAAATCAACAAATGAGGATGCATTTTGGTGATGTTTTGTGAAGATTCCATAAGATTCCTACTTGAATTCCCAAATGCAATAATGATCGTCATATCTAAGTGAGATGAATGGACAAGATTCCATTTAAGGTCTTTTGTGGTTTTGGGTAAGAATTCAAGTTATTGCTTAGACCAAAGTCCATGTCATGAGATGAGTTCATGGAGGAACATAAGGGTATTTTTACAAGTCCAAAGAAGTAGAAAAGGTGATGATGCCAATATGACAATAGAGGAAATGGGGATCATTCAATTAAGAGAAGATATATCATTTTGGTGCAATTTGGGACATTTGGAGGTGTTAGGGGTTGTGTTAGCTGAGAAATCCCAAAATTCACCTGATAATGATGGCACACTGGTCAAGATGGATATTGTATTCATGTAGATGGGTCTTTGCTCCTTTGTGTGAATTTTATTTATCTTTTATAAAATCATTCTCTTGCTTAATCATGTTTACATTGCATGTATCATCAAATTTTAGGGTTAGTAGCAACAATTCCACTAAAGTATATTTTGATATGTCTCTATAACCTTATTTATACTTTCAAAGAGGTTTATTTATTCAATGCGATCGGGGATAATTTGTTTAATTTTCAAGAAAATATATTAGGAATAGAGGTCATGGGATTGAATCCCACTGGGTTACTAGTTGTGCACAAGGGTATTGGTTGAGCCTCCCTCCATCCAGATATTATGGAGAAGAATGGGGGATCCCATGGGATCTAACATTCATTGATTATTAGGGTAATAAGGTAACATATCAGACACTTGTGTCTTTATTCTATCTCGTTATATGTTTTTAATTATCTTGGGTTGTAAACCCATGTCATAAGCACATGCATGTTTCATTTTACATTTTATACCCTATTGCTGTTTTTTTGCGAGATACCCTGATAAACCCTTTTAAAAACACAATTAAAATCCTCATATGTGGGATTAAACCCTCACCTCATCGAAAATCAACTCAATTCTCCAAGCTCAAAATTCCTCTATGGATTGATTCAATCTTCTTTTGTAAAAGGTACTACTTTCTTTTGTCATGTAACAGATAACAAACTGAAGGAATTTTTTTTGTTAAAAGCCTCTCAGTCAGCATTGTTTGACATCCAAATTTTGGGTTTAATCACACATTCCAACAACCCACCTTCAACACGGCTTCTTGGAGGATAAGGAGGTAGCATTATCTCAACATCCTCCTTAATGGAAGCATCCTCAAGCCTGAGCAAACACTAAATTTTAATGAAATTCACCTCTATCAATAACATCTTAAAGATATCAACAATTTGATCATATGTCCTGCAATATATAAGAGTTACCACATTCTCATGCCTCAATTGTATGAGGTAGTGTGCATGAAGCTGGACATGCTTCAACTTCTTATGTGCAACATGTTTATGAGCCATTTGTATTGCACTTTGGTTGTCATAATACATTGTAGTTGGTTCCATATGAGGAACACAAGCTCTCTTATCAAGTTGTGAATCCATATTCTCTCAATTCCAACATTAATTGTTCCTTGGTATTCAACATCAATGGTTAATAAGGAAACAAACTACTAATTTTTACAAGTCTAAACAATCAAACCAGATCCTAGATGAAACATAAATAAAGAAGTTGACTTATAGTCATCCACATCACCAATGCAATTAAAGTTTGTATATTCGACCAAATAGTTAATTTATGCTTAAATATTTAACATTAAGTTGATGTGTACCTTTGATATATTGTACAATACTCTACGTGGCCTTCAAATGGATATCCCTTACTTATTTCATGAACCCGGAGACTAAACTATTGAGAAAATCAATAGCAAATCTACTATGAGTTAAACATATAAGATTGCCAACAAGTTGCTTATACATGGTAGCATTTACTTTCAGAGAATCACAATTCTTAGTTATATTAACTTTCAACTAAAATGGAGTAGAACGTGGCTTACATTGTTCCATTCTAAATATATTTAAGATATCAAATGCATATTTCAACTAAGAAATTAAGATGTCATATCATTAAATACACTACCTTAAATGCCAAGAAATAAATGCAATTGACCTAAGTTAGGCATTTCAAATGTATCCTTCGATTTTTTCTTTCGCTAAAAACTAATTTACCACTATTCGTAGTGATAATCAAATCATCCACGTGAAGCAAAATAATAGAACTATATCACTCATATGCAACACATAAATACTATGATCCGATTCATAGTGCTTGAAACCAAGTAGTAGAAAGAAGTTATCGACCTTTGCATTACCATACTTTACATGCTTGTTTCAAGTCATAGAAGGGCTTCTCAATATGCACGCAAGATTATCATGTTGTAAAAAACCCGGTGGCTGACCCATGAAGATATCCCTTGTAAGATATCCATGTAAGATGACACTCTCCGCATCCATCTAACGTGTTTCCCAACCAAAACTAGCAACAAGAGCAAGAACAATTCGAATAGAATTCAACTTGGCTACAAGGCTAAATGTTTTCATGGAGGCAATACATTTTTGTTGATAAAAAACCTTTGTTACCAAGAGAGCCTTATGTTTATCAACAACATTATAGGATGAAAACTTCATTTTATAGATCCATTTGCAATTTTACCACATTCCTTCCTTCTAGACAAGGGACCAATTACCAAGTCTTCTTTTTCATCAAGGAATTATATTCTTCAGACATGACATTTTCCCATTCATGCATTTTATGTGTGTCTGCACATGTCTTCAACACATATTCCATGAGTGCAACCTTAACTTGTTGTTTTAGCCACAAGTCTTCCTTTAACTAGTCACATCACCTAAGTCATTACAACAACCTCAATGGTCTTGGTTACCCACTAGGGATAAAAAATCTCCTTAGAAGAGGGTTTCCCTGTAATGTACTCATTGTGAACAACCTTAAGCGTACTACCACTCGATTCACCATCAACATTCCAATTAATAGTCAATTCAACAGCATAAATTTGACTAGAGGTTGGTCCAAATACACTAGTTAATTCAAAAATTGGACTAGTTAGTGTCAATTTTAGAATAGTCAGTTCAAATACCCTAATTGGTTAAAAAATCAGACGAGTAGGTGTCAAGTTAAGAGTAAGTCAATTCATAAATCATAAACATTTCAATTAGATCAAAAGAATATGTTAGGAGAGTAGCTCCTAAAGTCTGCACATGAAAGATAACACTCTATCAACATATCACTTCCTGCTTAGTCGGACCATACATTTGATAGGATTTAGACTTTTTAGACTAGTCAACCATGATGAACGGATAACTCTTCGGGATCAACTTATTTCGCTTGTTGTCTAGAATATGTGCCAAATCTATGCATCCAAAGGCCTGAAAATGTCCAACCCTTGGTTTCTTCCACTCCATTTCTTAAGAGAACTTACATACCACGTTGCTCTAGTCACATTGTTGTTTAGAATATAATTTGAGAAGCGACAACTTTTACCCAAAACCTATTTAGTATTCCCTTTGCCTAAAGAAAATATTAAGCCATCTCAATCAAAGTCTTGTTTTTTTTCTTTCAACATCTTTATGACAAGGAGTGTCAGGAATTGTGCCTTTCCATGACATGTCATTTAAAGAAAAGTATCATTCAAAGGCATTAATCACATATTCTCCTCCATTATCATACCTCAAACACTTCATAGGTCGACCATGTTTTTTTTAGCCAATGCTCTAAACTCCTTGAATTTCTCAAAAATAAAATCATTTGTCTTTAAGAAGTAAACCCAAGTAAACATGGAAAAATCATGAATGAAGGTTATAACATACCTTGCACCTGCTAGATAAGGATGGTTCATTAACAAATATCATTGTGCACATGTTCCAATAGTGTTATCTTCCTCTTGGGACAAAACTGTCACATACACTATGGAAACACTTTCATGAGGAACCACTCTAGGGAGTCCATGAACCATTTTCAACTTAACCATCAACTCCATACTTCCAAAGTTCATATGTCCTTGTCTTTCATGCCATATTTTGCTTTTATCACAAGTTATAGCTATAAGTACAAATGGCCATGTTTCCTTCTTTGTGACCTTAAATCTACAAAACTTATATAGTATGTCCTTCAGGTTAAAAATACCCTCAACAATGACCCCAAAATTATTCTTATTATCCTTCAACACAAACCTAATAGGCCAAAACTTAACATTGTTGCTAATCTAGGCGACATTTTGTTGAAATTTGTACGAAGGAAGTGTTCCCCTAGTTATTTTGCCTAAGTCATTAAGAGAGGGAAAAGTGACATGACCCTTGTATTAATTGCTTGAGATGAGCAATTAATTTGCTTTAGAGTTATAAAGTGACTTTTAATATATTTAAGTGGTGGTTGAGTGAAATTAATTTATGGAGAGAAATAAAATGGACTTATGCTCATCCATTGATCTAAACCAATGCGGGACCTTGGATTAGATGACTATTCAACTAGCCTAGTGAGGCAAACCAAAAGACATGGGAAATGTAATAAAAAGGCACTCCCTCTTCCATTTTTACCCACCCAAGAGTGTTGGAGCAAATTGACTTTCCTTGAGAAAAGCTAGAGGTCGAGTTCGAGGTTGAGAAGGAAGGCAACTGACTGAGATAGCAGCTCGAATCCCAAGACAGAGGTACAACACGCATTCCCAAAATCATATAGTAGTAGTAAGTGACACAAAAATCAAGGAGGGTGCACTTAGTTTGAGCAAAGAACTCAGGCACATTTTTTTCCAAACAGGAGCACGATTTTCGAGGGACTGTTTTAGCACATTAAATGCAATCCATACAACATTAATTAAGCTGGTTGTAATATAATTTTTGTGGCTGAGATAGCACATAAGTCGAGGCAGAATAATGTTGTTTCAGTGGGCACAAAAAACAAGGTAACTAGACCATATAGGCAACATGAACTTCAAGGTAGTTCCATACAGTATTGTTCAACACAAAAATTGAGACAGTTTATGCACAGAACTCAAGATTGTCTTGGCACTATTTTCGAGGCTAAAAAGTTGTCATCTAGTTGAGATAAGTTTGGCTTACTGAGTTTAAATTCTATTGTACAATTTTGAATAAATAATAAAAACTCCTCTCTCTCACAGGTTTTCCCCTTAGGGAATTTTTCCCGGGCTTATTGACCAAAAATTACTGAGTTTACAATTTCATGTGTGTGGTTGATATTTACATTCTGCTCATTTAAATTTGTGATTTTTATGGTGTTCCAAGCTTCACTATTGCTTATGAGTACATATTCCTATTGCAACAATGATTGTTCTATTGGAGTAAAACATTAAACTAAGTATTCAACTAATCTTGAAACCGATATATATTTTTACATGGTATGATAGAGTGGGGGGCAGAATTGTTGACTGTGATTTTTCAAACTTAAGAGGGAGATTTCTTTTGTTCATCAGAGGCAGATTTGGACTTACATTTCCAGTGAGATGGTCACAGGACTGAAGTTGGAGGACAGGTTGTAAGCGGTAGGCAACTTCATTCCTTGGAAAAAGCTAGGGTTTATACTGCAGGAGAATGATTTGTGAGATGATGTGGTGAACAACACTCAAGCAAACCTTGTTCAAATTCCCGTAGCCACTGATGCAACAACATTGGAAACCTTCAATAAGAAGGACATCAAGGCGAAAAGGATAATCCTTGATGCAATGAAGGATCATGTGATCCCACACTTGACCTCTAAGACATGAGTTTATCTTATGTGGGATTCCTTAACCAAGTTGTACCAAAGTTTGAATGAAAATCGAAAGATGGTACTGATAAAGAAGTTAAAAAGCATATATCGATGTAAGGATCTGAGAATGTGACCTCTTACCTTACTCAGATCACCTCGATGAGAGATGAGCTTGCAACAATTGGGGAGGTTGTGCAGGGTAGCGACCTAGTGAGGACGACATTGAATGGAGCATCCAAGTAGTGGGAAGTCTTTGTGGAGGCAGTTGTTGCACGAGAGAACATGCCTTCTTGGTATCGTCTCTGGGATGACTTGTGCAGGAGGAGACCTAGAGAGGATTTGTGCAGGGGATCTCTTCAAACAGTAAGGAGGATGAGGAGAATGTTGCCTTATCAGCTAAAGGAAAGAATTCCAAGAAGGGCTCTATGGGAGGGGCCAAGCAACAGAGAAGTGAGCAGAAGAAGGACCTAAGCAGAGTCAGGGGTTATGCATGCAATGATTTTGGCCATTATGCCGACAAATTTCCTAAGAAGAAGAGGGGCAAGCAGAAGGAGGAGGAATAGGTTGGAACTACAACTGAGATAGAGAGGTACACTACATAGTTTGAGAAAGAATTCTCTCTTGCCACAGTTGTTTTGAGTTGCGGTAGTAGTAGACTAATGGATGTTGGGAAGTGGATTATGGATAGTGTGTATTGCAATCACATGACTGGGAGGCGAGATGCCTTCTTTACTATTCAGACTATTCCAAAGCATCTCGTGCAGGACAAAGATGGCAAAGTGCATGCAGTCAGAGGATTGGGACGAGTACGGTTCCAACTAGAGTTTGGAGAGCTTCTAGAGATTTCAAGAGTACTCTATGTTCCAAGGCTATAGGATAGCGAACTTTCAATTCCAGCCTTGGAGGGTGCATAATATGTAGTATTGTTCAAGAGTGAACACATTTTCATCTATGTGTTGGGAGTGGATCTAGTTGACCTTGTGCTGATAGGTCATTGAAGAGATGGAGAGTATGTAGTGCGTGGACAACCTACAATAGGAGGATCTGGGTGGATAACAAGTCCTAAGTCTGAGACAAACAGTGAGTGAGATGATTCCAAGATTGATGTGGCGTCGAGTAGTCATTCCACGATTAAGAGGAGAGAGGAGAGAGCGAGATGCTCCAGAGATTATTGTGGTATCGAGTAGTTTGTCTTCTATTAAGGGGAGTTATTGACGTGGGAGTTATACACTTGCATTAACTCGGAGGAATTGGCCTAATCGGAAGGTGTCAAGATTACCTCAAGTCATTGAAATGGCCAACCTTTACAGGTTTTACGGCTCCATTAACTAATTTATTCTATCATATTCTTAATTATTTAACTAAACTAATCTAACTTAATTAAAAATAAAGAAATCTAACTAAGAAAAGATAAATACTAATCTAATGTTAATTAAATCAAATAATAAATATGTACAAAAATATTTATAAAATATACAAATTTACAATAATACTTCTTCTTGGCAAAAGCAACAGCTATATTATTAGAAATACAAATGCAACTAATTAAATTAATAAATTAATTACGGAATATAATTCTGTGAGCTGCATGGATTATATAGAAATGCAAATACAACTAATTAAATTAATAAATTAAATTTTAATATCCCGCAGGATAAAATTAATCAATTTAGGTTGCATTTTAATTTGCAATCATTAATAATATGAAAAACATTTCATACATTAAACATTACAAATTTAAACATATTTAAAGTTTATGCAAAACCAAAAAAACAAAGTTATCAAGAATTGCAAACAGTTTTTTTTAATTCTGCAAAACTAAACTGGTATAGGGTGAATAGACAGGATTAAATTCCCAATTCAAACTCTTCTAAGAACAATGATGAAAGAAACTGAACATATAATTCTATTACCACTGCAAAAAAAACTTCATACAAGGCTTTTTCAAGACAATTTTCAGAAACACATAACTGCACTATCTAAGAGTACTCATCCATTGCACTGCTGGTGACGTTCTCCAGTCTCAGTCCCATCCAAAACCATTGTTGCAGATAGAAGGAAAATAACACAGAGAAGAAAAAATTTCGTTCTATGATTTCTAGGGATCGTGATCGTCCCCCTCCCTTACAGTTAAATATGCAGCTTCTTATATAGGCTATGAAGAACGATAACAACTTCCTAAACAACAGCTATTTCCTCCAATGATATGGCAGATTGAATGTTGATGCGCTGTTGACTTCATGAGATAGACATTGAGCAACATTAGTGCGGTTTTTTAGAAGTTGTTGTTCAATGCATGCCCAGACTTATGTTGCTTGACTCTTTTAAACCTACGATAAAAAATACCAATCACTCACGTTAAAAATTATAATCCAATACGAATTATGGAAATTAAAAAAAACTAATTGTAAACTAAAAATGAAAGCACAATCTAGAAATCGAAACAAAAAAATTGAAGCTAAAAAAATAGCATGTCCTCTTCGACTTCCAAGAAGTGGCTTGATCCGCAAAGAGTAAAAATGCTTCCAAGTTTACTGCGCCTGTTAGATAGTGATTGACTTTTAAAACTCTTTTAATCCGTAATCTGGAGGGATGATGGCAACATATTGAAAATCGTTCTGGTGATCTTCATCAACACAGATTTCGTGCGACTGAAATTTCTTCGCTTGTTAAAATCTGCACAAATTTGTGAAACTCTCGTTGTTGGTCGCAACTGAGAAAAATGTGTTTAAAGAACCCACAAAATCTCTCAGATCCTTCACTTTTTGAGGAAACTGCTCATGGTCAAGCTAAATGAGGTCTTTCTGCAAAAACAACCCATGCCTTGGATTTTTGATATTCGCCTTCATTTGCTCGCAGAAAGTTGAAGAAAATCGCTGCCTTAATATTGACGAAAATTCTTTCTCAGCGATGATCTCATCCATAATATGTTGTATAACATCACAATCATAGCAGTAATATTTGATATTTGCGATTATATTGCCTCCAAATCCCTGCAATCAATACTCTGAAATAAATATATTTCAAAATAAAATAAGATTGCAAATCAGGAAACAATCTCATCGTATACTTCCATAAAAACTATTTGCAATGTTTTTGCAACTTATTATTTCAACAGTTGATGATTAAAATTCGTAGTGTATTAAAGCGCGCTTCTAGATGACATATCCATGGCTTGGTTTTAATGAAAAACGTGGATTTAGTTAACAACTTTTAATTGATCATTCAATGCAAAATAACAAATCTAGTGTTTCATATGTGGCAGTGATACCTGAATGATCTCGAGAAAACCAACAGTAATTCTATGGCTCCAGGCCCTTGAATTTCGTGGCAAAATTTGTGCCATGTCGGACACCTCTGACATTTCCTTTTGCTTGTAAATCTTTGACTGGCGATTCCTCAATGTAGATGGCCTTTGTGATTTTTTATTTTTAAGCGCTGGTAAACTTGTATAAAATCTTGTAGCAATTTTATTTTAGTTAAATGGCTTGACGACGTGGAAGCCGGATGGCTTTTTACTTCATTTTGACACCAATTTCAAATAATGGATGAGCGAGATGAGATTGGAGTCAGCGAGAGGCTATTTCTTCTAGTGCTGGCAAGAGGGTCAGTTGGTATGACTTGTCACTAATGGATGAGCGAGATGAGATGTCTTAACATGTGGCATTAGTGTAGAATACTGAACTTGCAGAGGGACAACTTAAAGAGGTAAAGGGAGCTTCTACAATAGATAGTGAGACTGGAGTATGATTTTGGGGGAGGACATGCCAAAAGGTCTTCATGCGTGAAGCGGAAACATTGAGCTTTGCAACTCAAGATTTCCTTCATGTTATGATGCCTAACATGAATGGACATTTGATTTGAACTTTCTAGAGCAAAGTTTAAAAAGGGTGGGCATCTTTGATATTGTGTGAGAAGCACATGTGCAGATTACCAACTTTGGTGGGGAAACAGTTTATCTTCTTCAGGGATAAGTCGGGAGTGAGGGAGAACGCTTTCCTTAGTAAGAGGGAGTGTTGAAATTTATACCAAAGAAGTGTTCCCCTAGTTATTTTTCCTAATTCATTAAGAGAGGGAAAAGTGACACGACCCTTGTATTAATTGCCTGAGATGAGCAATTAATTCACTTTAGATTTATAAAGTGACTTTTAATATATCTAAGTGGTGGTTGTTGAGTGAAATTAATTTATGGAGAGAAATAAAGTGCATTTATTCTCATCCATTGATCTAAATCAATGATTATATGACCATTCAACTACCCTAGTGAAGCAAACCAAAAGACATGGTAAATGTAATAAAAAGGCACTCCCGCTTCCATTTTTACTCACCCAATAGAGTTGGAGCAAATCGACTTTCCTTGAGAAAAGCTAGAGGTCGAGTTTGAGGTTGAGAAGGAAGGCAGCTGACTGAGATAGTAGCTTGAATCCTCCCAGAATCGTACAACAATGGTAAGTGACATGAAAATCGAGGAGGGTGCACTTAGTTTGAGCAAGGAACTCAGGCACATTTTTTTCCAGACAAGAGAACGATTTTCAAGGGACTATTTCAGCACATTAAATGCAGTCTGTACAATATTAATTAAGTTGGTTGTAATGTAATTTCTGTGGCTGAGATAACATAGAAATCTAGGCAGAATAATGTTGTTTTAGTGGGCACAAAAATGAGGTAACCAGACCATACAAGAAGCACAAACTTCAAGGTAGTTTCGTACAATACTATTCAACACATAAATCGAGATAGTTTATGCACACAATTCAAGTATGTCCAGCACTATTTTCGAGGCTGAAAAGTTTTCATCTAGTTGATATAAGTTCGACTTACTGATTTTAAATTTTGTTGTACTATTTTGAAGAAATAATAAAAACTCCTCTCCCCCACGGGTTTCCCCTTAGGGGGTTTTTCCTAGACTTATTGGCCAAAAACTCTTGATTCTGCAATTTCATGTGTGTGGTTGATATTTACATTCTGCTCATTTAAATTTGTGATTTTTATGGTGCTTCAAGCTTCAGTATTGTTTATGAGTACATATTCCCATTGCAGCAGTAATTGTTCTATTGGAGTAAAACATTAAACTAAGTACTAAACTAAACTTGAAATCGAGATATATTTTTACACTTTTGGTACATACAACAAACTTGCACTAAGTTGTGGTACATGGTAGACACTAGTGATCACACCATTCTTACAATCATCCCTACAACTGCTATTAATAGTAACTACATAGTCATATGCAAAATAATATCTTCTCTCCTTTAGCCTCACTAGAGGAAAAAGAGAAGTGTCCCCAACCACATGACATGAATAGTGGGAGTCCCATATCCAATCATTTGAAAAGTGTGAGCATGTAATGTTTGAGAGAAACTAACATAGAAAGTATCATTACTATTGCCTTTATCATCTTGAGTGCATTACCTGTTGATTCGTTAATTGTCAGCTTTGAAGCCTCTTAATATTCTCTTCAAGGTCATAAATATTCTTCTTGCAAACCTTTTCAAAGTGTCCCATCTTTCCACAGTAATATCAAGTCTTCTTATTCTTGAATTTCATGGTATGGTGTTGATTATCACCTCCATGATTTCTTTTTTCAATTTAATCTTCATGATCCTTATCATGGTCTACACTATAGCTTCTATTTTTGTTGCCATCTCAACCTCTTTCTATGTAATTATGTTGGCCCTTTTATCTTTAATAAAATGAGCATTTTGCTTGTTGATAAGCTTTCATTCATCAAGCAATTTTTCATGTGCCCTAATAAAAAAGAGCAATAGGGTTCAATGGTACAATCCTTACCATCTTATTTTCTCAGGGACTAATTAGTGCAAAATGTAGAACATAAAACATCATATGGTGTTCTCATATTTATAATAATCAATTATATCAACTATCCTTCCTCCTTTGGGAAGTATTTTCCATACTCTTTCGGCTTCTACTATAAATCCTTTACTTAAGCCAAGTAATGCTCGATCATATCGAAAGAGAGATGTTTAAACAAGACAAACTCTTACGGTTTGTATAACTTGATTTTCATTAGCCTTGTCAAATAAAATCTTTATCTTCTTACACACTTCATATAGGCAGTATCCCACTAGTATGGAACCATACTTAATCAAGTTTTCAATCCCGCTAGTATGGAACCAAATCTCCCTTGAGATGTAGATTATCATAATACCTATAACTAGTTCACCCTTCTTCCCCTTAACCATGAACTTCTTGTGTTCATTTCTAGGACCAAGAACAACAATATTTGCAATAGTGCTTTGTTATTCAATAAAGTCTCCACATCTTACACCCATATGCCATAATTGTGCCCACTGTGCACCATAGGCTCCTACTTTGAACCCATATTACTTCTACAAATATTTGATCCAATTGCTAGCAAGTCTAAACAAATTAATAATTTATAGATAGTTGACTTTGTAGGAGTGCAAATACCATCCACGAGCTTCTCGTGACATGACAACCTCCAAAAATAGCACCAAGCCAAGATCTTCAAAATATAGGCTTTCATACTATGTCAAAAATCATTGTTTACATAAGAGAAAAGAGATCTAAGCAAGGTCGACAATGTTTAAGAACATAATTATAATTATAGCTTAACTCATGTACTCATGAATCACAATAATTAACCATATAGATTGATCCAAAAGATCATCTGCTTATACTCGACCATGTAACCAATATCCCTTAAACTAAGGTTGATTTGGTCAACTTTGATCATCAAAGGTGACCCCATAGCAGTTAGACAATACACATTTCATAACCCTTTCTATGCTTGGTTTGTTATTACAACACTGGTCAAGACTGCTCAAAAGGTTCTATTCGACTAATAAAAACCCTCTTAGTTATCCAATTGACTTTTTAATTGATCCATTATGTTTTTAATCACACATTTCAACACTTTTTAGATATTTTTTTTTAACTCATGAAAGTATAAGAAATCACATAAATACATCTAAACTTACCACTTCTCAAGCTTGAAAAAAATATCAAAGATAAAAGTAGGGTTAAGGGAGTGGGGTCTTGTGGACGAGGTTTTAATTGATTAGGGGTTAATGGGTTAATGGTTAAGCGGTTAGTGGGTTAGTAGTTATGGAGAGTATATTAGTGGGTTAGTAAGTTAGGGGTTACTGGGTAACAAGGTTTATAGGTTGGGAAGGTAGGGAGTTAGTGGGTTAGGGTATTAGTGGATGAATAGGGTGTGGTCTCTTAGAGGCTTAGGGGTTAGTGGTGAAGGTGTTATTGGGCTAGGAGTTAGGTGGTTACTAGGCCAAGCAGGTGAGTAGGTGGCTAGGGGGTTACATAGTTAGGGTGTTAGCATGATAATAAGTGTGTGGATTACATGTTAGTGGGTTAGGAGTTAATGGATTACCAATTAGTGGGTGAGAAGTCAGGGAGTTAGAGGGTTAAGGTTTTAGTGGTTGGGGTGTTAGTGGGTTAGTGATTAGGAGGCAACTATGTTAGTGTGTTAGGGATTAGTGGTTAGGAGGTGAATATGCTAGTGTGATGGAGGTTAGTAGTTAAATGTTACTAGGTTAGGAATTAGTTGGTTAACGGGTTAAGATGATATTTGGTTAATTGGTTAGGTGCAAGTGGTTAGTGCTCAATATGATTAAGATTACAAGGTTACTACGTTACGGGGTTAAGTATTTTATGGATAAGCATGAAAAGGGTTAGTGGCTTAGTGAATTAGCCGTTATATGGTTAATGGGATAGTGAGTGGGGTCAGTGTGCTAGGAGTTAGTGATTTGAGGGTGAGTGTGTTATAGGCCAGTGAGCTTGTTGTTGGGGGGTTACATTGGTTTATGAGTTACATGGTCAGTGGTTTAATGACCAGGGGTTTATTGTCTATGAGGTCATTGGGTTATTGAGTTTTGGATTTAGGGTGTTAACATGTTAGGGGCTAGGGTTGAGTGGGTGAACGGTTTCAAGTGTTAGTAAGTTAGGGTATATTGGTGAGTAAGTTAGGGGTAAGTGTGAAAATGGGCACATGGTCTAGTTGTTTATGCATTAGTGGGATAGGGTATATGGGGTCAATGGGTTAGTGGGATTTTGGTTAGGAGGATAACGAGTTAGTGGTTAGCAGTCAAGGTTTAATGAAATAATGATCATGTAGTTAATATTTTAGTAGGTTAGGGGATTAGTAGACTAGTGGGTTAGTGTGTTAATGTGTGAAGCGGCTACCATATTAGTGGGTTGTTTGTTGAGTGGATTAAGGATTAAGGATTATATTTCAAGGAATAAAGAGTTGGTGGGTGGGTGACTTAGGGGATAGTGGGTTAGTCGTTAGAGGATAGTGGGGCATCAATTATGTGGTTAGTGGTTATGGGTCTATGGGGGTGTGTGGGAATATGCAACACATCCCTTCTTTCTTACTATGCATATGTTGAGCCAAAGTTCTCTACAAACATGTTTTAGCTTATGCATCAATGTTGGAATCTTTTTAATACTAAGAGGGGGGGTGAATCAGTATTAGTGCAGTTATGAACAATTTTCACTTCTTATCAAACTTAAATATTAGTTAAATTATGCATTCACCATAAACAATAACATACATCCACATATTTTCAAAACATAGAACACAAAGTTTTTACGTGGAAACACAAATGGGATAAAACCACAGAATGCTCTCTTATATTATAAAGATTACATTCATTGGAAGCATCAACTTCCAAAAGTTCTCTAGCACCAACTGGAAGGAGGATTCAACCCCCTGGTTTTACAAGCTACAACATGAAGGAAGCACCAACTCCTCGATTTACTAGCTCCAACTAGAAGGAGGCATTGACCCCCTGGTTTTATAGGCAATGACCTGAAGGAAGCACCAACTCCCTATTCCTTGCCCTGTCCTGCCACGCTAACATTTCTGTAAAATATTTGTGTTTGCTTTCTACTGATTCGATCACTCTTCAAATTTGCTGCACTACATCCGTTGTGCACACCTTCTGTATACTCTGATCTTGCAATTGCTGTACTGTATTACTCATTTCACTACACTGCATCAGTATGACACACTAGTTCTTGTATCTCATAAATTTCTCCAATCTACACGTTGTTTCATCACACTGTTCTATTTATATGTATCTGCATAGTCAACTGATACTACGCATCCTTTGTTGTGTTTTTGTTTCTGACTTCATGCATATGTATCAGATAAAGCACATCATTCAGCACATCCTCTACTATGCTTCTGTTCTAACCTCAGACATTTATATCATATAAATCACACCATTCTACACATCATCTGCTATGCTTCACTTCTGTCTAGGCGCATATTAAATAATCTACGACCTTCTACATACCATCTGTGATACTACCTTTCTGTTCTTACAAATTTATCTCAGGTAAACCTCATCATACTACACACCTTATGTTGTATTGCTCTTATGTCTTTGCGCATCCGTCTCAGATAAATCACATCTTCATACGCATCATCTGTTGTGTTGCATTTTGCGCATTTAGCTCTTCTGTTGGATTATGTTGTTTCGATTCCACAAGCCATTGATGCCCCAATAATTAGAAGCTTGCCAAATCAGAGTACTACCACATTCACATATTCAAGATTACATCAAATTTCCAACTTGGCTTCTTATTTATACTTGGCATACACAGACCATATGTCCACAAGTAGGTCGTAGCATACCTTCTTGATTGCATCATGGTTGACCTTGATTCACGCTTCCGCCACTTGTCATGATTTGTGCCACTGAGCTATCACACCTTGTGGTTCTTGCGCATACTTGGTCCTTTTCATATTGGGACTCTCTCACTTGGGAACCACTTCGTGTGTGGTCTTGCGCCCTTGAAGTAACATCGCTTGTGGGTCTTGCATATTTGACTTGTTCGAGCGCCACGTACTTTTGAGACTCTTGCGCACTCCAAGACTTGTATACTTCTTTCAATTGATGGGTCATGCGCACTTCCGGGACTTGTGTACATGTCCAACTGCTTCATGCTTCTGAACTTCTTGCGCACTTCCAAGACTTGTCCAACCGCCTCTTTGATATTACCTTTGAAGTACACTACTAGATGGATTAGGACTTGTGCACATACCTTATGTACTTCTTCAAACTGAATGTACTCACTGAATGTATTGAATGTACTTATACAATTTGAATGTATTTCTTCAACTTGGTTATGTACTTCTTCAAATTGTATTTCATATACTTCTTCAAACTGATACAAGGATATTGAGTCTTCTTTGACATCAATTGACATCAATGAAAACCAAATTTCAACAATCATAAGCAAATTAAATATTCTTAAGTAAAATAGGATGGTGAGAAGGAAACCATACAAATATGCAAGGACACTTAAGATGATGAAATTGGTCTCTACATTTTCATTATTCATTAATATTCAAAATTATTACAATCCTACACCTTAGCGCTTCTCTCGACCTTAGCCTTCTCTACATAGCATACGGTTTCTACAACTCTACACTTTACCCATTTCTTTGAACTTGTATTTTTCCTTTGTCTTCCTCTTCTTCCTACTTTTAGATTTTTCTCCTTACTCACACATTCAACATCAAAGGTGATCCTTTGATTTTTATTTGCCAACTCAATCTCTTGATTTGGTATCTTATATTTAGTCTTTTGTGTAATTGAGTTTATGTTACATTCTAAAACTATGGGAAGTAACATTTTATTTTTCTATGCTTCTTATTCCCCATGTGTCAGATATTTTACATTCCTTCACAATCCACAATTGCTTCAAGGACTTTTATGTCATCCTTTGTTTGTTATGGGTGATATCATCTAACTTTATCTACACTATGCCACACTCTATGGTTTTAACAATACTCTATGCATATATTTTGACTGCACTTGAACCTTTGCCTCGTGCATCCTATTATTCTATGCAACAAATAACTTCTTCTACCTTAGCATGATTTTCAAAGGACCTTGCCCAAAGTTCCTTATTCCTCATGCACCAATCTTGTGCATCTCCATATACTATACACTACTTAACTTTAGTGTTGTGTTGTTCACCCTTCTTATCCCTCTGCACCACCTTTTGTAGCACTATGCGTGGTGCTCTTACATCGAATTTTCTTTTCAAACAAAACCTTTAACATCCTTAAGCAATTCATGTGCTTAGTCCTTCATCAACCTTTGTTTCCCCTTGTAATAGTTTTATACTTATCTTCATAGTGAGGTGCTTTCTTCAATTTCTCTCTCCTTCCACTTTATCAAGTATTAGTTGTATTCTTTACCATGTATCTCCAAGCGATATAGGTGATTTCTCACCCACATGTGCCAAAATCACCTACTTGAGGGTTATGCAATCTCAAGTAGCATATCATAATGGTGGAAGGGAAACTAGGATAAACACAATAAATCTTCAAACATGCATGCATAAATCACAAGAAACATGGCTAAAGAAAGTACATGCAATACATGTAAATAATAGATTTGATTCTATTGCACAAAGAGTATAATGAAATAGCACCTTAGTACTTATTGTAGACAGTGGAGGACCTTTAGGTGATCGAAGGGGGGGTTCTTTGAATTTCGCTGTGGCCAAGTTTCTATCCAAGTACTTATATGGTTGATTCCCAATGGTGAAAGGAAGAAGGAATGGTGGCTCTTTCTCTTAGTTTCAATAGTAATTTTGACTGCATAGCCTTACTATGTGTATTAATGAGGAAGTTTGACCTTGAGGGTTGTATTTATAGGTAATAATATGGACAACACTTAGATCTAGTTCCATTGTGTATGATCTCCATTTCATTGATGATTTAGTGGGGATGTTAGGGTTTGGAATATCAAATCAATAGTTATTTTCAGCCATAACGGTTAGGGTTTGTCAACTTTCAACCAATATTGTTTTTTTTGGGAATCATATAGCAATGGATGTTATCTGAATTACATTTTGGGACTCCATCACACTTTTTACAGAGTTAAGAGCAACTTCATATGATTTTGAGGAAATGTCGTGACATGCTAGTTAGGTTCAAATTTTGACTTTCCTTTAGATTTAGCTCACATTGCTAACCTCACATGGATATAGATGTGATGGATATGGGGCTAATATTATCTATAATGATGTACAAAGGTGATGGAACTCATGACAAGGCAAGTGAGAAAAAAATAGGTTGTTGAAACCAAGACTTTCTAGTGAAACACTTATGCAATATCTTATTCCTTCTTCTTTTGTGTTTGGTTCAACTAATCAATCTTGGATTCTTCTTCTGTTACATATGCATCATTTGTTTCTTTGTATTCACACAAATCCAACACATTAAATAATGGTTAATGTTTAACTCTTTGGAAACAAACATGTATGCATTGTCACGAAACTTGCTCTTTATTTAACATGGATTGATACTATTTGTATTTTTTTTTCTATATGCACTAGTAGGGTAAAACTCCTTCCTCGAATGTACCATCATTTCATTTCGAATGAGTTAAACCTTATGAGTGTATCTACACACTCTTTGCTTGATGGGCTAGGGGTTATGGGTTAGTAAATATGCATGTGTGTGTGTGTGTCCACAACTTTGGCTCTCTTATAAAAAAATACTTAAAACTAAATATGTCATCCATAAAACACACACATATAGACATGTTCATGTGGATAGTGATGCAACCAATTAAACACAACATTTTATAAGAGTTAATTAAGATGTACTTATGCATGTTTTCATCAGCATTAATCTAGTAGTTAATTTAAACAATTTTCATTAATGTCGATTTCATCGTTAATTAGGAAGTTTATAAGGATATAACTTTAATTGTTAAGTTAAATGTAATCATGGACAATTATTTAGTTGGTTAGGAGGGACACTATAATGCATAATTTTGGAATACAATTATGAAGTAACTTTGGTTGTACTTTTTTTCACAAGATCATCGATATATGCATTCAACATATAGACTATTTCAATTAGCCATCAAATGAAAATTTATTTATGGATGTTTCTTCAATGGTTACTGTGTAAAACACTTGTAGTGTCATTCTGTGGACCAAACCTTGCTTCCCATAATTTCATATATAGTTGTGCTTTGTTGAGTGGGCCCTCCTCAAAATTTGCTTCTTCTCTTATTTTGAGGAAAAATTAATCACAAATAACCCTTAACAAAAAAAGGCGCCTTATAGCCATGTTTTAATCTCTATATTTCAAATATTGATATTCTTAGGAATTTCATAGATGACCACACTCCCATAAACTCATTGACAAGTTCCAAGTATTTTACTTGAAAGTGGATACCTATAATTTGATTAAAATCAATCTTAATAATTGACACCATACAACTCTTTAGGTGTTGGAAAGGGATCAACTTATTATTAGCTTCATCCATGAGGTATTATGTTGGTCTTCCCCAAATGTACCACAACCCTACCCAACAAAACCAATAATTCAACCATGTATAAGTAGTCAAATAAATTATCAAGGAAACGAATAGTAACAAAATAAACATTAAGTACCTACATTGTCCTTCAACTTGTTGATGACCAACCACTGGTCCAAAATAGTATTCCACAAGTAAGATGTCAACCAAGGGTCAATTCTTCACCCAACAAATGCAAACCACCTAATCCAAGTGTTGCATCCTAAGTAGGGATCAAGCTAAATGAAATGCATGATAGGAACCCTTGGACTAATAGAACATCGCTTTAAGAGGTGTGGTCTGCATCCTTTTATCAGATAGTTCTGGAAGCACAACATTCCCACACATGATTTTGATATGCATCAGGAAAAAATGAGGTAGGTTAATGCTCCAAATGGGAATGATGACTGTCTAATGACCTAGGATGAAGTTGAGACTACCCTAGCCACTAATTCCACTAGGGAAGCAAGTGAACTTGAGGCAATGTTGGGGTTGGAAGAGACAAAGGGGCTATCAACTCCCATTGTCCCCTCCATGCATGATAACAATCATATAATATCAGTAGCCCCAATTGTGGATTATACTGCACATCAAAAGATTAAGTCTTTATGAGTTATCATCTTGGAGGTAATCCTTGCCAAAGGAACCTTTGATCGTGAATTAGGTAAACCTATTCATATAAATTTTGTTAACAATTTAGCTAAGGTTTCAAGAATTTCTTGGTCCCAAGCCACTACAACTGAGGGCATACAAAGTTTAAGAATAAAAAGGGTGGAAGAAAAACCATCTTGCCTATAGGACCTTAGAAGAAGTGGCATGCACCCTCAAATACTTCTTTTAGTTCCAACACAAGTTGAGAAGTAGGTTTTTCTAAGAAGGTTGGGGGACTAAAATATGATTAGCACTTATGTAGATGGCTGGGGGACGCTATCTACTAATATCAAAGTTGATGGATGTAAATAATGCTGGTGAGTTGTCTAGAGGGTTAGGCCTAGATAAACACAGGGAATATTGGTCGACTTTGCTAGAAGACATTCCTTCCTACAACACACTTGAGAGAGGCCGCCCTTGATGTCCAATAAGAAATAAAGCACTTATCATTGGATTTATTAGAGAAAATAGACCCATAACCTTGTTTCTTGATGATCGTTCTCTTCTTTAATATCCAAGGCTTGGGTAGCCAGAGAAAGAGCCTATCCCTATATAAATTGGTTGAGAAATTAAAACTAGACGTTCTCCTATTACATGAAAGGATGGGTAGGGGGAAACTCTTATACCTAGTCTTAAAAAGGCACTTCAAAATTGTTAAATCCACTTTAATGGACTCTGTGGGACTCTAAGGTAGTCTAATTACTGGGTGGGACTTAACTCTTACTTTAAAAAATTCTTTTGTTGTCTATTCAGGATTGTGCACCAAATCTATATGTAAAACTCTTGGATAACCCATCTCAATGGTGAACACATATGGTTTATATGGTGATAAGTAGGCTTTCTGGGGTTTGTTTTTGCTTTATTGATGGTCCTTGAGAGGAAGTTGATCATAGGAGGTGACATGAATTTCACCTTCAATGGGTAAAAGGTATGGGTTGACACAACTAGGGTCGATCAGTTGGTTGAGTTCTTCCTACATCATTTTGAATCAAGTGGGCTTGTGGATGTTGAGCCTATTAATATAAATCCCATATGGAGATAAACAAGAAGGGTCGAGATAGTGTTCCTAAGAAGCTTGACATGTTTCTAATTTTAGAACTTATTTTGTAGTTGATTGTTAGATGTTGATCATCGGTGGAAGTTGGAAGCATGTCAGATCATTCCCTTGTACTCCTTTAGTTGATATTAGGGACTCAAAGCCCACCAACCCATATAAGTTCAATCCAAGATAGTTAATTGCAAAATACTTTCAACAACTTGTAAAATATTCATGGAATCCTTTCAATGGTAGCAAACATATTCTACTGATGAGCAATTTGAACTCTCATTAAAACTTGTAAAATAAAAAGTATTCATGTGGTCCGCCAAAAGAGACAAACTTAAAGGCAAATTGTTGGTAAAGATGGAAGAAATCATCCAAACATTCTTCCAAAATAATGGCAATAGCACATTTGTTGATGAGGAGTTGAACAACTTGAAGGAGCTTGAAGCTCATAGAAGGAAATCGTTGTTAGATAGGGAGGTACAAAGGCGCCTAAAGATCCATTTTACCTGGTTTGAATTGTGAGATGAGAACACTAGGTTCTTCCATCATTTTTCCCAGGCATAGACACAATGTTAATACTATTTGGAATTGAAAAGATGAGGATGGAAAAACAATGAGGTCACAGGGACTTAGTTGATTGTGTGTTAAATACTTTGGAGGAATGTATAAAGAACTGGATAGAGCTAACATCATTGATATTATAAAAACAAATTTTGATTTCCCTCATCTTTTTCTAGTGAGGATAGTCAATTTTTTTATGAAGAAATAACTAAGGAGGAGCTACTAGTTGTGATGTCCTCATTCTGAAAAAAAGAAAAGAAAAAAAGATAAAAGCCTTGGACCTATTGGATGGAACATAGAGTTCTACCTAGTCTTTTGCAAACTCTTAGGAAATGGTTCAATTAGTGTGGCTGGGAAATTAAGCTTTAGGATTATATTCATGAGGCAGTAGGCATTACATAGGGATTAATACATTCTATCAAAGAAAATAAACTCTCAGTCATTGTTATGAAGATGGACATGTCTAAATATTTCGATTGTGATTTTTGGATCTATACGAGGCTCTTATTTATCCACATAAGGTTTACATTTTTTGTGGTAAATTAGATCTTGGTCCGAGTCACATTTGTTACTTTTGCAATGTGAATCAATGGAGTTTCCTCCTCTTTCTGCAAACTAACTAGGGGTTTTTGACAAGGGTGCCCACTATCTCCATACATATTTATTTTAGTAGCGGAATGTCTAAGTAGGGCTCTATTAACTACAAAAAGGGATGAGAATATACATGGCATTAAAGTTGGGGGTTTGGAATATCTCACACATCTATTGTTTGTGGATAATATGTTGCTTTTTTCTTAGGGTATTGTTAGATAAGCCATGATTTTCCATGAAATTTTGCAGTTGTTCTGTAGAGAAACAGACATGGATATAAATATCAGAAAGTATACCATTAGCTATAACTACCTATGTGATGCGGTAATTTAGAGAGTCATAATGTTATTCGATTTTAGGATGACATACTTGCAAGAGGGGATGAATCATCTTGGCTTCATTATAAAGCACTTTGGATATGGAATAAAATATTGGGGCTAGATGGTAGGTAAGATGGAATGGAGAACATAATTTTGGATCCATCACTGGTTGTCCCAAGGAGGTAGATTGGCCCTCATCAAATTGATCTTAGAAGCTATCTCAATCGATTGATCTCTCCTTGCTTGCATTCTAAAGGGAGCATTGGATAATATACGCAGGATATGTTATGATTTATTGTGGATATGTAATAGTGTCATGGAGGTTTTGATAAGGCAATATGGTATAAGCTTATTACTAGGACAAAACATGAAGGGGGATACGATTAAAACAATTATATCCTTTTGTAAGATCATTAGAAGCTAAAGGAATTCAAAACCTGGTCTACAAAGAAGCACTCGTAAAAAGGGTCATAACTCATAAATATGTTGCACCGCTTTCACTCCTAGATTGGATTAGGTCTAAAATTAAAAACATCAAGAATGTATAAAATCACTCAAAATCCCTTGTTCTAGCTTTCCATACCATTGGAAAACACCTTGCCTAGAAATTTGGGGATGGATCCATGGTAACAATTGGGTGGGATGGCATGATGGGGTGCATAAATTATGTTTTTCTCCAGAAGGATATGATACAATACTTACACAAACTTGGTCTCTTCACATTGAATCAAGTGTCAAATGAGGAAAAAATAACTATATGGAAACAAGGATGAATGAGTGATGCACAGTTGGGTTTATATGGTTCTTATGCTAATCTATGGAATAATTATGTTGAGGACTAAGATTCAATCATATTAGATTGGGATTAGAAACAAGGTAGTTGATTCATATTAAGTTAAACTTGGATATGAGATCTTGTTTCCTTTTACTGAAGGTGACAAGTGTTAGTGGTGGTCCCTTATTTGGAAGTTGAGAGCTGCAAAAAAACTAAATTATTTATGTGCCTCGCTCTTATGAATCAAGTTCCAACTTGGGACTTCCTCTATAAGAAAAATAAACATGGACCTGACATATGTTACTTTTGTAACAATGATGATGAGAATGTCTCGTATTTATTTACTTTATATCCTTTGACATCCCAAGTATGGAAATATGTATGTTAGTGGAGTGGCTTGGTATTAATTGGATGTGACAAGGTGAATTTGTAGAGGAAATATTGAAGTTGTGGTTCCAAAGGTGGGCTCTTAAAATTTTCAAAGTTGTTCCATTCATTACTTGTTGGGGCATTTGGTTGGCTTGCAACTCCATTTTGTTTGAGGATAGAGTCTTACAAACTTTTCAAATTTTGACACAAATCTAATTTATTTCTCAATGCTACAAAGTTCTATAAAAAACTCCAAAACAAGAAGCATTGGGAAGCTAATGGTGAACAAGTCTACTTGCTAGGGATTTTTTTACGGTGCTTTCCAAGGCTCTAAAGACACTTGCAAGATCATAGGGGTTTGACACTTTTAGGATCAACATTACATACATTTTACAACAAATGTTGGTAAAGGATCCAACAATAGGGATAAACTACTAGGACATCGAGCTCTCTTGAAATTGGATTTGTCTAAAAACATTTATCTATTACATGTATTTGATTACTCATTACTAGTTATCAAGGGGGTGAATAATAAACATGCCATTCACAACATTTCACTTCAAGCCCATTTTTATTAGATCAAGTTTAGCACACAACCATTTACACAAATTTCATTTAGACACGTAGATAGCCAAATGAACGTTGTTGCTAACGCTTTATCTAAGGAAGGATTGGTGCAGACTCTTGGTTCTTTAGCTAAAAGAATATAAGGAAGGATCCCTCATAAAATATACTATGGAACTTTAATCCTTCTACGTTCGTCGAATTATTTTGACTATTTAAATGCCATAGCAATGTATCATTCACATGAAGTAGGTTAGTGAAGGGACTAAGTAATTATGAGAACCGATGGACAACATAAAAAAAAATGATGTTTCCATACTGAATAGAAAATGATGAGAATAATGGCCTAATATGTTGACAATTGTACTTGGCATATTAACAAGTTTTTAATCTACCCTTGATATACTTATCGAAGTGTAACATCATCCTTTTTTGCATATTGCTTGAAAGCACATAAAGAACTCATTTTTAGTTCTCACTTGAATAAAGAAAACAAATTTTTTTGGATTTTATTTTATTTTATTTAACATGTTTTTTTATAATATGTATATACCAATCAAAAAATTACCAAATTAATATTCTTATATATTTACCTCATAGAAATATTATTTGATTTTTATTACACTTTTATTTTTCAAGAAAATTAAAGATGACACGGGAGATTATTACACCGAGTGAAACGAGGTGCTTTACAGCCTAGTATGGGGGAGATGTTGTAACGTTTGTGATGTAACAAAATAATTAAAAAAATTCATGGCTCATAAAATAAAAAAATTATGGAAAGTATTTAAAAAATTCATGTCGGCTCATAAAATAAAAAATTATGGAAAGTATTTAAAAAAAATCCATGTTGGTTCATAAAATAAAATATTATGAAAAGTAATTAAAAAATAGATGTCTCTTTATAAAATAAAAACTTAAAACTTAAACCCGGATCTATCAATCAAGAGAGATCAAATTTCTTGAGTTTAAATTTAAAAAAAGAAATACACCTCAAGAAATTGGATCCCTCTCGGTGCTTGATAGATATGGGTTTAAGATGCATCTATGCTGGTATATAAAACATGTCAGTTATATGGATATCCAAAAACTTGTGCAAGGAGATGGTCAAACAATTAAAAATAAATGGATCACGAGATAAACTATCCCAACAATAAAATGTGTCAAACATGCATAATAATTGAATTTTTTGTATTATATATGTAATCAATGAGTTTTTCTACACAAAATACTTATTTACAATTATTTTCTTGTTGTAGAAAAGAAAATGGAACCCATTCATCACACGGATAGGATAAGGCCAAAAAAAGTTGATTACAAAAATTGTGAGAAGTACTTGACTTTTCCTTAGTTAACATTTGATATATGATGTGATTTTTACATATCATTTAATTTCTAATTCTCAATGGTTGTTTTATACGAGGCACTCATGTGCAAAGAAGAACCGTCTGAACATTTCATTGACATCGGATTTAATATGGGTTGTGAGTATATTTTAAAGCATCAAGGGTTAACTGGACAATTTGTAAGTGTGATGTTGTAATTTTACATCCTTTGTTTTGAAAATATTGGAACAACAAGAAACCTTGAGTTACATTTAAACTTTGTCATGGCGTATAAAACTCATGACAGAAAGTATGGAGTGGAGCCAACATAAGCTATGTTGCAAGACAACATGAGGCATGACTTTGAAAGATGTGTATTGTTTATAAATATTCAACGTTGTGATAATTTTATTGATTTTTACAATCACATATATTATACTACAAAGGTCTATATACTCATTACATTTTATTACTATATTTGTAGATGGAAGACAGATGGGTTGAACAAAATCAAGATAATTAACAAAACACTACAAATAACCAGAGTACAATATCCCCTCTAAGTGATGGAGAAATGAGCCATGCAAGCAGCTTGAGCGATGAATAACAAACAATATAATTGAATGTTACAAGTTTTATATTTTGGAATATTTGTTTGTGAAAACCATAAATTTTGTTAACTTGGGCCCTTATATTGTTTCATTTGGTATGATGATGGGTTACCAATATTGTAACAATTGTTTTTTGACATTTCATTTATCACAAATCATTAAGTTGTCGTATATTATATGATGAAGGGTTCCATATTATTACATAATATACTGGGTTTATTGTTCTGTTGTGGTGTATGTTGTTGTAAAATGTTATTTTTCCAAATAAATGGGCTACGATAGATATAGTCCTTAATGCCCTTAAAACTGCAAGGGTTTACGGTTTCCTTTACATCATATGCATGTGGGCATTATCATCTCACGTATGGGTTAGGATATAATGTTAGCATGATGCCATATTAACATTATAGTTTCCATACACACATACATACACCTAATGCATAAACCCCATGTTGGTCGGGAATACAACAGACCATATTTATCCAACTTCCATTTAAATATATTGATGATTTACAATATTATAACAAATATATGTGCAATCAATTGATAGATTTGTTTAAGTGATACAATACATAATGCAATGATTATATCCAAATACATTAGTTAAATATAAAAATCAAAACTAGTATAAAAATGATTAGATTTCTTAAATAGTATTTGAAATATAAAAAGCCAAGAAACAAGGCACTACAATTTCATGCTTGCAAAAATATTAAATAGAACACCAAGAATTATGGAACTTAAACACATTGATGCATTTTAATCATTTGTATGTACCCATTGAAATTTCCACTACAAGGAGAACACCTTGTAGCGGAGTATTTTTTGGAACTTCCACAAAAAGTTTGCCCTTCTCCGTTTATAACGGAGGTTATTAGCGAAGGAGGACAACCAAAGGTTTTTGCAAAGACTTTTACAATGGTGTTCTTAAAATAAATAAAAAACACCAGTGCACATATATACAAAACACACCAGTGCATAACATGTAAAACACACCAAACTCATTTACACTTTTAAAATACTGAATTATCATTTTTATTTAAAAAAAAAAATGGTCTAGTGCTCTCCAACACTAATGGGCATTGCAAATAAGCACCGATAAGATATGGAATGGTGGTGAGAAACTCCAGGATTTCCCGTTTATTCTCCTTATCCCGAGGATATAGGCATTCCTTTG
Organism: Larix kaempferi; assembly: GCA_027924585.1. NCBI lineage: Eukaryota > Viridiplantae > Streptophyta > Pinopsida > Pinales > Pinaceae > Larix > Larix kaempferi. The sequence goes on along the minus strand of BSBM01000594.1, from coordinate 844,040 downwards.
TCAAGTTCGTTAACCTCTCCCACATTCAGGTAATTTGCAGTGGCTGTGACCTTTCGTTTGTTTGGCAAGTATGGGATATGGGTGTTCTGGAAAATATTTATGGTTATTTTGGCCTGGATATTTGGTCTTTTGTGTTTTTTTCTAGAAGTCCCCTCCTACCTTTGTTCAGAGGTAGCATGGAAGCCCTTTTATTGTCCTCTTGTTGTTATGTCAATGTTTCTCTAGATTCAAGCTCTAATTGCGTTGTCATTGTTGTGTCCTCTGGAGTGAGTTCCTGCTTGAACTTGCTGTGTTTTACCTTCACTGATAGGATCAACATTGTTATTAACAAGATTGATAGGAATTGAGTTAACTTTGTGAATATGGACATTGAAAAGCGGATTGACGAACTTTTTGAGCAAGTTAGTGTAGCTCAAGCTAGTATCCAAGATTTTTGCAGCCATATGAAATGGATGTGTGACATAATGGAATGCCTAACTGCTGCAGTCCGTCAATTAGTTTCTCATGGCCCTGTGATAGATAGGTGTCTTGATCAAACTGAGCAATTTTCACACCAAATAAATTCTGGTTTAGATGTCTGTTTCATTGGCATTGAATTCGCGGTTAGGGATTGTGATGAAAAACTGAAAGAAATAGCCAATACTGTTATGAAGCATGAAGATTGGATAGGGGAAAATACTCTAAGATTGATGAAAAACATGATGTAAAGAATGGTGAGGGAAATTCAGTCGTCCATATCTTATCAAGCTAGATGGAAAAAGATGGGACTCAGGGTGTGCAAGTAATCCTGTTGTTGACAGCGAGGTTGAAGAAGAGAATATCAGTGACTCCTACGAGATTGAATCTTCTCAAGAAGATGATTCTGAGGATAATATGGAGGAAGAAGAAGAATACACAACTTATGATGATTATGCTACCAAAGATGTTGTGAACAACTCAGAAGAAGATGAAGACGAAGAAGAAGTTCTCTATGTTGAGCAGGGTACATATAGTGATTCTAGCACTTAATCTTTGTCTTTATAATTTTTTTTTTGCATACTATTAGTTGGTCAATATGTTAGAATATATAAGGAGTTCTATATTTTGGAATAGGAATTTATCCTTCTGGATGACTGTAAATATTTGTTTTTATATGCAAGATACAGTATATGAACCTCTGAACAGTTATAGAGGATTTTTCTAACGATCCGCTGAAACGTTTTAGGCTTTTATCAATATAATCATAATCGTTTTTGTTAAAAAAAAGCATCGACAAGGTTAAAACAGACCTTTTAATTAAAAAAAGAACTACACCAATGTGATATGAATCATGATGCATTGATGCGAAAAATAAACAAAAACTGCCAACTGTTATTATTATAAAATAATAAAATATAGTTTTTTTTTTTATTAACTACATATCGGTGCTCCAACAGACATGAGACGTGTCAGTGCACCTATATATAACACACCACTAATCATTATTTTTTAAACTAATAAAATAAAATTTTATTTAAAAAAATAAAATTTTATTTAAAAAAATAAATGCATATCGACACATCGGAGCACCATAAAGCACACGACGCATTTGTGCACCTTATAATAACGCACCAGATCAGGTGATACAAGTTTCTCATTAAAAATAATAATAATATTATATTAGCATGCTAAATGCCCTATTGCACATAAATCATATAACCATGCCAGTGTGTATTTGTTAAGGAGTGTAAAAAATTGTTATTGTTAAAAAAACTAAATATTCGATTTTATTTAAAAAAAATAAAACACCTATCTGTGCTCAAATTCTCACACGCCCCAGTGTGTTTCAATTTCACAGTGTGCACCATGGCAAGGTAAAATTAAAAAGCAAATTACCAAAATGAAATTTCATTTTTACATTTCCCATGTGCGTCAAACCACTCATCCAAGCACTGGTGTTGATAGACCATGTACGGTCGCCCTGATTTCAGTGCTCTATAATTCCCTTGTTGGATAGCTTTGTCGGTCAATTCCATTCGATTTAAAATTTTGAAAAAAAGGTCATTTTTCCTCTATGGGGTAACCATGCCTCCTTGGCCAGAAAGACACTAGTTAAATTGTTTGTTACTTATTTATTTTAAATTTGATCGGATTAAAATTCAAAATTCCCCTTTAATTTGCTAAAATTTTCATTTTTTTTAAAATTTGTGCGGTGCGCTTAGTTAGTTTGTCTCGCACCAGAACCTCACCGATGGTGTACTTTGTTTGCACAAATTAATGATTTATTTGCGATGTGTATACCATGATGCACTGTGAATGGTATGCACAAAATGATGCACGGTATCGTTTAAAAATAATTAAAAAATAATACTTTGGTGCGTTGATCCACACATTAGCATTGAAGTGCTAATATGTCGATCACATTAGCAGTCCGGTGCATGACCGAAACTATGACGCACCGAAACGGTGCACATAAAAATGACACATCGCAACATTTAATTTTTAAAATAACTAGCACTCTGGTGCGTGTGATCAAAATGTTAGCACCATAGAGTTTTTAATGGTTCGATGCACACATAAAGCATTATTCCCGTAGTGCCACTTAAACTATACTGCATTGTACATGGTGTGCACAAACAAAACAAACCACCATATTGTTTAAAAATGAAAAGAATTCTAGTGATTCGGTGCGTGTGATCGACACATTAGCACCAGAGAGATTTGTAGTGCTACAATGAGCACAAAAAATGCATCGAAATATTTAGAATTAAAAAAAAAATCAAACTAGTTTGTCATTTTGAAGAATTCGCACCAGTACGGATCACTAGTGACAATACGTCTTTTTATGATGCGACCTTACCAGTGCTATAAAAATGTAACACGCTGTTAATGACGCACTACGCAAGATACACTACAATGTTAAAATAATAAAAAGTTATCAAACTGATGTGTTTTGTCCATACATTTGGTGCCTTTTTTCAATATTGTGCACTGTATACGATGTGTTGGTCTATGCGCCTTGATGCACCTTGTAAAAGACAGTGTCGTTGTTTCGATGCATTTTTTTTCTGATATTGGGCACCATTATCGGTACAGATAGCTTACTATAGGCACAATGACTAATTAATCAATTTATTTTTGCACTGAGAAATAAATTTAAGTTTTTGATCAATACAAAAATGTTTCTATATGTGTGTGTTTTATAATTTGAATTCGTTATATATATATATATATGCCTAAAAAGAAATGTATGTGAATTAGAGATGACGATAATGAGTGTAGTAACAAAATTAGGTCAACACGTACAACTTTGTACATTAGTGGGAGGCTAGAGGGAGAGGGAGATGCTCCCTCACCCTATTACAACTCAAACTCGTGCCCTTCTGAGGAGTGTTGTCCTCCTCAATTTTTATGGGGAGGCTACATCCCTTGGGGGGACTCTACATTTATACAACAATTGATTTGTCGATGGGATCATAGAAAATATGCATTTAGGATTGGTCTCGACCTGTGGTATCATCCTAAGAGGAGGATGTATATTTTATCATTGGGTTGTCGAGGAGGGGAAGGTTTGGCCCCAGTTCCTTGATCTACCATTCAACATTGCAGGAGGGACCTAACTAACACATGTGTAGAGATAGGATAATTAGGATATTCTTTAGGCCAGGGAGTTCCAAGTTCCCGGTGGCCAGTTGCAGATGCACGTAATTAGTGCAGAGGGAGTTAGGTACCTATCCATTATTGTGACATTATTGGCACATTATACCTTTGGCGGGAAACCTCAATATTGTAGAGTACCCATATGCGAGGATGGATTGGAGAGGATGTCCGAACATCCTATTTACTGCAAATGAGCCACCATATGATAGAGGTAATTTTATCGTAATGTTTTGATAAATCTAATTGCATATATTTTTGTTTTATTTATTGCACATGTAATTTATCATATCATTTTGTTTCGATTATCTAATTATTAGTGTCTCCTATTTTGCAAATGTCAGGACATATGTTGGGGATGCGTCTCCCCAACAGGATGATCTAATGGAGGATGCACCATAGGAGTCAACTATAAACAGACCTCATCTATCCCGTAGGACAAACCGTAGATTCTGGTCCGAGGTGGTAGATCACAATTGTGGCTTGATGGCTACTCATAGAGTGGAACTCGTCCATGTCACACATATATTACAGGTTCTAGAGTGGTCAAATTTATGGGAAACCCTTCCTCATGACATGACATCACTAATGTGATATGATGTCGGTGCCCTCAATCTCATCTAGAGGTTGAGAATGAGGTTGAGTGATAGTGATCATTCATCTTCTTTTAGCCCATATTTTGATGATGATGCTCCACCTCCTCCACCACCTAGTCCTCCACTACATGATGCTCCATCACCTAGACCTGGACCTAGTCGTCCACCAGCCAGTCGACTACCTAGTCATTCACTTCCTTATCTTCTTCTTATTCCTCCTAGTCCTCCACACGTGTTAGTAGCTTCACCATACATTGATCCACCTCCTCCTCCTCCTCCACATGTGTTAGCAATGTCACCATCCACTGATCCACCTCCTCCTCCACATGTGTTAGCAGGTGCTTCACTATCCACTGATCCACCTCCTCCTCCTCCTCCACATGCATCATCAGGTACACCATCCACCAATCCTCTTCCTCCTCCTCCTACTCCTCGTCTACACATGTAACCAAATCTTTATCCACCTGAGCCACTAGTTTTTTATCCACTTGCAGCACTAGTTGCAACGACACCATCTTCTACACCTACTGCACTAGATGTTGATGTTGTAGATGATATGGTCACATCGAATGATATACTTCTGGGTGGAGAGATATATACTACTCTAATTTTCATCATTGTTATTTGACATAGGTATTGATAGACCCTCTACCTCTAGTGGCAGACCTAGTTAGCATCGGTACTTGACATGCATATTGATTGTTGTATATTTGAGTTGAGATGTATATATGCCATGTTTATTGCTTTTGATGAGATGTATATTTGACATGTATATTGATTTTTTTTTTCATAAAGAAAAAACAACTTCTATATTAAGTAAATAAAAGTTGACCACAAGTCGTGATCTTACAAGCATAAATAGTTCATTCACCCGAATCCACATTAGACAGCAACACATGAGCTAGTCATGCCTGTGCACATCAACTTCTATGACAAAACATTAGCCCTGATTTACCTCCCTCAACATACGAAGCCAAATGTACAAAGACCTGGTCACAGTCCAGTTTCACAAACAGAATGATAATCTATAGTGCACCCCAGAGATGATAGATTGAACTATTTTTAGTTCATAAGACTTATAGAGCACCCCACCACGGAACTCTTCACAAAATAAACAACCATTCATATCACCCAATGCCCTCCTTGATAGCCGATCAACTTCTCCATTTAGCTCCCTATAAATGTGCTTGAAATGTAGAGAAGAGAAAGTCTGCATCAACAAATGAGTATGCTACATCCAATGGTTCAAGTTTAGAGCGTTAAGGCGACAGTCAGAGCCGGCCCAGTCCAAGACACACTTAGAGTCACCAAAGATCCACAGAGTAAGGATATCCAGGGAATGAGCAAAATAAAGAAGAGCCCACAGTGCGATTAGTTCAGCCCGAGTGTTCGTTCCAACACCGGTTGCAAGAGATAGATGATAGAAGTGAGTCGAGCTGATGATTACAATAGCACCAGCACCACACCGACTGCCCATTGCAACGCCATCAAAGAAACCATGAGGTAGTGGATAATATGCCATCACCCAATTGATGAATCGTGGTTGCCAAGCAGACACAGGACTCTTAAGTGTCGAGAAGATGGCAAAAGTGCGAGCAGCCACCCAATGAGCTGAAGGTGGAGACTCATTAAACACAGCCTTGTTTCTGGCCAACCACACACCCCAAAAACATATAGGCAACATAGCAGCAGTCTTATAGAGATTACTACGCCAGAGATGTAATAGATCCTCCAGGAATGAGTCCGTCCATGGCAACTGAACCTTCAACAAGTTAGATAGTTCACACATAGTAGCCTAAATAAATGGACACTTACCAAATAGATGAGCCGTCGACTCAGCATCCAAATGACACAGTGCACAATGCCCAGGGCTGATGTAACCATGCTTTTGGAGATTCGTCCAGGTCAAAATTTTATCGATAAGAACCAACCAAAGAAATAATTTAACCTTCAGAGGACAAGCCAATTTCCACAACCACGGGATCCACCAAGGAACAGTGGGGGGACCTACATCATAAATAAGTTTAGTGTAAGCAGTAGCTGCTGTAACCACCCCAGAAGAAGAATTTTCCAACCAAACCAGGTTGTCCTCCTGCTCGGAGAGCATAATCCTCGCTTGGTATAGTGACTGGATAAAAGAGGTCCATTCCACCGCCAAACAACCATCCAACTAAAACTCATTAGCCGTAATATGTATATCGTTCATGTATATTATGTTTTTTTATACTATTTTGTTGATGTTGTTGTTGTTAATTGATTTTTTTAATTAAATTTGAGATGTATCACTAATTTAAATTTATATTTGTCATATAATGTTTAATTTTAGTTTTATGAAAGAGTTTAATTTGGATTGTGATTGTGAATACTTATAACCATTAATGACATACAATGTTAAGTCTTCTTCAAGGTGAATTGCTTATTGTCCACCAACATACAATATGTTGATTTAACATGTTTTCAAACTTGATCAAATGATTCTGTGAATGATTGCACATTTTTATTAATTATTTAAATCAAATTCTTCTATTAAATGATGTTTTATCAATTTATTCCTAAATATTTCTACTTAATAGATATTGTTGTGTTAATTGCTAATAATGATTAGAAATTCTTGTAGATTTAAATATAACACATAAAACTAAAGTGACATTAATGCCAATTTCAGTAAAATAAAATTTACTATAAAATAAATCTTTACTATTTTATTATATGAATATGTCATCAACTTTGAGATTTATATGAATATTTCGCCAACTTTGTGATTTAGAGTTGTCATATAATGTTTAACTTTAGTTTTATGAAATAATTTAATTTTGATTATGATTGTTAATACTTAAAACCATTAATGGCATATAATATTTAAGTGTTTTTCAAGGTGAATTGTTTACTATCTAGTAAGATATGATATGTTTATTTTTTTTTAACAAAAACGGCTTAAAAGCTTTTGACTATATAAAAAGGAAATAGAGATTACAGATATCTGATAGAGGAGTGCTCGCACATGAGTGTAGCATCCGAATCACCATATTCAACATTGTCTATTCTGTAGCTAACAAAATGAATCCCTATTCTGAAAGTGCTTTATCTTCTATAATACCGATTGACCAAAAAAGAGAATTACTGTCATTCCAAAGATTAACCAGAGTTTTGAACTTCTTCCTATTGTACTTAACGATGAAAGAACTATTCCAAGTCGTCCAAAGACGCAGTGCACTATGGGATTGTTCAAAAAAAAGCAATTACCTGATGGAATAACAGAAAAAAAAATACTGCTCCCTATGGGGAATAAACCGAAACACAAAAAAGGAAAAACTCATGCCAGAAGTTTAGAGCTGACGGAGAGAATCCTCCAGAATGTCTTCAAGCCGGCCTGTTGCAGAGTCTCCACCTGATTGTTGTTCCAAGTAAAGCTTTCCCACGTCGGACCTCATGCCATTGAGCTTCTTCTCCATTTCTTTAAAATTCCTATTGATTTTCTCAAACCTCGAATTCATGTTGATAATGCAGATCCTGTCATTAATTTCCTCTAGGCTTCCAATCCTTGCCTTCCCTTGGTTCATGCCATTTCTAACTTCCAGATGCGTGGCTTGAGTCAGAGAAAAAAGAAGGGTGATAGCCCTCTTTAGGTCCAAGTTTTCGCTGCAACTGAGTTGTAATTGATCTTCCATATTCTTCATCTGGCTGGAAATCCTTGCAGAATAGTAATTTCCATCAGGCGAATACCCAGAGCTTCCATGCTCCTTCCCCACCATAGGGGTGGTTTGCTTTCTTTCCAACCCCAGAAAATTGAATTGTTGAGGAGCACGAACACGATAGCTAGCAAGTTTGTCTTATTCCATGTCTTGGATGCCATCCAAGCCAGGACAGGATTTCGAATCCGTCATAGTGGAGGTCCTGTCGCGCTTCCAGAGTGATTTCTTACACCGCAGACACCGAGACTCATCACAATCCCAAGCCTGTGCATCGAACTCTCCCATGGTGCAAAGGCTATGTTTCAAATTTCGTCTGAGCACAGAGTTATGTTTCAGGATGATGAAGATTCGATCCCGCATGCCAAACAATATGTCAATCCCATCTAAGATGCTTTCCCTATGTTGAGCCGCATGACGACCAACTGTCCCCTGCAAGCATTAAAGCTGGCATGCAACCTTTGGAGTGTATCGAGGGAATGGGCATTGAATGCTTGCCACCGGTGGATAGAGGGTGGACGCCCACTGTACATTGAGAGTGGATAAGGAGTTCCTCCAAGAGTCTTAGGAGGGAGGACCATGTTTAATAAAGTTTTTTCCAGTAATTTTTTATAAAAACAAACCATAATCGCCATTGGAGTGTTTAAGGAACCCAATGTCTTTCGTGGTGGTGTTGGTCTCTCACCAGAACTCCGTAGTTTAACCTTGATCCTTTGTTTTCCATGAGATCTACTGCCTGATTGAACGATCTCAGCACATGTAGGAAATTCCTTGACCAAGCATTTAAGAAGATAGTGCATCTTTGAGGCTATGGGATTTCTATTCTTTGTCAGATTCCTGGCTTCTCTGATGACCAATAACAAATCACCAATTACCACCATCTCGTCAATGCCTATGTTCCTAGATATCACCAAACCTTTTATTAAGGCCAACCACTCCGCACCATTGTTCGTTTTTATCCCAATTCCCTAGGCATACTCATTATGTTTGTTCCCCTTGGATAATAAATGGCTCCTCCCGCACCTGCCAGCCCAAAAGATACGATATGTTTATTAAACATGTTTACAAACCTGATTAAATGATGGCACAATTTGATTAATTTTTTGAATCAAATTCTTCTATTAAATGATGTTTAAATATTGAAATATAAAAACATATCTAAAAAAACATAATAAAGTGACATTGAAGCCAATTTCAACAAAATAAAATTTACTACAAAATAAATCTTTACTATTGTATTATATAAATATGTCATCATTTTCAATTGGGTTTATCCCGACTGGTTGAGTTATCAGATTGTTATCCGCTCCACCTAGATTCAAGTCCAGCCAGTGACACCTGCTCTTAAGTGAGTCGTTGAGCTCTTAAGGAGCTCTACTAGCCAATAAACCGCCCTTCATATGTCTCCGGACGTCGGGGAGGTTAACATGGATGTAGCAGGGCACCTAAAAAAAGAGGGTGTTCCGTGAACCACACGGGACTATATATATATTATCAACTTTGTAATTTATATGAATATGCCCTCAACTTTGTGATTTAGAGTTGCTATATTTTGTTTAAATTTAGTTTTATGAAATAATTTAATTTTACTATAAAATAAATCTTTACTATTGTATTAAATAAATACGTCATCAAGTTTGTGATTTATTATGAATATGCCATCAACTTTGTGGTTTAGAGTTGCTATATTTGATCTAAATTTAGTTTTATGAAATAATTTAATTTGGATCGTGATTGTGAATACTTATAACCATTAATGGCATATAATGTTTAAATCTTCAAGAGGAAACGTTTATTGTCCAACAAGATATAATATGTTGATTAAACATGTTTACAAATATGATTAAACAATTCTATGAATGATTACAAAATTTGATTAATTTTTTAAATCAAATTCTTCTATTAAATGATGTTTCATAAATATTTTTACTTAATAAATATTGTTGTGTTAACTGCTAATAATTATCATAAATTCTTGTATATTGAAATACAAAAACATATTTAAAAAAAAACATTAAACTAAAGTGACATTGATGTCAATTTCAATAAAATAAGATTTATTATAAAATAAATTTTTACTATTGTATTATATGAATATGTCATAAACTTTAGGATTCTTATCTCAATTAATGCTAATTATTTCAATACTTCACATAAACATATGTTAATCTAATACAACACAACACAAAGTTGTTGTAATAAACAATAAATATGTCAATAAAAATATATCAAAATCATGTTTTATGCTTGTACTATTTAATGCATTTTAAATATGATGGTATTAAATGGTTGTTAATTTTTCATATCCAACATTATAAAATGAAGAAAAAAATATAATTGGTCAGTTATAGATACCCATAATAAAATAACACATCCGCAATATAAATGCCAAAATAAAGCATCTACATATCACTCTTTATTGCCCGCATCACCCCAATTGTCTTCATCGCTTGACATTATAACATTGTTGTTTGTAAAAAGATGTTTTGATCTTAGATCATGTCTTAGTATAAACCACCAATCCCTATCCAACACATCCGAGTAGAAAAAACATTTGGTTACAATGTTTTGGGAAAACATAAGGCTCCTTAGTTTCAACCCACATTTTTTTTAGTATTAATACATATTATCCCACTATCACAATCTTCCTTTATATTACTTTGATTGAAGGTATCCCACCACTTGCACCTAAAAATAAAACATTGAAAAGATGAGAAGTCCACTTGCATGATTTCTTGTATCTTTCCAATGTAACCTAACTTTCCCTCTATTAGGTTTTGATTGTGGTGGCTAACACAACTAGATTGGTTGAACTCGACCTCCACTCCACAATCTTGTGTGATGTTTCCATCATCAACATCCTCAGTGCGAAAATGATATCCGTATTCCCACATAGATGGCAACAAATGCACCTATAAAAATGAAAACAAAGGACGGTACCATATGTCTAATAACTTGAGCATTAATAAAAACATAATACATGTTACAATTCAAATGTGCATTAAAAATTGAACGTAGTACATAGAGACATTATAGAGTTGTTGTACCCAATCCCTATGTTTAGTGCATCTTCTTCTCCACGTAGGTAACGACCAAATGTGCCATATTTCTCTGTGATCTAGTCAGCCACCCAACTGTTGGGACAAATCTTTGGCATTTTTATTTTAAATGATTAGGATTAGGCATGCTTAATCTACCATTCAACCGTTTGGATTCTCTTCTGCCATTTTCCCATTTCCTTCTTTTCTCTTCATACAACGTGACCCATGATTGTGTTGCCTCTACGTTGTAAAGAACAATTTTATTGATGGCATCAATTTCTAAATTCGCTGATGTATACAAGCATTCAATCTGAATTATATGAGATCAAAAGTTGCTATGTACAAATTTGACAAAAGATAAGTGACTTACTCTTTATCATGTGCCTTTTTCCATTTGTTTAGAGTAGCTCCCCTTCCCTTTCGTTCTCATCCTCTTGGTCATCCGAAACCACTTTCCCTAGTGTGTTGTCAATTTGCTTGATGTACTCACTGGAATAACATAATGACTCATAGACTATGTACCCCTCCGTCATAGAGCCCTCTCATTTCCCCTTTATCGAACAAACCCCTTCAAGTTTTCATGTACCTCTATAAGAATAACATCCAACGACATGAGAGCATCGAATCTAATTCAACCTCATCAGGTAGGTGAATTCAAAGATGTACTTGCGAGTCCATAAAACTCATGGGAAGTTCTTTCTAAAACATACAAAGAATCTCAACTATCTCTCAGTGCCACTATTGAATGCTAGCCATATGAATCTCCTTTGATGTGACCCAATGTACAAATGAAGATAATTTTGATATAGCACATCATAGGTCTTGGAGGAAGTCACAGTTCACAAAACCATGCATGAGCAAAGGATAATGCCACTACAAAATAGACACATACACATAATTAATTACCATAAAACTACAAGTGCATAGTATATGTTAACCTACACTACAGAAACAAATCAACTATTCGATATACGTACCCTTAGAAGGTTCAGATGGTCATGTGATTTCAACCCTGACAAATGTCCTTCTACAATGAAGCAACATCATATAGTTGACCCATATAAAGAAGGCACCTTCATACCCAATATGACATCCTTCACCACATAAATCTCATCCTTCTTTAAAATCCATGGGACATAATCTTCTTTAAAAGACCAAGTGGGACCATCCTATGCTCTGCTTTATTTTCATGGCAAATGTCTTTTTTTTGTAGTCGAAGAAATAAGATCTCTCCTAACAACCAATGTGTTGATTTTACGATGATATATACCCCCATAAAGAAGATGAAACATTTTAGAATATATGCATGGGATCTGGAAAGTGGGTAATCTTCAAACGATCCTAATATGGAATCTGATCATAAAATACAAACTTCATTTTCATCCCAATGGGAATTTTCTCAACATAGTTGTCAAAAAATCCAAGATCATCGAACATAGGTTCCCCATCTGGAACGAATAATTCTGTAATTTTCCTCTACTTCTCTGTGTTATATGCACTAATCTAATACATTGGTGTGATTATTTCAAGTCTTTGAGTTCTCTTTGGTTTACCATTGAAAACATATGTAATTCTTATATAAGGGTGGTCTTCTGGGAGGAATACCCTTGAGCAATCATACACTGGTTTTGTAGATGGTTGGACCGCCTAGCCTTTACAGAAGGTCCAAAACATTTACATCCATGAAACCCTTTTGTTACAAGACTTGCAATGTTATTGTATACGAATCACATTAACATTAAAAAAGATAGTTGCACCAAAGTAAGTATGCCAAATAATTTTACATACATAAACAAATCAATGAACATGTTTACTAGAGCAAACTCCCAGTCCCGGATAATCCTGCGTGATGTACACACATATTCCATATAATGTAAAAGACTTGTCCATTGGGATGGGCCTTGATACATCATATACATGTATCTCTTCCCATAATTGCTTAAATTCATTACTCAATGGTTGCAAGTAGAAATCCATTCTCTTCACTTGTCTTCTACCCAGGACTACAAGAGTTAACATAAGATGTTCATTCATCATGGACAACCATGGGGGTATATTTTTATTGATCACTACCACCAACCAAACATAATAGTTGGTGTTTTGGAGAGAATATGAGCTTGAATCTATTGGGATTAGCATAACTCCCGGCTCACTTCTATGTGAGGCATGCCACCCCTGCAATAAAGCTAATTGTTTGCAACAAACGAGCCTTTGAATCCTTGGAATTATAGGAATGTGCTAGTTATCTTATGAGGAGGACCATGTTCCTTACCCTTGTTTTTTGTTTTGGTACTTATTATTCCCACATTACAGACATATATATTTTCCCACATATTTACCTTTGTATAGAATACAATCATTTGGACATGCATGGTATGTTATGTACTCAACACCCAACCTTTCGGCATTGTCTTTGCCTCTGTGCAACTATTGAGCAAGATAGTATCACTTGGAAGTACCTTATCTTTGATTAATTTGCAATTAGTGGACAATATAAATGTACACTATCATCAAGCATGCATAAAATCAACCATTTTCAATGTTCACTAGGTGACAAGGTTCCTTTAAAAAGTAGGGGACTCAATGGTAAGTTACCTCAAAAGTGCTGAGAAACACGCATCGTACATACCATATATTTATTTTAAGTTGTACAACAACATTGTTGTCCCTATTTGGGTAGACCTTGATCCATTTCCAAAGAGAGGGGTGGTGGTTGCAGATTTTAGGCATTCGAAGAAAGTATCAACAATATCAATGTCATCCCCTAGTTCATTTTGTTGGAATGCATGTAACAACATTCCCTCCATAGCATGGGTATCTCGTAAGAAATCATCATACCAACCTCTATATCATTGCTTTCATCCCCAACATGTGAAAATCTAGTGTTACTATAGATGTTTTGAATTGGTGACTCAAGCCGCAGTGGGAGTTGAATAAGTGGTTGATTCAACCATGCGTGGTGTGCTTCCTCTTTGGTTGTGCTCATTTAATACAATTCTCTTGATTTAACATCTTAGCAGGGTGCAACGATAGATAGTAGAGAGGTCGCTAATCATCAAAATCCTAATTGTAAAAATATTGAACATTAGATCGATAATATTAGTAACACAATGCATTTAGTATGTTCATACACTATACCAAACATTAATTAGAAGCATGATTTTTTCCCCAATAATAAACATGCACCCGACCCCTTTATAAAACAATTTTTAACTAAGCAATCAATTTCCATTAGTTCCATTGAAATTCCAAAAATACAATTACTCAATGATCTTTTTCTTACGCCCCAAGGGGCCATCTAAAGGTAGACCCAATATAAGGCATTTTTTATGAGTAGTTAGTGGTCTACAGAAGTTATAATTTATCAACAAATCGTCACGAGGAGACAAACTACATATTTCATGCACAACAACTAATCTAGATGCCTTCCTTTTCATAAAGAACTCTTTGTCATTGGAGTGTTCTTCAAATGAACGATTTGCACTAAATAATAAGGACCTACAACTATTTATGAAACCTGTAATGTTCCCATGAGTTCTTGGACGACCATCGATATATAACAATTTTTTCTTGTTAAACTTTCTAGAATCATAACCATTCATGCACATACAATACATGGAAATGCTATGTTTATATTTAATAATATTCAAGTAATTAGAATGACTATAAAGAGGACCACAAAATGGCATAATTGCCACTGACTTTTTGGGAGGAACAGATACACGTGAAAGGATAAACAACCCAGGGTTTGCAACATTCATTTTAGACTTGGAAACCATATAAATGTTAACACAAAAAGATAATTCAGTTCCAACATTGGGCATAGGCATGGAAGATGGACAAGCACCATACAAAGTGTTGTTGTAAGATATTCGGTATTTACTTTGCAGATGGATAGGAAGAGGGAAGTCATTTCCACCTTCTAACAATTGAACCGACCTTGGTGTGTATTTGGACATTTTTTCTCTCAACACATGCGTGAACACATACAACTTTTTGGATCTCCTTGTAGAGAAGTTTTGCATGGTATTGATATACTTTGCTTGAATAGAACTCTTAGTTAACTCAACAGAAGGAGATGGGTTGGTTAGTTTAGGATGAAACTTAGTACTTGATCTAGATTCCAACCTTTCAAAAAAGCAGCATATGGAAGTGTTCATACGTGTCTTTTCTATATCACCTATTGGATGCTTGAATGCAGTGGTAGGAATTAGACCATCAACTTTGGGTAGTTTATCATTAATATAATGGATCAATGTGACACATTTAGGGTTCATATTCAACCTTTTACATTTTGAATAACTACATACTACTGGTGTGTCATAAAAGAGATCTATTTCATGGTGTAGTACCCTTGACCCAGGTTGGCTACTGGAAGATGGCATGATAGAATTGGTAGGGTAAAGCAGCTGTCAATTTTCATCAAACATATACTTGCACTATCTTTCTCCTGATCGGATCTTGCATAATTTTTGCACTGGTGGAATATATTGTGCATACGAACTCGATCATGAATCATGATCATGCAAGCTTCAATAAACAATTATTCAAATGCATGTGCATATCTAACATAAATTCAATTAGATAAATGAATCATAAATAAAATATGGACTTACTACAAATGGTGTGGGAGAACTTGAAGAACTCAGAATGATGTGGGAAAATATGGAATCCAAAGAATTAACCATTTGATATTATATTTTTTTGCTTCCTTGCATTTGAGCAAAAGTTATAACCAGTACATGAATACATTCATAAAAGAAAGTCTAGAAATCATAGAAAAATATAACTTCAAACCAAATTTTAAAGGGCCTTTAAAAGTTATCGGTGCACTATATCCATTGTTTACACACTAATGCACATTAATATATTAAATGCACCGGTGCATGAAATAGTTATACGCCTCAAAAAGTGACATCCATTTTTTTGCCGTGAAGCAAAACCTTTGCAAAATTTTAATTGTGGAGGTTTTCATTTGCATTTTATGTAAAATTCCTAATTGGTGTGTTTTAGGTAAAAAGTGCATTGGTAACATCAAGTCAAAAAGATAACACGCGTGTTGTGAAGGTTTTCATTTCTATTGTATCCTTATTCGGTGCATTTTATATAGAATCACACATATGCACTTTGCAACAAATAGCTCACATAAAACATTAAGTACAAAAAGATAGTGCATGCATTTATCATCAATGCGCTAAATTATACAATGAAAAAATGAGTGGGAATTTATTTTTCTAACTGTGTGTTTATAAGAGAAAACCCTAAATTGTGGTCCATTCTTTTGCCATAATTTGGAGGGGAGATCTAACAAGAAATATTTACCAACAGTGACTTTGGAGTGGGAAGAATTTTTTGGAGAACCAAAGATACAAGAGGTCACAGAAGGCCAAATCTATAGAGGAGAAATTAAAGGTATGTGATTTCATTCTTTTGATCCCTTCTGTATTTACCCCATTTGATTCAAACGATTTTTATTACATTGTAAAAAAAGGTTTCATAGTTATCTTAAGTATTGGAAGAAACCTACCTTTCTTGTTCTTTCTCTTGATTCCCTCTTTATATTTCATATGTACACTATTTTTCTTTTAAATAATATATTTTTGTAGGGTTTATTTACTTGCATATGAGGCCTTTAGTAACCATTGAAATGGGACCACTCATTACATTGCATCCCAAACCCTATCACTGCCAGTTTCTTTTAAAAAATGCTTTCATGGTGATCATTGTACAAAGATGTTGTGTCGGTGCGTATATTCGTTTAAAGCGCACCACCTTGTCCAAAATTTAAACAACGAGACATCATGTTATTAATTATTCACGGGCTCATTGGTGCGCAATATATTTAATACAGCACCGGTGCGCATATATGTTTAAAACGCATTGATGCACATTATTTTAGAATACACAATGGTAGTATAGTTTGTAAATAATATTTCATGATTTCTATATTTGATCATTCTTAGATTTGTTTGATAGAAAATGGCTGATAGAAGTTCAATGAAAAAAATTTATTGCAGTGAGAATGATGGTAGCTCATCCCAACAAGAGAAGAGGGAAAGTTCTTTATATATATATATATATATATATTTGAGTTATATGTAGGTTTAAATTAATGATTTGTATTGGTTAATTTGCATCAAGCAGAGCAAAACTTGAAGAAATGTAACACATCCCATTTTCGGAGTTTAGTATTTGAGTGAATTTCGGAAAATTTTGATAACTTTAATGATCTTCAGAAACAAAAGTTATTTGTGAAAGGACCAAATTCCTAACATACTTTCATCACTGAAATGGCCATCATGCATCATCAATTTTTTTGTTCAAACATACTCATGAATTTCTTACCCTGGAGGAGTAAACTTAAATGTTGACTGAATATGTACAAAGCACACATCCATGTGGTCGTCACAACACAACATGATTAACATGAATTTACCTTCTACTAATGAAACATTCTATAACAATATGCATGTTCATAAGCATTAAACCTTTTAATATATATTAATATAACACATATGAAAGGGGCCATATAACAACCAAGTCATCATAAATACACAATGAAAGAGACCATTAAAATCATACACAAAGAGACCACACATAAGAGACCATATGTAAGGTGGTTCACCCAACTTGGGATACATCCACGAGGAAGGTCGCAATATATTTATTCAATAAATATAGGGATTACAACATACAACCCAATTGTTGTTTTAGCTCAAAGCCTCTATCATCCAAGTCTTCTCGACATTTTAATTACTAACAGCTATGTCAAGGGTTTATGCATAATTCCACAGAATGCCTTTTAGACATTCAACTAAGCAACTACATACCATACAAAGATCTATCACTGGACTACCCTATGTGCATAAAAAATTGCATCGAATCTATGACCGATGTTTGTACACTGTGTAACCTGGTTCTTTCCAGCATTTGACCTTTTGATCTTACATAAGTCGATAATTTAAACTAAGCAAAAATATAAGGAAGAGCCATGATCAGAGGATTCATCTCACCCCTTGAAAGCATAAATACTAAAATCATATAAGACCCAATGTATACATATAACATAAGAAATGGGGATTGACTTATAAGCCACCCCTTCCCATTTTGGTCAAATCCTAAAGCCGTAAGAAACTCTGCGCATACATCACTAACAGCTTAAATAACATAACAAAATACCAGCATCTATAAACCATTAAATTTATACTGACATTAGTATTTGGGAATCGACTTACAAGCCATACCTTCCTAAGATTCCCTATTGTCACCGTACAACATAAGCCTGGAAATTATTAAACACAGTTGTTGTCCAACACACAACATACATACAAATATATATTCAAAAGGGAACTACTATTCCTATCGGTCCACTTTTTGCGAGATGGATCCTAGGAATTCACACAACAAGATCAGTATATACTCTACATGGTAGGAATTAAAAAATAATACCAAACAACTAACAAAACCAACACACCATGTATAAGCATATTATGCAACATTGATACACAATACACCAAAACCATTATTATTACTGTGAACTGGATCTACGATCTCGATCTACCCGAGTTACTGATCTCTTAAGGGAGTAATCACCACATGTAATTTGTATGATGCAGCATCAATCCACAACACACAAAAACCACAATTATTACGGTAATCTAGGTCGGCAATTTTGATCTACCCATGATCTCTTAAGGGAGAAATCACACACAAGTAAGCATAAAAATTTATATTGGAACAACCACAGGGATTGGGATTTAAAGTACAAGTCGTCCCCTTCCTATATGTGCAGTCTGAACAAACAGAAAATAACACATCAAAACATAAATTGTCCTGGCATCGATGCTTGGTATTGGGGATCCAATTTCCTAGGGATTTCCGTATACAGGGTTATTCCCTGATCTCAGAGCTACCAACCCGCCTAAATCCCCAAAAGAGAACCCCAAACGTTGATATCAAACAGATAACTACAAAAACCCCCATTATTAGGGGGAGACTACCAACCCAATTTCTCTGTCTCCTCAGCATGTGTTTATAACCAGTGAGACAGGGATATAATCGATGGCGTTCCAATTCAAATTTTTGAACTGGGATCTATCAAGAATTCAGACGTAGGAAAACCTCGACACTATAAAAGACTCATTTACTAACTGAGATATGTCAGGGAAACAGATATAGGGATCATCCGGCGACTCTGTTTCCATACAAGAGTTCACCAAGATCGCCCTGTCCAACCTACAGTCATAATATGGGATATAAAAGAGATATCAAAACAAACGGAAGCCCTTTCCGTACATAGATTTTTCTGCTAAAGATACATATAACCAGTAATTGAAATTTCAATGCATACAGTCCATTCCAAACAATAACATGGGATCGGGCTCTTCATGAAGCCGTCCCTTCCCTTCATAGTCATACTCCCGAATATCACCCTGTAGAAATCCCAAGGTGGGTCTACCTACGAGTAAAAGAGAGAGTGCCCCTTTTCGAAACGTAAACAGTCTTCTTTTAAAGGTTTCCAACGCTCGGTGTGGTAAAACAAAACGTGTGCCAGATGGCGAGGGTTGTGAACTGGAGTTCTATACTTAGTAGCACAGCTGGCGGGGTAGAGTGTTCAATAGCTCGAAGATGGGAACACATCTTCCTATGAAACCACTGCATGGTTTAACGAAGGGAGTGTTCTATGCTTCTCTTAAGTTAATTAATTATCTCGTGGTAGTTTCATTTGAGATAAGTGAAGCAAGTTATGCTTAGCTAAAACTTTCATAGGTTTCCTTTCATATATATATATATATATTAACGTAATGCATGTCTTTTTTTGTTTGTTGGCAAAGTGGTGGAACCTCCTTGACTAGCAAGTTTTCCTTTGGCTAAGTTACCACGAACCAGGGGCATCTAAGCCATCAAAATCACCTGGGGATCGCACCCGACCTAGACCGACCAACCCTTAACATGGTTGGATTTTTTGGTATCCACGAGATTAGAACCGACGACCTTTCCGCTTAGGGGGTGTCTTAACCATACCCCACCACCAACTGTTCTACATCTCACGGATTATTAAAGTAATGCATGTCTTACTTTAAAAACTATTCTTTCATTAATAGACAAAACAATAATATGTATTGCGAGAATGCTTGTCGATCTCCTTTAGTGTAAGGGAATCGATGTTAACTCTTTGTCTTATATATGTATGTAATATATATATATGTATTATCTTTTAGTTAGCTCTTTCATATATATATATATATATATATATATATATATCACATGTATTAATATTAGTTAATTCTATCTTATATATATATATATATCCACATAATGTATATATATATACAAACATTGATGTTTTAGGTGACGTCCACTTGATGTCCCTGTTCTTAATAAACTCTTAGTGGTAAGTAGATTTCCACTCACTAAGTGGGTCCCAGGTGTCCAATTTTGCTAGTCATCACTTGAGTATTAACTTTAATCACGACTACTTTAATTGGAGCATTTTTTTGAGGCTTTAGACCTTATGCATTTAGTGCTATTAGTTAAGCCTTTACGACTGTCGGTATAGTTTTTATGTCGGAGATAAATATTAGCGTGCGGTGAATAGTCGCTATCCTCATCCTAGGATCATGACTTTATCACTTAAGTTATAAGTTATTGTACTTTCTCTCTAGTTATCGTAGGATTGGAATGACCCTCTGTCATTATTCGCCTTCCCATAGTGGGTTGAGCAGCCAGTCATTATTAGTTGCGTCACAATCTTTTTAGTCTCTTAGCTTTACAATTTCACAACATAGGAATTAACCACATAGCTACAAGGTTTTACTGGTGGGGCCTTGGCCTTGAGCTCCTCACCAGTAAACAAGTACAATAAATAAAATTGTATTTACAAAATATTAGGCTTTAAAGGAGGGATGTTACAAGAAACTTGGTAATATTGTTCACAATCTAAGTGCAAAAGTGCGTAGAATATTCATGGAAATGTTGCAAAGAGACAAACTGGGTGGATCAAAGAGTAATCAACGTGAAGTTTTCTTTGACTTTTTACTAAAAATGAATTTTGTAACATTAATCACTAACATGTTTTAAACACTTGATTTCCCATTTTTTAATGTTGTTAAGGGATTGATAACAAGGGAATGGAATTTCATCCTAAGAAGATAAAAATTATGAAGGATGTAAATGATGATGACTTGTTCCTCAGTTCATTTGGAGTGGTGTTAGAAGTTAACAAGAGGGGAATCTTTTTTTACAAAAATATGAGGTATATAGTGGAAAGAGAGTATAAAAATACTTTTTACTTACAGTACAAAAATCAATTAAGTGACTCCAAGAATCAAGTTATATATAAACTACAACAAGCATTTCCAGAGCAATGGTCAATGTGACACATGAGATTTGCAATAGCAAAAACTTACAATAAAAAAACTTAATCATATAAAAAGTATTATTACTAAACATACTTTCCTATAATATGTCCTGGAAATTACCAAATTAGTTTTTCTTACTATATCTATTTTCATTTCAATTAAGAAAAAACTATTCACCTTTTTGTTAGGATATTTAGACACTTAGGAGTTAGTTAAGATCAACTTGTTATAATATATCCGTTAGGAAAAGTGTGTTTCTTTAGTATGCATTTGTAAATATCTAATCCAACGGTCACGATATGTTCTAGACATAGAGTGATCCGACGGTTCAAATTCTATTAGATCATAACTACCTTTGATCTGTTGCTTAGCACTCAATTGGTCCATGATATCTATTTAAAGAGCATGGAGAGTCACTTTCTAGTTGATCGATTATGAGAAGCTCATTTGTAACTTTATTTCTGTGCATTTTTGGGCTATGAAAGTTGTTTCATTGCGTCTGGAGCATCGTTTCTAGTGGGGAACAATTTTAGTTTCATCGAAAAAGGGTTCCGTTTTCCAAAGATACTTGCATTTCATCAAATCTAGAGGTATATTGTTACAATGACGTTTTTTTTATTTAAAATAATTTTTTAATTTTCTTTTCAGATCTAGTCATTTTTTGTTTTGTTTTGGGTTGTTACCTTCTCTTTTTGTGTATGCTCTTTTTCTTGCACCTTGTGTGATCTTGGCAAATCAGAAACAAAAGGAAAATGGTTTTCTTTACTGCGTATGGTATTTTCCGTGCACTTCATGTGACCACGACAAATCAGAAACAGTGATAAAACATATACAGTCCAGGCAAGCTAACAAGGTCTAACCCAAATTTGAGGCATATTTTTTTTCTTGTTTTTGTTTTGGTTTATGTGAAGCGATTTGCAGGCAAAAGTGTCTTTTTTTTGGCAAGAACGAAGTTTTTGGCAAAAAGGTTTATGTGAAGCAATTAGTAAGCAAAAAAAACTCTTCCTTCTTTCCATCTTTTACGTACCTTTTAATATTAGCTCACTTGGCTAAAAGTTGTTTTATTTAATAAGAGGTCTTAAGTTCAAGTCTTCTTGTTAATTACATTTCTAAAATTGCAAGTAATTTCTATTTTTAAGTTACTTTATTGTTTTTTTTTGTAAGCTAGTGAAGAACCTTGTATTGCCAAAAAAGAAGATAATGTTACAAACAATTTTCTGCGGCCTGCCCAAACGCCAAGTGAGGCGGAATGGAGTGGCTATCTGCCAAAAGAATATCTAAGAACTCTCAGCCGAATTGGCACAACGGAAAGTAGCAGAAAGTAGTAGAAAGAAAATCTATGACATGGAAAAAACAAAGAAGAAAATCAAGGCCCTGAAGTGGGCTGATTTTCAGGTCTTTCCTTTTTTTCCTTGTTTTTTCTTGACTTGTATCCATCCCCCCGAAGTTGGGGACACTAAGGCCAGTTCCAGCGCGCACGTGGATTCCTGAGCGAGTTCCTTATCAGAGTCTGAAGAGTTAGGATCATGATATATTTTTTTCCCTTGTGGAGGGTCGCTTTTCGTGCTTTCATCTTCTTAAATAGGCGGAGGTGGAGTGGATCTCTGTTCCTGCATGTGCACCTCAGGTGGAGGTGGAGTGGATCTCTGTTCCTGCATGTGCACCTCAGGCGGAGGTGAAGTGGATCTCTATTCCTGCTTTGCTGGAAGCGTATCTTTCTCAATCTGGTCATCTTGATTGTCTTTTTCATACGAGGACAACCCGGATTGCCAGCTTTTGGATTTGTGTGCCTTCTTTGTCTTTTGCTGCTGGGGCTTTCTTTGCGGGAAGGCATTAAGGAGATGTCCTGTGTGACGAAAAATCCAACACCTGAAGGCAGTGTTTTCATAGTCCAAATCCTGAGTCCAGATGGAGCTACCTATTTTTAGGTTGATCTTGTCGGGAAGGCCTAAACTGATGTCAATGATGGCGCTGATGCGTGCATAGGAGAAAAGACCCTGAGCCATGCAAGTGTTATCTGAGGATAAGAAACAGCAAAGAGCGTTGCCTATCTCTTTGAAGAACGATTGATTCTAGAAATTGATTGGTAAGTTTGGAAGACGTACCCAGATGGGCACCTTCGTAACTACCATAGTTAGAAGATCAAAATCAGGGAACCATCGGGTTATGAAGAGCTCTGCAGTTCCCCAGAACCAAGGCCCTTGCTTGTAACAACATGAAGGTCTTCCTGAGAAGAAAAAATCATTTGGAGCAAAATAAAACACAAGCATCCTTGTGCCAGTTTGAATCTAACCAATAAATGAGATCCTTTGTATTTGGCCACAATCCATTGAATCTGTAGATTAGGGTCTGCTCCTTGAACTGGAGAATGTTCTGGTTGACTTCTGGTTGAGAGATCTCCAATGTGGGAACTTCCTCTGTTTTATCCACTATGTAGACATAGTGAGGGATCTGGACCGGATTTTGTGATTGAGAGAGCCCCGCTCGCGTTGCATCCTTGAAGGACTTGCTTTGAGAAGCAGAGGGTATGCTGTTTCCTCCTCTTAAACTTACCACCGGGGAAATGCATGAGTCCTTTAAGATCCCAAGGATGTGTATTTGTCGGTGGTCTGAGAGTTGCTTCCCTGCAAAGATAAGCCTCTACAGTCTTGTAGGGGTTCCTTCTACCTGATAAATCAAGGATTTCAGCTCCAGAATAGGGTTTTGTGGTGTCACTCGCAAACAAAGGGAGACCCCCATCAAAATTCTTACAAAAATAAAAAATGAAGAAGGGTCTTGTGGAGTCCTGAAGGATTTGGCTCGTCTCGAGATTGCTGGATCTGCTGAGGCGGTTAGGTTAGCTCGATGGACTACGAATCCTAGATCTTCCTCTTTCAAGATCTCTAGCCGGTGAGGATGCAACTGCATGAGAGGCAGTGGTCGTTTTGCATTGAGTACCTGCGTAAGGAGTTGAGCACTCATATGAAAGCGAGCTGGGGTGCCTTCTTTGATGTATCTCGCAGCCTTCATGTGCTTTTCAAGAGGATGAAGGGTCGAGGACGTGTCTTTCCTGGGGTCTGGCTGCTCAATATTCAGCTCGTCGAAGCCGTCTCCACGATGCGGCATTGTTCAAGGCCGGTGGGGAGCTTCACAGGCGAGGGCGATGACTTCCCTGGAGGGGCTAGGCGGCCATGAGGCAACACCGGCTAGCGTTAGGGTTTTCTGGGCGCTGTTCATTCTGTCGTCTATCTTGTTTTTCAAGATATCTTTTCGACTCAAGTTACTTTAGTGTAAAAGTGCATCTCCCTTAAATTATAAAAGTGAGTCACTTAAAGTCTTTTAATTTTTTGCATGCAATATTTAAAGTAACATTATAGTAAAAGTGAAACTCCACTTATTTTACAAAAGTGGTTCACATAAAGCAACATTATTGTAAAGTGATGAAGGGGGGAGGTCTTTTTTTTTTTTTTTTTTTTTTTGCATATTTCGGCATTGTTCAGGGCCGGTGGGGAGCTTCACAGGCGAGGGCGATGACTTCCCTGGAGGGGCTAGGCGGCCATGAGGCAACACCGGCTAGCGTTAGGGTTTTCTGGGCGCTATTCATTCTGGCGTCTATCTTGTTTTTCAAGATATCTTTTCGACTCAAGTTACTTTATTAGTGCATCTCCCTTAAATTATAAAAGTGAGTCACTTAAAGTCTTTTAATTTTTTGCATGCAATATTTAAAGTAACATTATAGTAAAAGGTGAAACTCCACCTTTTTTTTTTTTTTTTTTTTCTTCGGTTGGGCCAATACTTTGCTTGCCTCGTATTTGTTGGGGTCACCTACAACCATTTTTTCAATCAAGCATAGCTTCCTCATGTAGAGTCAGTTTGCAGTTCCATTTTTTTTTAAACAACCTAGTTTTTTGAGATATTTGCATCTAGACCACTGGTTTATATTTTTACGACCTTCCTATTTCTGCCCCATGTGATATTCTACTTACTAGTTTCAACTATTTCTCATGGAAATCTCATATGGAGGATGTCCTATGAAGTAGGGGGCTTTACCGAATTACGTCAGGGAAAGAAACATAGCCCACTGATGTTGATAAGAAAATAAAATGGGCCAATAAATGTGATGAATCCCGTGGATTAATTGGGATGTAAATCCCTATTGATTTACGATTCCACATATCTGGAATTGATGAAGCAGATCAAGCTTGGGAAAAATTGGAATATGTGTTTGGTAAACACAATGAGATTCGAGGTCACCAGCTAGAAAATTAGTTCATTTCCTTAAATCCAACTGATTTTTAGTGCATTCAATATTATCTATCTAAGTACAAAACTCTTAGACTCTTATGTGCAGAATGCAAAATTAAAAGAGAAGACAAGCAATGCATTTATCATATTATTTCCAAAGTTGGACCTGCATAATTTGTTTTTGTACCTTCATTTTACTCCATGAAAGCATAATTGGATCCAACTAGCTATAAAGAGCCTACTCTTGAATCCTTTTGTGATTCTTTGATTAGAGAGCAAGATAAGCTCATACATCTTGGAATGATTAGTAGTGTGGATACATCTGGAAAAGCCTTGCTGACAAAACAAAAAGAGAAGTCCAAGCATCCCAAGAAGCAAAATCTTCGCAATAATAAGGAAAACAAGGGTCCCAAACCCTCTCATCCAACTTATTCTTCAAAAAATGACAAGGAAACAAACCAAAAGGTAAGAAGACTGAGCGTCATTGCAACTTTTGTGGAAAAGATAATCATGATGAATCTAAATGTTTCAAGAAGATGGCAGCCTTGGAAGCAACAATGAAGAAGCACCACATCAGCCTTGATTCGTCTTCAGAATCTTCATCTCACGAACATTCACTTTGTGCTTCTGGTTTTTCCTATAATGCATCTTCTTCTTATACTTCGAATGAGTGGCTCATTGATTCTGGAGCATCTTATCATATGGATAAGGATAAATCCATCTTTTCTACTATGCATGAATGTAACACCAAACACATATTTGTTGGTGATGATAGATCTCTTAGTGTTGTAGTATACAGTTCTGGTAGATAATGGACAGTTTAGTGATGTACTATGTGTTCCAATAATTTCCTACAATTTGTTGTCATTCTATCAAATCACTCATTCTGGTGAAGGTAAAACTGTAACATTTACACCTCACCAAGTTGTAATCAAGGATTTTAAGAATTTAAGCATGTCCTAGCCACTAGAATTGTTGATGATATTAATAGGTTGTACAAGTTTAACAACTTTGGGGCATCACCTTTTCCCTTAGTTTTTGTTGCTCATAGTGATGACTTGAGCAAACTTTGGCATGTGCGATTTGGTCACTTAAATTATCGCTCATTGCAACAACTATGTAAAGAAAATATGGTGACAGGTCTTCTCATGGTATCTTGCAGGGATGGTGTTTGTTCCAGTTATGTACTTAGAAAATATCATTGGGACAATTTTGACAAACGTGTCTCTTGGAACACCTCGGCCCCCTTGGAGCTTGTGCATAGTGACTTGTGTGGTCCTCTTCCATCTGCTTCCTTTTCTGGTTTCAAATATTTCTTAACTTTCATTGATGATTACTCTAAACGCACTTGGGTTTATTTCCTAAAACTTAAGAGCGAAGTATTTAACATGTTCTTGGCCTGTAAGGCCCTTGTTGAAAAACATTTCGGTCATCAAATTCTTAAGTTAATATCTGATAATGGGGAGAATATGTTAACAAAAAGTTCACTAC
Source organism: Larix kaempferi (assembly GCA_027924585.1). NCBI lineage: Eukaryota > Viridiplantae > Streptophyta > Pinopsida > Pinales > Pinaceae > Larix > Larix kaempferi. The sequence goes on along the minus strand of BSBM01000594.1, from coordinate 817,023 downwards.
TTTCTGCACTGAACAAGGAATCCAACAACAACACACTGTTCCATATACACCACAACAAAATGGTGTAGTTGAACGAAAGAATCACACTTTAAAATAAATGGCTAATGTATGCTTCAAGCTAAGGGGCTAAGTCTTCAATTTTGGTCTGAAGCCATAAATTGTGCAAATTACATAGTTAATTGCACCCCCACTAAAGCTTTACAATATATCACATCAGAAGAAGCATGGATTAAAATTAAACCAGATGTAAGTCACTTCTGTGTGTTTGGTAGTGAAGCATGGGCTCATATTCTGGATGAAAAATGAAAAGCATTGCAGCCTAAAAGTGAAAAGTGCATATTTGTTAGATATTCTGAAAATGTAAAAGGTTATAGACTGTTTCAGCCACATTCTCATGATATAATAATTATAAGAGATGTCAAATTTGATGAAAATCTCTTGGCCTGCGAGCCTAACTCGGCGTTTGTGCCATTTGTGGCCTACGTGCCCAATTCGACGCTTGTGCCTTCTTCTAATCCCAACTTCCTTGATAGCATTCCAAGTCCAGTTTCTGATGATGATAGTAAAGATGAAAATCCACCTTCGCCTGCTCATTTTCCTCCAGCACAACCGTTTCCTCTATGGGTCCGTTCAACATGTGAAGCAGCTGGTGATCTTGCCAGTGATCCTAGAGATCAACGACGAACATGTTCTCAGTTCCAGTGAGCCTCTTCTCTTTTGGATCAAGTCTCATATAATCATGATCCATAGAATTTTGCAAAAGCTTCAGGGAATCTATATTGGGATGTAGATATGGATGAAGAATATCATTCCTTAATGGCAAACGATACTTGGGATCTTGTCCCTCTTCCGGAATGACAAAAACTTGTCATATGTAAATGGGTCTACAAAACTAAGTATGCCTCAGATGGAAGTATTGAAAAGCTTAAGGCAAGTTTAGTTGCCAAAGGTTTTTCCCAAGTTGAAGGAATTGAGTAAAATGAAATCTTTGCCCCTGTTTCCAAAATGAACTCCATTCGCCTTGTTCTTTCCCTTTCAACGTTGGGAGGTCCATCAAATGGATGTCAAGTCTTCCTTCTTGCATGGATATTTGTAGGAGGAAATTTACATGGAATAACCTCTTGGATATGTTAATAATGAGTCTAGTCTTGTATGTTGCCTTAAGAAATCCCTATATGGCCTTAAGCAAGCTCCTCGAGCCTGGTATTTCTAAAATGGATAACTTTCTCCTTAACACTGGTTTCGCTAGATGCCATTCTGATCCCAATGTCTATACAAATAAAGTAGGAAATGATCTCATCATCCATTTTATTTATGTTGATGATCTTATTTTTACTGGTAGCGACCCTAATCTTTTAGCCCATGTGAAATCCAGTCTTGAGCGAAAATTTGAAATGACAGACTTAGGTCATTTGCATTATTTTCTTGGCCTCTAAGTCTTGCAAACCAAAGAAGGAATCTTTCTTTCTCAGTCTAAGTATTCTTGTGACCTTCTTCCTCGCTTTCACATGGAATATTGTAAACCATCCCCCTCTCCCTTCCAGTATGGAGTCAAACTTTATACCACTTGCACTTCACCCGAATTTGATGCCACTCTATATCGTCAGCTTGTTGATAGTCTCTTATACTTGACTCATACCCGTCCTGATGCTTCCTTTGATGTTGGTCGTGTTTCCCACTATATGCAAATGCCCCATGAGAGTCATGGAAAGCAACAAAAATAATACTTCGATATATTCGAGGTACAATTCAGTTTGGGATTCATTACAGTTCAGGGGGGACTCCTTTGTTGGTTGGTTTCATTGATTCATATTGGGCTGGCAATCCTAATGATCAGAAGTATACTGCAAGTTATGTCTTCAATATTGGTTCTAGACCTGTCACTTGGGTTTGTAAGAAACAACAAGCTCTTGCTCTTTCTTCAGTAGAAGCAGAGTATCGTGCAACAGTTAACTCCAATCAAGAAGATTTATGGCTTCGAGAGAGCCTTTCAGAGTTTGGATTCCAACAGTAGCATCCGACTCCCCTTTGGTGTGATAATCAAAGTGCCATCAAGCTTGCCAAAGATCCAATTCAACATCAACGCAACAAACACATTGAGCTACATATGCACTTCATAATAAATATTGCTCATGATCTTGTTCTTGAAGTGCTCTTTTCCCCTACAGATGATCAAGTTGTAGACATCTTCACCAAATCTCTTACAGAAGCGAAGTTTTTTAAACTTCGATCTATGCTAGGAGTTTAGGAACTTGTCAAAAGGGGGGATAGGAGGCTCTAATGCCTTCTTCCTTCTCCTAATAATGTCACCTTAGTAAATCATTCAATCCTATCCCAAGTTTTTCTTAAGGGGGGATGTTAATATATTTAGACACTTAGGAGTTAGTTAAGATCAACTTGTTATAATATATCCGTTAGGAAAAGTGTGTTTCTTTAGTATGCATTTGTAAATATCTAATCCGACAGTCATGATATGTTCTAGACATAGAGTGATCTGATGGTTCAACTTCTCTTAGATTGTAACTACCTTTGATCCGTGGCTTAACACTCGATTGGTCCATGATATCTATTTAAAGAGCATGGGGGGTCACTTGCTAGTTGATCGATTATGAGAAGCTCATTTGTAACTTTATTTCTTTTGCATAATAAACTGCCTCAAGTAGCTATTTGGCTGGGGATATGGAGTGTTTCCCTTTCGAGGGTTTAAACCACGTGAAAACATCGGTGTGTTGACCTGTGATCTGTTTGTGTGAGTGGGTGCTCTGGGTGTTCGGTCTTTTGGAATTATCCTGTGTAGTTGAACACTTTTTGTTTAAAAAAAACTCTCTCTTTATTGGAACCTTGAAGGATAACACTGGACATGAGGTGCGCCTCTTCGAACCAACATCGTTAGAGAAGGATTTCATGTTGGCAAGGAAGGTTGAAAGTAAAAACATGGTAATGGCTACTAAAAGGACCACTCTAACACCTATAGAGAGATTAATGTTCCTTTTTCTAACCCACCTCAACCTACAAGGTTAACACCTCAACAAATGGATGAAATAAGAGGAAAAGGTCTATGATTTAATTGTGATAGCAAGGGACACATGTGTGGTAATAAGAAATTATTCTACATAGATTGTGAAGAAGAAGAAGAAGAAAAAGAATAGGAACCATCTAAAGATGAAGAAATAGAAGAGGTTACTCCTGATGAGATTACTCCCACCATATATTATCATGCATTGTTTGGAATTAGCACTCCTCAAACTCTCAATATCGCAGGATATATAAAAAATAAAAAGGTAACAATGTTGATTGATTATGTTAGCACTCATAATTTTATTCATTGTAAATTAGCCAAAGCTCTCATTTGCTTTATATATCTAGCACCGAAGTTTCAAGTAATGACTGTTGATGGAGGAACTATTAATTGTTTAGGGAAATGCCATAATATCACTCTTACTATGGGGGAATATGTATTGAATGGTCCAATGATTGGTATTCCAATGGGTAGTGTTAATGTTGTCTTAGGAATCCAATGGTTACAATCATTGGGAACAAGGGCTTTTAATTTTCAAGAACTTTTCATGAAATTTTCCTAGGAAGGAAAAGAATTTGAGTTAATGGGAATCACAAGGGGTGATAAGCTCTAATGGAATGAAAAAATTGTTGAAAAAGGGACATCAAGGTGTAATTGCACAGTTATGCTCACTAGAGGTTCAAACATCTAAGCCTCCTATTCCCCTGAATCTCCAAAGGGTCATTAATAAGCATTCCAAGGTATTTGAAGATATTTCAAAATGTATTCCACCTACTTGAGATCATTATCACGCTATTCACTTGATTCCGGGAAGTCTTCCTCCTAACATTAGACCTTACAAATACCCTTAAGGCCAGATGAATGAAATTGAGTGTATGGTTGAAGAATTGTTAGAGGCTGGCATAATTAGGCCTAGACAAAGTTCTTTCTCTGCACTAGTGGTAATGGTACACAAGAAGGAGGGCTCATGGCACATGTGTCCATATTATAGAGAGATCAACAAGCTCACCATTAAAGATAACTTTCTAATTCTTGTCTTCAATGAATTTTTAGATGAACAATATGGAGCAATTTACTTCACAAATTTGGATATTTAGTCAGGGTATCATCAGATTAGAATGAAGGAAGAAGACATCCCAAAAACAACATTAAAAACTCATGGAGGTCATTATGAATTTAAGGTCATGCCTTTTGGCCTTAAAAATGCACCTTGCACATTTCAAGGTTTGATGAATTCTATTTTCAAGCCCTTCTTTATAAAATTTGTGTTAGTATTTTTTGATGATATACTAATCTATAACAAGGCTTTGGAAAAACATGTTCAACATGTTTATAGGGTGCTAAAACTGCTAAAGGAGCAACAACTATATGCGAAAATGTCCAAATGTTTCTTTGGGATACATGAAGTAGAGTATTTGGGTCATATTGTATCTCATGAAGGTAGCCCCTAACATGACCCTAACCAAATTAAATCCATGATGGATTGGCCAATTCCCAAAACCTTGAAGAATCTTAGAGGATTCTTAGGTTTGACAGGGTAGTACCGCAAGTTTGTTCAGAACTATGGAAGAATAACAACACCTTTGATAGCATTATTGAAGAAGGATTCATTCTCTTGGACTCTAGAGGAAACTCAAGCTTTTGAATAAATTAAAGAGGCAATGTGCAAATCCCCTGTCTTGACCACACTAGAATTTACAAAAACCTTTATTGTGTGTAACATCCCAAAAAATTCACTAAAATTTAAAAAAATTCGAGTAGCATGATCTGCTTATGATTGTTGTGAGGAAGTATTAAAAATGTTAACTTAAACATACTTAGGTGTTTTTAAATAAACAAGCTTAACGACATTCAACTCCTATAATTGTCGCTACTTCTACTATCTTTATCTAGTGTATTAAAATGTCGTTATGTCTTTTATCGTCAATTCACTGTCCGGATGTTATGAGAATTTCAAACTATATTGAGTAATTAATGTTCAGAAAACATGTCATCAATTCTTTGTTTTTATAATATGCATTTTGGTTCTAGAGGCTGAATGTTTGTTTTGATGATATGAAGGGGTCCTTGGATAGCCCCGAGGCTTACTTAGCTTTCGCTAGCTAACGCTCCTGAATTCTACTTGCAGAGAGCAGGTAAGAGAAAGAGATTCCAATAGAAGCCTTCTGGCGTGTTTCAATTTATCATATGGCATCGTAATGATCTTTTAAGTTAATAGTATAAATGTGTAGAAGATTATCTGCTCTGCAATTCTACTCAGGTATTGATGTAATTATTTGGTTTCCTTCGTTACATTGTAATTATAACAGTTATGGAGAAAAATTTTGTGTGTTATCCATCTATATTTCTTATGTCGCTACTATAGAAATTTTCCTAAATTCTTCATTAAAAGTTCTCTACCAAACTATAGAGAAGACAATGTAATAATCTCCATTACAAGATTTTGGACACAATACCTATGTTTGAGCAATATTTTATATGGTTTATACAAAACTATATATTAAAGTTTTGATACCAATTTATACACTATTGCATAGATTTTATATGAAAAGGTATGTATTAAATCTATGTTGCAAAAACTATATGCTTGGAAATTATTTTCCTATATCATAACTATCACCTTGGGTTTTCGATTTGCAGGTTACAAAGCTACGTTAAACGCATCGTTTTGTAAACTTACTATATGCTCCCAAACCCCGCAGGTATATGAAATATAACCTTATAGTGGGAGATGTGTTGGCATACACTAAGAACCGGTGGATAGCACATTTAATGGCTTCTTAACTGCTATGTTAATGGATTTTTTGGTGGTTGCTATCATGGCCAAGTTTCACGTGAAGTGTCCTGGAGTTTGGTGACAAAATATCCAAACATACTGTGAAAATCATCGAACTATGCATGGATGGCAAGGTAGGATCCTAGTTGGATCTCCATGCTGGCCGTAAGCTATACGTTGGAGGCTGTGGTAGTAACTGTCATTAAATGTGATTGTGATCGTAAAAGACCTTGTGTTGATCTCGGGTTTTGGGTTAAACCCTAACCTTGGCATTGATATGCTCCATTAGTCAAAACTTAGTTCATTTTGCGAAATAGGTGGGGAGGCCGATAGGCTCTCGACCCCTCAGGGTTTTGTTTGAGGTTCCTTCAAGGGTTCGATACCCTGACCTCGCTATAAGCTATGTTCATCACTGTGTTTTCACACTGTATAGGTTTTAACTTGGATGGAGTTCGATGGTGGGGTATTTCTTCTGAGCCGTAGGCGTTTGTTAGATTGTGAGTGCAAAAGTGGTTCGGCTTTTGTTATTGTACAGTGTTGAAATATTTTAGAGTTTACAGTGGGAAATTCATTCTACTGTCTCCATTGGGGAGTCCGGAGTATGCAACCATTCTCCAGATGTCACATGTAATGTAATTATTTCTATTCAAAGAATTCAATGGTATTTTAAAGAGTAGTCTTTGTCTGTTTTGATACAAGTTCTATATTTAACCCTCATCGTAATCTTTTTGAATGGAAGGTGAACCTTCTCTCGGCAAAGGTTGCAGCTGGTAAAAAGAATGGTGATGGCTTCTGAATGAAATCCGGGTAAGCCTCGGAGACATCTCACGGTTATCCAATACCACAAGGAACTTGTTACTGAGCGAGTTTTGTTTGTTTAGCAATGAGTTGGTTGTTTATGAAATAGGTTTCGTCAGGATTCAAACGATGTTTTCAGAACTTGGTTGTATTAATACTGAGCCGTAAGGCGTTTTTGTTTCAAGGTTCACAACCCTTGAGCTATGGCTCACATCGGCTTCATGATGTTTCGTTTGGATTACTGTATGTTTGTTTTTGTGAAGAAATAAAATAGAGGACGGTTTCGAAATACTCATTCGATAATGAAATATTTGTTTTTGTTGAGAAATGTTTAAAGAATGGTTTGTTGGGAAACTAACTTCTAGTTTTGAACTGAGTAGTAGGGAGGGTTGAACCCTTGACCTGTAACTCGTGTTTTCTTGAAATGAAATAGCAAGAGTTTGCAAAGATTTTTTCTATGAATAAAAATATTTAACAGTTCTAAAAACATTTGGCTCCTTCAGAAGTTGTTTGTAAGGTTAGATGTTTATCGAAAATGTTTGGGGAAAAGCCTGTTTCTCCTTTATGAAGAGTTGTAGGGTTTCGGTTGTGCTTTCCCAACCAAGCCGTAAGGCTAGTTTGTAACCCTACTGTAAAAATTTACTGTGTTTGTTTTCCTTAAGGGTTTAACTCCCTGGGCGTGTTCTACTCTTGTTTTCGTAGTACGAATGAATTGAAACTTTGAAAAGTTTAAGAAGATTTATTACTTAGGGTTTGAGCCTTAAGCGACTTCGTGGTTTTTGAGAAGATATATGTATCCTGTGATAATGTTTGGATTTGTATTTGGACATACATTGATAAGGTAAATTAATAATGTATACTTCATTTTGCGAGTGCAAGAATAAAATTTCTCTGCTATAATAATACTTAGGTTTATTGATAAGAAATTTACCGTGGGGTTTCGATGTTGACAGTAATGAAATGTCAAACCTATTTAGACATGTTTCTATGATGTATAAAATTTACTGCGAGCAATTGTTAATATTTATACAGTGAGTTTTGATAAATTTGAAAGAGTCTCTATGTAGTTTATTCGATTTTACATACTATTTCTGCTATAGTTTGAAAAGAAATTACTTAGAATACTATTGTTGTTTATAAATAAAAGATTGGATTGTATTGTTCATCAGAAACATTGATGTATTTGGAATATTTGTATTTCCTGTTTACAATTCTAAGATGCCTATTTAAATTAACAATAATACAGTACTGATATAATATGGCTCTATTTATAAGATGAATCATTTAAACTTATCCATTGCATACGATCATTCTGATCTACTCTAATTATCCTTTCCTGTACTAGAGTACGACATTGTATCCAGTGCGTGAAAAAATGCAGGAAAGTAATTTTATCATATCATTCTATCATGCATGTTATTCTAACAATCATAAATTACAGAAGTAAGATATTCACTAACAAAGGCAGAATATCTAAGATTTAAATGCAGAACTAATAACATAAAACATTCAGATTTATTTTACTAACTTTGACAAAAGTAAATAAGATAACACAATATGAACTTGGAAACTGTAGAAGAAGAAACAAACAGCCAAAGGATCTCGTTCCACCCAACCAATATCCTAAAGACATCCAAGCTACTTGCCTTAGGACCCTCGATTCTATTCATTGAACCACTAGGACGAAGATGCTGTGTGGATCAATGGCATAAATTCCCTTGCAATTCAGCAGTAGCACTTCCTTCCTTTAGCAATATTGAACTCAGCAATGTGGCTGCACTAGTTCACAATGCAGACTTATTTCACTCAAACACTTCTAACTTTCCCCTCATAAAATCTCTTGTGCTCAGAAATTATCACAATGTAAGAATGAACAGCCTCCTACTGAATTCGATGGGTAGATAAATAGCATGCCTAGGTCTTTTGGTCAGTTTATTTCCGTAAATGAGCCACCTTCTCAATTCCACTTTCTTGGGGAACATGACCATAAAAGTAGGGAAGTTGCCCCCTGCAACAGTTAGAAGTGAGTTGAGGATGCTGCCAAGTGTCAGTTTGCTCTCCACCACAGTCCATTCCCCCTAGTGGGTCAGTGAACACTCATTCAACAATCTCATTTGGATGTTTGTCTCCACTTTTATTTATTTATAATAAAATATTCAAAGTAATTAATTACAGTCATCCATGACCCCACTTGGTCAATAGTCATAAAACTTTACAATAAAAATAAAACATAATGTTTTCTCAATAACATAAAATATCTAGAACTTGGGTAAGTGACATTGTGGAATGTGATGCCTCGGGAAATGGCATTAGTGTGGTTATAATGTAAGAAGGAAGGCCCCTGGCTTTTGAAGGTCGACCAATCAGGGGAAGGAGCTTACACAAACCCATATATGAGAAGGAAATGCTACCAATACTACATGTACTTAAGCAATGGTGTCCTTACCTAATAGCTAGGCACTTCAAGGTCAAAACAAATCATGATAGTATTAAATACTTCTTGGAACATAGACTATCTTCAAAAGAGAAACAAGAATGGGTAACCAATATGTTGGGATATGAATTTGAAATCATTTATAAAAAGGGGAAATAGAACATGGTGGCAAATGCACTCTCAAGAAAATATGAGGATGTTGAGGCATTACTTTGTGCTATTTCTATTATACAACCTGATTAAATAGTAGAAGCAAGGGAATAATGACCTATCAGTGTGGACGCTCATTCAAAAGATACAAATGATCCTAGTGTATAAGATACTTTTGTGTGGAGAAATGATTCACTATGATATAAGGATTGCTTATATATGTAAGAACTCCTAACTCAAACAAAAGGTCCTATTGGAATTACATACCTCTCCTATAGGAGGGCACTCAAGATTCCTAAAAAACCTATCATAGGGTCAAGAAGGGATCTTTTTGGGAAGGTATTAAATCTAATTTTCAAAGGTTCATGGAAAAATGTTTGGTTTTCTAAAAAAATAAGGTTGAAACCGTTAAGATCCCATGTGTTTTACAACCATTAGACATACCTTGTCAGCGATGGGTGGACGTCTTAATGAATTTTATCACAGGTATACCCAATTCAGAAGGGAATAATGTTATTATGGTTATTATTGATAGACTCACCAAGTATTCACACTTTTTTGCACTCTCTCACACTCTTAACACAAGTACAATAGCTGCAACATTCATGGAAACGGTTCAAAAGCTACATGGAAACCCAAAAATTATTGGAAGTGATAGAAACCCAATTTTTGCTGGAAAATTTTGGACTAAATTATTTTTTTGCTTGAGTACCTAGTGGGCTCAGAGTTCATCTTATCATCCTCAATCCGATGGGAAAACTGAGATAGTGAACAAATGTTTGGAAGGCTATCTTTGCTGCTTTGCATCCGATAAACAAACATAGTTGGTGAAATGCTTATGTTTGGAAAAATGGTGGTACAATACTTCCTTCCATACATCATAAAAAATATCCCCATTTATGACACTATTTTGGTACCAACCTCCATCTATCACATCTCCCTTGAAAGGAAAATCTAAAGTTCAAGTTGTGGAAGATCACCACGAGCACTAGCAAGAAGTTATCCATATATTGAAGGACAACCTGGTTATATAAAAAAACAGGATGAAACAACAAGAACATCAACATCACAGTTTAGGCTACAACCTTACAAACAAATGCCCCTCAATCAACTAAATAAGGACAATAAAATAGCACCCAAGTACTACATTCCATATAAAGTTTTGCAGAAGATTGGTAGTATGGATTACAAATTGGAGCTCCCTTCATCTTCAAGGGTACACCCATTTTTCCATGTTTCTTGCTTAAAGAAGGTAATAGGAGACAAGATCCCAATTCAAACTATATTGGGAGAGCTTTATGAATAAGGAAAAGTCATTTGGAACCTGAACAAATCACCGAAACAAGGGATCAAACAATTACGAAATCAAACTATTACTGAGTATCTCATCAAGTGGAGGAATTTACTAGTTAAAGATTCGACATGGGAATACGGGGTCTTCGTATTAAAGCATCCACAACTAACCAAGCATTGAGGAAAACACTTTTCTGAAGCATAGGGGCATGTTAAGCCCTAAATTGTGGCTCATTCCCCCCTAAATTGGTCACTTTATATTAATATTGTTATATTATTGATGTCGGCTTTAGTCCATTAGTGGTGATTGTACCTCTTTGTCTCCTATGTATATCGAAGATACCTTTTCATTTGAATCATCTTGTCGTTTCTTGTCTTGTTTATTTAGTACATTGTATAAGGAGGTCGCCCCCTCGAAGAGGCTTGCTATTCATCTATTTTCTTCATTATTAGGATGTGGACTACTCTTTCTTATCTATTTATGCTCTTTTGCGGAATTTGTTGCATAACACGACATGAGGAATGGCTTCGAACGAATGTGTATGGTTTATGAAGCACTCGCTTCTCTAGTACATTTTTTGATTTAGACAATCATATATATTATACTATATAAATGTAGTTATACTTATTAAACTTTAATTCTATGCTTGTAGATGGAACATGAATAACATGAACATCAAGCACAAGTCGGTGAATATAATATTAGGTTAAATAACCCAAGTACAATATCCCTACAAGTGGTGGAGAAATCAGGCATGCATGCAACTCAAATGATGATAGCAGTTCAAGTGATGAATGACAATCAATATAATTGAATGTTAATGCAAGTTGTATGTTTTGGAATATTAGTTTGTGAAAATCAAGTATTTTGTTTAATGTACTTGACATATTATCCTGCATGAGGACATGTTACCACAATAAGTGTAACAATTACATTTTGCAGACATTTTGTATTGAATATACTGTCCCGATTGGATGCTGATGGGTTCCCAATAAGTGTAACAATTACATAGTGGTTGCATTTTAATTATTGTGGACCTTTACATTGTCCCATTTTGTATGATGATGGGTTTGTTACTCCTATATAATAAAATAAGGTTTTTATTTTACTGCATTTTCTAATGTTGTGTTGTTGATTTATTAATATACACATGATTTACATTATTACAAAAAAAATAGGTGTAATCCATTGTATAATGCATAAATGCAATCAGTATATATCAAAACACACCAATTAAAACATACAAATCAATATTATTAAAATAATATTTAATTTTGATATGACTAATTGAAATTTTGTTTAAAAAATAATTAATTAAAATACATACATGTCATTGGGTTGTATTCTTTTGAACTCACTAAACAAACAGTGAAAAAAATATGCTCAGATGTGTTTTATAGATAATGCACACCAGTTCCTATTACAAAAAATATTGCACCAGTGCTACGCATTTCAAAGTTGCATTGATACTGTTAACGACAAATCGTATGATTATATTTACCTTACTGGTGCTTTGTATTTAAAGAACACACTGGTGCGGTATATAATATATACACTGCCATTTCACCCCCCCCCCCAAAGTTAAAATTTAATGTCCATCTAACGCCCATGGTAATATAGGCACCAGGGATTAATACATATGTGCACTAGTTCTTTCGACATAATACATGCATCTTTTCTTTTTTTGTTTACCTAAGCATTGCAATCTCTCCACCAATTTTTTTAATAAATTTCTCCCTCTCAGTGCAAGCGTCTATATCCGTACTGGTGTATTTTTTGCTAAAATAATAAAAAAGCATTGGTGCATTATAACAGAGTTTAATAAAAGCAAGGGCCTACAAAGCAGTGAAATGAGATGCAATAGGGAGAAATTTTGCTATTCATCATCTACATATCTTCTTTACTATCCCCAAGAACTCACCAATGAAGCAATGAAGTTCCATGGAGTGGTTTTGTCCACTGGATCTAGCTGAGTGCTAAGCACTTTAGCATTGACCCACACATAGCCTTTTACATTGGTGAATTGAACACAAAGAATGTGAACAATTTTTTGTATGCTCGTCCCTCAAATAGTGGTGCCATTGGCTTTTGGATTGTAGGAACATTGGGTAGAGAATCAAAAGGCAAGGGTTTCCCTCAAACCAAGGAAGCTTTGGAACAAGCTATGGTGGGGTTGGGGGATTTCTTCCTTAAATTGTAATAGTTGGGCCAACCGGTTGATTATGTGTGTGTGTGTAGCCTCAAGGGTTAGCTCAATAAGTCATGAGCTAGATGTAAGATCTCTCCCCCCACAGTTGGGGAGGTCACGGGTTTGACTCTCTTGATCCCCTTGGGGTTAGGAACCATAATTAGGGCCGATGATTTACCCTTTTACCATCCATGAATCACGTGGAAGTACTAAAAGGGTTTTTCACGAGGTTTTTCCTTGGAAAAAAAAGTGTGTGTGTGTGTGTGCGTGCATGAGTGTGTGTGTATGTTTAAACATTTTTTTTCCAAGGAACAATCATCGAGGCTATGTATACAACACACACACACACACACATCTCTCTCTCTCTCTTTGTATACACACACACACACACACACACACACACGGGTGGGGGGGCTCTGACTTCGGTGGGGGGTGTCTTGCTGGTCTATTTTTTGCGAAGGTTGAGTCTACAATCCCAAAGGTGGCGAAGTTAATGAATTTTTAATTTTTACGTTTTTGAGGCCTATACTGTGACATATTCTGAGCTGGTTGGAACAATGCGAAGCGAGATACCCGAAGAAGCGAACTCAGACATTTCATATTTTCATTTTTTATAAACTTTTACCTGCGATACACATTTAGACATAATGGTAATCGATGAAGTGGATTACGATTCAAACTCACTGGGAGTACCAATATTCGTACATTCTGTAATTATGGAGCATTCACAGCAGCAGGTTAGGTCACCTCCCATGCTTGAATCGCTGAAACTTAGGTCTCAAAAAACAGATGACTTCAACACTACAATCCATAGGAAAGGTGGCAATCATAAACCTGCGAGGCGTACATGAGCCAAAGCAAGGAGAGATGCTGCGTCATTAACAATAGGCAAGGACATAAAATTAATAGATTTACCAGAGTATTTGTCTTTGGTGCTGGTCAGACGATTCTATGGAAAAATTGTTGGTGAGGTTGCACTCTGTCAGTGGATGGAGGAGAATTGGAGTCCGCTCCTGCAACAAATGCCGATTTTTCACATTTTCTCCCGCGGATGGATTCTTTTCAGAGTAAAAACGGAGGAAGAAAGACAAAAATTGTTGAACAATTCTTGGCAGTGGGGACCCTCTAGTCTGATTAAAAAGAAATGGAAGGTTGATTTCGAAGTAGATAGAGAACCACAAAACGTACAACAAATATGGGCAATATTACCTGGCCTTCTGATGAAGTTCTGGAAGAAATAAATCCCGGAAGCTATTGGCGATAAGATAGGTAAGTTTATTTCACTGGAAGATAATTGGGAACAGAAGGTGGATAGAAGATGTGCCAAAATCCTGATTGAAGTTGATCTACGTGAAGGCCTGTTTGAAGAAATCTTGTTGGAGCTTCATGGTAGTTCGTGGAAGCAAATATTAGACTATTGGAAGATCCCGTTCCACTTTTTCTTGCAGACAGGTTTGCCATATCATAAGAGACTGCCCGAACATTTCTATAAAAACAGTAAACTAGGTGAGGCACAAAAAAGTGTGGGTTAAGAAGGCAGTCCAAGGTGGTGAAGAGGCTCAGATTCACGTAGAGGAACAAAAATGTGGCAAGATTGAAGCGTCTTCACCAGAAAAGGTTACACGTACGAACCCTAGTAAGTAGGACTCCCCCCTCGAAACCCTCCCTTCTGTCTCTGGTTTAAATAAATTAGTTCAAGTATTAAACTCTCCGATGAAAGATGACGATGAGATCATAGACGTTGAGTCGACACCTATATATGTACAGGAAAGTAAGGACATGTGGGTAAGCCCAGAAAAGGTCATAAGAGAGGTGGCACTCCCACAGAAAGAGAAAAACGACCCCCCATCTTGGATAAAACATAAAATATACAACACGCACTCGAAAATGGTTATAGAGAAAGAGCAAGTGTCGACAGGTGGTCTGGCATTAGACAAGTTGCAAAAAGTAGCTTTAGGAAGGAAGTTGTTAATTTCGAAAGACAAAAATCAAGCGGGAAACAAGCTACAATTAAGAGGGCCCTTAGAGCAAGTACGACCCTTAGAACCCTGATTTTGAGGGAATAAAAACGGAGAAATTTAAAACAATATTGAAAACAACGCTGAAAGAAAAAAGTTCACGAGAATTATTTGCATTTTACAATGTCTATGGCCCTTATCAAGATAGAAAGATCTTCTGGGAATCTTTCTTTTCTTCCGGTATGTTGGAACCTAAAAATATGATAATTGGTGGAGATTTGAATCTCACCTTATCAGAAAAAGAAATTTGGGGAACATCTGCAATACAGGATTGTCTTAGTAACTTCTTCGTCATGTTGTTTGACTTAAAAGATTTGATTGATCTTCAACCTTTGAAATTATTACCGACTTGGCGTAACAATAGATGCGGAGAACAAGCAGTATCCAAGAGGTTGGATAGGTTCTTGGTATCAGAGAATTTTCTATCGGGGTCCTTTATCACAAAAACTTGGGTAGAGGTGGGTGGGTTATTAGACCACCTCCCAATTCTCTTACAACTACAAGGACATGAAAAAAAAGGGTCACTCCTTTTAAATTCAATCCGGCATGGCTCCAAGAAGAGGAATTTCGGAAGATTGTAGCAGATACCTAGGTTCCCCTAGAAGTCATCCCCAATACCTCCTTTATGAAGCAATTTTTGGATAATTTACTAAGAACAAAGGAGGAGACTGAGAAATGGGCCAAGATTTTCATAGCCAATCAACAGAGACAACTAAAAGAAGTGGAATCGAAATTAAAGAAGATTTACAGTCTCAACAGCGCATGAACATTCACAGAGGAAGAATTAAAAGAGGTTCGGGAATGTGAGTTGAAGAGAGAAGAGTTGCTAGCAAAGGAAGAGGAGCTCTAGCGGTTAAAGAGCAGGGCCATTTGGATCAAGGAAGGAGACAACAACACCAATTTTTTCCACAGGTTTGCAACGCATAGGAAAAATGTAAATACGCTTTCGGCAATTAAAGACATGAATGGGGAACTTGTACACTCCTTCAAGGATAAAGCGGAGGCAGGAGATAAATACTTCAAGCACCTCTTCACAGAACCAGAAGGATGTCATATTCAGGAGATCTTAAAAGTTCTAAGGCTGTTTCCAAAATTAATTAATGAAGAGATGAACAACTCTTTGGCAAAAGATGTGACCGAAGAGGAACTGGAGAAAATAGTCTACTCCTTCCAAAAGGGTAAGAGTCTGTGCCCTGATGGATTTTCCATTGAATTTTATCAAGGGTTTTTTTTATCTTTTGAAGACGAATCTATTAAAGGTTGTAATTGAGTCCCAAAAAGATGGGAAAGTGTTGGGTTCTCTAAATTCTACTTTATTAGCCATCATTCCCAAAAAACAAAATCCTTCTTCCTTCGAGGACTTTCGACCTATCTCATGTTGTAATGTTTTTTATAAAATTATTGCCAAAACAATAGCACAGCATTTGAAGCCAATCCTAAGTGATATTATCTCGAAGGAGCAATTCGGGTTTCTCTTCAACCGTCAAATCCACGATGCAGTTTCTTTAACACAGGAGGCTATTCATACCATTAACAAGAACAAGCGAAAAGCCTTTGTGCTAAAATTGGACCTGTTGAAGGCTTATGATAGGGTCAGTTGGACTTTCCTAAGACCGTTGTTGATACAGACTGGACTATCCGTAGATATAGTCAATTGGATAATGGGTTGTATTCAGTTGGCTTTCTTTACAGTACTCATCAATGGTTCACCTTCAATCTTCTTCAGACCTACAAGAGGATTAAGACAGGGGTGTCCATTGTCCCCCTTTATTTTCCTTCTCATAGCAGATGCTCTAAGCAAAATAATTAATCATGCCAAGAGGGATGCAACATTCAAAGGAATAATGGTCACGAGCTCTGAAGAACTTTCCCATATCTTGTTCGTGGATGATGTGGTAATGATGTGTGAAGGAACGTAGGAGAATTTTAAAGGTGCAGAACATATTTTGTATCTTTACAAAAAAGCAACCAGGATGCACATCAATGTGGAAAAATCCATACTTGCAGGAAATGCCATATCTGCAACGGTAAAAAATAGGATAATGACCGAAGTTCCTTATATTTTAAAGCCTCTTTCAAAAGGATTCAAATATTTAGGGTTTATCCTTAAACCTAATGCGCACGCTTTCAAGGATTGGATTTGGTTGTTCAAAAAGATCGAAGGAAAAATTGGATGTTGGGAAAATAAGTTCTTGTCTAGAGGAGGAAGATTGGTGTTGCTCAAGGAATTTTTACAGAGCATACCTGTTTATTGGACTACAATTGCATATATTCCGAAAGATATACTCCAGAAAATCAGAAATTTTTCTTTGTTCTTTTTTGTGGACTGCAAGCAAACAATTGGAAGGCATACCTCTAGCCAAATGGAAAACGATGGCGAACCTTAAGGAACTTGGTGGGTGGGGAATAAATAATTCCTTTCTTGTCTGTCAATCTCTGGCAGCAAAGGCCCTTTGGAGCATTATTCAGAACCCTATCTCTTTTTGGGAAAAGACCCTGGTTACTAAGTAATGCCCTAATTCCTCCATCATAGAATGGATAAGGAAACTGGAAAAATCATTTAAGAATGGATCAATTGGATCGAAGGCCTTTGTGCTCGCCTTTCCTCAAGTTGGAAAATGTCTTGCTTGGTCCATAGGGAATGGGAAGGAGGTACGGTTAGGGGAGGATCCCTGGGTAGGAGTGTTGAAGCCGTAGATGTGTAGGTTGTTGGAATGGGTTCCAAGGCTAACAACAAAGGGTGAAAACCCAGACTGAAAGGATTCAAAAGGCTCTGCGCAAGAGCAATTCTATCCCCAGCCTGTTTGGTGTAGTTAACTCCCATGGATATAAAGGCCTCCACTAGCACTTATTGGGTTTGATCCTGAAAGGATCAATCTTCCTGTGAGGGAAGGTTAAAGTGTCCTAACTCTAAAATGGATCTAAACCTAGAACAAATCTACCTTAAAGAAAATATAAACTATGTTAGATCTAATCTAAAGGAAGTGTTTTGACTGTGTGCAGGATAACTTGGTTTGAGTTTTAATAAGTCATTTCACCAGCTTAACAGAAATGTAAAATTCGATCTTTTCTTATTACTTCAAAATACAATCATGCAATGAAAATTAATTGATAATAGTTTAAAGGTTAGGCACATGCAAGGTTCTTTAAGCACATGCAAGGTTACCCTGTAGCTGAAATGCTAATTGAAAAATTAACATGAATTAATTAATTTTTGTTAATCATTTGCAGAAATAGATAAATTTTTTAATTAAATAAATTCACTTAAAACATTATGATACACATACCATAAATTAAGACAAATCCAAATCATAGATCAATGCATTAATGATTGATTGCAAAATTAAAATAGTATTCATTCCATGATTAAGGTGAAGAAATCATATATCATCAAAGAATTTTGATAACATAAACAAAGAAGATGCTAAAAGAAACCAACTTTGATTCATTAGGTCTGCAATAAATTACAAGATCTCAAGTGAAGCAGCGTTTCTCCATTCCTTCTCTGGTGATTTTCTTCCCCCCTGCCCCATGAGACCTCTATCCTTTAAATAATAATTACAAAATAGTTACAAAGGATAGACTTCCCATAAAACAGGGATTACAAAATCAACTTCCTAAGAATAACCAAGGGCATCTTGCCACTTGGTCCAAACCCCTAACAACTCATCAATATCTGGATAATTGGCTGATTCGAGTCCCAACTGGGAATCACACGTAAAGGACTCGATCTCATTCTTTTCCAACTTATGCCAAGTGCGCAAGAAAATGTGGATCTTGCCTTCTAAGGTGAGAGGTTTCCTAATGAACTTATCAACTTCTGCGATCTAGATGTGCTCGAGCTGTTGGATCTGTTCCTTGACTTTCCAGCATCTGGTTTCAACCTGTTCTACCATTAACTTGGATGGACAGGCCTTCTCAATGAGGTCCATGATAGGAAATTGCAGGGTGACCATAATATTATCCACAGCATACCACCTTCTACCATAGATGGCTTGTGCTTTCTTAATTGTTTCCTCGACCATTTCAGAAGTATTTTTCCAAGTATTCAAGGATGTTCTGATTCTTCTGCATTTGAAACTATTCAAAACTAGAATGTCAGCTAGTTTGTCTTTGATGTACCTATGCCATTCAACAATATTGTCATAAGCTTTGGAAGCTTGTTGGCTCTTGTTGAACTGTTGTTCAAGAGTAGCAGACATCTGCTGAAAATAAATGTGTGTTTCTTGTATTTCATTCAAGCAACTAAACAATTCAACTAAGAGTTTATGATGTTCTTCATTTACTTGATTGGCTAAATCTCTGAACTCTTCCTGAGAAAACGTAGAGAAAGGAGGAGTGGTTGCACTTGCAGGTGCATCCCTTAGTTGTTGTTCCAATATATCTATCTTCTCCATGTTTGTAGTGTTGAGAGTTTGTGCATCCTGCAGTTCATCTTGAATAGAAGCATTCTGTTCATGTAGGTCCCTGAGCTGACTTTCATAATCATTCTTTAATATCCGAAGCTCAAATTTATGTTGTTCATTGATTTTTACCATCTGATCCTGAAGCTTCTTCAGCTCCTCCTTCTTCATGTCAATTTGTCTATTCAGTGAGGTCACTGAATCAATGTTGGCCCCTACAAAGTCTCCCATAGCTGCAGCGGTATCTAATGCTTCCTGTTGGATATCATCAGAATGTTTGGCCCAAATAACTTGATCAGGAATAGGTTCCTATAGCACACTTTGATCTTTGCTTCTCTTATTACCTTTATTCACCACTGTCTTAGCTGATTTGTTATAAAAATAATCTCCAAGGGAGACTACAATATCCTCCTCACATGGAGCTATCAACTCAGTAGAAGATGTAGCTACATCTCCTGTTGCAACCAATGGAGTTGTCTGGGTAACAGTAGAATTGGGTATTGGCATGGTAATCTAAGAGGTAGTTGGAGAAGAAGGGATGATTTCAAAAACTGATGGTACAGAGGTTGGAGAAGTAGTTGAAGTGAGAAGTTCAGGAAGTGAAATAGGGGTTGCAGCAACTGACGGTGGGGAAGGAGCAATTGGGCTTTGGACATCAGTGGTTGGTGGTAATGAAGTGGATGGTGGTAGTTGCAAAGAGACAGTTGGAGACTGGATCTCTGTAACTATTGGTGGTGGAGTGGCAAGTGGAACTGACAAGGTTGAGAGTGAAGGAGTGATGTGGGTTATCGCATCAAATAATTGAGAGATGGTGGATGGTGGTGCAACCTCAGAGGATGAAGTTGGAAGAACTTCAACAGAGGAAAATGGGAGTGAAGAAGTTATTGTATGAACAATAGTAGTGACCTCAGGAAAATGTTCATTTGTGATAGGGTCATCCATCGTTATGTTGTTAAGTAGATATATTACATCCTGGGAGGTTTCTGTGACTTCCTGTACAAAAGGCACAGCAGAAGGAAAAGAGCTTGCTGGAATCCTTTCATCTTCCACATAACCATCTTCAATATTCAAATTAGGAATCTGGGATGCAGGAATTTGAGTCTTCTTCCTTTTAGCTGGGTGACTCACAGCAATCACTTGAGTATCACTGGTTGGGTTGACTGCAGCAACCACTTGAACATCACTAGCTAGACTACTTGCAGCAATGACGTGGGTCTCATGCATTGAAGTCATATGTGCCAGCTCTTTCCTCAACTCATCAGCTGACTAAATCAGGAGCTTCTTGGTCTGTTGAACATCTTCTACAAGCCCCTTTCCTTTACATCCATCTGGATAGGTCAACATTAGTGGAGCACTTGCTTTTTGTGCTTCCCTTTCTTCCCTGTCTTTCCTGGTTTGCTCTTCAAGCTCTCAGAAACTTTGTCACTGGTGTCGGCAAGGGTGCCGAAGTTGGGTGCCGAAGTTTCTGCAATCCGCAATCTGCAATTGCGGGTTGCGGGTTGTGAAAACGCAAACAACACTAATCAATATAATGACCCTTCCACAATCTGCAATCCGCAATTGCGAGTTGCGGAAACTCAAGACGTAAAATTATTATTTAAACACTTTCCGCAATCAGCAATATGCAATTGCGGGTTGCGGAAATGTAAAGCGCAAGACTATTTTAAGAATGTTTCTCGCAATCCGCAATTGCGGGTTGCGGGTTGTGGATGCAAACAACCACAATTATTGAAAAAAAATTCTGCATTCGCAATCCGCATTGCGGATTGCGGGTTGTGCAACGAAAACGTTTCAAAAGCAAAAACCAAGCTTCCGCAATCTGCGTGGATTGCGGGTTGCAGAAAGAGCAAATTTTTTGAGAAAATCAAAGCCCTCCGCAACTCACAAAAAAACACAAAATCAAGGTATTTTCAAAGGGAAAAATGCTAACTGAATCAAATCCTGACAAAGGGATAAAAACATGATGAAAAACCCCAAAATGACCATGGAATTTAATCATTACCTTTGCATACAAAAATTTGGGGCTCCCATGTTTTCTTTAAAACATGGGATCTGTTGTACCTACAACAAGGAGCAGGAGAAAGGTACAAGCTTTCTGATGCCTTAATTGTAAAACTAAGAATCCTACGGATCTTCAGTCTCAGCCAGGCCTGCACCTTCTCTTTTCAAAGGGAAACAATTTGGAAAGAAGCTGAAGATCTAGGTCTAGAAGGAGGTTTCAAGGAGGAATGGAATGAACTCTTATTGTAGTTACAGTATTGTTATATTCATCTAGAAGAAAGCACGAAAGATAAACTGGTTTGGACTAAAAACTCAGCAACAGGAGAATTTATGGCTAAGCTTGGCTATAAGAACACCAAGGAGAAAAGAAAGACTGGTGGAAACAATTATGGATAATGAAGGTCCTCTCAAAGCAAAAATCATACTTTGGCTAGCTCTAAGCAATAAACTTTTAACCTGGGAGAATCTTAAAAGAAGAGGATGGTTGGGACCGAGTTGGTTTGCGTTATGCCATTCAGAAGAAGAGTCCAGATGTCACATTTTTACTCTCTGTTCTTATGCAAAAGCAGTCTGGAAGAAATCCAGCAAAGAGTTAAAATCACAAGGATCGCATGCAGGCACTTCTCTAGAGCAAAAATGCTACGCATGGTGGTCAGATTGCTCAGTACGTCTTCTCAGTGCATTCCCATCCTCTTTTACTTATGGAATTTTGTGGGCACGAAATATGGCGATTTTCAATAACAGTCTCAGTCCTCATGAAGTGACGATGACCCTTATGGTGCAGTGGACCAGAGAACATAAATCTAAAGAAAAAGAACATAAGAAAAGGGAATTGGTACCTCCCGTTATCAACAAAGAAAAACCTTGGGATTACTTCGATGGAGCAATCCAAGGAGTTCCTCCATTGGGAGGTTTAGGAGGTGCTCTATATCTCACAGAAAAACACAAAGTTCAGGTGAGATATGCTCCAGGACATTGCTCGAACAGTAAATTAGAGCTAGCATCCCTACACACTATCATCAAGCTGGCTATAAACAGAAATATCACTAGTTTGCAGGTCTTTGGAGACTCTAAAATGGTAGTGGACTGGGTCAATAACAAAATCCAGATCAAAGCACCTCACTTACAACAACTCTTGAAAGCTATCAGAAGGCTCTTGATTCTCTTCTCTGACCTTTCCATAACACATATTTATAGAGAATTAAATACGGAAGTAGATAGCCTGTCCAAGCATGCTTTACTATTAGCTCCAGGCCAGAAGGAGATAGAATATTTACGAGAAGATTAATAGGATACTCATTCTCAATCAAGGGCGAATGATTTTCATTTTTGGAAGATTTTTTTTTAATAGATCAGAAACTTTCAAGGAAGAAAAAAGCCAATTTGGGCAAGGATGTAAGTCCCTAATTGAGCTAGTCTTAATATTTTGGCAATACAGGAAGTTATTGACATGTAATGTAAGTCCCTCTGGGATAGTTCATGATCACTCTTTATTTAGAGTGATGGATATTTTCCTTTTGGAATACACACACACACACCGTTGGGTTTGGGGATTGGTCGACGAAGGCACCAACAATTATTAGTATGGGGAAATATTCAATTGGAATTCCACTTCAAACTTTGATGTGAATAAAAAAAGAATAGTGGGTTTAGTGATAATTGCTTACCTAGGAGATATGAATCTATTAAGTAGGTGGTGGTGAAATTGGAATTCTTCCTATATGATTGGTGGACTATTTCCCTTGGCTTGAATGTTGGCAGGTGTTAATGTGGTTCAATGGTGGGAACTGCATTGTATATTTATTTTCTTATTTGTTACACTAATAGCAATAACCATAGTGTGTTGTTTTTATCCTTAAAAGAATGCATGGGTAACAAAAGAATCAACACACTTTTAAATTGGAACTTTGTTTTCGTCAAAATCATTGCAAGTTAGCACAAGTTTGGGTGATGGAACACATCACGATTTTGAAACTTAGAATCAACAATGTGTGCTATGTGTCGTAGTTTTGCATTATTTGCCTATTTCAAGATTATTTACTACCCTAGTGATATTTGGGTGGAATCACCACATAGAAATGTCCATAAAAAATCCAAACAATCCTTCCTAAAGATGCAATTCAAACAAATTTACAATTTTTTAAATGATTGAAAACTAGAAGGAAAAATTCCTACATGGAGTCCAACGGTTGATGAAGATCCTCGCTTTCAATATTTAATCCACAAATGTTCTTGATAACCTGTAATCACAAAGAATTAACAAGAACATGGACAACAAACTACAAATATAATTGTTAAACTACAAATTGAATGCTTAAAACCATCAAGATACGTTTTTACACATTACATAATGGAAAGAGAATTCTTTATATAAAATAACAGCAAGGTACAAGATAGATTTCACCTGTTCTTCGCCTCGGCATTGTTCTGAATTGGATGTTGAGTTCCTATGCTCTAGACACACACATACACACCTCCTCTGTGCTCCAAAATCATGCCCAAAGAAAAAAATATGATAGTTTCTTGGGAAGAAAGGGATGGAGACTACTAGAAATGCAGATTTCCAGATATGTGGGATTAATTTTCATACCTAGGAATAGGGTTATGGATTCAATATGCTTAAGTTCAACATAAGGATGCTATATTGCTCTCTCCTCCTCATGATTTCCCTTGCATCTTTTATACTTTTGGGGAGGCAGTTAGGGAAGTTCAAGTAGTTATCTACGAGAAAGATATGGTTGAAGAATCGTGAAACTCTTTTCATTTCCCCCCCCCCAAATTTTTTTTTTTTTTTACCTTCACAATAGGTCATATGCTGCCAATACACTAGCAGAGTGCATATACATGGGGTAGTAATGCAAAAGGCACATATGAGTAGGAAATTGGGTTTTTTTTTAAGGATTTAACGGAGAAGGGATAGGGGAATTGAACCATAGAGGGACAAGGAAGTCTGCAAACATGGATATCATAAAAAATAATCATTTTGCATCAAAGTGGAAAAACATGCTATAACAATGGCTATGAGACATGTTGGATTATACAAGTTTTATGCCATGGGATACATTGTATGACAAAAATCTTATAGTATGAAACACTTGGATGGCACGACAATTAAACTTTTCACATTGCTAGCTTTGAGATTTATGTGATGCAATAGGTCAATGGTTTTGAAACTTTATAATAAATGCTTGGAACATATTGCACTATCAATTTTTTCGTTTCCACGATGTATCACATTGTTAAAAGTTTTAAACTATGTGACACAAGACTTGCAACATGTTTTATGGCCAGTACAATACAAAGATTTACTTTGTGCAATGTATCGCATGATGAAATTTTTGTGTTATGTGACGTGGGGAATTTTTATCACTAAATTTGAGTTTGACATCGTGCAACATATCGCATGGTAGAATATTTTCAAAGTGTGATATGGGAGAATTCATGGGTTAGACAACTCATCCAACATTTGTTGCGGGTCTTCTAACTTATGATGTGTCGCCTGTCATATCACTTGCAATTTCAACAAAGAAAGAATCATGTTGGTCTTCTGATGAGGGGAAGTTTGTATCTAGAGAAAAAATTTGAAGGCATTGATATTTTTGTAAGCCCTATATATTGTGACATTACACTTATATTATCATATTAGTATTATTTTTATTATTCGGTTAGGATCCTAATTATTTAGGCTCTAGAATGGTAATGGTACTCTCTCTCTCTCTCTCTCACACACACACACACCCCAAAGAGATCTAGTTTGGAATAATCTCATATCGTATTCTTTTGTATTTGAAATACATAAGGTAGTGAATTAACATTCCAAACTATTGAGGCAATGAGAACTGAATGCATAATCCCAAAATAAATTGATCCTCTGGAATTGAGTTTTGATAGCCGAGAAAGCACCATATGCTAAGTGTCCCTGTGGATGACAATCCATCTCACCGGAGTGCATGGGTCGCTAGCCGCTGCAATCGCCGAGTCATAATAGGAACCGGTGCTCGATATGAGGCTCACTCTAAAGATGCTTGATCTCAATTGATAATGGTGAATAAAAAAATCACATGAGGAAACATTGCATACCACCCCCCCACAATGTTGAACTATCTGGAAAAGATGATCACAATGCATGTCACAACCGATGGCAAAGTATGAGGAAAGCTAAAGGTGACAAAGATGTAAAACAACCTAAGCATGAAACACTCCAAAGTAGCGAGCTCCAAGATAATGTGAAACAAAGCAGTACAGGGATACAAATGCCCAATTACCCTCCTAATACTATCTGCACGAGTGGCCCAAAATCCACTACTCAAAGGTGCAGAATGAGAGGTACCATAAAAAGCCATCCTGGACAACAATCCTCAATATGGGTTCCAACAAACATGACCATGTTAGATACCCATTTACAATAGAGGAATCAAAAAATAATTTATGTGCAACAACTCATTAGAAATAGAGAAGAATACTCTTTGTAATGCCTCAAGCGGTATGGAAAACTAAGACTCCAATGCAAAGTTATGGCCAAAAAAAAACCAATAACCTTGTTACAATAAATTTGGCAAAAAACTATGCCAAAAAAATGCCTCCAATGCAAATTATGGTGTTGATCATGGGATTAGATCCTTGGTCTCATCCTTCAAATCCTTAAGCATAAATCCAACTACCAACAAGAAGAACATTATACCTAGGCAAGTTCAATTCCCCTCTCCTGAGAGAGTCAAGGTTGTACCCGCTCTGATACCATGAAGAAGTACTTTCATACTTCTTCAATTTCATGATATATTTGAGTTGTCATGTTGATAGTTGATATTTTTGTATTAACTAGAGAATCAATGGATTCATTAATCACTAATGGAATGTCAACCATCACTAAATCTGTAGAGGTTGACTTGTCAGTGAATTGTTTCTTACACTCATTTTTTGGATGTTCTTTTATTGATAATGTTTTATCGGTAATGAGACTTCACTTCATAGTTTCAATCAATTATGTTGAGGTCCCTTTATCTACATTCTCAACTTCTAAAAACTTCCTTTATTCACTCACATCCATGGATGTTGCTTTGTCTACTTTCAAGATTGATATGTCCTTACATTTTAATTTTTTACTTCTGTAAGCAGAATTTGACTATGACTCTTCAAACGATTAATTTATGCCTTTATCTGATAAAACCTTGTCAGTCTTTTTCTTGTCATGTTGCTTTCCTTGTGATTCTAAATCACATTAAATTGCAACATCTTGTTGAATCAACATTTGGTGTTTTACTTGTAATTCACCATTATTTTTCTCTAATGCTTGTAGTTGTTTTTTGAGCTCCTTGGACTTGTTAACCTACTCTTCTAGTTTGCATTGTAGGCTACGTATTTCATGTTGAAGATCTTCTTTAGAATTCCCAAGATATCTAATTTCCATTGTTAGGACCTCATGTTTTGTCTTGACACCTTTGTCTTTAGGTTCTAGATTCTTTGGCTTCTTTCCTTTTAACCTTTTGATGCTCGTAACTGCGGCAACAAAGAATATTGTAGTGGTATTTTGGTTTCTAAACTCTTCTTTGTTTGTTTATGTGTTGGAAGAAGATATATCCCCAACTTCCTCATCTTTGCATGCGTCACTATTTTTTTTTCACATAGGTATAACTTTTTATCTTTGCATTTATGCCCTTGACTCCAATTTGGAGCATTACGTCTGAAAAATTGACTCTTATACTTCCTTGTACCTGATGGAAAGATCCTTTAGTGAGGGGGATTATAAGGAGGTTGTCGATAGAAAGTGTGTTTTTCTTTAATAAGTTTAGATTTTTGACACACTTGCTGAATATCCTTGACACTTAGTACTTTTAGTGCGTTTATCATATTTGGTTTCAATCTCGATATGGAAATGCATAAAAGTTGTTTATCATGTATATTTTTGGCACAGGTGGCTAGTATACAACTCGCTAAAATATTCTTCCACTATCCCGGATAGTTGCAGTCGAGCAAGCTTGGTGTAGATTTCCTTGACAGACTTGCTCAATATCCTTGACACTTATTACTTTTAGTGTGTTCATCATATTTGGTTTCAATCCCGATATGGCGATACATTAAAGTTGTTTATCAGATATATTTTTGGCATAGGTGGGTAGTACATACAACTCGCTAAAATATTCTTCCACTATCCCGGATAGTTGTAGTCGAGCTTGGTGTAGATTTTGTCCTCCTCTATATCCTGAAGTCTTTTAAGAAAATTATTTTTTAAGATGTCCCAATCTCAAGCCAGTCCATGATATTTGGAGTCCCACCATAAGAACCAGTCATAATCCACTCTTTCCAGGTACATTGACGCAACATTAATTTTATCATCATTGTTGTGAATTTGGTATAGCTGAAAATAATGTTCAATTTTATTAATCCATTCTCTGCCTTCTCAATCATCCCCGTTGTCAAATTTCGGTACTTGTATTTTTATTTGTGTAGAATACCATTAAGCAAAGTTGCATTATTAGATGATTGACGTGACCACGAAAATGAACTTTGACTATTCATTCATTTACTTGTGTTTTTTAAGGCTTCCACTTCATCTTTCAAAACTAAGAGTGGATCCAATTTCTTGTTGATTTCTTATATTGCACATGTGATTTTGTTGTGAATATGGGCCACCATATTTTTATTGCTTTATTTATCTTAGTGTTGGGAGATGCAATGCATATATGTATGGAAGCAATTTAAGTTACCAATATTTTCACTTATTTACGCTTGCATAACTTGATTTTGACTTTATTTTTATGTTAGTAAATGTTAGAGGTATGGATCTAACTAAACTAGCTTACCTATCTATGCAAACAATAACATATCACGGTAAATAAGAACAGAAAAGAAGAAGAGAAAAGAGTACAACAGATATATGTGGTTCACCCAATTGGGCTACGTCCACGGGAAGATAGTCTTCTATTATATCCAGAATATCTCCTCAAGCTTAGAGAGAGCAATGCCAATAACCCCAATACAATATAGCAATACTTGTGAAAGTATAGATCATGATGAGTGATGTGACTATCCCTTGAATCTATTATATACTAAGAGATGAAGAGGAATTACTCTCACATATTACATGTGGGATAATATAATTCTCCATAATAACATCTCTTTATATAATAATGAATATCAAGAGTATATTTTACCATATTGAATATGGGATAAATGTATTACTCTTTTACATAAGATTGTGGATATCTTCTGACATAATACAAAGGCATTATTACCTTCCAAGGAATATAAAATATTCCAATAGTAAATACTCTTTTTTTTTTTAACTATTCTTATTTTATATGGAACCTTTATACACCATCAAAATGATCTTTGATCCAATATTCTTTCATTCCTTTTAAATTCCTATCAATAGTTTGGGCCACAAGCTGCTAAAAACAAAAAAATATTTTATTTCCATTGGAAAATTTACTTGACCACAGGTCCACGGAAAAATTCGCTCGGGTACCAAATGAATCCATCCCAATAAGTTACTTCACTTCAACATCCATCATAATAGATGAATCCATATATATCCTCAATGATATATTATTTATTATTCATATATTCCAGATTGATTACAATGGATGTGTATATAAATACACGTAGATAGAGTGATATACCACGTCCTTTGAAAAAGGGGAGACTTATCATTATTACTATATTAATGATAATTACCTAATGACTATTATTACATAAGAGTACATGATATTTATTTAGTACATAGTAGTAATATACCCTAAGTACATTACATACCTGATCCGCAACCTTTGAACAAGAATTTGTTGGGATGGTTTTGCCATTAATCTTTCTTGTGCAAAATTAGTTGGAAACTAAAAAGGATTTCCCTCCTCCATCAATACCCCTCTATTATCAATCATTCCTTCAACCACATTTGTTGATCCTCCATCCAAAGATATGTGCCTTATCCTTGCATTACTAGTGACTTTGATAGACCTTATGTTGGCTGTTGATGCAATTGTTATATCGACTTTTCACTCTGAACCTAAACTTTTATTTAGGTCAAAAGTATCCCCCACAATGATCTTAGTAACTTTGTTACCTTGATAAGCACAAATTACTATAGGACTTGAACACACGAAGATTAGCGTACCCTTGAAATAGTTATTAGAATAATCAACCAGGTGTTCCGTGTTATCCATTTCCCCTCAAATGTGTAGTTATATCTCTTCCAATCAATTAGCCCTAGTGCACAAGGATAAATGTTGCATTGATGCTTGAAAATACATAGTGCATAGATGCTTTATAGTATATTAGATGTGTTGGTACACCTTAAATATGGGAGCATTGGTGCTCCATGTGAGAAACGATAAAAAAAAACCTCCTCTAAAACTTATGGCTACTTGGATGTTTTAGTCATAATAAACCTTTGGTAAACCTCTGACAACTTGTATTTTTAGTTGTAATAAATCTCAACTAAAAACCATGCAAAAATCTACACTTTCTTGAGTAGAGTTTTTTTAATAATTTTTCCCAATCTTCTAACACTAAAAACCTTCGCTAAAATCTTTGGAAAAGTCGATTTTTGTAGAGTTAAATGAGTAAGCATTCAATCATCGTATAGAGAGTTGCGCTTGGTAGGAGTTAGTAAGCACTGGGATGGAAGAGGAGAGAGGAGCACTTAGGCAAATCCCACTAGAAGCAACAACTTCAATTGTAGATGATTACCAACTTTCATGCATTACCCCACAACATGTATGGAATATGGCCTTAGTTTGAAACCTGCAAGTTTTCAATTTTCATTTGACAATACTCTAGTAGTATGATTTTGATACTTGATTTATTATGTTTCCTTGCAACCATTTTTACTAATGCTCCCATGTGATTCGTAGTAAGGAAATTTTGCTTATATAAAGCTTCAACAATTGTAGTGGTTGGTTTCATTTCCACATGTAGTTGGTCTTGAGTTGGATCTACACAATGTTGGCGCATCACCCAATTCCATGTATAAATACATGGGTTCATTTTTTACCAATTATGTTCACACCTTTCTTAATGTGCCAATTTGGCATTTTGGTATTGGACTTGTATCCATAAGTAGTTGCTCTCAAGTTCCATTCCAATCCATTGACATTGCTCTCAACAAAATCATAAATGAATACGTTTACAAGCAATAGTAGTGGATATTCCCATCTAACCTTCCTTTTTTAGTATTCAACTCCATCTTTGTAAACTGTAGCTATCGATGTCATTTTCCCCAAATAAATACACTTCGTGTCATCAACACTGTTATGAGTAAAATTCTAATTCTAGTGTTGGTTAATTTCCCACAAATAAATACATTTTTAGACACTAGCATCATTATGAACCAAATCATTATTGTAATGGTTGGCTTCATTTCCCATAATAAATATGTTTTGCGATACTAACATTGGTAAGAGTGAAATCATAATTGGATTAATTGTGACAATGTAAACCTTGTAAGATCTTCCAACCACAATGAGAACATGGACGAATAACACAATTAGAGCATTGATGTGTTACTAAGACATAACATCAATAACTTTGACTATTCCAACTTTAGATATGATAAAAAATAACAAAATCTTACTTTCTTTCCACTAACTTCTTTACTAATACTTGATAAATATGCCCACGATATTTAGTAATTCTTTTTTATTATTTATATAAACTCAAAAACAAGACCTTAATAACCCTCATAATTGATGATAAGTATAAACAACATTGAGCTTCCTCCATTCCATACTTCTTTAAACCTAAAATCCTATCCCTATCCCTATACATATATACTTATGATTGAGCAAGGTTTGTGTCCTAGTAAGAAAATAGATAATCTTTTACTATAGACAATCCCTTAAGTAGACCAATTTCACCATAAATATTTTAGAAGTAATTATGATGTTGAGCTCTATTGAAATTCAAAGAAAACATATATTAAAAAAAATCACATACTTTAAAGTTTTTCCAAATTGAAATGTTGCATTGCTTCACTTTACTACATATATTTATAATATTATAGTATAAAATTGTAATAAAACTATTTTATCAAAGACAACTATTTTTTCTACTTTTTCTTAAATATAGTGCAAACCAACCAACTTTTAGTTTTCCCCTTGCCATAAAACATTAAAGTAACTTTATGCTAAAGAATTTTTAAAAGTAAACAACAAATCTTTTTAGCGCTCATCATTTAAAGAGCCTTATCCTATATGACCGTAGCTTATTCAATTGGTGTTGCATGCATTAAATAAAAATCACTTGGAGAAGGTATTTGGAAACATGTTATAGCTGGAAAGTACCTAAAATGTATGCATGTTATTTATTGGATCAGAGCCTCCATTAAAGTGGCCACAGGCTTCTTCGCTTTGGAAGGGTTTAATGAAGGTCTTAAAATGGTTATAGGCTGGTCCTGCTTGGAACATCAGTGATGGACGACTAATCTTTCTTGGAGTAGACTCCTTCACCGGTGGTGAAGGATTTTTTTAGTTGTCTGAAGGGCTCCTTTCTCATTTGCATGCGATCGATATTTCCAGATTGGCTCAAATCAGAAAAGCAGTGGGATCGACGTCTTATTGGCTCACTGTGCGTGATCTTGGATTAAACGATTCTATTGTTGTGGAGTGGTCTTCTTTTCTCTCTAGACACAACTATCTAGGTATCTAGTTGCGGGGCAAGCCAGATCAACTTGTTTGGACTCCAAATAATTTGATTGGTGAGCTATATGTTAAGTGGGGGAATGAATTTATCTCTGCTTTTCATTCTAATTCCTGTATTCCATGGTGATCCAAATATCTGTGGAAACTCTGATGTCCTCTCAAAATCCGATGCTTTGCATGGTGTTGGTTGGAAAAGTGGATTCTTACTTGGGAAAATTTATTCAAAAGCGGCGTCCATGGATTGAGTCTATGCGTGCTCTGTAAAAATGATAATGAGACAATGCAACATCTATTCATTGACTTCCCAATTACCCGAATGTTTGGGAGGACATCATCACCAGTTTAAGGATTCCTATAAGTTGGCCTTCGGAGGATTTTTCTGTTTCTTGGTCCTTTTGGTACAAAAATGCTCCAAATTATAGATCCTTGCCCTTCATCATTTGCTGGTTCATTTGGAAAGCGAGGAATGATTCGATTTTTTAAGAATATAAAACGATCTTGCTGAGGAATATTTCAGCAAAAAAAAATTGGAATGTTTACAGAGTATTACAAATAGAGGCTTCATAGGTGTTGGAAGTTTTATGTTGAACCGATATTTCCAAGGAACATGATCTACGGATTCTTTGATGGTGCAGCGACAAAGGTAAGCAGTGGGGTGGGAATGATCATACAAATTGATGAGAAGAGCAGATACTCCTTGTGGATGGGTTGCAACCAAGGTTTCAATAATAGAGTGGAATTAATGGCCTTATGGGGCATTCTTTGTTTTGCTAAAATCAAATCTTTAAACTTGGAAAGGTTATATGGAGACTAAAAAATTATTATAGATTGGAGTAGGAAAATTTCAAATTTACAGGTGGATATGCTATCTCATTGGTGTGATAGGGTGAAGGACCTTCTGGACAGCTTTCTGAACATTTCTATTTTGCATTTTGTTAGGCGCTATAACCAAGAAGCTGATAGATTGTCAAAGAAAGGAATTTATTTTCCTGAAGACATGCTTTTTTTTGAAAAATCGATTGACTTTTTTGTTACTGAATACGGATCTATCTTGTTATATTAGCTCCGACTGCATCCAGAAAGACCCCATGTTCTTTAGTATTTTTATTCATGTTTAAATTGTGGGGTTTTCATGTCTGTATTTGTAATAAGCTATGTCAATCTCTGACATGTCTATGGTCTATTGGCAACATTAGTATGTTGCAATGCGTCTCTGTAATGGTGTTTATGTTTTGTCAGATCTTTGGCCATGCACTGCTCTTTATTTAGGAAGGCTTGGCCCTTTTAGTCTGTTGTCTCTGGTTTCTCAGGCCTAGTCAGGTTCATTGATGTAACTTTGATTCTTACTTGGAATTGCAAGTTACAATTTCTTTTCGTATAAAAACAAAAAGATCACTTATGCACTGGATCTACACAAACTAATCTCCTAATATTATTAGTAATATAAAAAAATGGTTTAGGTGTTCATGTCTTCTAATATTATTTGTAATATAAAAATGATTTGGGTGTTCATGTGGTACCATTTGAATGAAAAAATGGGTTTTGAATTTACAGAAAATGTTATAAAATTTGTAGAATATGTGTTTTTTTAATTATACTAATTTTTTTTTGTAAAAATATAAATTTTAACTTACATAACGTTTTACAAAACAATACTCTTTTTTCATATTAATGGTAAATTTATGCCAGTCACTTAAAAACTATATTGATTCTTAACAAAACTATATTGTAATCAACTTAATGATTTTGCACAAATAACTAAATAATATAACACAATAAATAAAATATGCTTAAACATGTTATTTCATGAAAAAAAAGACATTGAAATAGCGGTTGATTCAAGTTGGGTATGCCCTAACTCCTTATAACAACTCAACCTTGCAATTTTTCTAATTCTTAAATAAAATCTTCAAAAAAATAGTGTCAATTATGCATTTTTAAATTTCTAAGATAATTTTTTTTCACCACCACAAATATCCATTTAGGATCTAATGAATTGGAATGATCATAACATAAGACATGGAACATGGAAAATGAAAACAAGAGAAAACATTTGATATTTTGTGGGGATAATGTACAAGTTCCTTCCACAACTAGCATAAACATAATTTTAACAAGGCAATGCATATAAATAATCATCTTGAATCCTTCACTTCATATTGAAAATCATATCACTATATGAAAAAAATAATGATTAATACAATCTTCAAACAAACATGGGAAAACACAAAAAAATGTAGTGTCCCCTCTTTAACAGTATAGCATTGAGCCCACTTACCCATTTTGTGACATATGTTGTTGGTGAGTGGGAATGTTAGTATTAGAAAGAATAAGTAGGTAGCTCATGGTTATGCTTTGTTGATTCATTTCATAAATAAATGGTCATTTCCCATATCATATGTAATATTCCTAAATTTTAGGAGTCTGGGTTAATAAGAGACCAACCACATGTGAGTCATTATGATGATATCTCTTTTGTCTAGTGTGGTGTGGTGTTGTTTTAAAGATTTTAATGGTTCACCATTGTTAGAAATGCCCATGGAGGACCTCACTTTATTCTTGGGAATGATATGTAGGAGGGTGGTAGATCCAACCTCGACATATAGTTAGTTGATGGACTAGAACGTGAGTTTAGTTTCATTGGAGCCCTGTTGGCAGGCGATTTGATAAGGAGAAATCTTAGCATCGCCGATGCTGCGACACGTCAGACGAAGTCACAGAAGGAAGAAGGCTCGATTATTTTATGCATTTTTTCAGTCATTTGTACTGCAATAGGCGGGTTTTTGGGTCATTGGACCATATGAGATGTAATTTTGAGCTAATTGTACCGCAGTAGGCGAGTTTATGGGTCATTTGGACCGGGTCAGTTAGATTTTGGGTCAATTGTCTAGGATTCGGTTAGGAAGTTGTTAGTAAGTGGACAAGCATTGTAAAGGCGGAAGCCTATATATAGACAAGAAGTTGTAGATCGTGATATAGAGGGAGAGAGCTTTGATATGCGGTTTTGTGCGATCAAGAGATATTGTTGAAGTTTGTGATCTGCAGAGGCATTGTATTGGGTTTTTACAGTAATAATATGATGTGATGAAACTATTATGTGCAATCCTGGTGTGCCTTTTGTCTTTTGATGGTAATGCAATGTTTCTTTTATGCAATAGTCGCTTTACTGTTATAATCTGCTGCAATAATGAATGTTTCCATTAAATGATGATATGAGTACAATAATGTCGAAGTGAATGCATAGATTTATTGTTGAATGTTGCAATAAGAATAAGTAGTTGATGCCACACACATCCTCCTTCATTCGGTGGAAACATGGTTCCGTCCACTCTCCCTTGATCGACTTGGGTGAGACCTCATCTGCTCTGCATGTGTTGTTGGGAAGGGTAAAACCTGTCTGGGCCGGTGCTCAGGGAGATCGCGATGGGTTGGTGTCGACAGTGATGGGAACCCCTGTCGACTGGGTTTGAGTCAACAAATGGTTCCTTTGCCGAGACCGTGTACGAAGTGAAAGACAGATATGTTGTGGCGCCCAACGAAACCCGAGATCCAGGAATCGTTTGATCAAAAGCTACAAGAATTCGCTGAAGAAGAAAGCCGAAACACTCAATTGATAATAGATCAGTGGGTGGATAGATATATTCACGATGAACCGCATGAATGGTTCTTCTATGAATTCCCAGTCATTTTGTATGAGTGGTTGGTGAATTTGACCTTCCAGAAGAGGAACTTCCAAGGTGGTGAACTGACGACCTGGACCCCCGAGTTGATTCAGGAGCTACAGGAGGTTGATAATAAAGCATTGCGAGCTGTCGAAGTGTGGTTCGATAGCATCCTAGAGGGCTATATCACAGAATTCGCGATTGATACTCAAAAATCCTATAGTGAAGCCGAAAGATATTTTTTCCGCGAACCTTGGGGCAGGTTTCTACTGTCGCTTCAACTGTCGATTAAGATGCTTATTTGCGAAAAGGGTATATTGAAGATGCATCTTGATCAGTAGACAGCCTGGTGGGCAGAGGCCGTGGGTACCACGACAATTGGGGGGCGGTACATGGAATGATAAGGGGTACATGGGTGTAGGTTATGATGAGACTGTGAGTGAAGCCGAGGAAGAAAGTGGTCTTGCGAGGGGAGGAGCGAGGTTCCGACAAGAAAAGAGGCAGAGGACAAGAGAAGGTCCTGTTGCGGTCGAATCGCAAGGCCGTGAAGGAAGACCACACGGGACGAAGTGACCTCACAGTCCTGACAAGGACAACCAGGCTATGCCTAGGATAGAGGCAGGACCAAACCCCAGCACCAACGTACCCACACCTCCGCTCACTATCTCTCAGATAGCAAGAAATACCACTTCGACACTACCAAGTTCTTCAACACC
Organism: Larix kaempferi; assembly: GCA_027924585.1. NCBI lineage: Eukaryota > Viridiplantae > Streptophyta > Pinopsida > Pinales > Pinaceae > Larix > Larix kaempferi. Next base: position 780,930 of record BSBM01000594.1, on the reverse strand, counting down.
ACAGAAATTAATCGGTAGTAGTACAACAAAAGGAGGAGGGAAGCCCAGAATGGCGGGCGATGATGCTAAGTTACCGTTGTTCCACAGGAGTGGGACAAACAACCCAAAACAATATTGGTTTTTGTGTGAAGCGATATGGACCGTAAAATAGATCACTGATGATGCTGCTAAGAAAGGGAAGTTAGCTACAACTCTGCGAGGTCGTGCATTAGATTGGTTTATGAAGTTTGTTATAGTCCCTACAGGAGCCCCAAAGAAGTCACTAGATGAGATCCGGGATGGACTGATTGCAGAATTCAGAAAGCCCAAGTTTGAGGCTCAATATATTACGGAATTAAAAGAAATTAAGCAGTATCCTAATGAGACGATGTGGGAGTTCGACCAGTGATTCAAGACGCTGATGGCAAGGGTTAGTTTCGATATGAGCACCGTCCAACATAAAGAGTGGTTCATCGCGGCATTGCTGCCACACATTCAGCTACCATTGATGCAACAAAACATCTCGACACCCAGTGAAGCTCTAGAGATTGCAATGCGATTGGAGGCATCGCCAATTGGAGAAAATGCAGCCAAGATGTCGCAGATACAGACACAACTCGCTAACTTGACTATACAGCTGCAAGATTTGAAGAAGGGCAAGGAACAACGCGAAGAAGTATGGTGTACACGGTGTTGAGGAGAAGGGCATACAAAGGACAATTACCCGGATTTCCGCAATTATTTGGTTTCAGGAGCGTCGGATCCATTGAATGGTGGTAGCATGTCGTGGTGTCGCGTCTGCCATGTATACAGGCACAACCATGACAATTGCCCATATATGCAGAAAATGGTCACAACCCCGAGGAATCTTTATTGTACATTTTGCAAATCGGTGGGTCACGACGACAAGGATTGCAGTGCATATGGGTTGCTACAAGAAAGAATGTATGATGCATTCTATGTAAAGGACGATCAGCGTGTTGTACAACAGTCGCAACCGCAGCCATAGGTAGCCTAGTCGCTACCTCAACCGCAGATGCAGTTTGTACCGCAGCAGCAGTAACCACCGCAGTTCATGCCGCAATATGCTCCAATGCATATGGCTCCACAGCAGCCACAGTATGTACAACAACCGCAGTATGCACAACAAGGGAAAGGAATGCAACCAGCACCAATGCAGCAACAGTTCAACCAACCACAGTGACTGTAGCAGGGAGGATTCTAGGGAGGATACTGGGGAGGACGTGGCGGAGGATTTGGTGGAGGTGGTCGCAGACCTGTTCAATGATATCACTGTGCGATATGGGGACACTACCAGCGGGATTGTCCACTGCTGCAGAACCAGTGTACGTTATGTTTTGTTAACGATCACACAGTTGAGAATTGCCCATAGCTGATTGCATGATGGCGAGCAGGGAATACTCCCCAGTTGCAGAACTAGCCCCAGGCACAGCAGCCTGCCTAGAACCAAGTGCAACAACCAGTGCAGAACCAGAATATGTGGCCAAATCAGAATCAAAATGTGAAGCCACCCGGGAATCCGTCGCGGAACCAAACCCAAGGTGCAAACATCGTGACAATTTCTGCAAAGCCCAGACCGCAAGATGCTTTTGTTGTTGTGGTCACTCGTGGAGGAAAGACAACTGGAGAGGACAACTCAATGATCCAGTTAGCTGGACAAAAGAAGGCATCATTTGAGATTGATGCGGAGTGGGAGGCATTTCTTCAAGCACGTCGTGCACTAGAAAAAGACCGTGGTAAAGCTATTATGTATGACATGCCATAGACTTTTGATACTACTTCAGAGGCTGGCCCGTCGCGACAGTCTAGCACACTTCAAGCATTTTTGGAACATTGCTTATCCTTGGCAAGAGATCCCGACGCTCTTGCTGCGATTGAAGCTCTGTTGCGACGACTGTCCCAGGATCGACAAGAGTTTGCGGTTAATTCCTTACAATGATGAAAGACGGGTAAGGAGATGTGGATGAATATTCAAATTGGCGACTATGATTTTGATTCAGTTATTTTGGATCTTGGTTCGGATGTCAACATATTGACCAAGAAGGCTTGGCAGAAGATGGGGAGTCCCCCATTGAGTTGGTCCCCTGTACAGCTCCAGTTAGCTAATCACACTAAAGTGACACCGATTGGGAGAGTTCCATGAATGGTGGTGGACATTGAAGGAATGAAAACATATGTCGACTTTGATGTTATAGAAGTGGTTGAAGGAGGAAGCTCTTATCCTGCATTACTGGGGATTGGATGGGCTAATGATAGTGGAGCTGTAATCAACTTCAAGTGATGAATGATGACTTTTGAAAATCATGATCTCAGAGTTATCGCCCCGTTGGATCCGGCTGAAGGACACCGCTACATAGAACCAATGAAGGATGACGATCCCAGTGGATGGGACCATGCATTCAATATCTCTGAAGATTATATCCATCCGACTCCCAACGGTGAGCTGTGATGGCACAGTGACAGCTCTGCCTCGTCCAACTCTGAGGATGCACTAGAATATTTGCAAAACCGCTTGCACGAGGTGTCGCTCCATAAGTGTGGGTTGATCATGCAGTCATTATGCTCTATTGCAACTGAAATAGTCACACTACTAGTATATGAAGGACTGCTTGGCTTATCTGCCATTTTGACAGAGTTCGAGGAAAGAGTTTCCGAACCACAGCGATTGCTGGCGTTGAACGAAGCATTGAAGGCTGCACCATCATGCTGGTGGGCGACACACAAGGCATCAATTGATGGATGGTTGAAATGCAGAAGATTGATGATGGTACGCTTTGGTGATACAGAGGTTTACCACACTGGAAAGTATGATGGTCGGAACGATCCTGGTAGTCACTTGATGGAGTGTCAGCGGTTATGGGTATCGCGACCAAGAGATGAGTGGGTCCATGCTTTTATCCATACTTTGGATGAGATGCCACAATCATGGTATACTGCAGCTGAGTTGTGAGGAGAAATTTCTACTTGGTTGGAGCTCATAGTGTGTTTTACCCATACATTCAGTTTTGCGGATACCGATCCAGAGGTTAATAATGCATTACAACTCATCCGTGATGTAATTCTGTAGGTTGTCTTGGTAGCATATCATATGGATCCACACACGCACTGCCAGAAGCAGTCTCTCATGGAATGCTTCAATATCAGTGGTGGTCCAGAAGATGGTGAAGATCCACGAAATGTGAATATCTTGGAATCAGAAGGAAGTCATGCTGTGGTACCACCTGATGCGCTAAGTGATCCGATCAGTCAACCGCTGAAGATCCGCAAGATTAACATTGGGACAAAGGACACTCCAAAGTTCGCAAATGTCAAGGATTACTGGGATGATGAGCTGATAAGTAAGGTTACTGATTTTCTCCATGAGTTTTAGGACATATTTCCTACAAAGTTTTTCGACATGAAGGGAATTTTGGGTGACTTAGGAGAGATGAAGAATCCATTAAAACCAGATGCTAAGCCAACCCGACAGCGACCCTATCGATTGAATCCGCGACATAAGGAGAAGGTCAAGGCAGAACTGGATCGCATGTTGGACGTTGGTATCGTTGAACCAGTTGAGGAGTCGGAATGGATTAGTCCTATGGTGGTACAGGATAAGAAGACTGGCGAAGTGCGCATTTGCATTGACCTCGGGAAGCTAAATGATGCATGTTTTCATGATCCGTTCCCAACACCATTTACTGAAGAAGTGCTCGAAGGTGTGGGTGGCCAGGAGATGTACTCTTTCATAGACGGGTTCTCTGGCTACCGTTAGATCCGCATTGCAAAAGAAGATCACCATAAGACAACTTTCGTTACCGAATGGGGCTACTTTCAGTACACCGTAATGTCGTTCGGTTTGAAGAATGCACCTGCGATATTTTCGCGGGTTGTCGTTGCTGCATTCAAATATTTCATTCAGAAGTTTTTACATGTATACATGGACGATTGGACGGTCTATGGTTTAGTCTGTGATCATCTAGCGAATCTGCGATTGATGTTGGAGCGATGTCGGCAGCACCAGATCTCGTTGAACCTAAATAAATGTATCTTATGTGCACCGTTTGGCATACTATTGGGTCATATTGTGTGTAAGCAAGGATTGTTGGTCGACCCATCAAAGATTGTGCTCATTCTGAGTTTGACACTGTCGACTACTGTTAAGCAGCTACGGGCGACGCTGGGACACACGGGGTATTATCGCAAGTTCATCAGGGGGTATGCTGCGATTACCGCCCCTATGGAGAAGTTGTTGAAGAAGGATGCAGTATTCTAGTGGAGCCCTGAATGTTAGGATAGCTTTGAGACACTAAAGACGAAGATGGCTTCGGCACGGATATTGGTATTTCCTGACTGGAGTAAGGAATTCCATGTTCATGTTGATGCCTCATCAATCGCGTTGGGAGTGGTATTGGCCCAGCCCGGAGAGGGGGATCTTGATCACTCCATTGCTTTTGCTAGCCAGAAGTTGTCATCTGCAGAAAGAAACTACACTACTACGGAGAGGGAAGGTCTGGCAATGGTTTATTCATTACAGAAGTTTCACCACTACTTATTGGGAGGCCATTTCAAGATGTTCACAGATAATTCCACATTGAAATACCTGGTCAATAAGCCTGTGTTGGGGGGGAAGATCTGTCGATGGCTACTTCTTTTTTAGGAATTTGATTTTGAAGTAATTGTGAAGCCAGGGTGGTTAAATGCTGGCCCGGATCATCTCTCCCGGATTGAAACCGGAGAGGAGCCAACTAATATTGAAGATGGGTTGCCTGATGCGCAATTATTTAAAGTTGAAGTCGCTGATGGATATTTTGAAGAAATCATTCCGTATCTGGCGACAGGTTCCACACCAAAGGAATTCACCACTAATCAGAAGAAGCAGTTGGTAGTCAAGGCTGCTGACTTCCAACTAATCATCGGAGCGATATACAAAATGGGTGCCGATGAGATATTACGACAGTGTGTCTTGCCACATGAGCAAGAGCAGATCATTTCCAAAGCACATGCAGGTGTCGCTGGAGGGCACTATGGTGGTCGTGCAACGGCAAGGAAGGTGCTTCGAGTGGGGATCCGGTGGCCTATGCTGCACAGTGATGCGAAAGAGTATGCATGATCCTGTGACGTTTTTTAGAGAATCGGGAAGCCATCCAGACAGGATGAGATGCTCTTGATGCCCCAGTTGACATTGCATTCATTCGACAAATGGGCAGTAGATTTTGTGGGACCCATCAACCCACCGGGTAAGCGCACTGGTGCTAGGTATATCATCACGGTGACAGATTACTTGACACAATGGGCGGAAGCTGCACCAGTCATTGATTGCTCCGCAACCACAGCCGTGCTGTTTGTCTTTGACCACATTGCCACTCATTTCGGCTGCCCCAAGATATTGTTGAGCGATTAAGGTAGCCACTTTCTTAATCGCACCATCAACGCATTGACAGAGGAGTTGCATATACAGCGTAAGAAGAGTACACCCTATCATCCGTAGGTGAATGGCACGGTGGAGGTTTTCAATAAGATATTGGAGCATGCGCTAACAAAGGTGTGCAATGTGAACCGCGATGACTAGGATCTAAAAATCCTAGCAGTATTGTGGGCCTATCGCACCACATGTAAATGACTGACAGGGAAGACACCATTCAAGCTGGTGTATGGGCAAGAAGCGATTATGCCTATGGAGTATATCATTCCGAGTCTGCGCATAGCGGTAGCAACTGGTTTGGATGTTGCGGCAGCCTTAGAGGAACGTCTCGCACAGTTAATACAATTGGAGGTAGATCGCTTTATCGCTGGTTTTCATCAAGGTGTGGAGAAGGATCACCAGAAGGCTTGGCATGATCACCACGTCAAGAACAAACAGTTTCAACAAGGTGATTTAGTGTTGTTGTACGACAACAAGTTTATGAAACATCCAGAAAAATTGCATATGCATTGGCTTGGTCCGTATCGCATTAGTAGCATTACTTTAGGAGGAGCGGTACAGTTGCAATAGTTGGATGGGGCGATGCTCCCCAAATTGATTAATGGTAGCATATTGAAGCCCTATCGGTCGGGCTTGGAACAGCGTGATGCCTGAGTCGTATTGGGAAAAAAAAAGTGTAGATTGATTGGTGGCAGGATGGCGCACCAACAGGGATGGAATGCGGAAGCAGGAAGGCTTCTACCGCAAGTACGGAGCGGTCTGTGACAAGCAGCAACGTTGCGACCAAGTCAAATCAGCAATAAATGACAAAAGTTAAAACAATTAATTAACGACGCTTGTTCGAATGATGGGCATTAACGGAGCAGTAGTTTTCCAAGCTCCTTTTCAACAGTGGGGTCTTTATTTCATTGGTCAGTTTAAGGATAACTCTAGTAATGGTTATACTTGGATCTTAATTGCCACTGATTATTTTTCCAAGTGGGTGGAAGCAGTCCCCATGAAAGCAGCAACTGATAAGGTCATCATGGAATTTTTAGAAGATAAGATTATTACTAGGTTCGGTGTGCCTACTAGGATCACCACAGATAATGCTAAGGCATTCAGTTCAACTGAGATGTCCTCCTTTTGCTTCAAATATGGTATCATCTTGTCACATTCATCCAATTACTATCCCCAAGGAAATGGTCTGGCAGAATCCAGTAATAAGAATTTAATTACCATTACTAAAAAGATTGTTGGAGATAATAAGAAAGCTTGGGATAGTAAGATAAGATTTGCACTATGGGCGGATAGGATCACAAAGAAAAGTTGAACATGAAAATCCCCATTTGAATTAGTTTATGGAATTGATGTTACTTTACCCATCCTCCTGAAGTTGCCAGTGTATCAGTTACTTGAAGAGTGTAACACGGATCAGGATGCAGCTCAATACAAGATAAATTAATTGGTTGAGCTAGATGAGATCAGACGGAAGGCGGTTGATCAGCGTATTAAGAATAAGGAGAAAGTTAAGAAATTTTTTGATAAGTCATCAAAACCAAGAGTATTTAAGATTGGTGACATAGTTCTACTTTGGGACAAACGAAGGGACAAGCCTGTGAAACACGAAAAAGATTGATAGTTTATGGACGAGCCCTTATCTCATCCACAAAGTAGTTGGCACAAATGCTTTCTTCCTTAGTAATCTGGACGGAGAGAAGTGTACCCTCCTAGTCAACAAAGGGCTTATCAAATTGTTTTACAGCGAAAATATCTAATGCTCATGGGGGCATCTTTGTATCATGATTTTCTAAACCATAATCCTGAATTTTATTTCCTAGTTAGATTTATTTTTGTGTATATTATTTTTGTATACTAACTTTATTTCTTTGTACATTAGTTTAATTTTTCTTTTGTATATTAGTTTCATTTTCATAAATAAATGTTGCAACTTAGAAGTTTCATTTGGTTATTTTTATATATACATGTGATTGATGCACTTATGTTTCCATGCAAGAAACTGAGATTCTAGAGTTCTCGAATGATCTCCTTCCTAGAAAGATCGATCACACGTCCCACAGTTGGAGCCAGATGTTACCAACTGAGTTGCACATCAGTTGGACTTCCAGAGAGCCACCAAAGTTGCACAAATACTTGTGCTTTTCAGGGTTCAGAAGTTCAATATCAGGCCTTTTCAGGGCCTCCTTTTTAATTTTTTTAATGCATGTCCATGCCCCACGGGGTTTGTAATAAAGTGTACTAGTATGGTGGTCTTTTTAGTGACTTGGCTCCCTAGGACTTGACAACTAATCAAGGTATTCCAAGGAGTTTTTTCCCTTTTCAATTATGCTTTGCCTTTAGCCGAGTATAATTGATGAGTTTTTCTCCTACACCTCCAAAGCTGGAATGCCTAAAGTGGTGGTTAGGCCTTGGGGGGTTATTAAAGTCCATTTTTCAACATATATAAACATGCTAGACACTCAAATAAAGTCATATGGTCATGTACTAGGTCCCTAGGTGCTTATTTTCAAGTTTAATTTTTTATTTTTATTTTTTCGGTAATTGGACTATTTTTTTGGTTTAATTAAAAAATTAAAATTTTCATAAAATTAAACCATTTTTTCTATGGTTTAATTGAAAAAAATTCAAAATGTAATAATTAAGTGGTATATGGGTGAAATTTGACAATGGGATGCTTTTTTTCTAAGCCAGAGCACCCATTTAACCCATAAACCCACTTTTCCTAAATGTTGAGTAAGTATTTATCTCAAAAAATGATATTTACTCAGAAAACTCAAAAAAGACATATTAAATAAAAAAGGACAAGTTCCTAAAACAATGAGATTGGTCCAAAGTTGATATGAGGTTGAACTAAAGTGACTGTACAGTCAAATATAAGTTAACTGAGCTCAGAAATAGATAGATCCAATCAATTCAGTGAAGATCTAATTAACTATCCATCAAGGAATGCGCCCTCTCTCTACATGGGTGACTTTCACATGTGGCAAGCTTGTGTTGGTTGTGATGATCACGAGGTTGGGGCCTCCTAACTCTACTAGAGGTGGCACAATCTCCTCAATTTGGCATTCAATCAAGGATCAATCAAGATCCAGTTAAGCTCTGTTAACTCCCTCAATCAAGGAAGTCACCCACCTTGGGAAATGCACCCTACTTTGCATGGTTTTTTCTATATACAGAGCATCTCTGCTCCATTGCAAAGGATCGAAAGGTGGAACCTCTGCTCGTATTGTATGTAATATTTTTTTTATTTTTTTTTTATTTTTTTTTTGAGTTCAATAAAGAAGGATTTGGAGGCTAGTCTGGTGATTGTTTGTGGTGTTAGGTCTTCATGCTTGGTATTTAAGAGGTGAATTGTATCATGGTTTCATACTAGTTATTGCCGAGATTGTATGTCTTTCAAAGGGAAGTTGTCTTCTTAAATATTTGTGAGTAATACTCTATAGTTTGCTTACTCTTGTCAATAATAATAAGATGATTAAAGTAGTGTGATTTCTTGTTTGAATCCATTGCTTTATTTGCTTTCTCTTCATTATTTACACATATGCTCTTATCCCCTTGCTAGTGTTGAAGTTGTTTTGAAGGTTTCCTAAACTTAAGGAGTCAGTGAGCATGTTAGCTCACCCCTTCATTCAGTAGATCCAAACAAAGCAATAGATCTCATTGGTGCATCAGGAAGATGACTCCATTGCCCTCTTTCAAACGCTCAACCCCCATGGGTTCCAACTCTTAGATCCAATTTCTTCTTCTATCCTTGGTTACTTGGTTACTTGTTTTAGATATATATTTATCGATCAAAACTAAAGTAGATCTGATTTATTTTACTAGATCTTAGTTCTTTTCAAAGCATAAAATCTCAAATCTAGATTTAGTTTAAAAAAAATCCTTTACAAGCTCATTTTTATCACAAAAATCTAAAGATCTTGTTAGGATAACTTTTTGGTGGATTAAAGTTTTTATTTGACTAATCTAAGAGTCTTTTATGTGCTGCCGTAAAGAGGCAAGCAAAGATCCCAAGAAACGAGCTTTCTACTTCAATTTCTTGGTTCATTTTGATTAGTTTCTCTTACTAGTTTACTTAGAAAATTTTGTAGCAAGTTTGTAGTATTGCCCAAAACATTCCTAAAGTGTATTGGGCCATCTTTTATAAAACTAAGCTCACTGTTTTTTTTTGCATGCTTAGCAGTTTTGAACATTTAAATAATAAAAAAATTGGATTTGGAGGCTTCTTTGAACATCCAGAGAGCTTATTCGACCATCCTTTTTGTTCCTGCAATTTATGTAAAATGTTTGGATACCTATTGATAAAGGACCAGCAATATATATTCATTAAGGTTGATGTAACACAAAAAATAAAAAGAGCACAACATGCTATTCCAGCGCCGGCCCCCATCCCCCCAGGGGGGATTCACATTTTTTCATTTTTTTTACTTTTTTTTTTCTTAATTTTTTTTAATGTTAGATTAGTTCCTTCAAGTTAGTAGTAATTAAATCATATCACGAAGCACACACAAAATGTCCTTGGAGGACTCAAACAAAATTTATTTATCTTATTTTGTGCATGCATCTACAATTGTTCCAAACGAACCTAATAAATTGTGCCCTTGCTTTCCCGAAGTACTGCACCATTTTTGGTGTGTGGAAAAGAGATTATTGGGCTTTAGTTTAGTCTAAATAACTCACCTCTCATTTTTAAATAAAATCAACCAAGGCTTGAAAACTGAAGTATGCTCTTGACCGCTGCAGCTTAGTCTGAACAGTTGGCTCAATCAGAAAAAAGGTGTAGAGTGACAAGTTTAATAGGGAAATCCTACTAAGTCTCATTTCTAAGGATTCAGGAGGTCGCGTGAGGTTTACTACATAGTTAGCAGACTGTCGTAAGAAGGTTCATCCTTTCCTGGTTAGACACTTGGTAGAACTGTCACAACGCCCATTCCAAGGAAATAAGTCTAAGTTTGCCCAAACCAAAAATAAACCCACTCCCATAATACTCATTAATAAATTAAAATTTACAACAAGCCTTTGCAATACTTTCACGACACAACACAACAAGCAATCATATTCTCGGCACTGGTCTTTACTTTACAAATGTTTTTTAAATTTCAATCATGAAATGTCGTTAATGTATCTATATCACGTGTTGTGTTATCTAATTAAATTTTAATTGCAAATCTTTCTTAGTTGTAATATTTTTTCCATATCCATCACTTAACTCCTAGAATAAAGCTTTTTTACTTGTTTCATAGTTAAAAGCCTTAGATTATTTTCATAGGGACCACCCCCCTTGGCTTCGCTAGGAGTAGTCTAGACATAGGAGTCGAGTAATCAGGTGACAACACTTGACTCTGACATGCCCCCAAGGACACACCAAGAGGCTTGAAGGTTTTCTGCCACTTTTTCCCTTGGGTATGTATTGGGCAGCAACATACTAATTTGATGAAGAATATCCTAAGGTTTGGAATGGGATATTCTTAGAAGTATCTTGGAATTCGATTGACCTATTGAGAAGGGATGGTCGGGAAGAAATACAAGGTCTCATTGATCTAATATCCAAAGAAGCATGGACCTTTGTTTATTGCTTGCTGCTCTAAGTAGACAAGACGATAGGGAAGAATGAGGTGATCCTCCCAAAAGGATATAGAGGAGAAGATCCACTCAGGGGATTGCAATATATAATAAGAAATATCCTTTAGGAAAACAAGTAAACATCTTTGATTTGGATAATGAAATTTGGAGAGGTCGGAGCCACCTAAATCCTAGTAAAGGTAATGAAACCTCTCCCTAATCTCATAATATATAGGACATTTTAATATGAGGTGTTCTTCCAATACAACATTTGGCTGTGACATTCAATATTTGCCACTTCTTGTGATGCATTTACATAATCTATTGCTTTATATTCACATATATATGTCACATTGAATATTAGTGAAATGCCCAAATCTTCAGGGAACTCCAATTCCACCTATTATGCATTCTCACCAAACTTCCTCTTTATTCAACATGGGCCAATCTTCTTAACATTTAATTTGCTATATGTGTCCTTACGATAGTGCTCATTCCTCAAATGTACCATCACTTCTTCCCCAACTTCAAAGGACCTAAATTTTATGTGTGCATTTGCATGCTTCTTGGATGACTATGTTAAGGGTCAAGGTGAGTACATTATATACACAAATATTATGCTTTAAGTGAATTATCTAGTTTTAATTGATTATGTGTTTATAAGAGAGCCAAAGTTGTGGACATTCTTGCGGATGTTGATGCTATCAATTATAAAACATTTAAGAAAGAGCTAATCAGGTATTTATGGGGGTTTTCTCAACATTAATCTTGTAGTCAATCTCAACATTTTCATTAATTTTAATTTAGTTGTTAATCCAGATGTGTAGATGTAGCTATCAATGTTAAGTTAGATGTAAATGTGGACATTTATTTAGTTGGTCATTAAGAGGATGTAGTAATGTATAATTTTGGATGCTAATTATGATATAACTTTGGTCGTATCTTTGAGGACATTCCTTTCTTGCATGTGGAAAAGGTTAGCCAAGTTACCCCTTACCTTTACAAAGTTTATGTAAGATACGTTGCCAAGTGAGAGGTTATTTAAGGACTTTCTTATAACTACAAGTCTCGTTGTAAATTATGGAAATATGTAATTTTAGATGCATCCCATTGTTGTTGAGTCATTAAGGGAGAAACCGCTTTAGATGTTTCTTTGGTGGTATGCCCTTCAAAGTATTAGTGTCATCTTATGGATGAAATCTTATTTCCTAGAATTTTGCATATAGTGCCACTTTATTGAGGACTAAGGTCTTATTTCAAAACCTACTTCCTTCTCCCCCACGGAGGAAAAAATATTAGAGAAAACCCTTCATCAAACAATGAAAATTTATATCCATATTTTAAACTTTTGATTTCAAATAGGTAATTTCTTAGGACTTGTGCAAAGGGCCATAGCCCCATAACTGATCGACGAGTGAAAAAGTTTTGAATTGAAAAATGTTAGCTTTAATCTCATTGAGATCAATTTGAATAATTGACCTAGATGATTTTCACTCCACACACCCTTTAAGGGTTGTCATGGGATCATCTCCTTATCAACTTCATCCATGATGTATTACGTTAGTTCTTCCCTAGATGGCAATGACACATTCCATGCAAGGGCCTCCCAATAAGCTTGACTATGGGCTAGGGGTACTCAAACCACCCCTCTTTACAACCACTTTTGAGGCATAAATTTGCTCTGAATCTACCTACAAAAATCTCAATAATAGAAAATTGTAATCTCACAACTATAAATTGAAATCCTGTTGGCACAGGATTAGTCCGCATGAAGTGCGGAAGCCGACAGTGCGAAGAAGGACCATCCGCAGAGGAAAGGTCCAATTGCAAATAACAAGGAGCCGACAAAAGTGCAGAAGTAGTTTAGTTTGTTAGAAATGGGTCGTGTGGACCATTTTGTAACCACTTAGCGTCATACAAATAGGAGCATGATTGTAAGCCTAAGGGCATCCAGCTATTGATAGAGCAATCGATCTTTTGAGGTTTTGATCCAGTTTTGATCTATTTTGTATCTGCGTTATGATCTATTGACTATTCTGCGAAGGTCATTCTGCAGGTTTTAATGAATGCATGAAGATGTTTGACTATGGTTTTATCTTTTGTCTTTGTTTCTGCTAGATGGTGAATATAGATGTTTGTGAAATGTTTAATGCTTTGTGATTGGGTAATTTATGTTCATGCAAATGAGTAGTTTAATCATGTTGATGCGAATGTCCATTATGTATTGGATCTGCGAATGTTGAATATGTGAATGATGAATTGTTAACATATTGTTAAAGGTATAATATTTGGTTTCTGTAAGTGCAATGTGCGTTTGATGCATGTCCTCAACTCCACTGCGGAAACTTGATTCTTGCAGCCCCCTTATTCATCTCGAGTGAGCCTTCACTCGCTCTGCGAGTGTTGCTGGAAAGGGTAAAACATTTCTAGGCCGGTGCGTAAGGGAGTTCGATTGATGGTTTGTTGACGACAGTGAGAAGTGAACCCCTGTCGACAGTCGATGTGTCAACAAATGGTTCTGTTGCTGAGACCTTGAAGAGGAAAAGAAGAGGATATGTTGTGGCACTCGACAAAACCGGAGATTCAAGACTGGTTTGACAAGATAGCAGAAGAATTCGCGGAAGGAGAAAAGCAAAACCCTAGCCAGACAGTGAGTAGTTGGTTGCAGAAGTACATTTATTCGGATATCCACGAGATATTTTTCTGCGAATTCCCAGTACTGCTGCACGAGTGGTTGGCGTAGCTAACATTTAAGAAGAACCATTTCCAAGAGACTGAGCTGGACCATTAGACTCCAGAGTTGATTTGACAGCTTAAATGAGTCAACAATAAGGTATCATGAGTTGTTGATTTCTGGGTAGATAGTATCTTAGAAGGATACAACACCGAGTTTGTTGTAGACACGATCAAATCATACAATGACGCAGAAAGAAAGTTTTTCAAAGGACCCAAGGGGAGATTCCTGCTGTTGCTGAAACTGTGGATTAAGATGCTTGTCTGCGAAAAGGGCATATTGAGGATGAACTCCGACGAGTAGAGGATCCGGTGTGCGAAAGTTGTGGGTACCGTGTAAATGAGGGTCCGGTAGAAAGATGCGGGGTAGATGGACATGAGCGACGATGAGTTTTTAAGGGAAGCTGATGAAGAGTGTGGTACCTTGAGGAGTGGGGCAATATTTCGGGGTCCTGAGAAGAAGAGGAGGACTGAGAGAGAGTCTCCTGAGAGGACCGGAATAGAAGACTGTGAAAGAGGACCACAAGGGAGGAAGTGACCTTATTGCGACGAAGAAAGTGAACAGGATACCCCAAAAGTAGGAGAAGGACGGGATTTAAGCTACTGCGTACCTTCAACTCCGTGCACTACTCAGAATTTGATAAAAGCAAACGCAAGCTATTTGCAGAGTTGTCCTACGTGTCAAAACAATAGTAAAAGTAGCGCATTAGTAAATAATAATAGTAGAAATACAAGAATGATAGGCTATGAAGCAAAGATGCCAACCTTCCATGGGAATGGGACCGAGGATCCCGAACAATACTGGTTCGTGTGCAAAGCAGTGTGGACCATGAAGCAGGTCCAGGATGAAGATATAACGAAGGGAAAAACAGCGACGACCCTCAGGGGCCATGTGCTAGATTGGTAAATGAAGTTTACTAGGGTACCAGCAGGAGTTGAAGGGAAGACATTGCTAGAAATAAAAGCAGGGATGATCGATGAATTCAGAAAGCCAAAATCTGAGTCGCAATACATTACTGAGCTCAAAGAAATCAAACAATTCCCCAATGAGTCAATATGGGACTTCGACCAGCGATACAAAACACTGATGGCAAAGGTGAGTTTTGGGATGAGTGATATTCAGCACAAAGAATGGTTTATCGCTGGGTTGGTGCCGCACATTCGCGGACCGCTAATGCAACAAAAGGTAGCAACTCAGGCAGAAGCGCTGGAGATCGCAATGAAGCTGGAGGCTTCACTAATTTGCAAAATGGGTTTGGGCATGGATTGAATACAAGTGCGGCTGGCCAACTTGACAATCCAACTACAAGACATGAAGAAAGGAAAAGAGACCCGCGAAGACGTCTGGTGCACTAGATGCAGGACGAAAGGACACCACAAGGATCAGTGCCCAGACTTTCGAGAAGACTTGCAATAGGGTGCACCAAATCCCCTCAGTCAGGGAGGGTTTCCTTGGTGTCGTGTATGCCAGATGAGAGGCCATTGACTAGAAGAATGTGTGTACCTACAAAAGATAGTGTTGAAACCAGTGAACTTGTATTGCAAGTTCTGTAAATCGGTTGGCCATGATGAAAACTACTGTAGAGCTTATGGCCTGCTCCAAGAGAGGACTGCGGCTACATAATTTATGACAGGAGAAGAGCATCCTCCATAGAAGTAGCAACAGTATAACCCACCACCGGCTCAGTATAATCAGCAACCATGACAATATAACCCGCAGCCGCAGTACGATCAGGCACAATATAGCCAACCGCAGTATCTACAATCGTTGTTTCAACAACCGCAATATGGTTTACCACAATATCTGCAACCACAATATAATCAACCGTATTACCCAACATACGGGGCACCACGGGGAGGAGCTAGAGGGGGGTTCCGCAGAGGCCGAGGTGCTGGCGCTGGTCGAGGAGGAGCTGTTGGACGAGGTCGAGGACCCATAATATGTTACATTTGTGAGCAGTAGGGGAATTATCAGATGGATTTCCTGAATCTAGTAACACAGTGCACTTACTGCAGCGCTGTGGACCATGGGGTCGAAGATTGTCCTCAGCTCATTGCGAAGTGGCAAACTAAGAATCTTCCCCCAATTCCGCAAAATCAAAATCAAAATCAAAATCCACCAGCGATATAGAAGATCTCAGCGAAAGTTAGAAGTCACAATGCGACTGTTGGAATAGTGACGCGAGGAGGAGCCGTGACAAGGGCTGACAGGTCATAGGCTGGTGTCCAACCAACAATGAGAAAACAAGTCACATTTGATACGAAGGCAGAAAGAAATATTTTTTCTAAAAACACAGGAAGCAATAAGGCAGTCGAGGCAACCACCTCATCAGTAGGAAGCAGATACACATGACATGCCACCACTATTTGACACAACGAGTTCGTAGAGGAAAGAAAACACCTTACGAGCCTTTTTGGAGAGTTGCTTAGAGATGGCAAAAGATCACGATGCATTGACAGAGATAGCCAATCTGTTGCATCGACGGGAGGGTGCACGATTGGAGCAGACGATCAATCGCATACATAAGAGAAAAACAGGATGAGAGATGTGGATGTCTTCGCAAATTGGAGCATTCGACGTCGACTCCATTATCTTGGACTTGGGGTCAGACGTGAACATTCTAACCAAGCAGACATGGGAAACAATGGGGACCCACAGTTAGCCTAGTCACTAGTACATCTACGATTAGCAAATCAGAGTAAGGTTACTCCACTTGGTCAAATATGCCAGCTTCCAGTTGAGATTGAGGGCCTCACAACGTATGCATATTTCGATGTAATAGAAATTGTGGACAATACTAGCCCCTACCCAGCGCTACTAGGAATAGATTGGGCGATGGATAATCTAGCTATTATGAACTTCAAGAAAATAATTATGTCATTTGAGAACCAGAAGATAAGGGTTGTCGTACCGCTTGACCCTGCGGAAGGTCAAAGGTATGTAGAATCGTTGAGGGATGAGTTCACTGAGGGATGGGATAATGTATACAACATCTCTGAAGATTATATCAACCCTACTGCGGATGGAGAATTAGGATGGCGCAGTAGCAGTTCCGCGTCATCAGATTCCGACGAAGCACTTGAAAACTGGCAGAAAAGGTTGCATGAAGTATCATTCCGGAGGTGCGCAAGGATCACTCAGTCACTACGACAAGTAGCCACAGAAGAGTGCGAGCTACCCACATATGAGGGATTTCCCAATTTGTCTACATTTCTCATTGAATTTGAGGAAAAAGTAGCGGAACCACAACGACTCTTGGCCTTGGAAGAATCCCTAAAGGCTACACCAGCGCGATGGTGGGCAGCGCACAAGTCCACCACAACTACCTGACCACTACATCGCCACCTAATGACCGTTAGGTTCGGCGATACGAAAGGATATAGTGGAAGGAATTTTGATGGTAGAAGCAACCCGAAGGTGCATTTGGCCAAGTGCGAAAGCAAATGGGGATTATGAGCAAAAAAGGAATGGGTCCATGCGTTTATTCACACACTCAATGAAGTACCGTGGAGTTGGTATGTCGCAGCAGAACTGCGATGTGGGATGAATTCTTGTGAACAACTAACAATTGGCTTCAGCCAAACATTTTGTTTCTTAGATGAGAACCCCTTCATCATAGTGCATTGCAAGTGATTCACGAAAAAGGTATTTGAAGCAGTACCAACAGAGCGACCATTAGAACTTCGGTGGACTGCGACACCAGAAATGCTGATGGAGTGCTATAACATCACAGGAGAGCCGGATGATGAGGATGATTTGCGGGCTACGTATGTACCAGAGTCGGAAGGAAGTCACAGTGTCGAGGCACCATAAATACTTTTCGACAAGTTTCAGCAATTGCTGAAGATCAAGAAGGTGAACATTGGGTCGGAGGAGAATCCTGAGTTCGCAAGTATTGGAGATTACTGGGATGACTCAACTATTGCGAAGATGACTGATCTGTTGCATGAGTTTCAGGATTTGTTCCCAATGAAATTTTCAGAGATGAAAGGAATTTCTGGGGACTTGGGCGAAATGAAGATTCCTCCGAAACCCGATGCGAAGCCAGTCAAGCAGCGACCCTATCGATTGAATCCAAGGTACAAGGAACAAGTGAAGGGTGAGATTGAAAGAATGCTGGAAGCCGGGATTATAGAACCAGTCGAAGAATCCGAGTGGATCAACCTGCTGGTGGTCCAGGATAAGAAAACTGGCGAAGTCCGGATTTGTGTCGACTTGCGGAAGTTGAATGATGCCTGCTTAGACAACCCATTCCCGACACCATTCATGGATGAGGTGCTTGAAGGTGTGGGAGGTCATAAAATTTACTCCTTTACAGATGGGTTTTCAGGTTATCACTAGATCAAAATTGCGAAGGAGGATTGGCACAAGACTACATTCATCACAGAATGGGGATGTTTTCAATATACGGTGATGCCATTTGGCCTGAAGAATGCGTCGACAATCTTCTCCAGACTGGTCGTTGCTGCGTTTAAGGACTACATCCATAAGTTTCTTGCGATCTATATGGATGATTGGACGGTGTATGGGTTGGTCAAGGATCATGTTGCAAACCTATTATTGATGTTGGAGAAATGTTGACAGCACCAGATTTCATTGAACCTGAAAAAGTGCATTTTTTGTGCTCCATTTGGGATTTTACAAGGGCACGTAGTTTGCAAGGAAGGAATGTTGGTCGATCCTGCAAAGATTGCAATTATTGTTGACCTACCACTGCCGACAACAGTCAAGCAATTAAGAGCGACATTGGGACACACAGGCTACTACAGGAAATTTATCAGAGGGTATGCAGCGATCACAGCGCCCATGGAAAAATTGTTGAAAAAAGACGCCAAGTTTGAATGGAATGAAGAATGCCAAAAGAGTCTGGATATATTAAAAGCAAAGATGGTTGCAACACCCATCCTCGCATTTCCAGACTGGACGAAGGAGTTCCACGTTCATGCCGTTGTGTCATCAGTCGCATTAGGAGTCATCTTGGCCCAACCAGGAGAAGGCGCAATAGACCACTCGATAGCATTCGCAAGTAGAAAGTTGTCTACTACAGAGAAGAATTACACGACTACATAAAGGGAGGGGTTGGAAATGGTCTATGCCTTACAGAAGTTTCGACACTATCTCTTAGGGGGCCACTCTAAAATGTTCATCGATCATTCGACACTTAAATACCTAGTGAACAAGCCTGTGTTGGGGGGGAAGATCCGTTGATGGCTATTACTCTTCCAGGAATTTGATTTTGAGGTAATCGTAAAGCCCGATCGACTGAATGTAGGACCATATCACTTGTCACAGATAGAATCCGGGAAAGAGCCAAAGAGCATTGATGAAGGGTTGCCGGATGCTCAGCTGTTCAGGGTTGGAATGGTCGACGACCATTACAAACAAGTCATTCAGTTTTTAGCAACAAGAGAGGCACCAACAGGATTCATGTTAGGAACCCATGTCTTTACTTTGTTAGTATATTGTTGTTGGACGCATATGCTTTGTAAGTCATCCCGTAGTATTTGTTGATCCATAGTTTGTGTTATTCTTGTTGGCGCATATGCTTTGTAAGTCGCCCATAGTTTTGTTGATCCATAGTTTATATTGCCCCATGGTTTTGACTCATAGTATTAGCGCCTAGACTTAGTATATAAGTGTGTGTTGAGGCCTATGAAGGCACCGTGAAGTTAATTGTATTGAGCTTGCTCAAAGGAGGTTGTCCTCTCGAAGTGGCCTGCGATCAATATAAAGTGATTTTGAGTTCTGTTATTTATGATATCTCATGTATTTGCATTAATTAGTTATTGCAGGTTCATCACATCTGGTATCAGAGCACTTTCTTGGGCTCGCTGGGTGAAATTTTTGTCAAATTTTTTTCACATCTGTTGCAGCTTCGGATCTGGGAATAATCCCTATCCTCTTAACTATGGGAAGTACTTGGGCATAAGCCCTAAAACTCATTGTCAGGAGTACCACAGGAACCCCAAAGTAGCTGGTCCATTGAGAGGACCTGCCAGCGAAAAGGGCAATGAACCCTACCTGATTGACTAGTTCCCACCCGTGAGGTAAACCAAAAGTTGTCGTTTGTGGCAAAGCAGTTATCAGTTTTACCTGGGTCGTGGAGTGAGGGGTACTGCCCCAATACGCAAGCCGTTAGACAGCATTGGTGGCCGAGTGAAACACCTGAACTGTTAGGAAGCTGAACATACCTGGGGTCTATATCTATTTTCAGCTGAACTGTTGTCGATCACTTTCGTGCTGTTTCAGATCCATTCCGAGCCGTTTCATATCCAACCGTTCCAGATCTATTCTGACAGCCATTCCAGATCCAACCGTTTTCGGTCCATTCGGTGTCGTTTCTGACACCCCTGCAATCCCATTCTGCATATTTCATTCCTGAGGACCCTATCCCAAATTCCACTTCCCAACACTCAAAATCTCACATTTGTCTATTTTTAGGGTTTTCCATAACTTCTTGGATTTTCACCCGATCACCTTCAAATTTTACCACAGAGTTCCTTTTCTAATTCTGCTTCTTTGTCCCTCTCTGCCAAATTTTCTCATTCTATCACCCCGCTTCTGAAATCCCCCTTTTTTGCTTTCCTATCCTTTCGACAGTGTCCAAAATCTAGTCAAAACCCAATTACCCATCAGATTGTTTCCCCAATCCAAATTTCCCTTTACTAAATCAACTTTTGTTTGTGTTTTTCTACCCATTCCACAAAAAAAAAAAACCTGGTTATGGTTGTCACTTGTGCAGGAGCACACACCATGGAGGAAGCACTTGCAGCCATCCAAACCAAACTTCAAGATCTAGATGAAAAATTTCTCAACCTCCATCTTCAGCATTCAGCCATGAACAATAACTGACAGCCAGAATCTTTTGCAGCCACCGGGTTCTCTTCTTCCAACAATTTTCTTGGGTCGAAATTTGATTTTCCTCGCTTCAATGGTGTTGATCCGACTGGATGGATATACTAAGCAGAACAATATTTCAGTTTGCATAATACTTTTGACGTACAAAAAGTTCCACTTGCATTCTTTCATTTGGAACAGGAAGCCCTTCAATGGTACCGTTGGTACATCAAAGCTCATCCCGAGCCAAATTGGACAGATTTTTGCCAACTCCTTTTGCCACGATTTGGTCCTAGTGCTTTTGATGACTTCACGGGAGCACTCACTAAACTTCACCAAATTGGCACCGTGAGAGAGTATCAGACAAAATTTGAGAAATTGGCCAATCACACAGAAGGATTGTCTGATGAATTCTACAGGAGTTGTTTTATCAGTGGTCTCAAGGATGAAATTCGCTTAGAGGTCAAAATGTTCTGTCCCAACACAATGATGGAAGTCCTAGGGTTGGCTAAGTTGGCAGTGGACAAGATCGCAGCTCAACAACGCTCCAAACCCACCTTTGTTCCCTTCAGAAATATGGGTTCCCAACGACCTCCCATCATGCCTGCTCCTCGACCAACTCCTATCAAGCATTTGTCTGAAACAGAGATGCAGGGATGCCGAGAAAAAGGGCTTTGTTATAATTGTGATGAGAAATTCACTCAGGGACATAGATGTGTTCAACAAAAGCTCTATCTCTTGGATGTGGATTCTCCGCCTGCCTCCGAACTTGGTGAAGCAGCCCTAGATACAGTCGATGATCAGGTCGACATTCAACACCCACCTATTGACACCCCATCTCAGGATGACCCACTTGAGATCTCTCTCCATGCTGTAACAGGTGTCACCACCCCACAAACAATGCGGGTCAGGGGATACTTCAAGCAGCTCCCTCTTACCATACTCATTGATTCTGGTAGCACTCATAACTTCATTGACCCCCGTATTTCCAAACAGGCTGATTGTTTTGTCCATCCTTGCTCCAACTTTGAAGTCATGGTTGCCAATAGGGGCACCTTACCTTGCAAGGGGAAGTGTCACAATGTGCGTATCTCTATGGAAGATTATAACCTACGCTTTGACATGTTTGCCTTGTCCTTAGGCGGATGTGATGTGGTTTTGGGCGTTCAATGGTTACACACACTTGGCCCCATCTTATGGGATTTTGCTGAACTTTGGATGCAGTTTTCAGTCAATGGGACACAACAAAAATTTATGGGCTTACAACCAGGGTCTCTCTACATCATCAGTTCACATCGCCTGGAAAAGATCCTTAAGAAAAATTCACATGGTGTCATTGCTCAGCTCCATTCCTTTCAGATGCACCCACCAACGGTCTCCACTACTTCCTTGGATAGATATGCTGGTGTCTTTGTTGCACCAGTGGGCTTTCCGCCTTCACGAGACTTTTCCAGTAAGCATTTAGCCGCATCTACATCTCAGCCGGACATGATGGCTATTTTGCATGCAGTACAGAAGTGGCAGCCATCCCTATTAGGGAATTATCTATGCATCAAGACTGATCTCCAGAGTCTGGAAAATTTCCTGGAACAACGGTCTCCTCCCCAGCACACCTGAAATGGGTTATCCAATTCATGGGTTATGACTATGCCACCACTTACCAGAAGGGTAAGGACAATATGGTGGCAGATGCTCCTTCTCGCACATTTGATGACCCAGTTTCTCTTACAGCTATTTCTCTGCTTGTTCCAAATTGGTTGCACTCTGTTCAACGAGGCTATCTCTTCTATGAACTCCATGCTTCTTCATCAGCAGGGCACTCTGGGTTCATCAAAACGTATGACCAGGAACAATGTAACTTCTTTTGGCAGGGACTGCAAATGACAATTCAATGGATGGTGGTTAACTGTGATACTTTCCAGGTCAATAAAGGTGAAATCACACTCCTTTCGGGACTGCTCGAACCCTTGCTCATCCCTACACAGATTTGGACAACTATTTCTATGGATTTCCTAGAAGCGCTCCAGTGGTATAGTACCATATCTAAAAGGACACCATATGAAGCAGTTTCTGGACAGGCACCGCCAGTTCTTCTTCCATACACTGTCAGCAGCTCCCCAGTTCAGGCAATTGACTCAATTCTTCGAAACCGCGATCAGCTTCTTCTCATTCTGCAGGACAATCTTCACACAGAAAGAATTCGACTGAAACAACAAGTCGATCAGCACCGTTCTATGCGCACTTTTCATATCGATAATACGGTTCTTCTTCGTCTACAACATTCCACGTAATCCTCCCTGAAACTCAAAAGGCGCCAGTGGCCCGAAATGCAACCCGAGGATGCTACAGGGGACCCACTCCTTCAGATTTTGCATCAATTTCCACATCTAAAGCTTTGAGGAAAAAGCTTTTTCTAAGGGAGAGGGTATGTTAGGAACCCATGTCTTTACTTTGTTAGTATATTGTTGTTGGACGAGGGTATGTTAGGAACCCATGTCTTTACTTTGTTAGTATATTGTTGTTGGACGCATATGCTTTGTAAGTCGTCCCGTAGTATTTGTTGATCCATAGTTTGTGTTATTGTTGTTGGCGCATATGCTTTGTAAGTCGCCCATAGTTTTGTTGATCCATAGTTTATATTGGCCCATGGTTTTGACTCATAGTATTGGCACCTAGACTTAGTATATAAGTGTGTGTTGAGGCCTATGAAGGCACCGTGAAGTTAATTGTACTGAGCTTGCTTAAAGGAGGTTTCCCCCTCAAAGTGGCTTGCGATCAATATAAAAGTGATTCTGAGTTCTGTTATTTCTGATATATTGTGTATTTGCATAATTAATTATTGCAGGTTCATCACAATTCACTACTAATCAAAAGACGCAACTAGTTGTTAGAGCTGTGGATTTTCAACTGATTGCAGGGCAATTGTATAAGATGGGATCAGATAAGATACTTCGACGATATGTCCTTCTGCATGAACATGAAAGGATTCTCGCGGAATCTCATGATGGGATCGCTGGGGGACACTAAGAAGGACGCGCCATTGCGAGGAAGATCCTTTGAGTGGGACTATGGTGGCCGACGATGCATGGAGATGTTGCGGATTACGCTAAAAGCTGCGACGTATGTCAACGGACGGGGAAGCCATCCTGGAGGGATGAAATGCCACTAGTACCTCAATTGACACTGCAGGCTTTCGACAAGTGGGCAGTTGACTTCGTGGGGCCCATCAACCCACCAGGAAAAAGAACAGGGTCGCGCTACATAATCACTGTGGTTGACTACTTGACACGATGGGCAAAAGCAGCGCCGGTGAAGGATTGCTCAGATGCGATGACAGCGAGATTCCTCTTTGACAATGTGGTCACCAGGTTCGGGTGCCCAAAGATACTAATGAGTGACCGAGGGACTCATTTTGTTAATCAGACAATCGCAGCAATGACAGAGGAATTTCAAATTCAGCACAGGAAGAGAACCCATTACCATCCGCAAGAAAGTGGAACAGTGGAGGCATTCAACAAAATCTTGGAGCATGCGCTCACCAAGGTATGCAACACGAATCGGGATGATTGGGACTTGAAGATCCCTGTGATACTTTGGGCATACCATACAACCTGCAAATGATTGACTGGACAGACACCGTTCCAACTGGTTTACGGACATGAAGTTGTCATGCTGATGGAGTATATTGTCCTCAGTTTGCACATCGCAGTAGCTACATGAATGAGTGACGACGGAGCGCTGGAAGAATGATTGGCACAATTGATACAGCTCGATGAGGATTGGTTCATCGTAGGCTTTCATCAAAAGGTAGAAAATGATCGCCAGAAGGCCTGGCATAATCGACACGTTAAACCAAAGTACTTTTAGTGCGGCGATACGGTTCTATTATATGATAGTAAGTTTGCAAAACATCCAGGTAAGTTACAGATGCATTGGTTGGGTCCCTACATAATAGATTTTGTTACTAACGAAGGTGTGGTGCAGTTGAAGAGTTTAGACGACAGGTTACTGCCAAAACTGGTCAATGGGAATCAGTTGAAGGCCTACCACCATAGCGGCTATGAAAAAAATAAAAATAAAAATCAATGATGACAAAACGTGGAAAGCGTGCGGAAAGCATGGCCAACCAGGTCGCTCGTCGATGCTTTGCACATCTGGCACGCGGGAGTCAAATCTAAGTATGATCACTGCGGATCAACATCAACGGAAGACGGTGGAGCAGCATGATGATGGATTCAGATGACTGTGGATAAGATTTTGCAAATGATGATCAAGTGTCAAGAAGCAAGCATAAATACTGGCGCAGGGCTTGAGGAACGCAAGTCAAAGTAAAGGAAGTCATAAGAGGAGAATTAGTGAGTTGTATGATGCGAGTCTGTGAGCTAGATGAAAAGAGTTAGGAAGTTGATAGAGCAAGCCCAAGGAAGCTGTGGAAAAGGGTAGTGAGATAGTTACAATGGTGCACTTCATTTCAAGCGGGAGCACTTCAGGCGCGCTAAGAGCAAGAACGACGACTGTGCATGAACAACCAGTGAAGGAAGCAGCGCAGATACTTGGGGGGAACAAAGATGAGGTCTCACCCGAGATGTTTAAGAGTGCGGTAGTAGTTAGAAGAGTTGGGGTCTCCCCGACCACCGACATACCAGGGGTGGAGGCCCGCTGGCTCCAGCAGCAGACGACCAAATGTGCGAAATAGATGTGCCAGAGTAGTTGGCCTGTTTCACAATTTGACGTTGTCAATGAATTTTCCCCAGATCACAGCAAGCCTGAAGCGCGAGAGCAAGCGCAGAAGAGGTAGATGATCAAGGTTTCAAGAGACCGGAGCATGAGTTCGAGGTAGATGATCAAGGTTTCAAGAGACTGGAGGATGAGTTCGAGAGGTACATGACAACGAACTCCAGACGTCAAGAATAGCTTCAGAAGATTGCCACAGCAACGGACGAGCCCAGTATCAGAGGTGTCCAGCTGAGGTGGCTCGAGGGAGAGCCACAAGTTTGTGTTGGGGGCCTGTTGGCACGAGATTAGTCTGCATGAAGTGCGAAAGCCGACAGTGCGAAGAAGGACCATCCACGGAGGAAAGGTCCAATTGCGAAGAATAAGGAGCCGACAAAAGTGCGGAAGTAGTTTAGTTTGTTAGAAATAGGTCATGTGGACCATTATGTAACCACTTAGCGTCATACAAATAGGAGCATGATTATAAGCCTAAGGGCATCCAACTATTGATAGAGCAATCGATCTTTTGAGGTTTTGATCCAGTTTTGATCTATTTTGTATCCGCACTATGATATATTGACTGTTCTACGAAGGTCATTCCGCAGGTTTTAATGAATGCATGAAGATGTTTGACTATGGTTTTATTTTTTGTCTTTGTTTCTGCTAGATGGGGAATACAGATGTTTGCGAAATGCTTAATGCTTTATGATTGGGTAATTTTTGTTCATGCGAATGAGTAGTTTACTCATGTTGATGCGAATGTCCATTATGTATTGGATCTGCAAATGATGAATTGTTAGCATAATGTTAAAGGTATAATCTTTGGTTTCTGTAAGTGCAATGTGCGTTTGATGCATGTCCTCAACCCCACTGCAGAAACTTGGTTCCTGCAACCCCCTTATTCATCTCGGGTGAGACTTCACTCGCTCTGTGAGTGTTGCTGGAAAGAGTAAAACTTTTCTGGACCATTTCGTAAGGGAGTTCGGTTGATGGTTTCTTGACGATAGTGCGAAATGAACCCTTGTCGACAGTCGATGTGTCAACAAATCCTAAAGTATCATGAGGTTTCCATATCAACTTAAAATAAAAAATTGTGATTTGAACAACAAGTAAATAAATCTCAACAATTTTTTGGTTGATCAAATTCTAGAGGAAGTTGCTAAAAATAAAACAAATTTGAGTACTTCATATCAAACTCCACAATATTAAAAGCACATAAAACAAACCATTTTTTAAAAACCCAAGAACTTTTTTTACCTTACTTTTTGTGTGACTTGCTCATCTTTTGAAAAGATTAAATTAAATAGACCATAATTTTATATCTTTTAATTGATTTTTTTATAACAATGAATACAAAATAAACCTACCTTACTTTTTGTGTGACTTGCTCATCTTTTGAAAAGATTAAATTAAATAGACCATAATTTTATATCTTTTAATTGATTTTTTTATAGCAATGAATACAAAATAAACAAAAAAAATCAATCATAACATAAAATTTCGATAATTAGAGTGATTATCACTAACTTTGATCCTAAACCTTACCCAATGATTATCACGCACTTTGATCCTAAACCTCACCCAAATGATCCGGACAAGATTCCTATGGTTAATATTTTTGTTTTGCTTTGCCTTGCCCACAAAATGGGAAAAAACATATATACATCGAATCCATCAAAAGCATAAAATTTTGATTTGTCGCATTCAATCTGAAGTGGAATACTTTTTTTCACTTTTCCTCGTGGACAATTTCATTGTAAATAATAAATATATTAATTTCAAATAAAATATTAAAAACTGAATTGATTGTTATATATATATATTAGGTGGTTGGAAGGAATGCTGTTATCCTTTTCACCTTCACCTGGGTTCAAATCTTGTTTTGTGACATTTGCTTTTTGGAAACCAATTTTCTAAATGATTGTAATTCTGGCGATACCTTGATTCTTCAGAAAAATCGTTGGTATTTTCCGCCCTGAGCATCGCCTTTGGACTCTCCCACTCAACAATCAGCGTAAATCCCAAGCTTCGGCTGGGTTCTTCTCCATCCTTCTGGCGATACCTTGATTCTTCAAAAAAATAGCAAATGTTGGTATTTTCCGAAAAAAAATAAAAATATATATATATATATATATTTAAATGGTGATTCACAAAATATATATATATATATATATATATATATATATATATTCCATAGTATATTCATCTGTTGGCAATGGAAAATAAATTCCTGAGCATCGCCCCTGGACTCTCCCACTCAAAAATCAGCGTAAATCCCACGCTTCGGCTCGGTTCTTCTCCATCCCTTCCTGGGCATGTGGTTGAAGCCCCGCTTCTTCTTGTATCCACAGGCTTCGGTAGCTGTACAGAATCTTAGGCATTTGCATTTCACAAGAATGGACGCTGTGTGCACCACACAAACAAAATCACATGTACTCTTAGACCTCGATGGCACGCTGCTCGACACAGGTTTTAAATTTGGCCCACAGGACCTTCCTTGCAGGAATCTTATGTATAATAATGATTAATCGTGTAAGCGTTGGAGTGTTGCAGAGAGCGTTGTGGAAGAAGTTTTGAAGGAGTATCTGGCCACGTATGGCAAGCAGTGGGATGGCAGAGGAGATGAGAAGCGCTTGGGAAAACGCCCACTGGAAGGAGCAGCCATAATTATAGAGGATTACCAACTTCCTTGCACTGCCCAACAATTCATGTCTGAAATATGGCCTTCGTTTGAAAACATGTAAGTATCAATTTTCATGTGCTAATATTTTGGTACTATGAATTGGATACTTAATTTATTGTGTAACTCAATCATTTACATGCTTCCATCTAGTTCGTAATCAGGGGGATTTTGCTTCCAAAGTGCAATGGAAAATTAATGATATGCTCACCGTTTCCTTTTGTCAAAGTTCAAGTTAATTTTAGCCAATTGTAGTGGATAGTTTCATTTCCCACATGTAGTTGGTTTTGAGTTGGATCCGGCAGTGCCGGTGCGTTGCTACACCTCCATATACAGTTTCATCAGTTGAATATTTACCAAAGACATGCATACCTTGCCCAATGCCCTGGTCTTGCATTTTGGTTAAGGACCTGTGTCTAAAGTAGTTGGTCTTGAGATATACAGTTTCATCAGTTGAATATTTACCAATGACAGACCTATGTCTATAAGTAGTTGGTCTTGAGATATACAGTTTCATCAATTGAATATTTACCAATGACATGCATATCTTGCCCAATGCCCTGGTCTTGCATTTTGGTTAAGGACCCATGTCTACAAGTAGTTGGTCTTGAGATATACAGTTTCATCAGTTGAATATTTACCAATGACATGCATACCTTGCCCAATGCCTTGGTCTTGCATTTTGGTTAAGGACCCATGTCTATAAGTAGTTGGTCTTGAGTTTGATTTGAGGGTCACCAGCACTGCTATGAGCGAAATAGTAAATGGATAGATCATCTTTTTCTCTGGAAAAAATGGATAGATCATCTTGATCTAAAGTTTGTTAGCAATAGTTGTGGATCTCCCAAGCCAGCCTTCGTTTTTCAGTGTTCAACTTGATCTTTGTCAATTGTAGGTTCGTTTCATTTTCCACAAATACACATTGATCGGCCACCAGCAGTCCAGCACTACTATGAGTAAAACTGTATTTATAGCGTTTGGTTTCATTTCCCACAAATAAATACATTTCCGGTCACCAGCACCATTATGAGCAAAATCATAATTGTAGTGGCTAGTTTCATTTTTAACAAATAAATACCTTTTGGGTCGCCAACACAGGTACGAGTAAAATCGCAAATGGATAAACTGCATTGAAAACACGGGTGCCTAACAAAATTAGAGCATTGAAGTGATACTAGGGCATAGCATGAACAATTTTCACCAGGGCTCATCACCACTTGTAGGAGTTGAGGCCTTTCTTGAAATTCAGAAGTCGACTTACCCTTACTTGCCCCTTCTTCCTACGGAGTTCTATCATTATGGGTTAGTCTGCATCTCCAGGAGAATCTCCCTGATTTGTTCAATGAGCCCAGTCTACTTCACTTGCTTGGTGAGCCAAGTTGATTTCACATCCCTAGCGGGTCGATTTAGATCAGCAAGCATTCTTTAAATAAACAATGCATATCCTGTCGATTTCATCATCATAGCTAGTCGGTTTCATGGTCTGCTGCATTAGTATTCTAGCCTGGTCGATTTTGGGCCTTTGGTGTTTCAGCAAGTCAAGCCACTTCAACTTCTCAATGATCTATTTCAGATCACACCTCCCCAATGGGAGGCTTTTGGTCCCCAAAAGCTACCAAAGAAACATGAGGAAATAATTCTGAGGTTTGGCTTCTTTGATACCATTTTGCTGTCTTGAGTGATTGTCCTTTTGAGTCCAATCTGATCTGCAGGTGCACTAGGTGCATTAACTTCAACTGCAGGAAGAAGTTGTTTTCCTTCTACCCCATCCAGCGATAATGGTTTAAACAAGTGTAAATTCTCTACATTTGTCACTGAATATATCTGTATATATGGAGATATACTCACTCTGAATGCATAGTTATTTACCTGCTCAGTGATTTTAAATTTTTAAATGATCTGTATTCAACGGCTTCAACTTTTTGGTTGCCCCTTGCATCTGCTCTCTACCAGGATAGAGCCAAACCTTGTCCCCAACATGAAATTTATGATCAGTCCTATGTTGGTCGTGTCGAAGCTTGTTCTTCTTTAACCATCATCACAGCATTGAATTGTTACTAGGGCTCATCATCACTCAACTGGCTTTGTTTCTGCTAAAGATGAAATCTCCGTTTGCTGATTCACTGTCCCGGTCCTCTGGACCTCTGATTCATGTTGTTATCATCGTCTAGAAGAGGATGCTTGCACTCTTCCTCAGAAAAATACTGATTGGACACTGCACCAATAAATACAACCAGATTGGTCCCGAATATACTGCATAATCTTTCATCGCAAATAATTAGACTTTTCTTGTGAGGATCCTGAAGCTTATTCTCTTTTATCTATGTTAGCAAGAGTTGCTGAACCTCAAATAGAGAAATAGCCTTTTCAGTGTCATCTTTCAAATATCCAATAAACTCTAAAAGTTCTTGTTATCAAACAACTTGTAGTTGTCCCAAAAGGTGATCCTATCCAGGAAGGTAGAGGCGTTGGACAACTAAAGAGGTGACCCAAGACATGCCATGGTTCCCAATGCAATTGGTTGTCACGCTAAGCGAGGCACTCTTCACTTTAGATCTAGCTTAAGCAAGACCAAGGGGGAGACCCTAGCTAACCAATGAAGGCTAGCGAACTTACTCAAGACCTCCTAGGGAAATGTGAGAGTGAAATAGGAGAAGATCAAGAGTGAATGGATCTAGATATAGGATGGATAAGTGGACCCAGGAGTTAGGGCTTGGTTGAAGAGGCTTATAGAATGGACAAATGTTCAACCAATGAAAGATTAAGCCACTTATGGGTTTAGATTAGTAGATCTAGATAGATCTAATGTCAAATATAAAGACCAAAGTGGGGCCCACCCTTAAAATATGGAAAATGGTCAAAATGGGGCCCACAAGGTGAAGATCAAGATGACATGGCACTAGAAGGGTTGCTACTCAATGGATCTGTGGATTTGTTGAGGAACAAGCAATACCCACGTCATAGATCTGGAAAAAGCCCACCTACCCAAAAGTGTGACCTCCCTTGGAGAGGCCCAATGCCTTAGATCAGGGGGTAAATGGAGTCGGATGCTCACCAAAATTTGTCTCCAAGGTTTATTAATTATTATAGAGGTGGCTTTTAATTATTAAGCCCATGCAATCATTGGATCTTAACAGATCTAAAATCTAGGGTTTTAAGATGAGGGTTTGAGATCTAGAGAACAAATGGATAAGTTAAAAGAATACGATACGTACCTTTCAAGCATACCTGGATAATGAGAATGAATGCCGATTATGACAAGGATTACTCCCGCAAATTTCAAATGAAAGATATGGTAGTTTCTCTTGCTCACACGATTTTCCCAAGTCCACTAGTGTGCCCCTCTCTTCTTGCAAAACCAAGGAGACAAAGCTCAATTAGCAAACAACAATGACGGTAGATGCAAGTAAGAAGTAAAAATGATAGAGAATAATTGGTGCAAAGACAAAATCACTCCTTGTTTGAACCAAAATTTGACAGAAGCTTGCAGGGTGAGCCTCCCCACCAATGCGCACTCCTCCCAAATCGTCTTCTTGCCTTGCAAATCGATATAGTGGAACAAAAATACAAAATAGCTACCAAAATCCATCAGTGCAATGGAAAAGCATTTACAATCATCATAGCCAAGCATTCATCTCAAGATCCAAACATTTACTCAAAAGATATTTCTTCTATTCCAATAACCAAGAGCCAAAAGTCTCAAGATGCCTTTACAGTAGGGGGGCCTCTTCCTTAAATAGGAGGAGAGAGACCAAAACCCTAACCACTTTATGAATGAGTGGTTGAGATCAAAAGATAAAAACAATACAATCGACAGCTAAGATGAGCCGGTACAATATAACATGGATCCACTCACTAGAGGGGGTGTGCACTCACTAAAAGAAGCCCTAGGGGGGTGCGCACCACATAAAAGTAACTAAAACAAGTGTGTACCACATAATATGACAAGGACAAGTGACTAGGAGAACATGGTGGGGCTAGGAGGCCTTATTATCCTTCACTAGCATCACCCCATGACACAATGATATAACATATGACTCAACAACATGTCCAAGTGACTAAATGATCAAATCGTGCCCCCTTCAACTGAGAAAAAAATGCATCAAATCACAACCTGAAGAGTGTGTGGACCCCACTGAATGCTGCAAGTTGATCTGGAAGGAGTGGGATACATCACATATGACCTCTGAACAACCTCATGCCAAAACCTTGCCTCAATAGCCCAAATCGATTTCCTCAATGACCTTTTTATCCCACCTGAAAACCACCAAAATGCCTGTAACTCACTGTTTGATCCCAATGGCACAAAATCTGACTGTACCATCATGCTTGGAGAGGGGGTAATATGGTAATAACAAGTGGCTGGACCACCCCTCTCCTCTGTAGCTCCCTAGGTAAATGTGCTAGCACGATGCAATTGTTGGACAGGCCATTTTTGCATGGCAAAACTGGTTAGAAGTGGAAATCTCACTCTATCATCACTGGGAGTGCCTGAAACTGATAACTGAGTGTCTCAATGGACTCAGAAGGTCCAAATCTACTAGAGATGCGTACCCATACACCCTGTGGCAACCTGTAAGATCATCTGTAGTCTCAACCATACCCGGACAATAATTAAATAAATGATCTTAGAATAATAATAACCATAAAAAAGTACATCAATCATCACCTGAAATTTGTGTCCACTGTATGGAGTCATCAAAGGTGCATCAAAGGACCATAAATCATCATCCTACATCATCACTGGTCCAACTCATCACAGATCCCAAGGTTGACTTGGTCAAACTAGGTTTGACTAGGTCAAGACTGATCAAAATATGACTCAGGCTAGAAAAGCTTGCTGCTGCAAGTGCAAATGGTTAAGACATGCTCTTTTAATCATTCTCATAGCAAGACTGAAGTATTAAGCATCATTTCACTGGCAATTAATAGATAATTTTAATTAAGCATAAGATCAAATAATCATTTACTTACAAAAGAACCTCAAGGATATACTCATTCCGCAGACATGATCAATTAGCTAGCAAAGGGTGAAGGTGAAGAATGCACGGCTAGGACAAGGGGATGAATTAACTGACTCAACACTGTGATACTTTGGAAAAGGGAAAGGGAATACACACTTAAGCATATGTCGGATAATAAACACACAGGGAATCGCAGTGTCTCACAAATGGGATAAGTTGTCTAGAGGAGTGCTTATTCAACATTGGAAAATGTTTACAACTCACATCCAAGCTGTATCAGCTCCGTGAGGATCTTTTCTAGAACCGCCGTGGACTGGGTGCCCGGCTAACCGTAATGTGAGGTTCTAGGGGACACTTAGAATTAGCTGTCCCTTACTCCATCTCACATCACAACCCGTGGGCTTTGTGAGGAGTTAATCATTACATTTCATTTCCTTGGCTAGCAGTCTTTGGATTTAGCATATATTTAGCCTATATGACCCTTTTGGGGATTTTGCATGTGCTTAGAAGCACAACTACTAAATCTTTCATCCAGGGTACTTTTAGTTTCCCATTCATTTCATTTCATAACCCTTTTGGGGATTTTGCATGTGCTTAGAATCACAACTACTCAAGCTTTCATCCAGGGTGTTTTTCATTTAAGTTTCCATTCAAATTCATAGCCCTCTTTCATTGTGTTGAGAAGCACAGTTTTCAAAGTACTTTCATGGGCTTTCATAACATATATAATAATAGTTTCTATATGTAATGATGGTAGTACAATTTGCTTCAAGTTTTAGCCAACACAACTCAAGCAACTGGGGGACTTTCTACAATCAAGGCCAAACATCGGGGCAACCGACTAGAGTGATCAAGATATCAAATCCAACTCACCATAGGGTAAGTTCTGTTGCCAACTCAAAGCCGAGACACAAACTAACAGGGATGCTATCCAACACAGAGGCAAAAGTGGGGAAGTCCTCCATATCACAGGCTGAGGTGTAAGTCAGGGTAAAAACCAAAAGTGGGAAAGATAACGGATGGATGGGGAAAGTGAGGTGATGCCTAAGCTAACAAGCCATAAAGGTGGGAATGATCATGTCCACACTCCTAGGAGGGAAAAACCAATGAGTATAAAACAAGAGCTTCTAAATGTTAGTAATAAAACCACTTAGATAATCATTAACAACCATATTCATTTCATATATATATAGACTGCCAGATCATGATCACTAGATACTAAGTCAAGCTATCAAAATGACCAAAAGAGCAAGATAATAAAACCAATGCACATCATATACCTGCTAGGTCATATACTTGTATCTGCTATCTAGATCACCTATAACCACTGAAACACTGCTGCTGAAACTCTGGGCACTGCACTGCTCTGTATGGGATAAAAGGTCATCTCGGTCATCAAATATGAGGTCAAGAGGCTCAGTCTTGGCATAAGGTCTACTGCATGTTTGATCTGGGGCTGCTCTGATGTGTGAGTGATCATAAGTAATACTGCTCATCATAGTTGATCTCAATAAAACTGTGTAAAGGACAAACTCAAAAATATATACTGAACTGCTTTGCAATCATGGTAGCCCAGCTACTATGGATGTGATAACATCTGGCTACAGCTGGGACAAGTGCTCTAAGGGAGAGAGTGCTTGAGAACCTTAGAATATCTGGTCCCCAACACTGACTGCATCAATCTTCAATCCAACACCCAACTGTTTTGCTTCATGTTTAATTGTACGTATTCCTACACACATGGAAGCAAACTACCATGAGCAACATGTATGGAATAAAATAAAATATTGAAATGAAATTCTAATCTAAAACAATATATTAAATGCAAGAAGATACTAATCAAATCAACTAACATGCTTCATTGTTTTTATTATTATTATTATTATTTTTTTAATTTTATGCAGGAAATAAAGAAAGCTTAGAAAGGAGCAGACTCAACTAACTCAAGGAAACTCAAGCAAAACTTAGCACTCAGAAGAAACTCAACACTCAGGAAAAAGAAAAAAAAACTCAAAATCTACAGCTCAAGTGAGCTTATTCAAAGACCTACTTACTCTAAATAGGCAAGAGGAGTGCAAATCAAGTCAAGTTGGGGATATAATCCCTCCACTCACTTTGATTTATAGGAAGCATGATCTTTTGGCCACTCCCAGTAGTGAGGAAACACATATCATCAATACAACGCTCAACCGTGAGTGGTCCAACCCATATATCATCAGATCCCCTGGATTGTATGTAAAATATATGATTAGGCACTATGACCTTATCACCACTAGAAAATCTACGACGATTCATAGAGTTAGGGATTACTTCAACATTACGGATTGGGATGGGATGGATATCAGTTCGAGATCGTGGTTGAGGTGTAATTATCCTCGAGTTCCTATCAGGAGGAACTACATTAAACTTGGGAGGTCCACCTTCTAAAGGAATGGCTACCCTACCAATAAGGACTTCATGAATCACTCTTCTCCTTTCAGGTTCTTCTCTTGGTTCTTCACTTTGTGGGTGGATGATATACTTGGGGGTTTCTCCCACAGTCCAAAAGTCTCTGACAACTACCTCTTCATCCTCATAATCCATTGGATTGCTTCTACTACTACCATCTCCAGATGGGATGGGAACAACCATATTTTCTAGGATTGCCATATGATTAGTGGGAAGTGACAAATGATTCAAAATTGCACTTTGAGAACTCTGAGCTCCCGACTCTAAAGATGTTGGTGAAGGAGTAGAATGTGAGATGAATCATTAGGATGCATACTTTCTTCACCATTAGGTATCTCTCGGGGCAAAAGAAAACTAGGGATGTCCCTCAATAACGGATATCTGCATGGCAAGTACAACTCATCCTCATTAGTTGTAATAGTGACATGGGGCTCTTCTTGAAACATAGCAAGGTTGTTCAGAGAGAAATCACCTTCAGGAGCATCATGTATCAAGGCATGTTCTTTCCAACTCATAGAGTTGTCATTCACTTGCCTTAACACACCACTTCCAAGGACATATGAGATAAATGATCAAGAACATCAGAATAGTGATACTCATTTGGTTCTTCATCATTCCCCAATACAGGAGAAGGATGTGTTCCTTCAATGTGATTTGTCCAAGGAAGAACATGGTTAAGCCCTTGCCTTTCTCTTTCCATATTATGACCAACCAATGTAGGCCATTTAGTAACCGTCCTAAGTATATGCTCACCCCTTCTTGTCTGACCTATATCTGTCTTAGAGTTATTTGTTTCAGTGATGGGCTCAGGTTAGTCATTTTGTGGCTCCACATCACTAAGTCTGTTTAAAGCTTGAATTTCTTCAGACACTTCTCCACGATGCATTTCAAGATTTATTTCTCTAGCAAAACTAGCTCTTTCACTTTCCTCCTCAGAAGAGTCATTGTCTCCAAAAGATCTCCAAATCTCTTCTCTTTCAGTACTAAGATCCTCACTATGGCCACCCGTGACCATAAAAATGCCCTCAGGCAATAATTCACCCTCACCATAAGTGTTCCTTACACCATCCTCATAACTTTCAAGATGACCATCATAAAACGGTTCCCGATAAATCCTAACTAGCGATCCATCAGAGTTAGGAATAGTAGCGTATGATAAATCCATTTGAAGATGACCCCCTAGTCCAGCAGACCGCTTTCTACACAAAAGCATTCCGTAGACTAGGGGCAAATCTATGACTACTATGTCCATAAGCATGGATATATCGGGGCATGAAAACAGGTCAGCTCTCCAGTTCTTAATCAAGCCAAAAAGTTGCACCGGTCTTGAGTCTATTCCGCACTCATTCCCATAAGGTCTAGTTATTTTTAATCCCATGGCTTCCATAACTTGTAATGGCATGACATTCATGGAAGCTCCAGAGTCCAACATACAATTGTGAAGTAGGAGGTCACCTACGTGAAGAGTAAGATAAAATGGTTGGTGACCACTGTTCTTCCTCTCATACAAGGCTGTCTGGATGTTGATGGGAGGATCTTCCTCGTCTTCAACCATGGCACTAGGTGCCAATTCTGGAAGAGGTTGATCCTCACTATGCCTGGTGGTAGCCTCAAGGATACTCTCGAAAAACTCTACCACTTGCTCTTTAATGGATGGGATTTTCATAAGTTCAGTGAGTGGAATGTTATGCATAACTTTGTCCAATTCTTTCTCAATGTTGATGTCTAAGTCATACTCAGGGAGAATAAAAGTTGGCTCACTCATTGTACTAGGCTGCTCGCTATTCTTTCTTTCAATGAAAGGAGTGGGCTTTTGGCTTTCCTTTCTTCTTTGATAAATTCTAATAGGAGCTTGGCCACTACTTTCAGGTTGTTCAGTGGCAAAAACGGGAAGACTAGGACTAGGACTTTCTTCACTTTCTTCTTCTTGATTTATCAAAATACGCCCAAAGTCTTTGTCAAAGTCTAAATCATTTACCCAATTAATGTTTCTTGAGGAATCCTGGGCATCTTCACTATGAGTGGGATACTCAGGATCCTCCTCCTTTTGTTCTTTCGACTAGTTAATTCCAGGAGGTTCAGGTGACGTTTGGCTCACAAGGTTTCTCCTATTTTCTTCATTATGAGGCCTCTTTTGAGGGTTCCAATAAGGTTTTGGGCCATAGGGTTGCCTATACCTTTCAGATTCCTTGGTCGTAGCTAGATCCCTAGTCAAGAGAGTCAAGTTTTTCATCATTTCTTGCATACTCTCCATCATATCGTTGGGATCTTTAATCGGTTCTTTTCCCTTCTTAGCTTTGGGCTCATATCTAGAGGATGAAGCACTAATTGAATCAAAGAAGTTTTGCTTCCCTATAGAGGCAACATTTGCTTCAGCCCTTCTAGCATTTTCTTGAGCTTCTTTTAAGTCCTTAGGGTCTTTGTCTTTGAGATGGTAGCCTAGATAACCTTCAAATGAATTGAGGTAATGAATCAACACAACTTGTTCTTTAGGCCTAATATGATCAGGGATATTGGCCACTATCTTATCAAAACGGAGGTTGAATTCATGGACAAACTCATTTTCTTTCTTTTTGACTTCAAAAAGTTGGTTCAAAAGAAAACATCCGTCTAACTTGATTGACCACTCATGCTTAAGTTTTTCTGCGAAGTCATCATATCCCGTGACTGATGATAAAGGCAAACGGTCAAACTATTTATGAGCATCACCCTCCAAGGATGCAAAAAGACCTTTCATATAAACAACTTCTTCTTCTGTCCCATAAGCTTCCATGTGAGCCCAGGCATTCTCATTGTGGTCCTTGATGGAGGTCGCACAATTCCCATCAAACTTAGGGATCTTTTCAAAATACTTGTCGGGCATATCATGGGGTGAACCAGGGATTTGGGAAAAATCTAAGGGTGAAGCTTTGGCCTTGTTCCCAAATCTACGGGCTACAGGTTCCCAAGTTGGCGGCCCAAAAAAAGTGGATCTTCTCATGAATTAACCTTTCTTCTCGAAAACAAAAACCCTAATCGTCTTTCAATAATACACAACAAAAGTCAATTGCTTTCTTCTTTGATTTGTTTGGGCAAGCAAAGCTGGTTTTGGGAGAGGTAGATGTAGGCTGTGGCTTCAAAGTTCTTCACTATGACTAAGAGAAATCAATTGACGGCTAAGGTGAGTGAGAGAGGTGGCTTCAGAAGCACAGGGCAGCAAGCTATAACATGTATAAATTCAAATTGTGAAGCTTAAGCATCACCAATTCACCATTTTTAATTTTACTTTAGTCTCTTACAAATTCTTTTCTTGCTGCTTGAGACTATTGGCCGAATCACAATTGTGCTCTTGCTCTGTTGATTTATCATTATTTATTAATACTGTGTCAGTGGAAGCTCTATAATATTCTGCGGACACAGTAACCAATACATCATTTCCTTGTGTGCATGCAATGGTCATAATACTCGAATGATAAGTCTGGAAAACACTTTCTAAGCTGTTGTTTAAGGCTTTAAAGTCTTCGTCAAACAACTCTGCAAAATATGCCTTCTGATATATTTTTTTTGGCAGTAGATGATTGATATATGGAGGAACAAAATCAAGTTTTAATATTACTGTTTACTGTTTAGTGTTTAGCAGTTTACATGCTTCTTCAGTTTTCACATTTGTAACTTTGTTATAGGCTTGAATGCTTGCTTGTGCGGCTGAGGGTATGAATTAGGTTGACCTTTGATCCTCTTTCTAAGGACAGGCCCTATTTTATTTTTTCATTTGTTTTTTTTTTTGTTTTTATATTTTTTAATATATATTATTGCCATTCCCAATTTGCCATTTCCCACAAATTTGGGAGAAACTTCAAGCTGTATCAGACTCTCGTACTGTCGTTCCAGAAACTTGTGCAACATAGGTTATTTCTTGAATCTTTAAGATCTTTAATGTTTCTAACTCATTAACTATTTAACCATAAATCCATCTACAATTTTGCCATGTCTCTTGACTTAGTTGCTATAAGGATTCCCCCCTTGTGATGCTCAAGTCACTAAAGTGAAGGGAAGTATTTGCTAAGGTGACAGCAGCATTACTTCCATAGTTGCACATAGTTACACCCTAGTGAGGACCTTGCACTTTAGGGGTGCTAGTACTTGTGGCAACACTTATCATCCAAAATTTGAATTGAAATAGTTTTGATGGAAAATTTGTGGTATGCTTGTTGATGATACCTTTCCTCACCTCAGCCACGCTGCGAGTTCTGCTTTGAATATTAGAGTGATGGAAAACCAGATGAGGGAGAACCATGGAGGAGTTTTAGTGTATCTAGTGGGAGAGAACTACACAGTGGATTCCGATATTTTCTTCATCAAAAGTCAGGCAAAAGGAACAGAGGAAGAGGGGTGGGGTTGTGAAAAACAATTTGTGTTGAGGGGGGTGTTGGAATGACACCCAAAATAAGGTTGTCATTACAAGTGTGGATATGTGTATAAATAATTGCTATTGTTTGGCAGTTATGAGGAGTCTGTTCATTTCTGTAGAGTCTGTTTGATTTCCGTAAAATAGCTCTGTAGATATTAACGAAACATTGTAAATATGTTTAAACTTTAAATCTATATTTCTGAATAAGACTTTTACATTTACTCTCTTTCTCCCTAGTTGTGGTTGATTATTTTTTCACATTCCTACAATTAATCTATGGGATTAATAAAAGAGTACTTATCTATGGGATTGATATGTACCTATTTGAAGGAGAAGAAGCCATGTGACCTGATTCTTTTTTCTCCATTCTAGATGATGGGGTATAAAATCCTTATATACTTGGACCACAAGCCTTAGAAACCTTGAGAATCCTGGGAAAGTGTCTATTCAAGGAACAAGGAGCCAAGCTGCCTGATCCTTTCTTCTCCATTCTAGATGACGGGGTATAAAAGGCTGATATACTTTGGCCACAAGCCTTAGAAACCTCGAGTATCCACCTCCTTTACCTCGTCAACATACTATCTCCATTTCAAAGAGCTCCTGTGTTCATTTTTCAGAATTTGGACTGGTGTATTGTTCAACTTATCCAAACATGCTAGTTGTTAGGTTCATGGAACTCTCGGTTTAGTTTTTTAAAGATTATATTCTCAAGTGTTGATCATAGTTGTTCCACCATTCCAGCCTCAAATTTTCTTTTGGAACCTTTTTCATTGTTATGGTTATTTATGGTAGGTTGTGCAGTGATAGTCAGGTCCCATATGCATTTGAAGTTTGTGGGTAGTAGGGGTAGAGAAGAGAACTATATTTAAGTTTAGTTGATAGAAGTATTTTTATTTATTTTTTGCAAAATGTGAACCAAGTAGACAAGCTTACGGCCTTAAACTTTCTTTTAATTAGCTAACTATAATACCACTATAATTATTCAATTATGCATTAGTGTATCAGTTATTAATGTCCTAAACTACCTTAAAAAATGTCTCCATAACGTAAATTCATTATACAAATATGTAGCATATTATTCATAATAGTAGGCCATGTTGTGACTAGATATAAAATCATATGACATAACTAATTGCAGGTGGCATAAAGCAAAACCTCTTCCTGGTGCTGTTCGGCTTATCAAACATCTACAGAGTCATGGTGTGCCAATGGCACTGGCCTCAAACTCACCAAGGAAGAACATAGAAGAAAAATTATCTTATCAACAAGGTTAGCTTAGCTCTATTTTCTTTGCATCATTTCATTCAAATTCCTATATACTTTTGGTTATGGCATATTTGTTCGTGCTTAAACTGTCCTCTGTATTTTCAACATCTTTATCACTAGTTTTGTTCCTTTTATTGGATGGTAATCCAAATATGTCTGTGTTTGCACTGTGCAGGCTGGAAAGAGTCTTTTTCAGTTATTATCGGTGGAGATGAAGTGGAGGAGGGAAAGCCATCACCTCATATGTGAGTGGCTTTAGGCTTGAGAACCTTTAACCCCTCGTTGATAGGGTTGATTTTTGAATGCATTTTGGAAAATCAATGTTGGTACAATTTTTTTTAATGGAAACTCTTTTGCTGCTATTTGTGATTGTAGATTCCTTGAAGCAGCGAAGAAATTACAGGCAGAACCTCCAAGTTGTCTTGTCATTGAAGATTCACTGTAACGTATTCAATCCCTTATTATAGAATAAATGAGTTGACGGTCTTCGGTTCATTTTGGTTTTCCATTGCTTGCCTGTTCAATTTTCTTTTCTTTTTGGATGCATAGAGAAGATAATATTAAAAATCAATGCTCTTAGAATTGATCGGTTGATTCTGGGTTGGTTTAGGCCTAAATTAACCTGGGCCAGTTGTTAAACTGGTTTTGGACCAGTTCTATCTTTAGCCCAAGAGTTTTGGCCATTTTTGGCCTAAATTAGCTTGGGTCATTTTCAGTCCAAACTGGCTGAGGCCAATTGTATGAACTGGTTTTGGACCAGTGCTATCTTGAACTGGTCCAACTGGCCGATTCAGGGACCGAATTGGCCAGTGTCATGAGGATGACTAGGTTGTGCCAAGTCAACCTAAAAAGCAAAAAATACTTCCACCTTGATTTGGAGCCATTTCCACTGCTAGAGTGACATGTATTTGTCCATTCTAAGTGCTGTTCTCATAGACAGAATATAAGTGAGTCAGTGACAACTTGGCTCATAATTATGGATTTTTTTTAATGTAAACTATGTATATGTTTCAAAATGTTCCCAACGTTTTGAGTGGACACTCCACCCGCCATCAGGGGAATAATCAAAAGCTTTAGTATAGTTGAGAAGAATCACCACCCATGAGATTAAATAACCTGTCAGGAACGTTTCAGAATATATACACAGTTTACATCCAAAAATAATCAATAGCCTTATAGTTTTGTGGTGCCTTGGAACAGAAAAAATACTTCCTTAATTGAGCAAGTGCTAGAGGATCGTTCTTGTTATCACACAACTTGTAGTTGTCCCAAAAGGTGATCCTATCCAGGATGGTAGAGGCGTTGGACAACTAAAGAGGTGACCCAAGAGATGCCACGGTTCCCAATGCAATTGGTTGTCACATTAACCGAGGCACTCTTCGCTTTAGATCTAGCCTAAGCAAGACCAAGGGGGAGACCCAATCTAACCAGTGAAGGCTAGCGGACCTACTCAAGACTTAGGGAAATGTGAAAGTGAAATAGGAGAAGATCAAGAGTGAATGGATCTAGATCTAGGAAAGATAAGTGGACCGAAGGAGTTAGGGCTTGGTTGAAGAGGCTTATAAGATGGATAAATGTTCAACCAAGGAAATATTAAGCCACTTATGAGTTTAGATAAGTAGATCTAGATAGATCTAATGCCAAATAGAAAGATCCAAGTGGGGCCCACCCTTAAAATATGGAAAATGGTCAAAATGGGGTCCACAAGGTGAAAATCAAGATGAAATGGCACTAGAAGGGTTGCTACTCAATGGATCTATGGATTTGATGAGGAACAAGCAATACCCAAATGGCAGATCTGGAAAATTCCCACCTACCCACAAGTGCGACCTCCCTTAAAGAGGCCTAGTGCCTTAGATCAGGGGGTAAATGGAGTCGGATGCCCACCAGATTTGGTCTCCAAGGTTCATTAATTATTAGTGAGGTGGGTTTTAATTATTAAGCCCAAGTAATCGCCAGATCTTATTAGATCTAAAATCTAGAGTTTTAAGATGAGGGTTTGAAGCAATGTTACAAATATCGTGTCGGCGAATATATCGCCGAGGGTCCAAAAAGAAATTATTGGATTTATCAGCGAAAATGTTAGCAAACATCGGCAAACTTAAAAAAATACAAAAATATTCTTTTTTTTCAATTTTCTAAACATCTTAAGCAACAAGAACATCATATAAACACATTGCCACATGCATATGGAAAGAAAACTGATATATAAGATGTATAAGACGTATTGCTAGACATCACACATCAAAACTGCTATATAAGATGTATAAGACGTATTGCTAGACATCACACATCAAAACTGCTATATAAGATGTATAAGACGTATTGCTAGACTGTATTATTCAGAGGTCCTCTTTATTGTTTAAAGATAATAAAAATACACGACTGGCTATTCTCCTTCCTGGAAAAGAAAAGCTTGTTTACATGTTCCTCTTGTGTTGTTTCTCATAAAAGAAACATTGCATTTTTTTGGTTACCCAAATGTTATTTGTTGGTTGTATTTTTTGGGTAATAAAATGGGGAAGAGTAGTTTGTTCAGTGAATCAAATTAAATGTTAAAATTATTACATAATTTAATTATAATTTTATGATTTATATATACATAAATAAATAAAAA
Organism: Larix kaempferi; assembly: GCA_027924585.1. NCBI lineage: Eukaryota > Viridiplantae > Streptophyta > Pinopsida > Pinales > Pinaceae > Larix > Larix kaempferi. The sequence goes on along the minus strand of BSBM01000594.1, from coordinate 737,315 downwards.
TCTAATTTTATTTTATTTTTAACATTGTGTTAATAATTGGTAATAAAGAATAGTTAATAATAAAAACAAATTGTTGTATTGGATATGTTCAAAGTAGACTTAATTATATTACATAATATGTACAGTATAGAATAAAATGTAAATAAATATAAAAGAAAATATAGAATAAAATTTAAATAAATATAAAAAAACATAATACTAATACAACAATTAGTAAATCCAACTCCAGATTTATTTTGTATTTAAAAGATAAAATCTTTTCATATCCATAATAAATCCAGAGTTAAATTAAATCTACACACTCAACACAAACTTTACATAATTCTCTGAATTAAAATCAAATATACAAATTTATTTAAATAATAATTAAATAAGTAAACAACTTTACAGGCCTACAAAATTCATATACAGAGCCACAAGGAATAGCATATTCGAACACAACACCGACCAAAAAAAATAAAAATTTACAGACAAAACGGGCATTCAATCCCTATATAAGAAAACCGATATATAAGATGTATAAGACGTTTTCCTCCACGGAGTCACAGACAACGTTCTCCCCCACGGGTTTCACCTACACAGGCCAACGTTAAACCCTACGGCTACCTCTGTCCTTCACGGATCCGTGTTCTCAGTGCTCACTGCTCACTATCTTAGCAACCGCGGGCACTTCTCACTGTCTTAGCACCCTAGCTCACATCCGACAACACCCTAGTTCTCCCGAGTCTCGCCTCCCGCCTCCTCAACTTCTCCACAACTCTGTTTGGCAGCGAAGAGCTCTCTGTTTGCAACCCGTGAAACAAAAACACAAAAAAAATCACTGTTTTAAACTCTTTTTTAAACCCGTGGACGCCAGCGATGTTACCTCCATCGACTCGCAATTTTTTGTAAACATCGTGATAAAATCGCGATTTTATCGGTGTAAAAAATCGTTTAAAATATTGTGGCGATGTTTGGCGATAATATCGCCATGGAGTAGGTATCGCGATGTTGCCGATAAATCGGCGATATTTGTAACACTGAGTTAGATCAATAACATGCTAGATTAGTTTCCATTTTTCAAAAAGTAATAAAAAGAGTAACATAGAAGTTTTTCTTTTGCATTAACTTAGTTTTTTTTTTTGAATAGTTTGCTTTTGTTTAAGACTCTTGAAATTCTTTCCTTTCGTAGAAAATTTGAAGGTATTCAAAAAATTTTCCCTTTTCGAAATTGCAAAAAGTTCAAAGTTTCCAAAAGGATTTTCCTTTTCACATGCTTAGCTAATTTCAAGTTTTATCTTTACATTCTTTTTGCTTTTGATAAGTTGTTAAATTTCATCAAAATCTCTTGAATCTCGCCATTTGCGGATCAAGAGTGCTTTCTGTCGAAGAGTCCAAATTGGAACGAACATTTCACTCACTCCGTGTATGCTCTACCCATCGCAGGCTAGTCTGAGCTTTGGGATATCAAAAGGGTAGTGTTGCAATTATCAAATTTTTCACATTAAGCTAATCCATTCACACTAATAAAAGCAATTCCCCTTTAACCAACGAAAATTCGGCGTTGCCTCGTTAGTGATCAAAAGTGGGGAAATTTTGACTAAGGAAGCGGGAACAACTGGGAGGCGACCTCAGAGCACAGTGAGGTTACACCCTTGTTGGTGTAGTGTTGAACACCACTCTCGAGACTCCATTCCAGCCCAGATGTCCTTGTACAAAGCCACTTAGATCACATTCCAAATATATTCCCTGTACCGCAAGGAATATCAGGAATCCCCTCATCCCACAATTAATCAAATCATCCCATAAAATACATAATAAAATAAACCAAGAGCACCCGCACAATGGTCCTCTCAGCATTTTAAAATGGACAGTGACTCCATTAGCACTAGTCTTGCATCAACAACAACATTTTGCAAGTCTTTGCTTTTTATCTACCTTATAAATTGTTGTTTTATTATATCATGCTGTGGATGTGTCTTGATTAATTTGGTGAACAACTTGGTGTAAATTTGCATCGATTCAAAAACTCCTGAAAACAACACCCATTCCAACCACTCAAACATTAACTAAAGGCCTTAGAAACCTTTTTTTTTAGTAGCTACCCCCCTTGGCTTCGTTAGGAGTTTTCCTAAACGGAGGAGTCGGGATCAAGTGATAGCACCTGACTCTTTGCTTGCCCCCAAGGCCACACCGAATAGCTTCGAAAGATTTCTGTTGTGCTTCCCCCCATGTGTGCATCTCGGCGGCAACCTTGCTAGGGAAACTTATTCAAATCACCTTGTTCCTCCTTGCATTTGCTGTAGTAAAACCCTACCCTAGGGAAGATTCCCTATTGAGTTGGAGAATAGCCAACCTGAAGTGAGAAAGGGATCGGTGTGGTGACATTGGCCTTTCCTCTTTGGTTTCCCTTGGCTAGTGTGCATCTTTAGGACTTTAATCACACATGTTAGTTTGAGAGGTAACAAAAGGTTTCTTATTTTTTATGCTTGGTTTGATGGATGGATCTTCTTCAAATTGTCAATGGCTTTGAGGTAATAAATAATAAGCTCTCTATCCTTTATGTGGTTGCTCTCAATTGGAAGTGTAGTTTAGGTTCCCATTTTCTGCTCTAGATCATGTGTTTTTTGATGCCTTCCATGCTATTTTTCCTCCTTGAAGTCCATTTGAAATTTCTGCTCTAGAACTTTCTCTTTGATTGATCTTGAAATCAGCCTAGCCTTTAGAGAGCAGCTAGGTTGTGTGCTACAACTCTGTCCCTTTCTAATATTTCCTAAGAAACCCTCATGTGATCCTTGGTTGACCCTATTTGCCTATTTGATAAGACACTGGTCTCCAATCTCTTCTTCACCTATATATTTTTCTTTACATAAAAACACATTGTTTTGCAAAGATGATTTTTCAAATTTCACCTTGTGCTTCATTGCTAAACAATTATTGGCATTGTCGGAATCTATGAGTACTGTTACATTTCTATCTTTTATGACTACATTAAGCTTTAGGTTCTTAGGTTGTGATTTCCTCGTCATGGTTGCTAGTAAAATTGTAGACTTGTATTTTTGGGAACCTGGATCGTATCAAACTTTCTAAGATGTAGCAGAATGTATTTTGCAATTGGTTGTTCTTCCTGTGTATTACTCTGGCAGAACTCCTTTCTCTTTGGGGTTTACTCTGGTTTGCTAGAAGGTGTGGCTTATTTGCCATTCATATTGGGGGTGACTCTAAAGCTGTTATAGATTGGGTCAAAGGTGTCTCTTCTTTACACTCTTTACTTTTGGAGCATTGGATCGATCGAGTGAGGATGCTGATATTAGAGTTTGATCATATTACTTTTCAACACATTTTCCGTGAATTTAATGAGGTTGTGGATGAGCTTTCCAAAAAAGCTATAGGTGACATGGATGGTTGGTTATTCTATGAGGAATTTAGAGATGGAAGAGTTCTGGATTCAGGTTTTTTTAGCATCTTTTGATGGTCATCTACCTTTGTCATGACTTGATGGTTTTTAAATTTTTAGGCCTTGATGGTTTTTAAATTTTTAGGCCTACAGTCTTGTAGTATTGATGTTTTTTGGTATTATAGACCCTCTTAGGACTGGATCTTTGCTCATCTGAAACTTGATATGTACCTGAAGTATGTTGACTATATGTGGATGATGTATTCTCCATATGTTTTTGATCCTGGTTGATGTCATCATATCGCACAGGAGTTTTCCTCTGCTAAAAGATGTAATGTTTGATGCAACTTTGATTCTATGGAATAACAAGATACATTTTTTTTGGTGTGAAAAAAAAATTGGTTGTTGTATTTGGTCTTTTGGAGTAATTGTTTCTATTTGAAGCACATCTTCTTCATTTCTATTTTGTTGGGCAAACAAGATTGAAGCTAATGATATTTTTGGTAGTGCTTCATTTTCAATCGTCGATATTTCAATTTTAAGCCTTTTGGGTTGATTTGTCCTACCTAGATGACTTTTGTGCACTGTGGTTGATGAGTTTAGACCTTTGAGTGGATTTTCCTAAGTTTCGAGTTCTAAATTGTACCCAATAGTGATTTTGTTTGGTTCATTCGAAATTCCTACTTCATTTTCGTCCACTATTTTTGAATACGACAATGACTTGTCCTCACATAAATGTCTTGGAGTCCATCTTCTATTCGAAATTCCTACTTCATTTTCGTCCACTATTTTTGAATACGACAATGACTTGTCCTCACATAAATCTCTTGGAGTCCATCTTCTATCACATTTGCAACATATATCTCCCTTCTTTATTAATTCCAACCATCATCTTTAGGAGTCTTCGATTAAATTGCCAATTTGTCCCGAGTTTGCATCTTCATAATGATGGTCGTTTGCTTGTGCCTTGTCGTAATAACTCATTTTGGTGTTGGTTTTCTGGTGGGGCTCACTTTAATTTTATTTTATGTATAATTTGTATATAAAGTTTTCAATTTTTGAAAAAGTAACCTTGCCAACTTGGAATACGACTACCAAAATGAAAAAAATTATGAATGATGGAGTGCGACTTATTGAAAAAACAAGTACGGATGTACAGAATTCCCACATGTGTACTGAAAGGGGTCTGTATGGCGAATCGTACAGAAATTATAGTGGTAGTCAAATCCACCATGGACGGGTGTACAACGGAGTTGCTGGCAACAGTTGGTAAGGAATATGTGAAAAACAGCTGACTAGTACGGTTGATTGGGATTGTACGGCAGTGTATGGAATTCACGGCGGATTTATTGGATGCACAGTGGATTGTATCGATGGTCGTACAGAGATATATATGGACAGAGTATGCACTACATGGCACAGAATAATTGAATAACTGAGACAACAGCGTACAGACTCCAGAGTGAACAAGTACATTAACCCACAATTTTGGCCAAGTTTGGATTTGATACCAACTGAGATAAATTTACCAATTGACAGAAGAATTCTGCAAAATATAATAAGAATATTTATTGAAAATAAATGATTGATATGAATTGATAAAATGATGATTACAATGAGCCTAGCAAGTGTACATGCCCTTTGACTTTTCATTAACCTAACCATATTATTATTATGTTTATAACATTATTTTCTTACATATTATAATTATTACATTATTTCCTTACATATTATTATTATTACATTATTTCCTTTTCTAATTTTCATGTACGATTCATAGTTCACACCACTGCTGAATTTCTTGCACCATGGCTGAAAGAGTCAAGGTATTCGTAATTAGAAATGTAAAACATCATTTACCACACTTGCAATGAACGTTTATCTTCAAAGCATACCTCTTCTAATTTTCATGTACGATTCATAGTTCACACCACTGCTGAATTTCTTGCACTATGGCTGAAAGAGTCAACGTATTCGTAATTAGAAATGTAAAACATCATTTACCACACTTGCAATGAACGTTTATCTTCAAAGCATACCTCTTCAAGATGAAAGAACTTCTTTCTTGTATCTAAAGGAGAATGCTTGCTCCTCTTTGAAATTGTTTAGTTGTTATTATGATTGTCAATCCTATTATAGATTTCTATACAATATATTAAGTTTTATCTTAGCAGTTCTTGAAACGTCTTTACAAGGTATCCTAATTTTTCTATATGGGCACACTAGTTTGCACTAGAACGGAATGGTACAATTCAAGAGTAGCATGTTCTAGAGAAGATAAATGACAGAATGATTGTCATTTTTGTCAGGGTTGGTGTTACAGCTGGAAAGGCAGCTGGGATGGAGGTGGTAGCCGTGCCATCTATTAAAATACAAGCTCCTCTCTACACTGAAGCTAACTGTGTGCTCAACTGTCTGTTTGATTTGCAGCCTGAACGATGGGGTCTACCACCATTTGAAGATTGTAATTAACTAAACTCTTGCTTTGATCACTCCATGGTTTCACCCTCAGAAAATGAAAATGAATAGAACATTTGTTTTATAGAACACATAGAGTTCAATGAGATGTTAGGATGTATAAAAGTTTGTGTTCTAAATTGATTAGTGATTTAAAATTACCAATGCCAATATTTTATAAAAATTGCACAAAAATACATACAATTCAACTGTGTGTGTGAGAGAGAATATTTGAGTAAGATAGACTTCTATTAAACATCTATGAGGCCAATTGGTTTGTGGGACAAAAAACTTAGATCTCTGTGGGGCATCTTCTACAAAAACAAGAAAGTTGGACTGCAGCAATGCAAGATTAAAGATGAAATAGATAGGAAAAAGTGAACGCTTCCATGAGGCAGTTCCAACTTCCAATCGTAAAATATTGATCCACTTACCTATGTGACCCCTGTGGGGTGGATCAACTACTCCAGTCGGGCTTCCCATATCAACTTGTCTCTCTGGTGCATCATCATGGTTGCCCTTCTTGTGGTATTTTCTAACTGTTCATCCTAAAATATTGCTGCCTGACTGTTTCCGTCTATCACTGACCCCTTCCTGATGTGGTTATATGCCTCACAATGGAGCAGAAAATTCAGTTATGTTTCTACTTCATCCGTTCCCAACACCTGACACTTCTGGCAGCCCAGTCTTCTTTGGGCTCCTTCCATCTGCATGTCTCACATCTTAGCCTGTCTGAACTTTTCCATGTCATATTAAGTTTCAGATATTCATTTATGTTGATTTTGCATGTGGGGTTTAACTGGTCTATGTAATATTGCTGATGTTTCTGCATGTTTCTCTTCCACGTATCACTCCTGTACCAAGTCTCTGTGTGTTTTTTCATCCCCATTTTAATCTGGTGGGCATTCTTCTTTGAAATATACAAAATTTCTAACCATTTTCTGCACTGGAGCTCCCTCCTCCAGGCAGCGGCGCACTACTCATTGCAGTTCGTCTTCTAGTTCCTCCTCCAGACAGAGTACTCTTCTGACCTTCCTCCAGTTGGCCTCAGATGGTGGGAGAGATACTCCCAATCCCAATGTTTCCAGTGCTTCCAGGATCTCCGGTGCCCCACGACAGTGACAGTTTTTCCATTTTTGCATCACAGCGCTCTGATCCACTCCCTTTATACATTTTCCTCGCTTGGATCAGCTCTATTGAGTCTTCATGTCTCTCTCTTTGTATATTTTCTTTGAGACCGGCTCTTGATTTATTGGAGTTAGGTTTAGGTTTGCGTTCTGCTTTTTAGCTTTTTATAGGAGCTAATTTTTGGGGCTTCCACTTTGTATTGTTATCATGGTACTGCACAGTCCCATTGACCTACTTTTGTGGTCATTTGTTGTACATTAATAAAATTATCTTATTTTATTAATCTTATCTACATGAATTCTTTGCTGATTTGACGTATGCTTTTGCTGTCAATTTCAGCCATTTTTGTCTATTCATTACATATGAGCAGGTTATCTGCATTGCATATGTTTAGGAGTTCCTCTCTGAAATGAGTGATTTATTTCTCCCAATCTACCGATTTCCTTTTCCATATCTCTTCATCATCTGCTAGCCATCCTTGGTGTTTGTTCTCTGTGTAATCTGCCAATTTCAAGTTCCCCGTTCAACCACTAAAGCCCCTTACCAGCGTGATGTTCCACTTGTATTTAAAATCAGCGATGTCATTCATGAGATAGTTGTACAGTTCATCACTGTTGAGGCCATTCTGCTTGTATAGATCAAACTTTTGTGGGGCAAAGTAACACACTGCAACAAAAGTGATAGTGCTACTGTTTTTAAGTTACAGTCACATGTATTGTTTGTGAACATCTATCTTTCTCATGGTAATGATGTGGTGCCATGCTTCCTTTATAAAACAGGTGCTTCATCCATTCTCATTGTAGTTTTTCGACACTTGTTTCCATAATAACCACTTCTTATAAGTTATATCCTAGTAAAGCCTGAATTCTGCATCCTTTGTATTCATGTGTTTGAACTTTCAACTACGATAATCACATCTTAGCCTTCAGCTAAGGGCCCTATGTTGCTCAAGAAATCTCAATGCTGAATAGAAGTTGTGAGAGAGAGAGAGAGTTGGCTAACTAGCCCATGGGATGGAAAGATTTACATCCAATGCAACATTTCATCATACAATGAATGATAAAATAAATGCAAGGAGGAAAGATCCATAGTTTGGTACAAAGAACGTTTGGTCTCCTTGTGATGTACCTTGCTGTAGTCATGGTATGCTATAGGCATTCATAAGAAAAGTTACAAGACCATATTTTCCGGATGGACATAAAACAATATTTAATAAATGCAAATGATACAAGGAATCGTTATATGCAATCAAGAAAACTGTAATATATATATATATATATGATTGATAGTAGACAACAATTCTAATAGACATGATTGATAATAATAATTATTGTTATAATTATTAAGGCCTCCTACATCATTGCCTCATATTGTGTTAGCACGCAAAATGTACCCTATAAAATCCATGTAAGAAAATAAAAACTGCAGTAAAAATGCATAGAACTTCTAGGGGTGTTATCCAGTATGTCACTAACAACACTCCTCTCTGTTCGAGGTAGTTTGCGGGGAGGGGTCCCTCAATCTCCCTACGCTGTCTTGAATCTTCAGATCTGCACAATTTGTTAGGACAGCGAAGGATGACTAAAATTTAATTAATAAACAGTGAGTATTCGCTATTGTAAATGCCTGAAATAACAAAATCTGAATATGAAATAAATGTATTGATATCCAACATGCAAAACCACTCAGATCTATGATTTAACTTTAAAAAACAATGGGCAAAATGAAATTTCTAGACTGCTCTACCATTAAAATCAATGAAATAAATCTATAACAGCAGTGTTTATTCCATCTTTGGCATGCAAATAAATGCAGCCAAATAAAATGTTTAAAAATTTGATGATGGTCGTGTGAGATCCTTTTAATACTAGCTCAATAGAAAATGGAAAATAAAACTAGAAAGTGCTTCTAGCTAGCAGATTTGCCTAAGTAAAAGGCTAAAAACCTTCATGCATTTACACAATGAATTATCAAAATACCAACAAGCTTCAAGAGATCAACATAAGCATAACAAAAACTTTATTCAGTATCGCCAAAAGGCTGATTGCACCAAAGAGACGAACACAAAACCGGTACGATGTTCCCTTCACAAAAGTATGGAAGCTAGAAAGAAGAGAAAGAAATCACGGAAGAGAATGAGCTCCTACTGAAACGATCCAACCCTCAAACCAATAGAGACCTCTTCCTTTTAAAGATAAATCCAGTGTGCATTGAATGACTGAGAAGAGGATGCGTTAGAGTCAAGTGAAGACACCTGTGGTTTGACTGCTGATGAGCTGCTGTGGAGAGACCGTGTGCCTTGATCCTCTAGAGATCCAAAGTGATGTAATGATGGAGTAGAGTGATGATAGGTAGGCTCCTTGTTAACTGGGTGAGAGACCGAGTGAAGTAAACCATCTGATTAGTCCATGTGAAGTCTTTCCTCATGCGCTTTAGTTAATTTAATGAAGGAGTGAAGTAGAGATGCCATGCACATTGATGGAGTGGAGATTGATTTGAACCGAACTGATGTGAAGTGGAGAGTGAACCAAGGATGTGCCTCAGTTAGACTAGTTGGGACTGCAGTCCAACAATTCATGTGAACTAATCTTTCTCAGAGTGTGTCTGAGTTGAGTGGCAATGAACTGGAGAGAGAGGATCAAGCACTTTGGTTAGACTGATGTTGACTGTGTTGAGGTGTCAAAGCATTGAGTTAAGTGAAGATACTTTGAGTTAGATCCTGAGTGAAGTGAGAGAAACCCATGTGCACCAGAGAAGTAAAGGTAAACTAAGAGTAACTGTAAACTAATTGATGTGAAGATCTCTTTACTTCAGTCTACTAAGGAGGGTGCTTTAGTTAACTGACACAGACATCCAGTTAACTCACACTGATGCCATCTCACTCCCTTATCCATGTGAGCAACCCAATTGTCTCCAGTTGACCAAGGCATGCGCTCTGAAAAATCAGGTAATGCTCCAGTGAACTCCAGCGCTTGCTATTGACTCATGCAGGTGTCCAGATCTTGCCACTTGTTATCACCTGAGACTTCCACGTGTCATCAACCGAGACCGACACATATCACACATGCATGAATCACTGCTAAACAATAGGAAATTGCTTGCATGTTTGGATATTTGGCATGCAAGAACATGCATGTCCATGCATGTCTCTGGTAGTGCGATGCAAGTCGAAACTGTAATCGTAAAAAATGAAGTATCTTGCATTTTTCCCAAAAAATTCTCTCTGGAATCCTAAGCTTGTAAGGATGTGAAAAATGTGATCATCTTTGTCATGCGGACCTTCGGACCCTGTTTTCTAAAAAATAGGAATCTTCCCAATGTTGATGTATATGTAACTTCGGAATGTATTTCACATATATGTATATTGTATTCCTATAGAGATGTTATTATTCCTCTATACGGAAGTGTCGTCATTTATATTGTAAGTGTCGTAACTTATACTTGATGGGTTATTAGACCACCTTGTTTGGGGTCGGCCCTGTATAAGTCATGTGGGTCAAAGGGTTATTAGACCACCCTATTGGGGGTTGGCCATGTGGGTCAAAGGGTTATTAGACCACCCTATTGGGGGTCGGCCCAGTCAGCATTATGTTATGTGGTTAAGTTCGAGCCTACATGAGTTAGGTAAAAGGCAAGTCAAGTCAAGTATAAATAGAGTGCGGGAGGCACTCTATTTACTCACTCACTTCTCACTCATGCACTCAAGGAGGAGTGGTGCACTTATGGAGGAGGAGGATCTGCTGCTAGGTTGTGTCTATCTCTTATGGTTGGTTGTATCATTGCTCTATCTATCTCTGAGGAAGTTATTGGGGTTTTTCACCTTTATGGTTTTCCCCAAGTAAATTTTTGTGTCTCTTGTGTGCTTGCATTATTGTCTCCATGATTGATATGCTGTAGATATGCTGTACATGTTGTTCTCTCAGTTAAGATCCTAGATCAGATTGAAGTAAATTCTGAAAATTTAACACCCAAAACCGATAAAACTAGTGAAATACATGTCTCTGTACCAAGGAAACATCAATGTATCAATCATATACCCGAAATCAACGGGAACCGACTTTGGCTCTAACAAACTGTCTCTAGAGATGTGTAAGTACCAACCTAATGGAATGTGCTGCCCTTAACCCATCCAGATTGGTATGGAGCAAATCTAGGGGTTAACTGGCAAAGGGCATAGTAGCAATGAAATCAGCTTTTAAGGTAGTATGTCTGAAAAGAATACTTGCTGATTTGCAAGTCGAGCAGGCTGATTCGACTATACTTCACTGTGATAATCAAAGTGTTGTGAACTTGGTGAAGAATCCTATCTTCCATGTATGCACAAAGCATGTAAAAGTATCTTGTCACTTTCGGGAAACTGTGGAGTGGAAAAATTGAGCTTCAATATTGTGCAACACAGGAGCAGATTGCAAATATTCTCACCAAGTCTCTCAACGTATACAAGTTTATAGAATTTAGAGATAAAATTGGTTTGTCTTCTTGTATGACCATTAAGGGAGGGTTCTAAAATAAGTGTTTGTAATGGCCACATCTTAAAGCTTTTATTAATTTACTGTCATAATGTCACTATATGTAATAAGTTATGAGGAGGTCATAATTTAATGATGAGTTGTCTTAACTTAATTCACGTGATTAAATAAGAAGTTTATTGGACATTATGCGACTCACCGCAATGTATGTTCCTCTCCCTTGTGTATTATGACGTTACATCACGCAATGAATTCATCAAAGCATCATTCTCTCTCTTTTCTTGCATATTGTTATTTGTTATTATTTGCTGACTGTTACCTCCCTAGCTCGCACTTAATGACAAAAACCCTAAACCACAAGGTGCAACCCAAGAGGGAACTACTAGGATGTAAAAATTTAAAGGAAATGTACTAAAACCTTATTCAGACATTTTTTCAAACACTTTGCTTCATAAATGATTTAATACTGCTTTGAGTTATTTAAAATCAGAAATAACTTGAACAAGAAATACTCAATGAAACAAACACTCAAATACTGTAGAATGTGAACACATGTGTTTAGGGCCAAGCCCAGGGAAAAACCTCACAAGTGGAAAACCTAGAGAGATGTCTTTTATTAAATGAGAACAAAACTGAAATTTCTCACTACTCATAAATTCATCTTTCTCTCAGCAAAATCATAAATGCAATTAAAACCAACTTATCTCAGCAAAATTTCAGACTGTACGGATTGTCTTGAAAACTGTGTCAACAGCTGCCTCGGTTTCTGTGCTAGCAGACTGCCTCGATTTCTGTGCCAGCAGAGGTGTACAGACTGTATGGACTACCTTGGTTTCTGTGCTAGCAGACTGCCTCAATTTCTGTGCTAGCAGAGGTGTATGGATTGTATGGACTGCCTTGGTTTCTGTGCCAGCAGACTGCCTTGATTTTTGTGCCAGCAGAGGTGTATGGACTGTACAACAGAAACTGTACAGACTGTTTGCTGATTACCTTGGGAACTGTGCCAATGATTTTGTCTAGAAACTGTGCTCTCATAAAATGCAGAAATGACTTCTCTTTTCTCTTGCTGTGTGTTTTCTCTTTCACTTAGACTTGTATTTATACTTTTGCTTTCCCAAAACCCTAACTATCTTTTCATCCAATGGTCAAGATGATTTTGATCTAAAGTCTTATATTCAATGCTCCTTTATTAATTACATCTCATAATTAATAGTACATTAAAATAATTTTTGAGACAACTTAAAGTACATAATACTGAAGTACTTAATTAAAAAGTCACTTTAAAATTGTAACAAGTTTAGGAAACACAATGTTGTGTCCCCCCATGGAAAACACAAAAACATGGGGTCAAGGACATTCCTCAGTACAAATTTCAACACTTCCTCTTAATGAGGGAGGTCCCAACACTATCATCTTGACCACTGTCAAAAACTTTCACTAACTCTGGAGGCTGATGTTGGAAGACAACTTGAAACTCTGGATCCTGCTCATTCTCTCTATGCTAGCTGAGTCTTCTGCCAGTGGTGCTCTCCTCATCTGAAGGTGTCATCTGTGCACGTGCCTCATTTTCAGATTCTGACTTAGATAGCCATCCACCTGAACCTGGAAGTATCACCTCTCCATGCAAAAAATAAACGTTATCTCTTCTATTCCCAAGTAGAATTGTGGTATCAATTGAGTTCTCTACCCGGTAGAGAAACACATGTCCCTTTTTGATAAAAAGTCCATACCCATCATCCTCCAATGATGACACAAAAATTCTGCCGACTTTCATACTTGGAACAAATAGTACCCTGTCTACTTCAAGAATCTCACCAAAACCTAGTTGAAATCTCACAGTTCCAACTCCTCTTATTTCTGCCTGAGGACTTTCATTGTCCATTTCAACAAAATGTCCCGGGGCTATTTCTTCTATCCTCTGAAAAACTCCATATTTCTCGGTCACATGGCTAGTTGATCCACTACCAACTATCCACATGTAATGGAAATCTACTGAATTGCCTACACTAGTTTGTACTGAAACCAAAGAAAATTCCTTTTCAAATTGGGTGGCAAAGTCTCCTATTTTTGCTGATGCTGCTCCCTCTTTTTCTTCATTCCCCTTCCTCTTGGGACATTGACTGGCATAATGGCCTTACTTGTTGCAGTTAAAGCATCGAACCTTGTTGAGGTCTTTCTCCTTTTTCTTCCATTTTCCCTTGCCGTTGATTACAAGGGAAACATTGTCTTCACTGCTCTGAGTCCTATTCTGGAATGTCCCCTCCCGAGACTCTTCTTGAACAAAGTCATCCCATAACCTTGTCCAATTTGGAAGTTTCTCTCTAGCAACTACTCCTTGCACAAGTGTGTGCCATTTTGCAGTGAAACCATTAAGAGCATATCTGACTAGCTCTTCATCTTCCACTTTCTCACCAGCAGCACCCAGTTCATCTCTAACTTGGGTAATATTTGTGAGAATAAGTGGTTACTGTATCAGCATTAGTCATCTTGGTGTTCCTCAATTTTTCTCTGAGAACCATCTTTCTATTATGGTTCTTGCTTTGATAAAGAGTACATAAAGCATTCCAAATTTCAAAAGCATGTGACTTACCTGTGATATGGGGTATCACACGATCTTTTATGGAGTCCAAAAAGATTTTGTGTGCCTTGATATCTTTCTTCTCAAAGGCACTCTTCTGAGCAGCATCTGAGGGAACTGTGATGGTGTTAGAAGCACCAACAATATCCCATAGTTGCAACTCTTTGAACAACATAGTTATGCGTTCTTTCCAAGGGCTGAAATTATCAGACCCTTCCAGTCTGTCTTCATACCTTAATCCTGCCGAGGCCATGACTTTAAATGATAAAATTTAACTTATCCTAACTTGAACTCTTTCTGTTCTGAATCAACACACTTGTTTTGCCCAACTGTCTTGATTGCTTTCAAGAAATCACAAGATCCACACACTAACAGAGCCAAGCTTTGATACCATGTAAAAATTTAAAGGAAATGTACTAAAACCTCATTCAGACATTTCTTCAAACACTTTGCTTCATAAATGATTTAACGCTACTTTGAGTTATTTAAAATCAGAAATAACTTGAACAAGAAATACTCAATGAAACAAACACTCAAATACTATAAAATGTGAACACATGTGTTTAGGGCCAAGCCTAGGGAAAAACTTCACAAGAGGAAAACCCAGAGAGATGTCTTTTATTAAATGAGAACAAAACTGGAATTTCTCACAACTCAAAAATTCATCTTTCTCTCAGTAAAATCATAAATGCAATTAAAACCAACTTATCTCAGCAAAATTTCAGACTGTACGGACTGTCTTGAAAACTGTGTCAACAACTGCCTTGGTTTCTGTGCTAGCAGACTGCCTCGATTTCTGTGCCAGCATAGGTGTACGGACTGTACGGACTACCTCGGTTTCTATGCTAGCAGACTGCCTCTATTTCTGTGCCAGCAGAGGTGAACGGGCTGCCTCGGTTTTTGTGTCAGTAGATTGCTTCGATTTTTGTGCCAGTAGAGCTGTATGGATTGTACAACATAAATTGTATGGACTGTTTGCTGATTACCTTGGGAACTGTGTCTATGATTTTGTCTTGGAAACCGTGCTCTCATAAAATGCAAAAATGACTTCTCTTTTCTCTTGCTGTGTGTTTTCCCTTTCACTTAGACTTGTATTGTTGACATCAATGTCACTTTTACTTTAAGAATTTAACATTACCATAACTCTTGATTCTGCCGGTGATCTTGTTGGAGATCCACAAGATCCAAGGAAAACTAAATCCGATTTTAAAATGCAAGGTTTGCACTTTCTCACACAGATCCATTTCTTACTGTCAGATGTTTTCTAATGATTGGATCAGATCCAAAAACTTTCTTTGAGGCCTCCCAAGATCCAAGATGGATAACAACTATGGATGAAGAGTATCAATCTCTTCAAAGAAATGAGACTTGGGAGCCTGTTTCTCTTCCTCATGGTAGGAAGCTTGTTCAGTGCAAGTGGGTGTACAGAACAAAGATGGATTCAGATGGAATCACAAGCACGTACAAGGATCGCTTGGTTGCAAAAGGTTTCTCCCAAGTTCATGGGATTGACTATTCAGAGACATTCGCTCCTGTTGCAAAGATGGATTCCATTCGACTTGTTCTAGCTCTTGCTGCATCCAAGCACTGGGAAGTGCATCACATGGATGTCAAGAGTGCCTTTCTTCATGGAGATCTACATGAAACAACCTGAAGGATATACTGATGATCCTTCACTAGTGTGCAGATTGAGGAAGTCCTTGTATGGGCTCAAGTAGGCTCCCCGAGCATGGTATGCTAAAATGGACTCCTTACTGTCACAAGATTTTCAGAGACACAAATCTAATTCAAATGTCTACATGAGACATGATGGTAACTCTCTACTCCTTATTGTTCTTTATGTTGATGATTTGTTGATTACATAGAGTCTCTCTTCATGTCTTAGATCTATCAAAACAACTTTGCACAACTCCTTCTCTATGTCAGATCTAGGACTGCTAAAGCAGTTTCTTGGTCTTGAGGTCTCTCAGAGTGACTCAGGAATCAAGATTGCACAGTCCAAGTATGCATCAGATCTACTTGACAGGTTTCATATGACGGAATGCAAACCAGCAACATTTCCTTTTCTTTCAGGGATCAGCCTTGAGGATGGTTCTTCTACACCTTTGGTGGATAGTACTTTGTATCGACAGTTGATTGGGAATCTTTTGTTTCTTACACATACTCGCCCTGATCTATCATATGCAAGTTAGTGCTGTCTCCAGATACATGTAGGAGCCTCATGAGATTCACTGGAAGGCAACAAAGAGGATCTTGCATTATGTGCAGGGGACGAAGGCCTATGGTCTTCACTATGCAGCTGGGTCTCCATTGAACCAAGTTGGGGATACAGATTCTGATTGGGCTGGAGACAACTCAGATCGGAAGTCTACATCAGGTTTTGTTTTCATGATTGGATCTGGCCTTGTTTGTTGGTTGAGCAAAAAGTAGACTGCTTTAGCTCTTTCTTCAGCTGAGGCCGAGTACAGAGGTGCAGTGAATGCAGCCACACAGTGCATTTGGTTGCGGGGCATCTTGTCAGAGTTTGGGATTCGCTACAGTACTCCACTAGTCATCCATTGTGACAATCAAAGTGCTATCAAGATTTCTACAGATCTGGTTCTGAGACAAAGAACCAAACATATTGAGATACACATGTATTACATCCAAGGATTGGTGCATGATCGTACCATCACACTGCTCTATTGTCCTACAAAAGAGCAGATTGCAAATATTTTCATCAAGTCTTTTTCGGTGAAGAAGTTCACTTACCTCCGATCTCTTCTTGGAGTGAGTGATACCTTGGTTGATTAGTTTTTTCTACAGTCTATCTTGAGGGGGACTTTCTTCCCACCGAGTTTTCCCTCTTTCCTCACATTTTATTTAGATTGTTGTACGGGGTGACCTTTGGTCTTAGTAACCAGGGCCCTATTTTTTCAGTTATATTTCCTCATATTCCGGCTTACGGGGGGGTGTTGGTATATTCTCACCATCAGATGTTGGATTTGCATGTATTGCATGCATTCTGCATGCATGCATGCATCCAGTCAGCATCAGTGGAGTATCCTAGCACCTAGTCCTTAGTTTTGGCCCCCTGGAGCTTGTTTTTAGCCATCAGTAGCCCTCCTACCTACCTAGTGCGCATTGTTTTCATCACTTGGATTACTAATGCGCCCTACTACACACTTCTAGGACCTCATTAGTCAGTTCATGCATTGATTGCTCAGTTAACTGACTGTAGCTCCCAGTTGATTGTATCAGAGTGCCACTTGACTACTGACAGCCTGTCATGCGCCCTTTGGAGTCTCCTTCCCTATTTCAGTGTTCACATGGTTCAGTTAGACTTAGTCCTACCTCAATTGACTGTTTATTCATCATCGGTGGTCATTGAGTCTTGATTGGGAGATGGTTCCAATGCTGACCAAGCCTTGACTTGAGGAGAATTCGAATCACCTTTGGAGATATCGAATTCATTTTATTGTATTGACATCTTTTTGCCAGCTTACAACTGATGAATGTATTATCATTATTTTCTCATATTTTTTGAGTTTCATGAGTGAATTTGTTCATCCTTTTTGCTAATTCTTCTCTTTAATTCACTGAGTGAAATTGTGAGGTGTGTTCAAGCTTAGTGATCTATCCCTGTGGAATTTCACACCTAACTGGGCCGACCTGTACTCTTTACAATAAAATATTCTTTCTAGATCTTTCCAAGCCGACCTAATTAGTTAGGGTTTTACATTGACTCTTTTAATGACTATTACATTATCAATTACATCAATGACATCTCCCGAAGGAGGAATACAATGATACAATAGACAAATACATTTAGAATATCTTCCGCAGTTACATTTCTGTAACACTCCCTCTTAACTAGGAAGGTATTCTGCGGGAAACATCAACAACATCAACAACTGTCCATCTGAATTGTGAATCTCTATATGTTGTAGGAAGTTTTTGGATCATCATATGTCTGGGGTATCATCAACATCATCTCCTGGAACATCTTCATCAACATCATTATCATCGTCCACAAGAATTTGCTGGAACATCAATGTCATTTGCTAGAATATCACCATTAGCATCATCATCATCATCTGCTGGAATATCACCGTCAACATCATCATCATCATTTGCTGGAATATCACCATCAGCAACATCATCATCATCTACTGGAATATCACCATCAACAACATCATCATCATCGACTGGAATATCACCATCAGCAACACCATCATCATCTGCTAGAATATCACCATCAACAACATCATTATCATCATCAGCAACATCCTCTGCTGGACCATCATCAACAACATCCTTTGCTGGAACATCCTCTGCTGGATCATCATCAACAACATCCTCTGTTGGATCATCATCAACAACATCATCTGCTGGAACATCATTAGCAACATCCTTTACTGGAACATCCTCTGCTGGATCATCATAAACAACATCATCTACTGGAACATCATTAGCAACATCCTTTGCTGGAACATCATCAACAATATCATCAGCTGGAACATCATCAGTAAACACAATACTGGAACAACATCATCAATCATCAGTAAACAAAAAATACTGGATGACTATCAGCAAGTATTGATCTTCAGTCACCCCTGGACCAGCATCAGTCACCTAAGGACTGTAACTCTATTAGTCGGAAAGTACTGGTCATCAGTCACCTTTGGGCCGACATCAGTCACCTAAGGACCGTCATCAGTCACCAAAGGACCGTCATCAGTCACCAAAGGACCGAAACTCTATCAGTCGGCAAGTATTGATCTTCAGTCACCCTTGGATCGACATCCGTCACCGAAGGACAAGAAGTCTATCAGTCGACAAGTACTGATCTTCAGTCACCCCTGGACTGGCATCAGTCATCCTTCAACCGACATCCGTCATCCCTCGACAGGCATCCGTCATCCTTTGACAGGCATCTGTCATCCCTCAACAGGCATCCGTCATCCTTTGACAGGCATCCGTCATCCCTCGACAGGCATCAGTCACCCTTTGGATTGGCATCAGTCCCTATGGACTGGAACTATTCCCTCTTTCGTGGGAGTTCCTTTCGGACCCCACTCCTTTCGAAGGAGCTCCAATCATCATCATCACTCCAGGTGATCATCTTATCCCATAGGTGCCTTCTGAGCCTGTATAAAGTCTTCTTCATTCTGCACACATGTGGTTCTCTGTAGAGAGTCCTTAGTCCTGGAGGTTGCTCGATAACGTCTTCTACTTTGATTACACCATCTATCTGGTGTAATATCCACCACTGTGTTTGGCCACTGGAGCAACATCTTGTCATAGTCGACTCCCTCTTTTTGAGAGAACCCTTGCTTTGTACTTCTTGATTTCATAAGTCTTGTTCTACATATCTTATCCCATAGGTGCCTTCTGAGCCTGTATAAAGTCTTCTTCATTCTGCACACATGTGGTTCTCTGTAGAGAGTCCTGAGTCCTGGAGGTTGCTCGATAACGTCTTCTACTTTGATTACACCATCTATCTGGTGTAATATCCACCACTGTGTTTGGCCACTGGAGCAACATCTTGTCATAGTCGACTCCCTCTTTTTGAGAGAACCCTTGCTTTGTACTTCTTGATTTCATAAGTCTTGTTCTACATATCTTATCCCATAGGTGCCTTCTGAGCCTGTATAAAGTCTTCTTCATTCTGCACACATGTGGTTCTCTGTAGAGAGTCCTGAGTCCTGGAGGTTGCTCGATAACGTCTTCTACTTTGATTACACCATCTATCTGGTGTAATATCCACCACTGTGTTTGGCCACTGGAGCAACATCTTGTCATAGTCGACTCCCTCTTTTTGAGAGAACCCTTGCTTTGTACTTCTTGATTTCATAAGTCTTGTTCTACAAAAATCTCATCATTCTTCATTTGTAGGTGATCGTACACAATACTTCCTACAAGTTAAGTTTAGTTGCATGGTTAGAAACATTTCATAGTTTCCAAAGCATATTAATAATGACAAATTCACACAGTCATGCAACTATCTTAGCCACTGCTTCAACACAACATTCATCTATATCTCGTATTCATACGGTAACTTTCTAGATGCCTTCCATCTCTACCAGAACATTATTAAGAGCGTGCACTACTCCCAATATGTCAGCAAAGAGGTTTCATTCTAGATAAGTAGCAATGGAATGTTGTACAACACCATAGGCCACTTACCCATCACATGCATATGAGTAGTATTTTGTTCATCATTGCAAACATTCTAACATGCATAATACACATACTAAATCTAGGAGCATAAATATGTGAACAACAGGACAATGACAATTCAGATACTTATCTTTGTTTGTTTGGTAGGATCTCTCTTGATCCTAGTCTCCTTGCAGGAGTCTCTAACAGTGTGCTTCACTCCATCATCTGATTTTGAGGACTTGTTCCTTTCTTTCTTATGGCCGACAATGTTGAACAAGTCTTCTAAACTACAAATCACAAGGACTCATGGTCCTAGCTATTAGGGGTGAGTCTGCATGTCCCTTCAATTTTGTAGAGTCCCCCTTCTTCAATTTTAATCACAACTGCATCCCTTCTTATCCAATGTTGAGATAGATAAGAGGTTCTTCTATCTTCCTGGTTTGGATTAAAGTACATATTCCTCATCATTGGAGGAATCTTCTTTGCCTTTCCTTCCATCATCATGTTCATCTTCTTCAACTACATGGGCATGAAATCTTTTATTTTGCTTCTTGAATTGTTCAACTATGAGAGGACAATTTCTTGCAATGTGTCCCATCTTGTGACAAGTAAAGCATTCAAAGGAGGAGAAGTCTTTCTTGATCCTTTTGTTCCTTTGAAATTTTTGAGATCTTCTAGGAGAGTGGTCATGAGAATATTCATGATTCTTCTTTTTGGCATGGGTTGCCAATGCTTGATCTTCATCATCATTTAACTTCTCTTCTCTTACTGCTACCCTTTCTTCTTCTTGCACACACTCTTCCCATAGTTTTCTGAACTGGATTAATTTCTTTCTAGCGCATATGCCATGCACAAAAGGTTCCCAATCTCTAGGAAGACCATTTAGTGTGGTCATTACAACTTCAACATCTTCCACCATATCTCCAATAGCTTCTAATTGTTCTTTGATCTGGGACACTCTGGAGAAGTATGAGTGCATAGTCTCAGACTTCTGGATCTTCACACCCTTGAGTTGATTTCTCAAGGTCATCTTCCTGTTAATATTCTTTCCTTCAAACAGGTTGGTCAAGGCATCAAACATTTCTTTTGGAGTCTTGTTTGAGGATACTTGAGGAATCAAATGATCTTTGATAGAATCAGCTATGATCCTCTTAGATTTGACCATATTCTTCTTGTGTATTGATTTGGCCTCATCTCCTTTTGGTTCTGTAAGTCCCTCTTTTATAAAGCCTTCTAGGTCATGTTCTTCAAGAATGAGCATGACTCTATATTTCCATGCCGTGAAGTTCTCAGCTCCTTTAAGATTCTCATCAAGCTTGGTATTGTTTGTCATTTTGATAAAATGAGAACCTCAAATGGAAATAGAATAGATGTAGGACTTACTAGCAAAGTTGTCCTTTTGAAAACTGCTTCTACCTTGATCTAGGATTTGATAGAGAAACCCTAATTTTCTAACTTCGGAATTTTGGAAAACTAATTGGATGAAAAAATGTGCCTCCTCAAGGCGAGTTGAGCAAAGTACTCATTTTTTTGATTTTGTGAGCAGATCTTCCTAAAACTTGATGCCATAGTTCTCCGGGCTACAATGGTGGACCCAAAAATGAAAATTCTCGGAATTGAAATCTACTTCGATAGAAAGATGCGCCCTGGTGAGGCGAGTTAGATGCACCCTCTTTTTCAGCTGATCTGTGGAGAGAGCTCCTGGAATAAGAAGCCCTAGTTTCTTCAATTTCTACTACAGATTTGTCGAGTATTAATTCTGTTGTATCTCCGAAATTTCTGCTCCTTAAGGTCTGAAACGTTGTCCTGTGATAGTCTGATCTGTCCTCTATCCAACCCCACAGGTTAGAGCAAGATTGGATTCACCAAGTTGAACTTATGCTAAGTTTCCTGAGATGACCTGTTTATGGACGGTTTCAATATAGAGAACTTGTACGGACTTCCACGTGTCACGGTTTCATATCCTGGTTCTGAAACTCGCACTCGAGAAACTACAGTTTTTTCACTTTCTGGAACATCTTAAGAAATTCTATTTGGATCTTCGTAGCCCGAGATATAGCATTTCTCCATAGGTCACCTTTTTAAAACTGAATTCTAGAGGAGGCTGTAACCCTAATTTGAATGGATCATATCTCCTAAAGTACAACGAATTTGAGGTTGAAATTCGCACACAAGGTACCTGAATATTTCATCTTCGGCCTGTCCAAGTTTCAAATCCTGAACCTTCGCCAAAAGTGATTTATAGCGAAAATTCCAAGATGACTAGTTTCCAGAAATGGAAACCTTAGGCAACAACTACACAATGTTTTCTTTCAGGTCTGCTCTGATACCATGTTAGTTTTTACTTGTTTAGCATAAGAACGTTAAACAATACATTCACTGAAAGAAAGACAAGCACAACAAACATAAAACACAAAATTTCTCTTGGGGAAACCACAAGGGAGAAAACCTTGGCAACACTTCCTCAATATAGAATTCACCAAGTATAAGATAAAACCCCGACACAAAACAACTTCTCTCCTTCACTTGTGCAAACTTGTCTCTCTCCTATGCGACCTTGAGTGAGTGAGGTGAGTGTTTTAAATGAGCAACTCAATCCCGTAGTTATACTTTACAATTGACTTGATCTTTTACTAATTAGGTCGGCTCTAACTCACCTAACTGGGCCGACCTGTACTCTTTACAATAAAATATTCTTTCTAGGCCAACCTAATCAGTTAGGGTTTTACATTGACTCTTTTAATGACTATTACATTATCAATTACATCAATGACATCTCCCGAAGGAGGAATACAATAATACAATAGACAAATACCTATGTTGCACGGGAACGGTTCCCACCTTTTAAGAAACTCGTTCCGTAGGTTCCCGCGTTCCAGGGAACTTGGGAACCGGAATGAAACGTCCCTAATTGACTGGGAACGATTTCTGGAACTTAGGAACGTTTAGGGAACTTTGACGAAAAAATTGGGAACGGGGGAACTCCAAAACCAACGTTCAAGTTTTTGGTAACTACTACACGTTCCCTAAAGCTACAGGAACGGCCTCCAGCTCGTCGTGGAAGGGGAACGACCACACCTTCCTAGCTCGCAGTCCCAAAAATTTTCGTTGTGGCAGCAAAATCTCCTGTCAATTCTTGCTGGCAGAGATTTGAGGGCCAACTGGAACGATTCGAGCTCGGTCACTGAGCTTTGACGGCCAACCGGAAAGATTTGAGCTCAGTTGCGGAGCTTTGAAGGCTGACAGGAGTGGGTCAAGCAACAAGCAAAATCGCTGAGCGTTGAGGGCCAATGGGAGTGGGTCAATCTCTGTCGCTGAACTTTGAGGGCCGATTGAGCCAATTGCGGCGATTCGAGGGCCGTCGTGAGTGGCTCTAGCAAGCCAAGCGCTGAAACAGTAGAGCCGGGGAGTAGGTATTTAGTATTTAATTTTTAATTTTTACTATTATTACTTAAAAAACGTTTTCATTGTTAACATTTGATGTTTATAAAAATATTAAATGGTTACTACTATGAAGTATTTGCTCGAATTTTTTATTTTACTATTAAATACTTAAAAAAAAGTATGATAAAAGTTTTCATAGTATTTACTATTAAGTATTTAATATAATACTGTTTATATTAATTTCTAATTAGAGTTTTTATTTTTATAAATTAATTTTTAATTTTTTAACTGATTAAAATTTTTTAAGGTGTCAAACACACACTAATGGTTCACCATAAATTAGCTAGCTCATAATTAAATTATTAGTTGTGGACAGCCAAACATTTGAGGTTGTTGGTGGGCTTTTATTTTTGTGTTTTTTAAATTTCAAAATTGAAAATTCTCTTGATTGTTCAATCATTTCAAAATATATGTAAGGATTAGTTTTAATAAGGATTAATTTCAATTACAAAACAATACTTAAATCTTATATATCATTATGATATTATATGTAAGACTTAGTTCTAGTTTTTTAATTTTTTTAATATATTTTATTGCTGTTCCCAACTTGCCGTTTCCTGCAAATTTCGGGGAAACCTCTATTTGTATCCGAAACTTGTTCCTGCATTCCCAACGTTCCCACGTTCCGGAAACTTGTGTAACATAGACAAATACATTTAGAATATCTTCCGCAGTTACATTTCTTTAACAAGCAAAAGTAGTGATGACTACTTTGAATGGCCTTCCAAGGTCATTGGAATCTTTCATCTAGGGAATATGTTCCAGAAAGAAGTTAACAAAGTTCAGTAGGCTTTGGGAAGAATGTACACAAGGAGAAGCTTGATTGGTAGCAAGAGAGGAGAAGTTGGGTAATGATGAAGATCAAGCACAAGCAACACACACAAAGGAAGAAAAGAGCAGAAAATAAGTTCATCCTTCAAAGAAATCTCAAAGGACTCAAAGGGATTACTCAAACTTCAGATGCTACAACTCCCAGAAGATGGGACATATTGCAAGAAATTGTCCTCAAATAAAAGATCAAATCAGAAGAGGAAAAAGACATCATGCTCATATTGTAGAATATGATGAACTTGTTCAAAAGAAAACAAGAGAAGATGATTCAAGTGAAGAATATGTTTTGATATCAGCTCTTACAGCGACAGTCACTCATGGAAGTGACACATGGCTTGTTGATAGTGGTGCCTCTAAGCATATGACCGGCTACAAAGATTCTCTCACAAGTTTGATTAAGAAGGATTCACCTCATAAGGTGAAGCTTGGAGATGATTATCAGTATCCTATTAAAGGTGTAGGAGAAGCCTCCTACAGGTTGGATTCCAGAAAGCCTATGAAGATGAAGGATGTGTTATATGTACCTGGTTTGAAGAAGAATCTTCTATCCATTTCAACATTGGATAAGAAAGGATTCAGAGTTTCCTTCGTGGATGGAGAAGTTCTCTTGTGGCCAAAAGGAAAGACCATTGATGATGCAGTTGTGATTGGTATTGAAGAAAGAGGACTATACAAGTTGAAGGGACACTCTGTTTCAGCTCTAGCACATAGTATCGTGAACCCAAGTGAGCTATGGCATAGAAGACTTGCTCATTTGAATTACAAAGCATTGTCGATCGTGAGCAAGGTGGTAACATGTTTGCCAGAGATCCAGGTAGATCATGATGGTTTTTGTAAAGGATGTGCACAAGCCAAGAATACGAAGAGTCCGTTTCCAACAGTAACAACAAAGCAGAAGGAGATCTTGGATCCAATGCATGAGGACCAAGGATGTAAACTTCAGCAAGTTCCGAACTAGACAAAGAAGAAGATCAAGGTCTTCAGAATCAGATGATGGAGCAGAGTACGCTTTCAGAAACTCTAGTGACTTGTGCAAGGAGGCAAAAATCAAGAGGGAGCCTACAAAACATATGAAAGATAAATATTTAATGTCTTTTGAGCTATTTCTTAAATTCCTGAGTATTTTGAAGGATATTGGTCATAACAGTTATATGTAGATCTGTGATACAA
Source organism: Larix kaempferi (assembly GCA_027924585.1). Classification (NCBI taxonomy): domain Eukaryota; kingdom Viridiplantae; phylum Streptophyta; class Pinopsida; order Pinales; family Pinaceae; genus Larix; species Larix kaempferi. The sequence continues at coordinate 711,718 of BSBM01000594.1, read as the reverse complement.
TTTTCTTTTATGCATTTATAAATGACTGAGATTGACTAGCAGTAGGCTCATGTAGTGCATGCTTTGTATATATTGAGTAAGTATCCTACAGTGCTGCACAACATCCCATGAGTCCTTGATGGAGCTAGTCTAGGATGAAACCTCTTTGCTAACATACTGAGAGCAGTATAGTTACCATGTGTGTTTGGGAAATGGATGGGTGTTGTGCTGAAGCATTGGCTAAGATACATTGGTTACATGATTGTGTGCATTATGCATAAGTAGTTGTCATTGCATTGAATTGATTGATTAGTATGCAATGTTGCTAACTATCTGACTAAATTTGACTTGTAGGAAAGACCATTTGCCATGGCCTACAAGAGAAAGATGATGAGACTTGTTCCAAATTCCAAGTGATGGATATGAAGTCAACTAGGATACGGATTCCGTTGGTATTCATTGTTTCAGAGAGCAAGAGACCTTGACCATATTCCAGCTATGTGGCAGCATTACTATGTGACATCATTGATGCAGAGCCTTCCAATTATGAAGAAGCAGTTGAGAAGAAAGTAAGGAAGGATGCGATGATTGAAGAATACCAGTCCATTATAAAGAATGATGAGTCAGTGGTATCTTCAAAGTGGATCTTCAAGACGAAACATTCAGCAGACGACAGTATCGAGAAGTATAAGGCAAGATTTGTGGCACATGGTTTCTCTAAGAAAGGAGGAGTAGATCGCGAGGAGACTTTTGTTCCAGTAGCAAGATACACTTTGATTAGAGCTATACTTGCTATAGCTGCAAAAATGAAATGGAAGGTACACCAGATGGACGTGAAGACAACTTTTTTGAATGGTGTAGTGGAAGAGGAAGTGTATGTGTAGCAGCCACAATGATTTGAGACACATGATAGACAGACACATGTGTGCAGATTAAAGAAGGCCTTATATGGATTGAAGCAAGCACCTAGGGCATGGTATGGCAGAATTGATAGCTTTCTGATGAGCTTTTGGCTTTACCAAGAGTAAAGCAGATCCCAACATTTACTACAAGGTTGTGAATGGTGGAATGTGGATGACCTGTTTCTAATAGGGGACGAGAAGCTCATCATTGAATGTAAGAGGAAGCTGGCTGCAAAGTTCGAGATGAAAGACCTAGGTATGATGCACTATTTCTTAGGTATAGACGTATGGCAGAAACCAAATGAGATTTTCCTTAACCAAGGAAAATATGCTATGGAAATCCTGAAGAGATTCGGGATGATGGTTTGTAAATCCATGCCTACACCGATGGTGACGAACCTGAAGTTATTGAGTGTTACTCATTGAGAGATAGTGGATGCCACCGTGTATAGACAGATGATTGGTTCGTTGATGTATTTGACGAAAACAAGGCCAGATATATGCTTTGTGGTGAACACATTGAGTCAATATATGGTTGAGCCGAGATGTGTTCACTTGATTGCGGCAAAGCACGTGTTGAGCCGAGATGTGTTCACTTGATCGCGACAAAGCATGTGTTGAGGTACCTGAAAGGTACAGTGGATCATGGACTCAAATATGTTTCAGAGTGTGAGATAAGACTGCATGGTTATGCTGATTCAGATTGGGTTGGTAGTGTCACAGACCAGAAGAGTACATCAGGATGTTGCTTCAGTCTAGGGTCAACTATTATTTCGTGGCTCAGCAGGAGGCAGACTAGTGTGGCAATCAGTACGGCCGAAGCAGAGTATAGTGCAGCATGTTTAGCTAGCAGTCAAGTTGTGTGGCTTCGAAAGTTGCTTGCAAGGCTGTTTGATCTTGATTTAGAGGTGACTTGTATCCTTTTTGACAACTAGAGTTGCATAAAGTCGTCAGAGAACCCTGTGTTTCATGACAAGTCCAAGCATGTCGAGATCAAGTATCATTATATTCGACACATGGTACAAAAGGGAGTTGTGAAGCTCCAGTATGTTGCGGCAGACAAGCAGATAGCCGATGTGTTAACGAAACCTCTGTCAAAGTTAAACTTTGAATACTTCAGGGACAAGCTTGGAGTGGTCCAAATGGACTTCCCTCGTGAGAGGGAGTGATGTGTTACATATGTGACTTTAGGAGGCAGTAGCACATTGAGTGTTGGCAGCAGCAGGTAGTCATTCATGGACTACTCACCAAGATTCTATGTGAGCTAGGTGAAGTCGCGTAATGACATAAAGGTCCAGTGGGATGCCAAGACCCATAAGGTTCGAAAGGACGATGAGGCTGCACCCCACTAGTGAGATGCTATGCTGAGATCCTAAATGCACGATGTAATCAAAGGGCTTGCTCGTACAAAACTTCTAGTGAGAGAGAGATTTGTGAAAAGTTAACAAGTAAATGGTCAAGTACAATCAACAGAAGCAATGTTGAAGATTATGTCAGAAGAATACCTTCCTTGCTGAGAGGGAGTGTTGAAATAATATGTAGCCCTGTAAGATATTCTTGTATTGCATAAACCCTAATGTAAAACCCTAAAAGAATAATACTAAAGATATACTCTCAAGAAATCAAGTGAAAATAGACAAGTCGGCCCCACAGAAATCAATGGGTAAAACTGCCCCAAACAATGGGCAAAACTGCCCTAGTTAAGTTGACCCTATAGTGAAAAAGTCAACCATAAAAGTGTATAAATAAGGAGCTCAAATTCCTCATTTGGGATCAACATCAAGCAAGTTCGCTCAAGCTAGTGAAGACAAGTGTGCAGGAGAGAGAGAGTAGCAGTAGCTGGAGAAAGACAATATTCTTGGGTTAACTTATCTTTGCTTCTTGTGTATTCTTTGTATCATAGAGCTTTAGCTCTTCGTTGTATTGACATTGTACTTTGTTGATGAATCTATATTGAGAAGTTCTGCTGGGTTTTTCCCATGAGAGGGTTTTCCTACGATAAATATTTGTGTCTATTGTTGAATGTATTTCTTTTAGTGATCCTTCTCCATGCAATATGATAAATTGAATGAAAGTCTAACATAATTTCTCTTAAGTATAATTCTAACGCAATAATAGGTTAAGACTACAATGCTATAATATGCATGCGACAAGAAGAACTTAACATTGCAGAAAATGAAATAAAGAATAAAAGGAGGGCTTTTCAAAGTGCCACATTAAAAATTTGCTAATGATGTTGTGCCTAACCATGGCGTATTAGTCTAACAACGACTCATATAGATGTAAGAGGTAAGAGAATATTTCGTGAACAAGACAACAAAGGGATAGGGAGGGTTAAATATCTCTCACAAATCCTTCGAATAAGATAGATGTATGTGAAATTCTGTAACACAGCAGATCATTGAGCTTGGGAAAATCTCACAGTGAAAGAATTAGCAAGGAAGAAGAATTGCAGTGAAATCTAGCAAGAATTGAGTAGTAAAATCAAACATGCAAAGAAACTCAGATGTGCATAATAATTGGTGTCATATTCCATTAATCTGTATAGTAAAAGAATATAGTACAATTGAGAGAATTCGATTATCCAGGGGGAATTCGAATCCATGTCAGTCTTGTTATCACACAACTTGTAGTTGTCCCGAAAGATGATCCTATCCAGGATGGTAGAGGCATTGGACAAATAAAGAAGTGACCCAAGAGATGCCACGGTTCCCAATGCAGTTGGGTGTCACGTTAACCTAGGCACTCTTCACTTTAGATCTAGCCTAAGCAAGACCAAGGGGGAGACCCTAGCTAACCAATGAAGGCTAGCGAACCTACTCAAGACCTCCTAGGGAAATGTGAAAGATGAAATAGGAAGAGATCAAGAGTGAATAGATCTAGATCTAGGATTATTAAGTGGACCCAAGGAATTAGGGCTTGGTTGAAGAGGCTTAGGGGATGGACAAATGTTCAACCAAGGAAAGAATAGGCCACTTAGGGTTTTAGATTAGTAGATCTAGATAGATCTAATGCCAAGTAGAAAGACCCAAGTGGGGCCCACCCTTAAAATATGGAAAATGGTCAAAATGGGGCCCACAAGGTAAAGATTAAAGTGAAATGGCACTAGGGGGTTTGATACTCAATGGATCTATGGATTTAAGAAGGAACAAGCGATACCCACGATGTAGATCTAGCAAAAGCCCACTTACCCAACAAGTGCGACCTCCCTTGGAGAGGCCCAGTGCCTTAGATGAGGGGGTAAATGGAGTCGAATGCCCACCAAACTTTAGATCCAAGATTTATTAATTATTATCTAGGTGGGTTTTAATTATTAAGCCCAAGAAATTGCTAGATCTCACCAGATCTAAAAAATAAAAAATGAGGGTTTGAAGTGACCAATGGGTGAAATACATGAAAATGGATATGTATCTTATAGATCTCACCTCAAATGCTTGCGGCTACCTTGCACATTGATGATCCTTGCATTTAGTTACAATTCCAAGTTAGATCCAAGTGATTCCAAGCTAAACGTCCAATCCCAAGGAGGAAAAACATCCTACTTCACCTGCAAAACAAACTACATAACGTGAGATTTGATTCACAAGTAAGCAAGATCTGAGCATGGCATATCAAAAGAAGTAAATCAATGGACAAAGCACAATTGAAAAAACTCCCTTCAAGATGAAAACGTCTTGCCCAAGGGGGATGTGAGAAACCCCAAAAATCTTCCCTTCAAGCAATTCGCACCCCTGCAACAGTCCAATTCGGCCTCCCTCTGTAACTGTCAAAATCACCTGTGAACAACAAAGATGTCTAAAGAAAATGATGTATAATCATGTACAAGAGCATCCCATCAAAGCAAGATAAGCAGATCCAAAAAATATTATTATATTCCAATATTTCTAGAGCCCCAAAGGTCCCTTTACAATAGGGGGGTCTCTTCCTTAAATAGGAGGAGAGAGACCAAAACCCTAACCACTTTATGAACGAGTGGTTGAGATCAAAAGATAAAATCAATACAATCAACGGCTAAGATGAGCTGGTACAATATAACATGGATCCACTCACATGAGTGGGGTGCGCACTCACTAAAAGATGCCCTAGGGGGATGCGCACCTCATAAAAGTGACTAAAACACAAGTGTGCCACATAAGATGACAAGGACAAGTGACTAGGAGCACATGGTGGGGATAGGAGGCTTTATTATCCTTCACTAGCATCACCCCATGCCACAATAATATAACATATGATTCAATAACATGTCCAACTGAATAAATGATCAAATCTTGGCCCCCTCAACTGAGAGAAGAATGCATCAAATGACAACCCAGAGAGTGTGTGGACCCCACTGAATGTTGCAAGCTGATATGGAAGGAGTGGGATACACTATAGATGACCTTTGAACAAACCTCATGCCAAAACCTTGCCTCAATAGCCCTGTCACCTCTCTAAAATGCATCTGCATTTTGTTTAAAGATTATGGGCACCCTATCATTTGAAAAAGTCAGAAGCAGTTCCTGTTCGGGCAAAATTGATCTATACTCAACATTTTTGTCTTGTCTTGAAAATAAAATGACCACAAACCATCTTCAGAATTTCAGGTTTCTGTAAACGTCTCATATACACCGAGTGTTGATTTTGGCAAATACTAGCAGAATAGGGCATTTGAATTTGACAGGTGAAGGCTGCCCTCCCAATATTCCGAAGACTTCTCGACTTGAATGATGTTGAAATACTGGCTGATGCATGATGGGCTTTATTGTATCTTTCTGATGGTACTAATGACAAGATCTAGGCTATACTTGAATTAGGTGTTTGTGAAAAGCTTGTGCAGCTTTTGGAACACCCTTCGTCAGTTGTTGTAACGCCTGCTTTGAGATCTGTTACTGGTGATGATATTCAGACTCAGTGTGTCCCCGATCATGAGGCTCTGCCACGCATTTATTCAATTCTTGTTAGCAATCACAGTAAAAATCTGATAAGGGAGGCATGCTGGACAGTGTCCAACATTGCCGCTGGGAACAAAGAGCAAATTCAGGCAATTATTCATGCAAATATTATTGCTCCGTTGGTATCGTTGTTGTCAACTGCTGGTTTTTAAATAAAGAAAGAGGCAGCCTGGGCCATTTCAAATGCTACTTCGAGTGGTACTCCTGAATAGATTAAATTTCTTGTCAGCCAGGGCTACATAAAGCCGCTATGCGATCTTCTAATATATCCAGATCCAAGAATTTTAGCTGTTTGCCTTGATAGTTTGGCAAATATATTGAAGGCTAGAGAGTTTGAAAAGAATCAAGACAATCCTGAAGGCGTTAATATGTACGCATGGGTGATCGAAGATGTTGGCGGCTTGGACAAAATTGAGGCTTTGCAGACCCATGAAAACACTGACATATATAATTTAGCAGTATCCTCGAGAATTACTTGGCTGATGATGAAGACCAGAGTCAGCTAGTGGTTGACCCTGACTATCCATTTTGGACGCTATCTTTTATGGATCCGAGCAACAATCACCGTGTGACAAATCGCCCGTATGCAACAGAGCCGAAATCAGTGGTCATGCAGCCGAGTTCATCGTAGCTATTTCAGCTAGGTCCGCCATTTCACGCCAACTACAACACCTTGGCCAATTAATTGATGCGCAATTGAATACAAAGCTCGGGTTTCAACAATCTCCACGTTGCAAAGGGTAGCTGATCAGGTTTCACGCTGTGACAGTCGATTGAGTTGGTGCGAATTACCTGCAGAGTCTTGAGCTCGATGTTCGACGAATTACACAGCCTGGTGGAAGTTAAAGGGACGATTTTAATCAGAGAATGACACCGGTGGTAGCAGCTCGGGGCTAGTTTCCACAGGTCACTTCCTTGTGGCTTCTCGACACTTGTTTGAACTAAAATTTCATTAAGCTCGGGGTTGTGGAGCCACCCGATACCTCTGACACAATAAAGAAAAGACGAGGCTCAGGCATGTCTAAACCTGGTTGCATCCCTCCACGAGAATTTTGGGGCCCACGTTTCTTATGAATTATTTGATTATATGGAGAAAACTCACGCTGTATGAACTATCTACTGTCAGTCGGCGGTTTGAGGGCATCTCCGTAGCAAGACAACGCTTTTCCAGGCATCATTTTGGCAGCCAAGTCGTGAGGAGTGGGATCGGACCCACACTTTATTTGGGTGGCCGAATACAAAAGGAATGTTCACGTTACAACTGTCCAGATCATTTGAACACATATGGCGTTCCCATCTCTGCATGTGGTGTAGACTCACGGTTCTTATTGGCAGTCGATTAAAGAAGGATCATCCATTATTGGTTGGTTTGACGAGATTTGTTGCAGGCTCAATTTGGTAAAACCATAACAGCTGCTGTTGGAGGCCTCTCTGTTCTGTCCACCCGGAAAAACCAATTTCGGATTTGTGCACGTTTGGATACGTGGGGAGGTTTTTCTTGGTTAGATATGAGTTATCATTTCGACGGAGAGAAAAGTGGATCTATGATCCACCTTTTCCTTTATGTTATTTATTATGACTTCCTTTTACGAGAGGTTTTTGGTCTTTAAAATGGGCCAGCCTTTTCCATTGTAACCATGGAAAAACTTGGAAAACTTTCTTTCCTTGGAGCTTAATGAAGAATATTATGGGTTTTCTGGACAATTGAGCATTTGTGTGACAGTACTTGTGAGATTTTAGATAAGTGTGAGCATTTCTAGATTCTGCATTTTCTTTTCTATGTTTAAGAGGCCATAGAAGGGTGACAATCCACCACGTTGGAAGGTGAAGAATTCTCAACAGCCCGCTTTCTTTTTCCCTTTGGCGAAGAACTTTTAGCAGCTGCTTTCTTTTTCCCTTTGTGAGCGTGCATACACAGGTATTGATCTTTTGCATTTTATCTAGTTTGATTGTGCAATATTGATCTTTGGTTTGCATAGCGCACCTCCCGCAACTAGAGAAGAAGAAGTACTCTTTCTGATTGCCAAACACTAGACTGAGCAAGGCTTGCTCAATAATGCGATCTTTCTCCCTCAGTCACATATGACACAAGGTCCCTTTGATCTCTCTTTTGACTCCATTCGCCCCTCTGATATATTGGCACTGGCCTTTCCTCGAGGATTGATCTTCCCAACTTTCCCATCACCCAATCGAAATTATCTTTTTGTTACAATCGTTTCCTAAGGCAGCCTCTTCAGTTCACCTTACCCTCCATTGCACTTGCCTTAGCGATCCTATCTTAGGGATACCCCCCTTGAGTTGGAGAAGAGCCAACCTAAAACGAGAGGAGAGGAGTGTGGTGACATTGGTCTCTCTCTTGAGAGTTGTCAATCGAGTTGGTGTGTTCACATTTTGGGCTTCAATACATGCATGCCAGTTTTGGGAGACAAGAAGCCCAAATCGACTTCCTTACTCACCTTTTTATTCCATTTTTATTCCACCTGAAAAACCATCAAAATGCCTGTAACCCACTGCCGAATGCCCAGGCACAAAATCTGACTGTACCATCATGTCTGGAGAGGAGTAATATGGTAATAACAAGTGGCTGGACCACCCCTCTCCTCTGTAGTGCCCTAGGAAAACATGCCTCATCAATGCTGCTGCTGGACAAGCCATTTTTGCATGGCAAACTGGCCAAAAGGTGGAAATATAACAATATCATCTTTGAGATTGCTTGAAACTGATAACTGAGTGTCTCAGTAGACTCAGAAGGTCCAATTCTACTAGGGATGAGTACCCATACACACTGTGGCAACATGTAGGATCATCTGCAGCCTCAGCCATACCCCGACAATAATAAAATAATGGTCTGGAAATAATAATAACCAATAAAAAGTGCATCAACCATCATCTGAAACTTGTGCCCACTATATGGAGCCATCAAAGGTGTACCAAAGGACCATATATCATCATCATACATCATCACTGGTCCAACTCAAGCAAATTCGCCCTCCTTGCATGCAGAAGTCGATTTCGTGTGTTGGCTTGTGATTAATGGGTTGTTGAATTAAATTTGATGACAAGGTAGACGCCCTCCTCAAATTGAGGGCACACTCCAGTACGCTTCACCAAATGTTCGAGTTAGCATCCAAATCAAGGCTCCAAGCTTATGTTACATGGCATACTCGCTCTCTTTGGTGTCTTCACGTCAAACCTACATGGAGCTCGAGTTTTACTCTTGGCATTGGTTGTATGGAGGGTGAAGCTTCCAAGAGTGGAGATGAGGGGCGCCTTGCCAAGGTGGAGGCCACCTCCTCATCTAAATCAATGCAAATCGAATTGTTCGGTGGAGATTAACTCCAAACTTGGCTTAAACTTGGATATGATTGGGATTTTGACTTGGAGTTCGAATTATGTCAAGGGCTATTGGCTCCTTTAGATGCCAATTCGAATTAGGGTAGGCTAGGTGTCTAGTTTTGTTATATAATGAGGCTCTTCTTCCTCATTCATCATGGATTTTTGGATGTAAGATTACTCTAGGGAATTTTGTACTTGCTATTTGCTTTTGCTATTGGAATAAAGTTAGACTTTGGAGGTCCATGTGATTTGTGCTACTTTGGTGAATGTACTTTCTTGTGAGGTGATTTCTTTCCATACTTTCAGTTTATGCTTATGTGAATGATCAAATAAACTAGCTTTAGAAGTCTATTTTTAGAACATAAGATATATCATTTGCTTGCCAAGTTGATTTATTATGCAAGTTTGTTAAGATTATATGAACAAAAGGTATTCGGTTGTACCAATGTTGATAAAATATTTATGTTCTCAGCATACTAGTATATCTATTTGATCTCATTGGGTATCAAGTTGTTTGTTTTGGATAGGATTTGCCATTTTGAGAGGGGTGTGAGTTCGGTTGCATCAATCCCATCTCCATTATCACAAGTGGTTTATTTTAACATTGTTTCCTTTCAGGATCTACAAGGATTTGGATTGTTCCAAGAGAAAGAAGTACACAGAGTTGTCTTTGATCTAAGTTCCATCTTTAAAAACAAAACTACATCTTTTTAAAACTTGGTTACTTGTTCTATCTCTAAGCTATGGAAAGCCTAAAGTTTTATTCTTCTCCAAGCCTAGATTTCTCCATCAAGCTTGCCTTTTTGTTTGTGACTTGCCTTGTGCTTTTACCTCTCCTTGCTCTCGTCCCATTCCACCTTTTTCTTCCTTCTAGCATTCGTCCTCTTCTCCAACCTTCTTGCTTTCATCTTATATCCTCTTCTTGCTCTCGTCTTCCTTCTTTATCTTAGCATTCGTCCTCCCTCTTCCCTATTCTATTCGTCCTCCCTCTTCCTTCTTCTATTTGTCCTCCTCTCCAATCTTCTTCCCCTTGTCTTCTTCTTCCTACCTCCTCTCGTCCTCCTTCCCTTCTTCTTCTTTCCTCCTCTTGTTTTCCTCTCATCTTCCATTCTTCCTCCTTCCCTTCTTCTTCTTTCCTCCTCTTGTTTTCCTCTCATCTTCCATTCTTCCTCCTTCCCTTCTTCTTCTACCTTCCATCTCTCTTTTTGTTTTGCTTTTGGTTCACTCCAAGTCTCCCTTTCGCCTCCCTTCAAGAAAAACACAATTCATTAAAATTTGTCATGAGTTAGTAATAGTTACTTTAATTTATTTTAAAAACTAGTTGTTAAGTCTAAAATTTTGCATCTAGATCTCATCTTTTATCTTAGTTGTTCCGTTTGAAATTTAAATTCTAGATCTCATTCTCAAGTTTCATACTTAGATCTTAGATTATATTTACTAGTTGCATTTAGTTGTATTTTGTTTTATTTTGATAATAATAATGGGTATTTGAGTCTTGGATGCATTGTAGGTGTTTGGAGAAGAAGCAAGAGGAAGAAATTCTAACCAAGAAGAGACCCAAAACATAAGAAGATTCGAAACCAAGGAGAAGACAAAAAAGAGATTTGCAAGACCAAGAATTCGTCCACCATAAGAAGATCTAAAACTTCTCACTCTCCTTTTGTAATAGCTTATAAGAGCTAGCTTTGTTTTCCTAGTTACTTTATTCTCATAAGTCCTTCAAGGGTCTCATTCCCAAGGCATCTGTAAAAGTTGAATAAAAAGGTTAAGTGGTGGAGTCCTCCACTTTTGGATTCTTCTTCCCCATTTGGGGAAGAGTGTTGTGCTTTGCTAGTTTAGATCTCTCTTATTTCATGCTTTAGATTAAACTATTTATTTCATTATACTCCATTTCCAAGTCTTGACTAGAGAAAGCAAATTTTGGGATTGCATCCCAAAGGCCACATAGCTTTGTGGTAGCTTCTCGTTCCCCATTAGCCTCCTTGCCGAAGTTTCAGCTAGCTAGAAAGTCTCAAGGATTAGTGTTTCTAGTGATCAACCTTGTTCGGAGGTAGATCCCACTTTTAGATTAATATTGTTTGGTAGAACACTAAGTTTATTTTCAGTTTGTTTCAAGCATCTTGTTTTATCTTATTATCTTCATTTCATTTTCAATTATTTAAGCTTCATATTTGTTCTTCAAGTTATATCTGCTTCTATTTTATAAAATGAACAAAGCCTCTTGAACTTGGCCAAATCCAAGTCGAAGAGCACTCTCTCTCGAAGAGCATTCCCACTGCATTTACCTTGCATCAAGCATTTAGATTAGTTTAGAATCTTTTGAATTTCGTCATAAGACGAAGTCAAGAGTGCTCTCTGTCGGAGAGTTGAACAAGTGTGCTCTTAATAATCTCTAAAATCATTTCAACTCACACCCCATTAATTAATATATCTTGGTCGTTATCTGACACCCGTATGCTCTGCCGACCTGAAAGGGTTGGGTTAGTACTCAGAAAGGTGTTGGATTTGCTAATCTCACAAGTGATAACCTAATAAAAATTTACCCCAACCAATGAACCGGCATTGCTTTCGAGAATTACTGAGGTTGTTTCCTAAAACAGGTGGTGCCGAAATCCCGATGTCAGACTCGAGGGTGGTCAAGCCAATTGAACACTTACCCTCTTGAAATCTGGGTGGCTTTGACCTATCATTTAAGAGGTTACCAGTACTATTTCCGGTCTCTTGATTTCCTTGTGTTCTTAGCCTAATAATCAAGACCATTAAAACATTAAATTTATCAAGATAATCTGCACAATGATCTCATAAACAACTACCTTTCAAGACCCACACATTCAGCATCACATACTTGTTATTCTTTGATTCCATAAGGCACGGGTTATTTAAATATTATATCTTGATCAGGACCATTTGTCCTTGTGGTTCTACTTTATCTTGTGGATGCATTATTTAAACTTCAAGTCTTGAAAAGTAATGTCATTTTCAATATCTTATTTAGCAACGTGGATTGCATCTTATCTTGTTTATCTTATTTATAATTCGGTCTCATCACAAAAACTCCTAAACAACACCCATACGCATCACTTCATCAAAAAACTTTTTAAAATATAAGAGCCTTAGTGAAACTCTTTGTAGGGATTACCCCCCTTGGCTTCGTTAGGAGTTAGCCTAAACGGAGGAGCTGGTATTTAGGTGACAGTACCTAGCTCATTGCTTTCCCCCAAGGCCACACTTCTCTCACTTGTAGTGAAGAGACAACTTTCGAAAGATTTCTGCTGTTGGTGTGCATCTCGACAGACAACAGGTCCAAATGGGGCCCACAAGGTAAAAATTAAGATGAATTGGTACTAGGGGGTTTGCTATGATATGGATTTGTGGATTTGAGAGGAAAAGAGCAATACCCACGAATGGGATCTAGCAAATGGCCACCTACCTGTAATATCTATAGTTGGATATTCTCAATAAACTCGGAATGAATCCATAATTTCTGAAATAACCCACATATCCGTAGATATAAAAATGATATATAAATTTATAGATTGATGAGATAAGATGATAAATATACAATTGTTGGCCCGCTTTTATAGTAGCTTGGGCATTGCCTATTTGAGGGGACACATCCTCTCATTTAACTATTACTCCTACTTATTATTAACATTAATGTATTATTAATTATTTGTTACATTGCCTTCCCCTTAAGGGAAGCTTTGTCCTCAAAGCTTCATTGAAGACAAGGTTTATGTCTGTTTTTTTTTTTTTTTTTTAACTATCATCTCTTGATCTTTTGTGTTTAGTCTTTGCGACATTTGATGAAACGAGGTGATACGAGTTACGAATTCCCCAGAAGAATTGCCACATCGTCTCTGATGTGTTCCATCCCAAATCTAATTTTATCAAAGCTATTTGATCGCTTTGTGGGATGGGTCTTCTTGTTTGTTGTTTTGTATTTTGATTTGATGTTCTTGCTCGTCTGACATCATCTCTCCTCCATGTCTGTTCATTTTGACCCTTTCGTTGGTCAAAATGACCTTTATAATTGGGGTGTTGATAATGAGTTTTTGTTGTTTGTTCTTCTGCTGGATTGACTTCTTTTTTATCTGTATTGATGACTGGATTTGTATTTGCTTCTTTTTCCTCAACTTGTTTTTTTGAGCCCAAAGGTTTTGATGTCCTCTTCTGAATGTTCGCCAACTTGTTTTCGAGTAAATCATTATCTTTCTTAAAATCAAGCTTGAAAAAATCGCTGAAAAATCGCGACTTTTTGTAAAAGTCGTGAGGTGAAGGCCCTGCCGAAAAATCGGCTTAAAAAAATCGCCGACTCCCGACTTTTTCAAAAAATCGCCGACTTTTTCGAAAACCGCACGAGTCGAGGGAAAAAAGCGCCCAGTCCGTCACACTCACGGTTTAAAGAGACCAAAAGTGATTTTTTTTGGGTCATTTGTTTCATTTGGCATTTGGAGAAGGAGTGTGAAGGGCAAGAGGGCACCATCAACTACTTTGGAGGCATCCAAGACTCCAAACAAGATCAAAGCTCACCATTGTGAATTTTTGTGGAGAAAGAGTTCAATTTCAAGAGTCAAAACTTTGCCAATCAACCAATTTGTCTCATAGGTATGTACTATGTAGTGATTCATTTTCTTGTATTTTTTTAATGATTTTTTGCATGTTTGCTTGCCTATATTCTTTCCTCTATTCTTTTATTTTTTTTTGCCATTTTTCCAATGATTTCCATGTCCATAAATATCAAAAAGAGTCAAAATGTAAAGGGGTTTTAGAATGGAATAGCATGTTTTCTTTCTTAGATCTTTAGCCACCCTCTTGTTATCATTTTTCATGGCCAAAAATATAAATTTAGAGGTCTGATTTTTTAAGCCAAATTGTTGCAATTTTTTCGAATGGGGTTTAATTTCTTGTTTTTGTATTTTTGTGCCCTAGGTTTGCATTTTGAGGCTGCCATTCCATTTTCCAAGATGCCAAAGCCATTGGATCTGTTTTGGCAGTATGGTGAGCCCGAGGATGATGGAAACAGGCAAAATTTGAGTTGAAAATTGTGTGGGCATCACATGTTAGGAGGGGTTAACAGGTTGAAATACCATCTAGCTAAACTCCCTGGGCATGATGTTGGCGTTTGTACTGCAGTGACCCTAGAGATCATGAGATCTGCCCATGACGCAATCCATGAAAAGAATAAAAAGAAGGATGAGATCGCCGCAAACAGAGCTGAGATTGCAGCTTTTGGCCTAGCAAGAAGTGTGGGGGCAACAGGATCTGCCACTTTCAGTGAGGGTAGTGCGAGGGGTTCCACAGCCACGGCGGGGGCCTCATACCATTTTGGTCCACGAACAGGAGGTGGATCACAACCTTCTATCAAGGCATTGATAAAGAAAAATGACAAGGTAGAAGTGGACATGGTGATGGGGAGGTGTCTTTACTGGAGTCACATACCTCTCAGCATCGTAAAAAACAATCCATTTTGGCAGCCGATGTGTGATGCCATTGTAGCATTTGGCTCGGGGTATAAAAGTGCCACCTTTGATGAGTTGCGGGGTCCAATCCTTCAAGCAAAAAAGGACATCGGTGCTAGGTTGGAGGAGCTCAAGCAGTCATGGGAGAGCACTGGATGCACAATCATGTCAGATAGTTGGTCAGATGGTAAGGGTAGATCCCTTATCAACTTTTTGGTACATTGTCCTAGAGGTACCTTGTTTGTGAAATCAGTCGATGCATCGACATATGTAAAAGATGCAGCGCTCTTATGTGAGTTGTTAGATGGGTTCTTACAGGACATTGGGGTGCACAATGTTGTGCAAATTATTACGGATAATGCAGCTAATTATGTGGCTGCTGGCAGGATGCTTATGGAGAGGCACCCCGCTTTGTTTTGGACTCCATGCGCTGCTCATTGTATTGATTTGATGCTGGAGGATATGGGGAAAATTCCCTTTATCAAGGTGGTGATTGATCAAGCTAAGAGCATCCCCAAGTTCATTTACAACCATACTTTTGTTCTCAGCGTCATGAGGAGGCACACCAAAAACAGGGAGTTGAGGCGTCCCGCAATCACGCGCTTTGCCACCACCTTCATTACTCTTTAGTCCTTGCTTCAATGTCAATTTGAGTTGAAGCAAATGTTTATTTCTGATGAGTGGCGTGATTGTGCTTATAGTAGGAGAGAGGATGGGAGAACCATTGCCAAGTTGGTGTACACTGACTCCTTCTGGGAAGGAGTGGGGGAAGTGTGCTCGATGAGTGAACCTTTGGTAAGGGTTTTGAGACTTGTTGATGGTGATAAGCCCGCAATGGGCTATTTGTATGAGGCCATGGATAGGGCCAAAGAGACCACCCGGAATTATTATGTGGGCAAGGGTACCCCGGGGCACGAGAGGCACATGTTATGGGAGTTGATTGATAGTCGATGGACCAGGATGCTTCATAGACCCATTCATGCAGCAACATTCTTCCTCAACCCTGCATTTTCCTACAAATGCAAATTTGATTTTGATGGTGAGGTGTTGGAGGGGCTCTTCACTTGTATTCAGAGGATGGTACCTGATTATGAGACTCGCAATGCAATCAATCGCGAGTTAGAGGTGTATCAGGATGGTATTGGAGTATTTAGCTTTGCTGATGCTATTCGTGACAGGACCAATTTCATGCCAGGTAAGTTATTAAAGTGTTTAACTTTTATTTGCAAGTTGAAATTTGAAATTTTGAATTATGATTTATTTATTTCCTTATTTGTTGTAGCTACTTGGTGGCGAACCTATGGTGTAAGGACACCAAATTTACGAAAATTTGCCATCAAGATTCTTAGCCAAACATGTACCGCTTCAGGATGTGAGCGGAATTGGAGTGTGTTTGAAAAAGTACACGCAAAGAGACGCAGAAGGTTAGAGTCTTAGACTTTAAATTTTCAACAAATCAATTTCATTTAATATAATTTGTGAATCTATAATCCTCACATATTATAATTATATTTCATTAATTTTTTAAAACTTGAACCTCTAGACTCATACAAAAAAATTATTTTCCTCTTACAGGTTGGAGTTCACACGTCTCAATGATTTGGTCTACGTCCATTATAATCTCCGCTTATGGATGACACAAATAAATAAAACACCAAATGTTGATGCCATCGCCTTAGACAATATTGATATTTTGTCTGATTGGAGGGTGGAGATTGAGACTCCTATCATGGAGGAGGAACCTACATGGCTAGAGGGAGAGGAAGGGCAGGCAGAGGAGGAGGAGGAGGAGGAGGAGGAGGAGGTCAGAACCACCACGGAGGGTGATGTGCTAGCATCGCCACCATCGCCTACACCGATTGATATATCTAGTCCTCCATCCGTTACTCATCGTCCGATGTTAGATGCAGGGGCAGGGTCTTTTGCTGCTACTTCTACTGCTAGGGGCAGGCCTGACAAACGGCCCATGACCTTTTCCTGTAGAAGGGGAAGAGGGCATTGATATTAGATAGATAGCTACTAGTTTTCCTGAGATACATTTATATATGTGATGTCATTTTGTATTGGTTATCTACTTTTGAGTTTTGAGTCCTTGATTGGACAACTATGGTGTTTCAAACTTTCAGACTTTCAGGATTCAGTATCGACTTTGATGTATCATTTTATATTTGACATGACTACATGATGATGATATATATCAGTGCTTTCTCCATATTTATGTTCCAATGTGTTTATCTGATGTTATTGTTGCTTTATATGTTTAAAATTTTGAAAAAAATGAATGTATTTTGTATTTTTTAATGTTTGCCGACTTTTTCCAACTTTTCCCGATTTTTTGCCGATGTTGCCGAGAAATTGTTTTCGGGACCCTTGCCGACTTATTGCCGAGTCCGACTTTTTCAACATTGCTTAAGATTCCTGATCGTTTCTTCTTGAGATTTTGCATCGTCTTTAAGCTCGAAAAGTTTCTTCTGGAGATCTTGATTTTCCTCCTCTAAATTTTGATGGTCCTGTGCCCTATCCTTCGCCTTCTTGACTTGAAAGAGCAACTTCTGATTATGATCTCTTAAACGAGATATCTCTTCTTCTTTGTCCCTGATGACTTTGTCTAATTCTTTCTGCATCTTTTGTCTTGACTTTTGATCTTCTTGTGAAATCATCTTCGAAATGTCTTTGAAATCTTCAGATGACACATCCTTTGAATTTGATTTCATTGAAACATCCTGCAGTGTGATTTGTTTTTTCTTGTATGAAAACGTTAAAAACATTTTCTTCATATTTAAGATAAATGATCCCAATGTTTCCATCCAGGGTGAACCTAGAATGATGTCGACTTCGTTTAAGTATATAGTCGAAACATTGAACTGGGATGTGAACTTGTACTCATTAATTATTAGTTGTAAGTTCGTAATTTCATATTGCTTCTCATCGTAGTTATCTCTCTTTTCGATTATACTTGATTCTGGGATTAATAATTGATTTGCCAAACTATTGCTAATGCGATTTTCCTGTATGGTAGGACAAATAACAATATTAATATCTTTTCCTTGAATAGTTCCCTCAAGTTTTAGTATGTTATTGGCTACTTTTGAGCAATGTTCCCCCAAGGTTCCGAGACGGCGGGACGCGGGTGCGGGGAGACGCACATTCGGGACGTGTGGAGACCACCCCCAAATTTTAGAGAAATTCGGGGGGACGGCGGGACGCGAGAGTTATAATTTTTTTTTTAAATATTAAAAATATGCAAAATATAAATCTCAACAATAACAAACCATCCCATGCAAATTAGTGAATTACTAAACACTACATTCATCATTGTGCAATCATTGTGCAATCATGCAATGTAAATGCAAAGTTCAAACAAATTACACGATTCATCATAATTATATTAATATATGAATCTATGATTAACATGAACATCATATTTCATGTTTGTCACTTTTGAGTCTTTGTCATTTGATATTTCAGTTTTGAGTCTCGCCGGAGTTTCGGAGTTTCGGGCGAGACGCCCACAAGTCTCGGAGTTTCGGGCGGGACGCCCACAAGTCTCGGAGTTTCGGGCGGGACGCCCACAAGTCTCGCCGAAGTTTCGGAGTTTTGGGCGGGACGCCCACAAGTCTCGCCGCCCACCGAAACGTTCCGCTGTGCGTTTCGCCAAGTTTCGCCCAAAGCGGGACGTCCCGAAACGTTTCGCATGGAGTTTCGGAGTCCCCGGGACGCAAGAAACGCCGAAACGCGTCCCTGACCCTTCGGGACGCGCCCCCGTGGAACACTGCTTTTGAGTAGGTCTTAGGAAATCTTTCTTGATTTTCACTATAAGACTCCATTTTTTTTCCAAATAATAATAATTATTATTAAAAGTTAATAATTATAATATTATTAATAAATATAATATAATAATAATTAATAATAATAATAATAATATAATATTTGTTTTTGGAGTTGAAGGATAATAAAAATGGTGTGGATTGGGTGGTTGGGAGGAATGATTGTTACCTTTTCCACCTAGGTTCAAATCTCACTTTTGGTTTGTTGTTAGGGAACAAAATCAAACCCACTTCTCACAAAACCACGTGCACCTTAAAACCATGTGCGGTTTCACTTCTTCTACTCACTTTTAAACTTTACTTTTACTTTTTTTTTTTCCTTATTACTTCTTCTCACTTTTTTTTTTCTATATTCTCTTTTCTTCTTTTTTACTTGTCTTTTTTTTTCTTCTTTTTTACTTGTCTTTTTTTTTTTTAATTTTCTTTTACTTTTTCCTTTTTCTTTCTTTCTCTTTTATCTTTTTTACTTCTTTGGGCCAAGGGCCTCGTTTTTGGACAAGGTCCTAGATTGGTGGCTACAGCTCTGATACCACTATAATATCCATAGTTAGATATTCTCAATAAACTCGGAATGAATCCATAATTTCTGAAATAACCCACATATCCGTAGATATAAAAATGATATATAAATTTATAGATTGCTGAGATAAGATGATAAATATACAATTGTTGGTCCGCTTTTATAGTAGCTTGGGCATTGCCTATTTGAGGGGACACATCCTCTCATTTAACTATTACTCCTACTTATTATTAATATTAATGTATTATTAATTATTTGTTACACTACCCAACAAGTGTGACCTCCCTTGGAGAGGCCCATTGCCTTAGATCGAGGGGCAAATGGAGTCGGATGTCCACCAAACTTTGGATCTGGAATGTTAAGATGATTATTAAGGTGGGTTTTAATTATTAAGCCCAAATGTTTGCTAGATCTCCATAGATTTGAAAAAAAAATAAAATACAAGGGTTTTGACTTTGAGGGTTTTTAGATCTAGAGAATAAATGGGTAGATTAGAGGAGGAAAATACGTACCTCTCAAGCGTACTTGGATAATGAAGATGGATGCTGATTATGATGAGGATTACTTCCTACACAGATCAAATGGAAGAAGATGTAGTTTTCTTGCTTGTACGTTTTGCCCTAGTCCACAAATGCGTCCCTCTCTTCCTGTAAAACCAAGGAAACAAGCTCAATTAGCATAACAAGAATTATGGTAGATACTGTTATCACAAAGACTCTAGCTGCTACTAAGGATTGTAAATATTTGATACAGAGATCACTACTCCCTCTGTATTAGTCTGAGACCTCAAGTGGTATGAGTCTCTAAATCAATATATGCTCATAAAGAAATAAACTCAAACCACTAGATCTACATCTACCAACAACATATAACAGCAATCAACCACAATAGACAATAGATATACCCTGGAACCCTTTCGAGAGAAACCAGCTAACTATGGGGCTATCTTCTCAATCTCGAGCCCAAAGCTTATAGAAGAATAAAGAAGCAGTACAATACAGAATTACCTTAGCCGGTAACTCAATCCCTCTGACTAGGGCAAACACTAATTTGCATGCATCCAGCTGATGCATGCACTGGCGAAGTGTGCCCTAACTGCCAATCTGGATCTGAGTGCTCTGACGGTGCCTCTGATGGATCTGCCCTCTATTGATCACCCTGCTCTGATCTGCTCTCTCTGAAGACTGCCCACTGATGAAATCGACCCTCTCTGCATGCCCAAGTGCGCGCTCCTCCTTTGGATGTCCAATGCTCGTACTGCTCCGGATCTCAACAGATCTGAGCTCCGATCGTCTCTAACCTTCCTGAAATTTCAAGGCAAGGCTATCCTGAAAGTCTTGGACTCCAACTCGGTCGATCCAGCTCACAACGAGCTTCTCCTCCTCAGGAAAAACGTCCTCCCCCAAGCAAACTCGGCCTCCTCCAATCTGATCAGTAATCACACTGTGGACCTCTCTCAGCTCACAGTACTGAGGATCTAGTCTCTCTGGAACTGAAGGTCACTGATCTAATTTAGATCTGACCTTCCTAGCTCCTGCAGCAACTCCTCCCTATCTCAGAAAGTCGCCCCACATGGACAGATTCGTCCCCCTCACTCTGGCAGTATCTCTCTCTGATAATGCAACTGAGTAACCCCATCTGGGGACCCCCTGCCTCTATAAATAATCTCACCGATGAATTAGGTTTGCCAAAACCCTAATTCCCGGTGCATGCAAAAGGTCACTTTTGCATGCATTCACTGAATGCTGGCAAGTCATGCAATACTCATGCATGCATAGGTCAATCTCCCCTGAAGCTCCGCATGCAGCCCCTGCTGAGCTCATGCCACTGAGTAGAGTGCATCTCACTCTCTACTCCATCCTGATGCTTATGGTACTAATGTCCCTCCACGCAAGGCATTTAAGTCATGGAGGACATCCCGAAGTTACTAGAATCTAACAAGGATATCCCGTTAGGGATGGTAGACGGCAAGCAGCCAGGTAGGTGACACTCGCAAACACCAAATCCATCGTTCGGAGAACGGTCATCACACTGGACAAGGTGTTTGTCGCTTTAGACAAGGAAAGTAGCCAAGTCAAGGGGGAGACCCTGCTCAACCAGTGATGGTTGAGAAAACAAAACAGACACCCAAATCCCAAAAGATAAACAGATGCAAATAAGAGATGAGTATCAAATGGACCTTAAGCTCGATTCCAGCCGACGATTGGACACCAAGATGAAATAGGCGTGGTATAGAATGTGACCAGCTCTAAAATGTAATGAAGTAGATGGATTAAAACAACAATTTAGTGGCTAGAAATCAACTAAGGATATAAAATAAAATAGAAGTGATGAAATGATGCAATTCTGCCAAAGGAAGAGGGTTGATTAAGTGACTTGATGGACCTAGGGCAGCAACAAATTAACGATTTTAAACACTTGTAGCAAATGCTATATCCGTGTCCGGATATACTCAGTGATTATTCAAGCGAATAATCCTCCAATGGAAAATAACTCCATTTGATAATAATATATAATTGATAATGGATAAGATGATTAATAATTTACAATGAGGCTCGCTTTTATAAGCTTGAGCGTGTATAGTGAAGGGTTACACCCTTTCACTTAATAATTAATAACTTTAATTAACATACATATAATTTTCATAGCATTGCCACTCTCTTAGAAAGGCTTTGTCCTCAAAGCCTTATAATTTTGTTGTATTGTTCTTTGCGATGCCATGGCTGATGAAACATGTCGATACGAACTGCTAAGTGTAGAGCATAACTTCCGATACATCGACGGATCAATCCATCCCAAATTGACTTGTTGTGGACTGATGGGATTTCCTACTGATGTGTCGTCAGGAGATTTGATCACATTAGTACCATTATCTTTCGACTTTTCCCACTTTTTCAAATATCGGTTTTTATGGTTGGGGTGTCGATAAGGGACTTTCACGATGTCATTTTCGTTTACGAATGTTGCCTTTAGAGCATTGATCTGAGTTGGAAGTTGTATTTTCGTCTCTTGAGGATTTAAGTTTTTGTTCTGTATCTTTTCCAACTTGTTTTCTAACTGCCTATTATCATTTTGAAACTTCTTAATCAATTCGACTTGCGATTTTCTGTCATCTTCAAATGTCTTAAGTTGTTCCTTAAGATCTTCATTATGACTTCTGATACAACTATTTTCTTCCTGATTGTCTAGAAGTTTCCCTTCAATGTCGTCCATAGATTGTTCTATCTTCCGGCTATTTTTCAACTTCTTAATTTTTGTGACTAGTATCTTGTTATGATTTCTTAGTCTAAAAATTTCTTCAGCATTGTTAGATAATGCTTTATTACTCTTCGCGATCTCTGACTTATGTGTCTTTTTAGAGTCGTCATTTTGTTGTTGAAGAACTTTTATCTGTTGTCGACACTGGCCGACTTCCGATTCTTGACTTTCTAATTTATGTCGTAACTGCATTAGTTCTTCATCTTTGTCGCTAACGATTTTGTTCAAGCGTATTATTTCTGCTTCGTAATTATTTATTTCCTTCTTTATATCTTGATTTCCTGACCTCTGATTGAATTCATTTTCGGCTTTTAATTCATCAATTTGCGCATACAATTTTTCTATACGCCTTTCTTGGTCAGAGATTTTTATTTGATTGCACCTTTCTTGTAATTCAATTCTTATTTCTGAACTGTTATTTATGGCGTGCAATCTTTCATTGTCTTTTTGATAATGTTTTAACGTGACTTCTAATTCCTCTATTTGTAGTCGCAAACCGGCTTCCATGGTCTTCGACTTCTTCGGTGATGGATGCTCGTTCTGGAATATAGATGGCCTTTGACTTCTTTGCTGAGTCTTCAATTGACTTGACTTTTTTGATGGTTCTTCCTTCAACTTTTTCGGTGATAATTTGTTTTCCTTGACTTCTTCTTGTCTTCTGTCGGTATTTCTTCTCTTTTTTTTTTAATTAATAATTGTGAAACAATTATTAAATAATAATTATTATTATTAGTAATAATAATATCACTATGAAGTTTTTGAATAGGGAAGAGTGAATGAAATAAAATATATATATCTATATATATATATATATAATATAATATAATAATATGATTATTATTATAATTATATAATTTTATGGCAAATTTTTTTTTTTAATAAAAACAAAATGGTAATAATATTAAATATTATATAATAATATTTAATTTATTATAATAATTTTTGTTTTAATTAAAATTTGTATTTTTTTTGAATTAGGGTTGAAGGAGGGAATGGCTTCGAGGAGGAGGCGTGGCTGATGGGAGAAGGGATGGTATGGAGGGAAGGAAGATGGAGGATGTGAAGGTAGGCTGTTGGAGGCGGAGGGTTGCGCAGGCGGAAAGAGGTTGGAGGACTGCGCAGGAGGAAGCGAGCAGGAGAGATATGGAGTGGGGACGGTGGCGATGGGGAGTGAGGCCGGTCAGAGTGAGGACAGAGGTATGTGGAGGGGGGTGCGGATAGGGTGTGCCGAGGGAGGATGGAGCGGATGAGAAGAGGTGGGCGCGAGGGGTGTGCTAGGCGGGGAGTTGGCTGCTGCACTGGCAGAGGGGAACACAGGGCGCGGGGCTGGAAATGTGAAAGTGTGGGGAAGTGCAGCGGCGAGCAGACGCAGGCACAATGGACGGGGAAGGAGGGAGGCAGTGCGCAGGCGCGAGGGTGGAAAGGAGAACGACGGTGGGGAGTAGAGAGGAGAGAGTGCAGGAGGGAATGAGCAACGACGTGGGGGATGGAAGGAAAGGCGAGAAGCCAGAGAGGTGATGAGAGTGATGAAGGGAGAACGGGGGGCAGTGAAGGAGCGTGGGTGGAAGACGTGAGCAGAATGTGCAGGGTGTGTAGGCCGTAGGGTCGGCTGGAGTGAGCGAGGCGTGGTGGAGGGAGCAGGTGAGGAATGGAGATAGAATGGAGTCCCAACAGATGGTGGTGGATGCAGCGGAAACTTTTTTCTTTCTTCTCTTTCTTCTTTTTTTTTTCTTTTCTTCCAGAAAATTCAGAATGTTGGATCAAAGATCTTTTAAATCAGAGAAACTCTGAATACACTCAGACAAGGTCTGCAAATTTTGGCCAAAGGCCGAATCAAAGAGGGCCGAGAGGCTCTGATACCAATGCTATATCCGTGTCCGGATATACTCAGTGATTATTCAAGCGAATAATCCTCCAATGGAAAATAACTCCATTTGGTAATAATATATAATTGATAATGGATAAGATGATTAATAATTTACAATGAGGCTCGCTTTTATAAGCTTGAGCGTGTATAGTGAAGGGTTACACCCTGTCACTTAATAATTAATAACTTTAATTAACATACATATAATTTTCATAGCAGCAAATTACAACTTGATTTCTGATATTAATATGACAATTATAACACAAATCAAGCACACCAAAACCCAGAAAAAGACCCCAGCTGCGTGATTGAGCAAGCTGCCTAAGGAGGGCACAATCATAAAATGACTATTGCCTATGGGGAAGGGCAAATGGAGTCGGAATGATCTATAATTTTGGAATTGGACTCTGAAAATTATATTAGAAGCGGGTTTGTAAAGAAAATAAGTTTTTAACGGTGAAATTTTCGTATTTTTAATTTTAGGGTTTATTTTGTTTATTTTCAGCTCAACAAACACAGTGAAAATGACAATGAGAAGACAAGATAATGAAGAATACCTGAAACAATGATGAAATGGAGTGCTTTGTATGAGGACTAGCCCGAAAGATCAAGTGTTGGAAGCCCTGCGTGTTTCCTTGAGCGTGGAGAGCAACTGGACACCAAGTGCGCCCTTAACA
Source organism: Larix kaempferi (assembly GCA_027924585.1). NCBI lineage: Eukaryota > Viridiplantae > Streptophyta > Pinopsida > Pinales > Pinaceae > Larix > Larix kaempferi. Next base: position 686,959 of record BSBM01000594.1, on the reverse strand, counting down.
ACCTGCCACAGAAGGACAAAATCAATAGCTGAAGCAAATTATGAGTTAAACACAGCAACTAGATGGCAAATGATGAAGGAAATGAAGTAGAAAATGTAAATTTCACTTCCCTTTGAAGTTCTCCGGAGGTTGGAGCAAGTGTGGAGCATCACACCCCAAAAATTGCGCCTCTCCAAATGACCAACGAAGCTGCAAATCGAACCAGCAAAGAAAGATGGACAAACACCACAAGTTATCTCAACAATGCATCAATAAAGCAACACACAATCAATACAATAACACTCCTCAACACAATGTCTCAAGTCACCGAATGGAATGCCTCTCTCAATATCAAGTGCAAGTGCAAAAATGCCAAGAGGGGTGACAAATGAATGAGCTTCTTCTCTTATAGAGAAAGCTTCAAAACTCAGCCCCATTCCCACCAAAACGAATGGCTAGGATTAAATCCCAAGGAGGCCAAACGAATGGCTGAGATGGAGTGGAGGAGGGGGGGCGAATTACCCTCATGCGCCCAAGGGAGAAGAGGGGCCATTCGTGGGGCCCATACAATGTGCAAATAAGTGTCTAGGGGGTGTCTATGGGCTGTTTTAGCCCCCTAGACCATACAACCATAGTCTCACACCATCAAATTTACAAAAAATGAGATTTTGCATAGTGAAAAATGCCCCTCTATGGGCAAATTTGCCCCATGAGTAGAGCTGGGCATAAATGAGGGCCCCACACCAAATATTAAGTGTCCAAGCATAGCAAAAATGGGGACCCCCTTACCTTTACCAACCATTGCACTTACCATTTCAATAGTTAACTTAGCCAAATTTGATTTTCCATAATTAATTAATTGCTTGTTTTATTTCTGAAGATGTATTTTGCGCTTTTGACCCACTTATATTGCCTGGATTGACGAACCGTCTGCTGCATTGCGATCATAGACCCCAAATATACTAGACATGGTCATTGGAACGACTACGATCCAACAATTTACCACTGTATGCTCAAGATCAAAGATTTTTAATTAAAATAGGTCCCTAATGACCAATAATAATTAAAAATCTCATCAACGCTTCAACATTTTCTGAATCTGACACTTGGAGGCGCATATGGAACCCCAACACATGATAAATGACCAAAATCAAAGTTTTGGTTGCAACTTTTTTTCGGGCCCATTTTTGGCCTGATAAAACTAGTTTGACCAAGTCAACTTTGGTCAAAATGTTAATGGCTGAAACCTGCATGCAACATAAAGCGCTAAGGCTTCCTTATTTATGTTAGTACATTACTAAAAATATATAACGACGACATGGTGATCATAATAAAAATATCTCAATAAAAACAAGCCCTAGGTGAGGTGGGCCCACCACCTCCAACAAAGACTCAAAACTGATATGCACACTTATAGAATTGGTTACTTAGCTAACTTTCGGTGAGGTGGATAAACAAGGTGAAAAGATAGGGGAAAGACAAGGACGATGACCATGTGACCTTTTGGAATAAACAGGGAAGGTGGGACCCACTGACATAAGGATACTATGATCAGTGTAGTCATACTCGGCCAAGACTCGCGAGTCTGGCCGAGTTTGCCCGAGTGACATCCGGGCCGGGTACTCGCCAGGGACTCGCTGCCCTAACTCGCCACTCGGCCGTACTCGCTGGAACTCGCAGGAACTCGCCGTGCTCGCTGGAACTCGCAGAGACTCGCCGAGTCCGTCTCACCCGCCGGAAAGCCCCACCATTTTCCACGTACGCTCGGTTTTTAACGTTTATTGTATATTTTTAAATTTTTTTTATATATATATTTTTTATTTGTATTAGTGTATGGTGGCCGCGTTCCTATCAGGGCTTTTGGCAACCTGTGGAGGCTGCCTACACGGCCATCACGGCTTGTAGGCAGCCTCCACAAGCTGCCAAAAGGCCGTGATGGCCGTGTAGCCAGCCTCCACAGGCTGCCAAAAAGTCACGAAGGGGACGCGGTCACTATGTGACCATAGTCCATACACAATGCACATAAAAATATATGGATAAAATATATGGTTTGTTAATTTTTAATTTAAAATTTTATTAAAAATTATAAAATATATGGTTTGTTAATTTTTAATTTAAAATTTTAATTATATGGTTTGACTTTGGCCACGAATATATTTTTAATTTTTAAAATTTTAATTTAAAATAAGGTTTGTTAAAGTGTAAAGTTAAAACTTTAAACTTTAACAAACCTTATTTTAAATTAAAATTTTAAAAATTAAAAATATATATTTAGTAATTTAACCTTATTTTAAATTAAAATTTTAAAAATTAAAAATATATATTTAGTAATTTAAGTAATGTTTTTATTTTTAACTTTTAGTTTTAAGTAATGTTTTTAAATTTTAAACTAAGTTTTGATTTAAAATTGTAATTAAGTTTTTTTTAATTTTATTTCTAATTTTCTTCAATTTATTTATGTTTTTTTTTTAAATTTCTTTTATGTAATTTTAATTTTTTTATGTATGGGCATACAAATATGGAGTGTCAAATGTTGTATTATTAATTTTTATGAGATGATCTAATGAATTTCTGCATAGAATTGTTTTTATAACTTATATGGATTAGAAATATCATTATTTATGTTTTTTGTGCTTAAAAGTTACCACATTTATAATTTTTTTCATATTTTTCATATTTGCCGAGTCTTTGCCGAGTCTTATCCGAGTCTTATCCGAGTCTGTCGAGTCTGCCGAGTCCCAAGCCAGCCGAGTATTTGCCGAGTCCGAGTCTGACTACATTGACTATGATAACACAAGGGAAGGGCGGTGCCTCACAAATGGGTATAGTGTAGGGAAATCACCACTAATCATCTAACACACACCTTGAAACTAACATTCGTGCCTTCAACAGACTCCGTGAGGATCTTTTCTAGAGCCGCCATGACTGGGTGTCCGACAAACCGAACTTGAGACTCTAGGGGACAATTCACATAGCTGTCCCTTACTGCATCTCACCTCCTTGCCCTGCAGGACTAGGTGAGGAAATAACCAATACAATGCTTTGACATATATGGCTGGCCTGTGTCCGTGTGTGTTCAAAAACACATTCTTAGACTTTACATTTCACTTTCATACATAGCCTTTTTGGCTTGATTTTACATTCAAATAGCCTTTTTGGCTTCATTTACATTTCATTTCATTACATTTCATGGCCCTTTTTGGCTACATACATATCTCAGAAGATATAACAATGGCATTCATACTGCAAAGTAATGGGGGCAAGTGTGCATGCTTCGATGACCAATGGGGAACACTCGGTGAGTTTAGACAATCCTATACTGCATTGCAACATCGGGGGCAATCGATAGGAGCAAATCCCAGGTTTGAGAATGCATCTCACACACTAAAGAGCCGAGGCACAATAAACAGGGAGTCATGGCATACTCGGGGGTCAATGGGGAAGGGGATCCTCAAGGCCACAAATCAAGGTCCAAGTCGGGAAAGGAACCACAAATGGATGAGTTGGATGGGTGGAAGGAAATGACAGGTGGATCCAAGGTTAGCTTCCTAGGAGGACGAAATGACCAAGTCTATACCGATAGTGGGGACATGAACCAGTGTGCATATACAGGAGTCTACTGAAAGAGGTGGACTAACCTCACCAAGGGCCATCAACATCATAACAAAACATAAGATCGCCACATCAAACATCATACATCTAGTCCATGTACTATCATAAATAAACAAGTCTGAAAGCAAACGTCATGAGCAATATCGATAAATGTGCTAGACCTGCCATACCATATACCTGCTACTGAAGCTGAATCTGAAACTGGATCTTTGTTGAATCCAGGCAATAAGTGGCAAACCAGCAATACTCTGTACTGCTCTCATCATAATATGGCCAAGTAACTCTCTCAGTGGGATCATGCAAAGCTCGACAAGGAAGGGGGACCTTGTAATCACTGCTCTGTAGTTGCTCTGGACCATCAAAGTACAAACTAACCCCTATGATATCTCTGCTCCGGGCAATCTCAACACAAATGATGCCCCCTCTAGGTCCATCTGATCCCTGATCCGGAAAAAAAAAATGTAGTATGGTCCCTGACCACACAATCTGTAGCATGGTAGCTCCAACTAACATGGATGTGATAATAGATACAAGTAAGAAGCAAACGATAGAAAATGATTGGTGCAAAGACAAAATCACTCTCTGTTTTAACCAAAATTTGACAGAAGATTGCAGGGCAAGCCTCCTCACCAATGTGCACTCCTCCAAATCGGCCTCTTCACTTGTAAATCAAGTTAGTTGAAAAATGATACAAGATAGCTACAAACTTCCTTCAGTGCAATGGAGAAGCATTTACAATCATCATAGCCAAACACCCATTTCAAGATCCAAGCATGTGCTCAAAAGATATTTCTTCATTCTGGTAGCCAAGAGCCAAAAACCTCTAGATGCCTTTACAATAGGGGGGCCTCTTCCTTAAATAGGAGGAGAGAGACCAAAACCCTAACCACTTTAACAATGAGTGGTTGAGATCAAAAGATAAACATAATACAATCAACGACTAAGATGAGCCGGTACAATATAACATGGATCACTCACATGAGGGGGGTGCACACTAGCTAAAAGATGCCCTAGGGGGTGTGCACAACATAAAAAGTGACAATAATACAAGTGTGCCATAAAAGATGACAAGGACAAGTGACTAGGAGCAATGGTGGGGCTAGGAGGCATTACTTTCCTTCACTAGCATCACCCCATGGCACAATAATATAACATATAACTCAATGACATGTCCAAGTGCACAAATGATCAAATCCTGGCCTCTTCAACTAAGAGAAGAATGCATCAAAAACCAACCCGGTGACTGTGTGGACCCCACTGAAGGTTGCAAGCTGATATGGAAGGAATGGGATACGCCATAGATGACTGTTATCACACCATAGATGACTGTTATGTAGGCCAAAAAGGCCATGAAATGAAATTGAATGATCCTAATGAACTTGGATCAACTTGATGTAGACATGATGCCTAAGTTGAATAAGCACTCTCTAAACAACTTACCCATTTGTGAGGCACAACCATCCCCCGTGTTATTTTGTCCAACACAAAGTTTGTAGTTTCCCCTTTCTCCCAGTCCAAAGTATCTTTTAGTTGAGTTTAGACAAGTCACCCCCTTTGCCCAACCTTGTTCCTAGCCTTCATCCTTCGCTAGCAGTTTGACCATGCCCAATGGGTGAGTTTGTCATTTAAACTATCGTGCAAGTAATTATAAATAACAATGGAATATGCTAACATGATTAATGCCATTGAATGGATGCTATACTTTAAGTTAAGCTGTGAGTATGATTAAAGGAACATGTCTTAGTCTATTGAGATGATTTATCCTTGGTTGTATATGGACCTAGTCAAACCTAGTTTTACTATGGTCATTTCTTGGGATCCGTGATGATGTGGGCCATATATATACCTATTGATGATGATGGATGGTCCCACATACTCTTGATGATGATACTATATGGTGGACATATGATTCAGATGATGATTGATGCAGTTCAGCAGGTTTTATTATTACTTCATATCATCAGATTATGCACTGTCCATATATGGTGGACCCTACAGTTACCCATCAGGGCAACCCATGGTGTATGAGTACACATTCTTAGTAGATTTGGGTCTTCTGGATCCAATGAGACACTTATCTTTCAGTTTCGGGCACTGCTTACAGTGATAGATGCAGTTTTACACTTGTTGACTAGATTCGGGGCTGATTTCCCAGCCTGAGCAGCAGGGGCCATGAGAGGCCATTTCACCTAGGGCGTTGTATGAGGATGGGGTGGTCCAGCCACTTGTTATTACCATTTATCCCCCCTTCTGGAGAGCCCGGTGGGCTTAGTTTGACAACGTAGGTGCCTTAGGAGGCAGTTTCAGCACTTTCACAGTTACTGAGGCAGTCCAGAAATGGGATAAAAGGGTCATTGAGGAATTCGATTTGGGCAATTGAGGCAAGGTTTTGGCACTTGGTTTTCGCAGAGGTCTTCCAGGGTGAACCCCCTATCTTCCAGCTAGTTTTCATCACTTGGGTGGGTTCACAGAGGCCACGGGAGGCCATTTATTGCTTGTCTGTCACAGATTTTGAGGACAGATTTGATCATTTGTATTTATTTTGGACATTTTATATTATTTTATTGTGCCATGGGGATGAGCTAGCAAGGATTGATGCTTCCTAGCCCCACCATGTGCTTTATGAGTCATGTCCTAGTCATATGAGGTGGGCCCATGTTCTTTTACCCCCTCTAGTGGATGACGTCACCCTCATTGAGTATCTTTTAGTTATGACATTATCATTATATTGAGTGATCCATGTGATTATATTGTTAGGCTCATTTTAGCCATTGATCATGTATTGAGATCTTTTAATCTCAACCACCCATTTTTTGTAAAGTGGTTTTGAGATCTAGGGTTTTGGTCTTTATTATCCTATATAAGGAGGAGACCCCCTATTGTATAGCTCACCTTTGGAGCTCTGGAATATTGGAATAGAGCACTTCTTTGTGGAGCATATTTCTCTTGTCTTGTGGATTCTCTTGCATCTTGAGTATACAGTATCTCTTCTATGTATCATTGTGGATCTTGGAGCTACATTTTGTTTTCTTGCAGGAAAGTCGAATTGGTGGAGAGGAGGGCGATTTCTTGAGGGTTATAGTTGGAGGGATCCACATATTCTCTCTTGGGTTGATCTTGGTGAAAGGGAGTATCATTATTGTATCTTTGTGACATAGTTGATGCTTTCTATTACATCTTTCCATCATTTTCATAATCATCTTACTTGGCTTGTTTCACTTGATCTTGTCTTGTAGGAGGAGGACGATTTGGCAATCTTGGAGGAGGACGTTTTGGCTTGGAGCTCTTGGATCTCACTCTTGAATATACACATAGGAGAATGCTATCAATTTGCAAGGTGGCCATAAGCAATTGAGGTAAGTTCTACAAGGTATGTGCCTAGATCCATCCATTCTTCTTCATTGGTCACAAACCCTTAAAAGTTAAAACCCTCATTTTTGTTTTTCTTAGATCTACTTGGATCTAGCCTAGCCTTTGAAAAGATATTGAAAACTCACCTCTATAGTATCCACGGCAATTTGGATCTATAGTTTGGTGGTGATTGGGTTCCATTTGACACATTTTTCAAGGCAAAATAGCCCTCTTGAGGCAATTCGCACCCCTTGGGAGAAGCTCATTGGGTTAGATCCAACACATGGGTAGGTGAGATCCCACTTGATTCACACTCTCCTCACTTGATAACCTACCCCTAGTGCTTCACCTTGTTGATTTTTTCCTTGTGGGCCCCATTCCTCATTTTGAGGGTTGTGCCCCACTTGGGTCAATTTGGTGATGCATTTTAAATCTTAGATCTATGGAGATCTAGCCATTGGATGCCCTTGATTTTCAAGATCCAGACTCATACTTGCCTAAACTTCTTGGATCTAAACTTTGGTGGCCTTTGGACTTGTTTTGACACACTATTCCATGCATTTAGCCCTCCTTGGGCAAAGTCACACTCCTTGGGTGTTTGAGTTTGCCCACTTCTAGGATATGGGTGGTTGTGATCCCGCTTGATTTGAAAAGAGCATACATTGAAACCCCTACCTAGTATCTCACTTTGTGAAGTTCTGCCTTGGGGGTATCATTCCTCATTTTGGGGATTGTTGTCCACTTGGGTCACATAGTGAAATATTAGATCTACTAAGATCCAACCATCACATCTTGAATAGCCCACTTGATTTGCATCCTATGTGTTTCGATCTACATTTCCACACCTCTTTTGACTCCATTAGCCCATCCATCAAGGCGCTAGTCCACCTAGGGCAATTCGCACTCCTTGGGAGTTGTGTCATATCTTAGATCCCATATGTGGGTATCTCTAATTTCACCTTAGATCCATAGATCTACTCTTCACATACCCCTTAGTACCATTTGCACCCCTAACTTCACCTTGTGGGTCCCATTTGAGCCATTTCCATATCCCAAGGAAGTGGGTTCCACCTGTGTATTTCATGGTACTAGATCTTGTCATCTTATCTTATCATGTGGCCTAAATCATTCATTGGTTGAAACATAAGTCATTCCCTAAGCCTCTTTCAACCACATTTAAACTTCTAGGTCCACCTAACCTTGCATTGGTTTTTGTAACTTGTCTTTTACATATCCTTAGGAACCTTTGTTTGGGTCCAATCATCTTTGATTGGTTATAGGGTCTCCCCCTAGGTCTTGATTCATCTTGATCTAAAGTGAAGAGTGCCTCGGTTGACGTGACTCCCAGCTTGCATTGGGAACCATGGCATCTCTTGGGTCACCTCTTTAGTTGTCCATCTCCTCTACGATCTCGGATGGGATACCACTAGGGACAACTACAAGTTGTGTGATAACAATGACCTCAGAGCAGACCTCATGCCAAACCTTGCCTCAATTGCCCAAATCGATTTCCTAAATGACCTTTTTATTCCATTTTTATCCCACCTGAAAATCCATCAAGTTGCTTGGGTACAAAATCTGACTGTACCATCATGTCCGAAAGGGGGGTAATATGGTAATAACAAGTGGCTGGACCACCCCCTTCCTCTGTAGCGCCCTAGGCAACGACTTTCCTCCAATCATCTGTTGGACAGGCCAACTCAGCATGGCCAAACTGGTCAATAGGTGAAAAACTGCTCAAATCATATCTGGAAGTGCCTGAAATTGAAAGATAAGTGTCTCATTGGGTTCAAAAGACCCAAATCCACTAGGGATGAGTGCTCATACACCTCATTGTAAGCTGTAAGATCATCTGTAGCATCCACCATACCCGGAGAAATAAAAACATGATGATTTGGAAATAATAATAATCAATGAAAAACTACATCAATCATCATCTGAAACCTTTGTCCAACATATGGAGTCATCAAAAGGTGTATAAGAGGCCATAGATCAACATCATATAATATAAATGGTCCACCTCATCATGGATCCCAAGGTTGACCTTGGTCAAACTAGGTTTGATCGGTCAAAATGATCAAAATATGACCCAGGCTAAGGAAGCTTGTTGCTACAAGTGCAAATGGTTAAGACATGCTCTTTAAATAATTTTCATAGCAAGACTTTAAAACATTAAGCATCATTTCACCGGCAGTTAATAGATAATAGTAGGTTAATTAATAATTTACTTTCAAAGAGAACTTCAAGAAATATACTCATTTGTAAACATGATCAATTTGCTAGCAGAGGGTGAAAGGCTAAGGATACAAAGCTAGGCCAAGGGGGATGACTTGAATGACTTGACACTGTGATATTTTGGATAAGGGAAATGGTATTACACACTTAAGCATGTGTTGGAAAAAGAATACACAAGGAATGGTGGTGTCTCACAAATAGGTAAGTTGTTTAGAGAAGTGCTTATTCAACCTTGACAAAATGTATACTACTAGAACCGCCGTGAACTAGGTGCCCAACTAACCGTAACTTGAGGTTCTAGGGGACACTTAGAATTAGCTGTCCCTTGCTCCATCTCATATCATAACCCACATGCTCAATGAGGAAAATTTCATTTAAGGCCAACAGTCTTTAGATTTGGCATATACTTAACCACTTCTTTATTTGGACCTTTCATTTCATTTCATATCATTTCCTTGGCCAACAATCTTTAGATTTAGCATACATTTATCCATTGCTTTTTAGGCCTTTAGGACCCCTCTGTGATTTTGCATGTGCTTAGAAGCACAACTAATCGCAGCTTTCATCCGGGGTGTATTTGCATTTCATTTCATAATCCTTTTCATTGGGCTTTACAAAAGATATATATCAATAGTTTCCAAAGGTAGTACAATTTGCTTCAGGTTTTAGCCAACACAACTCAAGCAATTATGGGGACTTCCACAAGCAAGATCAAACATCGGGGAAACCGACTAGAGAGATCAAGGTATAAAATCCAACTCACCAAAGGTAAGTTTTGTTTCCAACTCAGAGCCGAGACACAAATTTAACATGGATGCTATCCAACACAGAGGCAAAAATGGGGAGGTCCTCCATATCACAAGTCAAGGTGTAAGTCAGGGTAAAGATCAATAATAGGGAAAGACAAATGGATGGATGGAGATAAGTGAAAGTGGTGCCTAAGCTAGCAAGTCAAAAAGACGGGAGTGATCATGTCCACATTCCTAAGAAGGTAAAAACCAATGAGTATAAAACAAGAATTTCTAGTTGTCAGTAATACAATCATTTATGTAATCCATAGTAACCAATTTCACTTTAACATATATACTGCCAGATCATAATTACTAGATGCTAAGTCAAGCTATCAAAATGACTCAAACAACAAGATAATAAAACCAATGCACACCATATACCTGCTGGGTCATATACCTGTATCTGTAATCTAGATCAACTGTAACCACTAAGAACACTGTTATTGAAACTATGAACACTGCACTGTACTTGTATGGAATAAAAGGTCATCTCGGTCATCAAATATGAGGTCTTAAGGCTCAGCCTTGGCACAAGGTCTACTGCATGTTTGATATAAGGCTGCTCTGATGTGTGAGTGATCACAAATAACACTGCTCATCATAGCTGATCTCACTGAATATGTGGAAAGGCAAATCTAAAAAATGTGCAGATATCTGCTCTGCAACCATGGTAGCCCAGCTACTATGAATGTGATAACACTACCTCACTCCAACCATTCAGACAAGTGCTAGGTAAAATCATAAATCTAGTGCAACCATTCATCGAAAAGGTTATTGATTCTTCTTTGATTTTCGTTAATAAAAAAGTCAAGATTGGGTTAAAGATTAATGAATTTGATAGCACAATCTTCCTGAATTGTTCAAAAATTGCAAAAGGGCTTGAATGGTGCAACAAGAAATCATGCCAAGGAGAAGATTGACTGTTGCATACATCCTCCATCCAAGAATTGACAGGATCATAAAAATTATGCAAGTTGATCTTCGAGACGGATGGAGGGAAAATATGTGATGAATGATTTAACTTCCCTTGACTCAAACTGCTTTCTTCACTTACTTCTCTTGCATATTCAAATTTACTTGAACTATGGCCATCGACAAGACAAATTGGGGACAATTCATAAATTAACAACCTGATAAATGAGATTAACCCCAATTGTTGCTTTATAACCAAGAAAAAGTGAAATTGATCTTTAGAAAGTTTCCCAATCGAGCAACGAATGGAATAAACTGAAGATGATTGGACAACCGAATAAAAATTTCCACAATCGACCACTTGGCAACCAATAGACTCATGACTCAGAAACCCAGAAAAATTATTTAGACATAAACCCAAATGAAAAGATTTGAAAAGCCGGGATGGGAGGGTGGATTGAAAACATATTTTCTCTCCCACATGATCGATGATAATTGGCCTTGAAATTTTAAATGAGGGAGAGGCATCCCAATTAATAACATTCTTGATTCTAGGAAGAGATTCCAAGTTTGAAAAAGATATTGTATGAGGACAAAATTTAATGCAATTATCCAACCCCAAATATTGAACCAAATGACCTTGATTAAGGATGGAATCAGATGAGCATGGCGAAGGATCATTTAAGGATTCACTATAAGAAGCTGAACCATGATTAGAGTATCTAATGTGATTTTCCAATTCATCTTGACCCTGAGACTGCTCTTCCATTGATTTATTATTAAGTTCATGCGAGGATAAATGATAATTTTCTATGGATTGATCAGGGAGAAGATTGACAAGTTGATTTAGAACTTCCTGATTATTCGCACAATGATCAAGTGAAATTATCTCAAAAGGGCCTTGCTTTATGTCCCTCTTTTCTTCTTCTTCAATAAGATGATAAGAAATTGAACGATCGCTAATGATAGAATGATTAAGGAGTTTCTTTTCAGGAGGATCCTCAATAGACTCAAACTCGGAAATTTCTTCATGATTAAGACTAGGGCTACTTAAGAATTTATTTGAAGTATCATCATCATTATCCTGATGGTCCTCGTCAAACCGATTCTCAATAGCACAATCATTGCTTGATGCCTCTGTTATGAATTCTTCAATGTTACTAGCCCATTTATTCTTTAATAACCTGGTGAACATGTCATACCCAGTGATGGATCCTGGTGTTAAGTGATCAAACCACAACCCGACATTTCCACCTAATGATTCACCCAGGGCCCGCATATAAACATCTTCATCGTCCGCACCCCTAACTTCCATATAATCCCAAAATATTTGCAAGTGATTTTCAATTGACTCAAAATAATTTCCTTAGAAACGAGGCAACCTTTCGAAGTAATTATTTGGCATAAGATGAGGTGCCCCATAAATTTCAGAGAAGTCAAAAGGAGATGGCTTAGTTGGATTCTAACCACTCTGGCCTTTCTGTTAGGGATTTGCTTTGGATGTCTAACTGGAGTACTAGATTCATTTAACCGAATGCTTTGGTTGCAAGGCCTTGGTTGAGATTGACTCTTATTTGAAGTAATCAGGTCAATACTTTTACTTGAAGAATGAGGGAGATGATGGGAGTCATAAGAATTATGTAAATAATTACCCCCATACTGATACGTTGATTTGCTTTCATTTATTTCTTAACTACCCTTTATATCGAGATAGATTCTCATACATTTCGTTCATACACCTTGTCATTTGGAAGAAAACGTCTGAATTCATTATGATTTATAAATTACAAAATTGAAAGATGGGCACGAGGCCGCTCCTCAACGGAGTCACGTTTTGGAGTCGTCAGGTAAACTATTGATCTTGTCTACCAAAAGATGTCATTAAAATAGTGGGGAGAGATGAGTGACAATGAGATGGTTATGTTTGAATTAATGATGAAAATGATAACCATCTAAGTTATAAGACTCGATGCAATAAGATATGAATTGCACGAAGACTCGCAGACACCTGAGGTAAGCCTCTACCTCCCCGGAAACGATGCTCCTAAAATGTAGGGAATTGACTCTGCATGGCCTAAACTTATGCATGCAGGGCGCATCAAGTGGATAATGTGTCCTAAATGACATCTGCACACCACTAGGGGGTCAAGAACATCATCCAATACTAGGAAAAGGGAAATAATACTAAGGTAGACAAAGATTGGAGTATTAATTATCCTAACATCCCCCCTTAATCTAAACTTAGAAAACCTGGGCCCTGGTAACTGAGACCAAAGGTCACCCAAACAATAAAAAATAACTGTTCATGAAACTAAGGAAATGGGGAAAACCTCATGGGAAACCCGCCCCCCCCCCCCTAAAAAATGAACATCAGGGAACTCAAGTGGCCTTCACACTGAGTAGAGATCTGAGATAGGAAAATATCTTCTGAGTGAAAGACTTTGTAAAAATGTCTGCAATTTGCTCCTCTGTAGGGCTGTAATGCAGTGTGATGGTCCTGTTGTGCACCAGTTCTCTGATGTAGTGCATGTGAACCTCAATATGTTTGGTTCTTTGCTTCTGAACTGAATCACTGGAGATCTTTATGACACTTTGATTATCAAGAAAATACCTACTAAAGGAGAAGTGCGAATGCCAAACTCTGTTAAGATGCCATGTAACCAAACTGCTTGAATAGCTGCATTCACAGCCCCTCTGTACTCTGCTTCTGTTGAAGAGAGTGCGAGTGTTGCTTGCTTCTTGCTTGATCAACATATTAGTCCTGATCGCAACATGAAAACGTAGCCTAAAGTAGATTTCCTGTCAATGTTGTCTCCTGCCTAGTTGGAGTCAGTAAAACCAACCAGATCTAACTGAGCACCAGTAGAATAATGAATCCCAAACCCTTTTGTACCCTGCACATAGTGCAACATTCTCTTTGCTGCCTTCCAATGTAGCTCATGTGGCTCTTGCATGTACCTTGCCACAACACTAACAACATAAGATAGATTTGGTCTTGAATGTGTTAAGTACAATAAGCTACCAATCATCTGCCTGTACAAGGTGTTTTCAATCAAAGGAGTAGAACCACCTTCTTCCAATTGGTGCCAGATAGGAAAGGAAAAGTTGCTGCTTTGCAATCAGCCATGTGGAACTTTTTGAGCAAGTCAGATGCATACCTAGACTTTGAAACCATGATCCCTGAAACTTTTTGAGTTACTTCGAGGCGAATAAACTGTTTCAACAACCCTAGATCTGTCATGGAGAAGGCTTTGCTCAAAGCAGACTTGATGTTCTTCAATCCAGTAGATGAACCACTAGTGATGAGCAAGTCATCCACATACAAAACTATCAACAATAGGCAACCTCCCTTCTACTGCATGTAGACATTATAGTCAGATTTGCACCTTTTGAACTTCTGTGACAGTAAGAAGGAATCCATTTTGGCATACCATGCCTTGGGGGCTTGCTTGATCCCATACAATGATTTCCTTAGTTTGCATACCAAGGATGGATCATCTGTGTACCCCTCGGGCTGTTTCATATAGATCTCTTCTTCTAATTCACCATGCAGGAAGGCACTCTTTACATCCATGTGATGTACCTCCCACTGTTTTGAAGCTGCAATTGCCAAAACAAGTTTGACAAAGTCCATTCTTGCTACTGGAGCGAATGTCTCATTGTAGTCCAAGCCATGAACCTGAGAATACCCCTTGGAAACCAACCGAGCTTTGTACTTGGTTGTAGATCCATCAGAAGCAAGTTTTTTTTTGTAGATCCACTTGCACTGGACTAGCTTTCTCCCTGGGGGAAGAGAGACAAGATCCCATGTCTCATTGTTCTGTAGTGACTCATATTTTTCATCCATGGCACCCTGCCATCTTGGATCATGATAAGCCTCTTTGAAGGACTGTGGATTAGACCCTACCATCATGTAGCACCTCTCTGGGAGAAGTGGATCTGTATGACATAATCCAAGGTTTGCATCTCGATGCTGAGATTTGGTTCTTCTATGGTTAGATGGATCTCCAGCTATGTTCCCCTTCAAGGACTTTTTGAGCCCATTTTGGCCTTGGATTGGGAGTAGGTGCTAGATCTGGATCCGGATCTTCATACTCAATATCAAGATTTGATTCAACTTGGTCCTCATCTTTGGAATCTGAATGCAGATCATCAGAAGAGACATCATTGCGATCTTCATCAGGTGCAAATGGAGTAGGTAGAGAGTATTGCAAAAAGTGAGAGAATTCATATGCCTTGGGGGCATAGTTTGCAAAACCTTTCGCTATTAGCTTCCCAGATGACATCTCTGCAATCTCAACTGTGTTAGGTCCAAAGAAACTTTCTTCGGTAAACCTGTGTGTGTCATCTGATAAACAGATAACAAGTTTGCTGCCAAAGAAGGCACATACAAAACATTTTTGAACTTTCCATGCTCTAGTTGTATTGTGCCCTTCCCTTCAGTAGAGATCTGTGAATTATCTCCCATGTGAATACTAGGACCATTAGTAAGATCTAGAGAAGAAAAAGATTCTCTAGAGGCCTCCATGTGGTTGGAGGCTCCAGAATCTATGAGAAAGGCTTGTGATTGTGAGAATCCAGGCTTCAGTGCATGGCATCTCTCATGATCATCTGTTTCACTTCCAGAATCAGACTTCCTTGCGTCTTCTAGGAGGGCAATGTTGTGTTGTTCAAAAAGTTTGGTCATTTTTCTTCATGCATGAACTCTTTGGATGGTTTCCTTTCTTGCTATCGGTACACTTGGTCTTCTCAAACCTCTTTTGCTTATCCTTCTTGGAGTTGGAGGCTCCTTCTGATGGATTAGGCTTCTCCTTTGGCTTGGATTCAGATTGCTTCTTGTCCTTTCCCTTCTGCTTCCCTTTAGCATTCACACTTTTGGACTCCCCAGCCATAAGAGCGTGATTCTTGGAGGCATTCATGGCTCCCATTTGAATCAGTTTGTCTTGTTCTTGGATCAAGGATTCTGTGAATGCATCTAAAGAAGGCATTTTCCAATTGGGGATTGACAATCTCCCATAATGGAAGGTAGATACGAATATTGGAAATTCATGGCCAAGCTTGCTTAGGATGGATAGCACCAACTTCTCATCCTTCTTGTCAATTCCACATTGTTTGCACTGCATAACCAAGGACTTGAACTTTGAAAAGAACTGCTATATGGTTTCGAAACTACTGGGTTGAAGAGGAAATAATTCATTCTCCAAAACGTGGCCTCTCAGCTCATCTTGCTTACCAAAGAGACTTTCAAGCTTCTGCCAAACCTCACTTGGTGTTTTCAATCCATCAAGATGGAAGAGCAAATCTCTGGAGATGTGAATACACATAAAACCAAAAACCTCATCTAACTTGTTTAGGTACTTTGCTTTCTCAACAACTGCCTGAGGATCGACCTCCTTTCCCATTGTGACCCTATAAAGACTCTTGTTGCGCAACAAATCTGCATATCTGCCCTCCAATCCAGATAATTGAAGGGTGTCAGGATTCTTGGTGTCAAAGGAGCATTCAAATTCTCCATATGTAGTTGCTGGAGCGAATGCAAATTGCTACTGCTGCACTGAAAACTTCTCAAAATCCTGCATAAAACTCTCAAAATGAAGATAAACCAGCTTTGCTAAGCTCAAGTACCATCTGAAATTCTGTAACACAGCAGATCGTTGAGCCTGGGAAAATCTCACAGTGAAAGAATTAGCAAGAAAGAAGAATTGCAATGAAATCTAGCAAGAATTGAGCAGTAAAATCAAACATGCAAAGAAACTTAGATGTGCATATAACTGGTGTCATATTCCATTAATCTGTATAGAAAAAGAATATAGTACAATTGAGAGAATTCGATTATCTAGGAGGAATTCAAATCCATGTTAGTCTAGCATACAGTAAATATCACCACTATAGTGCTCCAGAGGTTCCAAACTCAACTAATTGTTAGTGAACTGAAGCTATTGTCAGTTAATTGATCATGAAGGGCATATCAGTGAGTTTAGCATGCAAATTAGGCTAGAGAGGGCACATTTGATCACAGTCAGTTGCAATCGGAGCTCAAACCCCCCACTAGAGTCATGAACTCAGGTGGATTGAACCAGATCACCGAGTTAGCTCCTAAAATGTAGGGAATTGACTCTGCATGGCCTAAATTCATGCATGCAGGGCACATCAAGTGGATAATGTGTCCTAGATTACATCTGCACACCACGAGGGGGTCAAGAACATCATCCAATACTAGGAAAAGGGAAATAATACTAAGGTGGACAAAGATTGGAGTATTAATTATCCTAACAATGTATCCCTTACCAATGGCCAATCAATAACAAGTACTAGCAACTCTAGAATCATATGTAACAAGTGAAAGCACTAGATCAATAAGCCACATTGATAGAAGACCCTTACACTTCACATATGCACCAAGAAAGATATATCTATTAAGCTCCAGGAGAGAAAACTTCAAAAATCTAACCATGAAAATGAATGAGGAAGGGATACTCTTTATATAAAGAGTTATCTCAACTTCCTTTACAATAAAATAATAATTCTCTCCTATATCCACAATTCACTCACCAAACTCTCCAAAAGGTGGTTAGATCCACTTTTCTCTCCAAGCAACATGATAAGATAATGTTAGTACATAACCAACTCATGTTGTGAAGTCAATAATGAATAAAATAATGAGGTGTTTATGCAAAGTGTCTTCCCCAAGGTGCACATCTCCTTCTTCAAGGGCATGAAACAAGAATAACCTCAAAATGGGACGTGGGGCTCATCTTGTGAAAAGTGGCTGATGTGGTCAAAATGTGGTGTGGTTTTTTATATGACAGTTTTGAACTTGCCAACTTCCTCTATATTTATTGGATTTTCTATTATAACCTCTTTTCGGAAATCCCATGGCCTCTCTACATCCAATGTCATTGAGTTGGCCAAATTCTGGGAACTTTGTCAAAAGATAACTGCTGCCAAAGCTAGGATACTCCTCCAAAAGGCTCAAGATCCCAAGTGCCAACTCATCAAAGAATGTGCAAACACTAGATCCATGAAATAAAGAGTACATTAATCAAGATAAAAGCATGAATCCAAGTGCAAGTGCTCCATGATACTCAACTAGCCTCATGAAGGAAGGGGATGGCCCCTTCTTCACATAGTAAAGTATAGCCATGCATCAAAATGTGTGCAAAGAGAGAAGATCAAGGGGAGTGCTCCACTAGAAATGATGGTCAACCATTCCAAGTGGCCTAAATCAAGGGCGTCCAAGGAAAGATGGTGTACATGCCTCAAAATATGTGTTAGAGGAGAGGGCGCTTCAAGGAAAACCAACAATAGATCATCTCCAATTGTGAAACATCAAATTAGCTAGGGTGTTCCATCAATGGTTGATCAATGTGTCATGAGCAAGTGGTTATATAAGTGAAATGCACCACTATCCCCTTAAGCATTTCATTCCATGAGCAATACTTCATCAAGGAGAAATTATTTACACTTTAAAACTTATTAAGTGCCTAAGATGTTAGGTTCCCACTCCATGAATACACGAAGTGTTAGATAATTACATCAATGCCAAGCAAAAAACTCCAAGCATGTCAATATCACCAAGAAGGAGAGCATATCAAGATCAAAACACCATGGAGCGATCATATCCAATAGCTACTAGCACCAATCCGGTATCCAATCAACCAAAAGAGAGCAACAACCTTAGCCCAAAGCTCACATGTACCCCAATCCATCCAATGAATCATCTTGCAAGATCAATCTTTGTGACTAAAATCACAAGTGTAACCCTCATACAATGTGAGGGGTAACAATTGGCTCCAACTTGGGGACATGTGCTCTTTGAAGAAGAGTGCATGACACCTCAGAATCTGTTGTATGTACCAGCTAAGAGAGGAAGAAAGAGAGCAAGAGAAACTATTGTGGGATGGCTCAATTCACATCCCAAAACCCCACATATAATGTCCATATAATCCAATACATCAGCATAGCCCAAAATTGGCTTTACTTGAAAGGGCATAAGACAACAATGCCAAAAGAACATGAAATGAAATATAATGCTCATAATGTTGAGCTTATTTATCCTATTCTAATGCTCTCAAGAGCTTATTTGTCCTACCCTACTTTGCTATAGGAAGAAAAATGATTCTAAGTGAAATAATACAGCCATTGCAACCACTTAGGCATCTCATTATTGCCATTAACTCTCCCCTTGTGCTTGGACATCAACCAAAACAAGGCCTCATAAAATATAAAGTGAAGTAATGATGGAATCTCCATGAGATGAGGGCTGAAATCTGAAATGCGCTCACAATCTCCTCTTTTTCTTTTGGAATGGTTTTTTGGCTGCTGTTTGACTTTTCTGTTGTTCTAGGTGACTTTCCTCCTTTCCCTTTAAAAACAACAACTTTATACCTTTTGCCCTTTCTTTGCATGCAAGGATAGAAATTCCAAAGTTAAAATCAAGCATTTATTCTTTTAACAAACCATGAAGAATGCCAAATAAACCCAAGAGGCCAAACTAGCTCTTACAGTGGTCACATTTAGCATATGGAATCAAGGTTTGGAAAGTCAAGCTTGGTAAGAATGACCACTAAACATAGCAATTCGAAGTAGGGTTTTGGATTGCAATAGGGTGTCGATTAGGGTCCTTGAAAAATCAAACCATTAAGGAAGGCACCACTTTATCAAGGCAAGTAAGGGCTTTGCTAGAAAGACCATTTTGGAACTTCATGTTAATGGCTACCTCCAACTCACTGCCACATGTCGCTCTAGGAGGCCATCCAATGACCCAAAACTGCTTTGTAGACTCATCACTCTTTCATCATCGAAGCCTTTGGACCATCCTCCGAACCATGCTCGAGAACCATGACATTCAACTTGTATCTACCATACATAGAAATTGTTGATCATAGACATGTGTAAAAGGCAGTCTTTCCCAAAAAAGCATAAAACAAAAAGTAGGAAAGATTGATCTTGAAGGGAAAGAGCACCAGTCTATCTTCTTTTGAAAAAAAAAAAAAGAAGCCATCTCATTGGACTCACTTTTTTACAAGAAGCATGAATGTATGAATATCACTGTCATCTGGGCCCCTATATCTCGAGCTCTCGTAAGAAGGGAAACCACTAAAAATAGCAGTTCTTTCGGACTCTATTGGCTCTGGAAGGAACTACGATCAATGTGCATGTCTGGATACCTCTGCAATGGAACTAGCTTGATGGAATCTCACTGGATCTTAACCTTCCTTTGGTGCAAGCACAATTGGTGTTTAACAATGACATGTGGCACACATTTACCACTTGAGATTGAAGCATGGGTGATCTGTTTGGACAAAATTGTAATGCCCTTCTTACCATTAGAAATTTTACAAAAGGGAATATTTGGTGATCTATGAGTTAGACATAAGTGATGAGGAAAATCACTTCCTTATCTACATGTTAGTGTGGTACTAAAGGAACTTAATGCTAGTAAATTAATCATTTCCATATGTCACTAGGATATCGACTCACCGCTTATGAAAGTATGGTAATGTTTATTTGTGGGGCCTAGTGAAGTGTGTTTCGGAAGCAAAATCAAGAGGGGATCCCATGCAGAAAATTACGAAAGCTAAAGATTAAATCAACCAAAAAAGTTCACCCAAAATAGAAACTAATGAAGCTTCACAATTAATGTCAATCCAGATTCAAAATGAAATAGGTTCAACCCAACATGTTTTAAGCATAAATCATAAAAAATAACCCAATTAGGATTTGTTACCAGCTATTTTGTACAATAGCTGAATTTCTTGTGAGCCGCCAGTTTCATGAACATGTTCAATGTTCATCATCAGTGTTCAGAAGTTCAGAAGTCATTTTCAGGGCAATTTTGCCCCATTTGTAAAAACTGCATGTTCATACCCCCATGGGGAAATTGTAAAAAGTTGGACTGAACAGGGCGCTTTTATAAGACTCGGCTACCCTTAGGTTTAACTGTCAGGGGGATACTCTAGAGTGTTTTTTCCTTAGGAATTATGCATTGCGCTTCAGTCATGTATAATTCCTGAGTTTTTCACTCAAACCTCCAAAGCTGGAGTATTTACCATGGTGGTTGAACCTAATGGTGTTTATTATAGGCTTGTGTCTAGGATTTTTTCCGTGTTAGCCATCTCGATTGAGTCGTATGAACACGCACTAGGTTCCCTAGGAGATTCGTTTCATTCCGGCGAAAATAATTTTTTCCGTAATTTAGACCATTTTTAATGGTTTAAATGGAAAATTTCAAAGTGTGATAAAAACCTTATCTGGAGGCGGAATTTGGCGTGGGAAGGCTCGTTTTGACGCTCATAGCGTCCTCTTTACCCTAGCACCCTTATTCTTTAGTTTTCGGGCGATTGCGTCGCCTCTGGGGGCAGTTTTCGCTAAAGATACATCCTTTTGGCATTTAATTGCCAGAAAATGACAAAATGCACCATGGACAAAAAATGAAAAAATAAAAAAAGTGACTAAATAAACTATGGAAAAGCATGGAATTGATTTTTATGATGGTGTACAACCCATTTTAAGAACAAAGCATTTGTTAGAAAAGTCAAAGGATTGAATTTTTGGATTAAATCAATGTGTACGGGTGCCTTCACGTGGGCATAGATTCGCATGGGTAAGTGAAGGCTCCAATCTAATGTGGTGGGCTACCATGTGTAATATTAAAGGCACATGTTATATTGAGAACTTTGGATTACGATTTGAAGTAGTGAGGGATGACGTGAACTAAGGGAATCCGTGGGCTCTCACCACAGTGCGGATTGAATTTCGCATGGCTTGGGCATTGTTTCTTATGGGAGAGGGGTGCCCCTCTCATGAGGTGGCAGCCACCTCACCCCAATCCCACCAAACTCCACGCTCCAAGCTTGCAATCACGCCAACCTCTCCTTCATTCAAGCGTGAGTCCTTCCAGCCGTTAGCTTTCAAGCTCCCTCCCTCATGCATTCGACTTAGGTCATTGGATCTCTCTCTTCTTGTATAAATACAGGGTCTCTGCCCCTTGTTTAAGATGGATGGTTGATGCAAGATTAGTTTGCTAAAATTGTAACATGCTTTTGCTCTCATTTTGGAATAAAATTTTGACTTTGGAGGTCTATGCGTCTTTTCAATTGTGGTGAATGCATCTCTTGTTGAGGTGATCTCTTTCCAAGCCTTTCTCTCAATACTTATGTGTTTGATCTAATGCTAGCTTAAGAAGTCTATATTCTAGTCCATAAGATTAACTATTTGTAGTCTTCAATTTGGTTGATTATGCAATGCTTCTCAAGAGTTATATGAACAGGACGTACTCAGTTATACTAGTATTGATATAATTTTGATTTTCTTAGCATATTGGTTTATTTTGATCTTACTTTGTATTGAGTTGTATGTGCTTTGGTTAGGTTTTGCCAGGTGAAGAAGGGTGTGAGCTCAGTTGCTTCTATTCCATGCGTCAACGGCTTCAAGTTTTATTTAACATATTTGTGATTATAGGATCTACAAGTGTTTGAAGTATTTTTCAAGAAGAAGCTCAAGAGAACTTGCTCCTCATCTCATCAAGAAGAAACAATCTTTTAAAAATCCTTGGTTACTGGTGTTGGATTTTGTGCAACTTCGGAAGATATTATTCATTGTATGTTATTGTACTTGATTGTACCTCCTAAGGGAGATGAATTGGATGTAATTATTTATGTAATCACATGAAAGAGTCAATGTAAACCTTGGTGTGCAAATAAACAAAAGAAAATTATTAAAAATAAATTATTTATTGCCCCAGGTGAAGTCAACCCAGTTAGGGAATTTCTGGTTTTTGCACTTGTATAAATAAGAGGCTAGTGCACCTCATTATCACTCATTCACTCACTTAGCAAGTGCGCATCACTTGGAGGAGGCTGATTTCGCATCACTTGAAGGAGGAAGCTTATTTGGGGCATCTACTTGTGAAAGACACTTTCACATTCTTTCTCTTTTCTTATTTGTACCTCTGATCTTGGAATTATCATCTCTCTGCGAAGGTTGCTGGGTTTTCTCCCATTTGGGTTTCCCAGGTCAATCTCTGTGTTGTTGTTTTTTGCTTTGTCTTGCTTCTAGTGATCTTGGTTATGCATTTATGTTTTATGCTATGAATGTATGAAATTTAACATGGTATCAGAGCCATTCTAGAAGAAGCCATTGCCGAAGTATTGTCGGAACCCTGCCGGAACTAGGGTTTCATCTTGTGAAGTCTCCAACCATTATTTTGGAGAAAAGAAGTTATAGGAATTTCGTTTTTGTCAAGGCGCATCTATTGGTGAAAACATAATTCGATTTCAAGAAGTTTCAATTTTTGACCTAACTTTGTGGCTGCAACAGAATTAGGGTTTCAGTTTTAACACATCTCTCTCCACAGATTTGGACCAGCCCACCCTCTATTCAACTCTCCTTGGCAAGGCGAATTTATCTATGGGTTCAATTTTTCAAATTATTAACTTTCATTTTTGACCTAGCTCGTGCTAGGGTTTCTGAACCAGATCTACAATCAAGATGATTGGGATGAAGGTTGAAGATCGTTTGGAAGGAGCCTCAAACTTCATCTCTTGGAAGTCTAGGGTTCTTCTACTCCTAGAAGAAAATGATCTCTTGCTATATGTAAATGAGAAGGTTCCTGAACCAGAAGCCGAAGAAGATAAATCCTGATGGAGGAAGAATGATGCTAAAGCAAGAAGGATTCTTGTGGATTCATTGAGAGACCATTTCGTTCCTCAAATCTCAGGAAAGAAGAATGCTAGGAAAATGTTCAAAACCATTATGAACCTGTTTGAACACACTAGCCTAAATGTATCCATGACTTTGAGAAACCAGCTCTCAAATATGAAGATAGCAAAATCAGAATCCATTGCCTCATGCTTCATGAGGATCGCAGAACTCAAAGACAAGCTTAGCACCAGTGGAGATCCTATTGGCGATAAGGAGCTTGTCCTCCACACTTTAAATGGTCTTCCACCATCTTGGGAGTCCTTTATCCAAAGCATAAGTGGTAGATCCAAACTACCAAAGTTTGACAAGCTTTGGGCAGATTGCACTCAGGAAGAGACCAGGATTGCAGCACGTCAAAGACTCCATGGCCATGGCACTCAACCTGAGGAGAACCAAGCTTTTGTTTCCCATGCCACGAAGGGTAAGGGAAAAGGTAGGAAGTTCCATAATCACAAGCACCAAGATCAGAGACCAAGTCCTCGCCCAGATCAAAAGGAGAAGAAGGACATATCTCAAGTTCAATGCTATAGGTGCAGAAAATATGGATACTACGCAAATAGCTGTCGAAGTTCAAGTAAAAGGAAGCATGAAGCCTCAACTGTTGATGTAGAAGAGGATCATCATCGCAAGAAGCAAAGGGATGATGATCGTTCGGAGTTCCTCTTCTAAAAGATCCAGAATGCAAGAGCATAGATCTCTTATGGTTCCCACAAGAAGGTAGTGGGGGCCCACACACCAAAACAATAAGAGATAAGTATTTGTTTTCTTGCTTACATAGATCTGTTTTTTGTCTTATATGTTTTTATATGCAGATCTAATGTGTTGAGCAGTTGATATAGTTTACCCTGTTATATTATGCATATGAGCTACACAACATTTCATGAAGTTAGTCTAGATGATATCTCCCTCCTACATGCTTAGGGTAGTGCACACTCTTGATGGCATGTTCTAGTGGAGATAACAGACATCTAGATACTTCTTAAAAGTGTTTGATAGACATGTTTATGAATGTTCTACTAAAGTATTAGCTAAGATGCCTGTGTAAACTATTGCCATTATATTTGATTATGCAATGTCACTGATCATCAGTCGGGATTTGACTTGTAGGGAAAAGACCATGTGATTTGGCCTACAAGAGAAGACTTGTTTTGATGGACATATGAATCCTGTTGATGTTCAGCAAGAAGCTTCCTGGAATATGTCTCTCAGCGTAGAAGGATGACCTCGAAGGAAGCTTTCACAGAAGTAAAACTAGAAGTAAGCCACCTTCAGATATTTGACTGTCCAGTCTTTATACATGTGCCCAACTTGGAACCTTTAGGCAAGAAGGGAACCTTTGTGGGATACAATGAGTCTTCAAAGACTTACAGAATCTACATACCAGGGTTTAGATAGATTGAAGTCAGTAGGGATGTGACCTTTGAAGAAGAATTAACTGTCAGGAAAGGCAGAGGATCAGACATGGAGATCGATGATGAAATAATAGAACTAAAGGAGATGAGATCATCTCCCCCTCTAGTTCAAGAGGGAGTTAGCAGAAAAGGATGAACCTATCGATTCCATTGATCCAGTTGAGATCCCCATAAATGTTGCAGTAGGTCGGAAAAGACCTAGATGGGCACAACAGATTTAGCATGGAGCATATAGAAAATACAAGGCCAGATCTCTTGGCAGAAGATTCTCTCAGAAAGAGGGAGTCGATTATGATGATACATTTGCTTCCGTGGCTCGAGATACTTCCATCAGATTGATCATTACTATTGTTTCAACTATGAGATGGAAGGTGCATCAGAATGATGCAAACCCCAACCTTTGCTTCAAGGTTGCAGATGATGAGTCACTGATTTTTGTATTGTATGTTGATGACTTGTTTCTCATAGGAAATGAGAAACTCATTGTATGGTGTAAGAAGAATCTCGCCTCTGAGTTTGAAATGAAAGATCTTGGATTGATGCACTACTTCTTGGGATTAGAAGTGTGGTAGAGGTAGAAAGAGATTTTCCTAGGACAAGGAAAATACACCATTGATATATTAAAGAGATTCGAGATGTTGGATTGTAAGTCCATGGCTACTCCGATGGATGCAAATTGGAAGAAGTTGAGAGATTCTACTTCAGATTCTGATTTGATTGATCCCACCTTGTATCGCCAGTTGATTGGGTCATTGATGTATCTGACCAACACCAGACTAGATATATGTTTTGCTGTGAATGCCCTCAGTCAGTTCATGTGCGAACCAAGGCAGATTCATTGGATTGTTGCAAAACATGTGCTTAGATACTTATGTGGCACTGTGGGATATGGTTTGAAATATGCTTCAGATAGTGACCCGAGATTGTAGGGGTTTACAGACTCAGATTGGACCGGATGTGTTGCAGATCGGAAGAGTACTTCCAGATGTTGCTTCAGTTTGGGTTTTGCAATTATTTCCTGGTGTAGCAGGAAGCAGAACTCGATAGCACTCAGTACTGCAGAGGCCTAGTACATGGTTGCTAGCACAGCAGCTTGAGAAGCAGTTAGGCTTCATAAACTCCTGGTAGGATTGTTAGGCCAGATTCCAGAGCCGACCGTGATTCACTGTGATAACCAGAGCTGTGTGCAGATGTTAGTGAATCTTGTATTTCACGACAGGTCAAAGCATATCGAGATTCGATATCACTTCATTCGTGATATGGTGCAGAAAGGTGCGGTCGAGTTATAGTACGTGCCGACAGACGACTAGACTGCAGATGTTCTCACCAAGGCTCTTCCCAAAGTGAGGTTCGAATACTTTCGCGGAAGACTTGGAGTCGAAGAGAACGCATCCCTCCTTGATAGGGAACGATGACATTGAGTTGCTTGCCCTGCTTTGCCCTGGTGCCTTCTGCAGTCCAGTTTCTCAGCCAGATATGGGAGAAATCCCATGGCAGATGAGTAGGATAGTCAGCAGTTGGTCGAGCTCACCCTGGTGCCTTCTCCAGTCCAGTTACTCAGCAAGATATGGGAGAAATCCCATAGGCAGATGTGTAGGACAGTTAGCAGTTGGTCGAGTTCACACTGGTGCCTCTGCAGTCCGGTTACTCAGCCAGATATGGGAGAAATCCCATAGGCAGATGAGTAGGATAGTCAGCAGTTGGCAGTGTGGGTGCATAGATGCCTCTACAGTCCAGGTACTCAGCCAGATATGGGAGAAATCCCATAGGCAGAAGATTAGGACAGTCAGTAGATGGCCGTGCCCTTTTGCTCGTCTGAAATCTCAGCCAGGTATGGGAGGACCCCATTGGCAGATGAGATAGACAGGTAGCAAATTGTATAGCAGAGATGGTACATCTAATAATCTCAGATATCCAGGATTGAGTGATTCTCCTAGATCCAGGATCGAGTGATTCTCCTGGACTCACCGAAGGACTGGTGAAGATGATACACTGAGATTGTGTGGACAACCTTCAGTATGCATAGAGATGATGGAGACAGTGTAGAGTACAAGATGAAACCTAGATGATCGTGATGCTGATGAAGACCGAAGAATACCTTCCTTGTTGAGAGGGAGTGTTGGATTTTGTGCAACTTCGGAAGATATTATTCATTGTATTTTATTGTACTTGATTGTACCTGTTATCACATATATAGTAGCCGGGCTACCATACATTATTTTTCTGATGCCAGTACACTATTCAGCCAGTTCCCTTACATTTGAGATGCTGAGATGAGCATCTATATTGGATCACTATCAGATTTTGGACAACAGTTGTATTCC
The DNA here is from genome assembly GCA_027924585.1 of Larix kaempferi. NCBI lineage: Eukaryota > Viridiplantae > Streptophyta > Pinopsida > Pinales > Pinaceae > Larix > Larix kaempferi. The sequence goes on along the minus strand of BSBM01000594.1, from coordinate 659,638 downwards.
CCATGCCATTACTGAGTCTCAGGATACTCAGAGAGATGATTGATATAGCCATTATACCATTTGCACAGAGCAGTCAGTAGTGCCCAGAGTTACAGCAGCAGTTTCAAAGGACAGATGATGGTACAGGTGATGAGCATTCAGGTATATGACTCAACAGGTATATCATTGTGTTATGGTTATATTGCTTTTATATTTATTCTTATAGCATGTCTTAGCACTTAGTGTCATGATCTAACGATCATATAGATATGTGGACCTGGTTGATCTTATTATATATATTATATTGTCCCTACTCAGACTTAGAAGTTCACTATTCATACTCATTGGTTTTACCCTCCTTAGGGAGAATAGAGGTGATCATTCCACCATACCTTGGCTTGCTAGTGTTGGCTCCATTATTCATTGTCTTCATCCATCCATTGCCTACCTTTTAGTTTATCACCCTGACTTACTACTTGACTAGTGGCATGGAGGACTTTCCCCCACTGTAGCCTTTGTATTGGATGAGCTTCCCTGTTTATTGTGTCTCGGCTCTGAGTTGGTGACAAAACTTACCTATGGTGAGTTGGAGTTCCTTGGAATTCCCCCTAGTCACTAAAGTTGTGTTGGCTAAACCTGAAACTTTTAGTGCTGCCATGAATACAAAATCTGGAAAATGAAATGCTATATCTTGTATGAAAAGCCCATTCATGCATTTTGTTTCTAAACACACATGAATGAAAGGCATGCCAAATGAAAATGGCCATGAAAATAAAATGTTATATCTTTTGGAAATGTAAATACCTAGGTAAACAAGCTATCCATGACACACCTAGAAGTGCTCAAGTAAACAAGTGCCTTAAAAACACACCTGCAGCAGAAAGCCTAAAATAAATTTAAATCTATGCAATGTGTTTATAAACACACATAGACCAAGGCTATGGAAACTTCAGGCCCAAAAAGCAATGGAACTTAAATGCTATATCAAAACAATTGCTGGCCTTATTTGTATTATGGATTGTGCGCATCTGTTAAAGGTGAATAAACCCTCTTTGAACAACTCATCCATTTGTGAGACACCGCCATTCCCTGTGTTGTTGCTCATTCAGTATATACTATGGTGTGTATTCCCTTTCCCTTTGCCAAAGTGTCACAAAGTTAAGTCAGTCAAGTCATCCCTTAGCCTAGCCAGTTATTTTAGCCTTCACCCTTCACTAGCAAATTGATCACAGCTATGAAGTGAGTATGATCTTGAAAGTCTAGTCTGAGTAATAATAATAATTAATGACATTATATATTTGGATTTAGATCGCCAGTAATGATTACTTTGTGTTATAATTGTTATTTGAATAAGTTGTAGAGCATGCATTAACCTTTGACACTTTGCAGCAGCTTCCGATGATGGTCTGAGTTATATTTGGTCATGTTGACCTGGTTAGACCTAGTTTGACCAAGGTCAACCATAGGACATGAGATGGTTGGACCTTATGATGATATGGATAGATGATATATGGTCTATGTACATATACATGATGATTCTATGCAGCAGCTACAGGGTTATGATGATGATTCATGGTTTACAGTAGTATTTGATCATTTGCAGATTATTATTATTTGACTTGTTCTGGTATATTGGATATATATATTGATCATGTAGAGACTCATATGGTGTATGAGTACACATATTGGATGGATTTGTACCTTCTGAGTCCAATGAGAGAGTTTGTTTTCAGTTCCGGGCACTTACAGTGATGATTGAGCCTCAGTAGGCTGTCCTAGTGCAGTTTTGGTCTGTCGGAGGCCCTGTCAGAGTAGATGTGATTTTTATCCGGTTGACCTAGGGCGCTGTGCTTGGAGGGGGTGGTCCAGCCACTTGTTTTTACCATATTAGCCCCCTCTCGGACACACTGGTGCCCTCACCTTGACAGCGTAGACACTCCAAGAGGCAGTTTGGGGCAGTTTCACGCTTCTCGAGGCATTTCAGGATTGGTAGAAATGGCTATTGAGGAAATATATTGAGGAAATCGATTTGGGCTACTGAGGCAATGTCTTGGCATGGGATGATCAGTGATGATGGATTGATGTCTTCCACACCTCCTCCAGTAGTTTCAGCTTCATCGGGGCTCGCATCCATCACTTATGGCACTTTCTGATGATTTTTGAGGTCTTTTGAGGCCTACGATTTGACCATGGAGGCACGATTTGGTATATTGATGACTATTTTATTATTATTGTGCTATGGGGATTGACCAAGGGTGGCTAAAATTACCCCTTGGACCCACCATAAGCTTCTTATTATATTTTGTCATCATGATTTGGTGGGATTCCCCTCTTCTAGGGCGATTTTGTCCACTCATATTATATTTTATTAGTGATCCATGTATTTTATTGTTGAGCTCATCTCAACCATTGATTAGACATTTGTATCTTTTAATCTTAGCCACTCATTCAAAAAGTGGTTAGGATTTTGATGCCTCTCCTTCCTATTTAAAGGAGAGAGCTTCTCATTGTAAGGGGTCTTTGGCTCTTGGATTATTGGTATAGAAAAAATTTATTGTGGAAATTCTTGTGGTCTCCTTTGCATCTGGTGTTCTTAGATGGTGATTGGAAAGTCTATTGCAACCTAGCATTTCGAATTTGTGGTAAGATCTATCTATTTTGGAAATCATTGTCTTGTCTACAGGAGGGCGACTTCAACAAGGGCGATTTTGCAAGGCTTCTTCAAATCGACTTTCTTGGCATTTGCTTGTATCAGGGGGTTATCATTAGTATCATTGTGATCTATGCTATCTTTCTGTTACTTCTCTTGTGGCATTAGTCTTATCTCTTGATTACATCAAATCTGATATTGTTGACGTTTGTTGTGTAGGAGAGAGGGCGCATTGGCTTCTCGGACTAAATCGATTGCATAGAAAACTACCTCAAAGCTTCTCAAATTGATCGGGTTTGCATAGATCATCATCATCAAGGCACCTACAAGGTTACCCAGGTAAGATCCACAGGTTTGTTTCTCTTATCTTGATCCAATCCATTGACATAGCTCATAAATTGATAAAACCCTAATTTCTTCAAACCCTCATTTTACATTTTTTCAGATCTACTAAGATCTAGTGGCTTCTTGGGTAAGATTTTGAAAACCCACCTCTATAGTATCCACGGCATCCCGGATCTATAGTTTGGTGAGGATTGGCCTCCATTTGACCCTCTTCCCAAGACATTTAGCCTCTCCAAGCAAGGGCGCACTTCCTAGTTTGGTGAGTTGACCTAGATCTAGTATGTGGGTAGGTGAGATCCCGCTTGATTCATGATCTACACATCCAATAACCTACCCCCAGATTGTCACTTTTCTGATTGCTACCTTGTGGGCCCTATTCCACATTTTAAGGGATTTAATCCCCATTTTGGACCACTTGGTATCTTTGAACTCAGATTTAGTAAGATCTAGCCATTAGATTGCCTTGAAATTGTAGATCCACACTGCCACTTGATCAACCTACTTGGATCTAGAGTTTGGATGCCATCGGACTTGTCTTGACCCACTTATCCCACATTTTAGCCTCCTTGGGTAAAGTCACACCACCTTGGAGAAGGGAGTTGTCCCACTTCTAGGACGTGGGTACTTGAGATTTTAGTGGATTTGGAACGGGAATAATTGAAAACCTAGGTCTAGTAGGTCACCTTCTCAAATCTTGCCTTGGGGATAACATTCCTTGTTTTATGGGATTGTGGTCCACATAGGTCAAACCTAGATCTAGACCTATTCACCCATCAAGACTTTAATTGCACACTTGTCTCATGCAATAGGAGTCCTTAACCACAAGTTAACTCTACTTTGACTCCATTATCCCAATTCCCAAGGCACTGGTCTCTCTCCAAGTCAATTCGATTTTCCTAGATTGTTGGATTAACTTGTGGTTTGACCCTGGTATGGTAAACTAAACCCTTTGATGCCATCATACTTCATGATCAAGCTTGTCACTTGTACTAGTTAGCTCCAATTCAACCCTAAACTACCCTGCATTGGACACGGTTCCCAAGGCAGTGGATTTTTTCACATTGAACTAGTACTTTAATCCTGGATCCTATTTCACGAATCATAAGTCACTTTCACATCAATAATGAACCAAAGTTATACTCATTGAACCCCTCATTTGTCTTGTGACTTCATCCTAAGGTCTAGGATAAACCATACACCTTACTTCACTTAGAATTAACTTGATTTGGTGTCTTGGTTTTGATCTCTCCTGTCGGGAGTAGATCGGGTCTCCCCCTTTGTTGTCTGGGCTAGATAACATAAAGTGAAGGTTGCCTCGACTGGCGTGACAACCATATATTGGAGGTCGAGGTGATCGTGGTTGCACCTTTTGAGTTGCCCTTCCCTATTGCCGTCCATGAGTGGATACATCCATAGGGGTAACCACAGTTTAGGTGATAACAGTACCTCCTAAGGGAGATGAATTGGATGTAATTATTTATGTAATCACATGAAAGAGTCAATGTAAACCTTGGGGTGCAAATAAACAAAAGAAAATTATTAAAAATAAATTATTTATTGCCCCCAGGTGAAGTCTACCTAGTTAGCGAATTTTTGGTTTTTGCACTTGTATAAATAAGAGGCTAGTGCACCTCATTATCACTCATTCACTCACTTAGCAAGTGCGCATCACTTGGAGGAGGCTGATTTCGCATCACTTGAAGGAGAAAGCTTATTTGCGGCATCTACTTGTGAAAGACACTTTCACATTCTTTCTCTTTTTTTATTTGTACTCTGATCTCAGAATTATCATCTCTCTGCGAAGGTTGCTGGGTTTTCTCCCATTTGGGTTTCCCAGGTCAAACTCTGTGTTGTTGTTTTGTGCTTTGTCTTGCTTCTAGTGATCTTGGTTATGCATTTATGTTTTATGCTATGAATGTATGAAATTTAACAACTGGTTACTATAACAAGAAGCCCTAAACTCTTCAAGACTCATCTTTTGGCTCCTTGCCCTTCCTTGCCTTGTTTGGCTTACTTCTCCTTGATCTTATTCTCCTCCTTACCTTTCGTTTTCCTCCTTCTGTCTTTGCCATTTGTTTTTTCTTGTCTCTCTTCCATTCATTTTCCTCTCTTCTCCCTTCATCTTCCTCCTTTGCTATCTTCTCTCCTTCTGTTTTCCTCTTTTCCTCCCTTCTCCATTCGTCTTCTTCCTTTGCTATCTTCTTCCATTCGTTTTCTTTATTTTTGATCCCTCTCTCATTCGTTTGCCTTCTCTTTCCATTTGTTTTCTCTCTTCCTTTGCTCCTTCCCTCTTCATTCACCTCCTTTGCTTGCTTTCGTTTCTCCCTTCACTCTCTTCATTTAGTTTAAGTTTCATTTAAATCTTAAGTGTTTTAAAATTCAGCATTGTTAGTTTTCATTTTTAGAGCTTAGATCTTAGCTTAGTTTCATTTTGAAGTTAGCATTTGTTAGTTTCCATTTCTAGATCCTAGATCTTAGATTTAGTTTTATTTTGATTTGATTAACAATAATGGGTTCATGAAGTGTGCTTGTTTCAGGTGCTTGAAAAGATAAACAATCAAAGACAAGTCAAAAGACTTGAAGAGGCAAACAAGAAGAAGCTATAACCATGAAGATCCATTAAAACCAAAGAACCAATCTCCTTTTTGTAAAAGCTCTCAAAAAGCTTCATTCATTTCATTTCTTCTCATTTCAAGGGATAAAAGCCGCAAAGCATTGTAACTCTTAAAAAAGCTAGTGGGATTACAGCTCCCACATTTCCTTTTACTTCCCCTATTTGGGGGAAGTGTGTTGTGTTTTGTCCTCTTTGCATCTTTAGCTTAGATTCAATTTCAGCACGTAGTTCAATTTTACTTTCTTAGAGTAGTTTCATTCCACTAATTGCTAGTTGTTTGATTCTTGCTTAAATAGTTCATTTTTATATAAATTGATAAACTGAAAAAATTAGAAATCTCTTGAATCTCACTCAACAGTGGATCAAGAGTGCTCTTTGTCGAAGAGTTGCTTTTGCTTTGTTTTGACTTACCCCCATGGTCTCCCGAGTACGGTCTTTGACCTGAAAGAGATTCTTGGGTGGTTTAGTTTTTACTTCCAAGTACTTTAATTCCGTGCATCATAAATCTCTTGAATCTCGCCATAAGGCGGATCAAGAGTGCTCTCTATCGGAGAGTTTTCTATTTTGGTGCTCTTGTTTCAAACATCTCCCATAAAATTGAAATTTACTATTTTCTATACTGCGTATGCTCTACCCTACCTTGGGAGGTTGGGATACACAAAAACGGTATAGGCTACTTAATTTCTCATATCCAATCCAATTTTAACCATAATAAAATTTTCACTCCATAACCAACGAAAATCCGACATTAATCGTCAAATACTCTAACGTGGGCAAATTCTTAGTGGGGGCGCTGGGTAGCTATACCTCGTTTGCAGTGGCTGGTTAGTTATTGAATGCCTCGTAAACTTGGATTGTCCAACATGTCCTTGTACGAAACCACTTAGAGCATTTTCCGGACACATTTCCAGTACTTTTGCGTATATTGGAGATTTTCCTTAGCCATAATAATCAAGATCACCCCAAAATTTACAATAAAATTTACCAAGAACAATTGCAAAAAGTTCTCAATCACTTGAACTCTTGTATCAAGCAACCCAAGCACTCAAAACATTTGACTCCATAAGGCACTGGTCCTTGACATCATTTTATTTGCTTATTATCCATCTGAAGCATTTGTCTTGTTTTCCAAATTTCTATATCATATTGTGGATGTCTTGTGTTTAATTGATCAAGTAGTTGTGCATTTCAATATCTTGCAATTGTTATCTTTGATTATATAAATTGTTGTTGTAAATCAAAAAACTCCTAAACAACACCCATCCGCATCATATCACCTTAAAAAAAACATTTGAAAACACAAGAGCCTTAGAAACACTTTGTAGGGTCTACCCCCCTTGGCTTCGTTAGGAGTTTGCCTAAACGGAGGAGTTGGGATCAGGTGACAGCACTTGGCTCATTGCTTGCCCCCAAGGCCACACCTTTCCCACTTTTAGTGAGGAAACAACTTTCGAAAGATTTATGCTGCTGGTGTGCATCTTGGCGGACAATAGGATCTATGAAAATAGATTCGTAGAAGTGGCCCCAAAATTCAATTTTTGTTGTTAGTTGGGTACAACAATCAATAGGTATAGAGCCCTGGATTATAAGTTAGACAAGTTTGATGGGATTCCTATGCATCATTAATTCAATTAAAAAGAGTTGTTATGAATTCATTTTAAATTAGATTTTTTATTATTCTCTAATTATTGGAATGTGAAGTGAATAGTGATTCCCTCCATGTACTCGCAAAATATTTAAAAAAAAAATGAAGGAATGTTATTCGAATGGTACTCTCTCCACTAATGTTGTGAATTATCTACTATTGTCATATGTAAATTACTAATATTTTTATTTCTTTCCTTTTAACAATGTAGTGTTGTGGTCATTTGATGTATAGTGTGGAGGGGATCATCTAGGGTGATAGACTGGCATAGACCCTCACTTTAGTTGTTGATTCACTGTATATGTGTTTGGGAAGAAGATTGGTCAGGGTGACAAACTGGTGCAGACCCTCACTTTAGTTGTTTATTCAATGTATTTGTCTGTGGGGAGCTGTTTGGTTGGGGTGACATATTGGTGCAGACCCTCACTTTGTTTATCTTTATGAATAAATGGATATACATATTTTTTTTTCTTTTATTTAATCCTTTCTTGCATTTTTGAGTGTTTTTCAAAAGTTGGTGCATCAAATAGTTTCCACCTTAATTATCTCCATGTGTGGCACAGAACATTCAAGCCTCTTGTACCAAGTTCAAAATAGATAATCACTTACCTGTTGGTTGTTGCAATAGGGATGCAATCAGAAGTATACGTGCCCAGTATAATGTAATTTATGAACGGTACTACCAGAACCTTGCCAGAAAGATTTTCTAAAAATAAGTGTTCTAACTTTTTTATTGGGTTTTGATACACTTGATATTTATTGCCAAAATATACATCGTTGTTCCCTATCTCAAATAGACCTCCTCCCAGCATTTCTCCATTCTTCTCTTCAAGTCTTGAGTCCAGATGAGTGAACCACATCCTCTCAAACTTAAAATAAATATTCTTTGGTGTATAGATTTCTGCATTGATTTACAAATGATTTGAGCTTACTCTGTTTTGTGCAAAATATTCTAATCTTTTAGTATTTTATACCATGTTTCATTCATCATAGCTGGTCATCTCTCCATTGTTGATGCTTCTCCACATTTCCTATCAATCTGAATAGAAGTTTCAAGTTACCTTATTTGGCTTTACATGTATCAAACTACATATCATGAAAAAAATTGATCAGTAAAGAGGCTGCCCCATTTGGATATCTATTGCCTTATTTTATTCCTTCTGGAGAATGGATGGAATTACCATCTCCTCACAAAATCAAGTGTGTGCTTTAATTGCTTCTTATGAAGGCTACCAAAAAGTCCCAGCCTTTCCTTTTTTCCTGGAGTATTTTTTGGCACAGGTATTTGACAACTTTATTGTCTAGTTAAAATTATTTTCTTTTTAACTAGATGGTGATCTTTGGCAACCACAAATAATTTTTTTATGCAGCAATAGCTCACAGAGATGGAGGAAATATACAAGATAAACAATTCTGCACGTGTTTATTACTCACATTTTACACATATGCATCATCAAAGGGACAGCTGAAACAATTCAGCTTACACTGGAACACAAAAGGACACCTATTTACAGATAAACAAAATGAAATTTCCAGCTGGTTGGATGTCCAGTTTTAATATTTTCAACACTTCTTCCCATCTGTTTAGGATAAGGAGGGTTATGGTTGTCACTTTCTGCATCAGGGCTTATGTTCAAGTGGGGGAACATGTTTTATACAGGCAACAGCAGATTGATTTTATTGCTAATTGTATTTTGCATGCAGGGATAGCAAACAGTTTGCCAATTGAACCCTTGTATATTGGAGGCCCTGTTATTAAGGGATTTGGTCGTGGTTCAAAGATCCTTGGGATTCCTACTGGTATGTCAACGTAAAGTTTGCAACAAAGGAATAGGAAGTATTATAAAAGGTCCCTTACAATCAAAATATCTTTCGTTGCTTTTATTAGTAATTTTCTGACTGCGTAAGAGGTGGAGTTCCGCTTTCAGCCAATTTATCAGCAGATGATCTTTCATCAACTCTTGCCCAGCAAGCATGTGGGGTGTACTTGGGTTGGGCCGGACTTTCTACGCGTGGTATTTATAAAATGGTGATGAGCATAGGATGGAATCCTTACTTTGAAAACACCAAAAAGACAATTGTGAGTGCTGCTAATAGATGGAACTTGATACTTAAACCCATAAGCCTCCTTTTTGGTGCACTTCTGATAACTTTTGTACACCTCCTTCAGATCCTATTCAAGCTTTAATAAATTTAATGTGTGAAATGTGATTGAAGGAACCATGGCTTCTTCATGAATTTGATGAAGATTTCTATGGGGAGGAGCTGCGTCTTGTTGTTGTGGGCTACATTCGTCCTGAGGTATTTACTAAATAGACATACTGTTGTATTTCATCCTTGGTCTTTCACCCCTTCAGTTTGGAAGTATTATTTCTGATTTCCATTGCTTATAAATACAGGCGAAATTTCCATCCTTGGAAGCCTTGATAGAGAAAATTCATGAAGACAGGCGTATTGCAGAGGAAGCCCTTGATCTCCATCCTTATTCACAGTACCAAGATGTGCCATTCCTGAGAACTGCTCTATCAAAATAAACCAATGGATAAAGTTGTGGAACAATGGAAGAACTAGGGACACTATTTTCTCCCAGGGTTTACAATAGATTCAGGATACTTAATCTTTGAATCTATTATCATTGTAATGATTGCATAGGGTGAAACGTTGACTTTAGAACTAAAATGCAAGAAAGAAAAACAGCGATTAAGAATCGAATAACATTTGGTAAAGGTGAAGAAAAATACTTTCAGGCTCATTTTAACTTTGTTGATACAAATTGCCTTTTGAGTCTTTCAGATTTTCTCACGAGTTTACTGTGTCATCTTTTTCTCTACTCTATAGAGCTATATATTATTATATTCCGCTGTCAGTGATCCGACGAGTGTATTACTATTCCTTTCTACTTGCATAATAGAGCTATATACCAAATATTTCTGCATATTTTCAACTATTGGTTATCGGATGAGTGAATTAATATTCCTTCTTCTCTTCTACAAAATATTTATGCTAAAATTATGCCCAAATATTTAAAATGAAGTTTGTGCTCTGTTAAAAAAGCGTTAAAATGTTTAACTGACTATGATAAGTTGAATTTATTATTATTATTATCAAATCTGCTCAGTTTACCTTTTTTGAAAGTTAATTTGCTACATTTCTGAGTAAGCTAAGTTTTTGTCCACTTTTTACAGAACACATAAAGAGTGGAGTCCAGAAGTGTTAACAATGACATTAAATTTGATGGGGTGTTGTGCCAAAAAAATCCATTGACATATCCCACTGGCATGAGATCTGAAGCAGAAGGTACACGAGTACCAAAGTTTGTTATATGTTTGATCTCTATACCCTTATATCAAAAGTACAGTGAGATGTGAGCTTAATATTCAGGTAAGCTTTCTGTAGAAAAACCAAGGCAGTATGAGTTGTTACTAAATTAATTAAGGTTCATTCCAAATTCAATCACTCTGACATCTGCTCTGCAAACCCTAGGTGTGTGTGCTGTTTTCCACTATGGCCTACCCCCCTGGAGTCTGATCCAGGAGGGAATGAAGCGCAAGAAGCAGCGGCGTTTCATTCTTTGGTTGAAGGCCTGAAACCCTCCTGTCCTAGCTCTTTGCAGACATCGAAGTTCATCAAGTTGGCTGCTGCTTCAGATGTCCAGTTACCCACGAAAGTGGTTTGTCACAAAGCTTTCACTCACAGAGAGAGGTCTTGTTGGTCTGTTTATTGGGCTCTGGCCTTCCCCAAAATCGATGGAAGTTTGGGTTGATAAGAACTGAAAACCCTTGATCTCAGGGGATTTGCAGTTTCATTTATGTGGGTGGGGGTATTATATTTTTCTCTTTGAGAAAAAGGAAGATCGGGATCTCATCTTCAGAAGTGGCCAATATTTTATGGGGCCTAGGGGATTGTATTTGAATTGATGGAAATTAGATTTTGATCCTGATAATGATGTTTTTTCTACTGTCCCTGTTTGGATCAAAGTCTCTCATTTTCCCTTGCATTGGCTGAGTGATGATGCCATAGAAGCCATTGAGAACTTGTTAGGAAAATACATGGATGGATCTAAGCCAAATGCTCCTATGTTTGCTTGTGCTTGCATTTGTATGGAAGTTGACATGGATAAAGGGCTACCAGAAGCCATCAATCTACGGATGGACGGTTGGGCGCATCTTCAGAAGTTGGATTATGAGTAACTTCCCTTCAAATGTAGAGCCTGCCACAGATATAGTCATTTCACAAGGAATTGTTCCAAAACTCCAATGGTCGAAGAAAATCCAAACAAGGAAGAGGAATGACAACAAGTTCGAAAAGGGGGGGAAGTTTAGAAAGCTAAACTACCGTTGAAAGGCGGTTTGGACAAGGGAGACCCAAGTCCTTCTATCCCCTTAGGTAGCAAATTGATTTTAGATCCTCTCCCAGGAAGAAGAGAGAGAGGCTCCTCATGAACAACCTGCAAACTTTGAATCGGGAAATGACCCAAATTCTCATATCGAGCATCATTGCACCGAGAGGCGCTCTACAACCCAGTATGAGGGAGATCTCGTAATGTTTGTCAATGTTTGTCCTTATTGTCGGGCATAATAAATAACGTTTGTCTTTAACATAATAATAATAAAAAAAAATTAATATTATGTCGGCCATTAATAAAATAAAAGGACGTGTATTTTCATTTCTAGGCTATATAATACACGGAAGCAAAGAGAAGAAAACCAACAAAGACAAATGGCAAAAAAAATGTATTGTCAAGAAACTACGGCAAAAAGAAGGGAGCCAACAAAGAGAGAATCTGAGCAATTTCTACGAACAGGTAATTTTCGGTTTAATAATTTTCATTTTAATTAATAGCATGTGCTTCGCCGTCCTCTTGCGCGAGCTGCCCTCCTAGCTCCTCCACGCAGCTCCTCCCCTCCGCAGACCTCCCCTCCGCGAGCTGCCCTCCCAGCTCCTGCCCTCCTGCGCGAGCTGCCATCCCAGCTCCTGCCCTCCTGCGCGAGCTGCCATCCCAGCTCCTCCACGCAGCTCCTCCCCTCCGTAGATCTCCCCTCCCCTCCTGTGCGAGCTTCCCTCCCAGCTCCTCCACGCAGCTCCTCCCCTCCGCAGACCTCCCCTCCAGGTGATACCCTCCCCTCCGCTCCCCTCCTGCATCCTCCCCTCCCAGCTCCTCCACGCATCTCACCCCCTCCAGCCTTCCCTCCACGTCGCCTTCTCCCCTCCAGCCTTCCCTCCTGCTCCTTCAGCCCTCCCCTCTGCTCCCCTCCCAACTCCTCCACGCAGCTCCTCCCAACTCCTCCCCTCCACGAGCTCCTCCACGTCGCCTCCCTCCCCTCCAGCCTTCCCTCCACGTCGCCTTTTCCCCTCCAACCTTCACTCCTGCTCCTTCTCCCCTCCACGTCGCCTCCCTCCTGTCCTCCCCTCACTCCGCAGACCTGCACCATAAAAAACAATGTTTAATTTTTTTTATTTTAACATATTAAAATTAAATTCTATTTTTTTTTTGAAATTTTAACAAATTAACGTTATGATATAATTTAAATTATATTTTAATTCTAATATGTTAAAATTAAACTAATTTTAACATTGGATTAAAAAAAAAAACTAATTTTAACATATTAAAATTAAAAAGATAATTTAAATTTTTTAATTTTAACTTATTAAATTTAAAATATAATTTTTTTTTAAATTTTCACATATTTAAATTAAAAAATAATTTAAAATAAGTATGGGGATTATAGGATCAAATCTCCTGAGGTGCAAACCTCTTCTCAGGTATTGCACTCAAGGAGCTTTTCAAGGAGAGGTTTGCACCTCAGGAGATTTGATCCCTCTCGGCGCTTGATAGAGCCTAGGATTTGGATTTAGGCTGGTATATCTTCAACTCAACTCGTTCTGTAGGAGATCAAGATGGAAGATGTTTGGCACCTTGTTTTGCCTCTGGTTCCTTATGAGGTGACAAAGGGGGAGGCTAGCAAAAAAGGGCCAAGTGCTAATACTCAATTCTCAAAGATAGACCAGACAAAGCAGGAGTGAAACCATTAAGGAATCGGAGGGGGAACTTCCCAACAAAAAGAAGATGGGGCACCTGACAAGCAGCATGGATAAGTGGAATGAATGGGTCGAAAGAGAAAACATTATGAGAAGGCGGAGTACCATCCCAAAGGTCATGAGCAAAGCTCACTTGAGTCAGATGCCTCAGGAAGAAGAAATGGAGTTTGGCAGCCTAACTTTTGTTTCTAAAGGAAAGCGGTCTCTTGGAACTGCCGGGGTATGAGGGAAAACAATAAATTGAAGCAATCAAAGATCTGATCAATAAGGAAAGGATCTCCCTCTTGCTCATTCAAGAGACCAAAATAGAGGCAGAAGAAGTTGAAAACCTAATTCTGAAGTTTTGGAAAATAGGGCATGGAAAGGCGATTAGCTCGCAAGGTTCATCAAGGACTGAAATTTTTTTGGAATGGTAAGAAATATTCCCTTGTTGCTCATGCTTTACATTCTCATTGGCTATTGATAGAACTTGAAGTGCGGGAAACTAAGGAACGAATTCAAATTTTTAATGTATATGGGCTTGTGCATTACAAAGATAAAATTGAATTTTGTAACTCCTTGAACTCCCTCCCTAATCAATGTTCTCTTTAGAACTTGATTACTGCCGACGATTTCAATGTCACGATATCCCCTAAGGAAAGAAAAGGATGTATTAAGGTCAGGGATCCCTTTGGGGAAAATTTGGAGGATCTTATCTTTGACCGAGGTCTGATGGATATTGCTCCCAATAAAGGGACTTATACATGGAATAATCGCAGAATTGGGCTAGGATATATTGCAACATCTTGTCTAGACAGGTTTATGGTTCACTCGTTCTTTCTGGCAGATGATCTCTTTCTTTTTTCAAAAATTAAATATGTCGGCAATTTCCGATGACATGCCCTTATTGTTAACTATTGAATCCCTTGTTAATTATGGCCCTCTCCCCTTTAGATTTAATCCCTTGTGGCTTAAGGAATATGAAGTTCATGCCATAAAAGATAAAGAATGTGGGGACTTATATAGACGGATCTCCAGCCATGATCTAGGAATCCAAGCTTTGGCTTGCCGAATGGGTGTTGAAGGAGTTGGCTATGTCTTGTTACCAGTTGCTAGATCATAAAAGCAACGTGCTACAAAAATATTTAGAACAACATCAAATGGCACTGGAAATCAAGGAGATTGAACTATGGGACCTACAGAGAGAAAAGACCTAAATCAGGCTTTAGTTGTTGCTCGAAGGCAGAAAGAAGAACCATGGCAATTAAAATCTCATCATCTATGGCTAAAATTAGGAGACCACAACACCTCTTTTTTCATAAACAAGCCAAAGGTTGGAGTATTGAAAATAATATAAAAGAGATCTAGAAGTCCAACGGGGAAATAACAAATCAATTCAGGGAGATTAAGGAAGAGGTAAGAAATTTCTTCAAAGAATTGAATTCGAAACCTAATCATCCCTCTTTTAGTGCAGGGTTTGCTCTTCTTTGAAATATTCCCTCTTTGATTAGCGACAAGGAGAACTATGGGCTTGAAAGCCTTATTATGGATGCTAAAGTCAAAACTGTGGTGTGGAGCCTTCACCCAGATAAAGACCCTGGTCCCAATGGATTTCCCATTCATTTTTTTCAGAGAATGTTGGGACATAATCAAGGTAGCTCTTTGCATGATGTTGAATTGGACTCAAGGACAGGAGAAAATTGGAGGAGCCATCAACTCCTCCTTTTTTGATCTAGTTCGTAAAGAGTCTAGGCCCTTGTCCTTTAATTGATTTTGTCCCACTTCATTATGCAATGCAACTTAGAAGATCCCGACTAAATCTTGTCTTCTAGGATTAAGGGACTTATGCCCAAAATAATCTCAGAAATGCAAGGGGATTCATGGCGAGAAGACAAATTACTAACATCATAATCTTAATGCAGGAGGCTATTCATTCAAGTTATAGTAGGGGAGAAAAAGGAATGGCTATTAAGTTGGATTTAGCCAATGCCTTTGAGAGGGTGAGACATCAATTTTTATTCTATGCCCTTGATAAATTTGGGTTCTCAACTCCTTTTATTAAATGGATTAAAGCTTGCTTAAGTAAGCCATGGATAATTCCTCCTGTTAATGGTAAACCGAATGCTTTCTTTCAAGCATCTCGTCGGTTAAGACAAGGGTTCCTTCTCTCCCCTTTTCTTTACATTATTATGGCTAAAGCTCTTAGTCGAAATCTTTCAAAAGAGTGAGACAATGGAAACGTAGTATGTATTCTAATTGCCAAGGAGTTCAAGCAATTTGTCGATGATACTATTTTTGTGGAAGGTGCTTCCTTGACTAATGCCGGAAGGTTCAAAGCGACTTTAGATCAATTTCTCATAGCATCGGGTGGTAAGGTGAACACTGGGAAGAGCAAGCTTTATGGATGGAATGCCTCTTTAGATCCTTCATAAAATTGTTGGTGTCTTTGGGTACCAGGGTATATGCAAATGGTCCCCCTTCCGATATCCTGGAATTCCTATCTCCCTCTCCAAGGTAAGGGTGGTTGATTGGGACTGTGTAATACAAAAGATGAAATCTAAGATGATATCATGGGGAGTTCAATGGTTGAATACTGTAGGTAAGATAATTCTTATTTGTTCTGTTATTTTGTCTTTGCCTATATTTATATGTTCCTCCCCGTTGGCCCCCGAGTATGTCTTGAGAGAAGTTAAGAAAACCATAAGGAGATTCCTGTGGCAAGGAGGTAAATCTAATGATAGGAAATTTCATCTCATCAAATGGAACATTGTTGGAGCTCAATCTCAAATGGGGATCACGATTTGAGATCCTAAGCTGGTCAATGCAGCATTAGGTGCCAAAATTATTTGGAGAATGATCTCAGGAAGAAAATGAGTGGTAGAAATAATTTCTCAAGATTTTTTTTTAGAGGGGCAAGGACACAATGTGTTGATAATCAGTCTTGGGTTTAGAGGGGCAAGGACACAATGTGTTGATAATCAGTCTTGGGATGGAGGAGGTTCTTGCATTTGGAGATTACTTTGAGCTGTAGGAGGCTTTTTTCAAAATGGGCTATATTGGATCCCAAGTAATGGGAAGTGCATTGATCTTTGGGAAGACAACATTATGTGAAGACCTCCTCTTCAGAGCAAAGCAAGATTAGAAGATCTTCGAATCTGGATGAATGCTCAAGGTATTTGATGCCTCTATGATCTTTCTATATGGAGTGAAGATGATTTATGGGTAAACTGGAAACATTTGGATGTCCCGCATGAGCTAGAATACCCCTACCATGAAATGATGTTATCTCTCCTTCAAGGTGTTGCTTCTCTAAACAAGGAAAAAGGGGATTAGCGCGGTTGGGGGAAATAAGGAATATGCACTGTCAAAGAAGGATATAGTACCGTTACTGAAGAACACAAGCCCCCTCCCTGCTTCAACAATGTGGAAGAAGATATGGAATTCATATTGCATTCTTAAAATAAATACCTTTTGTTGGATCCTTGCACATGGGAAAATCCTCATTGCAAAGAATTTGTGAAATAGGCATATTGCTAAGCCCTCTCGATGTCCTCTGTGCTGAAGGGAGGAAGAATATGCCAAGCATGTTTTTTTTAATATGCTTATGCTTGCCAAGTTTGGGATCTCTTTTATCTTGAATTGGGGCAAGCTATTATGATGCCTTCTAATTGAAGGGATCTCTTTCTTCACTGGAAATCTTATTTTCCAAGTTCCCTTCATAATGAAGTCAATTTAAGGAAAATTTGGAAGACTCCCCAAAATTTCTATGTTGGAAAATATGGAATTCTCGTAACAAAGCTATTTTTCACTAGGTTCTTCTTCCTCCTACTTGAATTGCCATTCAGGCCAAAGCTTTAATGGAGGAGGCTTTTGTTTCTAAAGGGGTCGCAAGTATTGAAAAGGAACCTCTCTCATCTAGGGAAAAGTATGGGTCAAAGATATTTTATCTAGGAGTTGCTTTCAATCCAAAATGGTCTCTTTATCCCCCCCATCAGACTGGCATCTTTGAATTCTTCCAACATAATTTCAGTAGTGGCTTAATAGACATAGTGGTTTCAAGTTGTTTTTTGATGGTGTGTCCAAAGGAAATCCAGTGGTGGCAGCTGCAAGGAGAGGCCGAGGGGGTGGTTTCCTGGGAGTTTCCTCTTTGACCCTAGTGGAAAATAAGTGGCTAGGTTCTCTTGGGGTCTTGGATGCACCACCAATAACTTTGCTGAGATATATGCCTTATATTTGGGATTGGAGATAATCTCATCCTTGACATTATCTCAAATGATGATCTTTGGTGACTCTCCTCTAGTCATAAAGCAGTTTTGTAATGTCTTTTCCAAGTCCCAAGTGATTCAAAATCGTATTCTCAATAGGATATAGATAAATCTTCATCTCATTGAAGAGTTCTCTTATTGGCATATCTGGTGGCGTAATAATTGTTTGGATGATAAATTAGCGAATAAAGCCACTCAATTAGACAAAGGAGTCATGGTGATAAACATTGATCCTCCACTGCGAAAATGGATCTCGTAACTTATGAAGGGGATGGGTGTATGCTCACACCTCTTAATCAACATTAGTGAGGGGTGCTATGAGCTTTATGAAGTTTAAATTTATTGCAAAAAATTTGGTTTATGCATGAGCTTGGGGTGGCACTTGGCCACAAAATCCCTCAGACAATTTCCAAATAATCGCTATTTACTCCACAGAAACTATACATCTTGTCCATGTATGCTCTTGGCTCATTGCATCATGCCTATTTTGGATCACTAGAGGGCAATTATCGACTCATCTTGAAGTGGAATTCGGGGGAGCAGGTGGGATATATCCTGGAGTAAGGACAAGTCTTTGTTTTTATCTCGGGTTGTTTAAGGCGTTTTTGTCTAGGCTAGAGGTGGAATCTATTTTTCTCCAATGTTTCGGAGTTTGTTACAAGGTGGTCGAGGTATGGTTATCATTGGAATTTGAGGTCTCTTGCTTGTGGTATGTATTTCATTAGAAGGTCGTAAAGCTTGGGCGGTGGAAGGAAGGGGAGGAATATTACATGCGGTCTTGAATTTGTTTAACGATGGTTGAATTTAGGTTGTTGGGGAACCCAATTGCAGGTCTTTGGTGGCGGAAGGGGGTGGAGTGAAGGTCGGCTCAGGTTTTGCAATATAGTGGGGGTAGTCATCAAGGATCGTGTGAATTTTACTGTAATAGTGATAGGGATAGAGAAAGCTTAGGGTGGTACAGTGGAAGTAAAGCGTGCAATGGGAGAAATTGTTGGTATGCAAAAGATGATGTGTAGAGTAGGGGGTTGTTAGAGAGAATTGAACATATGTTGGAAAGCCTAAACTGTCAAGTGGAGCTTGAAGAACAAGCATTGGGGGAATTTTAAGGTTTAAAATGGGCCTCAAAACAAAAAAAAATATACTATCAAAATCAACTTTAAAAGAACCAATCACATTTTAGAAAATGACATCATCCCTTATGGTTGATGTGGCATTACTTTAGTTAAAATGCTTACTTGTCAAATTCTAAATGGTAGATGAAAACTCATAGTTAACCATACTCATAATAGAAAACGTACTCATAGATTACTTTTAAATATAATATAAATGTACATAGTACTCTTAAAGTACTTTATAAAGTGAAGTACTTTCCTATATAATGAATGTTTGAAAATAAAATATATTATTAATACTCAAAGTCAACCTTAATTCAAAATTTAAAATCATGCCTATGTACTTTTATATATAATGAATATGTAGTTTTTTTCAAGCAGAAAAAAGATAACTTGATATTCATATGGAATCAAAGTTACATCAAATCATCATATAACAAAAAATGTCTTTCTGAACATCTATGCATACTAACTGTATTACAACATACCCCAATATTTCTAAGTGACAAAATAAAACTCTTTTCAAGCTAGCTACAAGTCATCTGTCCGCTACCATGGAAACGAAATAGACCCCCAAAAAAGTTCTAGAGTCACTTGAACCTTTACTTGTACTAAAAACAAATGGAAGCATACTAAAACAGATTGTAAGTTCCTACATCAATAGGAGCACCATCCAGAAATTCCTCACAATGAAGAATTCCATCCATAAGTCCCACAGTTGCCTTGGATAAAAGATCCGCCTCCTTGTTGAACTCTTGATAAATATGGATGAAAGTGATATGGGAAAAAAAATCCTTTAACTCCAAAATTCTACTCATCCACTGACTGAGGTGAATGGCATTTAAAGATGCTTTACCATCAATCCAATCGATAACTACCCGGGAATCACTTGCCACCTGAAGCTTTTGTAAACCTTTTTTCCTGGCTATCCACAATAAAACCCAAAAAGCCAGCAGCTTCGCCTGTGTGTTTGTTCCATTACCAACACTCATCTTAAGGTTGATGGAGTGTCCCAACTTAATAACTAGCACCATGCCAACACCACACAACCCCTCTTTCTGTGCGCCATTGAAGAAGCCAATGGAACAAGAAGAATCAAAACATGGAGGAATAAGAGATCTTTGTTTCATCTTTGCCTTCTTTGAGCTAACTTCCTTGAACAAAGCTATAGCTTTGTATGCCACCTGTGAATAACTGTGCCTCTTGTTATAAAAAATAAAACGATTCCTGTTTTTCCAAATTTCCCAAATAACAAAAAGAGGGAGTTCGAGATATTTGGGTTTCATAAGGAACCAACATCTCATACTTTCATGTAAGTCTGTCTTATTCCATATATCCTTATAATTTAGGATTTTTTGGCATGTTCTCCAAACATTGCTTATAAAAGAGCAAGTCACAAAGAGGTGTGACATCGATTCAGAATTTTGAAAACAGTGGGGGCAAATACCTGGGCCGACAAATCCGCGTCTCAAAAGGTTATCCCACGTAAGGATTTTGTTTTCCATGCAAAGACAGATAAAACAACCTCATTTCAGAGGTATTTTCCATCTCCATAACTTTAAAGACCACCATCTAGGCATTTTATGAACCTGTTCAAAAACCACAAAGTCGTATGCATTTTTTGCTGTAATGAATCTAATGATTCCATTGGAGTCATCCCAATCCCACACTAAACGGTCAGGTTTGTGCGACAAGCGGATACCTGCAACTTTTAACTTTAAGACATAACTTTTCCATTCAGCAACCTCCCTGCTCGTAAGACCCAGTGTTAGTTTTTCATCATTTAATTCAATATGATCTAGGATCTTAACTAAGAGAACAACATGTACAACATATCAAACACAAGAGACAAGAGACACACAACATTTCACCGGGGAAAACCAAGAAGGTGAAAAACCCCGCAACTTCCTCAGAGATAGAATAAGCACCAATACGAAGATCACCAAAATGAAACCCCAAAAGATAGATATGTCTTTAGCAGCTACTCCTCCTCCACTTGTGCACACTCCTCTCTTTCAACTATGCGAGTTGGATGAGTGAGTGAATGAATGGATAAATAGAGACGTGCTCCTCTCTATTTATACTTTATCTTTACTTGCCTTTTACTCTAACTAGGCCGACCTCCCTTAGGAGAGTCTAATAACCCATTACCACTTGTCACTAGGCCGAACCCACTAGGGTGGTCTAATAACCCTTTAACTCATATAGGGCCGACCCCACCAAGGTGGTCTAATAACCCATTGAGTATAAGTTACGACACTTACAATATGACTTGTGACACTTGCAAATACAAATGCCGACACTTCCAATTGGAGGAATAATACGTCTCCGTTGGGGATACAATAAAGTACAAATGTAATGCATACAATATACAAGTGAATATCTTCCGAAGATACAAATAAATCAACACTCCCTCTTAACTAGGAAGGTATTCTCTTGACACAGGTTATCAATAGATATAGGCACAAGTCTTCAATACTGGAGTTGGATCATCATCACTGGATCACTAGAGCATCATTGTCACTACTGCTGTACTCGTCATCTTGATCACTGGTTCTATCTCTCAATTCTTCTCGTCATAGGAAGTTCTATAGAGTCAACCCTTTTTTCATGCTGGATGTAGGCCTAGCCTCCATGTAGGTCTTCATCATCTCTGCGAGCGGCCCATCCTGTGGAATCTCAGGGCTGATTATGTGCATCTGCAAAACCTCGAAAGAGCATCCGAGGACTGATTACGAGCTTACTGCTCAACCTATAGGATCTCCCAGGGAACTATTATATGCAGACTTCGCAAAACCTCGAAAGAGCATCCCAGGACTGATTACGAGCTTACTGCTCAACCTATAGGATCTCCCAAGACTAATTACATGCGACCAAGAAAAACCTTGAAAAAGAATCCTAGGACTGATTACGAGCTTCCTGCTCAACCTATAGGATCTCCAAGGACTGATTATATGCTATCAAGAAAAACCTCAAAAGAGCATCCCATGACTGATTACGAGCTTACTGCTCAACCTATAGGATTTCCCAGGACTGATTACATGCCTCTGCACAAGAAAAACCTCGAAAGAGCATCCCAAGACTGATTACAAGCGTCCTGCTCAACCTATATGATCTCCTAGGGCGCTATTATATGCTCATGTTACTGCACAACCTGCAAACTATCCACGGCCACAGAGTATCATCCTGATACTCATGATCATACTGATCATCCTCACACGGAGCATCATGCTGATGCTCATGATCATACTGATCATCATCATATAGAACATCATCCGGATGTTCATATTGGAGCATCGTCCTAATGCTCATCACACAACGCTTACATTCACAGCCATGGGAAGGATCCTCCTACCACCATACTTGGAAGGGCTCTTGCATCTATGTCCCATCACTTCCTCTTGGAAGTATCTTCAATCAAAAGAACACCGGGCCTCTCTCTGAAGTACTCGAACTTCACCCTAGTTAGTGGCTTGGTCAACACATCTGCTATCTGCTCGTCCGTCACAACATACAGGAGCTTCACTGCTCCTCTCTGCACCATATCCCTGATATAGTGATACTTGATCTCGATATGCTTTGACTTGTCGTGGAACACCGAGTTCTCGGACAACTTCACACAAATCTGGTTGTCACAGAAGATACAAGTAGCATCCAACTAGAGATCAAACAAATCAGACAGTAGCTTCCTTAGCCAAACTACCTCACAACTAGCCAAACAAGCTGCGACATACTCTGCTTCGGCTGTACTCAGTGCTATGCAGGATCATACCTAATCCCATACTGAAGCAACACCCCGAAGTGCTCTTCCTATCTGCAACACTGCCTGCCCAATCTGAATCAACATAACCCTCCAGGTTAATCTTTTGATTCGCATCATACTTGAGCCCATAATCAACCGTACCCCTCAGGTACCTTAGAATATGCTTTGCAACAATTAGGTGAACATGTCTAGGATCTGTCAGGAACTAGTTCAATGTGTTCACAACAAAGCAAATATCTGGTCTTGTGTTCGTCAGGTACTTCAAGGACCCAATCATCTGACGATACATCGTGGCATCAACCGAATCTGATGGCGCATCACTCACTAGCTCCAGGTTCGATGCCATACATGTGGCCATGGCCTTGCAGTCCATCATCCCGAACCGCTTCAGGATCTCTCCTGCATACTTCCCTTGTCCAAGGAAGGTTCCATCTGCACTCTGCCACACCTCCATACCTAAAAAGTAATGCATCATACCCAAGTCCTCCATCTCAAACTCGACATCAAGCTTCCTCTTCATATCAGCAATCAACCCAATCTCACCTGTTACAAATAGGTCATCTACATACAGTAGGAGTATCACTGGATTGCCTTCCTCAACCTTGTAGTAAAGGTTGGAATCTACTTTACTCTTGATAAATCCCAAACTAGTCAAGAAGCTGTCAATCCTTTCGTACCACGTCCTGGGTGCTTGTTTCAAACCGTACAAGGCTTTCTACAATTTGTAAACATGTGACTCCCTGTCATGAGTCTCAAAGCCGAGTGGCTGCTCCACATACACTTCCTCTTCGACTACACCATTCAAGAAAGCCGTCGTGACATCCATCTGGTGTATCTTCCACTTCATCACTGCAGCTAGAGAAAGTACTGTTCTGATGGAAGTGTATCTAGCTACAGGTGCAAAAGTTTCTTCATAATCTATCCCTTCTTTGCCTTTTATTTCTCCATGCTACCATTTGCAGCATGCTTGATCTTGTAGATCCACTTGGAAGTCACAACAGACTTCCCTTCTGGTCTCGGGACCACATCCCAGACATCATTCTTCATGATCGACTGGTACTCCTCGATCATGGCATCCTTCCATTACTGCATCCTTGATCCTGGGAACTTCAGATTCTTCAATATATTCAATAGGTAGTTTTCTTGAACTTCATCGCTGGAACAAATGTCATTGTCATTCTTTTGTAGGTGATTGTACACGATCTTTCCTACAAGTCAAATTCAATTGCATGATTAGAAACATCTCATAGTTTTCAGATTAAATTCTTACGCATAAAGACATATGTCATACAATCATGCAATTATCTTAGCCAGTGCTTCAATACAACATTCATCCATATCCCGTATTCATATGGTAACTTTCTAGATGCCTTCTATCTCTACCAGAACATTGTTAAGAGTGTGCACTACTCCCAACATGTCAGCAAAGAGGTTTCAATCTAGATAAGTAGCAATGGAGTGTTGTGTAGTACCATAGGCCACTTACCCATTACTATATTAGTAGTATCTTGTTCATTAATGCAACTTTTCTAAAATGCATAATATACATCCTAAATCTAGGAACATAAGTATGTACATGACTGAACAACATCATTTAAGTAATCATATATACAAGAAATGATAATTCAAATACTTATCTTTGTTTAGTTGTTGGGTGGACTCCCTCTCAATCATTGCTTCCTTGTAGGAACTATTGGAGTGTGCTCCCTCTTGATCTTTGCTTCCTGGATTATCTGTCCTTGAACTTATATCCATCCTGGACCACTCTGCATCCTTAAGTGTGCACTAGTGTCATTATTGTGTCATTCTCAAGATCTCATACATAATCAAACATTCATTAGTATAATCTCAATACTATCAAAACATTATGATTCTAAATAATCTTAAACATGTATGGTCATGATCATTTCATACACAGGTAATTTATCACAAGCGTTAGTATTCAAGGTTTCAAGGAGGACTTCTTTTACTCATGCATATTCTTATGTGACCATAGGACTCTTCTGGTTTGTTATATCATTAATCAAAGTAAGAAGCATAATATGCATAAACCCTTGATTACTTAAACTTCTAACTTCAAGAATAATCATACAAAAGTATCCTTATCTAAGATCCTAACATAAGGTAGGATTCTAACTTGATATAGGAAAAACATACCTGGATTATCATGTTTGCTAGTTCTGTCTAACATACCCAAACAATGTCTTCTTTGTTCTCTTCAACGATTTAGAGACCTTGTGCTAGTAACCTGCATATCTCATAAGTTAAGCATTGTAGAACCAAATTATACATACATCGTAAGTAGAGCTTCTATGTGATCAATGGCTATGGATGAGTCTTTGTCTTCACATCACTATGGTCATATGTTCTTGATCTAGAACTTGATTTGCCTTTCTTGATGTACCTTTCATGTTAGTAGACAACATCATCCCCATACAACACAACAATGCATTAGTACAATCAAAGTGTCATAACCCTAATCAATGAATGTCTTCTATCCTTCACATGCATTCATACTTTTACTAGGGTGATAAGACAAGTCTAAAATTAATCAAGATTGTACTAACCTCAATAATATGAAGACAAACATATCATAAACTTAATCATGAACAGATTTCAAAACATAATTGTATCTCCTCAAGTCATACCTGTCAAAATTGCTTGTAGTCTTCTTATGTAAGGCCTTATCCTCATCTCACTCTGGAACTGAAACTTCTTCACTTATGTAGGTGTCCAATTCATTCTCTTCTAGGATTAACCCAATCCTATACACTTTGATTTGCTGAAGCTGGATCTGGAGCTGGCTAGGGTTTGGCAGAGAAACCCTAAAAATCCAAACTTGGAATTTCAAACTTCTGTCTAGACAGGGAGATGCAATTGACTGAGGCGAGCAAGCTGTGCTCAGATTTTGAAAACTCCAAAAATGACCTACAAATTTTGGATCTGTAACTTCTACCAAAATCTGGTTTTCTGGTTTTCCTGGTCCAAAAAACCAAACTTGGGTTTGATAAATCCCGGGGTTCTACCCAACCAAAAACTTTGATCTTGGTCTCTAAATTTTGATTTTGCTAAGGAGAGCAATTCTGTGTGAAAGCACTCCAAAATTCCACTTCTGTCAAAAGCCCTAATTTCCCGCAGCAGTGACAAGCCAAAAATGAAAATGCTCAGAATCCAATTGTGTTTTGACAGAAATATATGCCATATTGTTTCTGGTGCATCTCTGAAATTTCAGATCCTTAGAGTTTGAAACTTCGGCCTGTGGTAGATTGACCTGTCATCTTTCCAACCCCATAGATATGAGCTTCAATGGATTCTCCATGAGAGAGATATGCCAAGTGTCGCAACATGACCTGTTTATGGGATGAAACAACATAGAGAACTTGTACGGAGTGCCACGTGTCATTGTTTCAACTTCGGCCTCTGAAACTTGGACTTGTGAAACTACATTCTGTGCCCTAACTGTCACTTTTCAAGGAATTCCATTTGGAGCTTCCTAGGAAGAGATATGACCTTTGTGCCTAGGTCACCTATTTAGGGTTGCATTCTGGAAGAGGCAGAAACCCTAACTTGTATGGATCATATGTCACAAAGTACAACGAATCTGAGGCTGAAATTTTTACACGGGGTACATTCGTGTTTGATATTCGGCCTGTAAAAATTTCAGATCCCGAACCTTTTGCAAAATGGATTTATAGCGAAATTTCCACAATGACTAATTTTTACTATACCAAGCCCTAGCTTCCAATTTGTCGCAAGTGCAACAAGTGTCGTAAATGTCATACAATGCCTTCCTTCAGGTTAGCTCTGATACTATGTTAGTTTTTCATTGTTTAATTCAATATGCTCTAGGATCTTAACTGAGAGAACAACATGTACAACATATCAAACACAAGAGGCAAGAGACACAAAACATTTCACTGGGGAAAACCAAGAAGGTGAAAAACCCTAGAACTTCCTCAGAGATAGAATAAGCACCAATACAAAGATCACCAAGATGAAACCCCAAAAGATAGATGTCTTCAACAAATACTCCTCCTCCACTTGTGCGCACTCCTCTCTCTCAACTATGCGAGTTGGATGAGTGAGTGAATGAATGGATAAATAGAGAGGTGCTCCTCTCTATTTATATTTTACCTTTACTTTCCTTTTACTCTCACTGGACAGACCTCCCTTAGGAGAGTCTAATAACCCATTACCACTTGTCACTGGGCTGACCCCACTAGGGTAGTCTAATAACCCTTTAACTCATATAGGGCCGACCCCATCAAGGTGGTCTAATAAACCATCAAGTATAAGTTACGACACTTACAATATGACTTGCGACACTTGCAAATACAAATGACAACACTTCCAATCGGAGGAATAATACATCTCCGTTGGGGATACAATAAAGTACAAATGTAATGCCCAGATCTTCAGAATGCATCCAGAATGGAGTGGAGTGGAGTAGAAATCAACTTCTTTAATATAAACTTGAGCAAGAACTTCAATGTTTCTGGAATGTAGAGCCGAGATCAAGTGTGGAGAAAGCCTCAAATATTCCTACAAACCGATGATAGGGTCAATTCCAATATATGCCCAGATGCCATGCCCAATATTCCAACTTAATCTTTTCTTTAGAATGGGCAATTTTTTGCAAAAACCTTTCCAGATAACAGAAGAGTTCGAGCCGATAGAAGGAGTATTTCTGATCCATATAAAGGGCAAAGTTGATTTTAGAGATTTCTTTTTAATCACATCACTCCACAAACTGTCGCTAAAGAGAGCTCTCCACAATGTTTTAGTGCCCAAGGCGTCTTCAAACCAAAAGATGTTTTTCAACCCCTATCCACCATAACTCTTTGGGAGAGGAATATTGTGCCAAGCAGTTAAATGAAATTTAGCTTGCGTTAAGTTTCCAACCCAAATGAACTTAAACATTCTCCTCCTTATACCTTCCAACACCGACCGAGGAACCAAATCCATAGACATCCAATAAACCGGAATACTCTGTAGAACAGAGTTAATTAAGAGAAATCTGCCACCTAAAGATAAAAAACGATAAGCCCAAATATTGATTATTTTCTCAATACGACGAATAAGCCACATCCAGTCTTTAGAATTGTAATTATTAGGTTTAAGTACGAAGGCCAAGTACTTAATATCGACCTGCAAATTTTTCCATTGAAATGGGAAAAAGGATTTGATCTGCTGGCGCAAACCCAAATCATGTTCTAGTACCGAGCTGATGAAGAAAGTAGATTTTTGAGGGATGACTTTCATACCAAATGCCATACATAAAAGTTTCAAAATATCTGAGAAGTGACTCCAATATTGTATAGAGCCTCTGCCAACTATGAGCACATCATCCATGAACAATAAGTGGGATATGTGCAGTGAAGGCGTTATTCTAAATCCCTGAAAACGATTCTTCTTTTTTGCTGAATTTATCAGAAGAATTCAACCCTCAATCACCATAAGAAAGAGTAAAGGTGATAAATGACAGAATTGCCTCAACCCTTTATCACCCTTGAAAAAAACAGAAGGGTGACCATTTTCCAATACCGCAAAGTTGGCGCTAGACACACATCCCATAATCCAATTAGTTTCCTCAACAGGTAACCCTAACTGCAGAAGGACAAAATGAAGGAAAGTCCAATCCACCCTATCATATGCCTTCATAAGATCCATTTTCAGAACAATGGCTTTCATCTTCTTCTGTTTGGTAGAGTGTATGCATTCTTGAGCGACCCCAATAACGTCAAGAATCTGTCAATTCAAGAGAAAACCAAATTGCTCCTTAGATGAACCAACATCTAAAAATGGCTTATCCTAAACTTTATCACATATTCATTATCATGTGTTATTCATTATCCAAAATTTATCACGTATTCATTATAAACTACATATTCCATTTTATTTTGGTGGAATATGTACTTTATAACCAACATAGATCCAAATCCCAGGCTCTATCAAGCGTCAAGAGGGATCAAATCTCTCGAGGTGCAAACCTCTCCTTGAATAGCTCCTTGAGTGAAATACCCGAGCCACCTAATCCTAAGCTCTAAAGTCTCTAGTTTAAGTCTCATATTTACTTTTTACTTTGTATTATTCTTTTTTGTTTATGACCGACATAATATTTATTACTTTTTACTTTGTATTATTCTTTTTTGTTTACTTTGTATTATTTTGTTACTCGACAAACACTCTAAAATATCATATTTACTTTTTACTTTGTATTAAAAGTAAAAAGTAAAGTCTCGAGTTTAAGTCTCATATTTACTTTTTACTTTGTATTATTCTTTTTTGTCTATGACCGACATAATATTTATCACCTAATCCTAAGCTCTAAAGTCTCTAGTTTAAGTCTCATATTTACTTTTTACTTTGTATTATTCTTTTTTGTTTATGGTCGACATAATATTTATTACTTTTTACTTTGTATTATTCTTTTTTGTTTACTTTGTATTATTTTGTTACTCGACAAACACACACATGTTACAAGATCTCCCTCATACTGGGCTGTAGAGCACCTCTCGGCGCAATGAATATCTGATAAAGTTCGGATACTGAATAACACATGATAATTAATATGTGATAAAGTAAGGATAATGAATACTCTAGGATAACTTAGTATAAACTTAGGAAATGAATATGTAGGATAAACTCATAAGTATAATAAAGTGTATAGGAGAATGCACGATAAACTTATTATAACAAATAAAATTGTTACGTAAATATTTATTGGTTTAAAGCTTAAATTTTAAACAAGTATAGGCTCAACTTATAGTTAAGATAAGCTAAACTATCTTTATTTAATATTTATTCATTGAAATTTTAAACTAATATATTCCTCGTTTGTAAATATATTTATTTATTTAAAGTTTAAATTTTAAATTTTAAATGACTGGAGGCTATACCTTCTCCACAAAATGACTAATTCATAATATTTTATTACATTTTTAGGAGGACTATTTCAGATCTCAAAATTCTCCTAATGTTCGCGGAAGACTGGAAAGAAGGGTTGAGGTGCAAGAAGAGAAGTTGGTGTAGCTAGCTCTGGACAGAGACCAACACGATACTTCAATTCAGGAGCTCACATTTGGTCGACACTCTAGTGTGGGGTACTCTAACTCCAAAACTATGGAAATGGACATGGTGAAACATACTGCTCTTGCAAAGTTTGACTCAACTTCAACACTCCACAGTAGGGATAATTTTAAGGACCCACACTTATTTAAAAGTGTATAAACCTTGGCGAATCTTACAAATTCTTAAAATGTCAACTATAAAATATTTGGCGACATTTTTCTAAAATTATTTCAATTTATAGGGATTTTATATAGTTTATATAATAATTTGGCGATTTTTAGAGTGAATAAAGTTTACCCCGTTAAAATTGGGCAAAACAGGGCTTCAAAAAGTGCAAATTGGCGAATCTTTTTTTGGAAAAAAACATGGAAAAATAGCCCATGGGCTAAATTTCGCCCCTAAAATTATCCTTGCTCCACAATTGGAGGAAGAGGAGGATATTTAATATTTAATATTTAGTTATTATTTAACTTTATTTAATATTCATTCATTGAAATTTTAATTGATATTTAAGTATAAAATTTAAACTAATATATTCATGGTTTGTAAATATATTTATTCATTTAAAGTTGAAATTTTAAATTTTAAATGGCTGGAGGCTATACCTTCTCTACAAAATGACTAACTCATAATAGTTTATTACATTTCATAGGAGGACTATTTTAGACCTAAAAATTCCCCTAATGTTTGTGGAAGGATAGAAATCAGGGTTGAGGTGCAAGAAGAGAAGCTGGCGCAGCTGGATTTGGACAAAGAACAACACCATACTTCAATTTAGGAGCTCGTGTTTGGTTGAAAATCTACTGTGGGGTACTTCTCCAACTCTAAAACTATGGAAATGGACACAGGGACATAGACTGCTCTTGCGAAGTCTGACTCAACTTCAACACTCCACAATTGGAGGATGAGGAGGATACTCGACTTGTTTAAGGTCTTTCTAGGACTATTTAGCTTTGTTAGCTTATGTTTTGTTGTTATGTATTGCTGCTTGGAGAGTTTGTTAGAAGTTATAGGAGTCAGACTCTTTGGTTTTTTTAGTTTCTAGTATGGATGTATAAGATCAAGGCATTTTTGAAGCCCCTGCTTTTAGATCAGGGCATTTTGTATTGGACTTGTAATGATGTCATTTTTTGGCTGTTAAAGATTTCCTTAGTCTCTTTAATATAATCATCTTCACTTTTTCTGTTAAATTTTTTTATTCAAGTTACCTTTCTCTGGGTTGTGGCATTTTAGACTGATCCCAACATTAGATTCTTTGGTAGCATTTTTGTTTTAAGCATAAATAAGTAATGTTTTGGACCTAGTACATGGGTAAAATGTTCTACATTGATATCAATAATATTTGTTAATAGATAATATTCAGAAATATTTATGGTTGACACATTTAGGCATCACTCCCAAAAGTGAGCCAAAAGGATTTTACTGATGTTTGAGAATCAAAAGATTGAAACATTCAATGTTTATATTTATGTGATATTCTTTTTTAATTTAATATTACTTAATTTAGATTGTCTTGAGATACTTGAAATTCCCTAATCATGTTACCCTTATTCCCATTCTAGCATTTTCTTCAACATGGATGACATATGATGTGAATATGTTAACTTCAACATTGTTCACGTTATATGTTTCAAAATTTGTCATGGGGCAGTTCCTGGTTATAAATATTTTTTTCCTCTAATATTTGGAATAGCTATTGAGGTTTTTGATATTTCATATTTGTTGGAGATGATATATAGCATGTTTTCCAAATCCTTTTAAAACTTTTTTTGTGTTGAGAATATCGATGAATGTTTGTGTTTTTCTATTTGGAATAATCAGGTTGCATTGGAACCGATACAAATAATAGGGGTAGGGGTAGTAAATGGATACGATAATTTATTAGAAATGTCTGATATGATATGAGAGGGGAACACGAAACACACACACACACACACACACACATGCATATGCACAAAAAGTAATGAAAAATAAATAATTCATATTATAATTCATTAGTAAGATTTGGAAGCATTCATGCCATTCATAACAATCAAAATTAGGAGACTCAAATATTGTCATAGACAACATTCCTCTATCCTGAATGCCATGAGTAAGCCAAATTTGTTAAGCATTTAATCAAGAACATTTTGTGACTTTTAAAGACTGACTTCTAAATCCTAAGGTTACTCAAACTTTGAATCCAACTGTTAGCATGCATAAAAAATTGCAACTCAAGAAGTGCTGGAATATGTGATTAAACCCAATTTTGGAGGTTAGTGGTGACTCAATTAAGGTGTATTTGGGTTGATTGACCCTGTCTGGATAGTCGATTGGGTGTTGTGAGGGTCAATTGACTCACCTTTGGTGCAAAAAGGGCTTAAATCCAGAGGTTTCCTTAATTGTTTGGGGCTGATTTGGGTAGTCAAAGTTGGCTTAATCAATCATGTTCTAAGGGAATTGGTTACACACTCTAGTATAAGTAAGTGAGGTCATAGTGTTGAGCAATATGATAAGCATGATGACATGCAATATTGCACTTTATGATATAAAGTTGTCTCCAGACACCACTAATTTCTTTTGGAACTATTATTTACATCTTATGGTTTACACTGAGAAAAATGCATGAAATAATATTAAAATATCACATGTATATCATATAGAGAATTTGCTAAATGTGGATTCATCATAATTTCTCCGATGACATATGTACAGGGGCATGAAAATATACTAGAAATGGAGTAAATCACGTTAGAGGTCAAGAGTTTATGCTGATTCAAAATAAGAAAATAAAAACATTAAAGCTTGTTGGAAGGTTATTGGAAATAAGTGTTGGTCCATGTAACCCTTCATAAATGAAGTTTTCTATTTTGTAGCATTGGAACTACCTCCATATCAATGCTAACATGCAAATTGTTCTATTACATATGCAAATCTATGGGGTTTATTTCAACAAACTTGAGGAATTTGGTGCAAACATCGAGAAGCAAGACAATACAACACAATTATTGTACTTCACTAAGTTGTGACACTAACATTATCATAGAAAAGCACTTGATGTAGTAAAATGCCCAAAGATACACCAATATTTTGAACCAGAAGTTGGTAATTTTGAGTAAAAATACAATGAGGAAAAAAATATTTAAATTACCATTCATCAATTTAGGGTTAGGGTTTCGATCTTTATTTATAAGTTTTGTAGTTTTGTTTCTATGTTTTGAGGCTCAATTTTTGGGTTAGGGTTTCAAAATTTCTTTTAGAGTTATTTATTTGTGTTTTTCATGTCAAAGTCTCTCTGTCTGGGAAGAAATTCACCCTATAATAGTGGCAATGTTTAGAAAAATCATAACATGTTTTGGGATCACGTTGAAACAATTGAAAACGACTTGGAAATGTTTCAATTTATTGGATACGGATTTGAAACGTTTTAGTGTCGTTTCCAATCCATATCCTGTAAAGTCCCCATTCAAATAAATCTCAAGTAGGGAAAATTCCACCAACCTACTAGTTTCCTAGGTTGGGGTGGAGACATTAAAATTGGAATAAGGAGACTAATAAACCCAAATGGACTTTGGTTTGGGCATAAATATATTAATAGGGGCAAAGTAAATATTTATGGTGAGCAAATAAGATGGCACTTGGTCATGGAGACACATTGGTGGTGTGGGACCCCAAAAAGCTAGATTCCCCATGCCACATGGCATTCCACTCTCACCCATTCGAATCCAAGGTGGAGTCCACTATTATTGGGATAGTTGGAAGGTCATATTACTTGGCATGAATAAATGAGGTTGAATTGTAGAGGAAGAGTAACTCCCATGGGAGAGGAAGAGGCATTTTGGAGCTAGTGGGACACTTGGGCTAGATTCCCTAACTTCTATGACACCAATGATGAAGATTCCTATGACACTTATGAAAAAATAAGACCTGATGGCTGACATCTGACATATATGACATGTCAGGGCTAAAAATACCCTCCAAGAGGGTGCTCAAGGGAGTTAGGGAAGCCAAATAGACACCTATTCGAATTTGGTGGAGGAGGAGGCTAGAATTGGAGGGACAAGTGGCACACATTGGAATCTCTTCCCAAATTGAGTTCCCATGAAGATCTTGGAAGGAATTTGAACCATGGAGGACCTTATAAGTTTATAAAAGACAATAACAAAGAAGGATGGTGGTTTTTGATCATTTTACATTTTGCATTTTTCATTTGGAGAGAAGAGTTAGTCTACTTGCCTTAGCACCAATTTCGAGGGTGAAAGATTCCCATCCTAATTGGAAATTGGAGAGGCCATTCAGACCTTTCATTTGGAGCTAAAATGGAGTGTTTAGTTACAGGTTGAAGCTACAACGAAGCTTGTGGTT
Source organism: Larix kaempferi (assembly GCA_027924585.1). NCBI lineage: Eukaryota > Viridiplantae > Streptophyta > Pinopsida > Pinales > Pinaceae > Larix > Larix kaempferi. The sequence goes on along the minus strand of BSBM01000594.1, from coordinate 625,832 downwards.
CATTCAACTACAACTCATTCTTCCATCTCTTTCACATTTTATTGCATATTTGGGCCCCTAGAGGAATTGCGCCCTTGGTGAGATGTTGATCTCTTTGTAAGAGTCCATGAATCTCCATTTATTTTTATTATTATATATATACTCTGTATTTACTACTCATAAGTCTCTCAGGTCGAAATACCAAGTGAATTTGTGTGAAAATACCAAACAATGCATAAATGATGCCATTTTCCCTAGATATTGTTGTTGGAGCTTGAAGAAACATTATTTCGAATTGTATAAGTCATTATCTGTGATTTTGTTGATGTATGGAGTGTCATTAATGTTCTAAATAAGTTTCATTAACAGTGCACAAGTCCTTGGCACCTAAAATTCGAATTTCATAACATATGGTGAAAATTACTAGCTTTTCCTCCTATGTGAAGTATTGCACGTAAACATCTAATTTAAGTGAGTTGGAGAAGGACATAAGAACTAATTAATGATACATTTGGGATCTCATTAATTCCATTTATCAGTACCACAACTCTGTTAAAAAATTTGGAAGTGTTTAACATCATTTGGAGAGCTATCTTTGTCCACTACCCTTAGGGGTTTTGAAGCTCGATTTTACTAGAATTATTCCCTACTTCGTCCAGATTGTAAATGAATGTTGCAGAAGTGTTTTACGGGTTGTTAAGAATCCATTAGCCTCATTTATATGTCTTAATACCTTTCAAATACCTTCAAACCCAATTTGGAAGCATTTGGAGTCATTTAGAAGCAGTAGTGACAATACTAATCTAAGGGTCGAATTGGTCAAAATTGGCAATTTTTCCTAATTTGTGCAAATTTTTAAAAGGGGACACTACAAGTGGTATCAGAGCATGGTCCTTGCACTTGATGTGTCTGAGCATTAATGAGGACAAGAAGTCAGGGACCACCCTTAGGAAGTGAAACTAAAAGCTCTTTTGTTGAAAAGGAAGAAGCAGGAGAAGAAGAGTATTTTGTTGAAACTATGGCTAGCGATGAGAAGGAAACCTCAGAGGATAGGGAAGAATTTACTAAAATCATGAAACCATTATTTGAATACATGGAAAAACAGATCATGAAAGGGTTTGAATTGTTGTCTAGTCAACTTGGGAGCAAATGAGTAATATGAGGCAACAATAGTTCTCATTCTGAGGAAAAGAAGGCAATGGGTGAGCATATCTTCTCAAGCACAGAACCCCATAATATACCTAATGAATTTCAGAGTACACCAAGGCCTACTGCACCTAAATTTCTTGAGGTCAAATAAGAACCAAAAACCCAATTTGATATGCAGGAAGTAGTGACATAATGGGAAAAGTTGAGTGAATATTGTAGAAGAACTATACCGCTTGACCAATTCTTCACTGTCTCAAAAAAACTCAAAATGAGGGAAGATAATAGGAATCCATTTCAGAATAAAGAATTGAATTGTGCCATTGGTAAAATGACCCTTCCCACTTTTGATGGCTCAACCCAAAGTTTTGCAAATACTTGGGTACAAAAACTAGATGTTTATTTTCAGCTAAATCTAATGGTGGAAAATGATGCTTTAAAAATGGCTAATTTGCATATAGAAGGAGATTCCAATGCTTGGTGGTTCCATGGTTTGAAAACCTTGGGACATGATCAGGTTTCAACCTATGGAGAATTTGTTGGCAAAATATTAGAAATATTTGAGCAAAAAGATCCAGAATTGCCTTTCAAAGAACTAGCTCAATTGACGCAAGTTGGAGCCCCTGCTGAGTATATGATGGAATTCCAAAAATTATCAGTCAAGGTGGCTGATATATCTATGGTAAGATTAGTATTGCTGTTCACTGAAGGTTTGGATGAACCCTTAAAAACTTTAGTTAAGGCTGAGAAACCCAATTCATTGAAGGATGCTATGAGTTTGACAAGAGATCTACAAAATGTGCTACCTAGGACAAAGTTTCCTCCCAAGCCCAACTTCCATTCCCAATTCATATCTAAAAAGAATCCATGGAAAGAATATGAATGTGGAAAGGATAAGAAAGAGGAACTAAGAAGGGAAGAACTCATAAGGAAGAAACTGTGTTACTCATGCTTCCAACCATCGGTACCTGGACATAATTGTGCTAAGGGAAAGACCCAATTCATTGAAGTATTTTGTGATGATGAGTATGAAGGGGGTATGGAGGAAGGAGGACATATTTCATCCCAAGAAGGGGGATATGCTACAAAAGAAGAATGAGATAAATAAGAAGAAGATCACACATTACCTGACAAAGGAAGACTAGCAGTGCTTTCAAGAGTGCCTCGTTTCCACACTATTCGATGCCAAGGAGCTGCACAGGGACAAAGGGTTTTGCTATTGGTAGATGGAGGAGCCACACATAAAGTCATTGATGCAGCCATGGTGGAGAGGATAAATCTACCTGCTGAACCATTTGAGGGATTCATAGTCATCATTCCAGGTCACCATACTATGGAGTGCAAAACATGGATTCCAAAGCTACAACTCACCATAGGTAATTACACATTTTTTGATAGCCTTTATGTGGTTGATGTTGCTGACACTAATGTGGTATTGAGAGTGAAATGGACGTACTCTATAGGAGAACATATAGTGAACTATCAAATCCCTGAAATGAAATTCAAATATTCGGAGGGAAAGCAAAGAGTATTGAGAGGAATGCACACCTATCTGAATAAAGTAGTGTCCTACCACATTATGAAACACAAAGATGAAAAGGTTTTGGGAGACATTCCTCATGGAAAGCCACTTGATAGAGGAGGAAAAAGTTTGCAGCATGATAAATTGAGATTGCTTGAGGGAAAGCAATCTTGGGTGGGGAGTACTGTAATGTCCCCATTTAAATAAATCTCAAGTAGGGAAAATTCCACCAACCTACTAGTTTCCTAGGTTGGGGTGGAGACATTAAAATTGGAATAAGAAGACTAATAAACCCAAATGGACTTTGGTTTGGGCATAAATATATCAATAGGGGAAAAAAAATATTTATGGTGAGAAAATAAGATGACACTTGGTCATGGAGACACATTGGTGGTGTGGGACCCCTAAAAAGCTAGATTCCCCATGCCACATGGCATTCCACTCTCACCCATTCAAATCCAAGGTGGATTACACTATTATTGGGATAGTTGGAAGGTCATATTAATTGGCATGAATCAATGAGGTCTAATTGTAGAGGAAGAGTAACTCCCATGGGAGAGGAAGAGGCATTTTGGAGCTAGTGGGACACTTGGGCTAGATTCCCTAACTTCTATGACACCAATGATGAAGATGCCTATGACACTTATCAAAAAATCAGACCCGATGGATGACATCTAACATATATGACATGTCAAGGATAAACATAGTCTCCAAGAGGGTGCTCAAGGGATTTAGGGAAGCCAAAGAGACACCTATTCGAATTTGGTGGAGGAGGCTAGAATTGGAGGGACAAGTGGCACACATTGGAATCTCTTCCCAACTTGAGTTGGCATGAAGCTCTTGGAAGGAATTCGACCCATGGATGACCTTAGAAGTTTATAAAAGACAATAAAAACCAAGGATGGTGTCTTTTGATCATTTTACATTTTACATTTTTCATTTTGCATTGGAGAGAGGAGCTAGTAGAGAGCTAGTCTACTTGCCTTAGCACCAATTTCGAGGGTGAAAGATTCCCATCCTAACTGAAAATTGGAGAGTCCATTCAAACCTTTAATTTGGAGCTGCAATGGAGTTTTTAGTTACAGGTTGAAGCTACAGGGAAGCTCGTGGTTCATTCAGCTACAACTCATTCCTCCATCTCTTTCACATTTTATTGCATATTTGGGACCCTGGAAAAATTGCGCCCTTGGTGAGATGCTGATATCTTTGTGAGAGTCCATGAATCTCCATTTATTTGTATTCTGATATATATACTCTGTATCTACTTCTCATAAGACTCTCAGGTCGAAATACCAAGTGAAGTTGTGTAAAAATACCAAACAATGCATAAATGATGCCATTTTCCCTAGATCTTGTTGTTGGATCTTGAAGATAAATTATTTCGAATTGTATCAGTTATTCTATGTGATTTTTTTGATTTATGGAGTGTCATTAATTTTCTAAAGAAGTTTCATTAACAGTACACAAGTCCTTGGCACCTAAAATTCGAATTTCATAACATATGGTGAAAATTACTAGCTTTCCCCCCTATATGAAGTATTTCACATAAACATTTGATTTAAGTGAGTTGCAGAAGGCCATAGGAAATAATTAATGATACATTGGGGAGTGAATTAAGGCCACTTATTAGTACCATACATCTGTTCATAAATTTGGAAGTGCTTAACAACATTTGGAGAGTTATCTTTGTCCACTACCCTTGGGGGTTTTGAAGCTCGATTTGACTAGAATTATTCCCTACTTTGTCCAGATTGTAAATGAATGTTGCAAAAGTTTTTTAAGGGTTGTTAAGCATCCATAAAACTCAGTTATATGTCTTAATACCTTTCAAATACCTTTAGACCCAATTTGGAAGCATTTGGAGTTATTTGGAAGCAGTAGTGACAATACTAGTCTAAGGGTCGAATTGGTCAAAATTGGCAATTTTTCCTAATTTGTGAATTTTTTTAAAAAGGGACACTACATATCCCCTTCGTTTTAGTTTCCAAAATGGCGAACAAAATATCCCCCTTTTTCCTTTCTGGTAAGATAGGTTTGGTATGAATGGAAACAAGCACCATTCCAATAGGTTGGGTGGCTATTCTGTTGGCATTAATGAATCATTCTTGCCTTTAAAAAGAAGTTGTTGTGACCCATTAGAGTGATAAGGTATATAACATATAAATATCAAACTATTTGCGAAAGTAATTAGTTGTCTACCAACTACTAGCATAGATCCATCTTAAAAGTGGCTCTACCAAGTGTCAAGAGGGATCAAATCTCTCGAGGTGCAAACCCTTTTTAGAGTGCAAATGTAGAGGAAGGGTTTTCACCTTGAGAGATTTGATCCCTCTCGGCGCTTGGTAGAGCCACTTTTAAGATGGATCTATGCTGGTTCTGTCCATGGGCGTTGGGGGCTTGGGGAGAGTGGAAGCAATAAAATCCATCCACCATGTGAAGGTAATTAATAATTGGATGCTTAAATTAATGCAATTATGAATGACTTATTGTAAGAATATAGAAAATATCATTGATTTAAATTAATGCATATTACGAATGATTTATTGTAAGAGAATATTAACTTAACTCCTCAATGAACTTATCTAAGTTCTTATAAATACATATCTTGGTGTATGATAAGTTCGTTGATATTAATTCATCAAGTATTGCTTGGTGGATTGCAAGGGCCATAGAACCATAGTGGAGAGGCCATTTCTTACCAACTTACACTGAAAGCAATGCAACATAGATTGATGATTCATATACATTTACTGAAATCAATGCAGTGAGTATTGGTGGGTGGAGTGAGAGGGATGCATGACAGTAGATGAGAGACCATCTTTTCTAGAGTTACACTGAAATCAATGCAACTGAGATTGATGACAAATACCTTTGTTAAAATCAATGTAGCAAGTATTGGTGGGTGTAGTAAGAGGGCCACATGACTGTTGAGAAGAGGCAATCTCTTATAGAGTTACATAGAAATCAATGCAACATAGATTGATCACTGAGATAAGTTTGCAGAAATCAACGCAATGAGTATTGGTGCGCAGAATGAGAATGCCGCATCTCATAACTTAGAAACCAAAAATGTTTTTGTGTCAAATGTGTACACAAATATTCCATTTTATTTAATTTCACGCATTCAAAGATTTTTGATATAGTAATAGTAAAGTTCTTATGTCCTGTAAAAATGTATAGTAGTCTTGATGTTTGCATAGGAATATATAGTTGTAAATGTTTGGAAAGGCCTTTCTTTTAAGAAGAGAATTGTATAAAAAGAGTTCTTGTGAATGTGATTTTAATAGAAGCATGTATGGAGCAATTCTTGTGATTGTATTTTCAAATGAATAAGAAAGACCCTAGTAAAGGTGGGTATTATTTGTTCCATATTTTCGTGTCTATTTTGGGCATATATTCAGTTTATTTAATGATTCACCAAGGCTTGTGAAACATTAAAGAAATTTTAAATTAATTAAAAAAACAATGTCAACAAAAATATATTTTGGCCATTGTTTTAAAAAGATTCAAATATAAAAAGTAATATCAACATGAAAATAAAACACCCCAAACTTGAAATAAAACTCTCCATCAACAAAATTATCTAAGTTCTTACACATTATCTATCTCTTACAGAGTTCCACATATTTCAATGCAACAAATATTGGTGACTAAGCTAAGTTTGTTGATATTAGTTCATCAAGTATTGCTGGGTGGAGTGCAAGGGCCATAGGATTGGAATTGAGAGGCCATCTCTTACCAAATTACACTAAAATCAATGCAACATAGATTAATGATTTATATACGTTTGCTGAAATCAATGCGGTGATTATTGGTGGGTGGAGTGAGAGGGATACAACACTGTAGAGGAGAGACCATCTCTTGCAGAGTTATACTGAAATCAATGCAACTGAGATCGATGACATATACATTTTTTAAAATTGATGTAGCAAGTATTGGTGGGTGCAGTATGAGGGCCATAGGACTATTGAGAAGAGGTAATCTCTTATAGAGTTACATAGAAATCAATGCAACATAGATTGATGACTGAGCTAAGTTTGCAGAAATCAACATAATGAGTATCGGTGCATAGAGTGAGAAGGTCGAATCCCATAACCCAAAAACAAAAAATGTTTTTGTGTCAAACATGTACACAATTATTCCAATTTCTTTAATTTCATGCATTCAAAGCTTTTTGATATAGTAATAATAAATTTCTTCTGTCCTATAAAAATGTATAGTAGTCTTGATTTTTGCATAGGAATATATAGTCATAAATGTTTGCAAATTCCTTTCTTTTAAAACCAAACTGTAGAAAAGAGTTCTTGTGAATATGATTTTAATAGAAGAATGTACAAAACAGTTCTTGTGATTGTATTTTTGAAGAAAGACCCTCATAAAGGTGGACATTATTTGTTCCAGATTTTTGTGTGTCTATTCTGGGCATCTATCCAGTTTTTTTAATGATTCTCCAAGTCTTGTGAAACATTAAAGAAATTTTAAATTAATTAAAAAACAATATCAACAAAAATATATTTTTGTCATTGTTTTAACAAGATTCAAATAAATAAAATAATATAACATGAAAACTTGAAATAAAACACTCCAAACTAAGATATTTGATTTTAATATAGGAATCCCTATTCACTTAATTAAGATATTGATAAAAACAACTTCAAATTTTAAATAAGGTTACTCTATGTGAAAAACATTATTAAAAAATTAAAATAATTTATATGGTTTTCATTAAGAAATAATTTAAAATTTTATTTTCAAACTATTGATTATGACAAATCTACCAAGCATAGATCCATACATTTAATTTAACATTTTTTTTAATAATATGTTAAAAGCAATTTTAAATTATAAATAAGCTTACTCTATGTGAGAAGCATTATTCAAAAATTAAAATAATTTATATGGTGTTTTAGTAAGAAGTAACATAATTTATTGTTTTGTAGTAAATGATATGCATTCATAATATAACAAATTATGAATGCATGCCCTTGATATGTACCTGTAAGTGCCATTCACAAAGAGCCTTGAGTTAATAAGGGTCAAATTTAGAAGTGAAAACCTTTTCTATTTTTTTAATCATTTTATTTCCTTTCCACCAAATTATACATTTTACTATTTTTTTAAATTTCAAAACCCATTCAAGAATAGAATAATGTACTGTAAACAGATTTATAAATAGTGATAACTGTAAAAAATTAAATGTAGATTTGTTGATAACAATTGATACACTCCCTTAAAAATTTGCAAGTGTCCACCTTCCATGATGTTCTTTTTTGAATGATGTTTTATTTAGTTCAAGTGTGTATTGCAGTGTTTATGATTTAATTATCTAATTTGTGTAGTTTATATATATGCGGTTCTAAATGTTTTAATTCGAATTTGAGCCGACTTGTATATTTTTTTTAATAACACAGTATTTACAGTATTTACTTAGTAGGCTCTCCAATGCAACCAAATGTTATTCATCCTCACATACATGGACAACTTTAGTGCACAAAGATAACAATCCAGTTCCTCTTATGTGCAAATGTGGGTCAGTTGGTAAATTCAATTCAAAATACAACTTTTCGAAACACTTCTTCGATTACTTTGATAAATGTTTTTTTTATATATAATTTGATAAATTAATTTGATTATTTAGCCGACAAGTTTTTAATTTTATTTGATTTTTATTATGTTTTGATTATTAAGCCGACAAGTATTTTTCTATATTCAAATTATTTGATTCTAAGTTGAGCCGATTATAAGCACGGAAGGAGTTACACATCCCCCCCTACTGGGTGGTAGAATGTGCCTCTCGGTGCAATAATGTGATTTTCAATTAATTAAATTTGTAGTAGGTTGGGTGACTATTCTATTAACATTAATGAATCATTCTTTCCTTTAAAACGAGTTTATTCTGACTCATTAGAGTGATAAGGTATATAACATAGAAAGTTCAAACTATTTGTGAAAGTGATTAGTTTTCTACAAACTTGTTGAAGCTGCAACCTAATCCCCAAATTTTGCATAAAATGATAGGGCCCCTCCTTTTATTTTACTCAGATTTTTTAAGGCATTCTTTTGCTTTATCTTCCTTTGATGACAAACACTTTTGTGGTTCTTAGAAAAATATTGAACTTAGAATAGTTTTTCATGTTTTCTGGTTTCAGGACAATTTTTGATCTACTCCAGAAATAGTCAGAAGAAAAATTGATTTTACGCTGAAATAGTTGGAAGGAGACAGGTTTTTCCACGATCGAAGGAAAATTTGTTTTCACGCTGAAACGGTCATAAGATTTTTGATTCTTCGCCGAAACAATCAAACTTCGATCAAAATATGATTCTATGCCGAAACGGTTGAAAGAAGAAATTTTTTCCTGCGATCGGAGCATAATTGGATTTTCCGCTGAAACAGTCGGAACAAATGTTGGTTTGACTCCAAAATGGTCGGTGTAAAATGGTATTTTGCACCGGTTTTGGTCAAGTATGTCACCAGAATTTTGTGAAAATCCTCACAGCAGATCTAAGAGAAGATGTATACCTCACAAGAAAGTAATTGATTAAGCAAGAAAATAGAAGAAGAGTGGTCAATGCAGTATAATGAGCAACAGAATAATAATACAGTAGAACTCGGATAGAAGCAAAAATACTTCACACACACTAATTAATTAATCACAGTATGGACAAATAAATAGTACAATGCATGAGGATTCGAATGCCTAAGGTGGAAATTCGAATTAGCCTTCATGGAGTGATCAAAGGATCACTGGAGTGTCATCGGAGCACACCTAGTGTCATCGGAGCACAACTGGAAGTCTTCATCATCATCAATGGAGTCATCAATGCTCAAGTAACTGTCAACCATCAGTCAAACTGAGTCTGGTAGGTGTAACTGAGTATAAAATGAAGACAACTGGACTGGTAGGTGAAGAAGGGCGAGTTACTTCCTAAAATCAAGGAAGATGGGTGCATTAAGCAACTGGAGGGCTAAAACTGATCAGTGAGAAGCTCTCGGGGGCTGGCTAACTGAGGGCTAGGTGTTGGACTAATGACTGGGATGCATGCAAACCCTAAAAGTGCATGCATGACTGAAAATGTAAATGATCAAAATACTGGTGGGACTAGGATGGAGTATAGGAATATCCTAACACCCCCCCTTAATCCATCCTGGGCCCTAGTAATTAATACCAAGGTCACCCAATACAATGAATAATAATAGTCAATAATCCAAGGAAATGGGGAAAATTTCATGGGAAAAATACCCCCCCCTCAAAACAGATTGTAAGGCACACATAAAAAATAAATACTCCAAACTCAAGCAGGTGTGATTCTTGGTCATATGTCTGGAGGTATCTTCTTCTTGGGAAGAAGTGGATCATGCTAAAAAAGCATGTTCTTGTACTTTCTCTTCAGATCGAATGTGATGAGAACAAATCCAAAAGTATGAGGATGATCCTTGAACCTGTAATTCGAATTAGCTGAGGTAGGATCAAATATTTGAATGTGCATATAGTATTTTGTCTTCTCCTTCGAACCACCATGGGTGAGATTATGCCAAAAAGAACTATTACATGTTTGCTTGAAATCAAAATCAGATTTAAGACTTAAAAAATAGTTTCTTAAGATCTCCTTTGAACCAGTAGGGGTGAGATCAAAACCATCATATGTATGAGAAATTATCCCAAGTAGTGATTGCTTAGAATCCAAATTAGATCCAAGACTTGAATCATGGTTTCTTGAGATCTCCTTTGAACCATTAGAGGTGAGATCAAAACCAGTAATTGTATGAGAAATTATCCCAAGCAAATGGCAATGGCCATAATCTTCAATAACCTTCTGAAAGCATGAATTAATGATCATATACTAGTAAGTAAGAGTAATCAGGGAGAGCGAATGCATTACCTCCAATGGCTGAATTTACCTCTGAAACATTCATAAGATCATGATGCAAACCAACAGACTTTGGTGCAAGAGAGGATTTAGGACCTTCTGCAATATCTAGAGTGTGAGCTGGCACAGAAAGAGAAGAAAGTTGGAGCATGAGTGTAGAATCTACAATTTCTTTGTGAACAACTTCAATATGAGATGATACTGGTGCATGATCTGAGAGACCATCAAGGGGAGCGAATGCATCACTTTGCTTGCTTTCGAATGGGTTTGGACCAATCCCTTCATTCTTTCTGCCAAAATTTTCATCCAGGTGAGCCCATAGCTCTTTTGGAGTTTCAATATCAACGAATTTGTGTGCCATGTAAAAAGGAATAGCAAGCAACATGGCTCCACAAGCTCTGTCACCATTATTTAACCAATCAATCTCTTCTTCAGAGGATTCGAACTCTCTTTCAAAACAATAATCAAAGAGACCATTTCTCTTCAACTATGCTATTATATTCGGTTTCCATTCATCATAGTTGAGTGGAGAGAGAAGATCATAGTTGAATGGAGAAAGAGGGGGGATTTCTTCTGAATACATTGAAGCTGTAGAAGACCTGCAAAAACAATAGAGAATTCTGCAACTTCTACTGCTGCAAAAGATGCAGAAACTACTGCACTCGAAATCTTGGTAATAACCTGCAAAAAACACTCAAGAATGGAGATAAGCAATACTCTCAACATGCTCTGATACCATGTGAAAATCCTCACAGCAGATCTAAGAGATGATGTATACCTCACAAGAAAGTAATTGATTAAGCAAGAAAATAGAAGAAGAGTGGTCAATGCAGTATAATGAGCAACAAAATAATAATACAGTAGAACTCGGATAGAAGCAAACATACTTCACACACACAAATTAATTAATCACAATATGGACAAATAAATAGTACAATGCATGAGGATTCGAATGCCTAAGGTGGAAATTTGAATTAGCCTTCATGGAGTGATCAAAGGATCACTGGAGTGTCATCGGAGCACAACTAGTGTCATCGGAGCACAAATGGAAGTCTTCATCATCATCAGTGGAGTCATTAATGCTCAAGTAACTGTCAACCATTAGTGAAACTGAGTTTGGTAGGTGTAACTGAGTATAAACTGAAGACAACTGGACTGGTAGGTGAAGAAGGGTGAGTTGCCTCCTAAAATCAAGGAAGAAGGGTGCATTAAGCAACTGGAGGGATAAAACTGATCAGTGAGAAGCTCTCGGGGGCTGGATAACTGAGGGCTAGGTGATGGACTGATGACTGGGATGCATGCAAAATGCATTCAAACCATAGAATGCATGCAAACCCTAAAAGTGCATGCATGACTGAAAATCTAAATGATCAGAATACTGGTGGGACTAGGATGGAGTATAGGAATATCCTAACAAATTTGTGATTCTCCGTCGATTATAGAAAAAGCTCTGTCCAAAAGGAAGTCAGTGTTGGAATTTTTTTTCTTAGCCCGACATCAAACTTAGTCTTTATCTGAAACGAACTTGATAGAAAATGATTTTGTTCCGAACTAGTCCAACGCTAAATGATAGTTTCTTTGAAATTGGCTGGGGTGAAATCGATCGGAGTCAAAATCAGTTTTGATTCGAAATAGATCGATGTCAAAAATAAATTTTGATCTGTGATAGATCAGTGACAAAACTTGTTTTGCTCTGAAATTGGGATTGGCATTAAAATATTTTGTGGCTCGAAATACACCCGACATTAAAAGAAGTTTGCTCTGAATCTGATCTAAATAAACCTTTTAGGCTGCTGAGAGAAGTTCAACTCTATTGTGAACTCCATTTTGTACACCGTCAGTGCAAATTTATTTAAAGGGTTATCCCGTTTCTTTATAAGGGAGGGTGTTTAAGGGTTTGTATCACACATTTGCTAACATCGTTTGGTAGAGAGTTGTAGCGAATCGTTTCTAGACACCTGTTGTCTCCCTATTACGAAATTTCAGACATCATATCACTGACACAGTCCTTGCATAGCCAGGTAGGATTTATTGTATCCATTTACACTTGTTTGTGTAGGAATGGCATTTTTAAAGGTTGATAGAAAAGAGTTTGATTGTTATTTTCGCACCCTACTCTTTTTGATTTCAAAGCCCTGAACTTGTTGATACTTATGAATGAATAAAGGGGGGCTTGAACCCAATGAATGTACTGGTTTTTTATTGCACATGATATAAACCCTAGGTGCCTTACCTTCAAACGCGAGTAGGGTGTGGAAAATGCCTCCGGGTCTGGGAATGTATTCAACCTGTGGAACCGGTTTTTGAACAATGGATTGGGGTTGGCCTTCCACCCAGCCTAGCCTTCTTGACAGTAGTCAAGCCTTTATCTATATCTCTTCTGGGGAGAGGAATCCAGTCGAACTTACCTTTTTTACTAATAAAGGACAACTAATATTTCTTTACACAATAAAAATTAGTGAATTTGATTTATGGGAGGAAGGATTTGCTCTTTTCAACTAAGTTTTTTCCTACCAACCTCCTATTTAGCCTTTCCTATAATTGGGACATAAATAAAGAAATGCGTGGTTTGTTTATAGATGGATTACCAACCTCCTTTATGCTTATGATGTTCCTTTTATTTTCATAACATTCAAACACATACTTGAAGAAGAAAGGCGTGGTTGGTTTGTTAACGCAAAATCTTAGCCACTGCATAGAAATTTATCTTTTTTCATGTAGTATTAACCCTAGGTTCCTCAAGGTTTTAAATCTGTATAATTAAGGGGAAAGTACATCGCAAACCTTGTCGACGGAGTATCTCTCAACGAATGCCGAACTAAAGCTCTCTATATTGAACCCTAGAATGTTTAACTCAAAGCTTGGCCCAAAATATATTACCATGAGAAGTGTTGCTTGGCTAGAACCTAAGTTAATATGGCCATTAGTTAAATAAGAATTGTAAAACATGTCTTATATATTTCCTTACAAACAATGCATATTGAATAGGTTATTACATTTGCAGTTTGTTGCTTGAGTTGGTTTTGTTAGAGTAATGTTATACACTCATTTCCATTATGCTTGATGTTTTTTTGCTATTGATGAACTACTGGAAAAAGTAACAATGTTCTATTTGACATGCTATCTATACACTAACATTGTTTTGATCACAGGATTCAGAAATGCACAAGAGGGCTTCTAAACGTAAAGTTAAAGTTGCAAAATCTGACTCATTGAAAGTGTACCAGAAAGCGTGATGTAGACCTTAATTGAGGACACTAAAGCAATGTACGGAATAATTCGCAAGTATAAATGGGGTGAGATATATCACCTTATTCGAGACCAAAATGTGCGTGATGCTTCCATTGAAGAAATGATGGTCTATCAAAACATAAAGAAATCAAGTCTTCATAAGGCCTCGACTCGTCCGTAGTTATTACCTTATTCGGAGGTGATAGGATGGATATTACCTCACATGGATTTCAACTCTAGGATCATGGTGGGATAAAATGGGAAAGGATTTGCTTCATTTCAACCCGCTCATATAAGCACAACTTACAAGTTTCCTCCCCCTAAAATCATGATGACATATGATTGGATAAAAGGTGTCAACATAGACCATTCAGAGTATGCCAAGAAGATGCTTATACCAGGAAAACAGTTAATGCAAAGAGCAAGCGAGGAACATGATTCGGAAATTAAAAAACCCCTTTTAGAATTATAGCAATGATGCTGAGCAGGATATTTGGAAGAGTGAATGAAAATATATATAAATTCAGCTGGGTGCCAATTATGTACCATGTTGCTTCTCATGGTACTATTTTTAATTGGGAGGACATTATTTCAGAAAGTATGGCAGTAGTAGTGTCCGCCGCCCAAGGAGGCATGACACAGAAAAAAAAAACATAGTTTTTCATGTCATCATATCTAATTGACTGCATTTTGATAAGAAACCCATTCCATAAGTTTGGATTTTATTGGGTCCCAGATGAGACCCCGCTCTACGTTTCCTACCAGATAATGTGGGCTCACAAGTATGCAAGCTTTTACAAGCTTTTATGCGAGGGGTTCATAATTCCTCCGTATAAGCTGATCTTTAATAAGAACCAAATTTCCTGTCAGATAATGCAATGGTGGTACTTAGTGAATATGGGGATTACTACTTCACCCATAAGGCACTTATATTCAGATGTATGGAGGAACTAAAAGTCCTTCCCTAATGCCAAGATATGTCACAACTTACGTAGTACACAAAGACGATGTAAGGAAAGTCTTGATTAACGGTGTTGGACATTGTTTGAACGAAAATAAAAAATATTCTTATCCTCTGCTTCCCTTCACCATTGGGGCATACAAATTTACCAAGGTAAAAGGAGCAGATATTTTCATAAAAGACCTGGAGGCATTCCATTTCAGGGAAAATACTTTTATTAGGAATGATAGGTTGCAGAAGGCGACTAAGCATTGCGTGTCATGCAAGATTAATTTTGAATACACAATTCACTTTCTGAAAGATGAGGAAGTATATAGAAGAGAAAACAACATGGAAGACTTGAATAAAAGGTTTGGTAGAAAAGAAGGAACGAGTTACAGTCAAGCGAAAGAGACTGCAAAAGAAGCAGATCAATAGAAGGCTAGAGAAGAGGCTTTAGCAGTTGAAGAAGCAATAAGGAAACATGAGGAAGAAAGAAACAGAAAGAGGATGAAGCTCAGAGGAAAGAAGAATAGGAAAAGACAATAGAGAAATCTACCGAGCTAAAAAAGTAGATAAATGAAGAACAAGAGGTAGCAGAGAAAGCAGGTGAGTTAGAGAAGCAAAAGGAAGAAGAAGCAGGGATCAAGAAAGCTGTGGGAGATAAGAAGATCCATGAAGAAGACCAGAATTTACAAGACATTGCAACATGCCCTTTTTGCTAAAGAACATTTTATGTTGGAAACATTATGTTAACTTATATTGTAAAGTTTTTATGTTGGACAAGTGTCCAAGGATAACTGTAATTTGCACAATATTTTATTATTTAATAAATAAAATAGGAGACAAACACTTAAGGGGACTGTTGAAAGAGTGGTTACTGACCCACTAGGTGGAATGGAATCTAGGGTAGAAGGAAATGGACAAGTGGTAGCATCATGATGCAACTAACTAGCTGTTGGTATGGGACAACTCCCTTGAAATGTGGTCATAGTGCCCTGGAAGGTGGGACTAGAGCTTGAGGCTCATTTATTCAAAAACTGACCACTAAAGACCTAGGCAATCTATATAATAGCCATCAAATTATGAACTGAGGTTCATCACTTTTCCTGACGAGGAAATTTACCTTGGGGTTTTGCTGTGCTTGCACCCAAGAGATTTGATGAGGGGATATGCTAAGTTTTTGATCATGTTGTGAGTCTTCCCATTACTGCTGAGTGCATAAATTACATTGCTGAGTGCATAAGGCATATTTTGAGTGCAGAAGTTTTACTTAGTGCCTTGCTTCTACACAGATTTCATCTACTTATCAGTAAACAGGCTCGGGGGTCCATAGGAAGCCAACAGTTTGGCTGCTTCTTCTGGAAAAGGTTAGGAGGAACAGGCCTCCTTGGGTGTTTGTCGACCCTATCTTCATCTACAGGTTCTATTTTGTTTATCTGTGATTAAGTAGTTAAATTTGCTTATTTACAAGTATTTAATTCCTATTTGCAAAATGTGTTCTTGTTTAGATGCATCTATTTTTCAGTTTCTAAACCTAATTAGAATTATGAACAGTAATGATAAATTGAATAAATATTCTCTGCATTTTCCCCCATGCTAATGGATCTGCATCGTAATCTAGTACATAGAAGAAATTAATGAAGATAATTTGATAGGTAGATTTCCAATTGAATGAGAAGATCAAACCCTATTATATTTCATTAGTTTATCTTATCATTAATATTCTATAGTAAATAATAAAAATTATGTGTTTCCTTCCTCATTTTCCCTTTCATCAGTTTAAGGTTTGAGTTTTACTATATTTTTATTTCATAAACATTTCTTGAAATAATAGCTGCAAATTAAATAATATCATTCAGTATTTGATTGCATTTCTATTTTTGACATTCATAGAATAGACTAGGGTTTTCACGTTTCTATGTCCTCTTTTCAACTTTTGAGATAAATCTATTCTATTTCTCAACAACAGTTTATTTCAAAATTAATACAAGTATAAAGTGCAGACATTTGCAGTGTATATCGATTTCAATGAAGGAACATGAACGTATCTACTCATATTACTCATATCACTGTATAGACACCCTATTAATATCATTTAAAAATAGTTTTCCAAACATTCGACATATGGCCGAAAACCCTAGCACATACATTCTATTCATTTGTTTGTCTTTCCTTAGTATTATATTTATTTTCTTTTACACTACAAAGTCACTCTAGGTTTTTGCATTTAGGACAGAGATTTCAAAATCACATTTATCTGTATGGTCAATCAACCCAGGGATAATACCCCTTTCAACGAAGAACTCTCCGCGAGAAATCAAGTAAACTCAATACTGATTTTAAAATTGAACAACATATTTATTATAAGGTGGTTCGAATCAGAAAAACATTCATCACAGTCTTTCATATCAACTTCAAAATATGAACATCTACCCTAAACCGTGGCCAAGCCACTTAGTTATTATTTAATAAATAGTATAGAACACAGAGATTTAAAACCGTAGACCTGTTCATCAAAACAAACTAATGGATTTTGGCATCTCTATTCATTTAAATGCCATAAATTTTAATCAAAGCTTCACATTACATTTCAAATACAAATCTACACCATGGTTGGTTCCAAAACCATAACAATTGCAAATATTCGCTATATAGAGGGTTTCATTCCCTAATTTCGAATCCTATAAATCAAAATGACAAACAACACTCAGCCGGGCCAGTTCTAAAAACATGACGAGGGTTCACCCTCTGTCATTTAAAATATTACATTCAAGATATTAAGTTACTGCTAAAACAATTCCAGGATCTAGCAACAAGTTTTGAACGAGCCGCGTTATCAACAAGCTATGCCAGGAGAACCTACGAAGGGTTATGCCACTGGGGCTTACCGAGTGGAGCGAGCTATCAACTCCCATTGAGCTTTCAACACTATAACCTCCAAGACGAAGGTAATACCTGCCATAGAAATCACTACGAGGTTAAACACAATTCTAAAACATGAAGTTGCACGAAGTCAAATCATAAATATTGCAAACAATAACCTTAAAGTCAAAACATTACCTCTGTTTGCAGGAGCAAGAAGCTGGAACGATGATAGCATTTAGATTCAAATCCATATAACAGCTGCAACAGAGAAAGCATGCAGACTCTACGACTTCAACATTTATTCTCAGACAAAACTTCTAAATCTAAAACCCTGGAAAACCTCTATCAAAATGCATGGCGAAAGGCACAGGGCTATCAACACTCAAAATCCATTAAAAACCCTGAAACTATCAATATTATAACCAGAGATCCCACCATTGAACCTGAGCATGAAGTTTGAAAGCGACTTGAGATCAAACCCTACAACTATGCGGCCTGTCGGCCTCTCTCCAATCCCAGACCTGTGAAAATCCTCACAGCAGATCTAAGAGATGATGTATCTCACAAGAGAATAATTATGATTAAGCAAGAAAATAGAAGAAGAGTGATACATGTAGTATAATGAGCAATAGAATAATATGGTACAGTAGAACTCAAATAGAAGCAATAATACTTCGGTCATACTTAATTATTAATCACAAATGGACATATAAATAATACAATGCATGAGGAATTCGAATTCCTAAGGTGGCAATTCGAATTAGCCTTCATGGAGTGATCAAAGGATCACTGGAGTGTAATCAGAGCACAACTAGGTGTCCTCATGATCATTGGAGCGCAACTGGAAGTCTTCATCATCATCAGTGGAGTCATCAATGCTCAAGTAACTGTCAACCATCAGTCAAACTAACTCTGGTAGGTGTAATTGAGTGTAACTCAATGTAACTGAGTGTAACTGAATGTAACTGAGTGTAACTGACTGTAACTGAGTGTAACTGACTGTAACTGAGTGTAACTGAGTGACAACTGGACTGGTAGGTGAAGGAGGGCGAGTTGCTCCCTAAAATCAAGGAAGAAGGGCGCATTAAGCAACTGGAGGGCTAAAACTGAATAGTGAGAAGCTCCAGGGGGCTGGTTAACTGAGGGCTAGGTGCTGTACTGATGACTGGGATGCATGCAAACCCTAAAAGGTGCATGCATGACTGAAAATGTAAATGATCAAAATACTGATGGGACTAGGATGGAGTATAGGAATATCCTAACACCCCCCCTTAATCCATCCCGGGCCTTGGTAACTAAGACCAAAGGTCACCCAATACAATGAATAATAACAATCAATAAACCAAGGAAGTGGGAAAATTTCATGGGAAACATACCCCCTCCTCAAAAAATAGACTGTAAGGCACACATAAAAAATAAAAGCTCCAAACTCAAGCATTTGTGACGCTTGGTCATATGTCTGGAGGTATCTTCTTCTTGGGAAGAAGTGGATCATGCTCAAAAAGCATGTGCTTGTACTTGCTCTTCAGATCGAATGTGATGAGAACAAATCCAACAGTATTAGAATGATCCTTGAACCTGTGATTCGAATCAGCTGAGGTAGGATCAAATTTTTGAATGTGCATATAGTCCTTTGTCTTCTCCTTCGAACCAACATGGGTGAGATTATGCCAAAAAGAACTATTACATGTTTGCTTGAAATCAAAATCAGATTTAAGACTTTCAAAACAGTTTCTTGAGATCTCCTTTGAACCAGCAGGGGTGAGATCAAAACTATCATATGCATGAGAAATTTTCCCAAGCATTAATTGCTTAGAACCCAAATTAGATACAAGACTTGAATCATGGCTTCTTGAGATCTCCTTTGAACCATGAGAGGTGAGATCAAAACCAGTAGATGCATAAGAAATTATCCCAAGCGAATGGCAATGGCCATATTCTTCAATGACCTTCTGAAAGCATGAATTTATGATCATATAGTAGTATAAAAGAGATGTTTGCTGAAGAGGAGCGAATGCATTACCTCCATTAGCTGATTTGACCTCTGAAATAATCATGTGATCATGATGTAAACCAACAGACTCTGGTGCAAGAGAGGATTTAGGACCTTCTGCAATATCTGGAGTGTGAGCTGGCACAGAAAGAGAAGAAAGTTTGAGCATGAGCGGAGAATCTGCAAGTTCTTTGTCAACAAATTCAATATGAGATGATACTAGTTCATGATCTAGGAGACCATCAAGAGGAGTGAATGCATCACTTTGTTTTCTTTCGAATGGGTTGGGACCAAGTCCTTCATTCTCTCTGCCAAATTTTCCATCCAGGTGAGCCCATATCTCTTTTGGAGTCCATAACTCTCTTGGAATTTCAACACCATCACGGTATTTGAATTGGAATCTCTGGTATGCACACAAAGAAAACATTATTGCTGCAAAGTGCATGTCTCTTTTATTTAACCAGTCAATCTTCTCTTCAGGGGATTCGAACTCTCTTTCAAAATAACAATAAAAAAGATCATGGATCTTCAAGTCTGCTATCATTCTTGGTTTCCATTCATCATAGTTGAGTGGATTAAGAGGAGTAATTCCTGATGAATACATTGAAGCTGTAAAGGACCTGCAAAAACAATATAGAATAACTGCAATTGCTATTGCTGCAAAAATGTAGAAATTGCTGCAACTGCTGCACTCGAAATCTTGGTAATAACCTGCAAAAAAAAACTCTCAAGAATGGAGATAAACAATTCTCTCAACATGCTCTGATACCATGTGAAAATACTCACAGCAGATCTAAGAGATGATGTATCTCACAAGAGAATAATTATGATTAAGCAAGAAAATAGAAGAAGAGTGATACATGCAGTATAATGAGCAATAGAATAATATGGTACAGTAGAACTGAGATAGAAGCAATAATACTTCGGTCATACTTAATTATTAATCACAAATGGACATATAAATAATACAATGCATGAGGAATTCGAATTCCTAAGGTGGCAATTCGAATTAGCCTTCATGGAGTGATCAAAGGATCGCTGGAGTGTCATCGAAGCACAACTAGGTGTCCTCATGATCGTCGGAGCGCAACTGGAAGTCTTCATCATCATCAGTGGAGTCATCAATGCTCAAGTAACTGTCAACCATCAGTCAAACTAACTTTGGTAGGTGTAACTGAGTGTAACTCAATGTAACTGAGTGTAACTGAGTGTAACTGAATGTAACTGAATGTAACTGAGTGTAACTGAGTGTAACTGAGTGTAACTAAGTGTAACTGAGTGTAACTGACTGTAACTGAGTGACAACTGGACTGGTATGTGAAGGAGGGCGAGTTGCTCCCTAAAATCAAGGAAGAAGATCGCATTAAGCAACTGGAGGGATAAAATTGAATAGTGAGAAGCTCCAAGGGGCTGGCTAACTGAGGGCTAGGTGCTGGACTGATGACTGGGATGCATGAAAAATGCATGCAAACCTTAGAATGCATGCAAACCCTAAAAGGTGCATGCATGACTGAAAAT
Organism: Larix kaempferi; assembly: GCA_027924585.1. NCBI lineage: Eukaryota > Viridiplantae > Streptophyta > Pinopsida > Pinales > Pinaceae > Larix > Larix kaempferi. The sequence goes on along the minus strand of BSBM01000594.1, from coordinate 604,766 downwards.
GTAAATGATCAAAATACTGGTGGGACTAGGATGGAGTATAGGAATATCCTAACAAGACCCATCAAATGAATAAGGAGTAATACAAAGCGTAAGTATCGCATGAGTAGTTAGGTCAAAAACTCAAAACTCAAGGACAAAACTAGATTGATGGAGTAGATCAAGCCAGCTAGGGTCACGAAACTCAAAGCACCGGTACAAACAAAGTTCATTAATAACCCCATTAACGCCGACGAACAACGCAGAGGAAGTTCATCGACTTTCTATATTACAACTCAGCTTTTTCTTACAAGTATCCACATGGAGATCCAACAGGACATTCCACCGAAAGAATGGATGGAAGCATTAAAAGTTCAGTGCAGACACGTTATTAGCAAATCTCGAAGGACTGCAGGAACATTAAAGACTTGTCGCCTCCATTAACGTAGCTTGGGCATGAATCAAACTGCATTAACATTTCCATGTTATCAAAGCTATCGCATAGCATTGCATATAGAATTGCATTACATTATAACCTTATTGTCATCATTTGCATAGTTCACAATTCATATAATAGTTTCTATGATGCATAAGTCACATGGTGTTTACATTATAAATAATATATGGTATTCACTTTAGTCAAAACATTAATATAAATAACCTTTGGTAACTACATTATGTGAAACATATAGAATGTGCAGCATTTGGTAAGTGCTTTAGAATTTGAACCCAATGCAATAGGCACTGTATTAATTTGACATTTCCAAACCTGCACAATGTCAATACAATAATATAATAATTAATAGTGATACTAAATGAAGAAAACAATAATTCACAAATGCATAGTCAATAGATATAGGTTGCTTACGATTCTAATTGACATTTGGTCGAAATTTATATAGAAAGAGACCTCAATACATAGGTTAAAGACCATTACAATATCATAGAATTGTTATGATATTCCCTTAAAGTTCTAAATAGGATATCAAAGGATCAATCTAGATTTACATAATTTCACCATTTTCGCATTAGTAATATCATTCAATAATGGATGCATCATGTCAACATTGTTTTACAATAATATTAGTACTTTGAAATGTAGAACTCATCTAACCCTTGTAGGTATCAGAATGAAAAAAGTAACCTATGTTTCTTGACGCAAAACAGTTAAATGTAGAAACGTCCATATATCGGAACAGGTAGTGATAACAGTGACATCTGCAGATGGTATAAATAGCTAGGATAACACTTGTTAAATTGAAGGAACAAAATTGAAGATCCATACCTTTAACATCTTTCTTGTACAGAAAATACTTTCGCTATCTTATTGCATTGACGACTAATAGAAACAAATATTAAATTACATGAAGATCTTGAATTGACTTAATACCTTACCTGTGAATCTGCGAAGAAACAGGTACAATGCTTAGCTATCAAGCTAAGTAAACCTCAGGGCACCCCGTAGGAACCCCTTCATCAACATTCAAACATAGCTATCAGTATTTATCACCAGAATTGTATCTCATGAGAATTTGAGTATTGTTTATAGAATTATATTCTACTTCAAATGAACTGCCGTCTTATTATGTTTAAAAATTTCAATTTGTCAATTGTGTTAAACTGCTATTGGTTAAGTAGTTAATAAACATTTATTTCCACAATTAGCATTCTTAGTATTTAAATGCAACTTAATTTTTTTTAAAATTTTAGTGAAATTTTGGGATGTTACAGACATGGACGTAGATCCACCTGCTGATTTAGAAGTACCACTTACAGGGGGCCTTTCCCATTTGCTAAGCTTGGGATCACACCATTCACCCCTTCTAAACAACATTCTATAGCAAAGTTGGATACTATCGTCTTTGATCCTAAGAGGAAGATGATTCGGAGAAGAACACAAAATAGGTTAAATATGGGTACGCAGCTGGATATTGTAACTATACAAGAGAATAACTTGGTAGAAGGCACCAAAAAAGAACCTAAATTCACTACTTTAGTGAATATCGCAGCTGCCCAGGCCAATGCAAATAATGTGGAAAAGTTGATGAACAATTTGGAACGTAGTAAAATAAAAATGTTGAAATTAAAAGATAATTTGGTGCAAGCTCGAAGCGAATGGATTGAAATGAAGAGAAAGAGGGATACCATGGATTCTGAGAAAGAAAAATTATTGTTGGATTATTAAGATCTTGAGAGTGAAAGAGATTCTTTAAATGTGTAACTAGTAATTATGGAAGGAGAACGAAATGATTTTCGGTCTCGAATCAATGAGTTGGAGGAAAATGAAACTAAATTAAATCAATAGGTGGAATCCTTGATAATCGAAAATGGATCTTTACAATCCTAGGTTAATGAATAGATGAACAAAAAGGAATCCTTGATGGACCATATCAAAATTGCTCAGAATCAGAAACATGATATGACCCCTTTTTATGAACATGCCCGTAATGTGCAAGAACATATTTATCTCTCGCAAAGTGACATAGGAAGTCTATAAATTGAGTAAAAATGATAGATAGAATGAAAGAAATGTATGTTAATGTTGCCATTACAAAACAAAAATTGATAGATACATTTAACAAGGTGAAGAAGTTGATTGGTTGGAAAGAAAAAAATCAAGATTTTCCTGATCACTTTCCAAATAAGACAATTGTTGAATTGAAACTAGATATAGCTCTTTTAGAAAGTTGCAGAAAATTTGCCAGAAAGGTACAAATTGAAGTGCCAAAGAACATTTCAAAATGTGAGGGATTCTATCAAAATACCTGTCAAGTGCACAAAAATTGCCACATCCCAATTGCTAAAGACATGTACGAATTGCCACCCAAAGACCAACGTTTAGCAGAGTTGAAGAACAACTTGAATGAAGACTTGGAATACATCAAGGGATTGGACGTGCTTACAGTAGAAGATATTCAACATCATATAGGACAAGCAACTGTGAATTCCTATTTTCTGGAAGAAAGTCACAAAACAATGGCTAAAGGGTTAATAAATGTAGGGAAATAGTTGTCTACTCATGAGGTTGCTTTGAAATGATTGGAGCCTGAACAATGTAATGTAATATTTTATGAAACTGATCTCTGGGATAGTTATATTTCTAGTTTATAAAACCCCCTAGCATAATAATGCAATTTGTATTTAATTATCTATTTTTGGCCGAGCAAGCACAAAATGACAAAATTAAGCAATTTAAGAGTTTAAGGGTAGATGAAACGATTAGTCATGTAAAGACAATTTTCTTGTAAAGATAAATAGTAGAGAGGAGAAAGGCGAAGGGCCTTTTTCCTGGTGAAATAGAAGCTAGAAATTTTTTGTATGAAAACTAATTTTCTGCTAATGAGAAGGAACTATTTGCTAGGTAAATCTTACATGGAATTTGCATGGAATGTTAGTGAATCAAGGATCATAATTATTTATTCCTACATTCATCTTTCTGCTGTGAGATATTTCTTACTTTGTTGGATTATTCTAATGGTATGAATGATTTTAATAGTTTATGCAAATGTTTATGTAGTAAAGAGTAATAAATGGAATCCAATTTCATCATAGCTATCTTTGTGTATTATTTCTGTTGTGACTGTAAATGCTTTATTTCAATGGTTATATGTTGAATTTGTATAAGCATTGTCATATATTATTCATCTTTGTAAAACTCGCTCCTTGCAATGATAGATTAGTTAAATTAGAATAATGTTAGTTGATTGGTAAGGTAGAAGTAATAAGATGAGAGGTAAGAAGCTACGCATCACTTGTGAGGCTTCTACCTGTCAATTATAGGTCATGCATCATTAAGATTGGGGAACTTGCATATGCATAATTAAATATAAAATATAAACGGTGGACTGGGCCACCCAGTAAAGTTTAATTGAAACACATCTACGGTAGCCAGACCGTTAACTAGATGAATTCCCTATTCCAAACAATGAATGATCTAATTAAGATGATTCATTTTGAAGAATCCCTACTATCGATGCAAGGATTTTTCCGACATCAACACAACTATAATTTGTTTTTCAATTAAGTCAATGTGTTTTATGTTTGTGCCTTTATTCTCACCATATGCACATGCCCTTGTAATCTAAATATGTGTTTTATGTTTGTGCCTTTATTCTCACCATATGCACATGCCCTTGTAATCTAAATATGTGAAATGGAAGGAAGTCTATGCCAAATGTAAAAATTATAAGTCACTTGTCTTTTAAAATATGATAAACTCATTCCAATGACAATAACCAAATGACGGTCACAAGTCACTCAGATAGAAGAAATTGGTTCGACTGAACTAAGATTCCATGTTCCCACATTAAAATACATTAATTGTTTCTTTATAAAAATTGACAATTTGGAAAATTAGTGTTCCCACAGTAAAGGACATCTTGTAATTGTTTCTTTATAAAAATGAACTCCTTGGAAATTAGAGAACTAATTATACGAGTAAACAAAACTATATTTGGACATTTCAAGAAGAATGAAGACACGTTTAGAAAAAGGAAACCATACTTTTAATTAAGGTTAACAATAAAGTTGTGTACAAAGTTTGCAATGTGATTATAGAATAAGCCATCACACATTTTTACTTAACTTACCATGATATATTTGGATTGTAATTACACACTATATTAAATTCTTGATATATTTAGATTGTCTTTAGCTTAACACGTCCACATAATAGATCCAAGGTAAGATGATATTTAACAATGTGAATGATTTTATGATTTCTTTTAGCAATACAACATATAATAAATCAAAAGTTAATTTTTTAGTAATTTGGATCCAAGGTAATGATATTTAAAAATGTGAATGATTTTATGATTTCTTTTAGCAATACAACAAACATATAATAAATCAAAAGTTAATTGTTTAGTAATTTGGGTTTTTTTTTTCTATATTTAACAATACACACATTTGTACAATATATCCAAGATAAGATGTTATGACAATCCAACTCAACATGAGCACATTGGTGATTTGTCACTTAGCTATCTCCTTCCTTAACAAACAAAAATTAACATGAAATCTTTCATCTTTACAATATTTTTTAACAAGAAACTTGAGTGGTTCGAATCTACAATGGTGTGTTTATTTTTAATTTGAAGTTACACTTCAAGCGAGTAGGTATTTATTCCTTTAACAAAGTTTATCCATTCAATTAAATCACAACACACACATGTTTACATGTTTGTATCATAATTTAATCACCAAAATTTCAAGTTATTTCCAATCAACTTATCTAGTTTGAATCTACAATGGTGTGTTTATTTTTAATTTGAAGTTTCACTTCAAGCGAGTAGGTATTTATTCCTTTAACAAAGTTCATTAATTCAATTAAATCACAACACACACATGTTTACATGTTTGTATCATAATTTAACCACCAAAATTTCAAGTTATTTCCTATCAACACTAGGCTCCAGTTTGCACCATTGCTTTTGTAATCAATAATACCTATATGGGAACATTAGACTATTAGATATATAGATTTAAAGCACGGGAACCCAAAATACGAGGATCACAAAAGAAATGCAAAGAATGGTAGAAAATGATCTATAAACCATAATTGAACAATTATCCTACGTGATTGAGGTATATTATTATACATATTGTAAATATTGAATATTGAACAATCAATAGAAAATGGATATTCAAATACCTTTAAACTAGAAGGCTAAAGTAAGTAACCATTTTTGTTCAATACAATAATCAACCATTAGAGTTATTTATCCAAGCTTGACATTGATAATGGTATTAGAGCCCTCAAACTTATGCATATTCTCCTTAGTTTTCCTTTTATTTCCCTCAGACCTGTGCATTGCCCCAATTCCTCTCAATGTTTCTCTACGACACCTCCTTCCTGCTCATGTGCGTTACTCTTCACCCATAGACTCATGAACCCTAGTTTTTTTATTATCTATTTCTGTGCAAGAAAAAAACCTAATCTCTACGAACCAGTGCGCACCTTACTTTGCCTCCCCTTTTTCTTCTTCATCGAAATCATAATCTAGCCATTGCAGAGACACTTCCGAACCAAATAAAGCCTTAGCTATACCAGAAGCCCTCCTCTCCTCCCTTGAGATTCTCTAGATCCCCGGGAACGATTCCTACATCCAACATCTAAACTCCCTTCCTCTTTCTGTGTCACTATGGGTGACACCATTCCTAGTTACCTAGAGGAGAGAATTCTTAGAGGATATGGAACCATAGACCTGAATGGTGTAGTGGTTGCAAGACTATGCGGTGTGGTTGAGAGTGTCAACAAGCTTGTTCTTGTTTGCATTCTCAGATCCAGATACAAGCCGAATGGCGACATTGTAGTTGGTCGAGTGGTTGAGGTTGCTTCAAAATGATGGCAAGTGACATAAACTCTAATCAAGCTGCACTTCTAATGCTCTCTTCTATGAATTTTCCAGATGGCATTTAGAAACATCACACATCAGTGGATGAGTTGAACACGCAGAATATGTTTGAAGAAAATCATGTTAGCAGTGCTGAAGTTTGTGGTTTTTCAACATGATGGCATCTTGCATTCTTGAGTAAATTATGATCTAGAATTTTAGATTGTCTCTAATGTTGTTTGAATTGGATGGTAATCTATTCAAACTTCTTATTCTCACTATGAATGTTGAAGTGTTATTAAAGAGTTGTGGTGATGAAATCTTCTTGGTGATGAGGTCTGAGTAGTGGTAGGATGTGTTAGACGAGCAATTTCCTTTGAAGATGTTGTTTCTGGGATCTTCTTGCATTGGAGTCTATATTCTACAGTTTGTAAAAAATTGCAATAGATTGCATTAGTATTGCACAAATTGCTATATTGTAAACTGTATTGTAACTATATTAAGCTATTTGAGACTATACACCTTGTATTTCTTAACTGTAGAAATTATATCATAGAGATTGGATTGTGTTGAGTTATTTGCAGAACTTGTTGTATCACAGTAGCTATTGCATAGATTATGTTCTTCATTGCAAAATTTTGCATTATTAAAGATGCATTCTTCGGCTTCCATCATTGGAGTGGTGCTCACCAGTAAGGACAACTACCTAGAGTGGTTAAGGAAGATAAAAAGTGCCATCATCTTCAACAATTTGTGTGATGGAATTTGTGAAGGAGCGTATGATGTGACAACTAAAGCTCCTACAAAACCTATTGGGTTGATTTTTGTACATTGGATAAGTGTTCCCCTAGTGATTTTGTGCCTAAGTCACTAAAGGGGGGAAAGTGTCATTACCCTTACATTAATTTCATAAGTTTTGAAGTTAAGTTCACTTTATGAGGTATAAGGTGACTTTTTAACTATTTAATGAGAAGTGGGTGAAATTAAATTTTATGGAGAGAAAAAGTGATTTTTTTCTCATCCATTGATTTGACATCTCAAGATTCAATCTGGGCCCTTGGATCTTGTGATGGTTCACATACCCTCGTTGAATGAACAGAAGGGATGGGGGCAAGCAAGATGCACAATTCATTCCATTCCATGAGCATTTGGAAAGGAGGTAAAGTTGAGGAGAGAGACAAGGTGACTGGCATGAATTCCAAGGCACCCTACAATAGTAAAACACAACATGAATTTCAAGGTGGATGGCATGATTTTCTATGCACAGTGAATGGGATCAAATTGCAAGGATGCTAGCACATAATTCGAGGAGAGGTATTCAACATTAAAGAGGGTCGTACTATTGAATTTCTGGGTAGTTCGCATAGTTAAGTAAACTATGCAACTGCACACATTTCTAGGCAAGGAGGCATTGAAATCGAGGGAAGAAATTTGCAAAACAGAGGAAAAATTTACAAACTAATATTTGCATGAAGTTCAAGGAAAACAATAAATCGTACAACACAGAAATCGAGGAGGTTGTATTGTACTTCAAAGGAGTCCTGGAACGTTTTATGAGGCATCGAGGCACTATTTTCGAGACTGAACAGTGACATGGTTTATGACATAAGTTTGTCATTAATGCTGTAAAGGACACTATTGTACATTTATTTTATCATAAATTAAAAAAATCTCTCTCTCTCACAGGTTTTCCCCTTAGGGGGGTTTTCTTAGAGCACCCCCCCCCCCAAAAAAAAAATCATTGAGTATGATTTTACTGTGCATGCCTTTATATTCTGTTCTCTATTTGGTAAATTTCTGATGTGCTTTAAGTTTATATTTGTTTGAGTGAAAAATTCAGTTTCAGCAGTCAAGATTTGAATGGGTTTGGGAATTAAACAATGATGTTTTGAGAAACTTGAAATCCGGTTGGGGAAGATAATTTTTACATGGTATCAGAGCAGTCATAAAGATCAAAGCAGAATACACCAGGCTGATTTTTAGACTTGCAGAGAGGGACTTTTTTCTTTGTTCACCAAGAAAATTTTGGACTTGTATTTTCAGTGTGACGACCATGGCTACAAGGTTGAGGGTTGAGACATATTGGATAAGGATGCCAATTTCAGTCCTTGGAAAGAAAGGATTGTTCTACTTCTACAAGAGTGTGAGTTGTGGGACATAATGAACAATACACAATCCAATCTAGTGATGGTGCCTACAAATGCAGTAGCGAAGGAAGCCTTTGAGAAAATGAATATCAAGGCCAAGTGAATTATTCTTAATTCAATTAAGGACCATGTGATTCCACATGTGATCGGTAAGAACTCTGCTTATCAGATGTGGGATGCCTTAACCACAATGTACCAGAGTTCCAATGAGAAGAGGAAGATGGTTTTGAGAGAGAAACTTAAAAGCATCAAAATGACCAAATATGAAAATGTTGCATCTTACCTTACTAGGATAAATCAGGCAAGGGATGAATTAGGTGTATTTAGGGATGTTATTGATAGCATCGAGCTAGTGCAGCTAACTATAAATGGTGTGACCAAGCCATGGGATGTTTTTTTGGAGGTCGTTGCAGCAAGAGAGAATATTCCTTCCTGAGATTGTCTTTGGGATGACTTCATTCAGGAGGAGAATCATAGAGGATATGTGCAAGGGAGTTCATCCAATAGTAAGGAAGATGAGGATAATGCGGATTTGGAAACTAAAGGGAAGAATAATAAGTCCAATAAGGGTCCCAAGGGTGGGGCTAAGTAGAAGGGTGAGTAGAAGAAAGACTTAAGAAAAGTGAAATTCTTTGCTTGCCATAAGTTTGGGCATTATGCTGGGCAGTGTCCAAAGAAGAATAAGAAGAAGAAGAAGCAGACAACAACTTCAACAGAGTTTTATGAGTATGCATCGAGGTTCGAGAAAGAGTTTCCCCTGTTTGCTGGTCATTCATTATGTGCATCCATTACTAGAACAAAGGGAGAGCATGAGAGAGATTATTCACTGTTTGTTGTCCATTCATTGAGTGTATCTATCATTAGCACTTGGTACATTGATAGCAGGGATTCCAACCATATGAAAAGTGTACGTGATATTTTCACCGAGTTCACTAAGACTAGCTTAGATCTTGAGGTCGTGCTTGGAGATGAAACTACTATCAGGGCAGTTGGACATGGGTATATTACCTTTCGAAGGGAGTCCTGGGAGTCCATGACAACGAAGGATGTCTTGTATGTCCTTGGGATGAAGAAGAACTTGATATCAATTTACTCTATCGAGGATAGGGTATTTGTAGTGTACTTATGAGATAGGTATGTACACGATCATCCCAAGGGATCTAAATATTATGCATCTATTGTGATTGGTATTATGTGGTAAATTGTACAAGATCTTGTTTCAATCCCTTTATGCCTCGGCACACAACAATAACGGTAGTTGTGATCTATGCGAGTTATGGAATAGAAGGATGTCCCACTTGCATCATCCAACTCTAAGGATGTTGAGAGATATGGTGACTGGTTTTTCTGAGTTCAACATGGAACATAGTGATGTGTGCAGGGGGTATGCTCTTGGAAATTACACCGAGATTGTTTTTCCAAGCAGTGACAGTAGATCGACAAAGATACTTGATCTAGTTCATTATGATTTATGTGGTCCTATGCCTTTTGTTTCATTGACTGGTTTTGAGTATTATGTCACATTCATTGTTGAATTTTCCTTGAAGACTTGGATTTACTTTATGAAGAGCAAGAAGTCGGAAGATAAAGTCTTGCAGAGGTTCCAAGAGTTCAAATCTCTTGTGGAGAACCAAACAGGGAGGAGGATTTGAGTTTTGTGATCACATAATGGGGGTGAGTATACCTCCAGTGCATTCAATGAGTTTTGTGCACATGAGGGGATCAAGAGACAATTGACAATTCCGTATACCCTAGAGCAGAATGGGGTTGTAGAAAGGAAGAACCGAGCCATTGTGGGTGCAGTGAGAGCAATGCTTCATGATCAGAGTTTACCTTTATTTCTTTGGGTCGAGCCTTGCAGTACTGCGTATACATTCAGAACATGAGTCCCCATAGGGATTTGGGGTGTAAAAATCATGAGGAGGATTTTACAAGGAAGAAGCCTAAGGTTGATCATTTTAGGATATTTGGATGCATGACTTATTCACATTTTCCTTCATAGAAGAGGACAAAGTTTGATCCCACAACATAAAAGGGAATTGTTTTTGGGTATGATGATACTTTGAAGGCCTTTCACATATACCTAGAGGGGAGTTGTTATACGGTGGGATGTGATATTTGAGGAGGATAGGGCCTTTAGGATGTCTCGTAAGTTAGAGCATGGAGAGCAGTATGCTCCCACACCTCAAATGCGAACTTTACAGAGTCCATCTTTGAAGAGTGTAGGGTCACATGTATCGGGGGTGATAAGTACACAGATTTCAGGTGCTTCAGGTTCATGGATACAGGTCACAGGTTCCCTAGGTACATGTTTAGGGTCATAGGTTATTGGTTCCCCGATTTCAGATTCACGAAGTTCAGGTTCACCGATTACTACGTCACCGACCACATGTGCTACTTATTCAGGATGATAACCAGTAGATTATGATGAGTAGGAGAAGTCCCCCCCATGTGAGACTACTTCAGGGAAGAGGAAGCCAAAATTACTTCTATACACCTTGACGGAGGCTCAGGAGTCCGTGGGGAATCCAAAGAGACAGGTCCTGGAGAGTAGAGTTCCTAAGAGATTTTGCAGTTACAATATGGATACTGTGAGCAGGCTTCGTGAGTTCGAGCTTGCTACTTTTGAGGAGGTAGTAGAACATCGGGTATGGATAGATTCCATGATGGAAGAGTACCATTCCATCACAAATAATGATGTGTGGGAGTTGTTTCCAAGACTGGAGGAGAAGTCAGTTGTGAATTCTCAGTGGCTCTAAAAAATTAAGCATGCTGTAGATGGCAGCATTGAGAAGTACAAAGTTTGATTTGTGGTGCGGGGGTTCTCACAGATAGTGGGATTTGACTATGACAAGACATTTTCAATACTCTTCGATTAGAGCAGTGATATCCATTGCAGTGGAAATGGGTTGGAAGATCCACCATATCTAAATGTGATTCATACAAATCCTTTAACTTCTTCAAAGCAACATAAGAATCTTTAGCATGTGTAATATGCCAACTCACCTCTTCTTTAACTGTAGCATCTATCAATGTGTATTCCTTCTTGTCTTTGATGTTCTGGAAATGGTAATAAATATTTCATGAATTTGATTGATGATTACACTATGATGTGTTGGGCCTATTAAATAAGGAAAAAGTGTGAGGCATATGAAACATTTAAAAATTTTCATGTATGGATTTAAAATGAAGCACAATCTGACATTGCACTCTTTGTACTGATAATGGAAAAGAATATACCTCTAATGTTTTTGAAAACTATCTTTATCAACATGGGATTATGCACCAAACATATATTCCATATAATCCTTAACAAAATGATGCAACGGAAAGAATGAACATGACACTCTTGAATATGGTATGCTCCGTGTTATTTTCAAGAATGTCAAATTGATGTTTTGGGGTGATTCACTCATGTGTGTAGTCTATCTGAGAAACAAAAGTCCAATTCATGTTCTTAGAAACAAGACTCCATATGAAATGTGGCATGGCCGTATTCCTTTGGTGAGGCATCTTAGGGTCTTTGGTTCCACATGTTATACCTTAATTCTAAAGGAACAAAGAAACAATCTCGGTGCAAGAAGTCAAAAGTGATCTTCTTGGGGTACTCAAACACCACCAAGGAATATTATATTTACGATGAGGTAAACAAAAAGTTTATACTTTCCAAAGATGTCATTTTTCTTGAAAATAATAAAAATGACAAGTCTATTGTGAGGAAACTTGATTGTCTCGATAAATTTACCCATGTAAAGACATTTCTTGAATTTGACATTGAGATTCCACATCTTGAAGGGGGGTCCCTATCTTGGATCAATCTTTGGAATCTCCTTTTGAAACACAATCTCCCCCTCATGAAGAAGTTCTTTCCACTTCATTGGAACATAAGGTTCAATTGGATGTGGTGATTGAGAGGATTGGAAGACTGAATCTTGAAGAAAAAGAAGCACCACTAGCAGAGAAACCCGGACCTTCACAAGCGGTTCCAAAGTGGTTTGCAAAGACACTTGAAAATATTCATCTTGGTGAAGTTAGAAAGATAGGAACCAAAAGTACAACAAGGAAAGAAGACGAAGAAGATGTAGATAATTCAAATTTAGGTGATGTAAAAGATATGGATGTTTTGTATGATTGTGAATTGAATTTATCTACTAAATTTTAACCAACTTACTTTAAATAAGTTGCTGCTCATGATGACTAGTGTAAAGAATCCATGTACGATGAATATTATTCTCTCATCAAGAATGGGACATAGAAGTTGGTGGAACCTCCATTTGTAACCAAACCAATTGGATATAAAGTGGGTCTACAAGAACAAGTACAAATCAGATGGATCACTTAACAATCATAAGGCGAGGCTTGTGGAAAATTATTTGGCATATAAAGAAGGCAATGAATATAAGGAAAGTTTCTCCCCCACAACAAAATGGGCTACCATCTGCACTCTATTGTCTTTGGTTACATAGAATGGGTAGAAAGTTCATCAAATGGATGTGAATATTGCTTTCTTGAATGGATATTTGTAAGAGAACGTCTTCATATCTCAACCAGAAGGCTTTGTTGTGAAGGGACAAGAAAAAAAGGTACACAAACTCATCAATTCATTGTATGGCCTAAAACAAACACCTCGTGCATGGTATGAAAAAAAAACTGAGCATATTTTGTAATTAAACTTCAAACACTTTTATCGTGATTATGCAACATTGTTCATAAAGAAATTTGTAAGATTTGTTGTGTATCTTGTATTGTCTGTAGATGACCTATTGATGATAGGGAACAATGAATGATACATTACACCCATAAAGAAAGAATTGAATAAATATTTTGAGAAGAAAAATTTGGGACACGTTCACTACTACTTGGGAGTTGAAGTGACTCAGAATCCAAAGCTCATATTCATCTCCTATAAAAACTACATTGGAGAATTGTTGAACAATTTTGTCATGTTATAGTGTAACCCTCTATCTACTCCAATGGAACAAAGCTGAAGCTCATATAAAAAAAAAGGGGAATGAATTTGAGGATGCAACCAAGTACATATAGCTTGTGGGGAGTATTATCTACCTTACCACCACCAGACCAAATATTTCATTTTCTGTTGGGATCTTTTCCAAGTTCATGCAAAAACCCCGTTACGAACATTGGTCTGTTGCAAAAAGAGTTCTAAAATACTTGAAGGGGACTCAATACTTTGGACTCAAATATTACAAGGTGGATGAATTTGAACTGATTGGATATTTTGATTGAGACTTTGATGATGAAAAAGAGAATGGAGTGTCTAATTCAGGCTACCTCGTGAGTCTTGGATCAACAACTGTCTCCTGGAGATTACACAAATAATATATCATAGCAGATTCCACAACATCAGTATAATATGTGGTTGTTGTAAAAGAAACAAAGAAGATTGCGTGGATTAGGAAAATAATTGAATATTTGTAGGAGAAATACGTGAATTCTACTCCTCTACCGATTGGAATTAATTCTACAATCAAGTTGGCCAATAATCCCAGATTCCATGGTCGAACCAAGCACATCAACACAAATTACCATCTGATTTGATATCTTGTGGAGGCCTAGACAATTCATTTGAGGCATTTTTCACCAAATGAGAAAATTGTAGACATCTTCACCAAAGTCCCAAGAAGAGAGAAGGTTGAAATTTTCAGAAGGATGCTTGGACTCCTGAACACCTTGTTGCTCGCACAACATATCCCATTTTCTTTAGAAAATGGGAGCCCATTTTTGGTTTAGAGAATTTAGGTGTTTATTACCTTTATTTTGAGAGTCCAAGGGTTTCAATAAATTCTTTTTGGTCAATTATAATTTGCTTCTGACATTAAAATAGTTGAATGAAAACCATTGTTTTGTTTCCGTAGAATTTTGTTTATATTTGCTTCATGAAAATTGTGGAATGCGAATTACGGAAACACCAATTTCAATATTCGATTTTTTACTTCCGCATTCCGCATTGCAGATTGCAAAAGTCAGAAAGCATTTAAATGATATTATTAGAATGTCACTATTTCTGATTCCTTAAGTGTTTTTTGGATTCCGGAAACCTTAAATCATCCAAAATCATTTCTGTAGTTCCCCAGTCTCATATTCATGTATTTTTGCGTTTGCGACTGTTCTATTGCGGATTGCGGAAATGCTAAAATTTCTAGAATTAGTTCCACATTTCCACATTTCTGCATTTCTGACATTCAAATTGCGGATTTCCGGTAGCATTTCCACTTCTCGATTTCTTAATATTGGTTCCGCATTAGATTGCGGATTGCGGGAGGATGAAATTGTCAAGTTTCAAAAATCATTTCTCGACTTTTTGCTTCCGCATTTTCTTCATAGATTTGTTTTTAATCTTGAGCGTTGGTGTGTTTTATATCTACAGTTCTGTTTCAATCTTATCAATGACATATTTTTGGTTTAAATACTCCAAATTAATTGTTCTTTTTACCATTTTTCGCTTCGATTTTTACCTTCTGCAAACAATTGTCACTATGAATTTTACCCCGTTGCGGATTCTGGTTTTCTTCATCAATTTACAAGTATGCATGAAACGTAGCTTAATGATTTGGTTTATGAAGGTGCAAATTCCTTTCAAGATGTTTTAAGCAGGGCTTCCATTCAAGAAGAAAAGGCATTCATCCATCAATATCAGCAAGAGCTTAAGATGAAGGTGCTGCAAGATAGAAATCTCAAACTATCAGATGAATAAGGGAAAAAGGCTTGCAGGAAGCGGTGGTTTTTTTCTGATAATATTTTATGTTTATTGGATTTTCCTGTCCTGAATCAGATAGAAAATGCTCTTCCACCTAAACTCTTGATTGCACAAGTTGAGGAAAAACATCTTCACTCCAAAGAACACATTGAACAACTGGAGCACATTCACATAAAAGATATCCAAGAGTTGGTTGAGTTACGAGTTTCTTCAGGGATGAAGGTAAATTTGTTTTTACGAGAATAGTCAAGGAAAATGAGAGGGAGATTGAAGCTTTCCTGTGCAAGGATCATCTACAAATTGAACATGCTCAATATCAGGATATTGATGATCTTTTGGATGTTTTTTTCTAAGTGGCAATCTTCCCTTGGTAAATATTAAGCAAATATTCTGTAATCCCTAATTTCACAGGAAGTTAGTTTCTTTTGTAACTTTTTGTACCTATTATTTAAAGAGACTTAGATCTCATGTAGAGGGGGGCTATCAGGAGAGAAAATTTTCTTTCTTTCTTTGTAATATAGAATTGTTATGCATACAGTTTTCTATTTAGATCAGTGGATGACACTCTGTGATTTTTCAGTAAGCTGATTCATTGGATCTGGAGATCTTCTGTAAGGTTTTCATCAGTTTATTTAATAAATTGAATTTTGTTTGTTTTCTGCAATTTATTTTCAGAATATGTTGATTGTCATCTTATATTCACATTTTGTTGCCTATGTTTAGACCTCATAAGTTAATTTCAATTGCAGCACAAATAATTTTCAATCTGTGATGAGTAGAATTCTTTATTTATCTTGATTTTTTTTCATTGCATAACCTTTAATGTTTTCTAACACGACAATTGATCTGAATCTGATTTTTCAGCTTGATAATCAATTGAATACTAATTAAAACAAATATTTTCCCTTTTTTCAATGATCGGATTGCGAAAAAAAATGTTTTTTGTTTTCATTATGTTAGTTCTATTCGATGATAATTTTTATCATTTATCATAGATTTGTAGATTGAATTGAACTGGTTATCACAATCACATTTAATAAATTACATGTTAAGTTTGTGTTTGCATTTAGGATTTAGTTTCAGTCATGATTCAAAGTCTCCTCTTTGAGGAGCAACCATCACTTAGTGGCTAACATAGCCGTAAAACCCGTCCGAGTTAGATATACCAAACAACTTGAGGATAGGGTAATCCTTGTGTGGGGTTATTCGAAGCCTTTGGCTAGGCTATCTCCCTTACGTTGACATTTGGGACACTTCCAACATATCCTAGGCTTTAACACACCCGTTCGGATTAAGGGGGGAATGTCAAATACATAATATTGCAAGATGAGTTATATTGTACATTGTAAATATTGAATATATGAACATTCATTAGAAAATGAATAGTAAGATACCTTTGGAACCAGAAGGCCAAATGTCTCCTTGTTAATGTATATATAAACCATTCTCATTCAATAAAATCATCAACCATTGGAGTTATTCCTCTAGGTCTGACACCTTTGAATACATTTCAAGTGCTCAAGAAGTTGGGTCTCTCAATGTTTAGGAAACATATTCTCATATGATAATTCATGCAAACATCTAGGCCAATGGGAAAAATGATTAGTCACATCCAAGGCCTATGATTTTCCTGTAGAAGACAATTATGCAGCGATCAAATAATGTTTCAACATCACCAACAACTTGGAGAAGCCATTGCGTAAAGCTCCTACACCAACTAAGATATAGCCAAATTATTTACAAAAAGTGATAGGTTGGATAATTTGGCCAAGATAAATTTGAACCACTAAGAAATAAAATGAAATCATTTAACAAAAAAAACCATTGGAAACCAAACTTGTACATTAATAGACTAGTGATCATAAGGTTCAACTAGCTGAAGTATGTCATTATGTTGAGATCAAATGAAGAATGAAAAAGCTATCCTGGAAAGCATAAATATGTCCTTGAATAACTAAGATACTCCTACCCTATCCTACAATAGCTGATTCAACATTATGTAAAATGGTAAATCCAATGTAACCATCATATCATCTCAACACCTACAAGAGTGTCAAGGTATTGCATAGGCATGCATAGTTAGTGTATTGTATAGTGTGTTATTGAATAAATTACAACATTTTGAAATTGATTCAAATTCATGAGTATTGGACACTTAATAGTTTGAGGGAATCATTGAGCAAAAGATGATCTGATCCAATTTCCAATGATGTCTTGAAAGCCATATTTGTAATCTTGGAATGTTGGGAAGGAAAATGAGAATAAATGTATTACTTGATCATGGTAGTTGCTTGGAGTGATTTTTCATTGAAACCATTTCCTTAGTAGAGTCTTCATTCCTCACACTATACACGATCATAGGATTTAAATCGGACACTTATTCTTTTTTTGGATTTAAATACTCATTAAATGTTTCATGATTTGAGTCTCCTATAATCAACCGTTCTCCTTGATCAATAGATTCAAGTTGGGTATCCTCAAGATACATATTTTTGTTTCGACTTGTGATCTTTGACATGTTATCATTATATTCTTCCGTCGAATTGAGGCATATAGGGACAATCAAACCTTAATTTTGACGACCATTCTTCAAGCAAAAATGTGTAAAAACATCTTGGTATAGAGTGTAGAAGTAGTTAGAATAAAAAATCCTATAAGTATTTTTGACATGAACATTTGTGCAATTAATAATACATTTCTCTTTCCTTTATCTATGGAGTCATTGGTGGGTGCATATTTAGAAGGAAAACTTTTATTTATATAGCAGCCCAAGCTTTGGGAATTCATGAGTTCTAGCAATACTTCCTTTATTTATACACAAGGAAGCTAATTACAAATTATGTATTCATTTGTACCTTTGTTTTCTTACGATTCTCATTAATAGGTGAAGACTTTGAGTTTTCTAAAATTGACCCATCACTCATATTTTCAATAGCTTTAGTTTCTCTTTCACTAGTGAATATATGCACAAATTCATTTCTCAAAATCATTCCCTCATGTCGTTCTTCAAAAGAAGACCAAGAATTGTGTAAGACTAGTTTAAGGACATCATTTATGTATCCATTAAGATTTCTATATCACGCAGAGGTATAATTGGTTAGGATGTCTCATCATAATTTTCATTGGTCAAGTTCACAATTTTCCCTCTCCACTACTCAATATTGATCGAGGAAAATACTCAACTATTTCTTATGTTTAGTGAAAGTGTCTCATGTGACCAAAAGGAGAAAATGTATGGAGACATGCATTATGGAAAACTATTATGTGGGTCCAAGGTAAGAATTTCTTCAAAAGTAGGTTTTAGATTGGTATGTTTTAAATCCATAGTTCCACTAGGTTCTACCTCACCTAATTATAAATGTAACGAGTTAGGATCATATCCACATGAGGGTAACAAATCTGATTGTTTATCTTCGACTTGATCCTAGAGGTCATCTTCTTCTTCAATTTTTTTACAACTTGATTTAGCACTTAGGTGGGAAAGTCCTAACCCACTGGTGCTATCATGATCAACTTCGGAAAGAAGCACCACTATCACCACAATGCTAATTTTTCCTTTTTAGGCCAACTCTCAAGATCAAGAGAGGCTTTCCTATAGGTTGATTTGGATTTCAACTTCAAGAGAGAGCTAAGGAAAATGACGTCAACTTAATTATGATGTGTGTTGTGTTAGTTAACTTACCAAATAATCATTTAACCATTCAATATATACAATATTCAATAGATCAAATACTTTGAAATTCCTCAAGGGCATGAAATAGCATTAACCATGAATATTAATCACAAGGCATTAAAGGCTGACGTCAACTTAATTATGATGTGTGTTGTGTTAGTTAACTTACCAAGTAATCATTTAACCATTCAATATATACAATATTCAATAGATCAAATACTTTGAAATTCTTCAAGGGCATGAAATAGCATTAACCATGAATATTAATCACAAGGCATTAAAGGTTATCAACATCATACATTCATTGATTCATGAAAGAAAAACAAACTCGTGAGAAAGATAAAATTCCAAAAGTTAGTATCACTTAGTTAATAATTGTGTGATTTATGAGTTATAATTAGTCATTCCACTAATGAAGACTTCTAGAATTATAACAAAGAATTACTTATCCAATGTAAAATAAACAATTCAGCCACCATTAACCAAGTAAAATTCAAGTGTTCTTGTTGTTATGCATCAATCAATGTGACAACAGATTGCAGGAAGTTTTAGAATTTAGAATATACCCACTTAGTCAATAGCCATAGGTGATTTAGAAAATAAAGTTGATACTTAACCATGCACAAAATTTTCCAGAATTATTAGTTCACTGTTTAGCCAATGGGTCAAATATATGTGGCATCAGATCAACATTAACAAAACTTAAAAAAATAGTTTATCCTGTTGTTCACAAGTCATTCAATAGGACATTTAGTTCATAATTATTTCGGCACTAAAAAAATTCTATTTAATTGTCAATTTTTGTGTGTTTAAGGGGTTATAATCATTTGCTAACCACAATTCAATTTCCATAAATAATATGTTGTTGTCCTAAATCCTTTCTAGTCAAGAAAACAACAAGAAAACTTTATAATTTTCAGATTTCAACTATGCTGAAATTCTTAGACCAGAAAATCTGAAAATCTATGCTAGATATGGCCATTAATAATTTATAGAATTGTTGTTATTATTGTTATAATTTCTATAAATCAGAATTGACAAGTTGTGGCCAAGAATAACTACTAAAATTGGTAAATAAGTCAAGATCTAGTGCCGATAAATTTCAGTAGTTAAAGCATGCATGGAACCCTTGGAAATATGTGAGAAATAAAAAAAATTTAGGGTTGGTTTCAAGAAATAAATTGCAAAAATATAAATTAATAATAGGAAAAAAACTAAACAAATCTAACACAAGGAAATTAGCTAAACTAATCCTAAAAATTCAAAAAATGTTTTTTTTTTTCGGAATTTTTTGAGATTAAATCTACCTTAGGAATTAATTCAAACTACTCTAGAAAGAAAAATAAAATAATTTTAGATTTTTTGGATTAATATCTACGTTAGATCTACTTTGAAGAAACATGGAAATCAAGAAGTTTTGGATTTTTTTGGTTGAATAATTTAGAGAGATTGACTAGTTCTTTCAAACCCTTGGGTTATGGGGTCTTTGGATCAAATCCTCAATGTGGCATTGTATGTAGATGCTTGGATGGAATCTTTGCATAAAAAAAAAGAAAAAATCCTATCCCAAGCTATTAAATATCCATGCAAACTTTCACCGAGGAAGGGTGGCTTCTATGGCACACAACTTCAACCTATGCCCTAGATTGTACTCTAGCTTGTGTCACTTTCATTTGCAACCCCTACAAATCTATCCAAACCACAAACAAACAACAAAAATAAACCACAAAATAAAAAAGTTATCCCACTTGAGTAAATTTACCTTTGTAGTGAAGTAGGAACACAATTAACCTTACAATTATAAAAATAACATGTTACCTCAACAAGAAGATCACCAAGTTGTGCCAATCATAGAAGTAGAAGCTCAATAGAGAACCTTTGGATGCAAAATGATAGTTTTATTGTCCAATTCTCATCAACAATGAGAATGGGAGGTGATATCTCTTATATAGGAGAAAAACTCAACTTTCTCTACAGTAAAATAATAATAAAAATTCTAAAACCCTAGATCTAGCCTAGTGATCCTCCAAAATGAACCAAAATACATAAAATAATCATCAAACCCTCAATAAGAGAGAGAACCCACATCAAATCATGGTCAAAGTGTGGTGAATGGAAGAATAGATGGGCTAAGAGAGAGGGTGATCCAACATAATAGGGATAAACTCTCACATGTGTGGTTGGAATGAAGGTCCAAGTGAGACACCACCCTCAAAAGTGGTCCAAAAATTCTCCTCAATGCTAGCGTTAGCTTCATAATGATACAAAATGTGAGGGGGGGGGGGTCATCCCAAGGTTAAAACCATAGGATTCCCTCCTCCAAATGCTCCAACGACTCATCCCAATGCACTAGAAAAGGGGCGACTTCATCAAATAGGCTCAACCGGTCCTCTAGAGTCCTCCAAATGCCACCTAAATGGTACAAAAGTGAAGAAAGGTGCTTACACGTGTGGGAGGAGGGGTCTACTGAGTCTCCCAAACCTCCCATGTGTTACACAAAATCATCATCATGCTAGGGGAAGATGATGTCCCCCCTCATGTGCTAGGAAACATGACATAAGGCAACCTCAAGTGAAGCGCTCCATACAAAATGTTCTTAATAACCATAAAAAGTACCAATCAAGTCATAGAATAATGTAAATGAGATCTCTCTAATGTAATAAAATCAACCATCATGAAAACTTAGGAAAATGTTAATCTAATATGACAATAATACACAAGATACATGTTACAAGTACACATTTTCTAATAACTCAATGAAAATAATCTACCCACCTGGTCTGACATTAGTGCAACTCTTAAAACTCTTTTACATGTGAGAGTCCTAATCCAACATGCATAGCTTAGCTTACCTAAGTTAAGTGAGTGTACAATAGGTGAACATCGTATATAAGGAAGATATGGGGTCTTTGTGAAATAACCATGCTAGTAATATGAGTGTGTGGGTTTATCCTTGACTTTCAAGAGTTAAGATATTTTGATATTTCTTCCACATGTGTGCTTAGGGAAATGTTGTCATGGGTCATCCATCCTTGCACCTTCATATTGTGATCCCTTTATTTTTTTTTTTGACATTTCATTTATCCCTTTCATTGGCTTAGTCCCTTTTCTTAAGACGTGGCTTTGATAACTTGGGACAAGGGAACCTGGCTTTTGCGATGAGGAGTATCACCATGATTGTTTCAATTTAATTGATCAACAAATCCCTTTTTTGGAGAGTACAAAAATCTTTAGATTTAATTGAGGCATTCCTACATTGGAATAGTAATGAGACCATGTGCTATTACCAAAGAAAGATAATTCACAAATGGGAAATATGAAGGGGATGAGTGAATTGGTTAGAAAAATGAAGAATGGCTAGGTAAAATATGATGAGATGGATGAAAATAATTTGAATTAGTTCACTAAGGTACAAATCAACCTCGTACAAACACACTTATTAAATTAAAAGAATAACACTAAGGTTAAACTCTGAGATAAGCAATAGTTAAGAACATGAGTCATGATAGAAGCATACATGTAATAATTTCATGCTAACATACCATCATAGCAGAAAATATGCTAAGAGTAAATGAAGGTTTAGAAAACATCGGATCACTAGAGGGTTAGACACTACCTCCGACTAGTCACATCAAGGCACATGGAGCATCTAATGAAGATGAAGGAACTCTAACCAATGATCTATGGTGAAACCACATATCTCATCTCAAAATATTTGATCAACATCACTCCTACTGAAAAAAGGGGTAATAAGCTGAAAGAACATATGAAAACCATTCTTGTAATTCTTTCTCATATGGCATATCGTTCTTGCAAAACATGTGATAAATCTATAGAAACCTTAAATATAAATAGCCCAAATATTCATTTTTCCTTTTACAAAGATATACCAATTCATAATAAATATTTTCAAATTGATAGTTATCATAGGCAACCAAAAAAAACTTCCCTAAGTTGTTTCCAAATATGAATAAATTTGGTTGTCAATGCCTCATACTAGTTTTAAATGCATCCTATAAATGTGAGAGAAAAATCCTTGCAAGCTATTTTTTCTTCAAGATCTTTTAGCAATCAAAATCTAAGCTCACATTTATAAATTTGTATGAATATAGTGGTTTTCCCTTCACCATCAAAATTTGGCAAAAGATTGATTACCTTTTTGTGATGGCATGTGATAGTCTTTAAATACGTAGTACATGAGCCCCTTTAGTGATTTGCGGTAGAGTCGTGAAAAATAACGTATAAAAAAAATGCAATTCTACTCAAGGGAACTTGCCTATGGTTCTCCTTTTGCCGCCAATTCTGTTAACGAGGAAAAATACCCAACATCAACAATAGGGGTTATCCTGGGAAGATAGGCCCAGTTAGACTCTCTCTCGTTAGGTGTAGGAAACATTAGAGGAATTTTGAGGTAAAAAATGGGCCTAAAAATTTACTATCAAAATCAACTTTAGAAGAACTAATAGGATTCAAGATGATGATGTCAACCATAAGGGTTAATAGGTTTGGAGGGAAAAGAAAAAACTATTTTTTTCTATCATATTTTCAACTTATCTCCTTGTAGATTTACTCAAATTTTGAGTGTAAGAACTCATTAAATGTGGAATTAAATTTCACATCCAACAAGTACCCACCTAACATACTATTTACAGATCCTTGGTAGAAAAAAATTGAAATGCATAAAAAAACCATAATTCGTTGAAGGAAATGATATATATATATATATATATATATATATATATATATATATATATATTCCTAGTAGGGGTCTGTCAAAAGTATGACGAGTGGATATTCATTGGATGCAAAATTTAATTCCGCATCCAACAAGTGCTCACATTGAAATTTGAGTAAACCTAAAAAGAGATAAGTTGAAAATACGATTGAAATTTTTTTTTTTTTTTTCCTTCTTTCCAATTTCATTAAAAAATTAACCTCTTATTATGTCCCCAACGGGGGATATATATGAATTTCCCAAGTTCATTAATCCAATCAGTTAATTTTGATTTTTCAAATTCACCAAAATTACACCATAGTTCAAATATGATTGATTTATTTGCAATTTAAAAAAAATGTATTTAAATGCCATTTTATTGGCCTTACACCGCTAACATTGGAGTCGAATTTTGTACCCTAGGAGGGGGCAATGGAGTTGCGACAACATCCATAGTGTGGTATCTAGGGTGTCGTATGGTGTCTACAAGGGGGTTAATGCTGACGAATAGTTTTTGCTCAATTCATCAACAACACAATCAACATGCACACGTTATAAATATAGTCAATGCACATGGGCTATATCACACAACTTTGTTTCATAAATTTATCATTTTAAAACCATCAAATCATCACAATTTTAAAAATAAATAAATACATTTGAATGAGCTTTATGAAAATCCTATGAAGGAAAGCGAGCACGATAACATCGCATGTACGAATGAATAGATTTTAAAGAAAGTGCGAACGAATTCATCGAACTAATTAGTTAAAGTGGTATAGAGGTTGGCAAGAAGATGGTACAATTTTCTACCCGTGAAATATCAGCATAAGCTCACGATCACATACTTAACTATCATAAACCAAGAGTGTTTGTTATAACGATCATAAGTCCTAGATGGTTGTTTTGTCTCTTCGGAGACATTCGATAAAAGGTCCTATATGGTTGTGTGCACATAGGATGACACAATCAATGCATTTGAGAATGGGGTAAGTCATGCATTGGTGTGATAAACCTATGCATATGAATATGTATATTGATTAGTCTAAGCATGAGTATAATAAATCAATTTCACTTGAGTATAAATTATTTATGTGAGAAATAACCAATTTTTATGCATGGTTAGTGTTGGAATATAAGTTGTTCCGCTAAAATTTTGTCGACGTTGAACAAATTGCGTAAAAGAAGCACCCTTTTTCTCGTCATCTCGAATTTTCAATCTCAAGGTTTATTCATATCCGTCTCATTTTCAGTTTTGTCGAGTCAAGATTTTGAGTCAAAGTTCTTATCCTTTGTTCTTTTGTTTTCATAATCAAAATGATGAAGTTGGATTCTTCACCAAAATCAAATGTTGAATTGTTTTTAACTCTAAACCAATTGTCTACAAAGTGTCAAATTCTTTTGCATGGATGTTTTCGTTGGGGATATTGCCACTTCGTGACTCTTGTTTGATTATTTTCATTCTAAAACCCATTTTAAATCTGAAAATTACTCTAATAACCTATCTAAAATTTTGAAATTTTATTAGTTACGACTTGATCTATCATTTAAGATTTCATCTAATGCAATGTATGAAATGCAATTAAACTAGCATTCAAATACAAAATGCCCTAGACTAAAAAAATCATAAACTAAAGATAAAAAGCTTGAAATTGGTGTAATTAAAAAATAATTACTTCTCTTAGCTCAAGATTACATAGCCTTAGTATCACTAACAATCCGCAAGAATAATCGACAACCTTATATTGAACTAAAACTAAAATCTACAACCTTATATTGAACTAATCTAACCTAGTTTTACTGTTTCCTCTTCGGAGTTAAAACTAAACTATACCCTCCGCAAATACTTCATGAGATGCTCCTCCAGACTAAAAACAATTGGGCCAACTTTTTGGAATTAAATTTTTTCCGAGCTAATACCAAACTTTGACGCGTGTAAAAAAACGGAGCTAAAACTTCACTTTCACCTTCACAAATACATTGTAGTTAAAAAATCACTTTCATCTCCGAGTTAAAATTCCACTTTCATCGCCCGCAATACTACAAAAGTTACAATGTTGTAGTGGGTATTTTAATGTTTTATCGTAATTGCAATTGAACGAAAAGTGCCTCATAAAACTTATTAATGTTTGCTTGAGATAAAACTTAACTTTACTTTCACACCTTCCACAATTGCTAGGAGAATATAAGTTTTAATTGTGTAGGAAGGTATGTAGGTTAATGAATTTACTAAAATCAAATTTCTGAGTGGATACTCTTCAATAAATCTCACATAAAGTTTTCTTCGAAATGCTTAGACAACTAACCTTGGGTTGGGTTTATGCATGTACCATATGGATCATTTATTTCAAATGATTATAACTTCGCTATGTGAATTTCAATTTGCAATCCCTTTTTTTGCAATGTAAAGAGAATGAAAAAATACTTTCAACGAATGGTTGCAAGCTCATTTTCAGTAGAAACTTTGAGGTTTTCATCTTCAATAAAATATGACATGCTTCATTGACGAGGGAGTTAAACGACTGGTTTTCATAGTTGTGGATGTCAAAATTTAATTTTGAGAGTCACTGCGTTGAGTTCATAATCCATGAGAACTTACAAGTAAACTTTCCCAATAGTAAAAATGTAATTTTTTATTGGAAGCAAAAAATGCACAAACACATTTTTAATGAAATTATGAGCTCTGTTAAAAACATTGTTTACCCAAATTGAATTATGTCAGTTCTATTTACATCTTTCTTATATTTCATTCTAAGACACTGACTGACATTGGCCTAATTCAACAACATCTAAAAGATTATAATTCATGAAAATGGTCAACTGAGAAACATCTAGTGAATTTGTCGATTCTTCCTGAAATGCAGTTCTAAGTCTTCTAGAGATGCACAACATTGTCAAGAAACTTAGATAATGTGGTACATACTCTTACATAGGTCAGAAATAGTTAAATCCAGCATGCACAACCTCATATTAAGACACATATGGTGTAACACGCACGGAAATGCAAAATTCTGTGTCAACAAAAACATGATAATAAAACTGAAGCAAGCTTTCATGATTATGCATTAAAACTAGAAAGTCAAACATGCATCAGAAAATACAATCCAAGTGAGCAACGCGCAATTATTAATTGAATCCAAAAGAACACAGATTTGAAAAACAACACTTAGACTTGTAAAATGCAAAAACAACATGCACAAAAATGCAAAATTATGTGGTGAACAAAAAAATGATAATAAAACTGAAGCAAGTTTTCATGATTATGCATTAGAACTAGAAAGTCAAACATGCATAAGAAA
Organism: Larix kaempferi; assembly: GCA_027924585.1. Lineage (NCBI taxonomy): Eukaryota > Viridiplantae > Streptophyta > Pinopsida > Pinales > Pinaceae > Larix > Larix kaempferi. The sequence goes on along the minus strand of BSBM01000594.1, from coordinate 577,904 downwards.
ATGTATGCTAAGTAGGCAACGTGCAATTGTTAATTGAATCCAAAAGAACAAAGATTTGAAAAACAACACTTAGACTTGTTATCACATGCTTAATAACTGGCATACTTATCATTTTTTCAGACCAGATTGCTAGTCATGATCCCAGTCCTTCCACTTGAGGAAGATGATTGTTAGTGTGTATTAGTGGTGGATGATATGTATATGTTCAACTGGATTATTTAGGGCAGCAGTTGTGGGACACCCTTGTCATTTTGAGCCCTCTTCATGACCTCTCTTGTCATGCATTTTCAACCTTGGTTCACTTGAGCAGAGTAGTTTAGCTGGATATGTTATTTCCTTGCCATGCAGATATAGCGATGTCAGTATAGATGGATTACAGTTGCATATGCAAGATCATGTATATGGAAAAGATATTGATTATTGATATAATGATTTCTATTGGTTTAGTTCATAGTTATTGATCTTGGTATTGTCATTGATGTTAAAGAGATTGTTGAACTTGGTGATGGCATTAAGTCGTAATATCGGTTTGAACAAGTATATAGAAATTATGTTCGCAAGTCTCAACATGCCCCACTAAACATGTGTAAGAATTATGTGCAAAGTCCCACTAGAGTTATTTGTGCAGGTCCCAACACAAGTATGTTGTGCGATACACCGCACAATATTTTGCGTGCTAATCAAGCTGAAATATTAAATTTCACAACTTGCAAGCCGACAAAGGAATAAGTAATGATGTCCAACAAATGTGTGGGTAAAATTATTCGTGAAGAAATGTAGAAGGGACACATTCGACATAGAAAAGCCTTTTCTTATGAATACATCAATTAAACAAAAAAAGAAGGAATAGTATAAATAAGAAAAATAATTAAAGAGTTTTGATAAGCTTGGGCGTAAAAATGTAATATTCTGAAATTGCAAGCTTCGGGGAACAGATGAAATGCTCAAGGGAATAAATGATTGTATCTGATCTTGAAGAAACAAAATGAAGCAAGCAATATTCTATTGAGAGTTCTTCCGATGAATCTGATCTTGAAGAAACAAAATTTGTGAAGAAAATTCAGAAAGGTTGTGGAAAATACAAAGGTAACCTTCCTTTCAAATGCTTTGAATTTGGTAAAATAGGTCATTTTGCTTCTAAATTCCCTTATAAAGAGAATAGATATAGTGATGATGAGGAGGATCATGATCATGAAGACAAGAAAAAGATATACAAAGGAAGTAGACCTGAAAATTATAAAAATTTGGAAAACAAAACAAAAGTCTATACTCCAAAGAGGACAGTAGATCAACAGATGAAGATGACAGTTATGATGATGAAAGAGAAGTGCTCTTTATGGCAATAGAAGAATAATGTGAAAATGAGAACTTTGAAGATGAAGTAAGTGTTGAGGTATACTTTGAAGGAGAAATTATAAGTTCTTTAGAGGATTTGAAAAACTCAAGAAAGAAGAATAAATATTTAAAGGACCAACTACTAAAGTATGAAGAACATGTAGAAAAAAAAAGAATAGAAGAATATCTAGCAAGAAAGATGAAAGAGAAAGAAACAACATGTGAGGAATTGGAGAAGGAAAATATCTCCTTAAAGAGGGAACTACAAAAGGTAAGCACTCACTTAGGCTATCAAAAAAAGTTTGAATGAAGCTCTAAAGTATTGGATGAAATCATCAACAATCAAAGATCAATTTCATATAGGTCTGGGTTGGAACATGAACAAGACAACAGTGATAATGATTCAAGTTCAATTACACCTAACTATGTGTTAAATTTTCTGAATTTACTTCAATATGATCTAGGATCTTAACTGAGAGAACAACATGTACAACATATCTACAGCATATCAATCATGGAGACAATAATGCAAGCACACAAGAGACACAAAGATTTACTTGGGGAAAACCATAAAGGTGAAAAACCCTAATAACTTCCTCAGAGATAGATAGAGCAATGATACAACCAACCAAGAGAGATAGCCATAACCTAGCAGCAGATCCTCCTCCTCCATAAGTGCACCACTCCTCCTTGAGTGCATGTGTGAGAAGTGAGTGAGTAAATAGAGTGCCTCCCGCACTCTATTTATACTTGACTTGACTTGCCTTTTTACCTAACTCATGTAGGCTCGAACTTAACCACATAACATAATGCTGACTGGGCCGACCCCCAATAGGGTGGTCTAATAACCCTTTGACCCACATGACTTATACAGGGCCGACCCCAAACAAGGTGGTCTAATAACCCATCAAGTATAAGTTACGACACTTACAATATAAATAACGACACTTCCGTATAGAGGAATAATAACATCCCTATAGGAATACAATATACATATATGTGAAATACATTCTGAAGTTACATATACATCAACACTCCCTCTTAACTAGGAAGGTATTTCTCAGCACAGTTCTTCTAGCACAAGTCATCTTCTCTGGATCATCGTCACTGGATAATCGTCATCGAGTCATCATCATCATCACTGCTACTGCTATCTCAATCAATCTCTGAATCTACTCGTCATAGGAAGTTCTACAGAGCCAGTCCTTTTTCATACTGGATGTAGGCCCACCACCTGTAGGTCTTCGTCATCACTGGCCATACTGTGGAATCCTCAGGACTTTTACGTGCGTCATAAAACCTCGAAAGAGCATCCCAGGCTGTTACGAGCACACAACTCTACCTATAGGATCTCCCAGGGCGCTATTACATGTGACCCCACCACAAAACCTCGCAAGAGCATCTCAGGATGTTACGGGTACACAAATCCGACCTGAAATCTCCCAGGGCGCTATTACATGTGGTCCACCACAAAACCTCGCAAGAGCATCTCAGGATGTTACGGGTACACAACTCTGACCTGAAATCTCCCAGGGCGCTATTACATGTGGTCATGGCAAAACCTTGCAAGAGCATCCCAGGACTGATTACGGGCACACAGCCCAACCTATCGGATCTCCCAGGGCGCTATTACATGCCATAGGACAAAACCTCGCAAGAGCATCTGCCAGATATCCCAGGGAGCTATTACATGCCATAGGCAAAACCTCGAAAGACTATCTGCAGATCTCCCAGGGCGCTATTACATGTCCTCCCAGAGCAAAAACTCGAAAGAGCATTTGCCAGATGTCCCAGGGCACCGATATTACATGCCATAGGCAAAACCTCGAAAGACCATCTGCAAATCTCCCAGGGCGCTATTACATGCTCATCTGCACAACCTGATCCACGGCCATAGAGTATCAACCTGATACTCACCATACATCATCCTGATGTATCCATGATCATCCTGATCATCATCACTGCAACGTCCTGCTGCATGTCATCTGGAGCAACATCCTGAAGCTCGTCATCCATGATCATCCTGATCATCACTGCAAAATCCTGCTGCATGTCATCTGGAGAAACATCCTGAAGCTCATCATCCATGATCATCCTGATCATCACTGCCACATCCTGCTGCATGTCATCTGGAGCAACATCCTGAAGCTCGTCATCCATGATCATCCTGATCATCACTGCAACATCCTGCTGCATGTCATCTGGAGCAACATCCTGAAGCTCGTCATCCATGATCATCCTAATCATCAATGCATCTACCTGATGCATACCAAGTATCTACCTGATACATATCATCATACATAATCCTCTTGATCATACAATGTATCCACCTGATACAAATACATGATTCATGTCACCATACATGATCCACCTGATCATACAATGTATCCATCTGATACAAATACATGATACATGTCACCATACATGATCCACCTGATCATATCCAGCATCCACATGATGCGTACATACATACATAAAAATGATCCAACTGATCATATCCAGCATCCACATGATGCGTACATACATACATAAAAATGATCCAACTGATCATATCCAAGCAGAAACCAGAACATCATCCTGATGCTCATCATCCAGCGCTTACATCCACAGCCATGTGAAGGATCCTCCTTCCAACATGCTTGGAATGGCTTCAGCAACTGTGTCCATCACTTCTTCCTCGAAGTGTCCTCGATCTGAAGAACGCCAAGCCTCCCTCTGAAGTACTCGAACTTCACTCTGGCTAGTGGCTTCGTCAGCACATCTGCAATCTGCTCGTCCATCGCAACATACAGAAGCTTCACAGCTCCTCTCTGCACCATATCCCTGATATAGTGATATTTGATCTCTATGTGTTTCGACCTGTCATGAAACACTGGGTTCTCGGACAGCTTCACACAACTCTGGTTATCACAGAAGATACCAGTAGTATCCAACAGGAGATCAAATAACTCAGACAGTAGCTTCCGTAGCCATACTGCCTCACAACTAGCTGAACAGGCTGCAACATACTCTGCCTCAGCTATACTCAGTGCTACGCAAGACCGCTTCCTGCTAAACCAAGAGATCACACCTGATCCCATACTGAAGCAGCACCCAGATGTGCTCTTCCTATCTGCAGCACTGCCAGCCCAATCTGAATCAACATAACCCTGTAGGTTAAACTTTTGATTCGCTTCATACTTGAGCCCATAATCCACTGTACCCTTCAGGTACCTCAGAACATGCTTTACAGCAACCAGGTGAACATTCCTCGGATCCGTCAGGAACTGGCTCAATGTGTTCACAGCAAAGCAAATGTCTGGTCTCGTGTTCGTCAGGTACATCAAGGACCCAATCATCTGACGATACATAGTGATATCAACCGGCTTAGATGAAGCATCACATAGAAGCTTCAGATTTGATGCCATAGATGTGGCCATGGCCTTGCAATCCATCATCCCGAACCTCTTCGGGATCTCTACTGCATACTTCCCTTGTCCAAGGAAGATTCCATCTGCACTCTGCCACACCTCCATGCCAAAAACAAATAGTGCATCATCTCGAAGTTCTTCATCTCGACCTCAACAGCAAGCTTCCGCTGCGTGTCGGCAATCAATCTATCTTCATCTGTAACAAACAGGTTATCTGCATACAAAAGTAGTATCACTGGATTGCCTTCCTCAACTTTGTAGTAAAGGTTGGAATCCGCTTTACTCTTGGTAAAGCCCAAACTGGATAGAAAGCTGTCTATCCTATCATACCAAGTTCTGCACACATATATGACTACACCATGCTGTCTTGAAATCCATCTGGTGCATCTTCTATTTCATCACTTTTATATTTCTTAATGCTGCCATCTGCAACGTGCTTGATCTGATAGTTCCATTTGGAATTCATAACAAACTTCCCTTCACGTCTTGGGACTACATCCCAAACATCATTCTTCATGATCGACGGATCATGGCATTCCATTTCTTCATCCCAGGTCTTGGGAACTTCAATATCTTCAATATCTTCAATAGATATCTTTGTTGCTGGAACAAATGTTGTAGTTCTTCTTTTGTAGGAGATGGCATACGATCTTTCCTACACAACAAGTTAAATTGCATGATTAGAAAACATCTCATAGTTTTCAGAACAAATTCTTACACATAAAGAAATATGTCATACAGTCATGCAATTATAATGCTTTAATACAACATTTATCCATATTCCGTAACTTTCTAGATGCCTTCCAATCTCTACCAGAACATTGTTAAGAGTGTGCACAACTCCCAACATGTCAGCAAAGAGGTTTCATTCTAGATAAGTAGCAATGGAATGTTGTACAGTGCCATAGGCCACTTACCCATGTATATTAGTAGTATACTGTTCATCAATGCAACTATTCTAATATACACAATACATATCCTAAGTCTAGGAACATGAGCATATACATCATTGAACAATTTTACTTAAACAAACAAATATGCAAGAAATTAAAATACTTATCTTTCTTTGTTCGTTGGGTGGACTCCCTCTGAGTCTTTGCTTCCTTGCAGGAGCTGTTGGAGTCCTAATCTGAAGTAGCTTCTTCTACACCTTTCTGTTGTGGAATGTAGAAAGATGGTCAACTCCCTCTGAATATATGCATCCTTGCAGAAACTACTAAAGTGTGCTCTTTTTCTTTCTTGCAGGAACAACTGGAGTGTGCTCCTTTGCTTTCTTGCAAAAGCAATTGGAGTGTGCTCCCTCTTGATCTTTGCTTCCTGAATTACCTGTTCTTGAACTCATATTCATCCGTGGTCCCTATGCATGCTTATTAGTATCATGATTGAGTTATCCTTGTGATCTTATATAAAATCATACATTCATTAGTATACTATTAAAACACAATAATCTCAAGCATGTATAGTCATGATCATTTCAAACAGAAAATAATAAGCATTAGCATTCAAGGTTTATGTAGGATTCTTATGGTTAGTAAAATCATAAGAAACATAACATGTCTAAACTTGTAATTACTCAAACCTATGACTCTTCAGGTTAGTTGAATCATCAATCAAGATAAGAGATATAATATGCATAAAACCTGTGATTATTCAAACCTATACCTTCATGATTCTTCTGGTTAGTCATATCATCAATTATGGTAAGAAACATAATATGCATACAACCATGATTATTCAAACCTATACCTTCATGAATAATCATTATCAACAACAGTATAAGATCCTAACACAAGGTAGGATTCTAGCTTGATATATGAAAAACATACCTGGATTAGCATGCTAGCTATTTATGTCTAACATACTCACATGATGTCTTCTTGTTCTTCTTCAATGACTTGTGCTAGTAACCCGTATATCTCATAGGATAACTATTACAAAACCAAGTTATACATACCTCGTAAATGGATCTTCTATGAAATCCATGACAATGGATGAATCTTTGTCCTCATGTTATCATGATCATATGTTCTTGGACCAGAATATGATTTGTCTTTCTTGGTGTACCTTTCATGTTAGTAGACAACATAAACCTCATACAACACCATAATGCATTAGTACAATCATAAGTGTCAACACCCTAATCAATGAATATTTTCTATCATGCATTCATAATTTTATTAAGGTGATATGCCAAGTCTAAAATCAAGATTGTACTAACCGTAATAACATGAAGACAAACATACCATAGAATTAATCATGAAAAAATCTCGAAACATACCTCAATGAGTCATACCTGTCGAGATCGCTTGTAATCTTCTTATGTAAGGCTTTAGCCTCATCCCCCTCTGAAATAGGAACTCCTTCACTTATGCAGGTGACCAATCCATCTTCTTCTAGGATTAACCCTATCCACTTGATTTGCAAGAACTGGACCTGGAGCTGGATATGGGTTTGTCACAGAAACCCCAAAAATTCAAATTTTGAATTTCAAACTTCCGAAAGGATAGAAGTATGCGCCTTGATGAGCTGATCAAACTGGTATATTCAGAAATTGAAAACTGCAAAGTTTCACTCCTCAATTTTGCCTTTGAAACTTTCGGATTCACTGGACGTGACCCTAAACTAGGGTTTGATGAAGCCCACTCTTCTGCCCAGTCAAAAGGTTTTATCCAAAGCTCTACGCTTCTATTTTTCTGAGGAGCTTCCAGCCATGGTCACAGATTTCAAAAATTCCCATTTTTACAGAAGCCCTAATTTTCCACTTTTCTGATCAAAGTCCCGAACTAGGGTTTGATCAAGCCCGGCCTTCTGCCCAACCAAAAATTCTGATCTTGGTCTCTAAATTTCTATTTTGATGAGTAGCATCCAGCTGTGGTCTCCGATTACAAAAATTCCAACTTTCTTCAAAGCCCTAAATTCCGGAAGCCATGAATGAAGGTACAAAAAAATAATTCTGTTTTGACAGAAATATGTACCTGATTGTTTCTGGTGTAACTCCAAAATTTTTGATCCACAGGGTCTAAAATTTTTTTTTGAGATAGCCTGACCTGTTATCTTTCCATCCTGACAGGTCTGACCTCAATTGGATGTTCTGAGAGAGAGTTATGCCAAATGTCGCAACGTGACCTGTTTTGGGAAAATACAGGAGAGCGAACTTGTACGGAGTGCCACGTGTCACTGTTTGACCTTCGGCCTCTGAAAAAGTTTTTTGGGATAGCTCGGCCTGTTATCTTTCCATCCTGATATGTCTGACCTCAATTGGATTTTCTGAGAGAGATTTATGCCAAGTGTCGCAACATGACCTGTTTATGGGATAATACAGGAGAGAGAACTTGTATGGAGTGCCACGTGTCACTGTTTGACCTTCGGCCTCTGAAAATTTTTTCTGAGATAGTACAGTCTGTGTAATACCTGTCACTTTTCACAAAATTTCATTTGGAGCTTCCTAGCCCAAGTTATGACCTTTTTCCCAAGGTCACCTGATTTTGACTCAGATCTGGAAGAGGCATAAACCCTATATTGTACAGATCATATATCACAAAGTACAACGAATTAGAGGTTGTCCTTTGGACACAAGGTACCTGGAGATTTTAGCTTCGTCCTGTAACAATTTCAGATCCGAAAAATTCGCCAAAACGCATTTATAGCGAAAGTGCTACGATGACTGGTTGTTGCTATATCAAGCCGGCTAGCATCGTAAGTGCAACAAGTGTCATACATGCCATATCATGCCTTCTTTCAGGCTAGCTCTGATACCATGTTAAATTTTCTGAATTTACTTCAATATGATCTAGGATCTTAACTGAGAGAACAACATGTACAGCATATCTACAGCATATCAATCATGGAGACAATAACGCAAGCACACAAGAGACACAAATATTTACTTGGGGAAAACCATAAAGGTGAAAAACCCCAATAACTTCCTCAGAGATAGATAGAGCAATGATACAACCAACCAAGAGAGATAGCCATAACCTAGCAGCAGATCCTCCTCCTCCATAAGTGCACCACTCCTCCTTGAGTGCATGTGTGAGAAGTGAGTGAGTAAATAGAGTGCCTCCCGCACTCTATTTATACTTGACTTGACTTGCCTTTTTACCTAACTCATGTAGGCTCGAACTTAACAACATAACATAATGCTGACTGGGCCGACCCCCAATAGGGTGGTCTAATAACCCTTTGACCCACATGGCCGACCCCCAATAGGGTGGTCTAATAACCCTTTGACCCACATGACTTATACAGGGCCGACCCCAAACAAGGTGGTATAATAACCCATCAAGTATAAGTTACGACACTTACAATATAAATAACGACACTTCCGTATAGAGGAATAATAACATCCCTATAGGAATACAATATACATATATGTGAAATACATTCCGAAGTTACATATACATCAACACTATGAAGCAGGTACACAGAGCTTTGTAGATGCACTTAAGAGTCCTGTCAAAGAGAAATATAACAGAAATAATGACTAACAAACTCCTTATGTAAACAAAGGAGATGTACCGTCTAGAAGACCTCTCACTACTAGGTGTCAAACTATCTTTTTGGGGCATTGTTATTTTTGTAATAATTTTGGTCATAAGGCTGAAAATTGAAAAGCATTTGCAAACAATAATTTTGAGAGAAATAGTATTCCTCTCAGGAATTTTAGAGTTGAAAATACAAACAGGAAGTCTAATGAAGTCATCAATCCCTTTATCCTTTTGTAAATGGAGTCACATCGAATGCTATCAATGTCAAAACTATGGTCATAAAGCTCGAGATTGAAAAAACTAGTTAGTAACTATGCACTAGGATAAAACTGGAAGCTCCTTCTACAAGAAAGACCATACAAAGATTTGGCAGAAAAGGACCAAAGGAAAATGCCAAGAAGAATGCAATTTGGCCTTGCATAAGGATCACTGGTACACTGATAATGAACGTTCTAAACACATGATCGAAGATAAAGTAAATTTTATAGACTTTCAAAGGGAGAATGGAGATAATATGCAATAAAGAAAATAATACGTGTTGGAGGAGCCTAGTCGACTAGACGACTAGGTCCTCCACCAGAATATGGTCAAGTCAATGAAGTTGGTAAGGTAGTTGACCGAACTGGAAGTTAAAACTGAATAACTAATTGTAATCGATATATATAGGTTGTTGAACTGTGATCTATAAAGAATTTGGCATTGACCATTATACAATATCCTATATCTGTTAATACAAAGGCTTGTTGCTACTGTCCCACTTACTCTCTTTACTTATGTGTGTATGATATATGTTCATGTGATCTATCTATATGTTTATATGATGTACTACTGGTAACCTATACGATTCCCTAGAATACAACATTAGTTCCATTTCCGTTAGTACACAATCATGAGAGAATGAAGAACATGATCAAATGATAACCGAGAGAGAGATTCGAGGGTGGTGGGACAAGAAAGTAGAAAATTATATTCAAAATTATGTAAGGCAGAACAAGCTAACAATAGCACATGTAAGGAAAAAATTCTTCATTGAATCCCATGAAAATTTTATAGAGACCATTCCCCATGAGATAAATAAATTCCCCAACGACGTTCATGAACAAATTGGATGCTCATAATGAGAAACCGTTGATGTGCAATATATATAACAGAGGAAGAACAAACCTGTGCGAGTGGCTTGACAAAATTTGCGATGACTTCTATGAGGAACATGCTGTAGAAGAAAGATCTTCCATGGACAAATTTCGACGTAAGTTCTATACTGACCTCCATGAAGGGTTCTTCTATGCCTTACCATGCTTATTATATAAATTTCTGATAAAAAATGGAGTTGGTCACATAGTCAAGCCACACCCACCAATAGCGAAACTTGCTACATCGAATTGGAAGTAGCAGTAGAAATATTGGGAGCATTTTTTCAACGAACGACAATGGAAATACTTCTTAATCAAATGACGCCCATTGCCGGATTCTCTTCATTCGATCAATATGATTTTGGTCAGCAATGGGAGGGGTTACTGAAGATATGTTCTAAATAAAGGAATGAGGCTAGAAGATGAAATAATAAAAGAATGAAGGCCTACAAAAAGTCGAGTCCACTTCATCAAAATAACTGCCCAGCCGCTCACAAGCAAACAATAGACACACAAAAAATAGAAAGAGATAAAATATATAGACAATGAGAGCAATTGAAGGATATTGCTAGTTCTCTGCACACCAAAAGAAGTGTAAAGAAGATGGATAATATGATCGAGCAATCGAAACGCCTACCCGGGTCAAGGGAAATTCGATTGGTTGAGAAAGAAGGTGAGGTGCCAACATCCGAATATCGGTCACACATAATGGTATTGACCCAACAAACATTGTGCATTAAAATTATGGATAGCTCGACTCTTGTCAGATCTGTACCAATGATAATGACGATTGGGCCGACTATTAGACAAATAGTCGAGCATGACATGGGACTACTACCAGGCGATGCTACTATATGGAATCAACTAGACCAAAGTGGATGGATTACAAATAGTTTGATGATTCAGTGTCCAAAACATGGAAACTAGATTACCTTCACACCTAAATTTGGAAGACACTTGTTTAATTTATTTTATTAAGAACATATGGAAGTATCCCCTGCCAACAACACTACTGATAGAAGCCAACAAGCCATCATTTAACTGACCTAGTAAGAAAGAGTCTATAGAAGAGGTATGTGTGTCATGGCATCAGTACAAATCGCAAGAAGTCAACAATAATCGTCAGATAGTAAGTTTTTCAAGTAATCAGTCTGTCTCAGTAAGTCTAAAAACTTGTATGTCTAGCAATATCGCATATGGTCTTCCAGTTAACACTCCTACTGATGAAGGGGATGGTGATCCCATAAAGCATTGGTTTGTCTGTGAAGTCATTTGGTAAGCTAACCTTATTGATGATGAGAATAAAAAAATTGTACAGTTTGCAGGAGGAATTAGAAATAGAGCCCTTACATGGTACATGAACCTGTTGGAAGAAGGTCCAAAAACAAAACAACAAATAAAAGATAGTTTCCTATATTTTTTTAAAGCTGATGATATAAAGCATTTGGCAGGACATAAATTGAAGCAAATCACACAAAGACTTGGAGAATCTGTACGAGAATACATGATAAAAGATTCAAAGGTCTCCTTATCTAAATCCCAACTAAGATGGACCCTACACTAGTCATTGAATTCTTTGTCAAAGGTATATAGGAGAAAATCAAGAATCCAATACTAATGAACGAATATAAAAGCTATAACGAAGTATTGAAAAAAGATTTGTGAATTGAATCAAATGCATATTATTCGTTTGGAACCATCGAAAAACGATTGTAAGCCATAGAAAAATCACTGCAGCATTTGACATTGCGTCAAAATAAAGTATGGTATACCAAATGATCCCAAGAAGAACATGCTAAGGATACATGTCCCTATGATGAAAGAGCAAGGTATCACAATGATTATAATGCATATCAACGAGAAGTGATACCACTAGAATAAATTCCAATTGTATTTCCAGAAGAAAGGAAGCCAATAAACTTCCAATTGACGTGGACGACGTACTTCTATGACATCTGCAAAATATTTGAGCCTCACTCGACCACGTATTTTACATACAATGCCGACAACGTGAAGCCTAAATGGTGTGGAATATGCCGAACAACACAACATTCAACTGTAGACTACATAAAGAACTTGAAAGCTAGAGAAAATTACGACACAGTCTATCAGACTCAAGCAAAAAAGAAAAAATATCGAGAGAGCTGTAAAAATGACCAATGAAATAATGGAAAATATCGTCGAGAAGGATACAACAATTGCAGACAAAAAAAAATCAAGGATACCAACCACCCGATCGAATTCGACCTCACTGCTATGTATGCTATAGTGAATATCATTTGATCCCTGATTATCCTCGGAAAGACAAATTTAAAATTTTATACTAAATTTTGCATTGGGGAGCACAATCTAGAAGAGTGCCCCATAATGCTAGATGCACTTAATAAAAGAAAAAAAATGTTAACGTTTTGTATTGTGTATCTAAACATGAAGCATGCAATACTAAAAATTTGCAAATCATCACTCGATAAGGTACACAAATTGGTGGAGATAATCCCCAAGTCACAAGATTACAAAGAAAGCAAGAAGAGTACCCCAATCCACTAAAACAAAAATAAATATTTAAAAATGCATTAGACATATTTGCACAAATTGTTGTTGAATAAAGTAACAATGAAAATGATAAAAAAATAATTAATGAGCTATTATAACTTGTAACATAAGAGGAATCCATTGCAAGATTGATTGATCTAATGAATCTTCTTAGAAAGAATACATAAAATGAAAGTATTACTAAAACTATCTGCAATCTGAATCATAAAGAAAAAACTAATATTGACCCCCTTTTCGACCTCAAATTCGAAGGATTTCACATTGCACAAGTAGTCCTTGACTTCGGGTCACAAGAAAATATAATGGAAATATCAACATGAGAAAGTGTCGATTGACCTTGACTAGAAGAGCTAGGTATTTATCTCAAGTTTTTCGACCAAGGACTAATCGATCCTGTTGGTGTATGGAAAAATGTTAGAAATTCTATTATGGGAATCAATACATACATTGAATTTGAATTAATTGAACCCCAGGCATAATCCAAGTCTTTTCCCGCCTTAGTCGGATGACCATGGGTTTGGAAAATAGAAGCATCCATCTCAATAGAAAAATAAAGATTTAAATTAAAAGGAGACGGAAAGAAAGTCATTGTACCAATTAATCCATCTCAAGGTAAACCCTGGGCTGAACCAGACGACAATGATGAAGACGTTTGACGACTATATCAAATAGTCCAAAACAATGAAGATACTGTTGAACAAAATAATCACGGTGAAATCCACTTGGGAGATCCCCTGTCGATCGGATATAGCTCTGACTCGGAGCTATATGACTGGAAAATAGAAAGCTATGAAGCACAAGCCCATGAATGTTGGTCAGTTGATATTATTCCTAGAAAAATATTTCAACATTGTTTTACCATATCCATCATCCCAAAAATATTTGAGAATCAAGTAAGAGAATATCCTACGATCATCCTGACGAAAAGGGAGCCAAAAAGCATTCCACCCCTTCTATACAAGGAATGATAATCACCAATTGAACATATTGAGGAAGTTTCCAAAAAATTTGGTGACCAAGGATGACTTCAAACTCTTGTTGAAACATTTACAGGACAAGCAGTAAGGTGGTGGGACACACATTAGTCCCGTCTCCAGACATGGACTACTGCTTCAACAAATTTCATTGAATGCTTTGGAGGTAAGAAACTCATTGCACATGTACATATACCAAAATTCATACAAGGTCAAGATATAGTTAAACATGTCAATATATGTGAAAATGAATGGAAGTGAGTAGGATACAAAGATGAAAGATTATATCCCCACCTTTTTCCAAATACGTTAGGAGATATACCAAGCAAATGGTATAAGATTAAAGAAGCTAGAGGAGAAACATTTAGTTGGAAAGAATTAAAAGAAAAATTCATCAAATATTTCTCGTTCACTTCAGAAAAGGAGGACATAAGAGAAGCATTCGAAGAAATATTTTTTTTTATACAATTGACAAGTAATATCTCACCGACATTGGCAGAATGGTCACAACCAACATGTAATCATCTACTAAGCCCACATGTCGATAGAATCGACTAGAGATGGAAAATGACAAAAATATGGGTAAAAGTTTCAGGTGGAAAATAAACCATCCTAGCATTATAAAACCTATCAATACACTAATGCAAGTTAACACAGAAGCAAAGATAGAGCAACAAAAATTCACTGAATTTTTTTTTCCAACGACATTCACAGAATTTAAAGAAGGAGATTGACCGATCAACAAAAAAAGAGCACCTGAATGGATGTACGTGCAAATAAAAATGAAAGAAGTCGATATTTGAAATGATGATCGACCAATGATGGAAAATATGGGAGATTATTGGTCCGACCAACAAATAGCTGAAATAACCAATTTGCTAAAAGAATACCAGGATGTCTTTGCAAGAGACTTCAAAGACTTAAAAGGGTTAGTTCAAGAAATGGGTGAAATGAAAATTGATATAAATCCAGATGCCAAACCCGTTAAGAAACGACCATATAAGCTAGCACACAAGTATAAATATATAGTAAAGAAGGAAATTGAGAATATGCTCAAGGTAGGAATGTTAATTTTTGAGCAAATATGATGAGCTTTGAACTTTAAAACTTTAAGTGCAGAAATACTGAAGTGACTTGAATCAATGAACCATTCAATCCCATGAAACATTCAACCATAACACAAGATGTACCCTAGGGAAAATAAGGAAAACCTGCCTTTTCTAGTGTTTTTCAGGAGGTGCAATATGTAGGTGATCCATGTGCCACCTATGTGTGGGTGAAAAAATAAGGAAAACCTGCCTTTTCTAGTGTTTTTCAGGAGGTGTTTTGGTCTCCAAATTTGTTCATAAGCTTCCTAATTGTTGAATGGACCATGAATGAGGTAAATCCATCCAAATGAGGTCCCAAATATGGATATTCCATCCCTAATTTCCTTTTGTGTGACTCACATTAACCTTAGTGTCATCATGCGACCAAAACATGTAAGTGTTGTCACAGACGGAGAAGTGCCAAATTTGGTTATAACACCCACTTCTCATGCAATGCATTAACTCACTGAATTGAGTCTTAGGATGAACTCACCCCATAAATAAAATTTTGCTCACTTAGTTATGTGGATAACTTAAATGTCACAACTCAAGTGTCACAACTCAAGTGTCGTATCTTCTTTGTTATCACTTAGTTAAATCTCTTTAACATAAGTGTCATCATGCAATAACACTTAGTTAACTAGATCTTCTTTGTTAGCACTTAGTTAACTCTCTCTAACCGAAATCATCCTGATTGATTACTTGTAGTGACCACTGTGAGTTCTATAATTAACTGAGGCATACATTGCGGCTTTAACTGAAGCTTAACAATTCGAGTTCTCTTAGTCATCTCTTGAACAATTCAAATTCTCTTTTTCTCTATGCATTTATATTTATCTCTTATCTTTACTACATGGTCAATATGTGTTAAATTTAATTGTCTATCATATCATATTATACTTGGAATATTTGTTAAATGATGTGATCATATTATATTACTCTCAAACCAAATGATCATATGTTGAATTAATTCACTCTAGAGGTAGCCAGTCTCTAAAGGATACTTAATAGCAATTAGTGACCATGGTCAGTAATACATCATAGAAAATTAATGCTTCAATATGCAAAGCATATACCTCTATAACTAGAGGTACACCCCATGGGTACCTACTATAACTGGAGGTCCACGTGAGAATTTGACTTGAAACACAAGTCATGAGCCTTGTCCAACAAGACTTTACAACATCATCACTTTGATACATCAAAGAATTCACCTCAACACAGGAGGAATAACCGTTTACAACTGAAGGATTAGTCATTCTTGAGTCCAACTCAAAAATCTACTCCAAGTTCCTGAGTCCAACTCAAAAATATACTCCAAGTTCCTGAGTCCAACTCAAGCTCCCTACCTCAATGCATGAGGCCCAATCCTTGCAGAAAAAGATTGTCTTAGAGAATGACTCGTGATGTTGTATATTTAACACTCCCTCTTAGCGAGGGAGGAATTATCTTCCATACCAAGATTGTCTCGGAAGTACCTGAACTTCGTCACTAATAGAGGATTTGCTAACACATCTGCAATTTGCTCATCAGTAGCAATGTACTGAAGTTTCACTGTACCTTTTTGGACCATGTATCTGATGAAGTGATACTTCATTTCAATGTGCTTCGAGTTATCATGAAACACAGGGTTTTTGGAAAGCTTTATGTAGCTTTGATTGTCACACCGAATGAATGTAGACTCAAGCTTCTGATCGAACAACCCAAGAAGTAGCTTCCTAAGCCACATTGCTTCTCAACAGGCAGTACTAGCAACAATATAATTTGATTCTATAGTACTCTGGGCTATAGAGCCCTGCTTCCTGCTAGACCGAGAGATCATAGCAGAACACAAGCTACACAAATAGTTGGATGTACTATTTTGGTCCACAATGCTACCGCCCCAATCAGAGTCAGTATAACCAAGTAACAACACCCCTCCACTAGAGGCATATCTGAGTCCATAATAAATTGTATCTTGAAGGTACCTAAGCAGATGCTTAGCAACAACCCAATGTTTGTGTCTCAAATAAAACATAAACTGACTCAGAATACTCACAGCATAACATATATCTGGTCTCGAGTGTATCAATTACATCAATGAAACATTAAGATGTCTATACAAAGTGGGTTCCATTGGATCCGATTCAAAATCTGACTCATGTAGTTTCCTCAAATTGAAAACCATTGGAGTACTCATGGATTTGCAAGCCATCATGCTAAAATTGCACAATATATCAATAGTGTACTTCCCTTGAGAAAGAAATATCTCATATTTTATTTTCCAAATATCAAGGCCATGAAAGTAGTTCATAAGACCTAAGTCTTTCATATTGAACCCAGAAGTGAGCTCCCTATTGCACCAAGCAATCAGTTGTTCCTCTCCAACAAGGAACAAATCATCAACATATAGAACCAATATCAATGATTGGTTCTTCACTACTTTGAAGTACAAATTTGGATCATCTTCACTCAGAGAATCCTAGTCTCTAAATAAATTTGTCAATTCTCGAATACCAAGCTCTAGGATATTTCTTAAGCCCATACAAGGATTTATTCAATTTGCACACATGGGACTCCTTCCCATGAACCAAAAACCCCCCAGGTTGCTGAATACAAACCTCTTCTTCAACCTCACCATTGAGGAAGGCTGTATTCACATCCATCTAGTGAAGCTTCCATCCTAGAACAGATGCAAGTGATATCACAACTCAAATAGTGGTGTACTTAGCCATAGGAGCGAATGTCTCCTCATAGTTTATTCCTTTTTTCTGAGAGAAAACTTGGGAAAAAAATGGATTTATACTTTTCAATACTGCTATTAGGAGCATGTTTTATCTTGTAAACCCAATTGGAAGTAACTATGGACTTCCCTTCAGGTTTAGGAACAAATTCCCAATCATCATTCTTAAGAATAGACTTGTATTCCTCTACCATTGCATCTTTCCATACTTTCTTCTTTGCAATTTCTTCATAGGTGGAAGGCTCTGAATAACCGATGTGACTCATATGTGCAACATACCATCAATATATGTCATATTTCTTTTGCTCTCTAGAAGATCCTAATGGTTCTCCATCCCTCTCTACATCTTGTAGTATATCTCGGCACCATGCAGACCTCATCTTGGTAGGAGGCTCAACAACCAATTCTATTTGTTCATTAGGAGCTAGCGAATCTGAGAAATCTGCTGGATTCTCCCTCTGAACATTTGAATGGGGAGAATCAGTATCTGATTCCTCAATCATAAAATTATCATGCTCCTCTGTGTCTGTATCATACTGAAGCTGTTTCAATCACTTGAATGTTTCCTCTTCATGGAAGGTCACATCTTGGCTGAACTCAATGTATCTTTCACCTAGCACATGTATTATGTAGGATTTGGATGATTCACTATAACCAACAAAGGTTCTTTTCTTTCTTGATGTCTCCATTGTTTTCCTCTTTTCTTTCGACACATGAATGTATACAGGACTCCCAAAGATCCTCAGGTGTGAAATATCTGGTTTTTCACCAGTGAACACTTTTTTAGGTGTCTTCTTCATCCAAAATGGCACAAGGACTTCTATTTTGGATATATACTGTTGTACTGGTGGCATACCCATAATGAGGTAGACAGGTCTTGATCATGCATCATGGATTTTGCAGCCTCACATATGGTTATATTTTTTATTTGTGAAGAAACTGCAATAATTAATTAATGAAAGCACACTATATAGCAAAAATAACAGAACTCAGAATCACTTTTATATTGATCACAGGCCACTTCGAGGGGGAAACCTCCTTTGAGCAAGCTCAATACAAATAACTTCACGGTACCTTCATTGGTCTCAACAAAAACTTATATACTAAGTCTATGTTCCAATACCATGGGTGAATACCATGTGTCAATACAAACCATGGGCCAATACAAAATATGGATCAACAATTACTATGGGATGACTTACAAAGCATATGCATCCAACAATAATAATACGAACTATGGATCAACAAATACTACGGGACAACTTACAAAGCATATGCGTCCAACAACAATATACTAACAAAGTAAATAGAAGGGTTGACATGGGTTCCTAACATCCCCTCTCCCTTAGAAAAAGCTTTGACCTCAAAGCTTTAGATGTGGAAATTGATGCAGAATCTGAAGGAGTGGTTCCCCTGTAGCAACCTCGGGTTGCATTCCGGCCCACTGACGCCTTTTGAGTTTTAGGTAGGACTGCTTGGAAGGATGTAGATGAGAAGGACCATATCAGCTGCGTGAAAAGTGCGCTTAGAATGATGCTGATTGGCTTGTTGTTTCAGTCGAATTCTTGCCATGTGAAGATTGTCCTGCAGAATGAGAAGAAGATGATCGCTGTTTCAAAGAACCAAGTCAATTGCTTGAACTGGGGAGCTTTTGAGCGTGTATGGAAGAAGAACTGGCGGTGCCTGTCCATAAACTGCTTCATATGCTGTCCTTTTAGATGTGGTATTGTACCACTGGAGCGCTTCTAGGAAATCCATAGAAATAGCTGTCCACATTTGTGTAGGGATGGAAAAGGGTTCGAGTAGTCCCAAAAGGAGTGTCATTTCACCCTTGTTGACCTGGAAAGTATCACAGTCATCCACCATCTGTTGAATTGTCATTTTCAGTCCTTGCCAAAAGAAGTTACAATGTTCCCATACATACATTTTGAGGAACCCAAAGTGCCCTGCTGATGAAGAAGCATGGAGTTCATAGAAGAGATAGCCCTTTTGAACATATTGCAACCAATTTGGAACAAGCATAGAAATAACTGTAAGAGAAATTGGGTCATAAAATGTGCGAGAAGGAGCATCTGTCACCATATTGTCCTTACCCTTCTTGTAAGTGATCGCATAGGCATAACCCATGAGTTGGATAACCCATTTCAGGTGTGCTGGGGAGGAGACTTGTTGTTGCTGCAACATCCTTCCCCAAAATTTTGAATATATTTGGGGCCCCTCCTTCTCTACGTTTTGTCACAAGTGTTTTCCTTGTCTTTCAGGATTATTTTTTCTCTTTAACTTGGCAAAATTTCAACACTTTCTTTCCAAATTTTTTCTCATTTTTTTTCTCTAAGGAAAAATCACCTTTACCCTTCGGCGCAATTTTCATCCTTAACTCAACCGTTTTAGCACAAATGTTAACTATAAGTCAGCCCCCCCTTAGTGCAACCGCTAATGCTAAATCTCCCGCCTTCGGCACAAGTTTCGATCATAAATCTCTCGCCTTGGCACATAATTTAACTCTGAATCTGCCGACGCGAAAGCTCTTTTGCTCCTTTTGTTTGGTCCAAAACACTTGCTTCCCAAAGTTTTCTCAATTATTTTTCTAAGGAAAAGTCACCTTTTCTCTTCAGCGCATTTTTTAGCCTTAACTCATCCCGCTTTAGCGAAATGTTAACTATAAGTCTGCCGCTTGGCACATTCACTAATGCTAAATCTTCCGCTTGCCGTGATTATTGACAGTAAGCTCCCATCCGGCGCACTTTTTAAATGTAAATCGGCCACTGATTAGTGCACGTTGCTTGGCGCGATTTGTAACCATATCTCGACCACCATTGGCGCAAGACCAATCCTTAAATGAGCGCCTACACAAAATCTCTTAAGTCTTTTCTTTAGGGCTTGTTGGTGCAGCTCCCGTTAGTGCACATTTTGTGACTAAAAGTTGTGTCGCTTATCTGTATAGCTCCCGCTTCCATAGCCGTGCCTCATCTTTCCTCGAATTCCAATTTTGGCGTAGCGCTATCATTGCGGAGCTTAATCTTGCAATCACCGCTTGGGTGAAGAACTTAACATTATGATCGCTGCTTAAGCGCAGGATTTAATGTTGCGATCGCCTCTTTGACGCGAAGTTTTATTTTGGTGCATGTGCAACCACGGAGTTGGTAGGGTCATGAATGTGGTCATGTGCCATTTTAAGTGCACAAGTTCTTGAGCTCCGTGCTCATAACTCCTCCAACCTATCACTTATGTGAATTAATTGCCTCCCCTATATGAATGCATAGAACGAGATTTAAAAATAAATCGACCACTGCCATAGGAGAATGGAGCTCATTGTTCGATATCGAACTCTAACTGCACTGCTTCCTGTCTTGGAACGATCGCTAGCCACCGGGGAACACTGCCAAGTTGACAGGTAGGTGCTCGGCCCCTCCTTTCTTCGTTTTCGAGGTTCTCGTTTGGACTTGCACCCCTTTCGTACCCTTTTATCGACTATATATATATGAAAAACAAACTTATACGCACTAAGCAGTTAGTGTGAGTCGAAGCCATGAAAACACGCAACCACTGTATGCAAACTAGATCCTGGAAGGCCCTATCCTCCCATGTGAGCTTCAAACCTTTCCCACTATCGCGTACTCGGCGTCCTAAGTAAGTTTTTCGCGTATCTTGTCGTCTCTGGGTTTTCCTGGTTATACCTTAATGGCCACATATCTTGCGTTCCATGCTCAAAATATGTATCTAATGCTTTGTTTTTCTAGTTAAAACACCACATACACCCCATGGAAAATTCGCTTCCAAGCGACGATACCATTCACGCCAAGGCCACCTAAAACCCACAGTGCTCGGACTAAACCACCTTAGAGCGTGTGAGACATACCTGACGGGCTAGCGGTAAGGACATTATGAATAGCTCTGCATTTTACTTATAGAGGCTAGCAACCGTGAAAGGGGAGCCCAATAAAATCACCCATGTGTTATTTACATGCATTATTTGCGCGAACTCAATGGTCTCTCCAGGCGCACAAAACATTTTATATACTTGCGCATTTCTGTGAATGTCATGACACTGTTAACTGCTCCAGTTCCTTATTCCTCCATTAGTCTGTCTTGGCTGGGTATTTTAATTTAGAAAACGCCTACATATTGAGCAAAAGTAAATAGCACAAATGAGAAGCTTTCTCGCTACCTTGCCACCATGTCGTTATCCTTGTTTGTAGACTTCCTAAACTATTGTCTTTACTTTTGGTATTACATTGACAATGAACTAGCTTTGTCGTGATAAGCTAATTGAACATGAAATCAAGACAGCCATGATCCTAAGACGTCACATAGGTTCCATAACTACCATTCCAAGGATAACTAAACCATAGTGCCATTTATCTTATATATGAAACCACAGTGGCTTGTATAGCTTGTTGGCATTTGCATCTAGTATGTCTCATGATTTTCAAACTGTGAAATGGTAGCTGCAATTGTGAATTAGTTGATATTTTGTTAAAATAGCCTCCATATTATGAAAGTAGTATATTCTGGATTTTTCATAACTATTTTGCTAATGCTTGAAAGTTATCTAGTTAAAGCCAACTCCGTCATATTTTCTTTTTACAAATCTATAAGAGGCTTTGCATTTTAATAATGGCTGGATGTCTACATACTCCTTATTTGTACTGCCCTGCTTACCGTAGGATTATCATGCATAGGAGGTCTGCAAGGAAGAAAGCCGCACAAAAGATCAACTTAGATTCAGACATAGAAATCCTATTGGACACTTCACTCGAGACAATGTTTATTGATACACAAGCTACCACCAATGTGCCCCCTGGGAGCTCTTCCCCGGAATTCCAGTGGGGTGAGCTATACAGGTTTATCATGGACCAAAACAATCCTCAATCCCCCATAGAAGATTCTTTGGTGTATGCAAACATACGAAGGCCTTACCTCCATAAGGCAATGACTCATCCTGAATTGTTCCCATGTTCTGAAGTCATTGGCTGGTTGATCCCTCACGTCAGGACTGACACTAGGTTCATAAATGATAAAAATGGGATAAACCTAGCAACTTTTGCTCCTGAGCATATTATAGCCACCTACAAATTACCTCAACCCAGAGCTTGGTTAGATGATAAATGTATAGCAGAACATCCTATGGACCCACTGGATGTTGCCAGGAAAATGATGATAGCTGACAGATAGATAAGAAGGAGGAATAACAATGAATATGAAAGCAACCTCCTGAAGACTCCTTATAAACTCATTGTTCTGATGTTGAGTCGGCTCTTCGGCATGCCTAATGGCAATATTTTTAAGATCGAATGGGTGCCAATAATTTTTCATATAGCCATGAATGGCACCATTTTTAATTGGGTTGACATAATTTCAGATAGTCTGGCCTCATAGTTAACTACGCCCTAGGGAGGAATGACTCAGAAGAAGGAAGATTTCTTCATGTCTTTGTATTTGATAGACTGCTTATTGAGAAAACATACCTTCCCATACTTTGGCTTCTTATGGAAGCCAAAGGAAACGTCTCTATTCATGGCCTATCAACTCACATGGGCAAGTAAATACGCAAACTATTACAAGCAGGTTTGCGAGAAATTCATTATGCCTCTATACCAGCTTATTTTTGTAAAGGAACTAGATTGCATGTCAGAGAATGCCATGCCCATTATCAAAGCGCTTGGTGATAATTATCATAGTATGGAAGGTACCTATATCCGAATGAATGGAGGATCCGTAGCTCCCTTTTTGCTTCCCAGATATGCTACAGGTTTTGTGATTCATAGGGAAGCCATAAGGCAACTCTCCAGCATTGGCAGAATCAACAGAGTCCTCATTGAAAGGAAGAAAGGGATGTATCCTCCAATGCCTTTCACTATTGGCACATACAGCCTCCTGAAGGCCAAAGAAGGAGAAAACTATGTTCAAGATTTAGACATCTTCTATTTCGGTACAAAGTTTTTCAGAAGGCATGACCCTTGTGGTGAAGTTTCCAAACATATTATTAATGTCAAAACCAGCTTCGAGTATTCCCATCTTAAGGACAATGAGGAAGAGTTTTTTCGTAGTGCTCGGAACTTAACGGAATTAGGCAAGCGCTACAAGAAGAAAGGTAGAAAGAGCCCTAACCCCAGGCCTGTCGGCCTAATTCAAAAGGAAAAGGAAGCATCAGTGTCCCAATCAGGAGATCCGACAGGAATAGAACAAGAGGAAGATGACAGGATATTACATCAGCAAGACCAAGAAGCGGCTAGGATTCAAAATGAACAAGCTGCCAAGTTCCAACAAGAAGAGGCAGCAATAATCCAAAGGGAGCAGGAGAAAAAAGCTTTGGAAGATGAGGCTGCTAGAAGCCAGAAGGAGGAGGAAGTAAGGGTCCAAAAAGAATAAGAAGACATAATCATCCAAGAACAGGTTGCTAAATTGCAAGAGGAGAAAGAAGAAGAGAGGATTTTGCTATAGGAGGCAGATAGATTACAAGCATAATTAGCAGGGCTAGCTGAAAGGCAGCAAAGAGAGAAGACTGAGAAAAATCCCGAGCTAGAACCGTCTACTCCACAAAACATGGAGTTGGATCCGCCACTGATAGACCAACTAGGGATAGCTCGAGAAGTGGTTGCTTCTATTGAAGGATTAGCATTGACCCCGTACAACCCCAGAAAGTAGCGCCAGGTGGCCAACCTGGATTCCGTATATTTTCACAAGCGGAAAAGGGCTATCATTGACAAGAGAGTTAGGAAAATGGAAAGTGCGGAAGACATATATGAATTCATGGTATCAGAAACTACACTGGTCCAAGGAACTGATATTGACCCTTCATTCCAGGCCCAATGCACTGTGGCATCAGTTGAAGCGAGTAGAGCCAATACTGATTGGTTAATGAATGAGGTAAAACATTACAAAGATCAATGCTTCAAAATAAGAGATGACAGGAAGAGGGAGGTTCTAGAAGCAAATGAATTAAAGAAGAAATATAGGGAATTGACAGAAGAGAAGTTAAGGATAACTTCGGGAGCTCTATAGCTTGAAAATGAGAAGAATTCACTAGAGATGCAACTGGCCATCTCCGAAGACGAGCAAAAGAACTTAAAGGCTTGAATATTGGAATTGGAAGAGCTCGAAGCCAGCAGGGCCCAACAAATTTATTTCCCCAGGGATCAATATGAGGGGTTACTTCAAGAAAAGGAGCAATTGTTGAAACAGCTCAAAGAAGCAGTGGAAAACAAGCAAGACCTATTCACATTTCACAAGCAAGCATGTGACATGCTAATAAAAGGCCATCAACTGCTAGTGCTGATCTCAGAAGAAATTTGCAATGTGAAAGAAATGATCACGAAAATGACAGCCATCGAATTTGGAGACTTAAAGAACAGAGACAAATTTGCAAAACATGTGGAAGAGTTAAAAACAACAATTTGAGTGGAGAAGAGGAAAATATGGATTCCCCTCAAACTTGCGTGCCACCACTGAAGAAGAATTTGACTTAGATGTAGGAATCCTTGAATTCAGTAAATATTGTGGTGCCAGGATAAGCTTGGAGATCAGAAAGACTATCCGCAAATGTCACTCTTTCTACTCCAAAATTAGAGAATCCCATGGCAAGTGCCACTTGGTTCTGCCTGAAACTATCCATGAATTCCCAGAACGAGAACATCGGTTGGATGAGTTGCAAGGCGAGTTGGACGAAGGATTGGACTATGTTAAAAAGGTAGAGGTGATAACCCAAGATGAACTCCAATAGTTCATTGGCCAACCCGCTGTACATATCTACTTTCTAGAAGCAATTGCCCAAGAAGCAGCAGCAGGAGTAGCACAAGTCAAATCAGATCTGCGCAAGCATGAGATCACAGCAAAGGAAGCAGTATCTGTTCGGAGAAAAATTATCTTGAAAGAGCTCAGTCAATGGGCCACACATATCCAAAGCGTAGATGGCCAAGCATCCAAAAGCGAGCCAGTTGGTGGGGATGAGTAAGCAAGTCAGCAAAAGGAAGCCAAATAAAATAAATAAACCATCAGAATTCTTATTTGTCTTAATGTGAGAAAAGGCTGAAATTCCTTGATTGTATAATTGTTTTAAAAGGACAGCTGGCTCTGATTTTTGTCTTATATGAAAGGCACTCCACGAATCTGTGGGTTTTGTAATTGTGCACTAAAGGACAAATTAGAAGGTTCTAGAGTTTAGGGTACACCTGTCAGCTCAAGGAGCAATTTGTAAATTTATAAATAAAAGAATAGAAGAAGAAGGCGGGGAATTTTTGCAGGTGAAAGAAATTTTAGAGCTTGTACAAAATACTTTGCTACTTGCTCCAAGAAACTGGATTTTGCTTAATAGAAGCCCGGAGAGGACGTTTTTCCTGAAAATGTGTGTTGAATGTTTGTTGGACTATTCCTGTAGCATTCATATACTACTATGAGATCTTTCTTTACTATTATGAATTATTTCTGTGTGATGAATGATCTTTCTATTTTCCTGTACAATGATGTCTCTCCTAAATGAGTAATGGAATGTATTAAATAATTTGAAGATATCTTCAATATCTGTCATATTCTGCTGCAGGCACATCTTTATGATTAAATGGCTATGTGTGTGATATTTAGGTGTTTCTTGCAGTTTATTACTCATCTCTACAGTTTTCTCCTTGCAAGGATAGGTTAAATTGACTTATATAGTCTTAGATTAATTTAGATTAGCTACCTTCATTTAGCTTAGGGCACTTGCATTTCATCTTTAAAATAAAATACAAAAATGGTGGATCGGGCCGCGACCAGTGCAAAGATCAAGAATATTTAAATCTTACGGTAGTCAGAACCGTTAACTGGATGGATTCCCCACACCCAAATGATGAGCGATCTAATTGGGCTTGCTTACTGGGGAGAATCCCTTGCTGCTTGATGCTACGATTTTTGGGGCATCAACAAGAGTCATTGTTCCAGGAAATTTTTCAGACTCTGGAGATTAGTCTTGATGGAGAAATAATTCCCTAATAAGTATGGCTGCCACTTCTGTACTGCATGCAAAATAGCCATCATTTCTTGCTGAGATGTAGATGCGGCTAAATTCGTACCAGAAAGGTCTCTTGAAGGCGACAAGCCCACTGGTTCAGCAAGGACACCTACATATCTATCCAAGGAAGTAGGGGATACTGTTGATGGGTGCATCTGAATGGAATGGAGTTGAGCGATGACACCATGTGAATTCTTCTTAAGGATATTTTCTAGGCGATGTGAACTGATGATGCGGAGAGACCCTTGTTGTAAGACCTTAAATTTGTGTTGTTTCCCATTGATTGAAAACTGCATCCAAAGTTCAGCAAAATCCCATAAGATGGGGCCAAGTGTGCGTAACCATTGAACACCCAAAACCACATCACATCCACCTAGGGACAAGGAAAACATGTTAGAGCGCAGGTTATAATCTTCCAGAGAGATACGCACATTGTGACACTTTCCCTTGCAAGGTAAGGTGCCCCCATTGGAAACCATGACTTCAAAGTTGGAGCAAGGATGGACAAAACAAACAACATGTTTGGCGATCCGAAGGTTAATGAAGTTATGAGTGCTACCAGAATCAATGAGTATTGTAAGAGGAAGCTTCTTGAAGTAACCCCTGACCCGCATTGTTTGGGGGGTGGTGATGCCGGATAAAGCATGGAGAGATATCTCTAGTTGTTCACCCTAAGATGGGGGGTCAATAGGTGGCTCCTGAATGTCGACCTGATCATCAATTATATCTAGAGTTTCTTGAACAATTGTAGAGGCAGGCGGAGAATCCATATCTAAGAGATAGAGCTTTTGTTGAACACATCTATGTCCCCGAGTGAATTTCTTATCACAATTATAACAAAGCCCTTTTTTTCTGCGTGCCTGCATCTCTGTTTCAGACAAATGCTTGATAGGAGTTGGTCGAGGAGCTGGCAGGATGGGAGGTCGTTGAGAACCCATATTTTGGAAGGGAACAAAAGTGGCTTTGGAGCACTGTTGGGCTGCAATCTTGTCTTCTGCCAACTTAGCCAACCCTAGGAATTCCATCATTGTGTTGGGACATAACATTTTAACCTCTGACCGGATTTCATCCTTAAGACCACTAATAAAATAACTCCTGTAGAATTCATTAGACAATCCTTCTGTGTGATTGGCTAGTTTCTCAAATTCTGTTTGATACTCTCTCACAGTGCCACTTTGATGAAGTTTAGTGAGTGCTTCGGTGAAGTCATCAAAAGCACTAGGGCCAAATCGTTGCAAAAGGAGTTGGAAAAATTCTGTCCATTTTGGCTCATCATGAGACTTGATGTACCAACAGTACCATTGAAGGGCTTCCTGTTCCAAATGAAAGGATGCAAGTGAAACTTTTTGGACATCAAAAGTATTATGCAGACTGAAATATTGTTTTGCACGATAGATCCATCCAATTGGATCAATACCATTAAAGCAAGGAAATTCAAGCTTCGGACCACATAAATTGTTGGAAGAAGAGAACCCATTGGCTGCCAAAGATTCGTGCTGTCGATTATTGTTCATGTCTGAATGTTGAAGATGGAGGCTGAGAAATTTTTCATCCAGATCTTGGAGTTTGGTTTGGATGGCTGCAAGTGCTTCCTCCATGGTTGTTTCTCCTATGTGGGTGACAACCGTAACTAGGAGTTTTTTTTTTTTTGGGGGGGGGGGAATGGATAGAAAAACACAAACAAAATCTTATTTAGTAAAGGAAAATTTGGATTTGGGAAAAAATCGGAGGGGTAGTTGGGGTTTGACTAGGTTTTGGACACTTTCTAATGGACAGGGAAGCAAAAAATGGGGATTTTAGAAGCGGGGTGAAAGAATGAGAAAATTTGGCAGAGAGGGACAAAGAAGCAGAATTAGGAAAGGAACTCGAAGGTAAAATTTGAAGGTGAATGGGTGAAATCCGAAGAAGTTATGGCAAACCATAAAAATAGACAAATGTGGGATTTCAGGCTTTGGGAAGTGGAATTTAGGATAGGGTCCTCAGGAATGAAATATGCAGAATGGGATTACCGGGGTGTCAGGGAAGTTTCAAGGGAAACTAAGTGAAAACACGGTTTTTTGTTTTTTATTTTTTATTTATTTTAGGAATGGATCTGCCACGGCATGGAAGGGATCGGAAACAGATATATCTGCAACGGCGTGGAAGTGATTGGAAACAGAGGGATCTGAAACGACGCCAGCTGGATCTGAAATAGATTTGAAATGGTTGGATCTGGAACGCCTTTCAAAATGGATCTGAAATGGCGTGACAATGATCAACAACAGTTCAGCTGAAAATAGATATGGACCCCAAGTATGTGCGGCTTCCTAACAGTTCAGGGGTTTCACTTGGCCACCAATGTTGTCTGACGGCTGCGTATTGGGGCAGTACCCCTCACTCCACGGCTCAGGTAAAACTGATAACCGCTTTTCCACAAACGACAGCTCTTGGTTTACCTCACGGGTGGTAACTAGTCAATCAGGTAGGGGTCGTTACCCTTTTCACTGGCAAGTCCTCTCAATGGGCCAACTACTTTGGGGTTCCTACGGTACTCCTCACAATGAGTTTTAGGGATTATTCCCAAGTACTTCCCACAGTTAAGCGGATAGGGATTACTCCCAGATCCGAAGCTGCAATAGATGCGAAAAAAATTTGGTAGAAATTTCACCCAGCGAGCCCAAGAAAGTGCTCTGATACTAGATGTGAAGAACCTACAATAATTAATTAATGAAAACACATGATATAGCAGAAATAACAAAACTGAGAATCACTTTTATATTGATCACAGGCCACTTCGAGGGGACAACCTCCTTTGAGCAAGCTCAATACAAATAACTTCACGGCACCTTCATTGGTCTCAACACAAACTTATATACTAAGTCTAGGCGCCAATACCATGGGCGAATACCATGTGTCAATACAAACCATGGGCCAATACAAAATATGGATCAACAATTACTATGGGACAACTTACAAAGCATATGCATCCAACAACAATAATACAAACTATGGATCAACAAATACTACGGGACGACTTACAAAGAATATGCGTCCAACAACAATATACTAACAAAGTAAATAGAAGGGTTGACATGGGTTCCTAACATCATTTCAGAAACCCCATTTTGTTGAGGGTTGTAGGGTACAATTAATTGTCTTCAAATTCCCGCACAGAACTCATTAAACACATGTGAAACAAATCCATCTCCATTGTCATATCTTAAAGCATGGATGTGATTTCCTGTTTGATTCTCAACTAGGGATTTGAATTCTTGAAACTTTCTAAAGGTTTCGCTCTTAGCTTTTAGGAAATACATCCATGACTCTCTTACATAATATAAATAGCCACTTAGGGAAGGGGATGACATGGGGCCACATAAATAAAAATGTATTAAATCTAAAATCCTTTTGGATCTAGTAGTACTACTAGAGAAAGTATTTTTAACGTTCTTCCCAAGTGCACAACCCCTATATACACTACCATGCTCCAAATCAAATACGAGCATACCTTTCACCATTTGTTGTAATCCTGGTAGCACTTTGTAGTGGATTTGACCAATCCTCCTATGCCATAGATCGCATGGATTGATAGTGTTGTGAACAATATCTTGAATTTACTTCTTGGGTACCTTGTAGAGACCTCCTTCTCTAGCTCCAATCACTGCTGCATATTTCAAGTCTTTGTTCTTCAGCCATAATAGTGCTTGATTATCCATGAAGATAACTCAGAATCCCTTATATTCAAGAACCAAAACTCATAGGAGGTTCTTATTCAATCCCGAAACATAAAGAATGTCCTCCACATGTAAAATATCTCCTACACTCAGCCAGAAGGAGGTGGATCCAACTCCTTGGATCGAATAGGTTGTGTTGTCTCCTAACTATACCTTGCATGCAAAATTTTTCTCCTTGAGATTGGTGATGGCACTCTTATAACCAGTCATATGTTTGGATGCAACACTATCAACCAACCATGTGTCCTCACTTGTGATGATGGATCTAGAAAGTGCTGAGACTAGGTAATACTCCCTCGTCTTTTTTTCTTCGGGTGCATTCTTCTAAGTAGTTTCATATTCTATAGCGGTAGAAGTATGAAACCTTCATTTTCCCTTTTTATTTGATTTCCTTTGCATAATGTCCCTTATTTTCACAGTTTTAGAATTTATCCTTCGACTTGTCAAAGTCCTTGTTGTATACCTTCTTCTTTGAATGGGAAAACTTATTTTGAGGGAATTTCTTCTTGCTTTTATTCATTCTTGCTATGAGGGAAAGGTTTTCTTCTTCAATGAACATTGAATTTCTTTGGATTCACCCATCCTTTTCGAGGAAGTCATACCACAACATTTATAATTTAGTTTGTACCTCTTAGCCATTTACCGCAATCAAGAATATCTCCCATGAGGGTGGGATACCATTGATAGCGGTTTGGAGAAAACCATCTTCATCCACCAATAATCCAATACTAGCAAGTTGATCTCTTACCTGAGAGATCTTGGTGAAGAAGGAGGTCACTATCTCATCCTTATCCATATTTAGGTTTCGAAGCTTATTCTTCAATTCCCTCTTTTGACTCGAGGCCTTCTTCTGATATAGGTTTGCCAATGTATCAAAACACTCCTTTGCGTTCTTCAACGGAGTGATCACGGACATCAAATTGTCCTTTACCAAATCATAGATGATCCTTTTGGATTTAGCTTGGTTCTTCTTGAAGTTTATGCTGCTTGCATTAGATGTAGGCTCCTCCACCATAGTGGATACGTAGCCACCCAAGTCATGTTCCTGTAAGATGTTCAACACCCTCGCCTTCCAAGTGTTGAAATTCGAATTGCCCTCAATATGGTTTTCTGGTCGAACATAGATCGATGCCATGGATCTCAAATATTTTTCTCAACTCCTCATGATCTATGTAGGCTCAAGTTTTCTTGAAAAATATTATCTCCTTCACACCCTGAGCTCTAATACCATGTTAATTTTGAGCAAATATGATGAGCTTTGGACTTTAAAACTTTAAGTGCATAAATACCAAATACTTGAATCAATGAACCATTCAATCACATGAAACATTCTATCAAATTTATATGGCCTTGATGCCATGGAAGAAATTATATAGCTAAGGATCTTGAAGCAAATATAACCTCACTATATTAGCAACAGAGATTAACAGAAAATAGAGATAGAAGAATAGCAAGAAAAACAAGAGACATAACTCAAATGGGATGAAATCCACCTTTTTTTCATTATTCAATAATATGTGTACAATTTATAATACATATCAAGAGAGAAATTCGTGATCCTTAGGACACAGTTGAGTATCTCACATTAATGCTAGGCTTAGTGGAGTAATTCCACCAATCTATGACATTGTGCTAAGTGTGACTCATGTATTGGGCCATAATGAGGTCCAATGAACCTATGAGGACCATGAGGACATTATGATAGTCAACTAATGTGGATGGAATAATTATGAGGTCGAATTAGGTGGTTTAGAGATTTGGTAGTGGCCATAACTGAGCAATTTGTCCACTTCTAGTGCATTAGCGCTCTTGTTCCAACCTTATCCCATAAAACAGGGAAGTGGTGCGCCTCCATCATTGAATGCATTAAATTGGGTGCTTTTAAATCCTCAAAATAAAGAAATAGGGCGCACTTGTAGACAAACTTGGCTATTATGGAAAATCACTAGTCTAATATGTGGATAACCCCCCTAGACTAGGCACTATGAAGCCAAACCATGGAACAACTTACATTAAACACTTGGAACCTTATGCAAGGAGTATTAACCAAGGTTTAGATGGGAATTATTTTCCAATGCCCCCCCCCCTTAATCCAAAATGGTTGTGAGCAATGAAAATTATTATGAGGGCCCAAGCAACAAAGGCTTATGGTCACCCTTTACATTATTAATCCATGTAAGTGTTACACCTAAAATATTACCACCATTAGATTTAGTGTATACATCCCTGAAGTTCCATTAACTAAGTCATTTATTTGGAAAGGACTTTATTACTAGGTTTTGAGAGGTCATCGCAGGTTGCACTCATGCAACCTACGACGTCGCACCTTGCTCCATTATAGGGTGCGACGAAGTCAGTTAAATGGAAAAAATAGCTTCTTCGAGCTCATTCTCGAAGGTTGCTGAATTGAACCCTATCCTTGACCTGTTGGGGGAGCTGGCCTTCGGTTCCTAACCTATGGGGAGGATCCCCTAACTCTCTCCTACCATATCTCAACCTACCCTATCCATATCCTATCCACTTAGTCCTATATAAGTGAAGCTCCACCCCTCTCCAAAGGGAGGAAGTCTATAGTGTCTACATGCTGGTGAAATCACCCTTGAGAGATCCCTACTCATCTATTGGAAGACTCATACTTCCTTGGGAGGATATGGAAAATGGCTTGGATGGAGAAGGGCTGCAGCGTTAATCCTTGGTTGTAGTTCTATGTCTCTACTATGTATTTCCCTATTTACAGTAATACAAATGATTTCCACCAATATGTTAATGTGTGATGATATTGAGTAGTCTACCTGCTTAATTGTTTACTTAGATCTCTTATTGTATAGATGCTCTTTACTCATTTCGTGTTGTTCTTTGTGTCTTAACAGGTCTTGCAGCTGAGATCTGACGACCGTTGGACATGGAGCAACATTTAGGAGAAAGGATTGTGAAGTAAAAGGTAAGAAATCTAGCACTTGATCCTTAAGTAGATCTAGGAAATCCATTTGTAGTCTGTTCTATTTGTTCTAGACTCATGTTGAGCTAGGGAGATCTGGCTCACGTCCGCTTGAGTGGATTTTCCGTCAAACAAATCAGGTGACCATACAGGTGAAATGCTTTGACAAAAGAGATGGCAATGGACTTGTCGGATGAAGGACGCTGCTGCAGTACAATTGAATCTGAACTGACAAATATCATATGATGTACAACATCGCTGCCGACCAATACAATACAGATCCATGGTAGTAATGACCAACTAAACACAATCATGGCTACTGGACATAAGCGTAGATCCATGATGAGATGGTAACACAACCATGACCAATACAAATGTGGATCCATGTAATATGACTCAATACAAACTCCATCACAACCTGGATAACATATGACTCCACGGGGTCTTCAAGTTGAACCCGCAATGATACGAATCTATCCATGTGATTACAAATGTCTTGATGTCAAACATGGTAGAAACCACTTGATTACCGGTCATTGATGTATACCGTTAACAAGTGCGAGGGAAATCATCATTAATGTCAATGATCCCCAAGGTATCATAGTACATATCATTAAGCGCGAATTAATGAGTTGAAGTTGAACGTAAGATGAAATATTTCGATCAAGAGTCAACGATGTAAACTCATGTTGAAAGCGAGGTAACCTGCCATTGAGGCATGCAGGGCCAAGGTACTTGGTTGGTTCCTAGATTTGAGCCTTGGATGATGTGTTGAAGTCGGTCATTACTACCATGGATCTACATTGTATTGGTTGGCAGCCATGTTGTACATCATATGAGATTGTCAGTTTAGAGTTAGCTGTACTGTAGCAGCATCCTTCATCCGACAAGTCCATTTCCATCACTTATGTCAAAGCATTTCACCTGTCCAATCTTTAAACAGCTTCATGCTTTGGGGGGCATTCTGTTACACCTAAAATATTACCACCATTAGATTCAGTGTATACATACCTGAAGTTCCATTGACTAAGTCATTTATCTGGAAAGGACTTTATTACTAGGTTTTGAGAGGTCATCGTAGGCTGCACTCATGTAACCTGCAACATCGCACCTTGCTCCATTACAGGGTGTGACGAAGTCAGTTAAATGGTAAAAATAGCTTCTTCGAGCTCATTCTCGAAGGTTGCTGACTTGATCCGTATCCTTGACCTATTGGGGGAGCTGGCCTTCGGTTCCTAACCTATGGGGAGGATCCCCTAACTCTCTCCTACCATATCTCAACCTCATGGGTTGTTACAAGCTTTACCAGTAGAGCTGGGGGGAAAAACCGTAACCCTTAATGTGGAAGTTGTCACTGCCCCGTTAGATTACAACATTCTGCTTGGTTGTAATTGGTTTTACACCATGAACGCAGTTGCATCATCCGTCTTCCACATCGTACAATTCCACCATCAGGGCCGAATTGTCACAGTTGATCAACTGGATTTATGCACACCTGACACCACTTCTCACCCAGGCAATAATGTTCCTTCCATTGGACAGTCTTCGAAAAGTATGAGAGTGTGGGGGTTGGCCTCCTTAAGAATTTATCCCTTATGGGAATCTTTCCTATTTTGGATCCTCGAAATCATGTTTCCACGGTGAACATGATCTCCTCACAGTCATCTTTTATGTCCAACTCCATTGATTCATGGCTTGTACTTGATGAAGCCACCACACACCTGATTAGAGACCGTATGCCTCTGTCACCCACTGAACTTATGTACGAGGCTATCCAATTGGCCCTGGAGGATCACTTATCTGTGACCTCCACCCCTAGTTCTCTGCAATGGACATCATCCAATCCCTTCCTACGGAATTTTCATTTTGATGAGTCCATTATGGAAATCATGAGCGCGGATGATTCTCCGTGGGAAGACCTCCATCATCGTTCGTATTCCCTTCCCATTTTGGCTACTGTAGAGAACGACATTCACACCATCTCTACACGAGATGTTCTCTCTGGCTCTCCATCTTTGGTACTCACATGTCAAACAAATTCTAAAGGAAACTTATCCAACATTGAGCCTACCACTTTGATCGACATCTCGGTTAAACCTGGTGTAGTGGAACACATTCAGTTAGGCCAGAAGTATTCCCCTGAAGAAGTCGTCATCACTATGGACTTGTTCAAGTGACTTCAAGATTTATTCACTTGGACTTACGAGGAGATGCCTGGGATAGACCCCTCCATTGTTTTGCATGAGATCAAAACCTATCCCAACATCAAACCTGTCCGCCAAACTTTGCGACCGGTACACCCCTGGAAGACTGCGACAATCAAGGAACCCCCATGTTGAGAGGAACCCAATTTCTACCATTGCCTAGCTCATCAATTCTGGAGTGTCCACGAAAGGCTTGCTGCACTAGACCACCACGAGAGGCCTACTTCTCGGAACCGCCATTTCTCTTCCCCTGTACCACATCTAGAGAAGACATGTATCTTTTCATGCCAACCCCCCTAAATGAACCTAGAGGTATTTTATGCAACATCGACATTGCAGCACAGGGAGATTCAGACTAGCATTGTTGTTACCATCCTCCATGTTTAACCTGAAGATACAAACCCAACACACAACACAGAAGGAGTCCTGCAGAATACCTAGAATGTCACCCTCGAGCGTGTTATAAGCTGAGGTTTCCTCGGAGCCTGGTCTCAATGAATTCCCGCATGCGAGACAGGTGGAGTCAACCAGGAGAGGCTACCATTTGTACCGAGAGGACATGTGAAGGGATCGAGGGGGGTAGGGGGATCCCGAGAAGATCTTGTCATTATTCACATTCATTAAGGGGTTCAGGCCATAGTTTGAAGGATAGTGGGAAGGTAAATCCCAATCCGAGAGAGAGTGCTTAGATAGCATGGTCATGAGATTCATAGGAAAACCAGAAAAGGGGGGAGGGTTACAGAACCCAATTGTTGACAAGATGTTGTCCATTGCTGATCGCTAAACCATAGTCCAAGCTAGCTCCTATGTTGGCCATGGTTTCAGCTTTCTGGTTGTTGTGCCTCAAGATGTGGCGAAAGGAGATAGAGTGGAAATCCTTATCCATGTAGATGAAGTGATGTTGGAGCTTGGAGACAGGTTTTCGATGATTTTTGGCCAGAGACTTGGCTTCCCTAATTAACAACATTGAGTCTACAAGGGCCATGAGATCCTTGACATCTACGTTCCTTGTGACATCCATACCTTTGATCAATGCGAGCCATTCCACATCGTTATTTGTCCTTCTGTTGATTCCCCAGGCAAAGTATTTCACCTTTTTTCCCTTAGAGTCCAAAAGGACTCCTCCCGCACTTGCCAACCCAGGGTTTCCTTTCAAGGCACCATCGAAGAAAAGAATGTGAATACCAAGAGTCTTGATCCATAGCTGGAGTTCCTTTGGTTCCATTTTGATGTGCCAATTTTGGGGCTTATGAATCTTGGAAGAAGGAGACGAAAGGGAAAAATGGGGGGGGATCAAGAGGTCAGCCACCCAGTTTTTCTCTTCCACATTTAAGTGTTCCTTGCAGATGTTTTTCATACTTCTTGAGGAGAGGGAATCAATCCAGAGCGCTTTAGCAAAAGAGATGACTTTACCTGGGGTGGGCCTGATATCTTCAAAAATTTCTTTGTTTTTGAGAGTCCATAGTTTCCAACAGATGAATTTGGGAAAGGCAACCCTAACTCTTTTGAAGTCTGGCTTCCTAGAAAACGAGTTTTAGTAGTAGAGATGCCAGTTCTCAAAGAGGTCATTCCAGTTGGTTGGAAGGATAAGATTTGGTTGGATATCCTGGTAGGCCCGGTGCCATACCTCTTGGGAGAAACTGCATTCTAGAAAAAGATGGTCGATCATTTCCTCATCTTCCTTGCAAAGAATGCATCCAGTCGGTCCTTCAATCCTCCTTTTCTCGAGGTTCTCAGCAGTGAGAGTCTTCTATGAGAAAGAGTCCAATTGAAGACGTTTACTTTTGGAAGCCCATCCTTGTCCCAAACTTTGTTCCACTTGTTATCCTTGTTGCGATAATTGTTAAGGGCGTCCAAAAAACCATAGCCCTCCTTTATAGAGTATGATCCCGCTTTTCCCCAGCCACGCTTATATCTCATAGTTTGATGGATGGGAAGAGAACCATGAAACAAGGAGAGAAGAGCACTATAGTCATGAAGAAGGTGCTCCGGGAGCTCAATATTGAGCCATCCCATCCATCTTCCTTGGTTGGACCAAGAGGACAAGTAAAAAAGAATATGAATGTTAGCTTGCTCCATCCAGCTTCTCAAGTTGCGGAATTCATGCAGTGAGTTTGTGGGAGGGCTGGAGAAAAAGTTGTCCTTCCATGTTTGGATTTGCTTACCATTGCCTGGGATTCAAGAAAGGTTACTTTGGATGATGAAAGTTGCTCGTTTGTAGAGGTTCCAAATAGAAGACCCTATTTTCCCTTGTTCAATATTTTCCACACAGCAGCTTCTGCTTTCGTACATATATTTTTTGTAGAAGATTTCCTTCCACCATGCCTTCTTCCTAGAAATGATCCTCCAAAGAATTTTGGCACCGAGGGAAAGGTTCATAATCGAAGGATTTTTGATCCCCGCCCCACCATATACTTTGGGTTTGCACACTGTATCCCAGTTGATCAAATGAAACTTTTTAGAATTGTTGGATCTCCCTCCCTGCCATAAGAATTTCCTTAGCTCTTTAGTAATTTCTAGCATCACTGTTTTGGGAGAGAGAGAAATGGAGTAGGCATAGAGAGGATATGCAGAAAGAATGGAGTTAATAAGGACTAGTTTTCGAGAGGGATTTATCCATCTGGAGCCCCAAGAGTTGATTTTATTTTTGATTTTGTCAATCATCCCTTGCCAGTCTGCAACTCTTTTTCTAACCTTGAAGATAGGAATACCGAGGTAATTAAAGGAGTTCCAAGCTCCGATTCCTTCAAAACCTAGAATTCTTGTGATTCTTGCAAGAACCCCTAGGGTGGAGTTCAAGCTGTAGATTTTGGACTTGTCTAAGTTAACTTTTCCATCAGAAGCTTTGAGGAAGGTGGTAAGGACTTGGTTGAATCTATCAGCAATTATAGTGGAGGCTCCCCCAAGTAAAATGGTATCATCAACAAAAT
Source organism: Larix kaempferi (assembly GCA_027924585.1). Classification (NCBI taxonomy): domain Eukaryota; kingdom Viridiplantae; phylum Streptophyta; class Pinopsida; order Pinales; family Pinaceae; genus Larix; species Larix kaempferi. The sequence continues at coordinate 539,431 of BSBM01000594.1, read as the reverse complement.
GGGAGTGGTTAACCGGCTTGACTCCTCTGACTATTTTTATTCCATTTAGGTCTCCTGAGGCATGCAGGATGTGGAGTTTCCTACTCATAGATTCGAAAACTAAGAGAAAAGGGAAAGGAGACAAAGGGCAGCCTTGGTGCAAACCTCTGGTATCCTGGAAGAAGTTAGTTGGTATTCCATTGACTAAGGGGGCAATCCAGGGGCTATTGATGCATGCTTTAACCCATCGCACGAGAATCCAAACTTAATCATGATTTCAAATATAAATTTATGGTTTACTCTATCAAAGGCATTAGCCATATTGAGCTTGATGGCCATACCTTGATGCTATTTTTCTATGATGGAGTGTATTGCTTCTTTCACAATGATGATGCTGTCCAAGATCTGGCGACCAACAATGAAGCCCCCTTGGGATTTTGAGATTGGATTCCCCATAAATTTTTTCATTCTGGTGGCAAGAATCTTAGGGAGAATTTTGTAGGAGGTATTACAAAGAGAGATCAGTTTGAAGCGATCAATGGAGCAAGGGGTTTTCTCTTTTGGGATTAAAGCAAGGAAGGAGGAATTGGTGGCCCCTCCTATTTTGTCTTTCTTCCTAGTCCAGTTGAGCATACACTTCAGGTCTTCTTTAATTATCTCCCAGGAGGCCCGGTAAAAGTTGATGGTGAACTCATCGGGGCCAGGAGCCTTGTTGGCTTGAAGAGACCAGATGGCATTCAGAATTTCTTGCTCCAGGATTGGTTTGGAGAGCTCTCTATTAGCGCTATCCGAGACAAGGTTGGGGATGCCCACCAAAAGATCTACTTGTGCTTCAGGATCAGTGTCCCCACTATCCATGAAGAGCTCACTGAAGTGATTGAAAGGATGTAGATTTAAATCCTCTTTCCCACTTATCCTTTCTCCATTATGGTTCTTCAATTCCCTTATAGCGTTTTGGCTACGGCGAGCTTTACCCTGATTATGAAAATATTTCGTGTTGTTGTCACCTCCCTTAAGCCATAACTGTCTAGATTTAATTCTCCAGATTTACTCTTTCTTCTTGGCCGCACTGAGTATTTTCAGATCTAAAGCTTTTTCTTGGCTTAATAAGGAGGGCGTCACATCCTCCATCTCCATTCTTTGGTGAATATTGACAAGCTCAACTTGAAGGTTGAGTTTGGTTTGACAGGGGTTTTTGAAGGAGGATGTGGCCTAGTGCTTGAGCATAGATTTAACAGCTCTGAGCTTGGATTCCCAAATGAAGCTGGGAGATCCAGAGAAGCTCGAGTTCCAGGCTTTGCTGACAAGGTCATAAAAAATGGATCTTGAGGCCAAAGAGGGTTAAAGCAGAAGGGTATTAGCCCAAGGTTTTCAAGAGGGGTGAGGGAAAGGGTGATAGGCCTTTTAACACCTCTTCATAAGATCCAAATCAGCGAGTAGGTCCTCAAGCTTTTCACCGAAGGGATCACGAACAATGTTGCCTCCTCGTTTCTCCTATTGATATTTGGTGACATTAAAATCTCCAGCGATAATGAGATTTTTCCCCTGCATGCTTTCCTTAAGGTTGCTGAGGTCTTCCCAGAACTTGACCTTGTCGCTATAATGAGTGGGACCATAAACATTGCAGATGAAAAGAGGATTGTTGCTTGCTTTTTCTTTAATTTCAATTAGAATCCAGTGACTATTCTCATTTGAAGAAAGTAGTGAAAAATTTGGGGAGATCGGAGTAGCAATCCCCCCAGAGGCCCCGCGAGCACTGAGGGCTTTGCCATGGAATTCCTTCTAGAGGGAGCGTGAGAGGGCCATGACCTCTACGTCCAACATTTTAGTCTCTTGGATTAGCATGAGATCACGCTTTTCGGATTTAATCATATCCTTGATTGCTTCTACTTTGTTCATCCCACGAAGACCCCTGCAGTTCCAAGAGACTGCTAGCATTACTTCTTAGCTGGTAGAGGTCCTGCTCGGGACCTACCATATTTAACTCCACTCTGAGATTTGGGGTTCTAAATCAGTTTTGTTTCTTCTAGGATATTTTTCTTGCCCAGCTCAATCTCTCTTTCAGCCTCAAGTTCTCTGTGATACCGTTGCGACTTCCTACCTCTAGTGTTTAGCGGCTGCACCACATCCATCTCCTCAAGAGATTCCAAGGAGTTATCCAGAGATGAGGAGAGCAGCATGAAATTGTGTCTTACCTTGTCTTCCCACAAATTATCAGAATTGCTGGATCCGCCATTGTTTGCGCCATTCATATCTTCTCTGGGGGAAGAGGGGGGGGTGAGGTTGTCTTCCCTGCCTGGTTCCACTGTGAGTGCTTCCTGCATTGGGATTTTCCCTTCTTCTGTAGGCAGGTCCTGAAATCTATTTTTGGTTGAGTCTTCCTTAGCCTCAAAAGTGGTTTCTTTGTTAATTTTGGCTTGGGTTGCTTTAGAGGGGTGGGGAGTTGGTGTAGTTTTTCTTCCTTTTTTGATCTGCTTCCAACCTTGTTCTTGAGCTTTCTCTGGGGCTTCTTGGGATGCCTTAGGGAAGTTTTTGACAAAATGTCCATATTCATGACACTTTTTACATTTGAATGGAAACTGCTCATAATATACCTTCTGCATATGTTCCCACCCATCCATAAATAGGTTAACTTCCTCCGGTAGACCTTTCTCCAAATCTACTTCTACACAGATTCTGGCACAGGAGAACAAGGGCCCTTTCGGCTCTGCTTTGTCAATATACTTCCCAAAGGAGTTTCCAATAGATTATAGGGTTTCATCATTCCAATAGTGTAATGCCAAATGGGGAAGGCGAACCCAGACAGGGACCGCGGAGGGCACATCCTTCTCGGGATCAAAGGATAAGCTCGATCTGTTTAAGTAAAGGCCATAGGGGCCCATGAAATACGGGTCGCTTATAAAAATGAGATCCCTATCAACTTTGTTTTCAAACAAAAATGTAAAGAAACCCTTACCACTAAAACAATGATGTAGACCCCCAGTGTTCAGGGGCATCCAATTCTTGATGATCCAGGAATCCATGGATTTTGGAGATGGCCAAATTCCAGTAAGTTTCCCGATCAAACCACATTCACTCAAAGAGAGGGATTTCAACTTGGAAGCTGTCGACAGGATCTGAATACGGGGAGCAGCAACATGCTTTATGAAGCTGGCATCATACATATTCGAAGAGGAGGTAAGAGGGGGGTGGAGGCCACCAAAGAGGGGAAGGAAGCATCTAGAAGACACCTGCGTTCCTCAGGAGAGAGGGCCGATAGAGGATCCATGGCGGCCAACGCAGGAGGAGCCCGTGGGAGAGCCGACCACTTACACCACGAGCAGGGAGCTAGGGTTCACACCGAGAGCTAGCGCCAGTCAATCCAGTGTTTAATCCATATATTAATTTAACATTATGAGACAATAATATATCTTTAACTTTGCTTGTGATTTCATTCTTTTGACATAGAATTTAATGTGGCTCGCTTATTTTCAAATCGATATTATTCTTAGCTGAAAAATTAGCTATGACTGCTTATAGAATTTCTATTTTAGGATTTTCGAATAAAATCCTGGTTAATTTAAACGTCTCATTCATCAATCACAATCTTAAAGGAAAACAAATTTTCTATCAAGGATTGGAATTGTTGAAACTTGACTCTACTAAAAAGCTGATAAAACTTTTTCACAAAATCACCTTCATTTTGATGTGTATATTGTATCTCCCTTTCTATTTTTATTAAACTCTTTTTGTGAAATTATCGAAAATTTAATCCTTTATATTGTCATATTGCAGTCAAATTAAATATTGGGAGATTTGTCATTCTTTTTTATGCATGTCAAGATTTTGTGATTTTTACATAGTTCATCTCATAGATTATGACCATATCTTGGTTTTCTAATTTCAAGTTCATTTTCCTTCTTCAATGGTCATCTTAAGTTTCGACAAAATCAATCTTTTTGCTTATCAATTAAGATTTACTAGCTTTGAATGCCTAATTATTTTCTTTTGAATTGTGATACATACTTTTCTTGGCTGAGATTTCAATTTAATTAGGTCTTGCCTTAGGTTTATTTGTATATATGTGTGGGTGTTTTGGTTAAATTAGTCAGTTTTACTTTTCATTTTCCTTTTCTCAGTTTTCTTGAAATTGGAAGGGGGTTGTGGTAAATAAATAACGTTGTGTTGGCATGCTAATAGTAAGCTTGATATCTTGTTAGGAAATCATTTTATCCAATTGTACTATATTCTTTTAATATACATATTAATGGAATATGACATGCATTCTTGTGCACATCTGAGTTTATTTGAATGTATGAATCTACTGCTCAATTCTTGCTAATTTCCATTGTAATTCTTCTTCTTGCTAATTATGTCATTATGAGGTATTCCCAGGCTCAATGATTTGTTGTGTTCCAGAATTTCACAAAGGATGATTGGGACAACATGATACCCACCATTCTATGGGCTTATAGAACGGCTTACAAACAATTGACATGGTAGACACCTTTTAAACTCGTCTATGGACAAGAAGCAATCGTTCTGTTACATTTCAAACATCATGCACCTATCATTGAAAATATACTTCATCTAGATATTATCAAAATAGGATTTCGAGAAACATTAGGAACCTCACAATTCATTTTATACGAGCATTTTGAGAAACCTCAACATGCCAAGAACATGATTTGTTACTTATTTTCTTGCCACCAATCACGTTCCTAAGCCCCTAGTTTCCAATGCGAATTTATTTGCAAGCTTGAGTGAACGTGGAACTTCAAGTGGTCCAAGTAACTCTTTGTTTCTTGGACGCTTTTCTTCTCTGAAACAACACCAGGACTTCCTTTTGGTCCACTACAAGACCAAATTACTAATCAATATTGTTCAGTACTAGACTCAGTACATAGATGTTGTTCCGTATCAGATCCTACATCCAGACAGTTCTCCATGAGTGGGAAGATGTTCAACATTTCCTTGCCTCCTCCGCTAGTGCTATTGTTGAAGCATGCAGCGAAGCCAATCAATCCATTTTCATATCTCCTCAGTAGTATCCTTAACAAAAATTTGAATAAGCACTTGTATTTTTTAGTTTATATTTTTTGCACTGCACTATTCTCTCCAGGATGAAGAAATGCTTTGTTGGTGGGGGAGATGTTGGAGGAGCCTAGTCAACTAGCTGACTAGGTCATCCACCCGAATATGGTCAAGTCGGTGGATTCGGTCGGGTAGTCGACCGAACTGGAAGTTATAACTGAACAACTAACTGTAATCAATATATATAGGTTGTTGAGCCATGATATATAGAGAATCTGGAATTGACCATTGTACAATATATTATATCTATTAACACGAAGGGTTGTTGATGCTGTCCCTCTTACTCTCTTTACTTAGGTGTGTATGCTATATGTTCATGTGATCTATCTATATGTTTATATGATGTACTACTGGTAACCCATATGATTCCCTAGACTACAACATCATCTCGCAGAAGGAACTGTGCACAGAAAGGAACTATGACAGATTGCAAGAATATACGAGGGAAGCACTAAAGATTGAAAAAGCAGAAAATATAGGACAAGAAGAGGAAACATTGTTCGGCATAATTCAAGGCTCAAATAAAACCCTAGCTATAGGCAACAAACGATCTCTAATATGATCAACGCAAGAGAAACAAAGAGGATTATAGTGATGATTCGCGCAAGTTACAAAACAATGAAAATGAAGCAGAGGATTAAATAAAGATGAAGGTACATGCAATAAAACTTCTTCTTCTACTAATGAAATCAATTATTCAGATGGTCAAGATGGAAGAAGTCACAAAATAATTTGTGCAGAAAAGGATTGCGACAAAGAACGTAAGTAACTAATGTTGAATCCAAAAGATACACAAATTTCAACTAAATATCAACATCAATGTAGACAATGGACATTCAAGTCATTCATTTAAAACAAAGAACTAGTTTGGACTATAAAGTTGCATCATTGTTCAAAAGAAAAATCCAGTGAAGAAACTATCTATAAACCATATTTAGAACACTAATTGTGTATACAAGGAAGTCTGATAATGTATATTGCATTATTTAAAATTCACACATTACAAAATCACAACTTGTCCAAAAAGGAGGGAAAGGAGTATTACTACAAGACATATGCTTACAAAAGGAGTTTTTACTTGTCATAGCCTTGACGAAATTGACAATATGGTAACCAACTATGAAAGCTTAAAAAAATTTGAAGATGGCGATAAGATCAAAACTTAGGAACATAACCTTGTGTTCATAACCGCAACTCAGTATCTAGAGTATTTTGAGCCTCGTTCAAGTTTGACTGAATCTCCTTCAACATGCTCAGGATTTGTTGTTGTCGTTGCTCCATCTGGTCCATGTGCTCCTTGAGAATTGAAAGATCATTGGAATAATTTTGATTAATTGTTGTTTGGGCATACCACTCTTTCAAATTGTGTTCCTCAATATTTTTTGTTTGGGCCTCCACCTTTTCTTGTAGTTTGGAAAAGTCACTGTGTTGTATTTGAATTGTTTCATGGAGGAACTGAAGTCCTAAAATTGTAGAATCAATCAGAAAACTTAACAGTTTAGTTCTACCGTATTCAAAAAGGGACAAATCATCTCATAACCATAAGCAAACTAAAAATATTTACCATCGCATGTGTCCACGACAGCTGAAATGACATGAAATGATGACATTTATTTGAACATAAATGACAAGATCAACTTTATTTCACACAAATTAAATTTGCTAGGATAGAGCTGTCATGCTTGCATCATGCCAAGATCTATGTTGCACATCCGAGAGATTATTTAATTAATAATGATGTGAATCCACACTTGGTTTCAACAATCATGAAATCATATGTAATCTGGATGTACATGTGCATTAAAATCCATAATAAAGGATAGCATTAGAAGATGAAGCTATGTAGGTAGCTGAATAATGCGCGTAGGTGAAAATGGATGTTGCAAGAGATGTCAAGGAATGCACACTTGAAGCTAAATAGGTATAAGAGGAAATTTTAATTAAAGAAGTAGAAGCAAAGGAAAAGTTTACAAATGTACAAGCAACCCTGAAGAAGTTAGCAGCAATGATGAAACCAGAGGAGGAAGTAGAAAAATAGAAGAGGTTGTGTAAAAATGATTGTGCAAAGTAGAAGTAATCAACATAGAGGAGCAATAGAAGACATGAACATAAGCATAGATCCAGGGGGAGGATACATTGTTTTAAATAGGTTTGCAGACAATCGAATATTCATTTTCCAATTATGTCAAAGGGGGCAAAAGTAGCAAGTAAATCTACAAACAAGATTGCGCAACACAAAACTTCAATGAAGAGTTAGTATTCATAGGGAGATCAACTTTACTTGGTATTGACATCAATGATAAAGGGGGAGTTTGTTGAGCTCGGTATTATCATTGATGTTAGATATATTGTTGAACTTGGTGATGGCATTGACGTCTTAATGCTAGTTTGAAGAAGTATATAGAAAATATGTGCACAAGTCTTATCCAGCACCACCAAACGTGCACAAGAATTTTGCACAAAGTCCCAATGGAGTTATCTATGTAGGTCCCAACAAAAGTATGTTGTGCAACACACCACATAATAGTTTGCGTGCTAATCAATCCAAAATATTAAAGTTCACAATCTACAAGCTGAAAAAGGAATAAGTGATGAGGTCTGGAAAATGTGTGGGTAAACTTATTCGTGAAGAAAGGTAGAAGGATGCTACCGATATATAAATGCATTTGCTTATGGATAAATCAATTGAACAAAGAAAAGAAGGAATAATATAAATAAGCAAAATATTGAAGTGTTTTGATAAGATTGGGTGCAAAAATGTAGTATTTTGAAATTGCAAGTTCGGGGAATAGATGAAATGCTAAGGCGAATCAATGACTGTATGACTTGAGGAAGTGCATGAGATTGTAGGACAAGGAGACATACAAGGAGTAGTCACGTAGAAATACAAGGAGCATTTGTGAAGAGCACAAGGAGCATTTTTACAAAGAGCATTTATACAAGGAGTAGTCACGTAGAAATACAAGGAGCATTTGTGAAGAGCACAAGGAGCATTTTTACAAAGAGCATTTATACAAGGAGTATTTGAATAGAAGGATACAAAGAATGGTTGCACAGAGTTGTTAATGTGAAATGCAATATGCTCAACGGTTTGCATAGAATAGAGGAAACATATCAGAAAGTGCATAGTGGATTGTGATCGAGGAATACAATGACAAATTTATATCTGGGTGGTAGGACATGGCAAGGACAAAAGATTGGAGTCTTCCATAGGTTGGTGCTTGGCAGCTTAGGTGGGTGCTTGACCATGCAAGTTGCTGCTTGTTGACTATGAGTTGGTGCTCATAAGAGGATTGGTGTCCTCACAAGTTGGTTTCTGTAAAACAACAAGTTGGTGCTTGCAGGGGATTGGTCTTCCTGTCTGATTGGTGTTAGGAAAATCAACGAGTGTGTGCTCACACTTGTATGAGATATTGGTGTCTCCTAGCATTGTTTGTAATAAAATATTCTTTATATATAATATTTCTCTACCTATTCTTTGCACACAGTGTTCTTTGTATTAAAAATTGCTTTTGATACATGCTATATGTGTTGATGAATGATTACATGGTATAAAAAATGTTTGAAACAATAAAATGTATGAAATACTGATTCACCCCACCTCTCAGTATTTTCAACAATAGTTTCATATAAATGATTTATTTTGGGTTAATTGATGATGTAATGTATAGACCAGTTCCCTCGCTCTTGGTTTCCCCTGCTTGGATTCCCCCCTATATTATCCACCTCGTCCATCTGATTCTGGATATCCATTGAATTGGACATGGATGATCAACCTCCAAGCCTTTCCCTGTGTGACCTCTATGTTTGTCCTCCATGTTTTTCCCATGTCTCAGCTTTGATGCGTGTGGAAAAATTTTCTTGACCCTAGGTGGATTGAGTGTAGGTAAGGTAATCCTAGTCACCAGAAGTGTATCCCTTAGAATTGAAATTAGTCATTCCATTCTTGAAATTAGCTGGTGGCCAAAGGAGTATGGCACTCATCCTTGGATGATATTTTTCCTACTTGTCCTTAAAAGGAGAATTCTTTGGTGACTCCATCGGCGCTATAGATGCTCGTTGGTAGTGGAGCAACAACCTTGGCAGTACTAGGGCCCAAAAGGATTTCTAGGGCCGATATCCTTTATAGGCTAGATAACTAAAGGAATGAAAATGCAAAGTGTGCTTAAATGATATATCCAAAGAAATGCAACAAGTGAAAGTGAAGTTGTGACATCCAATAAAAGTGAAGGAAAATGCAGCATGTAAATTTGTGAAATAAAAATTTTCTTGCTAGAGTTGAAAGGGTACCTTCCAAGTACTTTATCCATTTGTGAGACACCGCCCTTCCCTACTTTTTTCCACTCCAACAAAAGTCATAGAGGCCCTTCTCAATCCATTCTCTCCAAATGAAAATCGTGTCTATCCAAAAGTCAAATCCACTTTGACCAAAACCTTTGAACTTTAATCACTCTGTTTTTCAACCAAGAGAGGGAGGATTGATCTATAGATTACATTGTGTACAATTAATGTGAATAAAAGTATGTATGTAGAACTGCCTATTTGTCTTATGTCACACTATGTTAATGTCTCTCTCTTTTAACTTTTTCATTGACCGCTATGTGAATGCATGACTTAACATCTAGTCATTTTCCTATATTAATCATGATAAGGACTAACTCCTCTCGCAGGATTCATACATGTTCAGTTGATTATTTTGAGCCATGGTCAATTTTGGCCATATGTTGAACATTTGACTTGGTCAACGGGTTAATCCCGTAGTGGGACCCCATTACAAGTTATCAATATTCATATCAGTGACTTTGGAGGCCAATTTGATCCAAGGTATTTTTAAGGATTCTAAAAGTATACTTAAGTGTAGTATCCTAGGCGATTATTTTGGGTTGAAAAAAACATATATATGTATAGATAAGTAGGAAAATATTAAATATGAAACATACAATTTACTACTGAAAATTGTAATTTTTGGGGAATATTATGATAAAAAACATATTTTATGTAAATATAGGCGATACTAGAGACTAAAAATGACCAAATAACGAATTTATTTTTTGAAAAAAACCCCCAAAAATAGCCAATTTGTGAAATTTCGCCCATAAAAATTAAACTGATTGGATCACTCCAAACATGAGTTGTTGAAGAAATGGCTTAGTTTAGTTTTTTTTTAATAAATAGAAAAATTAAGCCATTTTTAATTAAAATCTTGAGATTTCATCATAGAGACTATGACAGATTGGACGGGAGTGTATGAGTAATGGATCCTAGTGTATTTGATGTTTTCTAATCCATCCCTTGTAGTCAGATTTTCATTTCAGACAAAGAAATAGTCATTTATGGGAAAATTTAATATTTACAGAGGTTTCCAGCTGAAAATTAATTAATTAAAAAGTGACCAAGGTTTGAGATGTGCGACATTAGACTAGTGTATGGAAATATGTGACTTGGTTTATGTTGTGATGGTCCCCTAGAGGCTATGGGACACTTTTCTTAGCATAATATCATTGTATCATGTCATGTGCTTCATTTTCTCCATCGGGGCGTCTTTCTCCTAAGAGGGAGCCTTTCTCTTGTTGTGATTTATCTATTGATCTTGGTGCAAATGTAAAAGTGTATCTTTGTCACCTAGGGTTGAATTGAGATCCATAGGGTGTTATATCATGTATCTCTCATGTATATCTTTTATTGTATATTGGGATTATGAGATAATTATCCCCCCTCACATAGGATTGACTATTTCCTGCTTGATCCATGTATTAGAGTGAGATTTAATCTCCACCATTGATTTTTTTATTTTATCTTTAAGTATCAACCATCCATAAAAAAGTCAGTTAGGGATTTGGCTCCTCTCTTAGCTATAAAATATAGTGAGCCCCTAATTTGTAAGGGACTTTTGGCTCTTAGAGAAATAATATCAAAATTGTTTTGTGCTTCACATCTCTTGTATCTTGAACACAATGGGATTGATTTTTATCTTTGTAATATTGGTATGAACACTATTATGAAACCCACAATAATTCTAAAAACCTACAATATTTAATAAATAATATATATTAGATGATGATTGTACAATACAATGGTTGGCCATTATATAGGCCTTTTAACACCTCTTCATTGAAAGGATATATCTTTTAAGTAAATAATAATAATAATAATATACATTCTATATCTTTTAAGTAAATAATAATAATAATATACATTGGTTACATTGCCACTCCCTTAAAGGAATATTTATTCTCAAAGATTTAATTAATTCATCTCCTTTCTCCTCAAATCTTGATTAATTCATCTTTCTCTTCTTCTTGATAACGGTTCTTTTTTTATGAAATTTTAAAACTCATCTCTTTCCAACGGTCACTACGAATAGTTGCATGTTCCATGAGATGTCTTGTGGAATGTGGCTGCAAAAACGTTAATCTAATGTTGATGAAATTATCATTCGAAAAACTATCATTCCCGAAGGTTCCCCTACTAATTCCCTTGTTGCAACATTTGGATTCAGAGATTTGGAATTGAACCATGCAAATCCTGTATTACAATTCGTGGATGCTTCAGTTTTTCGTTTTTTTATCGTTGCTCCTGTATCATTCAATATCCATGGAGGTTTTGAAAAAGAATCTTCCTCAGAATAATTTGATGCTTTTAACAGATCATCTTCTTTTATAAGTCGTGTCATGCTTTAAGCACCATCTTGCAACACTGAAGGAGAATCCTTCGAGCAACTAACATCCTCACCTTTTGATGATGGCATGTCTACAATGTCATCGATAGATAAACCAAACTCTTCCAGAGCTGAGAGTGTTTTGATATGCGTATGGCTTACAAATTCTAACTCTTCTTTTATAGATTTCAAATTCTCTTTTGAATCTGCCTTGCTGATTCTAGCTTGAATTTATTTTGCAATTTTATAAGTAACAAGTAAGCCTCCCTTTCCATGTCTTGTTGATCAACAGATACCGAAGTCATATAGCTGTCACAATTACCACAATGATCAAAAGCAACATTCTCGCTCAAGTACTCCAAAAGATATTTTTTGCAGCATGTTGTAAGGCCACAATATTTCTGTGCTACTAAAAGGGACTCCTTCACAGACTTTCGTCTGTCTTTAGTTGATGCATTTGATGTGTAAAAGTATGCTTTCAAAAAATCACTACGTGAGTAGTACATCCAACATTTTGAGGGTAAACCGTCCCAACCACATCTACCACTTTCCTGGTAATAAGATTCTAGATTTTTTGCACATCCGTAGTGTTTTATGCACCTTATGTTGGGATTGTTGATGTCCATGCCAAAGGAAACAGTTGCCACAACAGTCTGCAGTTCATTTTTCATAAAATATCTATGTATAGCCTCTCAAGAACCATTTGACATTTGATCATGGTAAAGCCCAACCTCAACATCCGCTTGTTGTAGCGACTTTGATACCTCTTCAGCATCTTTAATAGTAGTGCAACACACAATAGTTGATCCACAACACTTCACATAATTTGAATTTTCACCAGCCAACTCCTCTCTAAACAGACTTGTCCGACTCAAAGTCTTCACACCGTGTTCACACCAAAGTAAATATATGGCCGATCAAAAGAACCAGTATTTACATATGGATTCTTTAGCTTTAAAGATTGATTAATATCGAGTTGAACCTTCTTATCATTGACCTGTGCAGGAATCGAAAGCTAGATCCTCTTCAATATCCTCGTAAAATTACGGTTGACTTCAAAAATGTCGTCTCTATTGTATCCGTATTTTCTTGCTTAAGAATAACTTTGTAGTTTGAACATGTAAGCGAATGAAGAATGCTCACAACATATTTATCTCTCTTATTCAATTGAGATTTAATGTTTTCATAACTCAGATTTTCATTGTCCTTAAACAATAATAGCAGAGCTGCCAAGTATGTCGTTACTATCATACCCACTGTCATGGCTTCGATTTTTCCGTTCATATTACAAGTGTCGATGGATATATCGACCATGTCATCTTACGATCTCTACGTTTTGTGGAATCATAGTACTCGTTAAATGCCTCCACAGAATTTGCAATCTCTGAGGGTAGATTAAGTTGGAAAGACTTATATGTTGGCCAGTATTAAGTTTTCAACCATTTAACGTTCAATTTCGATCCAGGATCAATATTTTGACTTTGAAGGTAATCAACAACTATCAGGAATTTTGTTTCTCTCTACATGTTCTTTGTATGATCATAACTATATGCCCGATTGCAAACAGTGAATGCGTGAGACTGCTCTTGATGGCTAATACGAGAAGGATGCTCTCCCCCAGGAACTAAGGCGATGTGGTGTTTTTTAATGTTGTTACCTGACCCAATAGTAAGCTTATCTTCGAGGAAAGATACATAGGGCTCGGATTCGTCTCTGACGGCAGCGACCTTTCCTTCTAGGTCATTAAACCCTTTTTTGACTTCTCCTAATTGCGTGGTTGAATCTGTGTTTTGGCGTGATTGGGAGTCATTATCTTGTTCTCTCTACCCAATTTCCTCAACGAAATTGTTATGCAACAAATTTCCAAAAAGAGAATGAAATAGATCAGAAAGAGTACTCCATGACTTTAATGAAGAAAATAGATGAATAGTAAGCCTAGGGTCAACCTCCTTATACAATGTACTAAGTACACAAGACAATACAAGATAAGATAATATGCTCCAAATGAAAAGGTCTCATTCCTATATATAAGAGACTAAGTGGTAGAATTCCAACTAACTGACCCAAGACGACATAACTAATATAACCATACTAATGATAATAACAACTAATGGACCAAGGCAACATTAGAACTAATATAATGTGACCCATATAAGGGGAAATGTTCCCACATTTAGGGCTTAACATGCCCCTCCCCTTCAAATAAGTGTTGTCCTATTGACCAACGCGACTCCAGTCGACAGGGGTTCCACTTCACTGTCAACACATGCCGCAGTCTCCCTAGGCACCAGCTCGGGCAGGTTTTATCCCGCCCAGCAACACCTACAGAGCAGATGAGGTCTCACCTGAGGCGTCCAGAAAGAGCAGACTGAACCATGTTTCCGCCGAGGAAGGAGGAGGGTTGTGGCTACATGAACTAACTCTATTGCAACACTAAACCGGAATTTCAAACATTTGACATGTATTCGTAATGCATTATTCAATCGCAACATTCATTATCATCGCAGTATTAACAGTAACGCAACATTGCATCAAGGAAACATAGCATTATTCATGAAGTGTGACATTGTACTACCACAAATGACAGAAAGAACCCAGGGGTTGCACCAAAACAGTTTCATCATATCATATTATTACCACAAAACCTTAGATACAATATCTCCTCAAGATCAAGTCTCGACAATACATTACAGATGCACAGAAATACCCAAAAACATGCGCTTATCCTCACCTTGATTCCACTCCTATCTCCTTCCGCCTCCCTTCTCCTCTTCCCCTCTCCTCTTTCAATACCTACGACTCTTATCTATATATAGGCTTCTGCCATTACAATGCTTGTCCACTTACTAACAATTTCCTAACCGACATTTGGACAAGTGACCCAATATCTAACTAACTTGGTACAAAACCGACCAAAAACCCGCATTCTGCGGTATAACTGACTCAAGATTACATAATATGTGGTCCAAATGACCCAAAACCCGCATTGCGCGGTACAATTGACCCAAAATACATAACTAATCTTCCACTCCTCGCCATTTGCGTCATCTTTTTCCTTGTTGCAGCATCGGAGATGCTGCAATAGCACTCTACCAAACCACCTGCCAACAGGCCCCCAACACAATCTTGTGGCTTGCCCTCGAGCTACGTCAACTGCTGGACATGGTGCTCACCGTCATTTTTACTTTGAAGTCCTCATACGGCTGTTCAACTGTCCGCAGCAGCTCCTTGGCTTCCGTAGCCGCTGCCTGACTGTCAACCATGGCGTTTGCAGATGGGTGATCCGTAAGCTTGTCCATGACCTATTGTCGACACTTCTGTACTGCCTCCAGAGATTCACTGGCCTGTATCATAAATTTACCACCCATGTCCTGGAACTCTTCTAACTAGGCCGCACGTATCTTCTGTCGCTCGTCCGCCTTGGTGACGCGGTGTTGTAAGTCTTTCAGCTCTTGAGACTTAGCAACTTGCTCCAGTGGTGGCATTGACGGCTGGCGCAGGTTCTTCTTCAACAACTTCCGAGATGAAGGGGGAATCGACTTCACTACTGATCTCAACAGTCTCCAGCTCACCTGGCATACCTCACGATACTCGACAACAACACTCTACAAGGCCAACAACTTCTCCCAACATATATCAACACTCACGAACCAACAACAATATTCTGCAGCCTGCCACAATCTTATGAAAACAACTGAATTCTCGGTGCCTTCCGACCTGCTCCAATCCATTTTTATATCATCCAACCAAATCCACCATAATCATCACAAAATCAGGCATTAACTCCATGAAAATCCTGTATTAATGACACAAATCTGCCGTCAAGTCAGTCCGTCAATTGGCTGGATCCTCCATTAGTGCCCATCATTCGAATAGCGCCATTAATTAACTGTCTGAACTTTTGGCATTTATTACTGATTTGACCCAGTCGCCATGCTGCCATGTGTCTTTGACTGTGCCCAACTTGCAGTAGAAGTCTCCCTGCTTCCGCATTTTAGCCATGGTGGGGTGACATCCTGCCACCAATCATCCGCCAACACATCATCAAATTTTTTTCTTTCTTTCTTCTGATGCGACTCAAGCATCGCGGTGTTCTAAGCACGTGCGATAGGGCTTCAACCTATGACCATTTACCATCCTGGGGAGCAACGCCCCGTCCAACTGCTGCAACTAAACCACTCCTCCAGAAGTAATACTATTGATGTGATAGGGACCAAGCCAATGCATTTGCAACTTTCCTGGATGTTTTATAAACTTGATATCATACAACAGCACCAAGTCACCCTGTTGAAACTGTTTATTTTTGATGTGGCAATCATGCCATGTCTTCTGTCGATCCTTCTTGACCCCTTGGTGGAACCCAGCGATGAAACGATCTTCTTCCAGCTGCACCAATTGCGCCAGATGTTCATCCAATGCTGCAACATCATCCAGGCTCGTGGCAGTCGCAATTCGTAGACTCGGAATAATATACTCCATGGGCATAATCGCTTCTTGTCCATACACCAACTTAAATGGTGTTTGACCTGTCAGCCGTTTACATGTGGTGCATTAGGCCCACAACACTGCTGGGACCAGTTGTCGCAGTTCGCATTACACACCTTTGTCAACGCATGCTCCAATACTTTGTTAAAAGCCTCCACCGTGCCATTCGCCTGTGGATGATAGGGTGAACTCTTCTTATGCTCTATCTGCAATTCCTCTGTCAATGCGCTGATGGTGCGATTAAGAAAGTGGCTGGCTTGATCACTCAGTAATATCTTGGGGCAGCCGAAGGGAGTGGTAATGTTATTAAACAAAAATCACTACGCCATAGCCGCGGAACAATCAACTACAGGTGCCACCTTGGCCCATCGGGTCAAATACTCTGTCGCCGTAACAATATACCGTGCACCCGTGCGTTTCCTTGGTGGATTGATCGGTCCTACAAAATCCACGGCCCATTTGTCGAATGGTTGTAATGTTATTTGAAGCATTAGCGGCATCTCATCGCGGTGGGACGATTTTCCAGTCCGCTGACAAACATCGCAGGACCGTGCATAGTCTGTTGCATCATTATGCAGGGTAGGCCACCACAGCCCCGCACGCAACACCTTCCTAGCCGTCGCCCGACCGCCATAGTGTTGACGTATATGTAACTTCGAATGTATTTCATATATGTATACTGTACTCCTATAGAGATGGTATTATTCCTCTATACGTAAGTGTTTGTATTCCTATAGGGATGTTATTATTACTCTATACGGAAGTGTCGTCATTTATATTGTAAGTGTCATAACTTATACTTGATGGGTTATTAGACCACCTTGTTGGGGTCAGCCCTGTATAAGTCATGTGGGTTGAAGGGTTTTTAGACCACCCTATTGGGGGTCGGCTATGTGGGTCAAAGAGTTATTAGACCACCCTATTGAGTGTCGATCCAGTCAACATTATGTTATGTGGTTAAGTTAAGGCCGACCTAGTAAAGGTTATTAGACAAGTCAAGTCAAGTATAAATAGAGTGCGGGAGGCACTCTATTTCATCATTCTATTCTCTATCACACTCTCGGGAGAGTGGCGCACTTGTGGAGGAGAAGAAGCTGCTGCTAGGAGATGTCTATCTCTTATGCTTGGGTTGTATCATTGCTCTATCTATCTCTGAGGAAGTTATTGGGGTTTTTCACCTTTATGGTTTTCCCCAAGTAAACTTTGTGTCTCTTGTGTGCTTGCATTATTGTGTCCATGATTGATATGCTGTACATGTTGTTCTCTCAATTAATATCCTAGATTAGATTCAATTAAATTCTAAAAAATTAACATGGTATCAGAGCTAGCCTGAAAGAAGGCATGGTATGGCATGTATGACACTTGTTGCACTTACGATGCTAGGGCTTGATATAGCAAAAACCAGTCATCATAGCACTTTCGCTGTAAATAAATTTTGGCAAGGTTTCAGGGCCTGAAAATCGTACATGGAGAATATAAGATCCCCATGTACCTTATGTCCAAAGTAAAACCTCTAATTCATTGTACTTTGTGATTTATAATCCGTACAATATAGGGTTTCTGCCTCTTCCAGATCTCAGTAATAAACAAGTGACCTTGGAAAAAAGGTCATAACTTGGGCTAGGAAGATCCAAATGAAATTTTGTAAAACGTGACAAGTATTGCACGGATTGTACTTTCTCAGGTAACTTTTTCAGAGGCCGAAATTGAACCAGTGAAACGTGGAATGCCGTACAAGTTTGCCCTCTTGTTTTATCCCATAAACAGGTCACGTTGCGACACTTGGCATAACTCTCTCTTAGCAAATCCATTTGAGGTTAGACCTATGGGGTTGGAAATATGATAGGTCGGGCTATCACAGGAAAATGTTTCATACCCTGGGGATTGAAAAGTTTGGAGTTACACCAGAAACAATCAGGTACATATTTCTGTCAAAACAGAATTATTTTTGAGCACCTTCATTCATGGCTTCCGGAATTTAGGGTTTCGAAGAAAGTTGGAATTTTTGTAATCGGAGACTACGAATGAATGCTACTCATCAAAATCAAAATTTAGAGACCAAGATCAGAATTGTTGGTTGGGCAGAAGGTTGGGCTTGATCAGACCCTAGTTCGGGACTTTGATAAAAAAAGTGGAAAATTAGGGCTTCTGCAAAAATAGAAATTTTTGAAATGTGTGACCACGGCTGGAAGCTCCTCAGAAAAATAGAAGCTTAGAGCTTTGTATAGAACCTTTTGATTGAGCAGAAGGGTGGGCTTTATCAAACCCTAGTTTGGGGTCATGTCTAGTGAATCCAGAAGTTTCAAAGGCAAATTTGAGGGGTGAAACATTGCAGTTTTCAATTTATGAGTATACCAGGTTGATCAGCTCATCAAGGCGCATATTTCTATCCTTTCGGAAGTTTGAAATTCAAAGTTTGAATTTTTAGGGTTTCTCTAACAAACCCTAATCCTGCTCCAGATCCAATTCCTGCAAATCAAGTGGATTGGGTTAATCCTAGAAGAGAATGGATTGGTCACCTACATAAGCGAAGAAGTTCCTGTTTCGGAGGGAGATGAGGCTAAGGCCTTACATAAGAAGATTAGAAGTAATCTCGACAGGTATGACTCATCCAGGTATGTTTCGAGATTTGTTCATGATTACGTTTATGGTATGTCTGTATTCATGTTATTACGGTTAGTACAATCTTGATTAAATTTAGACTTGTCGTATCACCTCAATAAAATTATGAATGCATGATAGAAGATATTCATTGATTAGGGTGTTGACACTTATGATTGTACTAATGCATTATGGTGTTGTATGAGTTTATGTTGTCCGCTAACATGAAAGGTACACCAAGAAAGACAAATCATGTTCTAGTTCAAGAACATATGATCATGATGACATGAGGACAAAGATTTATCCATTGTCATGAATCACTTAGAAGATCTATTTGCGAGGTATGTATAACTTGGTTCTATAATGGTTAACCTATGAGATATGCAGGTTACTAGCACAAGTCATTGAAGAGAACAAGAAGACATCATGTGGGTATGTTAGACATAACTAGCTAACATACCAATCCAGGTATGTTTTTCCTATATCAAGTTAGAATCCTACCTTGTGTTAGAATCCCTTATATAAGTATACTTGGTATGCTTGGTTATGTTTATTCATAAAGTTAGAAATGTAAGTAATTAAGGGTTTATGCATTTTATGTCTCCTATCTTGATTGATGATTTAACTAACCAGAAGAGTCCTATGATTAAATAAGAATATGCAGGAGGAAAAGAAGACTTCCCTGAAACCTTGAATACTAATGTTTATTATCTGTGTTTGAAATGATCATGACTATACGTGTTTAAGATTATTGTGTTTTGATAGTATTAAGATTATACTAATGAATGTGTGATTATGTATGAGACCTCGAGGATAACACAATGATGATACCAATAAGCATGCATAGTGATGGATATAAGTTCAAGGACAGGTAATCCAGGAAGCAAAGATTAAGAGGGAGCACACTCCAGTTGTTCCTGCAAGAAATCAAAGATCAAGAGGGAGCACACTCCAGTTGTTCCTGCAAGGAAGCAAAGATCAAGAGGGAGGAAATTCTAGTTGTTTCCTGCAAGGAAGCAAAGATAAAGAAGGAGCACACTTTAGTAGTTTATGCAAGGATGCAGATATTCAGAGGGAGTTGACCACTTCTCACAATCCACATCAGAATGGAGTTGCAGAAAAGAAGCAAAGACTGAGAGGGAGTCAACCCAACAAACAAGCAAAGATAAGTATTTGAATTATCATTCCTTGCATATTTTACTGTTTAAATAATACTGTTCAATAATGTATATACTCATGTTCCTAGAATTAGGTTGTGTATTATGCATAGTTGCATTGATGAACAATATACTACTAATATACATGGGTAAGTGGCCTACGGCACTGTACAACATTCCATTTCTACTTATCTAGAATGAAACCTCTTTTCTCACATGTTGGGAGTTATGCATACTCTTAACAATGTTATGGTAGAGATTGGAAGGCATCTAGAAAGTTACGGGAGATGGATAAATGTTGTATTGAAGCATTGGCTAAAATAATTGCATGACTGTATGACATATTTCTTTATGTGTAAGAATTTGTTTTGAAAACTATGAGATGTTTTCTAATCATGCAATTTAACTTGTTGTGTAGGAAAGATCGTATACCATCACCTACAAAAGAAGGACTACAACATTTGTTCAACAACAAAGTTATCTATTGAAAATTTTGAAGATATTGAAGTTCCCAGTATCTGGGAAGAATGCCATGATCGAGGAGTACCAGTCGATCATGAATATGTTTGGGATGCAGTCCCAAGACCTGAAGGGGAGTCTGTAGTGATTTCCAAGAGGATCTACAAGATCAAGCATGCTGCAGGTTGTAGCATAGAGACTTTTTGCTCCTGTAGCTAGATACACTTCCATTAGATCCGTACTTGCTCTGGCTGTAGTGATGAAATGGAAGATACACCAGATGGATTTCAAGACAGCTTTCTTGAATGGTGTAGTTGAAGAGAAAGTGTATGTGGAGTAGCCACTCGGTTTTGAAACACATGACAGGCATTCATATGTGTGCAGATTGAAGAAAGCCTTGTATGGCTTAAAACAAGCTCCTAGAACTTGGTATGGTAGGATGGACAGTTTTCTATCTAGTTTGGGATTTACCAAGAGTAAAGCGAATTCCAACCTTTACTACAAGGTTGAGGAAGGAAATCCTGTGATTCTACTCCTGTATGTGGATGACCTGTTTGTAACAGGAGATGATAGATTGATTGCCGATACAAAGAGGAAGTTTGCTTCCAAGTTCGAGATAAAGGACTTGGGGATGATGCACTATTTTCTAGGTATGGAGGTGTGGCAGAGTGTAGATGGGATCTTCCTTGGACAAGGGAAGTATATAATAGATATCCCGAAGAGGTTCGGGATGATGGATTGCAAGGCCATGGCCACACCTATGGCATTGAACCTGAAGCTTCTGTGTGATGCTTCATCTGATATGGTTGATGTCACTGTGTATCGTCAAATGATTGGGTCCTTGATGTACCTAACGAACACGAGACCAGATATCTGCTTTGCGGTGAACACATTGAGCCAGTTCCTGACAGATCCCAGAGGTGTTCACCTGGTTGCTGTAAAGCATATTCTGAGGTACCTGAAGGGTACAGTTGATTATGGGCTCAAGTATGAAGCAAATCAAAAGTTTAACCTGCAGGGTTATGTTGATTCAAATTGGGCAGGTAGTGCTGCAGATAGGAAGAGCACATCTAGGTGCTGCTTCAATATGGGATTAGGTGTGATCTCTTGGTTTAGCAGGAAGCAGTCCTGCATAGCACTGAGTACAGCCGAGGCAGAGTATGTTGTAGCCTGTTCGGCTAGTTGTGAGGCAGTATGGCTTTGGAAGCTACTGTTATAGTTAATTGATCTCCTGCTAGAGACTACTGGTATCTTTTGTGACAACCAGAGTTGTGTGAAGTTGTCTGAGAACCCAATGTTCGACGACAGGTCGAAACACATTGAGATCAAATATCACTATATCAGGGATATGGTGCAGAGAGGAGCAATGAAGCTCTTGTATATTGCGACAGATGAGCAGATTTTAGATGTGCTGATGAAGCCACTAGCCAGAGTGAAGTTCGAGTAATTCAGAGAGAGGCTTGGTGTTCTTCAGATCGATGGCACTTCGAGGAAGAAGTGATGGACACATTTGCTGAAGCCATTCCAAGCATGGGGGAAGGAGGATCCTTCACATGGCTATGGATGTAAGTGTTGGAAAATGAGCAGTAGGATGATGTTCTAGTTTCCGCTCTATATGATTAGTTGGATCATTTATATGTATGTATGTACGCATCATGTTGGATGCTGGATATGATCAGTTGGATCATTTATATGTATGTATGTACGCATAATGTTGGATGCTAGATATGATCAGGTAGATCATGTATTTTTATATGTATCAGGTGGATACTTGTATGATCAGGTAGATCATGTATTTGTATATGTATCAGGTGGATACTTGTATGATCAGGTAGATCATGTACTTATGTATGTATCAGGTGGATGCACTATGTATATCATATGGATGCATTTGTATGATCAGGTATATCATGTATGATGATATGTATTAGGTAGATACTTTGTATGCATTAGATGGATATACTGTTTGATCAAGATGATCACAAATGACAAGCTTTAGGATGTTGCTCTAGATGATATGCATCAGGTTGATGCTATGATGATGATCAAGATGATCACAGATGACGAGCTTCAGGATGTTTCTCCAGATGATAGGCATCAGGTTGATGGTATAATGATGATCAGGTTGATCATGTGATGATGTATATTAGGATGATGTATGGTGAGTATCGGTTTGATACTCTATGGCCGTGGAGAGGTTGTGTAGGTAGCATAGAAAAGACCCTTTAAAAAATGGACAGGTAGAGCGGTGTGCTCGTAACATCCTGGGTTGCTCTATCGATATCCTGACAGGTAGAGCGGCGTGCTCGTAACATCCTGGGATGATCTGAGTAGGTTTTGCTATGGTTTTTCATAGAAAAGATCCTTTAAAATCCGGATAGGTAGAGTGGTGTGCTCGTAACATCCTGGGATGCTCTATCGAGATCCAGACAGGTAGAGCGGTGTGCTCGTAACATCCTGGGATGCTCTGAGTAGGTTTTGCAGAAGTTCACATAGAAAAGATCCTTTAAAATCTGGACAGGTAGAGCGGTGTGCTCGTAACATCCTGGGAT
This sequence comes from Larix kaempferi, assembly GCA_027924585.1. NCBI lineage: Eukaryota > Viridiplantae > Streptophyta > Pinopsida > Pinales > Pinaceae > Larix > Larix kaempferi. The sequence continues at coordinate 516,467 of BSBM01000594.1, read as the reverse complement.
GCTTTATTGAGATCTAGACAGGTAGAGCGGTGTGCTCGTAACATCCTGGGATGCTCTGAGTAGGTTTTGTGAAGGTCAACATGTAAAAGAACCTATAGTGTGTGCTAGGTTTTGTTGATGCACGTAATCAGTCCTAGGTTCCACAGTATGGCCACTGATGATGAAGACCTATAGGTGGTGGGCCTACATCCAGTATGAAAAATGACTGGCTCTATAGAACTTCCTATGACGAGCAGATTCATAGATTGATTGAGATAGCAGCAGCATAGATGATGACGATGTATCGATGACGATTATCCAGTGACGATGATCTAGAGAAGAAGACTTGTGCTATAAGACCCGTGTCGAGAAATACCTTCCTAGTTAAGAGGGAGTGTTGATGTATATGTAACTTCGGAATGTATTTCATATATGTATATTGTAATCCTATAGAGATGGTATTATTCCTCTATACGGAAGTGTTTGTACTCCTATAGAGATGTTATTATTCCTCTATACGGAAGTGTCATCATTTATATTGTAAGTGTCATAACTTATACTTGATGGGTTATTAGACCACCTTGTTGGGGTCGGCCCTATATAAGTCATGTGGGTCAAAGGGTTATTATACCACCCTATTGGGGGTCGGCCATGTGGGTCAAAGGGTTATTAGACCACCCTATTGGGTGTTGGCCCAGTTAGCATTATGTTATGTGGTTAAGTTAAGGCCGACCTAGTAAAGGTTATTAGGCAAGTCAAGTCAAGTATAAATAGAGTGCGGGAGGCACTCTATTTCATCATTCTATTCTCTCTTACACTCTCGGGAGAGTGGCGCACTTGTGGAGGAGGAGAAGTTGCTGCTAGGAGATGTCTATCTCTTATGCTTGGGTTGTATCATTGCTCTATCTATCTCTGAGGAAGTTATTGGGGTTTTTCACCTTTATGGTTTTCCCCAAGTAAACTCCGTGTTTCTTGTGTGCTTGCATTATTGTGTCCATGATTGATATGCTGTAGATATGTTGTACATGTTGTTCTCTCAGTTAAGATCCTAGATCAGATTCAAGTAAATTCTAAAAAATTAACACATAGTGTCCTCCTGCTACTCCTCCATGTGCTTTAGTTATTATCGGTGCTTGCTCATGCGGCAAGACACATCTGCGCAATATCTCATCAGCGCCCATTTTATACAACTCTCCTGCGATTAGCTGGAAGTCTGCAGCCTTGACTACCAATTTCTTCTTCTAACTGGTAGTGAAATCCTATGGTGCAGTACCCGTTGTCAGAAACTGGAGGATGTCATCAAAATAGTCATCAACAACGTCAACCTTAAATAGTTGTGCATTTAGAAACCTGTCTTCGATACTGGTGGGTTCCTCCCCTGTATCAATCCACGATAGATGATCAGGATCGACATTCAATCGGCCTGGCTTCACAATGACTTCAAAATCGAACTCCTCAAAAAGAAGTAGCCAGCGACATATCTCCCCCCCCAACACAGGCTTATTGACTAGGTATTTCAACGCGGAATGGTCAGTGAACATTTTAAAGTGCCCACCCAACAAATAGTGCCTGAACTTCTGTAGCGTGTAAACCATTTCCAGACCTTCCCTCTCAGTGGTGGTGTAGTTGCGTTCAACGGACGATAACTTTCGACTAGCGAAAGCAATGGGGTGATCAAGATCTCCTTCGCCAGGATAAGCCAATACTACTCCTAATGCGATTGATGAGGTATCCACATGTACATGGAACTCCTTACTCGAATCCGAAAATACCAGTATTGGTTCCGAAGCCATCTTTGTCTTCAGTGTGTCGAAACTATCTTGACATTCCGGAGTCCATTGAAATAGTGCATCTTTCTTCAGCAATTTCTCCATAGGGGCGGTGATCGCTGCATATCCCTTGATGAACTTGCAATAATACCCTGTATTCCGCATAGTCGCTCGTAACTGCTTAACAATGGTCAGTGGTTGTAAACTCAAAATGAGCACAATCTTAGCTGGATCGACCAACAACCCTTTCTTACACACAATATGACCCAATAATATCCCAACTGGTGCACAAAAAATACATTTCTTCAAGTTCATCGATATCTGGTGCTGTTGGTAGCGCTCAAGCATTAACCGCAGATTGGCCAGATGATCGCAGATCAACTCGTAAAATGTCCAATCATCCATGTATACTTGCAAAATTTTTTGAATAAAGTCTTTAAATGCAACAACAACAATCCGGGAGAATATCGTAGGTGCATTCTTCAAACAAAACGATATTACTGTTTACTCAAAGCAGACCCATTCAGTAATGAAAGTTGTCTTATGGCAATCTTCTTTGGAAATGCGAATCTGATGGTAGCCAGAGAACCCATCGGTGAATGAGTACATCTCCTGGCCGCCCACCCCTTCAAGTACTTCATCAGTAAATGGGGTCAGAAAAGGGTCATGCAAGCAGGCATCATTTAACTTCCGCAAGTCAACACAAATGCGCACCTCACCAGTTTCCTTGTCCTGCACCACCATAGGGATGATCCATTCAGACTCTTCCACTGGTTCAATAATACCAGCATCCAACATGCAATCGAGTTATTCCTTGACCTTCTCCCTATGTCGCGGATTCAGTCGATAAGGTCGCTGTCGGACTGGCTTAGCATCTGGTTTTAAAGGAATCCTCATCTCCCTAAATCACCCAGGATCCCCTTCATATCAGAAAACTTCGTAGGAAACAAGTCTTAAAACTCATGGAGTAAATCAGTGACCTTACTCATCATCTCGTCATCCCAATAGTCCCCAACATTTGCAAACTTGGGGGTGGCCTCTGTGCCGATATTGAGCTTACGAAGCTTCAAAGGTTGACCGAACGGATAACTTGGCACAAAATGTGGGACCACGTCGCGACTTCCTTCGGATTCGGGAATGTTGACATTCCGGGGATTGTCCTCATCCTCTGGCCCACCAGTGATGTTGAAGCATTCCATAAGAGACTGCATCTAATAGTACATGTGCGGGTCGACAGGGTAGGCCACCGGAACAACCTGAAGTACCAAATTGCGGATGAGCTGTAAGGAGTTATTGACGTCAGGGTTAGCATCCGCAAAAGTGAACGTATGAGTGAAACAGATCGTCAACTTCCCCCATGTTGTAATTTCTCGGTGCAACTCGGCTGCAGTATACCATGAGTGCGACATCTCATCTAAGGTATGGATAAAAGCATGGACCCACTCATCTCTGGGTTGCGCTACCCATAATCGTTGGCATTCCATCACATGATCACTGGGATTCTTTCGGCCATCATACTTGCCAGTATGATAAACCTCAGTATCGCCGAACCGGACCATCATCAACCTTCAACACTATGACCAAACATCAATAGATTTCTTGTGTGTCGCGCACCAGCGTGCTGGAGCAGCCTTCAGTGCTTCCTCCAATGCTGGAAACCGCTGTGGTTCTGAGACCCGTTCTTCAAATTCTGTCAAAAAGTTGGTTAAGCAAAGCAACCCCTCATAGACTGGCAGTGTGACTGTTTCTGTTGCAACACAACATAAAGATTGCGTAATTAAGCCACACTTCTAGAACGATACTTCGTGCAGGCGGTTCTGCCAATGTTCTAATGCATCATCAGATTCGGAAGACGCGGAGCTCTCGCTACGCCAACCCAGCTCACCATTGGAAGTGGGATGAATATAGTCTTCATAAATATTGAATGCATGGTCCCATCCAGTGGGATCGTCATCTTTTATAGGTTCAACGTATCAGCATCCTTCAGCCTGATCTAACGGGGCTATGACTCTGAAATCGCAATTCTCAAAGGTCATCATGCGCTTCTTGAAGTTGATTACAGCTCCACTATCGTTAGCACATCCAATACCTAATAGCGCAGGATAAGAGCTTCCTCTCTCAACCACTTCAATGACATCGAAGTCAACATAAGTCTTCATACCCTCAATATTGACCGTTAGCCGCGGAACTCGCCCAATGGGTGTTACTTTCGCATGGTTAGCCAACCGGAGTTGCACAGGAGACTGACTCAATGGGGGACTCCTCATTTTCTGCCACGCCTGCTTGGTTAAGATGTTAACATCCAAACCAAGATCAAGAATAACTGAATCGATATCATAGTCACCGATCTGGATGTTCATTCTCATCTCCTTGCCAGTCTTCCGTCGCTGTAGAGAGTTTATTGCTGACTCCTGCCGTCCTTTCGGAAAGTGCTGCAACCATCCCTCAATATCAACAAGAGCGGCTAGATCTTGGGCCAATAACAGAAAACTCTCCAGAAACCTTTGCAATGTTCCTGATGGTGTCGATGGATTGCAATCCGATGCAGTGTCAAAAATAGGTGGCATATCGCAAATAACATCCTTACCACGGTCTTTCTCCAAGGTGCGACGCGCCTGAAGGAATGCCTCCCGTTAAACATCAATGTCAAATGGTCCCATATTTTGGCCAGCCAACCAAATCATTGTTCACGAGCTATCTTCCCCATTCATTTTTCCTCCACGAGTTACAACAGCCACCGAAGCATCTTGTGGTCATGGTTTTGCAGAAATTGTCGCAATATTTGCACCCTGCATATGAGTCTGCTGCAGATTCCCCTGCGGGTTCCCATTTGGATTTGCATTCTGATTCGGTCGTCGGGGCTGGTTCTGTACTGGTTGCTGTACTTGGTTATGGACTGGTTGATGTACTTGGTTCTGGGTTGGTTGCTGCGGTTGGGTCTGATTCTGTATTTGTGGGGCGTTCCCAGCTTGCCATCGTGCAATCAACTGTGGACAATTCTCAACTGTATGATCATTAACAAAAAAAATGTACACTAATTCTGTAGTAGTGGACATTCTCGCTGATAATCCCCCCACACCGCATAGTGATAGCATTGGACAGGTCCATGACCACCTCGTCCTCCTCCTCAACCAAATCCTCCACCGCGTCCGCCTCGGTATCCTCCTCAGAATTTTCCCTGCTATTGGTACTGTGGCTGCATAGGATTCTATTGCATGCCTTGCCCCTGCGATACATACTGTTGCTATTGGATGTACTATGCCTGTTGTGGATCCATTTGCATAGGAGCATATTGAGGCACGAACTGCTGCGGTACAAACTGCATTTGCGGTTGAGGTAGTGGTTGGACTACCTGCGGTTGCAGTTACGGTTGTTGTACGACATGCTAATCATTCTTGATGTAGAATGCATCACATATTCTTTCTTGTAGCAACCCATATGCACAACAATGTTTGTCATCGTGACCCACCGATTTGCAAAATGTACAATAGAGATTTCTGGGGGTTGTAACCATTTTCTGCATATAAGGGAAATTGTCGTGACTGTGCCCATACACTTGGAAAACGTGACACCACGACATGCTTCCACCATTCAATGGGTTTTGCGCACCTGACACCAAATAATTGCGGAAATCCGAGCAATTGTCCTTCATATGCCCTTCTCCTCGGCCTTGCGTGCTCCATACTTCATCGCGTTGTTCCTTACCCTTCTTCAAATCTTGCAACTGTATAGTCAAGTTAGCGAGCTATGTCTGTATCTGCGACATCTCGGCTGCATTATCTCCAATTGGTGATGCCTCTAATCGCATTGCAATCTCTAGAGATTTGCTGGGTGTCGAAATGTTTTACTGCATCAGCGGCAGCCGAATATGCGGGAGCAATGCTGCAATGAACCACTCTTTATGTTGGATGGAGCTCATATCGAAGCTAACTTTTTCCATCAGCGTCTTGAATCGCTGATCGAAATCCCATACTATCTCATTGGAATACTACTTAATTTCCTTCAATTCTGTGATGTATTGAGCTTCGGACTTGGGACGTCTAAATTCAACAATCAGCCCATCCCGAATCTCATCTAGTGACTTCTCTAGGGCTCCCATAGGGACTACAACAAACTTCATGAACCAATCTAATGCACGACCTCGCAAAGTCGTGGCTAACTGTCCTTTCTTAGCATCAGCATCAGTGATATGTTTCATGGTCCAGACCGCTTCACACAAAAACTAGTACTGTTCTGGGTTGTCTATCGCACTTTCATGGAACAACGGTAACTTAGCATCATCGCTCGCCATTCTGGGCTTCCTTCCTCCTTTCATTGTGCTGCTACCAATTAAATTCTGTGGACTTGACGAACTTAGCGGTGTGGAAGTGGTATTTCTTGCTGTTTGTGAGATAGTGAGCGGAGGTGTGGGTACGTTGGTGCCAGGGTTTAGTCTTGCCTCTATCCTGGGTGTAGCTTGGTTGTCCCTATCAGGATTGTGAGGTCGCTTCATCCCGTGTGGTCTTCCTTCACAGTTTTTCGGTTCGATCGCAGCAGGACCTTCTCCTATCCTTTGCCTCTTCTCTTAACGAAACCTTGCTCCTCCTCTTATAAGACCACTTTCTTCCTCGACTTCGCTCTTAGTCTCCTCATGGTTTGCACCCATCTACCCCTTACCGTTCCATGTACCATTCCCCAACAATCACGGTACCCAGGACCTCCACCCACCAGGCTGTCTACTGGTCAAGATGCATCTTCAATATACCCTTCTTGCAGATTAGCATCTTAATCAGAAACCTTCCCCTTAGTCCGCGGAAGAAATATCTTTCAGCTTCACTATAGGATTTCTGCATGTCAACTGCAAATTCAGTGATATATCCCTCCAAGATGCTATCGAGCCAAACTTCGACAGCCTGCGATGCCTTGTTATCGACTTCCTGCAGCTCCCGAATCAATTCCGGGGTCCAAGCCGTCGGCTCACCACCCTAGAAATTCCTCTTCTGGAAGGTCAACTTGGATAACCATTCGTACAGAGTGACTGGGAATTCACAGAAAAACTACAGACCATCGTGAATATACCTTCCCACCCAGTGATCTACTGTCAGTTGCGTGTTCCAGCTCTCTTCTTTAGCAAACTCCTGCAACTTCTGATCAAACCAGCTTTGTATCTCCAGCTTTGTCGGGTGCCACAATATGTCCTCCTTTCATTTTTCACATGGTCCCAGTAATGGAATCATTTGTTGACCAATGCGACTCCAGTCGACAGGGGTTCCACTTCACTGTCGACACATGCTGCAGTCTCCCTGGGCACCGACTCGGGCAGGTTTTATCCCACCTAGCAACACCTGCAGAGTAGATGAGGTCTCACCTGAGGCATCCAGGAAGAGTAGACGGAACCATGTTTCTGACGAGGAAGGAGGAGGGTTGCGGATACATGAACTAACTCTATTGCAACACTAAACCGAAATTTCAAACATTTGACATGTATTCCTAATGCATTATTCAATCGCAACATTCATTATCATCGCAGTAATAACAGTAAAGAAACATTGCATCAAGGAAACATATCATTATTCATGAAGTGTGACATTGTACTACCAAAAATGACAGAAAGAACCCAGGGGTTGCACCAAAACAGTTTCATCATATCATATTATTACTGCAAAACCTTAGATACAATATCTCCTCAAGATCAAGTCTCGGCAATACATTACAGATGCGTAGAAATACCCAAAAACATGCGCTTATCTTCACCTTGATTCCACTCCTATCTCCTTCCGCCTCCCTTCTCCTCTTCCCATCTCCTCTTTCAATACCTATGACTCTTATCTATATATAGGCTTCTTCCATTACAATGCTTGTCCACTTACTAACAATTTTCTAACCGACATTTGGACAAGTGACCCAATATCTAACTAACTTGGTACAAAAACGACCAAAAACTCGCATTCTGCGGTATAATTGACTCAAGATTACATAATGTGGTCCAAATGACCCAAAACCCGCATTGCGCGGTACAATTGACCCAAAATACATAACTAATCTTCCACTCCTTGCCATTTGCGTCATCTTTTTCCTTGTTGCAGCATTGGAGATGCTGCGATAGCACTCTACCAAACCGCTTGCCAACATGTCCTCAACACTTGGTTAGTTGTGGATGCTTCTGTATGAAGGAATCATCTTCCCATGTCAAATATTCAATCGGTAAGTTCTTCCACTTGATGAGGTACTCCGTAATAGCCCAATTCCATAGTTGCTTGGTCCTTGTGTCAGTGATTTGTTCAGGTTCTAATATGAATTTTCCTTCTTCATCAAGTTCTGGTAGGATTGTTTGAATGGGAATCTTGTCTCTGATTACCTTATTTAAGTAAGAAACATGGACAACTGGATGCAACCTTAAAGATGAAGGGAGATCCAATTTGTATTCCATACTACCAATATTCTACAACTCTTTATAAGGACCATAGTACTTGGGTGCTAATTTATTGTCCTTGTTTAGTTTCTTGAGGGACATCTGTTTGTAAGGTTGTAGCCTCAGAAATACCCAATCCTCGTCTTAAAAAATTCTTTCACTACGATGTTGATTTGCTCGTTATTTCATCCTACTTTTTGACATAGTCAGGTTGTTTTTTAGTATTTGAAGAACTTCTTGCTCGTGCTCTATGTGATCTTCCACAGCTTGAAATTTAGATTTTCCTTTAAAGGGAGATGTGATAGATGGAGGATGGTACCCATAAAGTGCCATGAATGGAGACATTTTTGATGATGTATGGAAGGAAGTATTGTACCATGATTCTGCCAAGGACAACCATTTCACCCATTGTGTTTGTTTATCAGATGCAAACCAACGAAGATAGCCTTCCAAACTTTTGTTCACTATTTCAGTTTGCCCATCATATTGAGGATGATAAGATGAACTGTGAGCCAATTGGGTACCCAAACAAGAAAATAATTCAGTCCAAAATTTACCAGTGAAAATTGGATCTCTATCACTTACAATAATCTTCAGGTTTCCATGTAACTTCTGAACTATATCCAAGAAGGTGGAAGCTACTATACTTGCATTAAAAGGGTGATAAAGTGCACAAAAGCGTGCATACTTCGTGAGTCTATCAACAACCACCATAATAGCATTCTTCCCTTCTGACTTGGGTATTCTAGTGATAAAATCCATTCAGACTTCCTCCCAACACTTGCAATGTATCTCCAAAGGTTGTAAAAGACCTGGGACGGTCTTAACTATTTCAACCTTATTTTGTTGGCAAACCAAACATTTTTCCATGAACTTTTGAACATCATATTTAAGACCTTCCCAAAAATTTCCTTCATAAATGGGTTTTTGTAAGTTCTTTCCCTTGATTGGCCAACTTTCGAAAGAAGGGGGTGTCCTTCTTGCATTAGAACAATACCAATGCCATTTCTTGAGGCATCACATTTCACAATAAAGGTTTTTGTGAAGTTTGGTGTGGCTAAAACATGAGCTTTGCACATTTCCTCTTTAAGTTCTTCAAAACCTTGAGTTTCATGTGGAGTCCAAGAAAATGCTTCTTTCTTCAATAATGTTGTTAGAGGTGATGCTATTCTTCCATAGTAATGGGAAAAATTGCGGTAGTACCCTGTCAACCCTAAGAATCCTTGAATATTCTTCAAGGTTTTGGGAATCAACTAGTCAATCATGGATTTAATTTTGTTAGACTCTACCTTGACACCTTCATGGGATACAATATGACCCAGATATTCTACCTCCTTTACCCCAAAGGAGCATTTGGAAGGTTTTGCATATAGTTGTTGCTCCTTTAGTAGTTGTAGAACCTTGTCAACATGTTGAACATGTTCTTCCCAAGACTTGTTGTAGATTAGCATATCATAAAAAATACTAGCACAAATTTTCTAAGGAATGGATTGAAAATGGAATTAGTCAAACCTTGAAATGTGGAAGGTACATTCGTGAGAACAAATGGCATGACCAAAAAATCATAATGAATTTCATGTGTTTTGAATGTTGTTTTTGGGATGCCTTTATTATTCATTCTAATATGATGTTACCTGGAACAAAGATCCAACTTTGTGAAGAAAACTGCTCCATGTAATTCATCTAACAATTCATCAATCACAGGAATGAGAACTTACCTTAATGGTGATCTTGTTGAGCTCTCTATAATATGGACACATACGCCATGAGCCCTCCTTCTTATGTACCATTAGCACTAGTGCAGAGTAAGAACTTTTTCTAGGCCTAATTATGCTAGCCTCTAACATTTATTCAACCATACGCTCAATTTCACTCTTCTGGCCATAGGGGTATCTGTAAGGTATAATTTTAGGGGGGACACTTCCTGGAATTAGATGAATAGTATGATAAAAATATCCAACAGGTGGAATACCTTTTGGAATATATTCAAATAACTTGGAATGCTTATTAATGACCCTTTGGAGATACAGGGAAATATGAGTCTTAGATGTTTGAACCTCTAATGAGCATAATTGTGCAATTACACCTTGATGTCCCTTTTTCAATCATTTTCCCATACCATTAGAGATTATCACCTTGATTGGTTTCCCTGTGATACCATTTAACTCATTTCTTTTCCTTCCCATGAAAATTTCATGGAAAGCTTATGAAAATTAAAAGCCATTGTTCCCAGTGATTGTAACCATTGGAGCCCTAATACAACATCATCACGACCCATTGTGATACCAATCATTGGAGTATTCAATACATATTCCCCCATCGTTAGATTGATATTATGGCATTTCCTAGAGAAATTGATAGTTCCTCCATCTCCAATCATTACTTGAAACTCTGGTGCTGGATATACAAAGCAATTGAGAACTTTGACTAATTTACAATGAATGAAATTATGAGGACTACCAAAATCAGTCAACATTGTTACCTTTTTATTCTTGATATATCCTTCAATATTTAGAGTTTGAGGAGTTATAATTCCATCCAGTGCATGACAATATATGGTGGGAGTAATCTCTTCTATTTCTTCAACTAGAGATGGTTCTTGTTCTTTTGCTTCTTCCTCTTCACAATCGATGTAGAATTTAATTTCTTCTCGCCATACTTATGTCCCTTAAAATACTTGTTGTTGCGATTGAAGCAAAAACCGTTTTCTCTTCTTTCATCCAAATGTTGAGGTGTCAACCTTTGAAGTTGGTTAGAAGAAGGAACATTATTCTCTCTATACGTGTTGGAGGTGGTCCTTTTAGTATTCATTGCCATATTTTTATTTTCAACCTTCCTTGCCAACATGAAATCCTTCTCTAAGGATGTGGGTTCAAACAGGTGCACCTCATGTTGGATGTTATCCTTCAAGGTTCCAATAAAGAGATCCGACAATTTATCATTTGGTATTCCCTCCACTCTGAGACTCAACTTTTGAAACTGTCGAATGTACTCATTTACTGGTCCCTTTTTCCTTAGATTTATCAATTGGGTAAAGAAGGAATTTCTCTTAACATCATTATGATATGATATCAATTCTTCAGTAAAATTTGACCAAGATATATAGTAGTTACTTTTGAGTTCACAAATCCATTGGTACCACACAAACTGCTCAAGTTCTAAATATAAATATGTAATAGGTACCTTTTGGAGATTAGGGACCTGGTGTATATCAAAGAATTGCTCCATCTGGAATATCCATGTTATGGGGTCCTTTCCATCAAACATCCTCATGTCAATATTAGGGAGTTGGATACCCCTTGGGGACCATCCCTGATTACTTCCATTATTAGCATCAAATCCTCTTGGATAATTCTTATTAATGAAAGATTTCTCAACATGGACTCTATTTTTATCTTCCTACGTAGCCCGATACATATCATCACCTTTAGGAAGTTTTTCCTTTGGATTTTGTAAGAGCTTAGAAATAATTTCTATATTGTAATCATTATGTCCCATACTTTCCTCCATATTAGTCTCTAAATTAAGTAAATGAACCTTACTCGATGTCCCTTTTATTATATCTTCCAACTTGGACACCTGAAAATATAGATCTTCACTTTCATCAAAGGTGAGGGATGAATCCTCATGTATCTTGATTGGAGTGTGAGTTTTTACACTTCCTTTTGGTGTCATTTTGAACAATATAAATATATATAACACCCTATGGTTCACCTCAATTAGATCCTTCTACTCAAAGATATTCAAATTTAAAATGACGTACCTTTTTCAAACCTTGATTTGGAGACTGTTTACTGGCCAACTTGGAATTGAGGTAAATTTGAATTTTCAGCTCCTCTGTGTCTGAAAATACGGCCTATGGTAGCATGATATATCTTCTTTCCAATTCCGCTGTTATCGTTGAATTTGGATGTGCCAAAAAAAAATTGTAATAATTTTCCCAACACTTGTTAATTTTGGTCTTTTCAGAAGATCGAGAGTGTATGGCCTTCCACGTGTCCAATTTTTTGAATCTGATTATGAACATGCTACCGTAGATAATATGCTCCATATTATTTCCGATTCAACTGGTCTCACTCAATTTGGATCTTTCACGTTCCAGATATAACAATTTTCCCTAGAACACCTGTTTGCGATTGGCTTTTGGGCTAGTCAGAAACCTTATCTTCCCGAGGGTATAACTCCGAACTTGTAATGAATTAGGATCTCAAAATTTTATCACAAGTAGATAGGTATTTTTTAGATATGTGTTCCAAGTTTCACTGTATGAAACCCTATGGAAAAAAATATCTCGCAAAAATTCCAAAATAACTTGTTTTGAAGAAACCAATCTCGAATAAAGAGCTATGATACCAAATGTTATGCAACAAATTTCCAAAAAAAACATGAAAAGAGCAGAAATAGATCAGAAAGAGTACTCCATGAATTTAATGAAGAAAATAGATGAATAGAAAGCCTCTTTGATGGGGAAACCTCCATATACAATGTACTAAGTACACAAGAGAAGACAAGACAAGACAAGATAACATAAGATGCTCCAAATCAAAAGGTCTCGTTCATATATATATAGGAGACTAAGAGTTACAATTCCAACTAATTGACCCAAGACGACGTAACTAATATAACCATACTAATGATAATAACAACTAATGGACCAAGCCGACATTAGAACTAATATAATGTGACCCATATAAGGGGAAATGTGCCCACATTTTAGGCTTAACAAAAATCCTGGTCCATTGTGTCACCCTTGGCATAATATTCTAGAATGTCTCCCTCATCATCTTTTTGTTTTTCAAGCTCTTCCTTGACGTTTTGGATATCCTTAGAAGTTTCTTCTTTTTCATTTTCATTTTCCATTTTAAATGGATGTTCCTGCACATTTGGAACTTGGTTTCTTTTTACTATTTTGTATATATTTTTTGAAATATCTCTCATTATCTCTTCTTTAAGTTTCCTCATTTCTTCAACTAAGTTGTCACTTTTGGAAGACAGTTGTGTGCAAGAGCAGATGATGAATACCCACAAAATGTGGGCTTTGATACCAGATGGTATGAACACTATTATGAAACCCACAATAATTCTAAAAAACCACGATAATTAATAAATGATATATATTAGATGATGATTGTACAATACAATGCTTGGACATTATATATGTATTTTAACACCTCTTCATTGAAGGGATACATCTTTTAAGTAAATTATTTATTGAAATATTGTAACTTCTAAGAATATTATATTTGTATTATTCCGGAGATGTTTCATTCCTCCGATGGGACTTTATTATGTATCCGGAGATGTTTATTCATCCGATGGATTCTGGTAACCAGGGTTATTAGATCTCCCATGTGGGGATCGGCCCTGAGTTAATTTATTAGGCATTATTAGACTCTCTTAGGAGAGGTTGGCCACATAGGGTAAAAAGTCAGTCGAGAAACAAGTATAAGTAGAGGAGGTTGTTCCTCACTTATCTCACTCTTCCATCACTCGAAAAGTAGCGCACAAGTGAGAGAGAGGTCTGCATAGGAGGTAGAGAAGGACCTCTTGTCTTGGACTACATCTTGTGTTTGGTTGATCATCTTATTGAGGAAAGATTTGCTGGGTTTTCTACCCCATGAGGGTTTCCCAGGGTAAAATCTCTATCTATCTTGTGATTGTGTTTCTTTCAGTGATCTTTCTAGTCAAATTAATATAAACTTAACATGGTATCAGAGCTAGCCTGAATAGGACATCTTTCACAAGGTGAAAATTAGGGTTTCTGCAAAAGTTAGTATTTTTGGATTCTAATTGCATGGCTGGATAGCCCTCCTCAAAATCGAAGTTTTGAGCCATGGATTGAGGTTTTTGGTTGGGTATAACTCCGGGAAAGTCACACCCTAGTTTGACCAAAAGTGCAGAAAACTAGAAAACCAGAGAACCAGAAAAGATGCGAACCTGTGAACCAGAAAATCAGAAATTTTGTTGCAGATCCGGAAGGTGAAAAGTTGAAGTCTCGAGAAGTAGAACACACTAGATCTTCCAATTCAATCAAGCACATCTCCTGGTAAGTGTTATTCTATCTCTTGAGAAACTTCAATCTCTTTTGACCCCTAGAGAAGATGGCTCCAAGCACTAAGCTTGAAGACAAGCTAGAGGGTATAGAAAATTTCCGGGCATGGAAATATAGAATTGGCCTCATTCTTGAAGAGAATGACCTTGCCCAGTATATCAAGGATGAGATTGCAGAACCTGGAGAGGATGAAGCCAATGAGAAGTATAGGAAGGATTTGATTAGGGCAAAGAGAATCATTGCTGATTCTATTAAAGACCACTTGATTCCCCAAGTGGCATCCAAGAAGACTCCAAAGGAAATGTATGATGCCCTTTCCAGAATGTATGAGGGAAAGAACATCAATATGAGGGAAAGAAAATCAATAGGAAGATGAATCTGAGAGCTCAATTAAAGAGCACAAAGATGAACAAAGGAGAATCTGTTCAAGACTATTTCTCAAGGATCTCCCAGCTCAAAGAACAAATAGATGCTATTGGAGATACCCTTGATGAAGATGAACTAGTCATGACTGCTCTAAATGGTCTCACTAGACTATGGGAGTCATTTATCCAAACCATGTGTGCCAGAAAAGAGAGCATGAAGTTTGATGTGGTATGGGAATATTGCATCCAAGAAGAAGCTAGGGTTTCCAACAGAGAAGCACTGCTCAAAGAAGATGACCAAGCCTTGGCTACACACACCAAGAGAAGGAGGAATCAATATTACTTCAAGAAGGATAGTCACAATGAGTCTCAATCTCCACAAAGATTTCAGAAGAGAGGAAGAAGAAAATACTCTTCTTTCCAATGTTTCAATTTTCATAAAGAAGGACACATTGCTAGATATTGTCCCTCAAAGAAGAAGAAAAATATTCACCTTAAAATACATCAAGCACATCTTGCAGAAGATGAAAGTGAAGAAGAAGAAGAAGAGGAAGAAAGGCCTCACAAGAAAAGATCTAGAAGAGAAGAAGGAAGAAGAAGAAAGGCCCCTCTTCAAGAAAAGATCTAGAAGGAATGAAGAAGAAGATGCAGAAGAGTATGTTCTATTCTCTACACTCTTAGGATCTATAACACTTGGAGAAGATACATGGCTGATTGATAGTGGTGCTTCAAAGCATATGATTGGACAAAAGAAAACTCTTTCAAAAATGGAAGAGAAGACCTCCCCACAAAAGGTGTCATTAGGAGATGACTATCAATATCCCATCAAGGGAATTGGTGAAGCAAGATACAAGCTTGATTCTGGAACACCATTGAAGATGAAAGAGATATTATATGTCCTAGGATTGAAGAAGAGCTTACTTTCTATCTCAGCTCTAGATAATAAAGGTTATAGGGTTGCATTCATAGATGGACAAGTACTCATGTGGTCCAAAGGAAAATCTATTGAGGATGCAATTGTTATTGGTGAAGATGAAGGAGGTTTATACAAGCTCAGGGGACATCCAGAAGCTTCCCTTGTTCATGAAGCCACTAGCCCTAATGAACTATGGCATAGGAGGCTTGCTCATATTAACTACAAAGCACTACCTCATGTGAGTAAGGTTGTCATAGGACTACCATATTTGAAGATTGATCATGATGGCACATGCAAGGGGTGTGCAAAAGGAAAGAATATAAAGAACCCATTTCCAAAGAGTGAAACAAAGACCAAGAGTATTTTGGAATTGATTCATTCAGATGTATGTGGACCAATGCCCTCCACATCTTTGAGTGGATATGAATACTACCTTACATTTATTGATGATTACTCCAGAAAGACTTGGATTTACTTTCTAAAAGGGAAGAATGAAGTCTTTGGAAAGTTCAAGGAGTTCAAAGCCTTGATAGAAAATATTTCAGAAAAGAAGATCAAAATACTCAGGATAGACAATGGTGGAGAATACACTTCAAAGGATTTTGAAGTATTTTGTAAAGAAGCTGGAATCAAGAGGGAGTTAACCACTCCCTATAATCCTCAACAAAATGGTGTTGCAGAAAGAAAGAATAGAACCATCATGGAAGTTGTGAAGACAATGATACATGATCAAGACCTACCTATGTATCTATGGGATGAAGCAGCTAGGACAGTAGTCTATGTGCAAAATAGACTATCCCACAGTGCTCTTGATTCAAGACTCCAGAAGAAGTGTTCACAAGGAAGAAGCCTAAGGTAAGTCACCTCAAGATATTTGGATGTCCAGTATACATTCACATTCCAAAAGAAAAATGGACTAAGTTAGATCCTTCCGGAAAGAAGGGAATATTTGTTGGATATTGTGAAACATACAAGGCATTCAGAATATACCTCCCAGGATTTCACCATATGGATATTAGTAGGGATGTGACATTTGATGTCGAGACAGCTCTCAAGAAATCTAGGAAGTACTAGTATGAAGAAGTATATGAAGAATATGCACCTCTCAGAATTACAGAGACTGCACCCATCTTTGAAGATGTAACACCTGAAGACCATGATATGATAGAACCACAAGAACCCCCCCTTTCAAACATTTCAAGGAAAAGAAATCGAACATGGGAAAGAGATATTATACTAGGAGCAGAAAAGTATGGAGCTCCTGAGGGCTCCACTAGAGTAAGCAAGAAACCAAAGCCATTCTCCAACTGTATGGCTTTGATGTGTGATCTTGTAGATCAGGAACCTACTAGTTATGAAGAGGCAGTTCATAAGAAAGAATGGGTAGAGGCAATGATAGAAGAATACCAGTCAATAATGAAGAATGATGTTTGGGATATAGTTCCCAAGCCAAAAGACAAAAGTGTGGTATCTTCCAAATGGATATACAAAATAAAGCATGTTGCGGATGGTAGCATTGAAAAATACAAAGCAAGATTTGTGGCCAGAGGATTCTCTTAGAAAGAGAGAATTGACTATGAAGAAAATTTTTCCCCAGTTGCAAGGTACACTTCCATTAGAACCATCATGGAACTTGCATCCATGATGAAATGGGATCTACACTAGATGGATGTAAAGATAGCCTTCCTGAATGGTGTGATTGAGGAAGAAGTGTACATAGAACAACCACAAGGATTTGAGGTAGAAGATGGAAGAACCCATGTATGCAAACTGAAGAAGGCCTTATATGGGTTGAAGCAAGCTCCCAGAGCTTGGTATGGAAGAATTGACAGTTTCTTGACAAACTTGGGATTTACCAAAAGTAAAGATGATCCTAATCTTTATCTCAAGGTTATGAATGATGAACCTGTCATATTGTTTCTATATGTGGATGATCTATTTCTGACTGGAAATGAGAAACAAATTATCGAATGCAAAAAGAAGCTCTCATTAGAATTTGAGATGAAAGATCTCGGATTAATGCACTACTTCCTAGGTTTGGAAGTATGGAAAAGACCAAATGGAATCTTTCTTAACCAAGGTAAGTATGCTGTGGGAATCCTGAAAATATTTGATATGTTAGAATGCAAAGCCATGGCCACTCCCATGGATTCCAACTTAAAGATATTAGTTGTTGACTCTTCAGAGTCAGTGGATGTGACTCTGTACAGACAGATTATTGGGTCATTAATGTACCTGACGAATACCAGGCCAAACATATGTTTTGCGGTGAACACTCTGAGTCAGTATCTAGTGGAACCTAGACGAGTTCACCTAATTGCTGCAAAACATGTGATGAGGTACCTAAAAGGTATGATAGATTTTGGTCTTTATTATCGTGGAGATCATGACTTCAGATTATATGGCTACACAGATGCTGATTGGGCAGGAAGTGTATCAGACAGGAAGAGTACATCGGGTGGATGTTATTGTCTGGGATCTTCCATGATCTTGTGGTTTAGCAGAAAGCAGTCAAGTGTGGCTCTTAGCATAGCTGAAGCAGAATATATAGCTGCCTGCTCTGCTAGTTGCGAAGCGGTATGGCTTCGGAAGTTATTATCAGGATTGTTTGACTTAGAGATGGACCCCACTGTGATTCTATGTGAAAACCAGAGTTGTATCAAGATGACAGAGAATCCAGTGTTCCATGATAAGTCAAAGCACATAGAGATCCAATATTTTTATATACGGGATATGGTGCAGAAAGGAGCTATCAAGCTTGATTATGTAGGCACTGATGAACAAGTTGTCGATGTATTGACCAAATTTTTGTCTCAAGTAAAGTTTGAGTATTTCTGAGACAAGCTTGGTGTAGTTCAAAAGGACCCTCCTTGAAAGGGGGAGTGATATGGTCGATGATAATATTTGGATACTAGTATCGATGGGGATACCTGTATCGATGATTAGATTGCCTATATTGATTGATGAGGATATGTATTGATGAGGATACTTGTATTGATGCTATGTATACTTGCATTGATGAGGATACTTGTATTGATGATATGTATACTTGTATTGATGAGGATACTTGTATTGATGATATATATTGATGAGGATATGTATTGATGAGGATACTTGTATTGATGATATATATTGATGAGGATACTTGTATTGATGATATGTATACTTGTATTGATGATGTGTACTAATGATAACTGTATTGATGAGGATACTATATCAATGATTTGGCTACCTATTCCAACGATGAGGTTGATGATAAGGTTGTCTGTTCCGACGATGAGGTTAATGAAAATGGTCCTTAGACTTTGTCTAAGTGGACAGTATGGGGATTGTATCATCCTTGGACTTCAATCCTAAAATGAGCCGCAGATTATATGTCACCGAGAGTGGGGATTGTATCATCCTTGAGCCGCGGACTATATGTCATCGAGAGTGGGGATTATATCATCCTTGGACTTTAGTCCTAAAATGAGCCGCAGACTATATGTCACCGAGAGTGGGGATTGTATCATCCTTGGACTTCAATCCTAAAATGAGCCGCAGATTATATGTCACCGAGAGTGGGGATTGTATCATCCTTGGACTTCAGTCCTAAAATGAGCCGCAGACTATATGTCACCGAGAGTGGGGATTGTATCATCCTTGGAATTCAGTCCTAAAATGTGCCGCAGACTATATGTCACCGAGAGTGGGGATTGTATCATCCTTGGACTTCAGTCCTAAAATGAGCCTCATACTATATGTCACCGAGAGTGGGGATTGTATCATCCTTGGACTTCAGTCCTAAAATGAGCCACAGACTATATGTCACCGAGAGTGGGGATTGTATCATCCTTGGAATTCAGTTCCAAAATGATCCGCAGATAGATGTATTTGAGAGTGAGGGGATTGTATCATACCCGGACTTCGGTCCTTGAATTGATCCGTAGACATATGTCTCCGAGAAGTGGTCCTTAGAATTTGTCTAAGTTGATGAGTGGACTGCATCGTCCCTAGACATGATATGGTGTCTTAAATAGATCATGTGTGTTGCAGGGTATGCTGCTATTGTGCTGTTGATCGAGAGGATCCAGTTGATGACGATGATGCAGATCCTGTGGTGACGATGTTGTGATCATGATGATCTAGATGACGATGTTGTGGTCGTGATGGTCTAGATGACGATGCTGCTGATCGTGATGATGATGCTGTCGATCATGAGGATCTAGATGATGATATTGATCGTTAGATCAAGATGATGAGGCTGTTGATCGAGAGATCCAGATGATGATGTTGTAGCTGATCAAGTGCTACAGAAGATGAAGACCCAATACTGACGATGCTGATGTTCCAATATTGATTATGTTCCAGTAACTATCTGAGTTACTGATGATGATGTATAAAGAAAGCTTCCAATGATTTATAGATGTATCATGTATCATGTAGTCAATGAATCCTTACTCCTGCAGATGTTGTTATAATATCCTTCTCGTTAAGGGGGAGTATTGAAATATTGTAACTTCTAAGAATATTATATTTGTATTATTCCAGAGATGTTTCATTCCTCCGATGGGACTTTATTATGTATCCGGAGATGTTTATTCCTCCGATGGATTATGCTAACTAGGGTTATTAGATCTCCCATGTGGGGGTCGGCCCTGAGTTAATTTATTAGGGGTTATTAGAATCTCTTAGGAGAGGTCAGCCCCATAGGGTAAAAAGTGAGTCGGGAAACAAGTATAAGTAGAGGAGGTTGTTCCTCACTTATTTCACTCTTCCATCACTCGGAAAGTAGCGCACAAGTGAGAGAGAGGTCTGCATAGGAGGTAGAGAAGGAGCTCTAGTCTTGGACTACATCTTGTATTTGGTTGATAATCTTATTGAGGAAAGATTTGCAGGGTTTTCTACCCCATGATGGTTTCCCAGGGTAAAATCTCTGTCTATCTTGTGATTGTGTTTCTTTCAGTGATCTTGCTAGTCGAATTAGTATAAACTTAACATTATTATTATTATTATTATCTACATTCTTTAAATATTTTGTGTTGTTTTGAACATCTATAGGAAAAGGAAGGCAATTTATCCAATTGATGACTTGGGCATATTGGGGACTCTCTCTCTCCAACATGGAGTAATTTGGGAATGAGAAAAATTTGCTTCGACCATTTTTATTTTTCCATTTATTCTTTGTCTACTGTAGATAATTTTATTTGCAAATCAATTAGATTATCAATTAGCTACTATGATTAACTTTTTAATTGGGCTTCTTGTTGGTTTTGCAGGTAAAATCCATCGGTTATTTGCAAATGTGACTTAAGGAGAAGAGAGGACGAGCTATTTGGGGTCATTGAGCATTGGGAAAAACTCATCCATGCGTTTTGGATCTAGGTATGTGCTCCATTCAATTTGTAAACCCTATAAACCATTTGTCAATTAAAATAAAAAATAAAATCAAACTTTTACATTTTTGCGAATCACATTTTCTCATTGAGGAGGCTGATTCCTCTATGGATATCTATCATTTGCCTTTGGGGTATCTTATATACCATATTGAACTCATATAGACCCCATTCACCCATTCGTTTGGAATCGATATTTAACTCTTGAATTTTCCCTTAGGGTTAGAGGCCGAATTTTCTAGCATTTTCTTGACGACTTGTTCAATGGTTCAATTTTGTGTGATTTTTGCTTGTGGCAAGTCATTTTTGGGGTTAGGGATTATCTTGATTCACCCTCCATCATCTCTCTTTTTAAATATTCATAGATCTAACTTGTATCCAAGGGGAATGATTGGAACCAATTCGCCCTAGCCCAGTCTTCCTTGGTCTTCTTAACCAATTCGCTATTGAGCATTATTTACTTGAATTGGATTTCATTCTTCAATATTTCCTAAAACCCTATCCAATCCACTAAAAACCTAGCTCAATATTCATTTTTTGATCTACGAATCTTAATCTCCTTGGGTACTCTTCATTTCCAAATCATAATCATCTGCAATAATGTCCTATAATCCAAAGGGGTCAACAATTCGACCCAGGTAAAAACCTAGACTAAAATCCTAACTTAACTATTGAAACTTGCCAAATTTATCTACATTATAGGAATATCGATGACCTGTATCAAACCATAAGTCCTTCTTAGTATTAATATTTTCAAAGTCTAGGTAGTTTAATCATCAGGTACTTAGTTTAATTTCTTAAAATCACCTAATGGTATCCCGTTGAAGTGAGAAAAAGAGGTTTGTCCTGTTGGATGAACTTGGTTCACCTCCCATAGCTAGTCTAGTTCACTCTTAGTGTTCTAGGAATATTAAAGAGAGGAGAAACTTACCTTGAGTGACAACCAATACATCTTTGGTGGGTATCATTCTCGAGGTGTCACGGTCTTACAAACCAACACTCTCTGTCATCCTAAAGAGGATAGTTCAATTGGGTTTCTATAGAATTTGTGATAACAAGACTAAAATGTATTGATCTAAAAGTTAAAAGGGGGGTCCCCAAGTCAATTAAATTTGGGTGTGTTGAGGCTTGCACAAATGGTGACATACTAGGTGAAGCCATGAATCTCTTGAATGCACTATAGAATTGTTAAGATAATTAATGAGGACAATTGGCCTTATCAATATATAGATTGGTCCTGATTAGTGGGTCCCATGGAAACTTTGTTTAGTTATCAAATCCCATATTAACTTGTTTCTCCAAATACAACAACTTACCAATTGAACTAAACGGCATAACTCACGGAGTTTATTCTTTAAAGCACAATTCAAGTTTGAGCTTGAATCCATGATTACAAAATGTATTTAGATCAAGGGTATTATAAGGTTTCTCCAGGAAAGCTTCTCTAATTCTCATGGTGTTTCTCCACTACTCATGAGCATCCATATCCTTGATAGAGTCACCTTGTAAACAAAAAAATTGTTTTGCTACTGGTGAGTGCCCATATCCCCATCGAATATATATATGCATCCCCCCAAAAAATCTAAAATTTCTTTCCCATCCTTCTTTAATATTGATCTTTTTAGCAATTATGAGATGGGGAAAGCATTAGATTTTTCAAGCAGGTGGGGATTATACCTATTTTTTAAAATTGGTTGGTCATGCCTAGGTTGTACATATATCTATTTAATCTTTTTTCATCTCTTAACTTTTGTCTTGTTCTATTCAAAGGATCAATTGCTATTAATGTGAGTGAATTGGAACCCATTAAATAGTCAATGTTTTGACTGAAAATTTGAGTGTTGAAGTTATCATGGAATTCAGTCACTTAGAGAGCTCTAGATTCCACCACTACTCTAAGAAGCTCAAATACACTTCATAAATATTCGCTCATAGCCTTACCTTTCTTAATCATAGCTAAACAGTGCATAATGAGTTTTCATGACTTGATGAGTGTACCATAAGTTAAGAAAATTTGAAAAAACAAGAGTTATCAAATGTAAGATGATCAAAATACATGCAATTTTTTTTAAGGATTCACAACACTCCAAAAACTCATGGTCAAACTAATATGAGAAAGAAATATGCAATGCAACAATATCATTGAAAGCCACAAATGATTTTTAGGAAAGAAAAACATCTGAATCACAAGCATTTCATTTATGAAAAGATATAATATAGCCTATAGAAAACATCATTCCAAGAAAAAAATATGACATGCACAATATTTCTAGTAAAACACGCATCAAAATGAAATTAAATGTCAATGCGTATTTGGGAAATGCTCATTCCTATGCAAGATTATGAATGCATGTTGGTATGGCATGCAATTCAGTAGTTGGATAAATAATTATAGGTTTCAATACTTCTCGTTGAAATTAAAAATATCCAAATAACACCATGCTTCTTTATTTCATGTTCAACATATCTTTCTCCATATTCAAATCTTTGTGTTGTCTTGTAATTCAATGGACTAGGTTTTAAGGGAAAAGTGGGATTGAGTTATAAATATTAACTGAGAACATATCCCCATATTTATCTTTAAAATATTATCTCAACTTTTCCCTACTTAGTTCCCCAAAAGTTTGATATTTCCATCATTCTACTCTCAAGAGCATAACCCCAAATTTGAAGAGTTTTGATCTGTAGTCTAAGATATTTATTACAATTACTTTGGTTTGGAAAAATCATCCCAATGCAGAAAAGTAATTTTAAATAGAAGTCATTCACCAAGTTGGATCTCAAATCAGGATACCACCATGTGCGAGTGAAGGAACAAGACACCTAGAAGACCACCTTCAAGAGTAGGAAAGGTCTATATGAATGGTTAGTAATGTCACTTGGTTTATGCAATGCACCAACTAAATTTTTGTGTTTTATGAATGATGTATTACTCCCTTTCTTAGATTAATTTGTTATAGTATATGTAGATGACATACTAGTAATTTATAGCGCTACCTGCAAAGAGAACATATCACATCTCATGCAGGTGTTAGAGAATCTGAAAAAGAACCTGTTGCTGGATAATTTGAATAAATGTGAGTTCACCTAGCAGTCCTTGGTGTATTTGGGGTATGTGATTGGTGGAGGAGAACTCAAGATTGATCCCACAATATGGAGGGCATCACTAAGTGGCCTCATCCTCCAAATTTCACTGAAGATAGGATATTTTCGGTGGTAGAACAATACATTCAGAAGTTCATAGCTTCATTTTCAACTATGGTTACACCACTCTGTTCCATGAAAACCGACAAGTGTTGATGTATTTGTAACTTCGGAATGTATTTCATATATGTATATTGTACTCCTATAGAGAGGGTATTATTCCGCTATATGGAAGTGTCGTCATTTGTATTGACAAGTGTCGCAAGTGTCACAACTTGCATGGGATGGGTTATTAGACCACCAAGTGTGGGGTCGGCCCCGAGTTAAGTTAACCATGGGTTATTAGATTGTCTTAGACAAGTCGGCCCTACTAGTTTATTAGGAAAGTCAAGTCATGTATAAATAGAGTGTGGAAGTCACTCTATTTGATCATTCACTTATTCACTTATACACTCATTGGAGAGTGGTGCACAAGTGAGAGAGGAGAAGCTGATAGGAGAACTATCTCTTGTACTTGGGTTGTATCATTGCTCTTTCTATCTCTGAGGAAGTTATTGGGGTTTTTCACCTTATTGGTTTTCCCCAAGGAAACTCTGTGTGTCTATTGTCTCTTGTGATTGATATGTTGTACATGTTATTCTCTCATATAAGATCCTGGATCATATTGAATTGATGCTTAAAATCTAACATGGTATTAGAGCTAACCTGAGAAGAAGACACTGTTCAGTTGTGGAAGATAGGGATTCTTATTTTTTGGGGTTTCTCTCCACGGATATTGAAAGGTAGGAGGCTAGATTGACTCTCCTTAGCAAGGCGCATCTTTCTGTCAAAATAGAATTTAATTCTAAGCACTTTCAATTTCTGACCTAAAAATTAGGGTTTCTGCAAAAATTGGAATTTCTGAAATCTGAGACCATGGATGGAAGGTCCTTGGAAAAATTGAATTTTAGAGATTTGGATCGAAATTTTTGGTTGGGTGAAGCTACGGGAAAGTCAAACCCTAATTCAAGGTCCTCCCTAGTGAATCCAAAAATCTAAAAGGCAATTTTGAGGGGTGAAACTTTGCAGTTTTCAAATTCCAAGTATACCAGCTTGATCAGCTCATCGAGGCGCATATTTCTATCCTTTCATAAGTTTGAAATTCAAATTTTGAACTTTTAGGGTTTCTCTGACAAACCCTAATCCGACACGAGATCCAGTTTTCAACAAATCAAGTTGTAAGACCTAAATCTTTTCTATTTCCATTTGAAGTACTCTTTAAGATGTCTCACCACACCAAGCTTGAGTATAAGCTTGAAGGGGCTGATAAATTCCAAGCATGGAAGTATAGGATTGGGTTAATCTTGGAAGAAAATGAGTTGGACACTTACATAAGTGAAGAGGTCCCTGTCCGAGAGGAAGAAGAGGCTAAGGCCTTACACAAGAGGAACTTGGTCAAGGCTAAGAGGATCATTGCCGATTCTATCAAAGACCATCTCATACCACATGTGTCATATCTGAAGACACCTAAGGAGATGTTTGATTCCTTGACCAATCTATTTGAAGGGAAGAACATAAATCGGAAGATGACCTTGAGGAATCAATTGAAGAATATCAAGATCCAGAATGCAGAGACCATGCAGTCTTATTTCTCAAGGGTCTCCCAGATAAAAGAACAACTTGAAGCTGTGGGAGAAGATATAGAGAATGGAGAAGTGGTAATGACCACTCTTAATGGCCTTCCTAGGTCATGGGATTCCTTCATCAAAGGAATTTGTGCTAGGAGGAAACTTATCACATTCAGTAGGCTGTGGGAAGAATGCTCACAGGAAGAATATCGGATTATAGCTTGAGAAGAGAAGATGGGGAATGAAGATCAAGCTCTCACAACACACATTAGGAAAGATAATATCAAAAGTGAGCACTCTCATCACAGGAAAGGTAAACATTATCACCAAATACAAAAGGAAAGCTCTGGAAGATCTATGAAAGATCTCTCTCATATTCGATGTTATACTTGTGGTGAAAGGGGACACATTTCCATAAATTTTCCTAGGAACAAAAAGAAGAACAACAAAAAAATGCATCATGCCCATACTCTTGAGTATGATGAACCCCCCAGGAAGAACGCTAGAGAAGAAAGTGAAGACTCTTCAAGTGATGAAGAGTATGTTCTAATTTCTGCTCTCACTGGTAACATTACTCATGGGAGCAATGATTGGCTTATAGACAGTGGGGCTTCCAAACATATGACAGGATTCAAGGAATCCTTTATGAATCTATCTAAACATGAATCACCCCACAAGGTGAAACTTGGGGATGACTACCAGTATCCCATAAAAGGAAGTGGTGAAGCCTCCCATAAGCTAGATTCTAGAAAGTCTATGAAGATGAAAGATGTACTATATGTTCCAGGTCTCAAGAAGAACCTCCTCTCCATATCTGCATTCGATGAAAAAGGCATGAGGTTTGCATTTGTAGATGGCCAAGTCCTAATGTGGCCAAAGGGTAAAAATATAGATGATGCAGTAGTGATTGGAGAGCAAGAGGAAGGATTATATAAAATGAAGGGCCAACCAGAACAAGCCTTGGTCCATGAGTCAGTAGATCTAAGTGAACTTTGGCATAGAAGGCTTGAGCATATGCACTATAAGGGATCACCAATTGCAAGTAAAGCAGTGGAAGGTCTTCCTGAAATCCAGAAAAAGCATGAAGGCATTTGCAAAGGTTGTGCAAAGGGAAAGAACACCAAGAAGACATTTCCAAGCAATGAAATCAAAGCAAAAGGAATCTTGGAAATTATCCACTCTGATGTATGTGGTCCGATGTCATCCAGTTCTCTAAGTGGGTATGTATACTATGTCTCCTTCATTGATGATTTATCTAGGAATACTTGGGTTTACTTCTTGAAGAACAAAGATGAAGTGTTTGACAAGTTCTGTTAGGATATTCCTATACTCCATCCTAGTCCCACCAGTATTTTGATCATTTACATTTTCAGTCATGCATGCACTTTTAGGGTTTGCATGCATTCTAGGGTTTGCATGCATCCCAGTCATTAGTCCAACACCTAGCCCTTAGTTAGCCAGCCCCCAGGAGCTTCTCACTATTTAGTTTTAGCCCTCTAGTTGCTTAATGCACCCTTCTTCCTTGATTTTAGGAAGCAACTCGCCCTTCTTCACCTACCAGTCTAGTTGTCTTCAGTTTATACTCAGTTACACTTAGTTACACTGAGTTACACCTACTAGAGTTAGTTTTACTGATGGTTGACAGTTACTTGATCATTGATGACTCCACTGATGATGATGAAGACTTCCAGTTGTGCTCCGATGATCATGAGGACACCTAGTTGTGCTCCGATGACACTCTATTGATCTTATGATCACTCTGAGAGGCTAATTCGAATTGCCACCTTAGGCATTCGAATCCTCTCTACCATTGTATTATTTATTTGTCCATACTGTGATTAATTAATTAGTGTGTGTGAAGTATTATTGCTTCTATTTGAGTTCTACTGAACCATATTATTCTGTTGCTCATTATACTGTATTGTTCACTCTTCTTCTATTTTCCTGCTTAATCATAATTACTCTTGTGAGTTATACATCATCTCTTAGATATACTGTGAGGATTTTCACAAGTTCAAGCAATTCAAGGCCTTGATAGAAAATCAAACTGATATGATGATCAAGATCTTCAGATCCGACAATGGTGGAGAATTTACTTTAGGAGACTTCACGAAGCTATGCAGTGATTCAGGGATTACGAGGGAGTTGACTACTCCTTACAATCCACAACAGAATGGGGTTGTCGAAAGGAAGAATAGGACAATCATGGAAGTAGCTAGGGAAATGCTTCATGACCAGGATATACCTATGCATCTGTGGGTAGAAGCAACAAGGACAACTGTATATGTGTAGAACAGAACACCTCATAAGATACTTGACAACAAAACACCAGAAGAAGTGTTCACTGGTAAGAAACCAGAAGTTGGACATCTCAGAATATTTGGTTGTCCAATTGTAATGTCCCTTGTTAGGAATTTTATCAAAATGGCAATTTTCCACTTTTTTCCTTGGTTCGACCTTGGACTAGTTTCGATCTCTAGGTCCCAAATTTGCCCCAAATGATCCCAAATCTTCTGAGAAGGTATATGAATGATATTAGAACATAAATATGTGTTTCAGGGATGCCTTTGTACCTTTAAAACACTTCTGCAAATACTCTTTCAATTCTGGTCAATGTAGGTAACTTTACTAGTGATTTCCCTTTGACTAGTATTGGTCTCTAGGTCTCAAATTGACTCCAAATGCCTTCAAATATTCAAGGAAGGTTTATGAATGATATTAGTAATTTAATATGATGTTTATGGATAACATATGGCCACCAAAAGTCCTCTGCAAACTCTCTTAAGATTCTGGACCAAGTATGCAATTTTACTAGTAATTTGGGGTTCAAATCCCCCTGAGGTAAGTACTGAAAATGGCTTCCCAAATGCCTCCAAACCCACTCAAATTTATGAAAAAAGGTATGTAATGTGTTAAGTATGTTATTAAGGTCTCATATGCACCATTAATGGCTTATTACAACTGTTCTCACCCTCTCCCATTCAACTGCAAAAATCCCCAATTCGACCCTTGGGGAAATGGCACTATTTCACCTCCCAATACAACTAAACTGAGTAAAAATGCTTCAAATGCTCAAGTACAGTACATGAAACTTGTAGAAGACATCCATGGAAGTATATTGATCACAAATATATCAGAGAATCATCCATTCATTCGAAATCATCATCAATACATTGGTTCACAACAAGGTAGTGGGGAAATGGCATTGTTCTTCCATTAAAAATGAGATTTATACATTTCTACTTGGAATTTCGACCTGAAAATTTCTGGAGATGAAGAACAGAGTATTTAATTCATATTACAAAAGAAATGGGGCATTAGAATCTCCCCCAAAGAGTACAATAGCTCACCAAAAACTCCCTCCCTCAAGGATCAAGAATATGCCATCAAAACTGGAAATGGTTGAAGGAGCGAGCTGCAATAGAAGAAACCATGAGCTTCCCTGTAGCTTACACCTGCAAATAAAGACTCCATTAAAGCTCCAAATGAAAGGTCTGAATGGCCTTTCCAATTGCCAACTTGGATGGGAATCTTTCACCCTCGAAATTGGCTAAGGCAAGAAACTAGTCATCCACTAGCTCTCCCTCTTCACAAATGCAATTGCAAATTCTACAAATGATCAAAAGCTGGTTTCATTCTTTGTTATTGAAATTTATAAACTTCTAATGTCCTCCATGGGTCGAATTCCTTCCAAGAGACTCATGCCAACTCATGTTGGGAAGAGATTCCAAAGAACGCCACTTGTACAACAATTCCTAGTCTCCCACTTCCACCAAATCACATGTGGAAGCATCTTAGCTGCCCTAACACCCTTGAGCGCCCTCTTGGAGTCTATTTTTAGCCCTGACATGTCATATATGTCATATTTCATCCTTCAGGTCTGATTTGTGTCATAGGTGTCATAACATCTTCATCATTGTTGTCATAGAGCTAGAGAATCTAGCCCAAGTGTCTCACTAGCTCCAAATTGCCTTTTCCTCTTCCATGGGAGTTACTCTTCCTCTATATTTCGACCTTGGATGAGTCATGCAATGAATAATACCTTTTGGACTCCCCCAAGTATGTTACCATTCACCTTGAATTCGAATTGGTGAGAGAATGATGCCAAGTGTAGTGGAGAAATCTAGCCATATGTGGGTCCCACTTCCTCCATGTGTCTTCATGATGAAATGCCACTTTGATTTTCACTTGTATATATTTATTTAGCTCCTTTATTAAATATTTATGCCATTCTAATGTTCAAACATCATTTATTATCCCCATTATTCCAAATCCCAAAGCCCACCCCAAACCTAGGAAACTAGTAATTTTCCTCCTTGGCAATTATTTGACCTTTAGCATCAATTTGACAAACTCTAATGAATAGGGCCAATATGATTAGGCCATTGTGACCCAATACCAAATTTGGGACATGACAAATCCTCCCTTCCCAATATTGCTTGTCCTCAAGCAATTTTAAACGTGGATGTTGAAGAACTTGCTTTCTGTATAATTCTTTGAAGTTGCCATTGAATTGCCCAACCTTGAGTCTTTGAGTTTCCATGAAGATTTTAGAGAGGAACCACCATGCTTGCTGCTGCACTACTCTGATTAAAATCACTTTATTAAGTGGGGAATCCATTTCCCATACTGCTTGATTCCCCAAAAAATATGAAACCAATGAGATACAAATTATTCCAGGGTCCCATTGCTTGTATTGCACCCCACTAATTAAGAGTGCTCTCCAACCCACACCATTAGTTAAGAGGATTCCTGGATCCCATTTTCTTGTATGCATCCTTCCAAACATCATGAGTACCAAATATATATCATCAAAGTACATAACAACATAATGAAAATGTACATCAAGGATATGCTTCATCAAAGAGTCATGAAAGTGCTTATACCTCCAAGCAAGTAGACCACCATTTTCCAAGTGCATACAAGCTTCAAGTGACCAATCAAATCTGCTCCAATGACATAGGTGAGGATCCCATGTCCTATAATGCTGCTCCAAAAGGATTTGATATGCATCAAAATATTCAGCCATGTATTCTTTCATCCAAGAAGTGAATGAAGAATCTCCACTAAAATCTGAACCAAATAATGAGCAGAAAAAACAAGGAGACTTCAAATGACTCAAAGAAGTCTCACCCATACATCCCTGAATGTGATCATCATAAAGATATAACAAAGTATGTGGCTTCCAACAAAAATGTTCTCCAATCATAAATCTATTCACCCAAGTGTTGGATGAAGTTCCTCCAACATCAAATGAATCAAGTGTTGAGCAAGAAAAACCATGAGTCTTCAAGTGACTCAAATGCATATCATAGGTGCATCCATGTAGATGTGCATCATCATAAAGTAACAAAGTATGCTGCTGCAAATGTGAATAAGAATGTGCTCCAACCATATCATCATAAAAAGTAACTCTAGGAGTTCCATACTCCTCCTGTGGCACCATAAAAAAGAACCCTTTCACCCATACTTCATTGAGACTAATGTTGCAAAACATGGAATTGTAGGATGTAGGAGAATGAACCAAATCACCCAAATGATCAAAAAGTGCAGAAGTTTCATCATGGGAAGGATCCATGTGGGTAGTATCATGCAGCTCCTTCAAAAGTGGGAAACCTTTGTCATAGATTGGTTCCCATGTAGAGGAATCATGCTCTTCTTTAAAAATTGCATAAGTTTCATCAAGAGACAATTCAAGTTCCTCTTCCACCACATCAAGTGTTTGGATCTCTTCAAGTTCATCTTCAAACACATTAAGCACATTCAAATTCCCACATTTCTCATGATCCACCATGTCATGAGAATCCTCCAAACAATCTACCATTTGACAATCTGAAACATAGGAGGAAAAACAAGTATCTTGCAACTTTTCAAGAAGTTGCTCATTTTGAATTGTCAGCTTATGAATATCCTCATTATTCTTCAAGTATGCATCATGTAACAGTTCATTAAGCTCAAACAAATGGTTTCTATCAAAAAGCAAAGACATGAAATTACCTTTGATGTGGCACATTGCTCTTTGAATCTTCTCCATGTCTTCAAGGAAGGATGTTTCCTCCAATGAAGTAGCTCTCCAACAAGAATTTGACACCAATGCTTGAGTGTCATGGAGAATGCTGAGGGACTCTTGGATCTTATTTTCATTCATCTTTAAGGACCCTTCAAGAAAATGAGGCTCTTGCAAATGAACCTCCTCATCTTCTTCAATTTTGCTTGGACCAACTTCATGAAGCTCAAGTGGTGATGGGGAAGTTGATCTTGGTTCTTCTTCAACTGCTACAAGGTTTTCATTATCATGCTTAATGAAACTTGTACTTGTAGAAACACTTTCAAAAGTGATCTCTATGTCACCAACATAGAGGTGTGAGCACCCATCAGTAGGTACTCCTTCATAATTTAAGCATCCATCAGTAGATGCTCTTTGGTTCATGTCTAAGCTAGAAGGTGTCTCGAAATGATCTTCCATATTTTCAATAGAATCTTCTTCCTGCTCTTGTGATGTCTCTTCCTTTTGCTCCTTAAAGCAAGCTGATGCATTTTGCCCCTTGTTTTCCTTAGGATCAATATATTTGGAATCTCTTCTTGAATAAATCTCAAAAGCTCTCCTCAAGGAGGACATCATTTCATGCACACATATATGATACTCACTCCAAGGGTTTTTACAAGAAGGGCATAAACCTTTCTTCACTAACTCCACATCTTCATTTTTGGGCCTATTTTCAAAAACATGTTCAGCATAGTACTCAAAAGACATGGCATTTTGTGTATTTTTGCTAAAAGCAAGATATTCTTGATATTTTTGATATTGTTGGGGCAAGGTTTTATACTTTGCTCTCCATCTTTGGAACTCACTCATAGAATTATCCTTGGTTGGTGTGACACACTCATATTCATCAGATTTAAAGTCATAAGAATAATCTTCATTTCTCTTGAAATTGTAAGAAGTGTTGCATGATGGCACCTTTTCCTCATACCATTCACATTCTGCTTCATATTGCTCATAAGCATCTGCATATTCCTCATAAGAATTGTACTCATAGGATTCATCATAATAGTAAGACATGGCTGCCAATTATTCTTGAATGTATGTACCTAATACACAGGTGCAAGGAACATGATCTGATACCACTGTAATGTCCCTTGTTAGGAATTTTATCAAAATGGCAATTTTCCACTTTTTTCCTTGGTTCGACCTTGGACTAGTTTCGATCTCTAGGTCTCAAATTTGCCCCAAATGATCCCAAATATTCTGAGAAGGTATATGAATGATATTAGAACATAAATATGTGTTTCAGGGATGCCTTTGTACCTTTAAAACACTTCTGCAAATACTCTTTCAATTCTGGTCAATGTAGGTAACTTTACTAGTGATTTCCCTTTGACTAGTATTGGTCTCTAGGTCTCAAATTGACTCCAAATGCCTTCAAATATTCAAGGAAGGTTTATGAATGATATTAGTAATTGAATATGATGTTCATGGATAACATATGGCCACCAAAAGTCCTCTGCAAACTCTCTTAAGATTCTGGACCAAGTATGCAATTTTACTAGTAATTTGGGGTTCAAATCCCCCTGAGGTAAGTACTGAAAATGGCTTCCCAAATGCCTCCAAACCCACTCAAATTTATGAAAAGAGGTATGTAATGTGTTAAGTATGTTATTAAGGTCTCATATGCACCATTAATGGTTTATTAAAACTATTCTCACCCTCTCCCATTCAACTGCAAAAATCCCCAATTCGACCCTTGGGGAAATGGCACTATTTCACCTCCCAATACAACTAAACTGAGTAAAAATGCTTCAAATGCTCAAGTACAGTACATTAAACTTGTAGAAGACATCCATGGAAGTATATTGATCACAAATATATCAGAGAATCATCCATTCATTCGAAATCATCATCAATACATTGGTTCACAACAAGGTAGTGGGGAAATGGCATTGTTCTTCCATTAAAAATGAGATTTATACATTTCTACTTGGAATTTCGACCTGAAACTTTCTGGAGATGAAGAACAGATTATTTAATTCATATTACAAAAGAAATGGGGCATTAGAAGCTCCCCCAAAGAGTACAATAGCTCACCAAAAATGCCCTCCCTCAAGGATCAAGAATATGCCATCAAAACTGGAAATGGTTAAAGGAGCGAGCTGCAATAGAAGAAACCATGAGCTTCCCTGTAGCTTACACCTGCAAATAAAGACTCCATTAAAGCTCCAAATGAAATGTCTGAATGGCCTTTCCAATTGCCAACTTGGATGGGAATCTTTCACCCTCGAAATTGGCTAAGGCAAGAAACTAGTCAACCACTAGCTCTCCCTCTTCACAAATGCAATTGCAAATTCTACAAATGATAAAAAGCTGGTTTCATTCTTTGTTATTGAAATTTATAAACTTCTAATGTCCTCCATGGGTCGAATTCCTTCCAAGAGACTCATGCCAACTCATGTTGGGAAGAGATTCCAAAGAACGCCACTTGTACAACAATTCCTAGTCTCCCACTTCCACCAAATCACATGTGGAAGCATCTTAGCTGCCCTAACACCCTTGAGCGCCCTATTGGAGTCTATTTTTAGCCCTGACATATCATATATGTCATATGTCAGCCTTCAGGTCTGATTTGTGTCATAGGTGTCATAACATCTTCATCATTATTGTCATAGAGCTAGAGAATCTAGCCCAAGTGTCTCACTAGCTCCAAATTGCCTTTTCCTCTTCCATGGGAGTTACTCTTCCTCTATATTTCGACCTTGGATGAGTCATGCAATGAATAATACCTTTTGGACTCCCCCAAGTATGTTACCATTCACCTTGAATTCGAATTGGTGAGAGAATGATGCCAAGTGTAGTGGGGAAATCTAGCCATATGTGGGTCCCACTTCCTCCATGTGTCTTCATGATGAAATGCCACTTTGATTTTCACTTGTATATATTTATTTAGCTCCTTTATTAAATATTTATGCCATTCTAATGTTCAAACATCATTTATTATCCCCATTATTCCAAATCCCAAAGCTTCCACCCCAAACCTAGGAAACTAGTAATTTTCCTCCTTGGCAATTATTTGACCTTTAGCATCAATTTGACAAACTCTAATGAATAGGGCCAATATGATTAGGCCATTGTGACCCAATACCAAATTTGGGACATGACACCAATATACACTCACATTCCAAAAGAAAAGAGGACAAAGATGGATCCTTTAGGAAAGAAGGGCATCTTCGTGGGTTACAGTGAAAGCTCAAGGCTTACAGAATCTACTTTCTAGGATTCAAGAAGATTGATATCAGCAGGGATGTAACATTTGATGAAAGCTCAGCATACATCAAATCAAGGAAGACACTTGTTGAAGACAGTGAAGAACCCAAAATATCCAGAACACAAGACACCACCATGAATGAAGCAATTCCTGAAGAAGATTGTGAAATGGAAGATCCACAAGGACCTGTAGATCCACCCAGTGAGAAGAAATATCACAAGAGGAAACCAACATGGGCTAGAGAGCTCATCCAACATGGAGAAAGATATGGCATTCTAGAAGAGGAACATAGAGAAAGGAAAAGGATAAGATCACATACTAGTTATGTTTCTTTGCTCTGTGACATTATGAATAAAGAACCTTCCAGTTATGAAGAAGCAGCGGAAAAGAAAGAATGGAAGGATGCCATGGTCGAAGAGTATCAATCGATCATGAAGAATGATGTTTGGGATGTAGTCCCAAGACTAGATGGGAAGTATATTGTGACTTCCAAATGGATCTATAAGATCAAGCATGCTACAGATGGCAGCATAGAGAAATACACAGCTAGGTTTGTAGCTCGTGGCTTCTCAAAGAAAGAAGGGATTGATTATGAAGAGACTTTTGCTCCTGTGGCCATATACACTTCCATTAGATCAATACTTTCTCTAGCTGCAGTGATGAAATGGATGGTACACCATATGGATGTCAAGCAATCCTTCTTGAATGGTGTAGTTGAAGAGGAAGTGTATGTGGAGCAGCCACTCAGATTTGAGACAGATGACAGAGGGACTCATGTGTGCAAACTGAAGAAAGCCCTGTATGGTTTGAAACAGGCACCTAGGACCTGGTACGGCAGGATATATGGCTTTCTATCCAGTTTGGGATTTAGTAAGAGTAAAGCGGACTCCAACCTTTACTACAAGGTTGAGTAAGGAAATCCAGTGATACTACTTCTGTATGTGGATGACCTGTTTGTTATAGGTGAGGATAGATTGATTTCCGATACGAAGAGGAAGCTTGTTGCCGAGTTCGAGATGAAGGACTTGGGTATGATGCACTACTTTCTAGGCATGGAGGTGTGGCAGAGTGTGGATGGAATCTTCCCTGGACAAGGAAAGTATGCAGTAGATATCCTAAAGAGGTTCGAGATGATGGACTGCAAGGCCATGGCCACACCTATGGCATCGAACCTGAAGCTTCTATGTGATGCTTCATCTGAGCCGGTTGATGCCACGATGTATCTTCAGATGATTGGGTCCTTGATGTACTTGATGAATACGAGACCAGACATCCGCTTTGCGGTGAACACCTTGAGCCAGTATTTGACAGATCCGAGACATGTTCACCTGATAGCTTCAAAGCATATTCTGAGGTACCTGAAGGGTATAGTTGACTATGGGCTCAAGTATGATGCGAATCAGAAGTTTAACTTGGAGAGTTATGTTGATTCAGATTGGGCAGGAAGTTCCATTGATCAGAAGAGCACTTTGGGGTGCTGCTTCAGTCTGGGATCTGGTATGATCTCTTGGTTTAGCAGGAAGCAGTCCTATGTGGCACTGAGTACGGCCGAAGTAGAGTATGTTGCAGCTTGTTCGGCTAGTTGTGAGGAAGTATGGATTATGAAGCTACTGTATGATTTGTTTGATCTCCAGTTGAGTGTTACTTGTATATATTGTGACAACCAGAGTTGTGTGAAGTTGTCGGAGAACCCCGTGTTCCATGACAAGTCGAATCACATTGAGATCAAGCTTCACTATATCAGGGATATGGTGTAGAGAGGAGTAGTGAAGCTCCTGTATGTTGCAATAGATGAGTAGATAGACGATGTGTTGACCAAGCCACTGGCCAGAGTGATGTTTGAGTACTTCAGAGAGAGACTTGGTGTACTTCTGATCGCTATTCTTTCCAAGGGGAAGTGATGAGTCCGGAGACATAGATGCAAACAAACCATTCTCACATGGTGGTAGGTGTGTCCTCTCATGGTGCAGATGTAAGTGTTGGGGCCATTCCGACATGGTTGAGGTGTGTCTTCCCATGGTCGTTGATGTAAGTGCTATGCGATTTGATCATGGTTGAGGTGTGTCTTCCCATGGCTGTGATA
This sequence comes from Larix kaempferi, assembly GCA_027924585.1. NCBI lineage: Eukaryota > Viridiplantae > Streptophyta > Pinopsida > Pinales > Pinaceae > Larix > Larix kaempferi. The sequence continues at coordinate 479,526 of BSBM01000594.1, read as the reverse complement.
TAAGTGCTATGCCATTTGAGCATGGTTGAGGTGTGTCTTCCCATGGCTGCGATATAAGTGCTGTGCCATTCCTAGCATGGTTGAGGTGTTTCTTCCCATGGCTATGGATATAAGTGTGGTGCCATTCTCACATGGTTGAGGTGTGTCTTCCCATGGCTTCGATATAAGGGTTGAGCCTTTCACAATTGGTTGAGGTGTGTCTTCCCATGCCAGTGAGGGTAAGTGCTGTGTGATGTGCATCTGGGTTGTGCTCCGTGGACGATGAGGTGATCTGAAGATGATGATGTGATAGTAGGGTACACAAGTTTTGCAGAGGCAAGTAATCAGTCTTGAGATGCTCTTGTAGGTTTTGAAGAGGCAGTGTAATCAGTCCTGGGAGATCTTGTAGGTTTTGCAGAGGCAGTGTAGTCAATCCTGAGGTGTACCTACTTGATGGCTTGCTCGCAGATACAATGAATACCTACATGGAGGCTAGGACTACATCCAGCATGAAAAAGGGTTGGCTCTGTAGAACTTCCTATGATGAGTATATTGGAGATTGATTGATATAGTAGCAGTGGCGATGACGATGATTCGATGACGATGATACAGTGACGATAATCCAGAGAAGAAGACTTGTGCTAGAAGATTTGTGTCGAGAAATACCTTCCTAGTTAAGAGGGAGTGTTGATGTATTTGTAACTTCAGAATGTATTTCATATATGTATATTGTATTCCTATAGAGATGGTATTATTCCTCTATATGGAAGTGTCGTCATTTGTATTGAAAAGTGTCACAAGTGTCACAACTTGCATGTGATGGGTTATTAGACCACCAAGTGTGGGGTCGGCCCCGAGTTAAGTTAACCATGGGTTATTAGACTGTCTAAGACAAGTTGACCCTGCTATTTTATTAGGCAAGTCAAGTCATGTATAAATAGAGTGCGGAACGCACTCTATTTGATCATTCACTTATTCACTTATACACTTATTGGAGAGTGGCGCACAAGTGAGAGAGGAGAAGCTGCTAGGAGAACTATCTCTTGTACTTGGGTTGTATCATTTCTCTTTCTATCTTTGAGGAATTTATTGGGGTTTTTCACCTTATTGATTTTCCCTAAGGAAACTATGTGTGTCTATTGTCTCTTGTGATTGCTTCTTCTGATTGATATGCTGTACATGTTATTCTCTCAGATAAGATCCTAGATCATATTGAATTCATGCTTAAAATCTAACAACAAGGGGTTCCAGTGGGGTAAGAATCAACAAAAATCTTTTGAAGAGCTTAAGTGAAAGATCATTCAGGCACCATTTCTTGCATTTCATAATTTGCAAAATCCCTTTGAATTGGAGACACATGGAAGTGGGTATGCCACGAGAGTGGTTCTTATGCAAGGAGGAAGGTAGATATGTTATCATTCTAAAACGTTTCATGGGGGAGTCCTAAACTACCCTACCTATGATAAGGAACTTTATGCCCCAGTTCAAGTTGTTAAGAAGTGGAAGCACGATCTAATGGGAAAGGAGACCAACATTCACACTGATCATTTTCCACTATAGTATTTGTAGTCCCAAATTAAGCTACAATAGACTAGACATTATAAGTGGATGTGATGCTTACGACAATTCCATCTCATAATCAAGTATAAGAAGGGAAGCACAAACAAGATGGAAGGCATGCTCTCAAGTCTACATATAGACAATATTATATCTTTTGGAACACTTATGCACATGGAACTTTATACCTGTGATGCATACAAGGAGGAGTACATAGAAGATGAGAACTTCAAGGAGGTATTTCAACAACTTCAACGCCATTTCCATGTAGAAGAAGGTGATAGAAAGGAAGACTATCATATCTAGGATGACTCACTCTACAAGTTGGACAAGCTCTTTGTTTCTAAAGGTGAGAGATTGCAACTTATCAAAGAGGGACACACCTCAAAAGTTACAAGCAATTTTGGTGTAGGGAAGACAGTTGCAAAATTACAGAGGTATGTTTACTAGCCTAGAATGCAATAATATATAGCTTGGTTGAGAAGAGGATGCATACTTTGTTGTACAAGAAAGAAAAAAATAGGAGGAAAGGTCTATACCATCCCTTACTTGTTCCTACGAGAACATGGGAGAGCATCTCCATGGATTTTGTGGGTGGTCTTCCAACAAATATGAAGGGACATGGCTATTTATTTGTAGTAGTTGACAGATTCAACAAGATGTGCATCCTTATTCCTTGTAAAAATACCATCAAAGGAAAAGAAGCAACAAGCATGTTCTTTGAACATGTCTAGGTGCACTTTCAGGATACTGAGGAGCATCATCTCAGACAAAGATACCAAATTTCTCGGTATATTTTGAAGTACACTTTGGGAAAAGATAGAAACTAAGTTGAAGAGGTCTACAACATTCAATCCATAGATATATGAACATATGGAAGTAGTCAACGGGAATTTGGTACAGTTTTTGAGAGGTTACAATCAAAAGCATCGAAAGACTTGGGATAAAAATGTGATCTACATACAACACTCTTATAACTGTTAGGAACCCGTGTCAACCCTTCTCTTTACTTTTTTAGTATATTGTTGTTGGATGCATATGCTTTGTAAGTCTTCCTCTAGTATTATATGTTCCATGTTATTGATATATAGTATTGGACGCATATGCTTTGTAAGTCCTCCTGCAGTATTATATGTTCCATGGTATTGATCCATAGTATTGGATGCATATAATTAGTATACGTGTTGAGGCCAATGAAGGCATCCACGAGTTATTTTTATTGAGCTTGATCAAAGGAGGTTTCCCCATCAAAGTGGCATGCGATCAATAAATCTCTTCTATGTTCTACTATTTCTAATTTTTCGTGCATTTTCATCATTTAATTGCTGCAGGTTCCTCACATCTAGTATCAGAGCACTTTCTTGGGCTCGTTGGGTGGAATTTCTTCCAATTTTTTTTTTCACATCTGTATTGTTCCTTTCAATTGCAGGTTCAGATCTGGGAATAATCTCTATCCACTTAACTATGAGAAGTACTTGGGAATAGCCCTAAAAATCATTGTGAGGAGTACCACAAGAACCCCAAAGTAGCTGGCCCATTGAGAGGACCTGCCAGGGAAAAGGGAAACGAACCCTACCTGATTTACTAGTTCCCACCCATGAGGTAAACCAAGAGCTATCGTTTGTGGCAAAGCAGTTATCAGTTTTACTTGAACCATGGAGTCAAGGGTACTGCCCCAATACACAAGTCGTTAGACAACATTGGTGGTCGAGTGAATCCATTTTACCGTTAGGAAGCCAAGCATACCTGGGGTCCATATCTATTTCCAGCTGATAAATAGTAGATTACATCTGTCCAGAACTATTGCAGATCAATTCCGAGCCGTTGCAGATCCATTTTGGAAAATAAAAATAAAAATTATTAAAATAAAATTTTGTTTTTACTCCATATAATTTTTGCTTTAACTTTGTTTCCATTGAAAATTCACTGACACCCCTGCAATATCATTATGCATATTTCATTCCTGAGGACCCTAACCCAAATTCCACTTCCTGAAGCCAGACATCCCACATGTGTCTATGTTTAGGGTTTTTCATAACTTCTTCGATTTTCACCCAATCGCCTTCAAATGTTTCCATAGTGTTCATTTCCTATTTTTGCTTCTTTGTCCCTCTTTGAAAAGTTTTCCCATTCTTTCACCCCGCTTATGAAATTCTCATTTTCTGCTTCCTTGTCCATTAGAAAGTGTCCAAAACCTAGTCAAACCCCAATTAACCATCATAGTTTTTCCCAAATCAAAATTTTCCTTTACTAAATAAGTTTTTGTTTTTGTTTTTCTACCCATTACCAAAATAAATAAATAAATGAAAATCCTGGTTATGGTTGTCACGTGTGCAGGAGAAAAAAAAATGGAGGAAGAGCTTGCAGCCCTCAAGACCAAACTTCAAGATTTGGATGAAAACATTATCAGCTTCCATCTTCATCCTTCAAACATGAATAATAGACGACTGCCAGAGTCTTCTGCAGACACTGGGTTCTCTTCTTCCAACACTTTTTGTGGGCTGAAGCTTGATTTTACTCGCTTCAATGGTGATGATCCGACTAGATGGATATATCGAGAGAACAATATTTTAGTCTGCATAATACTTTTGATGTCAAAAGAGTTCCACTTGCATCCTTTCATTTGGAACATGAATCCCTTCAATGGTTCCATTGTTACATCAAGGCTCATGCATAGCCAAAATGGACATATTTTTTCCAACTCCTTTTGCAACGATTTGGTCCTAGTGCTTTTGATTACTTCACATGAGCACTCACTAAACTCCAACAAATTGGCACTGTGAGAGTATCAAACCGAATTTGAGAAACTAGATAATCACACAGAAGGATTGTCTGATGAATTCTACAGGAGTTGTTTTGTCAATGGTATGAAAGATGCAATTTGATATGAGGTTAAAATGTTTTGTCCCACCACAATGAAGGAAGTCCTAGGGTTGGCTAAGTTGGTAGAGGACAATATCACAGCCCAACAACGCTCCAAATCCACTTTTGTTTCATTTAGAAATATGGTTTCCCAACAACCTCCCATCACGCCAGCTCCTCGAACAACTCTTATCAAGCATTTTTCTGAAGTAGAGATGCGGGCACGTAGAAAAAAATGGATTTGTTATAATTGTGATGAGAAATTCACTTGGGGACATACATGTGTTGAGCAAAATATCTATCTCTTGGATGTGGATTCTCTTCCTGCCTCTGAAATTAATCAAGAATCTCTAGATACAATAGATGATCAGGTTGACATTCAATAGGTGCTTGTTGACCCTTTGTCTTAGGACGACCACCCAGAGATATCTCTCCATGCTTTAGCTGGAGTCACCACCCCACAAACAATGTGAGTCAAGGGTTACTTCAAGAAGCTCCCTCTTACAATACTCATTGATTCTGGTATCACTCAAATTCATTGACCCTCGGATCCCCAAACGGGTTGATTGTTTTGTCCATCCTTGCTCCAAATTTGAAGTCATGATTGCCAATGGGGGAACCTTACCTTGCAAGGGGAAGTGTCGGAATGTGCATATCTCTATGGAGATTATAACTTGCGCTCTGACATGTTTTCCTTGGCCTTAAGAGGATGTGATGTGGTTTTGGGTGCTGAATGGTTATGCACACTTGGCCCCATCTTATGGGATTTTGTTGAACTTTGGATGCAGTTTTCAGTCAATGGAAAAAAACACACATTGATGGGATTACAACCAGGGTCTCTTAGCATATTTAGTTCACATCGCCTGGAAAATATCCTTAAGAAGAATTCACAGGGTGTCATCACTTAGCTCCATTCCATTCAAATGCACCCATCAGCAGTCTCCATTACTCCTTTGGATCTACAACAAATTTTGGATAAATATGCAGGGGTTTTTGTTGAACCTGTGGGATTGCCACCTTCAAGAGCCCTTTCCGGTAAGAATTTAGCCGCCTCTACATATGAGAAGGAAATGATTCCTATTTTGTATGCAGTACAGAAGTGGCGGCCATACCTATTAGGGAATCATTTCTCCATTAAGACTGATCACCAAAGTTTGAAATATTTCCTAAAACAATGGGTCTCCTCCCCAGCACAACAAAAATCGATTAGAAAACTCATGGGTTATGACTATAATATCACTTACAAGAAGGGTAAGGAAACTCTTGTGGCGGATTCTCTTTCTCGCACATTTGATTACCAAGTTTATCTTTTAGCTATTTCTATGCCTGTTCCAAACTGGTTTCAATCTGTTCAACAGGGTTATGTCAATGACTCCTCATTATCTCAAATCATCCAACAATTGAACAACAACCCTTTTGTTGTACCGCATTACTCTTGGGATGGTGCTTCCCTGAGATACAAGGGTCGTATGGTGCTTCCCATAGCACAGATCTTCAATAGGCCATCTTCTATGAACTCCCTGCTTTTCCATCGGTGGGGCACTCTGGTTTCCTCAAAACATATGAGTAGGCATGATGTAACTTCTTTTGGCAGGGAATGAAAAGGAAAATTCAACAGATAGTGTTTGAATGTGATACCTATCAGCGCAATAACGGTGAAACGAAACAAATTCTACGATTGATCGAACCCTTTCCCATCCCTACACAGATTTGGATAGATATTTCTATGGATTTCATTGAAGGGATCCCTAAATCTGGAGGGAAGATAATGAATTTGGTTGTGTTTGATCACCTCTCCAAATATAGTCATTTTTGTTCCCTCAGCCATCCCTATACTGCCTCCTCAGTCACACAAATTTTCCTGGATGATATCTTCCATCTTCATGGAATCCCTTCTTCCATTGTCTCAGATCACGATGCAAATTTCACCACTCATTTTTGGACAGAACTATTTCTCCACATTGGCACCAAACTGAAGATGAGTTCAGGGTATCACCCACAAACAGATGGTCAGACTGAAATTATCAATAAATGTTTGGAAACTTATCTTCGTTGCTTCACCTCTGAACAACAACAATAGTGGGCACAGTGGCCTCTCGTTGAATGGTATTACAATAAATCCTACCAAACTGCATCTAAAATGACTCCATATGAAGCGGTCTATGGTCAAGCACCACTAGTTCTTCTTCCATACACCTCCAGCAGTTCACCAGTTTAGGAATTTGACACGGCTCTTCAAAACTGCGATCAGATTCTTCGCATTTTGCAAGATAATCTTCACATAAGAAATCGAATGAAACAACAAGCCGATCAACACTATTCTGAGAGAACTTTTCAAGCAGGTGATATGGTTTTTCTTCGCCTACAGCCTTACAAGCAATCCTCCTTGAAACTCAAATGGCATCATAATCTCGCTCCAAAGTTCTATGGGCTATATAAGGTTCTTCATAATATTGGGTCCGTTGCTTATAAATTGGAACTTCCTCCTTCTTCCTGCATTAATCCAGTATTTCATGTCTCTTGTCTAAAGAAAGTTCTTAGCACCAACATTAGAGGACAAACTATTTTACCAGAATTGGATAATGAAGGATCCATCCTTTTGGATATGGAGGCCATCCTAAATAGCCGCACTCGTCATCTTCGCTCTCGATCTATCACATAGGTATTTATTCAATGGCACGGAATGCAACCAGAGGATGCTACATGGGAACCACTCCTTCGGATTCAACAACAATTTCTACATCTAAATATTTGAGGACAAAGATTTTTCTAAGGGGGAGGGGATGTTAGGAACTCGTGTCCACCCTTCTCTTTACTTTGTTAGTATATTGTTGTTGGATGCATATGCTTTGTAAGTCATCTCATAGTATTATATGTTCCATGGTATTGATCCATAGTTTGTACTATCCCATAGTATTATATGTTCCATGGTATTGATCCATAGTATTGGATGCATATGCTTTGTAAGTTGTCCCATAGTATTTTATGTTCCATGGTATTGATCCATAGTATTGGATGCATAAAATTAGTATATAAGTACGTGTTCAGGCCAATGAAGGCATCCACGAGTTATTTGTATTGAGCTTTCTCAAAGGAGGTTTCCCCCTCGAAGTGGCCTGAGATCAATAAGTCTCTTCTGTGTTCTTCTATTTCTGATATATCATTCATTTTCATCATTTAATTGCTGCAGGTTCCTCACAATAACAAAGCAATCCACAATTCCATTGGGAAGTCCCCTTTTGAAACTTGTTTTGGATGCTTTCCACCTTCACCTCTAGATATTGTTTATGGACAACAAGTGAAAGTGAAAGAAGAGATGACAGGTGAAGTAGTAAAACTAAAAATTTCATTGATAAGATTAGGTAGATCCATTTACAACTACATGAGGCACTGAAGAAGTCACATGAGAAGTACAAGGAAACACATGACCAACACGGGGTTGAGAAAACATTCAAGTTGGGAGACCGAGTATGGTTACACATGAACAAGGAAATACTATAGGGTCCTGGTAAGAACATCAAGGCTTTAAGATATGATCCTTTTTAGGTAATGGAGAAAGTGGGAGATAATACCTATAGACTCATTCTACCCCCATACATGCACATTTAATATGTAGCGAATGTGGAAAGTATGCAACTCCATGAACCTTCCATGTTGGCTAAGGAACCTAAGAAGGTCTTTCCTTCTATAGAGGACCTAGCACCAAAGGCTCATACAAAGTTAGAAGAATACACAATGTTGCATAAGAAGTCCATAACCACCAGGTGGGGACAATATGAAATTTGGTAGGTGGGGTTGAAATGACAACTTCTAGGTATGGCTAAATGGTACTCTAAGGAGAAATTAGAGGAAAAATTTCCTCATCTTGGCAGGTGGGGTTGAAATGGAAACTTCTAGGTAAGGCTAAATGGTACTCCAAGGAGAAGGTAGAGGAAACGTTTCCTCACCTCATTCAGTAAAATATTTTGGGGACCAAAAGTCTCCCAAAATGGGGAGGTGTGATCCAAAATGGATCAATTATATATAATTTGACACCTACTTGGAGCTTTCAGGATTGAAATATTGGATGAATTTTTTTGTAGGGCCCATTTTATGGGTAGGACTCATTTTGCATATCTAGGGTCTAGAACCTTGTAGGGGCTATTTGAGGGTATACATGACATTTTTTGGGGTAAAAAAAACCATTGCTAGTGCAATGGGTCATGAGGTGATTCTACACTCCGAGACCCTTCCAATGTTCCAATGATTTCCTCGATCGAATTCCGTATGCAAAATTTGCCTCCCACAAGTTGACCTATATAGTTAACCACCACGATACTGAGTGCATTCCACATCAATGCTCATTTTTCATATATGTGGAGATAGTCATATGTGGACCTTCAATAACATTCTAGAAGGACCAAAATCCCAACCCTAATCAAGAATTGAAACATGCAAAAAAACTCTAAAATTAACTCTAGATGGATATCAGCCTGTGTTTGATATTGGGCCACTAGAAGAAGAAGGGGAACCATTCTTTTGATGTATTATATTGTTCCATACTTTAGAAACTAAATGGAAGTGGGTTTTAGAGAAGAATATAGGAGATAGGAGATCCTATTGTAGATATTCCGAGCACAGAGTCAAAGATAACTCCATACAAAGTACCATTTCCTTTGTATTTACATTTTGATATCAAGAGAAAGCCATAGTCCTCATTTGTGGTGGGGTTTTCCCATGCTATACCTTATGTTCTTTTGTGTATTGTGTACTTATTTGATCTAGTTTCTCTTTAAGTTCCATTGTATTCAGTATTTTATGAAATTACATTAACACAATAAAGTAAGTGGTAAGATCCGTTGTGATGAACATCAGTTTATAGACCAGAGGGTGACTCTCAAATCATCATACACATGCTGAAGAAACTCTACAATGGATCTCCAATCAACAAATTTTCTTTAAGCTGGAGGCTAGAAGAGATTTTGGAATGCATAGCAAATAAATTTCCTAGCATGTCAACCCTTATCCCTTCTCATGTTCACTGAACAACCAAAAAAGTAGATGATTTCTTAGGAAATGAAGGGGTAGAACATGGACAAAAAAATTTGGGCACAATGAAATCAAGTTTCCCACTCCTCTCTAGCTGATGATTGCTTAAACCTTTCCAACCAAGGCTACAAAACCCCAGATGGGATGATAGGGAGGCAGAGATAGGTTGTCCTAAGTTCAAAGCACATACTTAATGTGGAATGACCATGTCCAAACATGACCAGTGGGAGTATAGGTGGTGCTTGTAGTGGATCGACGACATGTAGAGGGTATGAGCTGGGTAATATGCAACCTAACCCTAGTATAAGGTAGTATGATGAGACTCAAAGGAACCTGAAAATGGTGTGTATTAAGCATTAAGCCATTGCTCTTCTATAGTGTTCTACTAATGATCGTAAGGAATACATTATGGTGGATCATGGTTTTTTATAAGATGCAAATTTGCAAGATGTGACAAGGGTTAGATGAATGGCCTTGGTCTTATGGGAGCATGAGATATTTTTCCATATCCATATCTATATCCTTGATGGATTCATCTCTTCACAAAATATTGATGTCTTGCAGCCCATGCCTTGACTTCTTTGGAAGACCTCTCCCTCATTGCTAGTCTCCCAATTTCTAAGAAGGAAGTTCATCTTGTGCTCTTCAAATTATGGTGGGAAGAGGTCATTAGAAACATGGACATAGAAGAAAATGAACAATCTTTCATCTTAGGGTAATGTAGGAAGCAACATACTTAGAAGTAATTTATTGGCAACAAATCCTAGCTAATATCAATCAAGAAATTTCTAAGGCCAAAAATTGGGTAAACCCTGAGTAGGGTTTCATTTACAATGAGGATATTGAAGAGGAGATGAGCCCATGGGCCCATGATGTTAGATCGTCTTTGTCCAGAGAAACCAAGTATTGTGAAACCGTGCATTTGTATTGGAAGATGAAGTTTCGATTGGGTAAATCCATTAGGGATAGCAAGAAGGAGCACAAGGAATTATTGTTGCAATTGGATGAAACCTAGGATCAAATCCGAAAGTTGGAATTGAAGCTCAACATTCTTGTAATACCCCAGTTTTTGACCCCATGATGTAATTTTGTAAATATTGATGTTTAAAAGGGCTAGAAGCTAGAAACAAATGGTCGAGGGTAACCTAGCTATTAAATATGTACATTTTCAATATTACTATAAAGTCTTTGATGACTGTAGATGAAGAAGGACAAAGAAGAGATGGGTGTTGTGATTCTAGTGGGGAAGTGATAGTGGACTAAGGGAAAATGACCCTAGTGGGATTTAGCTTATATCCTTAGCATTAGCAATTTAACTAAAGATCCTAAACCGTGATTAAGGGTTATTCTAAGATTGAGCGATATTAAATTACTTAAGAAGGGATTAAGAGGGAAAATCCATGCATATAAAAAGGGAGAATTTATATTGTGATGGATTTGTACATTCATTGGAATAGTGCATTCCATTCCTCTTGGTTTTTGGCCATCACTACCATCGACTTCCTTGATACTAGTACTAGAGATAAGGACTAGACCTAGAGACCTATTGATGCCATTGACCCTAGGAAAATTGGTGTTGAGAGCCAGACTTCCCGAGTCATTATTAGCTCATGGAAGGGGGACTCTTCCTTGCATTGTGTAGTGGATGGGGAATATAAACTTTTAAGAATCTTAACTATGCCAAAAGTTATATAAAGATTTGGAAATGGTCTCACTAATAACCCAAAAATAACGATAAAAATGAATTAGTTGATTAAGGGTGAACACATTACGCAACATCTAAACTTTAATGGAGAAGAAAACCAATAAATTTAACTAACCGACCAAACCTATTTAACTGATTTTACGTTTTATTGTTAATTTAACTCATTTTTAATATAATGCGTTCTAACGGAAAAGAGGTTATTGTGCCATATGGATTGAATTGTGTATATATTCAATCACGTAGATACAAAAATCCAAACAAGAAGCTGAGATCTGTTCATCCAAGTTAGGTTATTCCATTAACAAATAGGAAGTCGTTTTTCTGTTCGTCATCGTCTACAATGGCCATGGAGATAGACCGAAATGCAGAGGAAGGCAATGATACGGTGAGACTGTTGAGCTCGGACGGGAAGATTTTCGAGGTGGCGAAGGCGGTGGCATTGCAGTCGGTGATCATAAGCAAAGTGATGGCGGACATTGGCACTGAAAACCCTATTCCTCTGTTAGAGGTGTCCAGCAAGATTTTGGAAAAGGTGGTCGAATATTGCGCATATCATGTAGATCACGCCACAGACTATATCGACCAATGGGATGTCGCGTTCATCGATGTGGATGATATAACCTTCTCCGAAATTGCAAATGCAACCCACTTTCTGGATATCAAGAGTCTTACCCGCCTCGTTTCTCATAAACTTGCTGACACAATTCAGAGTTATAAAACTCCTCAAATAGTCCGTGAGATGGTCCAGATTCCAAATGATCGTCCTCAGTAAGTGCAACAAGTGGCCCAATATTCGGGAACCGGAACGCAGGACTGAATATTATGGATGGGGTCATTTTAATTCTGAATTTATTCTGCCGACCTCAATCTAATTTATCCGCCTGTAATTACGTTCAGTCTTTTTCTTGATTGTTAGTAATATGGTCAGACCAATCAATATATTCAAATGGAATGGGAACTCAGTTTATTGAATGGAATGTGACGGAGACAAATGACAGTAGAAACGTATAAACGTTGTGAGAATGATTGTATTGAAATGTTTTTATTTATTATGTTAATTACTCAATCAATTATCAGTTATGTTTTATATATATATATGTTTATAATTGTTTATTTAGAATTGTATAGATGTTAATCCACCCTAAATTTCAAGAAACACCTATTTATATAAAAAGATTACACATTAAATCAAAATTGATAAAAAAATATAATAAAAAATAAATAAATATCTTATATTAAATTAAAATAATTTTTTATAATATTTTTTAACATACAATTAAAAATATACCTAATTGGCCCTGATTTTACCAGATCCATAGACCTAATTGCAAAATTAACGCTGGTGCACCTCGTAGAGCAATAAACCGTGACTGAGAACCGTGCTGCTTGATCTAGAGGTTGAAGTGTCTCGGTGGCTGCGAATTATTGGATGGGGAGAAGTTTGTAGCCTTAAACCAGAGCACTCAAGGAGGTGGTATAGCTGCAGCGATCTGCAGAGATAGGGGTGAAGGGCTAGGACGGCGCTATAATAACGGATTGTAAAATGAGTTTTATCTAAGAAAACGTTAAACAAGAATAGAAACCATAACTAAATTAGAGGGCAAGGGCAAGGCAACAACATGCTTTGTTTTTCTATCATCCAATAAAGTGAAATCTTCTAAACGAAAAACTTTCTATGTCAGGTAGATCAAATATAGAAGTAGACTATTTATATATAATATTTTTAATCAAATATACCATAAATATAAATATATATAGACATTTATATAATAAAATCAAACATATATTTAAAAAACAAAAATATAAAATATGTTGCAACTAGTTATTAATAATTATTTTCATAAAAAAATGAAATTTAATGATATTTCTCTTTTATAATGTTTAAATAATTACGAATTCGAATTTGTTCCGAATTTCAATATAAAAAATACCAATACAAACTAATTATACTACTATGCAACCAACAATGAGCTTTATAATGTATATAATTGAATCTCTATTTTTTGACAAACAACCACCATTGTTGCGGGGTTTGTTTTCACTAACAAATTAATTGAGATCCATACGAAGTTGATCTAATAGTACTAATTTAATTTGTTGCTTAATTATTTGGTCATGTGTGTATATTTATATCTTAAATATATTGTAATTACGTGGTGTATGTCTCTACTTATCATCAAGGGTTGAATGGGTTGTCTCAACTAAACTCATCAACTATATTAAAACTACTTATTAATCCATTTCAAATTCCAAAACATAAACACTTAACACATACAACTCAAGCATAGACTTATGTTATATATCAAATACAATGTTGATAATGTAGTTTTAACAACTATATTAAAACTACTTGTTAATCCATTTCAAATTCCAAAATATAAACACTAACACAGACAACTCAAGCATAGACTTATGTTATATATCAAATACAATGTTGATAATGTAGTTTTAATAGTGTGATTGGAGACATAAATCTGGCAAAAGTTGTTTTGGTGTTTTTTAATTGTAATAACCAATTGATGGATGACATAGGCATTGAAAATCGCATTCATCAGTTCGACATGTCCAACAAGATTTTAGAAAAAGTAATAGAACAATACACATATCATGTAGATTATTCCATATATCCCATGGAGACCATAGACAATATCGATCGATAGGATTTCTAGTTCCAAAATGACGATCGTGTAACCCTCTCTCACATTGCAATGGATGCCCCCAAAGGGAACCAAACGAATTTACAAACTCACTTGTCCACAAAAACATAATGCACAACGAAAAAATTTCAAACTCTACTTCTATTCTAATCCATTGCCCTATATTTTATGGTAATATATATATATATATATTATGGTAACACATATAAATATATTGAAAGGAATTTTTTCTTGGTGACTGGAATTTCTTTGAGTTAGACAACTATTAAAAAATTGATGACTAAATCACTATAAATATTGGATCATACAACTATCATATTATTGATGGTCAGGATGTAACATTAGTTAAGTAGTTATCACTTATTGGCCTTTTCTCCATGGACAACACTCAAATGCAATCTGATTGGTTATAGGTATTCTCCTATCATCCTTTTATAAACTACTTCTTGTTGCATTCCCTAAAATGTAGACTTCAATACAAATGTGCCCCATCAACACTCCTCCATTGGATTTTCCTCCAATTACACCTATATGAAACCGATGATGTGTTGGGTCTCATACACTAATAAGAGTTTCTATGTCGGGAATTCTTTGAACACTCTTGTTTTTAGCCCCAATATGTGCACATTGACAACGACTTAGCTTCTTCCACTTGTCATCACATTAGGTCTTCACTATTGAGACATCTCCCAAACACTTTTGTTAACAACTCCGATGTGAGCAGTGCAACACCCACTCGTCTATTCCCACTTGTTGTCCTCTGATACACTGTCAGACTAATTCTACTAGTACTCCAGACCATGCCAAAAACTTGCCACTTAACATAAAATTTTCGTTACTTGAAGCTTTCCTTTGACAAAGATTTGATGAGATTCCAAGTGGTGGCATTTAACTTAGTAGGTGCAAAATTGAATGTTGAAGAAGACTAAATGTGATTCCATTAAATCAACTTGCAAAACTTATTCAATGCAATTATGGGCCACCTCACCACTTTACCACCTGAACTGAACTTGATCTGACTAAGAAGACCTCTATCCCTACTACTATAATACTTTAACTATGCCAACTTGACTACAACAGTTCCATCCTTCTTGTCAACTACTTTTCCAAATTTTCTTATTCACTACTACTTAGTGTATCCACTTTCAAATCCTCTTACATAGATAATAAAGATGACTATGATGCTACAACATATACATGATTTACAAACATACCTACAAAAGACATCAGATTTCAAAATACCTTTGACAAAATTCTTGCATTATGCTCGACTTTCATTGCGTGACTACTGCACACTCTTAGCATTTCTCGTGATTCCATCTCTAAACCTTCTTCATCTCTTTTGTTTTATCACTGGAAGCTTCATTATATTTCATCTCCATTCTTGGCATGTTCTCATCATCATTCTCTTTTTCCCTATATTCGACCCTTGCAGTTTCAACGTTGTTCTCAAATGACTCTTTCAATGAATCTTACATTATTAATTATATCAATGAAATCTCCCGAATGAGGAATACAATAGACAAGTATCAAATAGAATATCTTCTACAATTACATTCTTTTAACAATCCCTCTTAACTAGGAAGGTATTATACGGGTAAAATCAATAGTTTCACAATTGACTTGTGAATATCTATATTTTGTAGGAAGATTTTGGATCATCATCTATCTGGGGTGTCATCTGTTGGAGTAGCATCATCAACGTCTACTGAAATGTCATCATCATCGTCGTCATCATCATCTGCTAGAATATCATCACCATCATTATCCTCTGTATCATCATCAACAACATCCTCTATTGGAACATCTTCTATTGGAACATCTTCTATTGGATAAACAACATCGTCAGCTGGAACATCCTCTGCTTGAACATCCTCATCAACAACATCATCAACTGGAACATCTTTTGTTGGATCAAAAACATCATCAACTGGAACATCTTTTGCTGGATCAACAACATCGTCAGCTGGAACATCCTCATCAACAACATCATCAACTGGATCAACAACACCATCAGCTGGAACATCCTCATCAGCAACATCACCAGCTGGAATACTAGCATTCGGCTAGTACTGATCTTTAGTCTTGAGGATTCACATCAGTTCCGAAGAACTAGAACAATATCAGTAAGCCAGTACTGATCTTCAGCCCCTAGGATTGGCATTAGTTCCGAAGAACTAGAACACTATCAGTCAGCCAGTACTTATCTTCATCCCCCATGAATGGAATCAGTTCCAAAGAACTAGAACACCATTAGTCATCTAGTACTGGTCTTCATCCCCCAAGACCGACATTAGTTCTAAATAACTGGAACACTATCATTCAGCTAGTATTGATCTTCAGTCCCCGGGACTGGCATTATTTCCGAAGAACTGGAACACTATTAGTCATCCAGTACTCATCTTCATCCCCTAGGACTGAAATTAGTTCCAAAGAGATGGAATACTACCAGTCATCCAGTACTGATCTTCATCCCCCTGGAATGGCATCAGTTTCGAGGAACTTGAACACTATCGGTTAACTAGTACTGATCTTCGGCCCCTAGGATTGGAATCAGTTCCAAAGAACTGGAGCACTATGAGTCAACCAATATTGATGTTCATCCCCCAGGACTGGCATTAGTTTCGAAGAATTAGAACACTATCAATCATCCAATACTGATCTTCATCCCCTAGGACTAGCATCAGTTCCGAAGAATTGGAACACTATCAGTAATCCAATACTAATTTTCAGTCCCTAGGATTGGCTTCAGTTTAAAAGTACTGGAACACTATCAGTCATCCAGTACTGATCTTCATCCCCCAAGACTGGCATCATTTCTAAATAACCGGAACACTATCAGTCAACCAATACTGATATTCAGCCCCCATGACTGGCATCTATCCCTAAGGAAACGAACTCTATCATTCTCTCTTTTGAGAGAGGCCCCTCTGCACCACACCAAGATTGTCTCTAAAGTATTCCAACTTTACGCGAGATAGAGGCTTAGTCATCACATCAACAACTTGTTCCTATATAGGAACATACTTGAGATTTACAACTCCCTTCTGCACCATATCCTGGATATAGTGAAAATTGATCTCTATGTGCTTCGATCTATCATGGAACAAAAGATTCTTTGTCATCTTGATGCAACTCTGGTTGTCACAGAGTATCTCCGTAGGATCAATATCTCAATCGAACAATCTTGCCAACATCTTGCGAAGCCACATTGCTTCACTAGAAGCTAAACAAGATGCTACATATTCAGCTTCCACTGTATTGAGTGCAACATAGGGTTGTTTTCTACTGATCCATGAGATCATACCTGATACGAAACTAAAACAACATCATGAAGTTCTTTTCCTATCTTTGGCACTTCCATCCCAATCTTAGTCTTTGTACCTGTATAACCTGAACTCATTATCTAAAGCATATCTGAGTCCATAATCCAATGTACCCTTTAGGTACCTCATCACATGTTTTGCTGCAATCAGGTGAACACTCCTGGGCTCCACTATATACTGGCTCAATGTGTTCAAACAAAACATATATTTGGTCGAGTATTGGTCAAGTACATCAACGACCCAATAATTTGTTTATACATGGTGACATCTACTATCTCTGATGAAGCATCATTCAGAAGCTTCAAGTTTGTCACCATCGGAGTAGTCATGGCATTACAATCCAACATACGAAATATCTTTAGGATCTCAACTGTGTATTTTCCTTGACTCAAGAAAATCTCATCTAGAAACTGCCATACTTCAAGACCTAGAAAGTAATGCATCATACCAAGGTCTTTCATCTCAAATTTTGCTGCAAGCCTTCTCTTACATTCAGTGATGGGATTTTTTTCTCCCGTCAAGAAAACAACATCTACATACATTATAAGTATCATAGGTTCATCATCCATAATATTATAATAAATATTAGAATCTTCTTTCCTCTTGGTAAATCCCAAACTCATTAGGAAGCTATCAATTCTTCCATACCATGCTCTGGGTGCTTGCTTCAACCCATACAATTCTTTCTTCAGTATGCATACATGTGAATTTCTATCTTTTGTTTCAAATCCTTCTGGCTTCTCGATATATACTTCTTCTTCTATCTTCCCATTCAGGAATTCCATCTTTACATCCATATGATGTAACTTCCATTTCATCTTGGTTGGCAAGGAAATAATGGTTCTAATTGAACTATATCTAGCCACAAGAGAAAAAGTATCCTTATAATCAATTCCTTATTTTTGCGAGAATCCTCGTGCTACAAATCTGTCATTGTACTTTTCAATGCTTCCTTCTACTAAGTGTTTTGTTTTGAAGATCCATCTTGGAGATACAATTGATTTATCCTTCAGTCTTGGTATCACATCCCAAAAATAATTTTTGATGATGGATTGGTATTCTTCATTCATAGCATCCAACCATTCCTTCTTCTTCACTGCATCTTCAAAACAAGTTGGTTCCTATTCAACAAGGTTACAAATCAAGGCTACATAACTGTAGTATGTCCTTGGTATCTTGCTCTCTTTACTGGTTCCTTATGGGGAACCATACCTTCCTACATATTCTATCAATTCTCGTTCCCAATATGGTCTTCTCTTTCGAGAAATATCCTCATAACATGTCTCCTCAGGTATCTAAGGTTCTGCTATGTCATGATCCTCTAGAATATGAGGTTCTTCAATATTTCTGTCTGGTACTTTGTTTGTTTATGTAAATCTAGGAGCCTCCTGCTCCTCTTCATCCTCATGAGTCTTCTTGGATTTGTTGAAGGATGTGTCTTCATCAAATATAACATCCCGACTGAGCTCAATCTGGCGAAATCCTGGGATGTAGATATGGTAAGCCTTTGAATATCCCACAAATATTCCCTTCTTCCCTGAAGGTTCCAATTTTGATATTTTCTCCTTTGGGATATGGATAAACATTGGACATCCAAATATATTTAGATGACTCACTTCACGCTTCTTACTGGTGAACATCTCTTCTGGGGTCTTATTTCCAAGAGCACTCTAAGAGATTATGTTTTGTACATATACTGCGGTTATGGCTACTTCGGCCCATATATGCATGGGAAAGTCTTGATCAGGGATCGTAGCCTTCACTGCTTCTATGATCGTTCTATTCTTCGTTTCAGCTACACCATTTTGTTGTGGATTATAGGGAATATTAAGATTCCTCTTAATCCCTGCTTGTTTACAGAAGTCTTTGAAATCACCTGAAGTATATTCCCCTTCATTATCTGACCTTAAAATATTTATCTTTTTCTCATAGAGGTTTTCTACAAGAGCCTTGAACTCTTTAAAATTTTCAAAGACTTCATTCTTATTCTTCAGAAAATAAATCCATGTTTTGTGGGAGTAATCATCAATAAAAAAAGCATAGTATACATACCCTCTTAGAGAAGTGATGGACATAGGTCCACAGATATCTGAGTGAATAATATCCACAATACCTTTCACTTTGTTGTCGCTACTTGGAAATGGGTTCTTCATACTCTTTCCTTTAACACATCTCTTGCATACTCCTTCATGATCAACCTGGATTTCTGGTAGTCCAATCACCACCTTACTTACTATTGGTAAGTCTTTGTAGTGTAGTACATGAGCTTGTATTCTATTCCATATCTCACAAGGGCTCATGGTACTAGTCATCAATGTTGTGTCTGCATGACCCTTCAGCTTGTAAAGTCCTCCTTCTTCTACTCCAATGACTACTACATCATCAATAGTCTTCCCTTTTGTCCACATAATAAGTTCACCATCTATAAATACAATTCGAATACCTTTCTTATCTAATGCATGTTGTGAGGAAAATACACCTATAGTTTAGGGGAAAAACTACCAACTTACAGGGATGAAAGATAGACCTACAAATGTTCTGCAAGTACAACCAGTTAGCAAAAAGATAAAGGTGAGAAGGATGTGTACATTATTCAAGAGGTTGATCCTAGCCTTTCTCTTCCTTGTTCCTCAATGCCATTTAGTGTCGCAATGCCCACACCTGCAAAACAACTTCATACCTTTCTCAAATGCATTTGACTACATATATAAGACTGATATTCATGACAGAAGAAAGACATCAAACTATAAGCAAACTGTAATCAAATCTAAGACACACATGAATAGTTCATATTTGGAAAGGGAATATCGTCTGATCTTTATTAATGAATGAAGCAAGTACATAAAGTTATACCTTCCTTCAAGCTTGGCACTTCACGAAACCTAGATTCAAGGTCTCCTACTTCTGTTCTCCAAGGATCCCAACCTCTAATCAGCTATGCTAGGGTTTATCAGAAACTGAGGCACAAGAGAGGGGAATGAGGGTCTCCATTCCTCCAGCATAACATTGTTATGGACTTGGTCCCTACTCATGGCCCTTCTACCTTCCTTATGTAGTCAGTGAAGGAGAGGAAAAGCAGTTATAACCGATCAGGAGGTCCCCAAACCAACTCAATTTGACCAAAATTCAAGATTTTGACTGATTCAGGAAAGTACTCTACTCTTCCTACTGCAAACCAGCGTATTTTTCAAGGTGAACGCTACTCTAGTGAAGCAGAGTTGCATATTTTTGAAAGCAAACGCTACTATCATGCTTGGATACCAGCGTTTTTGTGGAAATATGGCCAAAATCAGGGTTTTCTGATGGTTTGCAGGAGGTGGTTTGGTCTGGAAAAGTGTTCCCAAGGGTTATGACCATCAAATGGACTAGGAGTGAGGTAATTTCAACCATGTTAAGTGTCCCAAATGACCCTTCAATCCATAAGTTTTCTGTGGTGTGACGAAAGAGCGCATACACCACAACATGCATAGCATAAACGTAATCACGCCTGAGGATCATATCAAAGTCCACAGGGTCCTTTAAAACCATAAAATCAACTAAGACTATTTTTCCACCCAAAGTAAAAGGTACCTGACGGAGGAATCCGAACGGTTCACTAGGTCTTTTATTGAAGGTCAATGGACAATTAATAGCTGGAATAACATTAGGGAAACCCAAATCTCTCAAAGCATAAGCGGATAAGATACTAACAGAAGCTCCTTCATCTACAATGCATCGATCAACCGTATGGTTCCCGATATCAACCTTTATCTGGAAAGGTGTCGAAGAAGGAAGACAAGGTTCGGCTAGACTATTCCAATCAAAGGAAACGATCCTAGGGCTTGGTAGCGGTTCACATGGCACAGATGAAGTTTCCCCTTTTTCATAAACATCCAAATTGGTAATGCAGAAGACTTCCACAGTAGGTGCATCAATCTTTGCAGGACTGATGGGATCAGTCGAAGATTGCATGGATTCGATCACTTCACTCTCCGAAGGAAGAGTGGGGTTGACCAAGAACTCTTTTGGTTCAACCACTTTATCAACCAAAGGTTGATCTGACTGTAGGGAATCTATAGACAACTAAGGAGCAGAGATTCCTTCTGACATGGACCACACTCTTTGTGCCTCTGGAATGGCAGGGCATCGATGAGTAAGGTGATCTCCCTTACAAAGTTTACAAGGGAACTTTGGTTTCTGTCCTATAGGTTGAGACTCCTTTACAACGTCAGTAATCTCAGCATGACTAGCATTGGCTGACAGCTTGCCCGCAGCATGACTTGCAGTGGCTGTTTTCTTAGAAGCAAAAGGATTTTGAACTAAGGACCACACTTTTTGCACTTCTGGAAGTACAGGGCACAAGTAAATAAGGTGGTCTCCCTCACAAAACTTGCAAGGGAACTTATACTTCTATTTATTGGGTTTGTTGACAATGTCAAATCCCTCAGCATGACTTGCAGTGGATGATATGGTGTCTCAAGTATGACTCACAGGAACTGGTGACTTATCATTAATATGGTTAGTAGTGATCAATGATGTGTCCTCAACATGACTGACAGTGGTTGAAGACAAACTTTCAGTGTGATTTTCAGTGACTAAAATGTTTCTCCCAGCATGACCTCCAGAGGCTGAGTAGGTGCCCCCTACATGATTTGCAGAGGTAGGGTACTTGCCCCCAGCATGACTTGCAGTGGTTGGGTTGCTGCCCCCTTGTTTTGGCATCTTCTTCCTATTCTTCCTCCGTCTATTCCTTTTAGACTGCTGGTTACTCGTATTGCTACTTTCGCCACATGAGGTAGAAGGAGGAGAGAATATGTTACTGGCAAAGAAGGCACAGTGTTCTAATGCTCTTGATTTGAGGTGCTTACAAAGGAAGCGTCAGGAGCATGTAAGGCATTCCGAGTGGAGAACAACCAAATTGACAGCCCTATAGTGAATCCAGGAAGATTCAGAGTAGCCATTAAGGGAGTATCAATGTTTCCAATGAATGGAATGGCACAAGGATCCCCCGAAATAGGGGTACCTTGATTGGCGCTCACCGGAATGCTAGACATAGTTTCCTGCTTAAATGAGCAAGAAGTTCTCTAAGGAAAACTAAGACAAGTAGCACAAAGAGCACACCACTAAAAAAGGTCCTAGGTAAATCAAACCAGGCAAACAGATGCCTTCTGGAGAAGAGTATGGGATGATGAGGGCCTAGAACAGATCAAAGAAGGAAGAAGGACAGTTACCTGGGGTCCACAATACAATGACTAAGGGTGCAAGTGCTGGAATCACCCAATCGCCCTCCTAAAGACCTGCAAGGGATTTCCTCCCACGTCTGTCCTAGGTACAGTAGATATAACCCTCCGCCGTCACCTGTGTATGATCCTATGGTCATATACTAAGGATACCACCACACCGAAAACTCCCGGGGGAACAGTCTTTGGTCGAATTAGAAGGCGTGGACAGGGTAACTGAGCCCGAAACTCAAAAGAGTCCCCAAACGCAATCCAATCCTGGTATATGCTTGAAACATAAAGTAGGAGGTTTATTCCCAACAATCTGATCTCACAAGACCTACTGCATAGATCCTAGGCAAGTTTTGAATGAGGTGGGTTTACCTGTGATAGTCGAACTACGATTTTTGTGTAATGTGTGATCTTGGGTGGTTTAAGGTGTTTTAAACCCAATATCCTAACCAAGACTAGTTGGTGAATAGTGTAACCTAGAAATGAAAATGTTACTAGTACATTTTATTAGAGTTCATTTTAAAGGTTACTTGCTTACTAAAAAAGGTAGTGGGTGTGTGAGAGTGGCTATAACAGAGATATAATACTGAAAATGAAATGTTTACCACTAAACAAATCTTTTCTTTTCAATGCAAGTCCTAAAGATACGATCTAGAATGGATATGCAAATGCAATTTTTAGTCTTTTCGAATGCAAAAAGGTAAAAATAAAGTCTAAATGTACAAAATTAAACTCAAAACCTAAGAATGGAGCTACTCAAACAAATAAGTATGCAAAAGAAAACTTCTTCTTTTTGATGCAAAGCACTCTTAAATCCCTTAAGCCACTTGCAAGGTACTCTACTCAGAAAATAAATCAATTTTTTTTATGCTTTTCAAAGGTGAGAAACAAAAATGAAATTGAAAGTAACCTACTATCAAAGCAAAAGCAAAGAACTTTCAGGTTTCCTCATTGAAACAGTAAAAGAAACCAATACGACTTTCAAATTATTATTGATGTAAGCATGCCAACCATTGGGAAAAGTGTACAAAAACTACTTTTAGACCCAAACAAAGAAAATGACCTACAAATAAGTATGGTTTGATAAAGTCAGTTCTGCACATAAACAGTGCATTCAAGGTCCTGAACAGCAGTAAAGACACTTGAGCTTTCACTACAAAAAGAAAACTAAAA
This sequence comes from Larix kaempferi, assembly GCA_027924585.1. NCBI lineage: Eukaryota > Viridiplantae > Streptophyta > Pinopsida > Pinales > Pinaceae > Larix > Larix kaempferi. The sequence goes on along the minus strand of BSBM01000594.1, from coordinate 456,029 downwards.
GCATAAGGGAGGATAAGAAACCAATCTAAAGAGAAATTTCACTCAAATAGACACAAACAGGGTCAAGTAGACTCAGTAGGTTTCAAATCCAGTGGAAATGGAGCAAGCAGATTCAGTCAGACTCAAATCAGGGTACAAAACACCAAACTGGTCCACAACACCCCAACGTGGGTCAACAAGCCCCAAAAATTTCCAAACAAGCCCAAATTGATCAAAGAAGGTCCAAATCATGAACATAGGATCAGTACAAGGATAGGAGACCACTTACAGTGGTTTAACTCAGACCTAAGGTCACCAGGGACCCTAAAAAATGCAGCTACAACCCCCCCAAACAGATAAAACTCAAAAGACTAAGTTCTAGGATGTGTATGCTACTGTTTATGAGGCATACCAACATCCAAATAGGGGAAAAATGCTACTGTGCTTCACAACAATAGCGTCCATGTGGGAAAAGTTGAAAAAATAGGGCTAAAACCCCCCACACCTGAGCTAGTAAGGGTCTATAAGGGCTAGGAAGGGTCTGTAAGAGCCAAGGAGGGTCAAACAGAGCCTAATAATTGATTCTAATCAAGAAATTGAACAAATAAATTCAAACAAAACTGAAGAAATGACCTTGGATACCCCTAAGAAGATAGGCTTTTCCAAGCAGAGTCGCCATTCTGTTGTGAGGAAAATACACCTATAGTTCAGGGGAAAAACTACCAACTTACAGGGATGAAAGATAGACCTACAAATGTTCGGCAAGTACAACCAGTAAGTAAAAAGATAAAGGTGAGAAGGATGTGTACCTTATTCAGGAGGTTGATCCTATCCTTTCTCTTCCTTGTTCCTCAATTCCATTTAGTGTCTCAATGCCCACATCTGCAAAACAACTTCATACCTTTCTCAAATGCATTTGACTACACATATAAGACTGATATTCATGATAGAAGAAAGACATCAAACTATAAGAAAACTGTAATCAAATCTAAGACACACATGAATAGGTCATATTTGGAAAGGGAAGAACGTCTGATCTTTATTAATGAATGAATCAAGTACATAAAGTTATACCTTCCTTCAAGCTTGGCACTTCACGAAACCTAGATTCAAGGTCTCCTACTTCTGTTCTCCAAGGATCCTAGCCTCTAATCAGCTGTGCTAGGGTTTATCAAAAACTAAGGCACACGAGAGGGGGATGAGGGTCTCCATTCCTCCAGCATAACATTGTTATGGACTTGGTCCCTACTCATGGCCCTTCTACCTTCCTTATATAGTCAATGAAGGAGAGGAAAAGCAGTTATAACCGATCAGGAGGTCCCCAAACCAACTCAATTTGACCAAAATTCGAGATTTTTACTGATTCAGGAAATTAATTTACTCTTCCTACTGCAAACCAACGTATTTTTCAAGGTGAATGCTACTCTAGTGAAGCAAAGTTTCATATTTTTGAAAGCAAACGCTACTATCATGCTTGGATACCATCGTTTTTGTGGAAATATGGCCAAAAACAGGGTTTTCTGATGGTTTGTAGGAGGTGGTTTGGTCTGGAAAAGTGTTCCTAAGGGTTATGACCATCAAATGGACCAGGAGTGAGGTAATTTAAACCATGTTAAGTGTCCCAAATGACCCTTCAATCCACAAGTGTCCTGTGGTGTGACTAAACTTGATCTCAAGAAGTGTCGTCATGCGACCAAGTGATACAAGTGTCGTCACAGACAGAGAAGTGTCATTTTAAGCTATAACAATGCAGAAATAGATAGAATGTTATTCTTCAAACCTAGTACATAAAGTACATCTTTCATGTTCAGGGACTTTCTAGAGTCCAATTTATAAGAGACTTCTCCCATTTCTTTGATGGGGTATTGATAATCATCTCCAAGCTTTACCTTGTGTGGATATTCCTTTTGAGTAAAATGTGAGAGACATTCTTTGTATCTCGTCATGTGCTTTGAAGCTCCACTATCTACTAGCCAAGTATCACTTCCATGAGATACTAAACCAGTAAGAGTTGATATTAGAACATATTCTTCACTGGATTCTTCATCATCTCTAGTCTTGAATTCTTCATCATATTCACTATCTTCCGCTGCATGCGCATGAAACCTCTTCTTTTGATTCTTATGATGTCCAGATTTGGATGTAAAAATTCTTGCTAGATGTCCTGTCTTGTGACAAGAGTAACATTCAACAGAGGAGAGGTCTTTCTTGAATCTCTTGTTCGTTTGATACCCTTGATATCTTCTGGGAGAGTGGTTACATACATCACTCTTCCTTTTCCTTCCACCTTTGGCATGAGTTTCCAAAGCTTGATCTTCATTGTCATTTAATTTCTCCTCTCTCACCGCTATTCTTTCTTCCCCTTGCACACATTCTTCCCATAGTTTTCTAAACTGGATCAATTTATTCCTAGCACAAATTCCATGACCAAATGGTTCCCAATCTATGGGAAGACCATTCAAAGTGGTCATCACAACTTCTGCATCTTCTACCATGTCTCCAATAGATTCTAGTTGTTCTTTTATCTGGGACACTCTAGAGAAGTATGAGTGCGTGGACTCGGAATTCAAGTTATTAACACCCTTGAGTTGATTTCTCAAGGTCATCTTCCTATTGATAATCTTTCCTTCAAATAGACTGGTCAAAGCATCAAACATTTATTTTGGGGTATTCTTGGAAGACACATGGGGGATCAAGTGCTCTTTGATGGAATCAACAATGATCCTCTTTTCCTTGACCATATTATTCTTATGCCTTGCTTTGGCTTCATCTCCCTCTGGTTTTGTAATTCCTTCCTTTACATAGTATTCTAGGTCATGTTCTTCAAGAATGAGACTTACCACTCATCTCTCCTATGAAAAATTGTGAATGTGAGATGAGTGAGTACAAATGAGAGATACCTCCTCTATTTATATTCTTCCATTGGGGTGAATTTTCCCCAATAGGGCCGAATTCTCCTAACTGACTGGGCCGACTTTTCAAATACATAATATAATAATATCTTCTGGGTTCTTCTAGGCCGACACAAGACCTAGGGTTTACATGGACTCTCTCAATTATTCTTACATTATTAATTACATCAATGACATCTCCCAAAGGAGGAATACAATAGACAAGTATCAAATAGAATATCTTCCGCAGTTACATTCTTTTAACACCCAAAACCTTAGCAATATCAACAAAACCTGGCTCGAGTGAATCCCTCACTCCTAATCCTCTGAGAGACTGCCTCTCTTAGATATGATCACTCACTGATCACTCACCGATCACTCACTATCAATGATGTTACACACACTTAAAATGACCACCACAAGAGATATGACTCAATATTGACTGTGTTCCTATACAACTCTCCATAGACTTTTTTATAATATTCACTCTATGTCAATACCATGGGACACCCATTACCTCTAGACAAATAATACCACGGTCCCTCAAATAACATTGACTATAAAGTATTACAAAAGACACTTTTATAAGGCTATCTAGAGAGTCTTACTCGACCCCTTATATGTTACTAGACATTCCAACGTAGAAGCACTTGCCGAGATACCAAAAATTAATAGTCCATATTATCAAGGGAGGTAATTCTGAAGAAATATTCTCCATGATAAACTTGGTCCTCTACTGTTGTATCTACTCCCTATGAACGGGAAGACCCTACTCCATTAAAAATAGAAGACCCTATTGTTTCCTTTGTTGGACTTTGATATGGATCCATGTGCTCCTCCATCAATTTCATCTCATTCCTAATAGGCCTATTGAGATGAGCCTCACACTTTCTCCCAAACACTGATCCAAACTATATACTCCTATGGAACTCTTCTCCAAACTCCTTTTGAATTTGATCATAGGCTCTCACAATAGACTATACAATTTTCTCTCCCTGATGCCAAGCATCACTACTCCATCTTGGGGACCTTCTCTCACTTAACGTATGAATGATTTTCATCCCAGAACAATACAACATAACCCATGTCCTCCAAGGATGATATTAAGAGAAAATTGAACATCATCCATGGAACATGTAGCACTCCTGCCACTACCTGAGATTGATATACAATTGCATGAGTGATTACCTGGGCTTCTTGTAGGCTTTCTAGGAAAATATATTCCTTCCCAAAGTTACCTAATTTCTTTTGCAGCTTCTTGGAGCTTTTCTTTCCCCTTCCTACCAAGTCCTACCCTTCTTGGGAAGCTGACCTGGAATAATTTGGCAGCTATTCTAATCCTTTACAATCGGTCACATCCTTTATTGGATCTCTAGCTACCACCCACATGTGATTTCTCTTCCATCACCAGCTCCATCATCCCATGGCCACATATCTTCTTTTGGCGACCCTTTACAACCCATGTCCTTGTATTCAAGTGCCTAAGCAGATCACCTTTCATTCCTTTCATATCCCATGTGTCTGCTTCCTGGATCCACTTTCTATTGTATCCTGTGCGCCTATCAACTCTACGACACACTACTATTGGAAGCATAATAATGGCCTTCACCCCATGCTACTATCATGCCATGCTTCCTTCGACATGTCCACTTCCTCCCACGCTCTACAGTTCCATTCCATTTTCATGTGCCCTAGTCGACTCTTCCCTATGGTTCTAGCTGTTGTAGCTAACCGTAATATTCCCATCGCCTGGAAGCTCATGGAGTCCATGCCACAACCATGCCCTGCTCTAGGAATGACTAGGTAGATATTTTCTATGTTCACTCTTGCTCGATCCTATGTTCCTCCTGTAGCATTTTTTGTTGTCTCACGTTGTTGTCTCCACATCGACCAATGATATGTTCTTACTGCATATCTTCCTATCTGATGAAAACCCATTGAACAACTCACATATCTCCTTCATGTAGCTATATTCCATCATGGTAGACCACAATCAATCCTGTCTTCCAATCAAAGTAGTTATTCTATGCCTATGCTTTCTACATGGCCTATGAAAAACCTCTAACAACCACCTCCTGATTTTGTTAGTAATCAACGTTTCTGTCAACTCGTCTCTCATGTCTCCATTGTGAGTCCACACCACCTTTTCTCGTGAATCAATGAGCTACATGTGATGATGTCCTAGCGATCTTCAATCCACCTCATCCCAACAGTTCGCAATTTTAACTTAGCAGAATGATCAGAGGCTGTAAGGACCATGCCATGGCTGTACGGTACTCTCGAGACTCCCCCCTTAGTTTTTTTCTTTTCTTGAACTTGTGTTGCAGTTTCCTTAGACCCACTCTAATACCATGTGAAATTTACTAAGTTTAGACCTGGTTGTTAATCTATAATAATTCATTTTCTAATTATTAACTAAGAATACATTGAATTCTCATTAATCATACACAAAGAAAACTAAGCACAAGAAGTACCCTAGAAACCCAAATGAGGAAAATGAGAAAAGAGTTTATCTTTATTGCATATTTTTTAAACAACATTTACAACACTAGGATTCTAGATATGACACACATGATCTTAGTCAAATCTTGATTCTCTCTTGTTGTAGCTATGCCCAAACCCTCAACAATATTAACAAACTCCGGTTTGAGTGAATCCCTCACTCCCAAGCCTTGAAGAAACTCCCTCTCTCATATTTGATCACTCACTATCAATGATGTTACACACACTAACAATGACCACCACGAGAGATATGGCTCACTCTTAATTGCATGTCTATAATACTATCCATAGACTCTTTTATAATATTTACTCTATGTCAATACCGTGGGAAATACCATGGGAAACCTAGTACCATGGGACACATAATAGCATGGTCCCTTCAATACCATTGACTATAAAGTATTACAAAAGACACTTTTACAAGGATGTGGAGAGAGACTGGCTCGACCCCTTCTACGTTTCTAGATACCCCCAACGTAGAAGTACCTATTGAGATACCATATATATATATATATCTAATAAAAATGATATTTACTCTTTGGAACATGTTTGGAATATTGGATTTTTCTTTGTCTCATGGTTTTGTAAATCATTCCATGATACTGATTAATGTATTGTCTCTTAATGTATTGTATATTGAGAGAGTCCATTTTGTAAGATACCCTTACCCCTTGTATAGTATAGCATGTCATGAATTTTAAATTTTTATGTCCTCTCTCTCTTTAGCTACCCTCCAATCACTTCCCCTTATTTCCTCACTCTCCCTCCCCATGTCTCCCTTTCCCTTATCTCTCTATGTCCCTCTCTTTCCCTCAATCCATATTTCTCTGTGTGTGTATGCTTCTCTTCCTCCTCTGTCTCTCTCTTCCCCTCACTCTCTCTCCCACCCCGATCCAAACTATCTCCCTTATTATCTCTCTCTCTCTCTATTCTTCCTCCCTTACCCTCACTTCCTCAATGTCCCTCCCCCTAGATTTACCCCAATCACTCTCTTTCTCACCCTCCCTTCGTCCCTATAGCACCATCCCTATTTTTATGCCCCCCCTCAATTCCTCACTATCTCTATCCTCCCCCCTCTTTATTCCTTTCCCTATCTCTCTCTATCACTTTATTTCACTCGATCCTTACCTCTCTCTCTCTCTCTCCATCCTCGTATCTCTATCTCTCCCTCCCTCATTATATCCTATTTTTGCTTTAGGATTATTCTGAATGGAAGAATCATATATGGGGTGAAAAATTCTCCCCCCTCTCCTTGCAAATATTGGTCTATCATGACAAGTACCCAATTTGTTAATTTGGGCTTTAGAACTCATGAACTACAGGGACAATTTTTCTACCCAATGCATCATCTTGAAAGGGAGGGCACATTCTAAGACAAGACAACCATATGCATGTTAGAAATTATAGGGGAATAAAAAGCAGTTTCCATGCGTTATTTACATATATTATGTTAATCCTTCTTTTAAGTCAATTTCTACTACGACCTACACCACGATCAAAATATCTGCAGAGGGATAGGAGAGGTATGCCTTAACGAATTCACCAACCATGTTTCCAATATATTTGAAAATATTGGGAGACCAAAAATCGAAGGGGAGGGTTGGGAGTCAAACCTAGACAACAGTGGAGTCTAAGTGTAATTTTTGGGAATCAAAAAGGGGGCTCCAACGTTTCAGATAGATCATGGAGGAGTACCACAACTTGAGTTCCTTCATAATCCTATCCGCATCCACCTTCTTTCTTAATTTTTAAACTATCTAACTGCTTTCCAATATCAAGGCTTCAAGGCTATACCCAAGTAGGGACATCCCTATTGCAATTATCCAAACCTAAAATGGTTTCAAGCCACACCGATGGCTAGGGAAATGCCCAACTAGAGTCAATTATGTAGTTTCCACCACTTCACTTATTTGGAACTTGGCCCTAGGACAAGATTCAACATGGAGGCCTTATGTTTGATACAAATCTTGTTTACCTTGGATCACCCCTCCTTTGACACTAGTGGAGGGCCAAGTTCTATACACTCTTTAGGGAGTGAGGGAACATGCAGGAAAACCTCATGAGAGGCATTGAGAAGCAAAGAAGCAATATGTAGTTTCCTCGAGCCAAGACATTTCTTCGATGTGAATTTTGTATTTGATAGAAGTATGCGAGGGAGAGAGACATGATTCCAATAGAGTATGGGGGGATAATTGGGATTAGGTGAGGTCACCACAGTAGAAGGAAAGGGTTAGGGAGGTCCTTTTCCAAGGTACCTACAATAATTTGTTTGACTTTATCACTTCTCTTTACCCTAGGATCATCAATGTCTATTGGAAATGATAGGGATTTTTTAAGCTTTTAAATACATGACATGTTAGTTGTCAAATAGTTTTCTAGGTGTTCTACCACGCTAAGATCTTACCAATTTTAAGATGGGATAGGAAGCTCAGAAGGGTTGTTATCATTTCTAGACCTTGGTGACTCAGGTTCAAAAGAATCCAATCTAGATAAGTCATGATTCCTATCATGCGCGATATATTTCCATTTCTAGGGCATCATGTCCATGATATATTGAGGGTGGGAAAATAGGCAAGATATCACTAACATATCAAGTGGAGGTTCTGTACAACCCCATCCAAAATATACGATTATTTTGATGACATCGTTTCCAAAGGCGAGGAGTATGCACCTCACAAAAATTTAATTAATACTAATATAGGGGCTCTAACAAACTCTCAATCGATGGGGAATTACAAACGTTCTAGCCAGATATATCGGCGATCTAGCGATCCATTGGTCCAACTACCAAGACATCTCCATGAATATCATGCATGCATGTGATCGCCTCTAGGTCTCATTTGCCAATTGTGACCCAAATTTGAATTTTGAAACCCTAGGGATTCTATCACCTCCAAATATCATCCTTCATTTGTGTCCCAAATTTGAATTTTGAAACCCTTGTCATGCCATTGCTTCTTGGTATCATCCACTAGCTGTGACCTAAATTTGAATTTTGAAACTCCTCACTTCGTTAGTAGATCCCTCTGTGCTTATTTCATTTTTTTTAGCTCCCACAATCAAGCTCTCATTTATGTTCCCCATTATATAAGAATATATGATCACTGCATCTTGGCCATGGATGCCATAATAAGAGCGTTCATGAACCTCCCACATCAATGCCCAATGCCTTTTGAGGATCACACATTCTATATATCCTACATGATTGCAGAGGAGATAAAAATACCTAGTCATATGTTCTTGGTATCTTCATTATTTTCAAATGTAATCAACATGATCAAGTTGCCTCTTGTTTCCATGATGGGTTTCTGTTTTTTTCATGAGAAGTTATATGGTGTAAAGATAATGGCCATGATATTGGGATTGTGGGGTTTTATTTCATATGATTTCGGTGAATACCAGCACTCCAAGCCTATTCGCTAACTGATAGTTTACTGGTTTAAAAGTTTTTTCAATTACTTTATTCATTTTTTGAACTATCTAAGTTTCACAAATGTCACCCTTCCATTTAGCACAATAGATATTATAGTAGGGACAAGAGGAATATCATGATCAATTTGTATATAATAGACATTGGTGTATATTAGGCGTCCTTAAAATATTGAATGAGTCATCATATGGCTCTTTAGGCTGTGCGGTGTGGGGGCTAATTATATTATCCTTTACATTTGAAACTATGATAACAGTAGTATCCTTTAACATAAATATGCACAAGTCTAGTCTTTACATCATGGACCATGATTCCATCATAGGTAACTATAACCATTGCATCGATATGCTACACTTTATTTTGGTTGTTTTCACACTCCCGTTCAATAATTTTTTATCAATATGTTGGCATTTTTTGGAAGTCATTTTTTTTTTTGAATTTAGTAATTTTTTAATCTGGTAATTAATTAATTTTTTAAATGTGGATTGGCCATTGCTCAACAATGTTTTTTTTTTCATTTTTTTACTATTCTTTAATCTATCTCATTGTTTTGAAAAAGAAACTATCATGACTAAAATATCCACATTAATTTGTGATAAATTTATCAATTTAAAAAAAAATGAGATATTACAAAATTACATTTCCTTTAATTTTATTTATCTATTTTGCTTGTGAACTATCATTAGTAATTTATAAACATTAAATTATAAGAAATTTATCAATTAAAAAAATTTGAGATAGTAAAAAAATTACATTTTCAATAAAAAAATATTTTGAGATAATTCTTATATATATAATATCTTAGATTCATCTTAACTCTGGATTTATCAGAAAGGGATTTGATCCCTCTCAGATCTTGTGCTAATATGGATCTATGATGGTTCTAATTTCCTTCATTATTCATCACCTATTCCTTGAAAGACGAAAATAACCTGATGATAATACAACTAGTGAGGGGCACCCTAATACCTTTAAACTTCTCCCTCTTGGCCCTTTATGGAATGGTTATGATTGTCCCATGGTATTGTATTGAATTTATTCGATTCTAATAAAAGAAGGATTTGTAAAGGGTTTAAAGGATGAGTTATATGGATATTAAAAAACTCAAATCACTTGTAAAATGTGCAGTGCTTGTGAGGATTTGGTTGATGATGATATCATGTTGACCTTCTAGATGGATAGAGAGGAGAATTTTGAGGTTTTTCGATATCTTCAAATCAATGTAGGTGAAGGAGAATTTGAGGAGACGGATTTTCTTTGTAATGACAACTACACAATAATATTTTTATCAATAAATCATCTTGTCAAATATTTAGTTCAAGTATTGAGCTATGGACATGAGTTAATAATATGTTGGAGCGGGTTTTGGACTTGTCTTGGAAGTCGGGCGCTAGAGATGGGTCATGTGACAGTTCAACAATTGGCCCAAAACCACATAGAAGGCAGAAGTTAGTTAGAAATTAGTTAGGAGTTGTGTCCACTTTGTAACAGGATCCTCCCATGTTTTGATGTATAAATATGTAGGAGATCTAAGTGTAAAAGAGAAATTTTGGAGAAGCTTGTGCTGGAAGATAGTAGCTATTGTGTTGTCATTATGTTGTTATGTAATGCTGGGTAGTTGAAGATTGAATAGAGTATTGATGTGCACCGTGCAAGCTATGTAAGACTATTCCAATGATAATACAAATTGGAGACTTTGGTTTCAGTATTCTATGCTTGTGTTAAATGCTTGTATTTGTCTCACATGGTTAATCTAATATGATTCTATTGCGAATGTTATTTTTCTATAATGAAAGGAATGTTAAACTATGCAGTAAATGAATGAAAATTTGATCTTTTGAATCTATATTCACATCCCTTTATCCATGTATAAACTTGATTCCTACATTCCCCTCTAATACCTCAGGTGATACATCATCTATTCACAATTGATACCGAAAGGGTCAGTGTCTGGGGTTTTATTGGTGTGATTTATGTTGAACCTTGGGTCTGCCTTTGCACCAACAAATGGTTCTATTTATGGGACCAACATCTACACCTGAAGGGATGTGAGAGTTGACTAATTGTTAACACCAAAAAAGTGCTCACTAGCTCATCCCTTTGGACATACACCCCTGTTGATCAAATTTCCTACCAATCTCGCTTCCAAAACCCCAGAAAACCCAAATGGGTATTAAAAATACCCAAAATTTGCTCAAAAACATACTAAAACCCTGAAATAGGGGTCAAAATCAAACAAATAGGGAATACAACTCAAAAGAAAAAAAGAAGAAGAGAAAATAAGGCAAAAACCCTAAAAATCCCTAAAACCCTAATCCAAGTTTATAAAAAGGGTTGGAGGTCCCTCATTTCCACATCCCTCAATCACTCTACCCTTATGCTGCTAATTGTTTTCCAAAGCCTTAAGCCATCCATCTTTGAGCTTTTGGCCTCCCTTGAGATAAAATATTTAGCCACCACCGAAGCATAGGAGAAGAGAGCACAAAACCAAAGGAGATTCGGAGCACACTGTTCGGCCATCAGCTTCACCACCCTCGCCTTCGAGGTAAATTCTTTACAAGCCCTTGCTTTCCCTTAATACAAAGTTAAAGATGATTTATTCTACAGTTTTGCAAGTGTATCGTTTGTTGTTTCAAGTTATTTTTATTTCATGCACATGTTAGATCAAATGGTTTATCAGTTTTATGAATAGTTCAGCTTTTTATTACTTCCCTTCAACCTGCTACTAAGGGTCCTTTCCCTTAGTAGGTTCCCTTTTGCACAAGCAGGGGTGAAAACCTCAGCTACAGATTTCCGACTCCACTATATGAACCCTTCTCTGACAGTTTAGTTTTTATTGTTATTTCTGTTTAAAAAAGTTCTGTTTTTTTGTTTTATTTGCTTAGTTCAACAGTCCTACGTGTTTTTTTGTACGGTTGCAACCATTTTGCATCTTTCTTCATGCAGAAAACCGCATCTTTTTCATCGACAGCTGCGGTCCAAATTGCGGTTGTTCTACATTTTCGCGCGGTTTGCACATCATCTCTCTAGCCTTTTGCTGTGACCCATAACGCAGGTTATTCTTTCCTGTACGCGGTCCCAACCGCAACTATTTTCCACTTTCGCGTGGTCTGCACATTTGCTATTTAGTGCTTTGTTGCAGTTTCCCCATCCCTTAGAGCGGTTCATATCGCGGCTGTTAGTTACATATTTGCAGTTGCCACCGCGGCCCCCAAACCATTTCTCGCGGTCCAAACCGCGTGAAATACCACCCCTGCTCACGGTCCATACCGCCTGCAACTACTGCTTTGCTCGCAGTCCATACCGCCTGCAACTACTGCTTTTCTCACGGTCCATACCGCCTGCAACTACTGCTTTGCTCGCGGTCCATACCGTGGCACGCACCACTCCTCTTGCGGCCCCATCCCTGCACCAGAGTTGCGTCGCTCAGTATCCCGAACCATACGCGGCCCCGGCCGCAGGCCACCCCGCCACCACTGCGACCTTCACTGCAGAAACACTCCCATGACTAGCGCTTCAAAATGCAACTTTCCTACCGACCTGTGCGCTGCCACCACCCCACCTGCACACAAAAACCTCAGTGATTTGTGCACTCCACACAGCATTTCCCATGCCGGAACTTGCGTTGCAAACCGCGAGTTTCTCTCTGATACCGGTGCTGCACCATGCCAAACTTCCTGGAACGTGTGCTACACACTGCAGGTTTTAGCGAAAAAATTGCACTGCACACCGCACTGAGCAGGCCCTTATCCACGTTTTGATTTCCACATTTTCTCAATTTTAGTTGTTTTAAAAAAAAAAAATTATGTTTCAAGTCTTTGAGTCAACATTCAATTTCCAGCATTGTTTCCTTTTTTCTAGCATTTAAATACCATCTTTTTTATTTGCTATTTAACTGCCAACATTATCATTGCACACACTCTGTCACCTAACTCAAGTGATCCCTAAAAAACTACTTAACTCAACCAAATTTTAACCCCACTTGGGGAGCACAGAAGAATTTTGTAGCTAGGTAGGACAAGGGGGATAGGTATCCAAATAACACCGCTTTGTCACTTACATCTGAGACATAGTTGTTGTCATATAGGGTGCCAAAATCCCCTAGTATTTGTTGACACGATTACGACCAATTTGTCAGAAAGGCCTCTCCCTTAGGAGGGTTGAAGTGGTGAAACTGGTTCCGGAGGCCTGAGTGGAATACCGCAATCCATTCAGTCACTGAAGGCTACCTACTCGTTGTTCACGTGTTTTGATTCCTTTTAGGCCCACACGGTGATAGGACTGGAGCCACAGATTCAACTTTCTGGACGTGTCATGCACGGGGTATCTTAGTTTCCTTTCTTCTAGGATTGTCTACCCAGTGTCCCTCCCGGTAGGGGGATACCATTGGCCTTTGGTTCCACTTTTCGTATTGTCTGACTAGGATTTCATCACCTTGGAGAGGATACGTCTAGTTCGAATCAGCATACCTTTTAGTTAGGCATTTCTATGCTCCCTCACCTCCCCTGAATCTAGTGAGTACATTTTTTTTTCACTTTTTAGGATCCTTTGTCTGTTGGTATTTTGACCATTTTTATAACCACTCCGTGTGATTGCAGCACAACTGTTGCACCACACGTTTTGAGCATTGTTGTTGGCCTGAGTGCCATATTTTCTATGCTCTCCTTGTGCACACTCAGTTGCACAAGGATTTTTTGAGCTTTTCACTCACCACACCTCACCTGGAATACCCTCATCGTCATCATTGAGTCCCAAAGACAGTCCCGACGCCAACCCCAACAACACGGTTTACTTGGCTCTCCTCGCCACCGACTTGAGCCTCGTCGCCTGACCCAAACACTCCTTATACCATGTCTGACTCGGAACCAGAGTACAACACATTCACCGCTCCATCTATCCCCTTGGATGGTATGACATCCAAAGCCTTTTCTGGAGGGATGGTCGGCGCAGGACTCAACAACCACCTGGCTACCATAACAACGTCTATCCCTGTCATGTCATCTACGCCTAACATCCCCACCACCTCATCCATTCCTATAGGGAGTGGAGTGGTCACCAATACAAACACACTGGTGACTACTATCATACCTGGGGGTAGCGGCCCCACCATCGCTGCTATGGCCCATATCGTTGCTCGAAACATTAGGGGCAGCGGCCTCACCATTGCCTCTATAGCCCATACCGTTGCCCCAAACATTGGGGGCAACGGCCCCACCATTGCTGACATGGCCCATACCGTTGCCCCACATATTGGTGGCAACGCCCCCACCATGGCCGCTATGGCCCACACCGTTTCCCCACACATTGGAGGCAGTGGCCACACCATTGCCGTCACGGCAAACACACTTCCCCCACCACCCCCAACGCATCTTCTTGCTAGTTTTCCATTCATGGCCAGTCTAAACCTCTCCGACTTGGCTAATTTGACTAATGATCCTATACGACATGATCCTACGCGGCCTCCTATTCCCACCAAAATCCCCTCGAACATACCCAAATTTGAGGGAAAGGGAGGAGAAGACCCTTAGAATCATATCATGTCTTTCCACTTATGGTGTTCCTCTAACTCCATTGTGGACGACTCTATTCGCCTTCGACTACTACAAAGAACCCTCACTGGAGCTACAGCTAAGTGGCATATTGACCAACCTCATGGGACCCACCCTACATTCACATCTCTTTCTTCCACTTTCCTGCAATTCTTCCAGCTACCCGTTCGTTATGATGCCGGTGTAGAAATCCTCCTATCTTGTAGGCATAATACGGCCACTAACATCACGGACCACATCCATGAGTGGCGTAAATGGCGCACTTTATGTAAGATCAAGTTGGACGACTGTATCTTCTTTGATTGGTTCCTAAAGTATCTCATACCAACCATCGCAAAGGATGTGGCCTCTGAGAAGCCTCAGTCTGAGGAAGAAGCCATCCTCAAATCCCAACAATTTGATCTTATCTACGCCCAATCTGGCTACCTGTACTTTATCTTACCAGATGCACCTCGTGCCGACTCCTCCTGGAGCGATGCCCCGGGAGCATCCCATGCCGCCGACGGCATCATCAGGCATGTATCATCACGCACCCAACCGTACATGGCTATGCGCAATCCTACTGGCCCTGATCTTTCATGTGCCACTTCCCACTCTGGAGAGACTAATTCATATGCCTCGGTAGTTCGACCTCCTCATACTCATGGACCATCCTACCCACAGCATTGTTACGACCATGTTCACTCACCATACAATCCTCCTGTGGTCCAACCCACCTTTTATCAACACCCACCTCAGCCAGCACATTCACACTCCCAAGTTCAGTAGGCTTATTACCCCCCGCAAGCCCCAATTGTGAACCATAAGTTCCTCTAGTTTATCATCCACCACCGATCCCACCAGCTCCGTGCCAACCTCAAACAAATCCCGGTTACTACCCACCGACGGCACCTTCACCACCTGCTCAACCACAGAATCCTCCCAATCCCCAAGGGAAATTTTATGCCCAACAACACCCACAACAAAACTAGCTTGCTCAATGCAACCAACAAGGCCAACAAAACAAAGGAAGAGGACGTAACCGTAGGAATAACCAACCTTCGGACCAAGGCAGTCAACAACCTAACCCCCCCAATAACATTAATGCAGCCCCACTTGACCAAAAACCTGACAGACCACCTTGTCAGGGCAAGAATCCCAATCTACGAACGAATCATCCTTGTTCATATGTGGGGTCTATGGACACTATACACACAATTGTCCACACTTAGATCGTGCCCGCCAATTGTGGACAGATGATGCCCAACGCCAAGGACAAGCTACTCCTCCTGCACAATCCAACCCCCAACCACCTCCCTTGGTGCTGCAAAATCCCTTGCCCACGCAAGGAGTAGTAAACACCCAACCACTACCTCCTCCTCAAGGAATTGCACAAACACCTCAGCAAATCACATATGATACACAAAAAAACCAACCGACAGATTCGGGTACCCACCATCTCGTCATGATGTCATCAACCAATGTCAATCTTCAAATGCATTGAAATCAATACGGACCCAACCTCGAAATCCCCCCATCGATACTGCTGCTCCCACAGATCATCCCTTACACATACCCCCACCACATGGCAATGGGAACCCTAAAGCCCCTTGCTTCCCACTACGATGGATCAACAACAATCCTAATGCTCGTGCAACAACAAATTTTAATATCGTAGAAGATCTAGCGTAGTCCCCCGCTACTATGTCTGCCTTGGAATTCCTAAAGAACTGTCCTGCATAGAGGAAATTTTTGTTATCTGCCATCGGTGCGATAGACCCCAATGACTCAATAATGATGGCATTCGACTTAGACCAAGCTGAACCATGCTTTCCTTCGACACTAGCTTTCCAGGTTTCTGTATCAGTTCGGAACCTAGTCATCCATCGATGCATCATCGATGAAGGTGCCTCCACTTGCATTATGTTGATGTTTGTTTGGCAGAAGCTTGGATCTCCCACTCTACAACCATCAAAAACTGCATTATGAGCTTACGATGTCTACGCAACTCAACCCCAGGGCCTTTTGTCCAACGTTCCCATCCAACTTGGGGGTAAAACGGTCCTAATCGATATAGAGGTTATCAATGCACAGATTGATTACAACCTCTTACTTGGTCGTAGTTACATGTATGCTATGAAGGTCGTCGCTTCGTCCATCTTCCGCATCATGATATTCCCCCATGAGGGACGTGTGGTCAAAATTGACCAAATAACATACTATGATCCCAATGCCCCTGCTGCTCTTGAGAATGTTCTCCTCATGCTTGAACAACCCGTGCACAATGCTCCTACATCATTAGTCTCTAAAGTTGGACCCGGATTATACTTGGAATCACCCATGACTTCCATGTTCCAATCCATTCCGCCCCCTCTTAGGATAACCGAGATATCGGATCTTTGCATAATTTCCTCCAACCACACATCGCCCAACCAGCAACCGCCTTTACTACCACAACCACCATCGGTACCAAGTTACATTGGGGAAACACCCATCCATACGATCCCATTTTTATTCCCACCATCTGGAGTGATAAGTACACCAGTGATGGCCACTTTGAACCTCCCTGGTTTAACCCTAGGTCTACCTGTGTGGTATTTACCTGTCCCTACTCCTCCACCAACACCACAAGTCGTTCTTCAACCAGTTCAACCGATTGACACTTCCAACCACCCACCCTTAGGAGTTGCGAACAAGCCCAACTATCCCCCTTCCTGTGCAGCATCCACATCTGCTACGAACCCTCCCCCACCACCACCTAAAAACACAGGGGGAAGAGGCCCGCAAAATTATATTGCCCCACCAGCAAGAAAACCAATGGCACCCCAACCACCCCCGCGAGCACTCCCTAAGTGCTCCTTGAGTGATGATATCGGCCACGTCACCCACAATTGTCCTCAGTTGCCCGATCTCCAAAAACACATGCAGACCTTGGACGACGACCCCAACATCCCTGTAGTCGTACTAAACCCCTGTTGTGGCCACAACAGATCCCATGCTTAGATGAAGCACGTGAGCCCCATTTTTGAATAAATGCAAAGGTATTTGGGTGAGTTGTTTGGTAAATATCATATTTTGGTTTCTACCTCTAAGATCCTTCACCCATGCTTTTGGTCTGCCTGTTTGACAAATTTTTGAATAAATTTTCCAAGTGTTTTGGTCCGGAGAAAGCTTAAATTTTGAGTATTTTATCGTCTGCTTTCGTTAACCCGAAACCCAACATTTTGGGTTTTTAGTTTTCGGTTTTTGCAATCGTAAAACTCGCAACCCGACAGGTGCGGGTTGCGGGTTTTGTTGTTAATAAATTTGGGAAATCTTCATCCCGAAACCCGCAATTGTGGATTTTGGATTGCGGGAACTTTTTTTTTTTAAGAATTGCGTTGTGTGTTCCCGAAACCCGCAACCTGCAAGTGCCGGGTTGCGGGATGCGGGAAGAGATTTTTATTTTTGCGGTTGTTTTCGTTTTCGAAACCCGCAACCTGCAAGTTTCGGGTTGTGGCTTTTGGAAACTCATTTTTACAATTGTTTTGGTAGTTTGTAACCCCGAAACCCACAACCCGCAAGTTTCGGGTTGCGGCCTTCAGGAATTATAAATAAAGCTTGACAATAAACCCTCGTGACTTGACCCCGCAGTCGCAAGATTTAATTTTGACCATTTGATTTATCTTGATTCTGCGGATGAGATTACACTGCGTGATTTGAGTAATTATTTGGATTGTTTCCGTTTTTACTTATTTGCTTTTGATTCATTTGAGTTGGTTTTTATTATTTGATTTGGTTCCATGATCTTGGTGGTTAATTTATTATGTTGTTTCCCACATACCCCACTTAGACTTGGTCTTCACTGCACAAACTGATTATTTGAGATGATCGCTGGTTGATTACCTTCATTTTGGGATTTTGATTAATATTATGGTTTCTTCTGGATATTGCATTAGTATGATATTTAAGCTTGATGGAGTTTTATTTAACTTTTGCATACCTAAAATCATAATGTAAATATTGTAAATAAACTTAATCTTTGGGTTTGTTTGCTTATATTAGTTTAACATTTTTAATGTTTAGTTTAAGCTTATTGAAATCTTTTAAATACTCATGGTCATGCTTTGACTTTCATTAACTTAGTTTGTGTATTTCATTAAATCCATATATTAAACTTATACATAATTTGATGTTATGAAAATTAAAAGAACACATGTTTTAGTTTGTTTGGGTTCTAATTTCCCTAACTTCTATGAGATTTGGTTTTATGATTATTTGGAAATTAGTGGGGTTAAAATTCAACATTCACTAATGTAAAGTACTTTGATCATGGATAAGTCATTCATTCTCAATAAGCTAGTTTGATTTTGAAAATATAACTTCTATTTTTACCTTTTGCAATTTAAAAGAATTTCCATTTATTACTGTGCAAAAAGAAATATTATTATTCTTTTCTTGGTTTCCTGTTATTGGAAAATGATTATGTTAGAAACCTATTTATGGAATTAATTAACTCTCCTATATTATAGGAGCGATTCATTTCCTATATAACTAACTTGTTTCCAACAATCATTTTCTTAAGAATTGAATTGTAAATGGTTATTATTTTTACTTCTAGGTTTAGGGTTTTTAGATATTGCATTTTCTCGTTCACGTTGTAAATATTTCTATATTTTCTTAGTTTTTTTATCTATTGTTATTTCCTTACTCCATTCATTATTCAAAAATAAAAAAAAAATAAAAAAATTTGCATTTTTCCAAGCTTTTCTAATTATTTTTATGCATTTTATGCCTTTAAATTTCGTCAACCCGAAACCCGCAACCCGATTAAATTTCCCGCTGTGGATTGCCGGAATCACCTTTTTACCTTTTTTACGGTCTCACTTTCCACATTTTCACTCCCGCATTATTTCGGACCCTAAGTTTATCTTAGGTTATAATTTTATTTAATTTCGGGTCCGTAATTTTCGGTAACTTAATTTTTTCACTTAGGTTCTTAATTTGGTTTTAATTTTGGTTTTCCCGATTTTGATTTGTTTAAGTGATTTTTCAAATTCAAATTGTTCCTCCCGAAATGTAATTTCCTATTTTTGTGGGAAAATGGATTTTGGATTTTTGTTTTAGTTTTATTCATTTGGAAAATAATTAATCAAAATAATGGATTCTTAATTATTAAATCAACAGCTACAATTCATTCCGAAATGAAATCAACGGCTGCTAAGTGTTATCTTTCAAGAACAATATCTTGAGATTTATAAGTCAAATTCAACCCCGTCATAGTTCGTTGGAAAGCTGGAAGGATGATGAACGATTTGAGAAGATTATTTCTCCCAAATGAATAGCTTAACCACCCCAAAAATCTGCCTGAACAATCAATTTCGGATTTGCGTAAGATTTGTTCATTTTTATTATTTTGATTTGTAAATGAATTGTTACTTGTTTTAGATTTATTTTTAAATTTGGAATGATCTTTTAATTTCTATTTTGAATTGTACAGGTGTGGATTTGGATTTGTAGGAATCAAGATGAAGAATTGCATCCCAAGTTTGGAATGATAAAAAACGTGCCAAGTGGAAAGCAACGATTTTTTAACGCGATTTCGGGAGTGATGAAGATGAATCTCGAAAATCCGAGACATGGGTTTTGTGCAGAAGGTGCCCAATTAGTTTTTCAATGAGCAGTATCCTCAAAAGTGCTATATTTGGAAGATACGACTGGTTCTTCAAAACGGATTTTCCCAGATTTTTCTCATGGACGAATATGGCAAATGAAACAACTCAACCAAGTTAGCTCAGCAATTGGGGAAATGGATCTGATTCTTTCTTATGATTTTCTCTGTATAAATACCTACCTTCAATGATCTGAGGAAGAGGGGGAGTGCTCGCCAGAACTGGAAATATTTTTCTTTCAGAACTGAAGACACGCTACCAAGGTTGATGATGACTTGAGAGCTTGAATCAGCAAGGAGCAATTGGATATGCCCTGTTTTGCAGTCACTGTAATTTCTTGCAGTTGTGTTAAATACAGTAAATTTTTTCCATATGTCTTCTTGTTTACTTATCAAGTTTATTTGATTAGTTTGATGATGCTCTGAGTCAATTATTAATTACTGTTTATTAATTCGCAATCAATTAACAATTATGGATCTGGAGTTTTGGTTTATCATGATTCACGATCTGGATTTACAAATGTGTTGAATAAGTTTATTTATGCAACATGTTTATTTATTTCTACAAATAATTTACAGTCAATATTAAGTTCATGCTAATTTTTAAATTGGAAAAAGAACAACAGGATATTCTTGGATGCGCTCAAATCTTTAAATTGCTATCAACAATTCTCATTGTTTGATCATACTTTGAAGTAATAGATTAATAATCTAGTTTTACATTTTTGTTAAGCTGATGAAATAACTTATTAAAACATGAACCAAGTTACCCTGCACAATATCAAGCTTTCTTTTTAGAATAGGACTAACTTAGATTTAGTTTCCTCTTCTGAAATAGGTTAGGTTAGGTTAGCTTAGCTTTGCCATTTTTCACACCCTTGTTTTCCTTGATTGGAAAATTGACCTAATGGGTCAAATCATCGACTCATAGAGTGCCAGTGGAGGCCTAATATCTGTGGAGGATCACCATACCAAACAGGTTGGGGATAGAACTGCCCTTGCGTAGGGTCTTTCGAAGCCTTTCAACTTGGGTTTTCTTCCTCTGTCGAGTGCCTTGGAACATTCCATCACCTTTGCATCTAACCTACAAAACTAATGCATCAACAACCCCCCATCCCATCAGCACAACAAGGCGTTACGTACTAGCCACGCTTGCGCTATCTGTGGCATATACGGTCACTACTCACACCACTGCCCCGACCTCCAGGATTACAAAGCAACCCTCTACGAGTTAAAAAACGTCGACCTGGAGACATCCCCTCCTACCATTGAAGAAATTTAACCTCCAACAGCTTCCCCTTCGGAAGAGGTCAATACCATATACATGATCTCTACGGTCGATAGCCATGACTCTCATCCAACATCTACCCCTTCCTCGTATGACTTGATCACTCATTACTTCCACAGCGACGAGGAAATCCTCGAAGTCCTTACGGAACCCAACTACCCATCGGATGACATGCACCATCGATCATATTTCATCCCTGATGAGTCCACCCCTATTGTAGCCAACCAACTGGCAATTGAAACAAAATAATTTCTCCCCGAGAAGGTGGAATGGTTCAAGAACCCCATCCCAACACTTGATGCCTTCGAAGAGGGAAACATGGAAAATATTCCCCCCATTACACAAGTGGACATTGCTCTCCCAAGTGGCCAACCTGAGATAATCACCTTAGGTGCCACTTGTACGAACTATGAAATCGGGGAATCCAAAAAAAAAATTTAGGAGTTCCGTGATGTTTTTTCCTGGTCTTATACCGAGATGCCCGACCTGGACCCTACCATCATTGAACACCACATCGATACATGTCCGGAGGTCCCACCTATTCGCCAGAAGAAGAGATCAATTCACCCCTCCAAACTTTCTGCAGTCAAAATTGAAATTGAGAAGCTTTGGAAAGCCGAATTCATCTATCCCATCGCTTACACCACCTGGGTGTCCAACCCTGTACCTGTCAATAAAAACTAGGGCACTATTTGTGTTTGCACATATTTTCGAGATCTCAATCAAGCATGTCCCAAAGACAACTTTCCCAGACCTTTCATCGACCAGCTCGTTGACGCTTGTGCCGGACATAAAGTCCTCTCCTTTATGGATGGCTTTTTCGGATATAACCAAATGCACATTTGGAAAGAAGACCAATATAAAACTGCGTTCACTACCCCATGGGGTGCCTTTCCCTACCGGGTCATGCCATTTGGTCTAAAGAACATGGTTGCCACTTTCCAACAAGCCATGACATACTGCTTCCATGACCTAACTCATATCATCTTGGTTTACCTAGATGACCTTACTGCTCGCTCCAAAGAATGATCTAACCACCTGAATGACCTCCGGCAAGTCTTCCTCCGTTGCTGCAAATACAGAATCCGCTTGAACCCTCTCAAGTGCATCTTTTTCGTTCCTGCCGGATGATTGTTAGGATTCATCGTTTCCCAGAAAAGGATAACTGTCAACCCCTTAAAATTTCAAGCCATCTTGGACCTACCTCCCCCTCGTACCATACGTCAGCTACAAAGTCTGCAAGGGAGAGCCAACTTCCTCCGCCAATTTGTTCCTGAATATGCCACGACGGTTCATGGTTTTCTCCGCTTACTCCGCACCTGCAGCCCATTTGTCTAGCATGAGCAAGCTCAAGCAGCCTTTACATCCCTTAAAACATCCTTAACTAATGCCCCTTTGATCTCCTCATCGTATTTCTCCAAGGATTTTATCCTATATGTTTCGGCATCTGAACACGCCGTCTCTGGGGTGCTCGTTCAAGAATATAGTGCACGGAAAGAGCACGTAATCTACTACGTGAGTCAAACCTTGTCTAGCCCACAGTTGCGTTATCCCCCAGAAGAGAAGTTGGCCCTAGCTTTCATCTTCTCCATACAGAAGCTCCGTCACTACATATTGTTGAGACTAACTACTGTTGTGGCTGACTCTAATCCCATGATTTACCTTTTGAGTCGTCGCCTCCTACAAGGCCGTGTGGCTAAGTGGGTCGTTATTCTGTAAGAGTATGACCTCACATTTACAACACCAAAGAGCATCAAGGCCCTTGCCTTGGCACAACTTATGACAAACTTGCCATCATCATCCAGTTCAACCCCCATTAATACCAGTCTCCCAGATGATCATTTATTTATCATTTCTTCAGATGACCCCTGGTATAGCGATATCTTGGTGTACCTTCGCACTCAGAAATTTCAACCGGATCTTGACCGCGACGGGCGTCGATGCATATGTCACCACGCTTCACGTTACCTTCTCTTAGGAGATGTGTTATATCGTCACGGTATCAACACCATTCTACGCCACTGCCTCACCCACGATGAGGCCGAACAAGTCATTAATGATTTCCATAGTGGAGCTTGTGGCAGACACTTTTTTAGGGATGGCCACCACCCAAAAAGTTATCCGTGCCGGGTATTTTTGGCCCTCCCTCTTCACCGACTGCATCATTGCCATTAAGCATTACCGCAACTGCCAAATCTTTACACCTAATGATTCCACCCGCCCCCCTTCACCCAGTCGTCACTGTTGGCTCTTTCTGCAAATGGGCCATTGACTTCATGGAGTGCAATCCTCCATCGGCAGGTGGGAACAAATATATTATTGTAGCTGTGGATTACTTCACGAAGTGGGTTGAGGCCATGCCCACATTCAACTGCAAAGCTGACACCGCAGCTCGTTTCTTCTTTAATCATGTCATTACTCGGTTCAGTGTCCCCCAACAACTTGTGTCTGACTGCGGCAGCCACTTTGAGGACGCCATCTAGAAGGAACTGTCTATCCTCCTTAAATTCAAGCATCAGTACTCTTCTTCCTATTACCCTCAAGGGAATGTCCAGGTAGAGGCCATCAATAAAATACTGAAGACAATTCTTCAACGTACCGTAGATCGCCATAAGTCCAACTGGCATCACATGTTATTTCCATCACTTTGGGCTTATCACACTTCCACTAAGACCACCACAAGGTTCATCTCTTTTCACTTGGTCCACGGTGTCGAATCGGTCCTCCCCATAGAGTGCCAGATTCCCTCCCTCCACATACCTGTATAAATCCTTCCCGATACCTCCCCACTTGAACAACGCTTAATCCTTTTGGAACAGGCTAACGAGGATCCTCGAACAGCCCTCCAAACCATCGAAGCTGCAAAAAACCGCTCTAAAGCGGGTTATGATAAACACATTCACCCATGCAATTTCAGAGAAGGAGACCTTTTCCTAGTCTATGACCAAGCACATGATAATACCGAGAAAGGAAAATTTCAATCCATGTGGCAAGGACCATACATCGTGCATACTTGTTTGGGACATGGGACATACATCCTCACCAATTCTGAAGGGACCCCTTTGCGCAATCCTTGAAATGGGTTGTACCTTAAATGATTCTATCCATAACACCTTTTTGAGGACTCACCAGTCCCCTTTTGTATAGTTTCATTCCTTTTTGTTTCCTAACTTTTTTATCCGCGACTTTAAATTTTTTATTACCCTGCATGATCACAAATGGGCTCCCTCCCACCACAATACGTCGGTTTTTCCAATGGTGCGAGTCGTTTGTCCCCGAACCTCGCCTCTGTAGCTTGGTTCTTATATTCCCCCTCACACGAGCTCATCCACCTCGATGGAGTGTGTATAGGTGCTGCTACCAACAACCAGGCTGAGTACGATGCTGTGGTCGGTCTACTGACCGCCCCCCTCCATATGGGCATATGTCACCTTCGGGTGTTTCTTGACTCCCAGCTACTTGTCGCTCAACTCAACAACTGTTACTAGGTACGGGATCCTTGCCTTTTTAGAAAGTTCCCGCGCACTAAAAAAATGATTAGACAGTTTGAATCCATTACATTCACTCATGTCCCACGAAACCAAAATAGTGTAGCAGACCAAATGGCTAACAATATTCTAGACTAGCAAACGAATCACCATATGTAGGGCATCAATCAAACATACCACCCACATGTACATAACAATATCATTTAAAAATATCAAAAAGAAAATTAGTCATGACTGCATCCACGTGCATAACCATAATTGCATCCATGTGCATGTAACACAAACATCATGATAGGTGCATCCACGTGCATAGAAAGCAAAACATCATCACAAAAGGCATCCAAGTGCCATAAATATATATATATATATATCATCATGAAAACGTCATAAGTACCCACTGTACCCAAATATACATATAAACATAGCGAGGAGCCCCAACAACATCCTCAGTAAATATCATGAGCCGTATATACAAAAAATCCCACATGATCATCACAGTGGGGGCAGCCCTGTCAACTGCCTAGTCCGAATCCTCTCGGTAGTCCTCATCATCATCGTTTCCCGCTAAACCCCCTGCCTCAGTGGCAGCCATTGTAGCTGACTGCGCTGCCAGCTCATCCTCTCCCAGCTCCTCCTCAGGAAGCTCCTCCTCAGGATCCTCCTCCTCGGGCTCATCATCCTCATCACCCTCCCCAAGATAAGGTACATCCCCTCGAGCAAACACTCTCACTGTTTGTGCAGCCATTGCAATGCACCGCATAGTAGGCCTCCACTCCTATGGAGCATCATAACAAATATCGATCAGCTCCTGATCTAAATGCTGCCAGCCATCGCTCTCAACCCCCTCAAGGAGCTGATGAATCCCCTGTCGCAACACATCTAAGGTAACTTCGACACTCCAGCGACAACCCTGTCCACGACCGACTTGGTCCACCCCCTCCACATGCCCTCGACGTAGCCTATTACCCGGTGGTGGTAACGGTCCCATATCTTCCAAACAAAAACACCAAAATGTCAATACAGGTCAAACCACTAACATATGATATCATACACAACACCTGACAAACTGAAATAAAACAAACATACCATCTGGTCCCAAAGCCTGGCCAGGAGGTCTTGGCATCTTTGGGTCCCCACAAAAGTCCATCCCGGCATATGGGTAATCCTCAATAGAAACTGGTATCCGCATCCACTGTAGAAAAAACTCCTCTATAAAGGAATGGCCCACTAGCCCTCCACCCCTGCGAGTCATCATCTCGCTCATCGCCACATCCGCGGCTATGTTGGTGTCGCCGCCCGTACAGGCCTGTGAGGCTGCAGCGTCTGGACTCGCTCAAAGAAAAAGGCACACACAAATGATGAGTAACAAAAATCCCTCCCCAGGTGTCGGACCTAACTCATCTCATGCCAAACAACAGTCAAGTACATCTGTCCCCAGGCATAATACGTCTCGTTAAGGACGTTCTCTATCAATAACAGCTGCCCTCCAGTGATCCAATTCAGGCCATGGGAACCCAAAACCCGTACCACTGTTGTGGCAATAGCCTGTGTAACCAGGCTCTCTATATCACACAACATGAGGGAAGAATCACTCACCACTGCCACAGAAAAACAATGTCGGCCCAGCAAGGTCTCCATCGACACATTCCCCGACCTCCTCGACTGGGTATCGGCAACCATACCTAACCAGGGAAACCCAGTCAGGAAATATACATCGCCTAGGGTCAGATCTAGCTGCTCTCCTTGGATCATGAAATCCTCGACGTCAGAGTCCCATAACTCAACTGACTTGTTCAGCAATAGAGGTCCTGAATGCATATACAGGATCTGTGCAAACTTCAGGAGCCCACTATTAGCTAGTGCCTCCCAAACTGCTTGGTCTGTCTGGATATTCCTCCGGATATTGGGAGGAATCTCTCGCTCTCTCCATCCCACCTTTGGCATCCTACCAATCACAACAATGAAGTCCATCAGATCCACATCTCAACTAGAAATCAATTGCCTTCTGGAGCACGCTTTCTCCCTTGAAATGCGCGTTCCAGAGCACACTTACAACACCCTTCCCTGTGCTGTGCACCGCGCTTTTCTCTCGGAAAGCCGCGGTGCACACCGCAGCCACATCACCCCCAGTTGCGCTCCCCAGCGTGCTTTCTCCTCTGAAAGCTGCGCTCTAGAGCGCAACTAGGATGGGATCACCCGTGGTGCACAACGTGCGTTCTGGATGCCCAAGTGCGCCCTAAACCGTGCCTTTGAGCGAGGAACCCGCACTTTGCAGTGCAACTTCCTCGGCCATTGCCGCGGTCCAGAACACACGAAACCATCTGGAACCTACGCTATGCCACGTAGGTTCCCATTTAGGGCCGGTATGACCCCCCAAATCCCTGAAAGAAAACAAAAATGCTTAAATGACAAAGCTAAGGACATGAGCTCTTACTTGCAGCTCCCGGAATGCAAATCCACCAGTGAAATCTCCCACAAACTCAACTTTTACCTCTGACCTCCTCTAATCCTCTATCAAACTCACCACACACAAATGACACCTATTATGGGGGACCACTTACTATTTATAGACATTGGCCTTATTTTCCTTTTTCCATTACGGGATCATCCGACGCCGTTTCTCAAACCGTTGAGACCAATGAACTCAGTGCAGCTAGAACTTCATCGTGGTACAGTCAGTTTATAGTTTTCACCAACACCTTTTTTGGGCATCTTTTACTACCCCTCGTCGCCTCGGTTTGCGTGCCACATTGGCCGTTGTCCGTTTTCGATGTTCTTTATATCACCAGATTCATTTTTTCACGCTCGCGATGATGCTTGACACCAGTTCTCGCTCTCACCTCTAAATCTTTTGAGCATTTTTTACATGTCCCTCGTCTCCTCGGTTTGCATGCCACTTAGGCCGTCGCCCGTTTCTGACGCCCTTTATATCATCGAATTCTATTTTCCGCGCTCGTGATGATGATTGAGAACAGTTCTTGCTCCCACCTCTAAATCTTTTGGGCATTTTTTACATGTCCCTCGTTGCCTCGATTTGCGTGCCACTTCGGCTGTCGCCCGTTTCTAATGTCCTTTATATCACTAGATTTAGTTTTATGCGCTCGTGCTGATGCTAAAGATAATTTCTC
The DNA here is from genome assembly GCA_027924585.1 of Larix kaempferi. Classification (NCBI taxonomy): domain Eukaryota; kingdom Viridiplantae; phylum Streptophyta; class Pinopsida; order Pinales; family Pinaceae; genus Larix; species Larix kaempferi. The sequence goes on along the minus strand of BSBM01000594.1, from coordinate 428,145 downwards.
ACCCTCACATCTACAATTTTCTGGCATATTTTACATGCCCCCGTCACCTCGGTTCGCGTGCCACTTCAGTTGTTGTCCATTTCTGACGTTCTTTATACCGTCGGATTCAATTTTCCGCGCTCATGATGAGGCTTGAGATCATTTCTCACTCTCACCAGAATTGTTTTTTTGATATTGTGTCCCTACACCTTGTCACCTCGGTTTGCATGCCACATTGACCGTTGCCAGTTTTTACAAGTTTGTGCATCACAACCTATCCATGAGCCATCTGCTCCATCCATACTATAATTACGGCGTTGTTTTTCTATCATTCATCAACCCACAAGGAGGCCCCATAAGTGTCCCCCCCCATCACTTTTCTTGATCTCCATACTTGTCCCTTGATCGAACACTTCCTCCTTGCCTCACCATTACTTTTGTTTGGTATAAGTTTATCCCTTTTTTGGGCCAAGCAATTCCTTTACGAAAAAGGCACTTATGGAGTTTCTGTTAAGCTCTTTTCTGACTCCTAAAACAATGAAAAGATCGCCAAGCAATCTTGCTTCCTTTCATGCTCGCTAAAAGTATCTGAAAGGGTGTCTACCTGGTATAAGTTTACCCCTTTTTCGGACCTTGTAGACTAATTACGAAAAAGGAATACTCTAGTCACACTGGCTAGAAGAGTTCTTCACTGCATCCTTTTATGCTTTTTCGGGCTTTGGAGACGAACACACGAAAAAGAACCCCCTGAAAGTCCTCTTACTACTTTTAGACTCCCTAAAAGTGAAAGCAACCACTAGAAATCACTGTCCTGGGCTCGTACAAATCCACAAGACGGTACATTTCCACCATTTCAGAGTCTTCTTATCGCTTTCAGACTCCTTAAAATTGAAAGCCCTTACGAGCATTAACTGTCCTGGGCTCGCACAAATCCACGCGACAGTACCATTTTGAGCACACTTTTATCCCTTCTTCGAGCTCCTTAAACCATGAAGAAGGCCCCAATAGTACCTCTTGGCGCCACACCAAAGCATATATAATCACACTATTATGGCAGCTTCCCCAGATTGGTCGCCTTTGTTCAGAGTCTTCTACAATATGTCACCTTGAGAGTCTCTTGATATGATCCATAAGTTTGTCCCCCGGAGTCTTTCCCACTGTAGTACTTATCCTTGATCCCTTAAGCTATAATCCCCTTACCCAAAGTTAGCTTCATATGCTGCCAAGTCATCCACGTCATCATGCTCTGAACAAAGGAAGTTTGCATCCACACACTCTATGACCCCAGTCATTCCCCATCCCCACAGTATGTCAGTCCCACCATCAGTACTATCACCCTTCGGTTGTACACCTCATGCTCCTATCAAGGAAACATCGCTTCCTTGGTAGTTGCAAGGTCTCTCTCTATCGAAGCCATCCAATCTATTCCAGAGGATATACCCAGAGCTTCTTGTGCCTTGGACTCATCACCACCAGCAGTGAGTGCCTACGGATCATTTTGAAAGGAACCCTTAGTGCCTCTCCAAATGATTGTTTCTCACATGCTCGACAGCAACACCTTGATCGCATCATTGAGATTCGTACAGGGTATTGTTTGTTTTCAGTTATTAGTTGAAGACCTCGGATGTTACCTGACTCTAACACATTTGTGACTCTACTTGAGGAAACAACCAATCACATGTTCCTGTTGATATCTAGGCTGCGCATGGCGACAGGTTTATTGAAGTACACCAATGGCATGATTTTTTGACTTATAGTTGTTGGACACCTTTAGATCCAACCTTTTTATCAGTCATTCCAGTACCACAATCAGAGTGATGAATGTTTTCCAGTGTATCAATTTTTCACCTCAACCATAGTTAGACCATGGGTATGTCCCAGATTTGCATTCCCTCTGGACCAATAAGATGTACACACCAGTTTTTTCATGTAGTGTTTTGGTCCCCCTTCTAGGACCTCATTATTATATTTTTACAACGAGCATGGGTATGCCCGCCTCGTCCATATGTTGAGATACTCCTCAGAGAAGCATGTATTTTTAGTTCTTGGCAGTCAATACAGACCCCGTGTTCTGGTCTCCAATAGGTTCGTGCTCTCCTACATCCATGCTTATCACCAGGGAAAACCACAGTACTTATGATGTCCATCGGACATACGATGAGCTTCTTCCCATACACATCAGGGGGCAATCTGTTAACACCAAAAAAGTGCTCACTAGCTCATCCCTTTGGACATACACCTCTCTTGACCAAATTTCCTACCAACCTCGCCTCCAAAACCCCAGAAAACCCAAATGGGTATTAAAAATACCCAAAATTCCCTAAAAAACATACTAAAACCTCGAAAGAGGGGTCAAAATCAAACAAATAGGGAATAAAACTAAAAAAGAAAAAAAGAAGAAGAAGAGGAAATAGGGCAAAAACCCTAAAAATCCCTAAAACCCTAATCCAAGTTTATAAAAAGGGGTGGAGGTCCCTCATTTCCACATCCATCAATCACTCTACCCTTATGCTGCTAAATTTTTTCTAAAGCCTTAAGCCATCCATTTTTGAGCTTTTGGCCTCCCTTGAGATAAAATCTTTAGCCACCACCGAAGCATAGGAGAAGAGAGCACGTAACCAGAGGAGCTCCGGAACACACTGTTCGGCCATCAGCTTCACCACCCTCACCTTCAAGGTAAATTCTTTGCAAGCCCTTGCTTGCCCTTAATACAAAGTTAAAGATTCTTTATTCTACAAGTTTTGCAAGTGTATCATTTGTTGTTTCAAGTTATATTTATTTCATGCACATGTTAGATCGAATGGTTTATTAGTCTTATGAATAGTTTAGTTTTTTATTACTTCCCTTCAACCTGCTACTAAGGGTCCTTTCCCTTAGTAGGCTCCCTTTTGCACAAGCAGGGGTGAAAATCCCATCTACACTAATGGTTTTGTGGATGCCGATGATGGAAGAATAGAAGATTGTCTAAAATAAAAGGAGTATGAGTTTGCTAGAGAATAGAATAAGAACCCTCGGGTAAGCGAAGTAAGTTGGTTGCATAGGTACATCAATCAACACCTGTATGAATGGTTGTTTTATGAGTTTCCCATACTTCTGACAGAGTGGTTGATAAGGTTGGTTGTGATGAACCTGATATATAGTGTTTTGGGTTTGAGGGTTTGGACTTTTGAAGAGATCCAACTGATTAACACTGTAAGTAACACTATATCACATGCAATATACTATTGGTTCGATAGTATCGTGAAGGGTTATGTTGTATAATTTTCCATAGACTATACACAGTCTTACAATGTTGTCAAGAGGGATTTATTTAAGGGTCCACATGGAAGATACCTGAAGTCTCTAAGTACCTTTATTAGGATGTTAATTTGTGAGAAGGGAACGATGATAAAGGAATTAGACCAACCTAGAAGCTAAACATTTCACATGTAGTTGGGAGTTGGGGGATGACTAGATAATGATTTGAATGAAGGGATCAAGAATGAATGAGGAAAGCATGAGATGAGTATTATGAGTAGAGAAGAATAAGTGACAATAGAAGATACGAGATTACTGCATGGAGGGAAAGGTTTAGGAAAGTTAGTAGGAATAGGACTACGACTGAAGTAGAGGAGAAAATAAATGACTGTCAAGAAATAAATTTCAGTGTCAAAATCCATTTTAAAGGTGTGTCACAATCAGAGAAAGAAGAAGGTAGGAATATTGATGGCTAATAGGTCTCTTTTGGTAGATCCTGCCAAAGAAGACGTGGTAAATGATGGCTAGGACGAAGATGGTATGGTCAAATATTTAGTTGATATTAGCTAACCAACATAAAATTATCCCAACTAGAAGGCTGACAGGATTACCTGTGGATGTTGATAGGGTGCACAACATCGTTGATTTTGAATTCATAGAAATTGTAGATGATAGTAAACCATATCTTTCCTTGGATTAGGATGGGATTTTGTGAATTAGGACATCATTGATTTGAAGAAAAGACAAATGATATTCAAAGGAGATAGTTTGAGGGTCACTGCATTGTTGGACCCAACAGGTGGGAAAAGGTATGTAGATCCAGTAAGGAATGGAGAGCTTGAAAACTTGTACAATATGACCGATAAAATGGAGGACTATGTGAAACCTATTGCAGATGGTGTGATAAGCTGGTGCAGTATTAGCTCTTGCACGCCAAACTCCAACAAATAATTTGAGTATTGGAAACAAAGAATGCACAAATTTCATATGAGAAAGTGTGCATGAGTTACAACTTAATTACGATGGATTGGGACAGATGTATGTGATCCTACAAAATATGATGGATTAACAAATGTAGCGTTATTTATAAAAAAATTTGAAGTGAAGATACTAGAACAACAAATATTACTAGCATTATATGTCGCATTGAAAGCGACACATGCCTGGTGGTGGGTTACTCATAAAGAAATAATGGGTAATTGGAAATAGTGTAAGAGGATGTTGTAGGTTAGGTTTGGTTCTGAGTATGCCATGCAGAAATATACAAGGGTTATTCGTCCATCAGATCATGTTGCATAGTGTCTCATCAAATCATGTTGCATAGTGTATTACAACATGGGGAGAATGGACACACTGGTTTGTACACACATTAGACACAATTCCAGGAAATTGGTGCAACGAGATGGAGGTGCATAGAGGTACAACAGTTTGGGATGAGATGATTAGAAATTTTAAGGTAACCTTTAGTTTTGAATATGAAGTCACAATAGTAGATACAATCTTACAGGCTATTAAAACAAATATTTTGCACCAAAACAAATAACGGGGTCAATACCCCTATGTACCATGCACCTACCTCGCCTATAGCGCATGAGGTATTGGAATGTTACAATGTCAATGAAGAAGGACATGAAGAGGATAATCTATGAAACATACAAAGCATAGAGACCGAGGAAGAGTGCACAATAGAAGGACCTGAGTTGGGATTCAATAGTTACATGAAGCCATTGAAGATATGCTTTGGAACCAATGAGAATCTGAAGTTTGTCAATATAGGGAACTATTGGAATGAGGAAATGGTTGTTAATATTATCAAGGCTTATTGTGCAAATACCAAGATATTTTTCCTACAAAGTTTTAAAAAATGAAGGGCATTATAGGCGAACTAGGAGAGATGGAAATACCCCTGAAACCAGATGCTAAACTAGTGAGGCAATGGCCATATCGATTGAATCCAATATATAAGGAGAAGGTCAAAACTGAGATCAACAAAATGGTAGATGTAGGAATCATCGAACCAACTGAAAAATCAGAATGGATTAGTCCAATGGTAGTCTAGGATAAGAAGATAGGAAATATAAGAATCTATGTGGATTTGCACAAGATGAATGATGCATATTTACATGATCCTTTTCCTACACCATTTACGAATGAAGTACTAGAGAATATGGGTGGACAAGAAGCTTATTCTTTTACTGATGGATTTTTTGGGTACCATCAGATAAATATTACAGAGGAGGATAGGCATAAGACAAATTTTACGACAGAATGGGGGTGTTACCAGCATATATTTATGCCATTTGGGCTAAAGAATGTGCCCACAATATTCTCCAGAGTGGTTTTCGCAGCTTTCGAATAATTTATCCACAAATTTTTTGAAGTATACCTGGATGACTGGACACTGTTCAGTTTGTTAAAGGATCACATTGAGGTCCTGTGATCCGTGTAGATAGTATCAGAACTTGTTCAAGCTGAAGAAGTTCATTTTCTGTGTACCATTTGGTATCTTGCTGAGCCATGTAGTTTGCAGACAAGGACTATTGGTGGATCCAATGAAGATTGCAGTAATTGTGGACTTACCACCACCTACAACAATGTGATAGTTGCGAACTATATAATGGTATAGAGGGTATTATAGAATGTTTATTAAAGGATATGCGCAGATCAAAGTTCCACTCGAGAAGCTCTTGAAGGAAGACACAAATTTCCAATGGACCGAGGAATGTCAACAGAGTTTGGATACATTGAAGCAAAAATTGGTGATCACTACACCAATATTGGTATTCCTGGATTGGAAAAAGGATTTTCATGTACATGTGGATGCATCATCAATAGTTTTAGGTGTAGTACTAGTGCAACCAAGGGAAGGAGACTTGGATCACCCCATCACATTTTCAAGCAAGAAACTGTTAAATGAAGAAAGGAAATACATCACTATAGAGTGTGAAGGATTGAAAATGGTTTATGTGCTACAAAATTTCAGATATTACTTATTGGGATGATGATTTAAGATGTACACTGACCATGATGCATTGAGATACCTGGTCAACAAGCTAGTGTTGGGGGGGAATATATGAAAATGGATACTGTTGTTTCAAGAATATGATTTTGAAATAGTAATGAAACCCAAAAATCTAAACTCAGGTTTGGACCACTTATCGTGCATAGAGATGGAAGAGGATGCAGGGAACTTAGATGATAGTTTGCCATATGCACACTTGTTTGCAATTCATATGGTGGATGAATATTTTGTAGATATTACATCATTCTTAATGACATGAGTGACCCAGAAGGATACACTATTGCATAGAAAAAGAAAATGGTGGTAAAGGTGGCAGATTATTAGTTGATTGTAGGAAATTTGTACAACACAGGCACATATGAGATTCTTTGATAATGTGTCATAAAATATGAAAGGTTGATGATTTTGAAAGAGGCACATGAAGGAGTGGTAGGAGGCCTTTTTGCGGGGAAGGAAACTACGCAAAATATTTTACGCACAGGATTGTGGTGTCATAATCTACACAAGGATTTTGAGGAATACTGTCAAGCATGCGACATCTACTAGTGGGTGGGGAAACCATCAATGAGGGATGAGATGCCCTTGATTACCCAAGTGAAATTATAGTAATTTGATAAGTGGGTGGTGGAATTCATTACGCCTATTAATCCTCCTGCAAAGTGGTCAAGATAAAGATACATCATTGCCATAACAGATTACTGGACTAGGTGGGATGAAGTAGAACTAGTGAAGGATTGCAATGCACAAACATTTGTTATGTTTTTGTTTGAAAATATAGTGACCCAATTTACGTGTCGAAGGATATTGATAAGTGATCAGAGGACCCATATTTTGAAGAAGACAATTTCAGCATTGAAAAAATAATTTCATATCTACCACCATATGAGAACCCCTTATCACCCACAAGAAAATGGCATGGTGGAAGCATTCAATAAGATCCTAGAGAATACGTTGACAATATTCACAATGCCAATAGATATGACTGGGACTTGAGGATCCCTGCAGTATTATGGTATTATAGGGTGACTTCTAAGAAATTGATAGGACATACACCATTATAGGAAGCAGTCATGCCTCTGGAGTTTATTGTCCTGAATTTGTGCATTGGCACGCTGAATGAGCTAAGAGATAGTGGCATAGTGGAAATGAGATTGTTGCAATTGATGGAACTAGAAGAAGACCAACTTGTTACAGGTTTTCATCAGCAGGTCCAACAAGCATGGAAAAAATCCTGACATGATAGAAATATTAAGCACAAGCAATTCAAGAGAGGAGACCTAGTTCTAATGTATGGTAGTAAGTTCATGAAACAACCATGTAAGTTCCACTTGTACAAAATGAGAAATTAGTGACTAAAAAAATGACTAAAATTCACATATAAATGACTATTTTTTAGTTGGCGACTAATAGTAGCTAATTTCCACTATCTTATAGCTCAACTAACTTAGTTGTATTTATTTTAGTCATTAATAGTTTCCTTATTTCGTCGTATATTTGGTCATTGATTTAGTCATTAATTGCCACAATTAATGACTAAATCAATGACCAAATATACTACTAACTAAGGAAACTATTAATGACTAAAATAAATACAACTAAGTTAGTCGAGCTATAATATAGTTGAAATTAGCTACTAATAGTCATTTATATACGAATTTTAGTCATTTTGTTAGTGACAAATGTATCATTTGTAGTAGTCATTTATCTCTATTTAGTAGTTTCATATTCATTGTATAAATGACTAGTTTAGTAGTTTTATATTATTTTATTTCTTTCATTATTAATCAATATAAATGACTAATTTAGTCATTTATTCTTTTTATTTGTGGTCATTATAATATTCATGCTAATCAAATATAAATACACATGTGAATCATACAAAATCGCATTAATTAATTACAACACTAAATAATATCAAGTACACATATAATTTCAACCATGTGAATTTTATTATGTGAAAAATGTCAAGTATTACAATATATTGAATTTCCAACTGAATATCCACTAATGGACTAATACTGGTCCATGAAAAAAACAGTCTCCATACTTACATGAAAATCATCTACATCGATGAATTTTCAATATATTACAATGGCCATTAAGTGAAACCTTGGCAATGCGCATAGAAATCCAATAATTATCTTATTGTCATTTTACCAACACCCACTACACTCTGGAAAATCTTTATACACAACATGTGTCCTCTGTTTTCCTTGAATTCCTTGCATATTCCTATGTAGAATCCATCTTCTGAATCTATGATTCGAGACTTGATATTTTCCCACCTCTAAAAATTCGACACTGCAAAGGTGAAGAGACAAGGTATCAGTTAATATTGAATTAAAGAATGCTGCAAAAATCCTATGAAATTAATATTCTTCTCAGTCTAGCATAATTGAATATAACAGATACCTTGGTATTGCTTTCAGTCTAAAACCCTGACACCTGCATTTCCAATATGAAGGAAAACAGAGTATAGGTTTTGTAAATAAAGACCGCATAAATGATGATGATAAATTATTATTCCTTCAACGTGCAAGATCATGGCATGTTTCCAATTGAAACCATGGTAAACAAAGTACAAACTTGGAATAGTATGCTCTACTGCAGCTCCTTCAAAAAATTTTGTGGGTTAAGGAACTTGGTCTTCAGAAAATTCTCCATGTAAATCCCCTAAGAGAAGGGTCTCAAAGCAGCTGAGTGTTATCTTTACATGGAAAACCATTCATCCTAACCACTTGTATGGTATGATTTCATGCCATTTAATGGATTAGTCCAACCACATTTAGTTCTTCCCTGGACACAATAAGATTCAAGAAGCACAGATGCAGATGTCATCATTATTGCATGCAACCAACACAATTTACTTGCCAATCTATCAATATTTTGGGGACTTGTTAGTAATCTGTCAATACTTAACACAAAGTTTGATGAACTATGTGAACAGAGTCTTTCTAGATCACCGGGATCCATTTCCAATGTGTTAAACCTTTGTAAATGGTTTTGCAAATGAATACTTGTGTTTTTGCTTCTTTTTTCTTGGAGAAAAGAGATATATCCTTAATCCTAGGTGGATGGATCTCTTTAACTTCCAAAGGAAATTTTTCAATAAAAATTTGGGAATTAACATTATAAATACGAAATTCTATCTAACTATTCTTTTTAATCAACTAGTAAATAGATTTCAAATTACAAAATTTCTCCATAAGATACGGAAATATCTTCATCATCAACACCAAAAAGTACAACACTACCAGTAAATCCAACTTTGATACCATTAAACTCAAAATTTAATGTAAGATAATGAAATATTAACAAAACATAAAAACAATCTAAGTCATCTCCCATCTCAAAATTTAATATAAGTGATAATCAACATCACAAATACTCGCATAAATATTTTGTCACTGCTAGTAGACCACATTTAAAAAAACTTTAACTGGATTTTTCATACTAATGTAATCTTTAGAAATTTGTAACACTTAAATAGGATTTAATTCACTTCCAAAATAAAGCTATATGAACTTCCAAGCCTATTTTCGTCAACATTGAGATCATTATACTTTCTAGAAGTAGGTATATTTTTGTCAACGATGAGATAATCATACTTCCTAGAAGTACGCTCAGTATTGAGGCTTATTAGTCCCAGCTCGAAAAACTAGATTGCATTCATCTGAAATGAATTAAAAAATAATAGATAAGGATCATTATATATATGGAAAGATATATCTTGTATTTCAATATTAGTCCATAATAAAAGTGTACATCAAATAATAATGTATCAAGCCAGACGGGTTGACACACAAATATCTCTCCTTTGGAGCCAAACTATTTATTTCCTAAATATGCTAATTCTTTCAATGTGAGAAGTATAATTTATTGAGTTAGGTACAAAACTCCAACCAAGATTTCCATGTATATAATTGAATATAATCCTTCAAACTCTTACCAAAAAAATGTATTCACCATATTGGTAGTATAAATGAATGTTTTTATATGAGCTTGATCTTGTTAAGGTAGAAGTAGGACATAATGCCATATGAAAAATCCATTAGTATTAATATCTACACCTCCTGCATACCACCATCCAAGCCTATAGTATCAAAATTGGGTGATCTCTAAAGGCTTTTACAACCACCTAGTCCTATGCAATCATATATATTATGTGGAGAGTATTGCATTTTCATCGGAAGCAAAATCCATAGAATACAACCATGTTATGAATATAGGCATGTGCTGTTGTTAATTACAAAAACATGGAAATTTAATTGGTTAATAAGTTTGAAACAATACAAATATTATAAAGATGGATTTAAGGAAGAAATTGTGCCAAATTAAACAAAAGAAAATAAATTTATGCTTGAAACATACCAGAATGCGAAATCCTCCAATGATCATGAACATGAGCAAACAAATTGATGCCACTAACCAAGTATGTTTAATATTAGGAACTGTAGCATCCATCAACTCTCCAACTCCTTTCATGTCAAGAACAAGTTTTTCAAAGCAAGGTCAATGCAATTATTATAGAGAGAAGATAACTAGGAAAACACCAAGGTTCTAAAAGTCCCGTGATTAATAAAGAAAATAAAATTATAATGGGAATTTATAGAAAACAAATGATAGGATACACAATTACAACTTACATGAGTTGTGAGGATTACTAAATATACTGCAATCAAGTTGAGGAAAAATACAGATGCAGTCCTTTGAAAATTCTTACTTCCCAAAAGCATTTCCAATTAATTGAAAGAAACACTTCATTCATTTGAACTACTAGAAAACACAGAGAGAATTTATGCTTAATTCTTGACCATGCTTGTTAAAACTACTAATATTTTCTATGAAGTTTTAATATATAAATACCATTTAAACTTGTATTGACCTTCTCTTTAGGGCATTGTTGTAAGGAATCTCGTTATATGTTAAAGAACTAGTTAACTTCCCTTGTAGTCTTCCTCCAATAATTTTGAGTAATGTCATTTTTACCACTACCCGAAGGCCCCATTAAAGCCATAATTTTCTTTGATGTGACATACTCTGTGATTCCATTGAGAATTTTCTTCTAATCTGTCTGGATCTTCACCATCCTTCTAATGTCGCTTATGGGATTCCATTTAAAACCTTGTGTAACTTCATATCACACTGTGTATTCTAGGTCTGTAAAATATAGAATAACATCATGATTAGGCCAATCGAAAAGTTTCCATGCATGGCATGTGATCCATACACATTGCCTTACGAAGGGTTGTATTTTCTAGATATATTTAAAGCAAACAAGACAAGAGATGAAGGGCTACGAGATACCTAAATAGAGATTGGAAGTAGGGAATCAGAACTTAATTCATGTTCTGCAAATGCAATCCAAGTGGCCAATATACAACATTTCAAATTTGCAAACGATTTTTTTTAATAAAGAATACAATTTAATATTTATGCATTCTTGATTTTCTAAAATTCCTCCATGACACAACAATGGTTTAATGCAAACTACAAAAAATCTAGAAGGGAGGTAATGAAAACCTCACTTCACATCATTATGATGATAGGAGACTATAAGAAACAAATAAATGCTTCATACAATTAAGATTGCAAAAAAAATTCAAACATAAAACACAACCAACAAAATATTACACTATTTTATCATGATAAAGATGCAAAGGATGGGATTAATGACTAACCATCTAACAATATCAGCCTCTTCAAGGTTTTGATTTTGCTTCACCCAAGTGTGCAATCCTTCTCCAATACGTGTAATTGTATTAGGAAATTTACCTCATAGATATTGCTCATCTTTATTATATTGAGTTACCCAAAGGTTATTCCTTAAAATGATAGCTTGCTTAAGAAACTTAGCTTTAGACCCTGCCAGTGGTAAGCAATTTGATCATGGAACCTGCTTGTAGTCATTTAGATACCTTGTTCTATTTATGGTCCTTGTGTTCGGATCCTGTAAATGATAATACTAAACAATTAGCCACTCTATTAACTATAAATAAATGTGTGGTACAATTGAAACAAATGTAATAGCCATAAAAGTGTAAATGTCAACCTACCTGCAACTGGCACTTCTAACATGTTACATATAATATAATATTAATCTCATACACCTGCATTTCCAATATGCAGGAAAATAGAGTATAGGTTCTGAAAATAAAGACCACATAAATGACGATGATAAATTATTGTTCCTTTAATGTGTAAGATCGTGGCATGTTTCCAATTGAAACCATGGTAAAAAAAGTACAAACTTGGAACAGTACGGTCTACTGAAGCTCCTTCAAAAAATTCTGTGGGTTAAGGAACTTGGTCTTAAGCAAATTATCCATGTAAATCCCATAAGAGAAGGGTCTCAAAGCAGCTGAGTGTTATCTTTACATGGAAAACCATTCATCCTACTTACTTGTCTGGTATGATTTCATTCCATTTAATGGATTAGTCCAACCACATCTAGTTCTTCCTTGGACACAATAAAATTCAAGAAGTGCAGATTCATATATCATCAATAATGCATGCATCCAACACAATATACTTGCCAATCTATCAATATTTTGGGGACTTGTTAGTAATCTATCAATACTCAACACAAAGTTTGATGAACTATGTGAACAAATTCTTTCTGGTTCATGGGGATCCATTTCAAATGTGTTAAACCTTTGTAAATGGTTTCGCAATAGTGGAAACTTCTTAGTCATAATCATTAGACTGTAACTGATAGGAGACCATGTAACATACAATAATGAGATAGATGGTTAGGTTCCTTATACATGTTCAAAGATATTATGTTTCCATTTTTATTTCCTTCTTGTATAGAATAATAATCTAGGTTTAAAAAAGAAGCAAGAGCAAACAAATTATAGTGTTATTGAAGATGAATCATACACAATTTTTAACTGTTGACTTATTTCCACAATTCCACCTACATTATCAGCGATTGGACCAAACATATCCATTGTCAAAACATATGCTGCAGTACTAAGAATTCCCATAGTAGCTATAGTTTTGGAGAAAAGACCACCTATTGGAGTTCCATTGGACTCAACTAGACCTGAAGTTCATCCAATCCAGAAGGAAGAAATAATTGCCACAATGATAACAAGAATTGGAAGAGCAGTTGATTCCAAACCCAAGCTAACTCCTGCAATAATATTTGTCCGATGTCCTGTACAGCTCGACAGTGCGAAGGTTCGGATAGGCTCATACTTGTAATCTGTATAGTAATGAGTGATCCAAACAAAAATATAGGTTGTTATGAATCCTACTAGCCCACATAGTGCAAAGTGTAACCATGCCATAGGAGCTTGATCAATGTACAGAAGCCAACGTGTGGACTGTACCAATAAAACCACAAAAGAAACAACAGAATGTAAGAAAGACTTGTACAAGTGAACAAAAAGGATAAAAAATAATAATAAATTTCTATAAATCACAACAATTTAGATACAAAATTGTAAATCACTTTCAACATAAAAATTGATCTTGTACTTAATATTAATATGTATGGATATGATATAGAGTAATACGCCAGTAAATGCAATAACTGCTAAAAATATAGTGATATAATATCCTTTCTAGAGTATCGCCATTGGATCTTCCACATGTGACTTAAGACTTGGATCTTTCACAAGTGACTTAAGACTTGTGAATGTGTGCTAGCACACACAAAAATGGTTGGGTTCAGGTGTGAATCCTAGGCAATTTGGTGGAAACGATACCCCTCAGTCACAATAGCTTAGTCAAAGATATGCAAATTGAATGGTGCTAGTAGTTCCCTTGTAATGCCCTATATGTGTGCCAATGGTTATTTCTATGATCTATCTAGCTGAATGGCATGTTGAAAAAAAGGGGTGAGGTCAAGTGAAATTCTTGGGAAAATTTGGATAGATACTCCACATCCTAGAATCTAAGCTAATGGAATTCCATGTTATGCATTGCAACTCTAACATGTAGCATGTTTCTCAAAACAATTTCCAAAAATGAATCCTATGGAAAATGTGGTCTCATCTTGCACTTGACATGTGGAACATAAGGCATAATTATACAACCCATTATATGGAAACACACACCATTAGGGAGAGGTATGCAACCTACAAGAACACTCTTGTAAACAAGTGTATTCTTCATTTTATCTTCATCATGTTGTATCCCATGGATAAGGCTTGAGATTATCCAATGGAACTCTTACATGACTTCTCATTTTGTTGCCAACCATGACAGAATGCAAAGCTTGCTATATAGGCAAGTTGCAAACATTGGATGACATTGCCAAAGACCTAAAGGAAATCTAGGGGATAACAAAATTCATTTTTAACAAATTGACAAAGTAACCTATTAAGAAGTATCCCAAAATCCTAAGAATTTTATTAGAGGTCCTCAATTGGCTTGTATCAAGACAACAAAGGTGATTCAACAATATAGGTAGGTTACTCCCAAGTCTTGTTTCCCCACAATTGAAGTGTTCCCACTTCCACATTTCTCTCACCCAAGCACAAGTATGGAAACCAAAATGGATCATTTGTGCTCCCAATAGCACCATGTCCCAACATGGAAACCAACTTGATCCATATATGCTCTCAACAAGGCTTGCGTTCAACAAGGCCTCCAACACGACTGATTTCAGGTCTCAACTAATGTCCAATGCTCCTAGGTTGATGTGTTAGGATCCTATTCCTGTTAAGAAATAACATTGCTTGACTATTTTACATGCAAGATGAATGTTTTTGTATTCATGAACAATTTCCCTGTGGCAGTGACAATGTTTGATCCTCATCATAGTTGGTAAGTCATCGATGTCGAAACAACTTCAACAAGTTTCGACTCGACAAGACTTCGACAGGTTCCGATTTCAACACAACTACGACGAGTCTCGACTTTGACATATTGAGACACACTTCGCACATACGACATGTTCAACAACCTCACAGTTCACGATATCGACAAGCAGCGTCGACATGTGACCAGAGACTGTCGAACTTCGACAGATTGTCTCTCTGTTTTCTAGTTGACTGTAACGGTTGAACTGTTGAACCGTTATAACTTCTTCTCTGTAATTGAAGGTAACGGGAAGGCACCCAAGTGTCTCAAAAATATATATAAGCATGTATAATATTGTAATATACAATCAAGGATTTAACTGCTTACATCTAATAGAAGTTCAGTTCGCATTCCTGCATATTGTCTGTGCGCATATTGTGTTTATCTTTGTTGCGTAATCCTTCTTTTTCTCATTCTGTTTATTAAGCTTCGGCCATAACAGAGCCAACTCATTCATTCAAACTGTTGTCCCCCTCGTGCTTCCTGGACATGACCCAGATCATTGGTATCATAGAACTCAATTTTTTTCATGCTTAAGTTCTGCGTATACACTTCTCTCGAAGTTACCTGACTTATGATGGTTCAAACTCGCTCGCAATCTCAACAATCCAAGTAGATGTGATCTCCAGAAATGATAGAAGAAACAAACAATAGACATGCAACCGACGAGATAACATAGCTTATTGAGGAAGCCCTGGCTCGAAAATGAACTAAAATGTTTGCCCAATTCAATGAGATTCTCTTGCGATTCGCTTCGACATCTGAAGGGTCCTCAACAAGAACTCACTCCGATAAAATCAACCCCTTCAAAGTGCAAATGAATTTGGACATACCGAATCTTGAAAGTAAGATTGATGCAGAATCTATCGACAATTGGGTGCAACAATTGGAATCCTATTATGCTGTAAATCAACTCTTAGAAGCTGAAAAGATCATCATTGCATCCTTAAAGATGTCAACCTACGTGCATTGCTAGTGGGAGAACCTCTCAATAAAGATGGAGAAAAGCAGAGAACCCATCGACAAATGGAATAAATTCGTCGAACACATCCAAAAGGAATTTCACCCACCGAAATACCTCGAGCAACAATATAAGAAGTGGCAGCAGCTAAGGCAATGGAAAGACCAATCAGTACAAAGTTACACCGATGAGTTCTATCGACTCATGGCTAGACTTGGCATCCAAGAAGAAGAGAAATTGCTTGTTCTGAAGTACGTTAGTGAATTGTCCTAGTACATTCAACAAGAGATGGAATTTATGACTGTCAATACACTTGCAGATGCTTTCCACTATGCCAGCAAAATGGAAACCAAGCTGAAAGGAAAAACACGTTTCATGACAAAGCCGACAGCAGGACGACCACCCGACAAGAAGGCACCAGCCGACTTCAATAAGTCGAAATCTTCTCAGCCGACACCGCCAAAGCTCGACCACGAAAAGAAGTCTTTTCACAAGAGGGAACATAGCAAACAACTGCCGACCAGAAAATGGTGCAATTACCACCACTCATCTTGGCATGATACGTCTGAATGCAAAGATCGGAAGACATTTTTGACAAAAGTGTCGACCTCCGACACGTTTGACAAGATGGTGGAAGAATCTAATCTAGACACAAAAACCCTTTTGACCTCAACTACTCCAGCATCCTCGACTATCGTCGACGAGGAGGAACGAGAGCGCCTGTACCATAGATGGATATCGTTCCAGAGCAACCCATTACATCTGATTATGGACAATGAGAGCCAGAAAAACTTCGTTTCTGAAGAACTTGTGAAGAAACTAGGCCTTGTTACCACTCCGCATCCTCAACCTTACAACATCCGTTGGATGAAGGATGGAAAAGAGCTTCGGATCAATCGAAAATGAAAACTCACCTACTTCATAAATCCTTTTGAAGATGAAGTACTCTTCGACGTGGCACCACTCTCCGTAGCCGACGCCTTGTTTTGGAAACCTTACCTCTAGGATAGACATGGAAGTTATCAGTCACGGCCTCAGAAGGTGATTGTCAGAATCTGAAATTGATGGTTCAGCATACCAGAGCGTCAACCTACACCAATGGTTGCACTGATATCTTCCAAACAGACAAAGAAGCTCATCAATCATGCTCAGAATTTTGCATTAATCATGATCAAGTCGCAACATTCTAAGAAGACTGCAGCAACGAGTCGAGTCACCGACCAATGTAGCTCTCGACAGAAGCAACAATTCGATCATATTCTCAATGAGTACCAGAACCTCTTTCAAGCTCCAAACGGAGTACCTCAACATTGTCAATTAAAACAATCCATTGAACGTTTTCCTAGTTATTCTTTGCCTAACGCATCTATTTATAGAAGATGCATTCTCGAAAATGAAGAAATTCACAGAAAAATCCAAGAATTAATTGCCAAAGGTCATATCTGACCCAACTCCTCTCCTTGTGGAAGTCCAGTCGTCTTGGTTCTGAAGAAAGACAGGACTTGGTGCATGTGCATCGACTACAGAGCTCTCAACAAAATATCAGTGAAGAATCGGTACCCCCCTGCCATGGATAGACGAGCTCATTGACTGTCTGAAAGGTGCTAAATTCTTTACGAAGCTCGACCTCAAGTCAGGATACCATCAAATTCCAATCGAGCCCTCAGATGTGTGGAAAACTACTTTCAAAACCAAGGAAGGATTGTTGGAATGGTTAGTCATGCCTTTCGGCTTAACCAACGAACCTGCAACCTTCATGTGACATATGGATAACCTTCTTCGACTGTTCATTGGAAAATGGGTTATTGTCTGCATCGACGATATATTGATTTTCAGTTGATCATGGGAATAACATGCCGAACATCTTCGACAAGTCCTCGACACTGTCCAACAACATCGGTTTTATCTGAACATGGACAAGTGCTCTTTTGCGATGACCAACATCAAATATTTGGGGTATGTAATTGAATCTACAGGCATTCACATCGACCCAAAAAAAGTACATATCCTCAAATATTGGCCCATTCCTAGAAGCATTCAAGAACTAAGAATTTTTCTTGGTTTGGCGAATTTCTATCGACGATTCATACTCGGCTTCAGTCACATAGCCTGGCCCTTGAATAAGTTGACGAAGGGAAACCAGAAAACTGTCTTCCAGTGGAAAGCAACACAACAAGCAGCCTTTGAACAACTCAAACACAAGCTCTACACTGCACTAGTACTTGTGTTACCTTATTTGCATCAGCCCTTTGAGATTGAGACGGACGCATCAGACTATTCCTTGGGTGCAGTGATCACTCAGTTTGGTCACCCAGTCACTTTTCATTTCAAGACTTTTAACGACACAGTTAGAAGATACTCAACGTACGAAAAAGAATTGTATTCCATTGTGCAAGCTCTCAAGCAATGGAGGCATTACATCCTTGGCAAGGAAACGATCATTCTCACTGATCATAAGCCTCTACAGTTCGCTGCGACACAATCAAAGTTGCAGAAAAACCAACAACTCAAGTGGATTAATTACCTATAGAAATTCTAGTTGGTGATTAAGTATCGGAAAGGTAAAGCTAACGCCACCTCCGATTTCCTCAGTCAACCACCCATTAATCTCCTTTTTATAGTGATTAGTATGTAGGGATACGACACGACCACTTGGACATAGTTGTAAGAGGGAGACAACGACTTCTCAGCAATCTATCGATAGTTACAGACTAACAAGTCGTCGACCTCAAACTTCGACTATTTCTTGAAACACACCTCACTATGCAATCTTGGACAACTTTGTGTACCGACTAGTGCGCACTGAGAACAACTCATTTGGGACACGCACTACAGCAAGATTGCAGGACACTTGGAGTAGCAAAGACACTTTCTATTCTGCAGAAGTATTTCTTTTGGCCTACACTTCAATCCGATGTCAACAAGTACATTCGATCATGCGTGGTTTGTGCCATTGCTATACCTCCTAATCGACGACAAGGATTGTATAGACCTATACCAGTTCCTATTCGACCATGGGAATCTATTTCTATGGACTACTTGACGGGTTATCCTACTACCAAATATCAACATCGTGCGATAATTATAGTAGTTGACCAATTTTCCAATATGGCCATTCTCATACCATGTAAGAAGATCACGACAATGCAGCAAACCGCTCGCTCTTCTTTACGCATGTTTGGAGACACTTTGGTTTACCCACAACCATAATTTCCAACCAAGATGCCAGATTCATCAGCATCTTTTGGAAGACCCTCTGGCAATAGGTGGACACACGACTCTCATTGTTGATGATGTTCCATCCTTAGACCGACGAACAGACAGAAGTTGTAAATTGCCTTGTAGTACAACTGCTTCACATGTACAATCACAAGCATTGATGCACATGGGATGATAGTCTTCCATACATTCGACACAGCTATAATCGTGCTGAACACAGCTCTACAGGAAAGAGTCCATTTGAGATCTGTTATGGATTTCAACCCTCAACGCCTATCAAATTTATCAGCTCCTCGACACCGCCGAACTCCGACACCGACTACAACCAACGAGAAGTTGATAAAGTAGTCAAGTTTCCAGAACAAATTTGTGACATCCAGAAGCAAGCACATGACATGTTGCACAGAGCAAATGAGAAAGATAAGGCTCGAAACGACAAACATCATATTCCTCATAGATTCCAAATTGGGGATAAGGTCTAGTTACATCTCAAGAAGGATCGCTTCACAGTCCCATTCAAAAATATTAATCCTTTGCGATATGGTCCATACAGTATTATTTGATAGATGGGCGAAAATGATTTCCAGCTCGACATTCCTACATGCCTAGTTTTGCATCCAGTCTTCAATGTGGATCTACTTCGACTGCACCATGCACCCTTGTTGGAACATAACGAATTATCAACAATAGAACCCGAAGACATCCATCCAGATGTTCAGGAGCCTCTTCCTTGAGACACCATTGTGGGATGATATGTATGCCTTACAAGGACGAACACAATTCCCTTGTTTCAGGTTTCCAAAGATGGCTAGCTCCCATCCCAAGAAAAGTGGTACTCTGTTACTGAAATAGGAAACAAGTTTCCTCATCTTCGCGAGCAAACAATGGGCTCCATTGTTTCTTAAGGAAGGAGGTCTGATCCGCATCATAGTTGGCAAGTCATCGATGTTGATACAACTTCGACAAGTTTCGACTCGACATGATTTCGACAACTTTGACATGTCCCGATTTTGACACAACTCCGACGAGTCTCGACTTTGACATACTCTGCACCTACGACATGTTCAACAACCTCACAGTTCACGACATCGACAAGCAGCGTCGACATGCGACCATCGACTGTCAAACTTCGACAGACTGTCTCTCTGTCTTCCAATCGACTATAACGGTTGAACTGTTGAACCATTCTAACTTCTTCTTTGTAACTGAACATAATGGGAAGTCACCCAAGCGTCTCATAAATCTATATAAGCATGTACAATATTGTAATATACAATAAAGGATTTACCTGCTTACATCTAATAGAATTTCAGTTCGCATTCCTGCATATTGTCTGTGCGCATATTGTGTTTATCTGTGTTGCGTAATCCTGCTTTTGCTCATTCTGTTTATTAAGCTTCCTCCATAACAAAGCCGACTCATTCAGTTGAACTGTTGTCCCCCTCGTGCTTCCTAGAAACGACCCGAATCAATGTTGTAGGTAACGAACATGATATGAACCATATAGGAAAATTCACAGAAGTCCCAGGAACAAAAATGGAAGTTTCCAATATTCCTCTATTTTTCATCATAAGTATGATGTTACTGAAAATAAGTCTAACCACACATACTAGAAATACAACACCAAGAATAGTTCCTAGAAGAAGTATCTTCAGATAGGATTGATTATTTTAATGCCAGAGAGAGTTCCCACTTGAGGGTCCAATTCTGTTATTATTATTGAGGCTGACTTTAATGAAAAATGTGTAATTGGGATCTCACAACCCTCCAAAAGAAGTTTTCCTAGTATGCAACACTAGGGTTTCATATCAACAACCCCATAAATAGAAGGTACACATTAGCAATAGATGTTATACCTTTACTTTGAAAAAAAAACACTTGATATAATGGTATTAGAAGGAAACACACAAACTTGAATAGAATTTTAATTATGATCCAAATGTAACACATGAGATTGCATTCAAACTAACCTCTCTTATGTGAAATAAAGGTACAATATCATCCTCTACTTCTGCCTTGTACTCCACTGAAATAATTGACCCCTGAACATGTAGGCATGTAACTCAAATAAATTACTGACAAGTTAGTAACTTAGTACCAATTTTGACTCTCATAATCTTGACCATAAATACCCTATATACTTTTGAAATCTTCTATATTTCTACTTTTCCTTGTTTACACTAAAAACGTTTGACAGTTGGAATATATCCCTAAACTACCTCTGGATATATTTATTGAACTTAGCAGTCAAGAAAAATGTTTTGCAAATTAATCTGCAAAAGCAATGCATCAAGCAAATAAAATTTAAATTCAAGAATGTTATGTATAAGTGTTTACATGTTAGCTCATACATGGAAATATGGAATAATATAATCATTTTGAACTCTTGATTGAAAGGTATTTTTATTGTACTAATCCAAAACTTCTTTTGAAGGAAAACACATGTAGACTACATGAGCACAACCTTCAAGGTTCTCATGGACAATATGACCTGCAAGAAGAAATATATTTTCATTAGAATACTAAAAATACTTACACTATAGACAACAACTTAAATTTTTTTTTCTCCAAGTATTAATAATAAGAATGTCAGGACCTTGTATATCATGCCATTAATTGTTAACTATCCAAATCAAGTGCCCTAGAGTAAGACAAGTCCAGGGTTGGTGATTTCCTTTGTCAATGTGGATGAGAAACACTAAACAACCAAGCATATATATATATATATATATATATATAATAATTTGAAACATGTTAGGATTCACAAGGTCTAGTAATTTATAACATTAGTCTTATCCAAAACCACTAAATAATGTCATGAGCAAAAAATGAATAAGGGTATGTTGGACTTCAAACAACTCAAGAGGACTCAATGAAATTAATCAAACATTTTGATCCCAACTTGTTAGGTTTTGGAAATGTTCCATTGACATGGCTTATTGTGAGGAAACTCTTTTCCTTTTGGGACCATCCATCTGATGTGTTATTTTATGAAATAAGAAAATATCAAATTTTCTATGCCTAATTCAGTAATGTAATACAGAACCCAAAGCTGGAATGGTAGATAGAATGACAATACTAATGTTTTTTATCCATATTTTGGATACATTTCTCTATTTCTCTTGAATTTGTTTAAGGTAGAACATTGCACAAATCCTGTACTTCTAAAATAATTTTAGCAAGGAAGAAAACAGACACTATGTTGAATCTTTTGAGGAAAAATATATTCTTGCAGATTCAATGCAACTAGGTTAACATGCTTGTAAGTAATACCCAATAAGATTTACTTGCAAGTGTAGTGGTAAGTAGAGGACAATTGCATCAACAACAAATTCCATGATCCAAGTTGCCTACACTTGTGATGCAAATACAAAAAAAAATTCTTTTTACAAAATACATTTTATATTTACATAAATCAAAATAAAACTGGAAGGGTATATCCAATGGACTTCACATCCTCTTCTGAAGAAAAAATACCACTAAGATAAAGTTCAAATAGGCTACATAATCTAGGACTTTCACATCCTCTATCAATAAAGAACCTATGTCCAATAACTAATGACATACCTCATCACACAACATAGCCTAAAATGTGGATAGAAAGCTAACCTCAGACTAAAAAACAAAGTTATGTTGAAGCTTCCATAGGGTGAAAAAAATCAGTAACTCTCAAGCACTGTCGATTCCCAATGAAGGCGTGAACTAGATAGTTGTAATCACCAAACAAAATTGCTCACTAATAGACCCAACCATGAAATATAGCTAAGCAATAGTCCTAAATGAATTCCCAACAAATCCTATCAAAATGGCACTCTAAAAAAATATGCTTCAATGTATCAAAACGGTGACAAACAAGGAAAAAAAAAAAAAAAAACCCACTCTTAGCCAATCAGGCTTTAGAGGGAATGCCCTCGTAGATAACCATCCAAGAAAAAAATTCCAGCTTATAAGATAGTCCAATGGACCAAAAATATGAATTTTGGTACCCACCTATCCTCCAAATCAATAGACACACATCTAACATTGAGAACCAATGCTAATGAAATCCATTGATACAACAATGAGTAAATCCGATGAGATATATACTGCTGCAATGGCTTACCAAAAATTCAACTCCAATCCCTCTAAAAAGGCCCCAACATCCCAATGTTCATTTTAAATAGATCCTGTTGGGGAATGAGCCTTACTAATTCCATAATCGAACGTTGATCAAAGGTGAGAAGGCCAATATTTTGAGACAAGGACCTCGAGTCCTTCCAAGGATGAGTAGCTACATCCCATAAGCCTCTCCAAAAGAAGATATGTTTCCTACTCAACCAACAATCCAGAAGGTGAGGAAAATATGCAAGACAGGTTCCCAAAGACCTCCAACTAAAAATAGGGAAACATGGAAAATCCAAACTAGTCATCCCTATTTCCCTCCATGTTCTACTTAACCGATCTAATGCCACTACTTTACATGCTGACCAAATACTTCTAAAAATAAGAGAACCCAAAACCTAGAAGAGACGGAGAGAAGAGATGACATCACACAAATAAAAAGTCCCCAAACCTTCTCCACATGCTGCACTAACATCATCCTATGAAAAAACAAAACATGTCATGGAGCATCACCCTTTAACTGCCTCACCACCTATTTAGCAACAATAATGGATCCTTTTTCCACATTAATCAAACCAGGTCCACCAACATCATCCTTGGGCATAGTATATACATCCCAATTAACCAAATGAAGAACCTACTCTGCACCATACCTAGACCGCAAGTGTGATCTCAAGATCTTCTCTAACCTCTGTAACTGAGCCCTGCTAGGAAACCAATGGGGAACATAGTAGATGTGCAAGAAACTAAAAAATATAATAGGATTTCTATAGTATTTTGTATTCATGAATATTACTTTTGTTATTTTAATTTTTTGTAAACAATTGGAATAACCATGACTATTTTATTGTTAATTTTAAGTCACTAATCCAATTCAGTTAGAGTCTTCTCAATGGTAAACACACATACCAACACTTCTTTCTTCAATTAAATAAAGGAGGGAGAGAGAGAAATAAACGTGACACAAGTCGGGTCATTCAGACCTTCTTTCTTAACAATAACACACGACACACACACGTTCACATGAATTGGATGTAAACAGGATGCCAGAAGCTGGCTTTTATTACTTCAATTGAATCAAAGGTTATAATGTTAAATGAAAGGAAATGAAATAACTAAATGGTCGGTCTAAGTATTTACAATATACATAAGTAATGGCGTGTTCTCTCCATGTGTCGATCTTCACTCTATCGACATTCACTGCTGAAATCTGAGCTATGGATCTTATCTCCTTTGTGCTCGGATGATGAGTGACTATTCTCTCCAATCTACTACTCAACTCCTGAGTGACTAATTGTCTCCTCTATTCCTACGCACTGATCTTCTACCCCGTTGGTGCTCTGCTGTTGTTCCCGAGATCACTTCGACCCCTGAGACACGCTTCCTCTGTCCACCGAATCCCCCCAATCTTGCAGACCTGAAGCTGTCAATGCCTTTTCCGTGCCGCAAAACCTCTTCCCGTGGTGACATCTGTCATGATTCCAACCACCTTCAATAACTGCTCATAACTTCCTTAGAAACCCCAAACGGATACCAGGTACTCGTCTTGACTTTTGAACATCTTTGTCACTGCTATAATAGTTGAACCTATCACTACGTCAACCATACTGTCATCATTTATCCTTTGATTTCACCTGTCGACTTCCTTTCACATCGTCGGTTTTCCAATCCACCCCTTCCTCCATGCTTGGATTCCGCCTTAAACCTGTTGATGTCGTGGTTCAACAACCTATCAACACTTGACCTATTTCATTACTACTCTGTCGTCTGTCAACCTTGGACAAGTCGACTCTTGACCTTCCTCCTTCTGGTGATGCACCTCAAAAGATTCTTGCTCGACTACTTGGAATTCGAAGCTAGTCTTCCTTCGCACTAGTGGTCGTCGGCAATCCCCTTGGTCGACTTCTCATGTCGATCAACTTCGACTATTCTTCCTAGGCTTCGATGCTCCTGCATTAGACTCCCCAGGTGAAAAATACCTCAATTGCTCTGTCAGTCTCCTAAAATATTCTTCAAAAATCCATGTCACCTCCTGCAACTCATCATATTTCCATAGCACTAAGTATTCTTTCTTTTGAGAACTACACGTACGCCCGACTTTGAGTTCCTCTATTACTTCGGGGATTTCTTCTTTGTGTTGATCAGGAATCTGCACCGTCCAGTTGATGTTCGAAACCGCTTTCGCTACTTGAACCCTCTTCAAACTTGTACAGATTTGGGATATTGAGCGTTGGTGAAATGCTCAAGTCCTTCGGCATCTCCAACACATAAGCATTTTTCTGAAATATTCTTCAGAATCTTACATGGTCCAATCTTGTTCAACTTCATATTGTTATAGGTTCCTGTTGGAAATCTCTCCTTCCACAAATGTGCATAGACTAAGTCTCCTTCGTTGAATGACTGTAGCCTCTTCTTCATGTCGGCTCTCTCAACTTGTATGCCGCATTACTCTTATCAATGTGCTTTCACACATCCTCATGCACTTCTTTCATGTGCTCTGTGAATGATTCTGCATCCGCACTTTTCTTGGTTTCTATCGGTAACTCTACCAAATCTATCACTCCATGTGGGCTTCGTCCTTGAAAAATATTGAATGGGATCAAACCTATCGACCGATTCACAGAATTGTTGTACACGAAATCTGCTTGCACCAACATGTTCTCCCACTTCTTGGGTCCGTCGGCCATTAAACACCTCAGAAGGTTTCCAAAAATTATGTTCACCACCTCGGTTTGTCCATCTTTCTGCGGATGATATGCCAAGCTAAACTACAACTTTGTGTCCAGTTTCTTCCATAGGGTTCTACAAAAATTCCCCATAAAATTGGTATCTCTGTCCGACATTATACTCTTCGGCAACCCATGCAATATGACTATCTCCTTGAAGAATAGTACAGTAATGCTTGTGGCGTCACTTGTCTTCTGACATGGAATGAAGTGTGACATCTTCGAAAATCTGCCGACTACAACAAATATTGAGTCACTTCCTTGCTGCATCTTCGGCAATCCTAGCACAAAATCCATGCTCAGGTGCTCCCATGGGGTATTCAGTACAGGAAATGGTGTATACAACTCCTTATTCTAACTTCCTCGTTTTTCCAACAGGAAAAATCGACACTGTCGTACCCACTTACCAACATCTGTCGTCATTCCTGGCCAATAATACTTCTCTTCGACCAATGCCTTGATCTTGTCGATGCCAAAATGACCCACTAATCCACCGCTATGCAGTTCTTGGATTAGGTTCTCTCTTACGGATCCTCTAGGAATACAAAACTATTGTCCCTTGAACAGGTATCCCTCTTGGATGAAATAATCCAAGTATGGAGCTATTTCGACACTCCATGGTTCACGAAAATCCTTCCATGCTTTCGCAAAATCCTTATCGGTCCCATATTCCATCTTCATCGACTCTATTCTTGTTGCTTGAACAGTCGTCGTGTTCAACAATGCAACTCTTCGACTCAGCGCGTCGGCAACCTTGTTCGATTTGTTGGACTTATGTCACAACATGAAGGTGTATCCTTGTAGGAACTCGGCCCATTTCATGTGGCGCTAATTCAACTTCGACTGAGTATTCAAATAACTCAGTGCTTGGTGATCTGTGTACAACAAAAATTCCTTGGGCAACAAATAATGCCTCCACTTCTTCAACGCTTGGACAATAGCATAGAATTCCTAGTCATAGACCGAATATTTCCACTTCACATCATTCACTTTATCACTAAAGAATGAAATTGGTCATACCTCCTGTCTCAGCACTACTCCAATTTCCATTCCACTCGCATCGCAATCGACTTAGAAAACTTTGTCGAAATATGGGAGCACCAACACTGGGCTCTGAGTGACCTTTTTCTTCAACTTTTCGAAAGCTCTCTAGGCAGCTTCCGTCCACTTAAACTCCCCTTTTCTCATGCACTCTGTCAAAGGTGCACAAATCTAACTGAAGTCCCTGATGAACTTCCGGTAGAAACTAACAAGTCCATGGAAACTTCGCACTCCAGTCGCACTTGTCGATTCCGACTAATCCAATATTTCCTTCACCTTCTCTAGGTTCATCACTAACCCTTTACCCGAGATTACAAATCCCAGGTATACTAGTTATTCCTTCATGAAGAAACACTTTTGTAGGTTCACCATCAGCTTCTCTTCCTGCAACTTCTGCAATACTCATTGAATTTGATCCAAGTGCTCTGTTTTGGTTCGACTGAAAATCAGAATGTCATCTAGGTACACTACGACGAACTTTCCCAATAATGGTTTCAGTACCTTGTTCATCAACCGCATGAATGTATTGGGTGCATTAGTCAATCTAAATGGCATGACTAACCACTCATATAGCCCTTCTTTAGTTTTGAATGTTGTCTTCCATTCATCTCCTTCTCTAACCCGAATATGGTGATAACCGCACTTCAGGTCGATCTTCATGAAATACTTCACTCCACTCAAACAATCCATCAAGTCGTCCATTATTGGAAATGGAAACCGATACTTGATCGTGATCTTGTTGATGGCTCTAGAGTCTGTACACATCCTCCATTCTCCACCTTTCTTCAGCGCTAATACTGCTCGTACCGCACACGGGCTCAGACTCTCTCTGATCAATCCTATGTCCAACATTTCCTGGACATGTCGATTGAGTTCATGACCCTCTTCTGGAGTCATTCTATGCGGTTCCTTATTTGGAAAACTCGATCCTGGAATCAAGTCCATATGATGGTATATGCTTCTCATCGGTGGCAATCCTGTCGACGCTTCGTCGACTACTATTCTCTTGAATTTGTCGAGCATATTTTCGACTTTGACTGGAATTCTCTCCATTGTCGAACTTTCCACACATGGCCCTTTCGGAATGATGGTGTAACTGTGAAAATCCTCACAGCAGATCTAAGAGATGATGTATACCTGACAAGAAAGTAATTGATTAAGCAAGAAAATAGAAGAAGAGTGGTCAATGTAGTATAATGAGCAACATAATAATAATATAGTAGAACTCGGATAGAAGCAAAAATACTTCACACACAATAATTAATTAATCACAATATGGACAAATAAATAGTACAATGCATGAGGATTCGAATTCCTAAGGTGGCAATTCGAATTAGCCTTCATGGAGTGATCAAAAGATCACTAGAGTGTCATCGGAGCACAATTAGTATTCTATCTCATCATCCGTGGAGTCATCAATGCACAAGTAATTGTCACCGTCAGTCAAACTGAGTCTAACTGAGTGTGGTAGGTGTAACTGAATGTAACTGGCACATGGAGACACTAACTGAATGAAGGAGGCTCAGTGGAGGGCGCATGAGGAGCTAACTGGAGTCAGAACAGGTAGTCATGTCTCATCAAAGGTCAATCGGAGTGATAACAACAGTGAGGAGTCAATCTGGCCTCAAATCAAGGAAAGACTGGTGGCTAACTGAAGTAAACTGGACTGGTAGGTGAGAAAGGCGCCCTTCTTTAGTGGAAGGTGAGAAATGGGTGCATGACAGGATAGGAAGGCTGAAAGTGAGTGGAAGGAAGCTCTGGGGGCTAGCTAACTGAGGGTTAGGTGCTGGGACTGATGACTGGAATGCATGCAAACCCTAAATAATGCATGCAAACCCTAAAAGTGCATGCATGACTGAAAATGTAAATGATCAAAATACTAGTGGGACTAGGATGGAGTATAGGAATATCCTAACACCCCCTTTAATCCATCCTGGGCCCTGGTAACTAAGACCAAAGGTCACCCAATACAATGAATAATAACAGTCAATAAACCGAGGAAATGGGGAAAACCTCATGGGAAAAATACCCCCCCTCAAAATAGACTGTAAGGCACACACAAAAATAAATGCTCCAAACTCAAGCAGGTGTGATGCTTGGTCATATGTCTGGAGGTATCTTCTTCTTGGGAAGAAGTGGATCATGCTCAGAAAGCATGTGCTTGTACTTTCTCTTCAGATCGAATGTGATGAGAACAAATCCAAAAGTATGAGGATGATTCTTGAACCTGTGATTCGAATCAGCTGAGGTAGGATCAAATCTATGAATGTCCAGATAGTCTTTTGTCTTCTCCTTTGAACCATCATGGGTGAGATTATGCCAAAAAGAACCATCAAATAATAATGATTGCTTGGAATCCAAATCAGCTCCAAGACTTGATAAATGGTTTCTTGAGATCTCCTTTGAACCAGCAGAGGTGAGATCAAAACCATCATATGCATGAGAAATTATCCCAAGTAGTAATTTCTTAGAATCCAAATTAGATACAAGACTTGAATCATGGTTTCTTGAGATCTCCTTTGAACCATAAGAGGTGAGATCAAAACCAGTAAATGCATGAGAAATTATCCCAAGTGAATGGCCATGGTTTCTTGAGATCTCCTTTGAACCAGCAGGGGTGAGATCAAAACCATGATGTGCATGAGAAATTATCCCAAGCAAATGGCAATGGCCATATTCTTCAATAACCTTCTGAAAGCATGGAATAATGATCATATAATAGTAAATAAGAGGTGGTAGATCAAGGAGAGCGAATGCATTACCTCCAATGGCTGATTTTACCTCCGAAACATTCATGTGATCATGATGCAAACCAACAGACTCTGGTGCAAGAGAGGATTTAGGACCTTCTGCAATATCTAGAGTGTGAGTTGGCACAGAAAGAGAAGAAATTTGGAGCATGAGTGTAGAATCTGCAAGTTCTTCTTCTTTTTGGACAACTTCAATGTGAGATATGTTTGATACTTGTTCATGATCAATGGGATCATCAAGGAGGGCGAATGCATCACTTTGCTTGCTCTTGAAGGGGTTCGGACCAATTCCTTCATTCTGTCTGCCAAATATTACATCCAGGTGAGCCCATAGCTCTTTTGGTGATGAAATATCAGGGAGGTCATATAACATGCATCCAGGCATAGAAAACATCATGGCTGCAATAGCTCTTCCACCTTCATCTAACCAGTCATTCTCTTCTTCAGAGGATTCGAACTCTCTTTCAAAACAATGATCAAAGAGACCATTTTTCTTAAAATGTGCTATCATCAGTGGTTCCCATTCATCATATGTGAATGGAAAACGAGGATCATGGTTGAATGGAGAAAGAGGATAGATTTCTTCTGAATACATTGAAGCTGTAGAAGACCTGCAAAAACAATAGAGAATATCTGCAACTGTTACTACTGCAAAAATGTAGAAAATCCTGCAACTGTTGCACTCGAAATCTTGATAATAACCTGCAAAAAACTCTCAGGAATGGAGATAAACCATACTCTCAACATGATCTCATACCGTGTGAAAATACTCACAGTAGATCTAAGAGATGATGTATACCTCACAAGAAAGTAATTGATTAAGCAAGAAAATAGAAGAAGAGTGGTCAATGCAGTATAATGAGCAACAAAATAATAATACAATAGAACTTGAATAGAAGCAAAAATACTTCACACACACTAATTAATTAATCACAATATGGACAAATAAATAGTACAATGCATGAGGATTCGAATGCCTAAGGTGACAATTTGAATTAACCTTCATGGAGTGATCAAAAGATCACTGGAGTGTCATCGGAGCACAACTAGTAGTCTATCTCATCATCGGTGGAGTCATCAATGCACAAGTAACTGTCAACCATCAGTCAAATTGAGTCTAACTGAGTGTGGTAGGTGTAATTGAATGTAGCTGGCACATGGAGACACTAACTGAATGAAGGAGGCTCAGTGGAGGGCGCATGAGGAGATAACTGGAGTCATAACAGGCAGTCATGTCTCATCGGAGGTCAATCAGAGTGATAACAGCAGTGAGGAGTCAGTCTGGCCTCAAATCAAGGAAAGACTGGTGGCTAACTGAAGTAAACTGGATTGGTAGGTGAGAAAGGCACCCTTCTTCAGTGGAAGGTGAGCACTGGGTGCATGATAGGCTAGGAGGGATGAAACTGAGTGGAAGGAAGCTCCAGGGGCTAGCTAACTGAGGGCTAGGTGCTGGGACTGATGTCTGGAATGCATGCAAACCCTAAAAGTGCATGCATGAATGAAAATGTAAATTATCAAAATACTGGTGGGACTAGGATGGAGTATAGGAATATCCTAACAGTAACATCCCGACTTCTTCTCCTCTTCCACGAGGAATTCCTTAGCTGAACACATCAGCATTCGCTTCTCCCAATAGTTTCTCTCTCCCTGCTTGTAGTCAGCTTGGTTCTCCTACTTCGGCTTC
Organism: Larix kaempferi; assembly: GCA_027924585.1. Taxonomy (NCBI): domain Eukaryota; kingdom Viridiplantae; phylum Streptophyta; class Pinopsida; order Pinales; family Pinaceae; genus Larix; species Larix kaempferi. Next base: position 396,611 of record BSBM01000594.1, on the reverse strand, counting down.
AGAGTTCTTCGCATGCCATTTTTCCACACTGTGACTGTGTTGGCTCAACCATAATAGTTCATCTTCCTATCATATTTCCATGGTCTCTCTAACAACAGATGACATGCATCCATTGGGATTACATCGCACAACACACTGTCTTCAAGATTCCCAACCTTGAAGTTAATCAGGCACTATATGGTTACCTTGACATGGTGTCCTTTTTGCAACCAAGAGATCTTGTATGGGTGTGGGTGTTATTGACATTTCAAACCCACTTTGTCGATGACCTCTGTCGACACAAGATTCTCTTTACTGCCACCATCAACTATGGTCTTGCAATACCACTCGCCGATCTGTACTCTAGTTCGAAAGATGGCCTTTCGCTGTGCCAGCTTTGTCTCAACATGTCGGTCATCCTGAACCAACGTCCTCCTATTCTTCATGACTCAACTCTTTCTTTTCCCATCCTCACTGCTGTCGGATGTCGACTCCGCCCTCTCATTGACTTGCTCATCTCATACACGTCTGGGTTTTGACGCCTCTGCAACATGTAGGTTCTCTAGACATTCATATTCCTTGTGTCCGACTCCTCGACATTTGTAACAAACCACAACTGGTTTGTCATCTCCTTTTATGTTAGATGGACCACTTCAACCATACGCACCTCGACCGCGGTTCTCTCGACCATCAGGTCGGCTTTCTTGCGTTTTCTCTCTAGTCGATGTCCCTTCCACACGTTGGTTTTCTTCAACGGCTTCTCTCCTGGTTCCGCTACCTTGAACTTTCGCGGAGACAGTCTTCGTACCACGACCAATCATCCTACCTCTGGCCCATGCAGATTTCCTCAACAGTTTCACTTCTATCTTCAAAGCCAGTTGGTAGGTGTCATTGACTGCTCTGAACCTTGACAGGCTCAACTCGTCCTGTATAACATACTTCATGTCATTCACGTATCTAGTGACAACTTCTTATCCTTCGTCGATCTGTCTCGACCTTATTGACAATCTATAGAACTCTTCCATGCACTCCTTCACGGTCATCTCTTTTTTTCGAAAGTTCTGCAACTTCCAGAACAAGGAAATCACATAGTCACCTGGAAAGAACTTCCCTTTTAGCTTGGTGACCATCTTGTCCCAAGACTTGATTTTCTCAATGCATTTCTTGACTCTGTAAGCCTGCACATTGTCCCACCATAATAAGGAATGACCCTTCAACCTCAGAGATGCAGTCTTAACCTGTCTCGGATCCTCGATCTACTCTATGTTGAAGTATTTCTCCATTTCTATGAACTAGTTGATCAAGTCTTATAGATCCAGAATTCCTCAGTAGGTATGTACATCCATCTTTGTCCGACCTCTCATATCCGTCAGAATTTTGATGAGTTTGTATTCTGGTTCTTTGATTGCCTCTTCCTGTGCTTCCACCTCTTCGACTTCCTTATCGCTGTGGTCTAACGCATCAGGAACACATCCATGCCTGTTACTTTCTTTTATCGCTGTAACTTCACTAGTCAAAGTTCACATTGTTCGCATGCACTCGTCGAACATTTCACGATCAACCTTGACTGCAGCACCACCTGCTCTTCGTCCAACTCCTCAGACATTGATGCCTCTGTGATCCATTTTCAACCGTAGCTAAAACTCCCACTCGTCCAATCGCAACTATACTTTTTCAATTCGTGCACAACTCTACCCAACCGCAGCTGGATCTGTTAGCACACTCGATACTGGGTTCACTTCCAGCTGTGATACCAACTGAAAGAAGTCGAGTCAGTCGGAACTTCTTGCTTAACAATAACACAGGACACACATACATTCACATTAAATGGATGTAAACATGATGCCAGAATCTGGCTTCTATTACTTCAATTGAATCAAAGGTTACAATGCTAAATGCAAGGAAATGGAACAACTAATTGGTTGGCCTCAGCCTTTACAATATACAGAAGTAATGGTGTGTTCTCTGTGTGTTTCGATCTCCACCCTCTCGACGTTCACTACGGAACTCTAAGCTATGGATCTGATCTCCCCCGCGCTCAGTTGATGAGTGACTGTTTTCTCCAATCTACTGATCAACTCCCAATGACTAACTGTCTCCTCCGTGCCTGCGCACTGGTCTTCTACCCTGCTGTTTCTCTACTGTTGTTCCCGAGATCACTCTGACCCTCGAGACATGCTTCCTCTGTCCGTTGAATCCCCCCCAATATTGCAGAACTGTATTTTTCAGCACCTCTGTTGTGTAGCGAAACCTCTTCCCGTGGTGACATCTCTCATGATCCCAACCACCTTCAATAACTTCTCATAAATTCCTTAGCAACCCCAAATGGCTACCAAGTACTCTCCTTGACTTATGAACATCTCTGTCACTGCTACAGCAGTTAGCCCCATCACTACGTAGACCATACTATCTTCTGTCAACCTTCGAATTCACCTGTCGACTTCCTTTCGCATCATTAGATTTGTCAGTCTGCCCCTTCCTCCACACTTGGATTTCTCCTTAAACCTGTCAATGTCGCGGTTCAAAAACCTATCGACACTCGACCTCTTTCATTGTGACTCTGTTGTCTTTCGACCTTAGACATGTCGACTCTCAACCTTCCTCCTTCTATCGATGCACCTCTATAGCTTCCTGCTCGATCGCTTGGCCTTTGAAAACCAGTCTTCCTTCGCACTAGTGGTCGTCGACAATCCCCCTGGTCAACTTCTCATGTCGATCAAATTCGACTATTCTGCCTAGGCTCCGATGCTCCTGCATCAAAATTTTATTGTCACAGACTAATTTTATTCTCTATTGTTCATCGTTGTTCTGGCACATGGTGTACCTCAAGGGTTGCTAGGTAGATTGACCACCTAGACAGAAACAATTACCCACTTCCCTCATAGTTTAGGATTATTAAATTCTGATATAATTTATGGATCTACTCTAGTGTGCAGGGCAACAAAAAAATCTTGATGGATGGATGGTAACTATTCCTATTATAGACAACTCAGTTCCCTCACACTGCACCTTTATGTGTTTCAAATATCTTCCTTCCTCGTTTTACATCTTTGAATGTATTCTTTCAATAGATTAGTTTAAATTCCCTTTCCTCCAATTGAATTCTTCTTCTTATTTTTTGAAAAAAACAAAGCACATCTACAAATGTTGGTAATAAGTAGCCATATATTATCAATATGAGCTTAGGTACATTGAGCCAATAGGAAGAGTATTCTATGTAGTCCCAAAAAATATTGGATTCCTCAGAACCCTAGAGTGAGGATGAATTGGATGCCTTATGGACTAGTGTGCAAAGGCATGATAGGGGTATTTGGGATGTAATGCTGTGAAATCCTTGACTAAAATTTTCAAAAACCTAATTTGTGGAAGATATTGCTAATAAATGGGCCATTGAATAGTTGAAAATATTTGGTGGACCAATTTTTCCACCTGTGAGAACTACAATGCATGAAACTATTCCAAGTCATATAGAAGTGCCATTCAAAAGTGCAATATTTGGTAACAAGTTCCCAAGTTCACATCTACTAGGTACTCTTGGATTGATAGCACTGAAGGAAATAATTCTGAAAATGGTCACCCTTTAATTTAGTGAATGAACAAACTCCACCCATGTTGTCCTTCGAAGGTGATTGTTTTGCAGGTAAGATGAGTTTATTTGGTGAAATTTCTATTGGATATGGGGGAGCTATGGGGAGGATCTCTACAGTACTCAACTTATTCTTCTTTGTTTAAGGGCCGCAAGTTTGAGGATAACACAAGCCCTGCTCTTCCATTTTCGAGATCAAATCTTTTTCTTTTTCTTTTGATGTCCTTTAGGAAGCAATTTGTTTGTGCCAGGTTTTTTCTTACCCACTGGAAGTTGGAAGAATGGTGGTAGCAACATGGATTTTTCAGTTAATGCTGAGAATTATGGAGTGGCATTTAAAATCAGTAATACAAGGAGTGAGACAATGCTAGTGAGAAAATGGGAATTGGTGCAGTTGAGGATAACTATGGATTGCATACAAGAAATGTCCTTATGATGTTTCCCCTTACAAACTAGGAAGGAAATCTAGAAAGGAAAAGACATCAGGAGTGACAGATATGGGGAAGAAGCAGAAGGGAGAAACATATTTCCATCCAAGACACATGCTAAGGGATAGAGAACTTGCAAGTTGTTGCCACAAATAGAGCACAAGGAATCTTGTACCTCTTTATACTTTGAATAGAGTACAAGGCACCTTGTACCTCTTTATACTTTGTAACTTAAATTTTGTTTCATTCTCCTCCCAAGTAATGCATGTATCGAGTTTTTTTATAACCCAGAAAGGGTATTTCTCCAGTTCAAACTTCAAAAGTTTGTGTAGTCTGTATGCATTTACTTATGCTGCTGTGATTATTTCTCTCTCACATTAACATAAATTTGCACAGTATTTAACTATATATAGCAGATATTTTCATCTACAAGTTTTTGCTTTTCTCAGACTGTGTTAGTTGTAGCGATTTTAATGTCAGATAAGTGTTGCAGCATTGTTAGAAACTTAGATCCATGAAAACACATAGAAAATGTCTAAACTCAGTTGAAGGGATGTGAGTATTTTCACTCCACTTTTTGGGTTTATATCCCAAAAAAATTTCAGATCAATGGGGTAAGAGCACAGAGTTCCTAATTAACTATGGCTAGGGTACATGTATTTATGAGGCTTTGTATGGAGAAATACGATGGTACAATGCAAGATATAGTCATCCATACCTTAAAGAACATGGATGCTTCTTAGGCACTGGACAAGTATCTTAGGAAAATATTGGGAAGAGCCAGAGTAGAGACTGAGAAAGAGACTAAGACAAAGAAAGAACCGCAGTCGGGTCCTCAAATTATTGAATTTTGGGGATAAAAAATATCCAAAGAGAGTAGGTATGATCCTTAATGCTTGCTGCCACGGATAGGGTGCAATACATCTTGTACCTTCGTGTACTTTGTAAATTAAACTTTGTTTCATTCTCCCCCCAAGTAAGCTATAAGTATGAAGAATTTTTTTTCAACCCAGGAAATGTTTTTCTCCAGTTCAATTTTTTTGTGTAGTGTGGATATATTTACTTATGTTGTTGTTTCTATTTGTGTCTGAAATTAACAAAAATTATGGACACTGTTTAGCAGTATATAACAAAGTTTTTCACCCACAAGTTTCTTTTGCTCAGATTGTGTTAGTTGTAGTGATTTTAATGGAAGATAAGTGTTGCCACACTAGTTCCACGAAGACACACACAGGAAATGTTAAAACTCAGTTGAAGAGCTATGAGTGTTTTTTATTAAATTATGCACAATGAAGGGAAATTAGATGATGAGTATTTGTGAGGCAAAGAGTAGGGTTTTTGGTTAAGAGTAAAAGGCATTCAAAGATCAATAAAGAGGATCTATTTTGATTGAGGGTCAGGGTTTTATCATGTTGCAAAAAGAGGATTTATACCAAGGAAAGAGAATAATTTCTCACAAACATATCTAAGGAGAAAAGAAATAATTTATCCCTCACAAAATTATTAAATAACTCAAACCCAACAATCCAACAAGCCACTAATCAATTCATAGGCACATTTTATTCAAGAAAGAGATAGAAACTAACCGATTTTGGAAGCATATTGGCTTGTCAAAGTTACAAATGTAATCAAGGTGCCAAGGTTGTCGAGGCCTCCTTGCTCTTCTTGGGAGAGTTCTGCTCACTCTACTCATGGGAGGTTGGGAGGAATGGATAATTTTTGCGGGAGGTCTATGTAGGAGGTTTGTAGGTTGGGAGGTAAGGATACTTCGAGGGGAGCCAATGTTTGTATCTATTTTTTAAAAATAATATATATATTAATATAATTATTTTTAATATATGTAATATTTATAATAAGTAATATTATTATTTTCTGTTGTTTATTTATTTATATATTCATTGTTTATTTATTGATGCAGGAGCATCGAGGCCTAGGAAGAACAGTCGAAGTTGATCGAAATGAGAAGTTGACCAAGGGGAATGACGATGACCACTGGTGCGAAGAAAGATTGGCTGTCGAAGTCAATAAGTCAAGCAGGAGCAGTCAATATGCGATCGGTCGAAAGGAGGAAAGGTTGAGAGTCGACATGTTGAAGGTCGACAAGAGTGCAACGAAAGAGGTCGAAGGTCAACAGGTTGTCGAACCATGACATCGACAGGTTAAGGTGGAAGCCAAGCGAGGAGGAAGGGATGGACTAGCGAAGCCGACGATGCAAAAGGAAGCCAACAGACATGTTGAAAGCTGATGAAAGATAGCATGGTCGATGTGGTGACAAGACCGACTATTGTAGCAGAGTCAGAAGGACGCACAGAAAGTCAACAGAGCACTTGGTAGCCGTTTTGGGTTGCTAAGGAAGTTATGAGAAGTTATTGAAGGTGGTTGAAGACATGCTAGATGTCACCATGGCTGAGGTGCTGACAACTGCAGGTCTGCAGGATCAGGAGGATTCGGCGGACATAGGAAGCATGTCTCGAGGATTGGAGTGGTATTGGGAATAGCAACAGAGCACCAATAGGGTAGAAGTCTAGTGCACAGGTAAAAAGGAAGGAAGTTAGTTCCACTTTGGGAGTTAGTGAATTTGGAGTTCGGGAGTTTATCTCTAGATTGGAGAGAATAGTCACACATCAATCGAACGTAGGAAATATTGGTCCATAGCTTAGTGAGCACTTGCATTTAGCAAAGTCCATGAGAGGGCGAAGGTCGACACATAGAGAGAACACGCATTTACTTCGGCATTGTAAAGGCTAATGCTGACCTATCAGTTGTTTCATTTTCCTTGCATTTAGCATTATAACCTTTGATTCAATTGAAGTAATAGAAGCCAGCTTCTTGCATCTTGTTTACATCCAGTTCATGTGAATGTGTGTGTGTCATGTGGTATTGTTAATCAAGAAACCTTGTCAGGTTCCCTACGTAAGGTTGTATTAGAGCGACCGATATCCTGTGGATAGGGGAGACTGTGAGTGTGTTAACAGCTCCAGCTATGTTTGGGTAGAGTTGTACATGACATATGAAGTTTGGTTGCGATTGGATGCGTGGGAGTTTCAGCTGTGGTTGAAAATGGCTCACAGAGGCGTTAATGTCCGAGGAGTTGGACGAAGAGTGAGTGGCTCTATATTCATGGTTGATTCTGAAATGTTTGACGATTGCATTTGAACAATGCGTAGTTTAAATAGTGAATTCGTAGTGATCAAAGAAAGCCAAAGGCGTGGATGCGTTCCTAATGGGTTAGACCACAACGACGAGGAGGTCGAAGTAGTGGAAGCACGGGAAGCAGCAAGAGAAGAACAATAAGATAAACTCATAAAGCTTATGACGGATATGAGAGGTCGGACAAATATGGATGTATGTACGTACTTAGGAAGTCTGGATCCAGAAGACTTGATTGACTGGTTAAGAGAAATGGAAAAATACTTCGACATAGAGCAGATCGAGGATCCCATACGAGTGAAGACTGCATGTATGAGTTTGAAGGGTCATGCCTCATTTTGGTGGGACAATGTGCAGGTTGACAGAGTCAAGAAAGGAAAGGAGAAAATCATGTCTTGGGATAGGATGGTTTCCAAGATGAAAGGGAAGTTCTTGTTGGGTGACTATGTGATTTCCTTGATGACCATGAAGGAGTACACAGAAGAGTTTTGCAGATTGTCCATAAGGTCAAGGCAGACCGACAAAGGAGAAGAAGCTGTCATGAGATATGTGAACGACTTGAAGTATGCTATACAGGATGAGTTGAGCCTGTCAAGGTTCAGAGCGGTCGGAGAAGCCTACCAGTTATCTCTGAAGGTAGAAGAGAAACTATCGAGGAAATCCGCATCGACCAGAGGCAAGATGACTGGTCAGGGTGCGAAGACTGTTTCCATGAAAGGCCAAAGTAGCAGAACCAGGAGAGAATCCATTGAAGAAAACCGACATGCAGAAGGGAGACCGACTAAATAGAAAACACAAGAACACCGACGCGATGGTCGAGATAACCGCAGTCGAGGTGAGTATGGTCGAAGTGGTCCATCCGACAGAAAAGGAGCTGATAGACCAGCTGTGGTTTGTTACAAGTGTCGAGGATTCAGACACAAGGAATATGAATTCCCAGAGAATTTACATGCTGCAGAGGAGTCAAAACCCAGATGTCGAAGAGATGAGCCAGTTGATGAGAGGGCGGAATCGACATCCGACAACTGTGAAGGTGGGAAGAGAAAGAGTCGTGCCATGACGACTAGGAGGATGTTGGTTCATGATGACCGATGCGAAGAGAAAGAGCCAGCACAGTGAAAGTCTATCTTTCGAACTAGAGTGCAAATCAACGAGTGGTTTTGCAAGATCATAGTTGATGGTGTCAGTACAAAGAATATTGTGTCGACAGAGGTCATCGAAAAAGTAGGGTTGAATTTTCAAGAACACCCACACCCATAAAAGATCTCCTGGTTTCAGAAAGGACATCATGTCAAGGTAACCAGACAGTGACTGATAAAATTCAAGGTTGGAAAGCTTGAAGACAATGTATTGTGCGATGTAATCCCAATGGACACATGTAATATGTTGTTAGGGAGACCATGGAAATATGATCAGAAGATGATATATGATGGTTGAGCTAACATAGTCACAATATGGAAAAATAGCATGCGAAAGACTCTGAAGCCGAAACAGGAGGACCAAGCCGACTGTAGGAAGGACGAGAGAAACTATTGGAAGAAGCGAGTGCTGATGTGTTCAGTGAAATAATTCCTCGTGGGTGAGGAAAAACAGTCGATATGTTTCACCATCATTCTGAATGGGCCATGTATCGAGACGTAGACAATAGAGAGAATTCCGGTCGAAGTTGAAAAGATGCTCGACGAGTTCAGGAGCATAGTATTCGATGAAGCACCGACGGGATTGCCATGGACAAGAAGCATATCCCATCAGATCGACTCAATTCCAGGGTCAATTTTTCCAAAAAAGGCACCGTATAGAATGAATCCAGCAGAGGCTTGGGAACTCAATCGATAGGTCCAGGACTTGTTGGATAGAGGATTGATCAGAGAGAGTCTAAGTCCATGTGCGGTACTAGCGGTATTAGCGCCAAAGAAGGGTGGAGAATGGAGGATGTGTACAGACTCCAGAGCCATCAATAAGATCACGATCAAGTATTGGTTTCCATTGCCGAGAATGGATGACTTGATGGATTGCCTAAGTGGAGTGAAGTACTTCACAAAGATCGACCTGAAGAGCGGTTATCACCAGATTTGGGTTAGAGAAGGAGATGAATGGAAGACAACATTCAAGACGAAGGAAGGGTTGTATGAGTGGTTAGTCATGCCATTCGGATTGACTAATGCACCCAGTACATTCATGCGATTGATGAATGAGGTACTAAATCCATTTTTGGGGAATTTTGTCGTAGAATACCTAGATGACATTCTGATTTTCAGTCGAAGCAAGATAGGACACTTGGAGCACATTCGACATGTATTGCAGAAGTTGCAGGAAGAGAAGCTGACGGTGAACCTACAAAAGTGTTTCTTCATGAAGGAAGAAATGGTGTACTAGGGATTTGTAATCTCGGTTAAAGGGTTAGTGATGGACCCAAATAAGGTGAAGGAAATATTGGATATGCCGGAACCGACAAGTGCGAATGGAGTAAGAAGTTTCCATGGACTTTCCAGTTTCTATCGGAAGTTCATTAGGGGATTTAGTCGGGTTTGTGCACCTTTGACAGAGTGCATGAAGAAAGGGGACTTTAAGTGGATGGAAGCTTCCCAGAGAGCTTTTAACAATTTGAAGGAAAAGATCACTGAGAGCCCAGTGTTAGCGCTCCCAGATTTTAACAAAGTTTTCCAAGTTGATTGCGACGCGAGTGGAATGGAAATTGGAGCAACGTTGAGCTAGGAGGGCCAACCAATTGCATTCTTCAGTGAAAATTTGGATGATGCGAAGCGGAAATATTCAGTCTATGACCAGGAATTCTATGCTATTGTCCAAGCATTGAAGAAGTGGAGGCATTGTTTGTATCCCAAGGTGTTTTTGTTATACACAGATCACCAAGCACTAAGGTATTTGAATACTCAGTTGAAGTTGAATCAACGGCACATGAAATGGGTTGAGTTCCTGCAAGGATACACCTTCATGTTGCGACATAAGTCGGGAAAGTCGAACAAGGTTGCCGACGCGCTGAGTCAAAGAGTTGCATCGCTAAACATGACTATAGTTCAGGAAACAAGAATAGAGTCGGTGAAGACGGCATATGCGACTGGCGAGGATTTTGTGAAATCATGGGAGGCGTCATGAACCATGGAGTGTCGACAAAACGCCATACTTGGATTATTTCATCCAAGAGGGATACCTTTTCAAGGGACAACAGTTGTGTATTCCTAGAGGATCCGTAAGGGAGAAACTAATCCGAGAACTGCAAAGTGGTGATTTAGTAGGTCATTTTGGCATGGACAAGACCAGGGCATTGCTCGAAGAGAAGTATTTTTTGTTAGGAATGACGGCAGATGTCGGTAAGTGGGTATGACAGTGTCGAGTTTTCCAAATGGAAAAAGGAAGAAGTCAGAATACGAGGTTGTATACACCATTACCTGTACCAAATACCCCATGGGAGCACGTGAGCATGGAGTTTGTGCTAGGATTTCTTAAGACGCAGCAAGGTAGAGATCAATCTTTGTTGTAGTTGACATATTTTTTAAGATGGCACACTTTATTCCATGTCAGAAGACAAGTGATGCCATGAGCATTGTTGGACTATTATTCAAGGAGATAGTCAGCTTGCATGGGTTTCCAAAGAGTATAATGTCGGACAGATATGCCAAGTTTATGGGACATTTATGGAGAACCCTGTGGAAGAAACTGGATACGAGGTTGTAGTTTAGCTCAACATATCATCTGCAGACAGACGGACAAATCGAGGGGTGAACAGAAGTTTGGGAAACCTTCTGAGGTGTTTTACGGCCGATAGACCCAAGTAGTGGGAGAATGTATTGGCGCAAGCAGAGTTCGCATACAGCAATTCTGTGAATCGGTAGATAGGTTTGAGCCCATTCTAGATTGTTCAATGACGAAGCCCACATGGAGTGGTAGATATGGTCGAGTTAGCGATAGAAATTAGGAAAAGCGTGGATACAGAATCATTCGCAGAGCATATGAAAGAAGTGCATGAAGATGTGCGAAAGCGCATAGAAAAGAGCAACACGGCATACAAATTGAGGGTTGACAGAAAGAAGAGGATACAGTTGTTTAGTGAAGGAGACTTAGTCTATGCACATTTGTGGAAGGAGAGATTTATGAAAACATACAACAAGCTGAAGTTGAAGAAGATTGGACCATGTAATATTCTAAAGAAGATTTTGGACAATGCTTATGTGTTGGAGCTGCCGAAGGACTTGAGCATTTCACCAATGTTCAATGTCTCAGATCTGTACAAGTTCGAAGAAGGTCCAAGTAGCAGAAGTGTAGAGGTGTCGAACATCGACTGGACAGTGCAAATTCCAGATTGACACAAAGAGGAAATCACCAAAGTGATAGAGGAACATGAAGTCAGGCATACGTGTAGTTTGCGAAGGAAAGAATACTAAGTGCGATGGAAGGATGATGAGTTGCAGGAGGCGACAAAGGATTTTCGAAGAAGATTTCAGGAGACTGACGGAGCAGTCGAGTTCTTTTTCACTTGGGGAGTCTGATGTAGGAGCATCGGAGCCTAAGAATAACAGTCGAAGTTGATCGACACGAGCAGTCGACCAGGAGGAATCCCAACGACCACTGGTGTGAAGAAATATTGGCTGTCGAATTCAATAAGTCGAGCAGGAACAGTCGATATGCGATCGAAAAAAAGGAGGAAAGGTCAAGAGTCAACATGTCGAAGGTCGACAAGATGACAAGAGTGCATCGAAAGAGGTCGAAGGTTGACAGGTTGTCGAACCGCGACATCGACAGGTTAAGGCGAAAGCCAAGTGAGGAGGAAGGGGTGGACTGGAAAAGCCGACGATGTGAAAGGAAGTCGATGGACATGTCGAAGGCTGACATAAGACAGTATGGTCGACGCAGTGACAAGACCGACTACTGTAGCAGAGTCAGAAGGACGTACAGAAAGTCAACAAAGTACTTGGTAGCCATTCAAGGTTGCTAAGGAATTTATGAGCAGTTATTGAAGGTGGTTGAAGACATGCCAGATGACATCATGGGCAGAGGTTGTGCAGCATGACGGAGGCATTGACAACTGTAGGTCTACAAGATGGGGAGGATTCGACAGACTGAGGAAGCGTGTCTCAGGGATCGGAGTGGTCTCGGGAACATCAGCAGAGCACCAATAGGGTAGAAGGCTAGTGCGTAGGAATAGAGGAAGGAAGTTAGTTCCACCTTGGGAGTTAGCGGAGTTGGAGTTCGGGAGTTGATCTGTAGATTGGAGATAACAGTCACACATCAATCAAACACAGGAAATATCGGACCAATAGCTTAGCGAGCGCTTGCATTCAACAGAGGCCATGAGAGGGTGAAGGTCGACACACAGAGAGAGCACACATTTACTTCTATAATATTGTAAAGGCTAAGGCCTACCTATTAGTTGTTTCATTTTCCTTGCATTTAGCATTGTAACCTTTGATTCGATTGAAGTAATAAAATGATCAATGGTTAAATATAGTTGGATAAGAGCTAATGAAATAGGAAATAAAAAGGAGACTTTACACATACCATCATAAATAGTTAATTTATCATCTAAAATATAAATCATGGACATATCTTGTCCATGGAAAGGCCCGTGGTATTTCCTAGAGATGTCAAGGCCAGTGGTAGTTTTGGTGAGAATGTTTTTTTTAATCATGGGAATTGGTATTTCATCAACATTACCTAAGCTAGGCCCAAGTTCAAAGTCGATAGCTACGACTATAACCCAAGAGTATATGTAATAGTATGAAAACTTGCTATACCAATAACCAATGACTTAGCAATATTATTATTTAATAAATTAAAATAGGAGACACTCACCCAAAGATACTGTTGAAAGAGTTTTCATTGACCCACTAGGAGGAATGGAATATGGGGTAGAAGGCAATGGACAAGTGGCAGCATCTGAACTCAGTTACTAGCTGTTGTTATGGGACAACCTCCCTTAAAATGTGGTCGTGTTCCACAAGGATGGTGGAATTGAGCTGGTGGCTCATTAATTGCAAAACTGACCCAAAATACCTAGGCAATATTTTAAAGCCATCGAATTTGAGAAGAGGCTCACACATTCTCTAAGGAGATGAAAATTATTCCTTGTGGTGTTAGAACTGAGCCCACAAGAGATTCGATGAGGGGAATCTATGTATTGAGTTACAGAGTAAGACTGTCTTATTCCTGCTAAGTGCAGAGGTATTCCTGCTGAGAGCAGAGGTAGTGATATGTATGCAAGTCTCCTTGATTTCTTAAGTACATATGAGTGGTTTGTATGCAAGTCTTCTTGATTGCTGAAGTACAACCTGAGTGTCTTGCATCTACACGGTTCTTTGTCCTGGTGGTTCAATGAACAGGCTCAGGGGTCCAAAAGCAAGTGATCTTGGTTGCTTTCTGGATAAGGTTGGGAGGAATGGTCCTCTTTGGGTGTTTGTCCACCCTATCAAGTTATCAGGTTCTACTTTGTTTATTTTTATTCTATTTACTCATAAATTGTTGATCTAGTTCTTCAATTTGTATGTAAATGTTATCATAAGTTTCCAGATGTATCTTAGATATAAAATATGTGATAGGGATGATAGATGTCTGTATTGATAAATTATTTATGTACATTAAATGGATGAATAGATTGGAGAATATAGAATGAATGATTATAAATTTATTCCTGTATTTTTCCTTTCACCAATGGTGTTGTACTCTAGTATAGGAAGATGTTTAATTAACATATATTAGAGATGATAGAAAGATTCTAAGTAAAAAGAATAGTCTGTATATTTTATCAGATATAGATTCCATTATTGTTGCTGCTATAATATTTATCTGTATACTCAATATAGAAATAGTTCATTCATAAACAGATTGACAATGATAATCTAGTAGTAAAGTTTATTTATAAAATATCATAGGTGTTTTATACAGTAATATAAATACTTACTATACTCTATAAAAACTGTCTTTTTCGAGAACACAATAGCTAGGAAATACATGTTTTCATGTTTAAACCATAAACAAAACTCATATTATATTTATAGAATTTCATAATCATGAAAGTTTGGGAATATCATCTTAGAAAACCGTAGATAAACCTAGCTTAGAAAATACTACAATTTATGAGAACCTTTTTAGTTAGACTGAATAATATTCATTTAGAAAGCCTGGTATCATCGATACATAAAGAAATTACAGTCATCTAAACAAAGTATACAAATGTAAAATATTTATATTCATAGTATCATTTACATAAACAAGTATTGTATAAAATTATAAAAATCAAAACAGAGTTTTGGAAAATGCATTCATCTATGCAATTGATGAACTACATCTTGAAATGTTTTAATACTACTCAATCAACACACATTCTACAAATAGCATATCAACTATGTCAAGGGTTCAACCCTGTAGACATCAACTAATATCAGATATCGAAATACTGTATTAAAAACATATTTATTTTTGAGTTGTAACAACCCTGTAACTAGTTAACCCTGTATAACATTAACGTCAACAGGACATTGATAATCATATAGTAAGGGTTTGAGACCGAAAGAGGCTCACCCTGAGTTCATCATATAAATCGAGTATAAATACAATCCAAGATACCAAAGTAAATACAGTGATCTCGGTATCTCATTTAAATATGAAACTAATAATACTGAAAACAAAATCAACGTTCTAATATTCTTGAAGAAATAGTAGTGTTATAGAATGCATCAAAGGCAAAGTTCGATGTCATCTATTAGATGCATCACTGCCCTTATTTTATTAAACACGCTAACATTGGAATATTACGTTTGAAGGTCACGGGTTCGAGTCTCGGGAGAGAACTCGCCCAGTCTTAGTCTATACATTATAAACTCATAAATACAATCTAAATTTATGACAGGGTTTAGGGTTTTAACCCTGAAGCAAAATGAAACCATTAACAATTCAAAATCGACATAGAAATCCAAGTTAAACGCAGAATCAAGTTAGGGTTTGGGCCAGAGCCGATACACATTTAATTTAAAAACTATAATTTTCTGCCCGACAGTAATATTCATGCCAGAAGGCTTATACAAAGACATAATACATTATATCCAAACCCTTATGAAGAAACCAGAGAATGCATTTCAATAGCTAAAAGATTGTCTCTACATAGAAAACATTACTCATACAAGTTTCCAACCAAAGGCTTCAAAACCGAAACATTTTCATATTATCAAGAGATAAATAACAAACAGTCTCTACAGAGACGTAGTTACAAACTGAAAGGACCATGCCATAGTTTTCATTTGAAACACAGGTCAAAAACTAAATCCAACTTATACAAAATATTCACATTCCAAAGGCTTACAACATAGTAACACAACAACGCTGGCAGTTTTTTCAAATACATTGACAGAGGAGGCTCGTGGAGGAATCGAGGGCTTACCGTGGTGTTAAACCACTGCAGATTTTCCTTTAAACCTAGAAATGTGGAATTCGAAACCTAAGAAAAGAATAACGAGCAGCTAGAAACATCCTACCAAAGAACACGATATAGTTAGATTGTGTCATATGCTAAAACATAAACCAAGAACTTAAAAGATTTAAAATGTGTTCAGTTGGAACCTTTCTTACCTATAGCAGGGAATACGAAACGCCAAGAGCGTAGCTCATCCTAGAAATCGAGACCCCCAGTGTTAGAATTACAGTGGACAACGTTGAACCTAGAAAGCCACCTTTCACATTGCTGGAAACTACACAGAGGTACCTTATCGGCCATGGAAGCCAAGTGAGAGCTCGTCTCTCTAAACCCTCATGCCAAAACAATAACAATGCCAGGTTTAGCATAAAGTTAGGGTCTTGTTCCCATCGTGGAACTCTCCACCAACCTTCATGTGGGTTCTTAAATGAGCCTGTTTGTCTTCCACTACCTTTTTAAGGTGTTACCCACCATCGTATAGTTAATATTGTGGTTTGCCATTTCGAATTTCCACTTTATCATTGCGCCAAATACTTGGTCATAGTATAAACATTAATGTTATGGTATAACGTTAAAACATCAAATGTCATATTTTAACATTTAAACATCAATGCTAAACCTTTGATACACCATCACTTGGGTAGATGCCCTTAGGGTTAGAACACCCAAACCGTTAGTTAGGGTCTTAATACAATTAAATATTGGCAATGTAATTTGTAAAGCTAGGTTAAAAACCTTAATCATTATATATTCAACCAAATTTGTACTTGAGAAGTTCTACATACAACTTGGATAGAGTAATGCAACATGCATTAGCTATCACAGCTAAGTAAGCCCAGGGTTGCGCCAAAATTCTCTCTTGCCAATCAAAAGGAATTCATACAAAATCAACAATAAGATAGAAACATATTTTCAACATAAACATGACAAGCTAAATATCAAACAATAATTTATGTGAGTTAATGTACGAGGGTGATTCCATGAAGATGGGTAACTCTTTTTGGCCAAATATGACGGTGAAAAACATAAATTTTACCCATGTATTAAATTGAAGCCCTCGAAACTCATACTTGCCAAATGAATTTTGACATGCGGTTGAAAAACGAAATGTAGAGAATTATGTTTTCTTTCCAATGATATTTTTTTTCGAAATATACCAATGTCATATATCGTGTCGAATTTTCATTTAATGAAACATGTGTACTTAAAAATTTGAAGAGCAATTAACAAGTAGTTTGTGTGTGTGCACAATAATTTAATGTTAAAATAATAATTTAAAAAAATGAAATATGTTAACATGATATAGATAGAATTCACTAGGGCTTACATATTTTTCTTTTAATTTTTCTCGAAAAATTATATTTATTATTATTTTTTGAAACTGACCAATGAATATTTAAGTCGCATTTTGCACACATGTGTGTGTGTGCACGAAGTATTTTGATTTTTTACATAATTTGCAAAACTAAAAATACCCTTTTGAAGAGGACGCGTTTATCTGGGGCTTGTGTATTTTTTCAAATTTTTTGGATGTGTATTTTGAATGTTGCGGATTTATCTTTGAGCTCAATCGAAGTTGTCGCCAGTGTTTTTTAGGGCAAGTTTTGGTAGAAATTTGAAAACAAAATACATATGAAGATAAAAATTCGTAAATTTTATGTATCTGGATAGAGAATTTGTTGACGAATCTAATGGTATCAAGTCCGCTCATTAATGAGCATTTAATGACATGGTTTAACTATGTGGAAGGCAGACAAAACTTCCATTCTGCAGGGAAAAGGGCTCTCGGCCTGGTTTTTAAGCCCTCGATCGAGCTATTTGCTCGATCGAGGTATTTAAAAACCCTCGATCGAGGGATTAACAACACCTCTATCGAGGGTTTATCAAGACCTCGATCGAGGTATTTCTAAACCCTCGATTGATGTCTTGATAAACCCTCGATCGAGGTATTAGCTCGATCGAGGGTTTGTCTGTGTAAAATAAATATATAAATGAACCGGGGTGAAACCGCGAAAGGAGTTGGCAACAATTAATATTTCCAACTACCCTTCCCTCGTAAATACATCAACGAACCTGTATATAACCAACAAACAATTAATAAAAAACAACAATTTAACTCATTGTTATTTTTTTTCCATTAGAGCTTTGTCATTTTGATCTTGTTGAATTAGAGCTTTGTCATTTTCATGTTGTTGAATTAGAGCTCATTAGACATGTAAGATTTCTTTGTAGGCATATTTCAAGATTTCATACTCACATATTGTTGTTTGTTATAACAATTTGAAATTGTTTTTGTTTGTTTTCATTGTAGATTGATGGGGAATAAAAAAAAAGACAAAGAAAACATGCTAGACAACAAAATGACAATGAAGAGCGTGAGAAGAATAGAGAACGAATGAGACAACAAAGAGTAAGGTTGAGAGAAGAAGAAGATGCATATTTGGTGCAACAAATTCCAATGGAGGATAACCAAGGTAAATTATTGAATTACATGTTATCATAATTTAAATATCATGCTACATAATTTACAAAATTAGTAACAATTTTCCAATAAATTTAACTAAATTTCATAATTTAATTTGTTTCATATTTATTTGTAATGATATTCTTATTTATTTCATCCATTTGTTATTTAAATTTCAAAGTTTGCAACAATTTTTATGTTAAATGAACAATTTTCAAGTGACTAACAAATGTTAAATTGGAACAATTTTCAAATGAAACATGTAAATTTAGATTATATTTTCATGTTAATACATGTGCATATTTTTAACTATTTTCAAATTACTTCAAAGTTGCTAACAATTTTCAAATTATGTTTCCAAGTTGTTTTAGCAATTTACAAATTATTTCAAAGTTTACTAACAATTTTCAATTTTATTGTCCAACAATTTTCAAATGAAATCTACACTTAGATTCTATTTTCAAGTTAAAATGTATGTACATATTAACTATTTTCAAATTTCAAAACTTTACTAACAATTTTCAATGTTATTAGAATAATTTTCAAATTAAATGTAAAATTGGAGGCTATTTTCAAGTTAAATTGTACATATTTAACTAATTGCAATTTTTTAAGTTACTGACAATTTCAAGTTAAATGTAATTTCAATTCTTGTTTTGTTAGAAAATTCAATTTCAAAATAAATGAATGAATATTTTGAAATGAACATGTTGTGATAGTTATGTATTAGTTAGAATTTATTCAATTTGAAAACAAATGAATGAATATTTTCATAGTAATAAATATTTGAATATAAATGAATGTTCAAAAAGCTATTTAATTATAATACTTACTTAAAAAAAATTCCATCTATCACATGTACTTTTATTTACATAACATTCAACATATCACCATGATAAGATTATTGACTAGAATCATATATTTTGTTAGGTCAAATTAGAAATAATTATTTGCAATGTTTGCAACCTTGCATTGATATGTGAAGCATTATTGATAAAAAATCCTTAAATTGCAATTTATGATAAAAATTACAATTTCCATAATTGTCTATTGTTGAAATTGCAAAATCATCAACTAATGAAAATGTTATTTTACATTAAAAATTATGAATTTCTCCACAATCATATCACTACAATGTTTTTAATTAAATATTGTATTCATCTCTAAATCAATGTTTTAACATGGGATGCATGATGTTGTCCTTGAAATTCTAGGGTAGAAGTGTTGTAATAATTTATTCTTTGTGGTGATTTGCAACTTGTATTTTAAATATTTATTTATTTATTTTATACCATAATGTTAAAATAACATTTTTCTTGTAATGTAAAAGTAAAATGGACATATATTGCATAAAGAAAATTTGCCCACAATTATATAATGTGATGATTATAAACCATATTAATTTTTATGCCCACAATATTTTTTATCAAGTTATTAATAATTATCATGACTTAAATATATATAGTTGATTTTCAAGTTACTAGCAATTTTAAAGTTAAATGTACAAGTTACTACCAATTTCGAGTTACAAGCAATTTCAAATTTTACTAGGAATTTCAAACTTTACTTCTAGAACAATTCTCAAGTTTAATTAAGTTAGCAATTTCAAATTACTTGAGCAATTTCAAATTTCAAGTTACTTGAGCAATTTCAAATTTCAAGTTACTAGCAATTTCAATTTTTACTTAGAACAATTCTCAAGCTAAATGTATTAGTTGGAAAATTCAATTCACATGCAATTTTCAATTTTTCAATTTTTCAATTTCCACATCAAATTTCAAGTTACTAGCAATTTTAAAGTTCAATGCAAAACTATCAAGTAACCAATTTTCATTTTGTTAATTTACATGTTATGTAGGGAGAGATTATGGTCAAACATCACATCATGGTGATCAAGAATCACATGACCATGTGCCCCCTCATGATCCTGATCATCCATCACATGACACCTTTCCCTCTAACATTGAAAATATAATTGGGAGTTGTAGTGGGGTTGGAAGGGGTGGAAATTTTCTAGAGGATTGTGCAGTTGTTTCTGCACAAGAAGAGATTGGGAACTCGATTGTCACGTACCCACCCATTTATCCAATACAAGGCATGGAACATGATTCCAAATCCAGGGCTTTCACATGATCTCAGCCCATTCGTTAGATTCATATAATTAAAATATGAGTGTGCAGATGTAAAACAAATCAATTATGCACAGTGGAATTAAAACAACATCCACACACAATTCATGCTCATCTAGCATATCAAAATAATCATTAATTAAACATTGCAGAAGTAAATACATAGACATAAAAACACTTATCTTCATTTTTCAACTGCCCCAAGCAACTAGCTATGTCGCTGCAACGTTCCACCAAACCATAGGCTCTTCAACAGCTTATACTGAGTCCATCCGAAGGCCACCCCTGAGCTGGGCATGATTCTCACAAGGAAAGGGAACATTCCAGCTCGTTCATTGCCAATTACTCATTTCATCTCATCCAAGCCAGTCCACAGCTGGGTTTATCAGGCT
Organism: Larix kaempferi; assembly: GCA_027924585.1. Lineage (NCBI taxonomy): Eukaryota > Viridiplantae > Streptophyta > Pinopsida > Pinales > Pinaceae > Larix > Larix kaempferi. The sequence goes on along the minus strand of BSBM01000594.1, from coordinate 376,061 downwards.
ACATTTGAACCATGGATGCTTATTCTCAAGCTCAAGCCACAGTAATGGATACCCAAATCCCATACCCCAACATTGTCATTTCTCACACCGCAAGCACAAACATTGGGCATAGATACCATTTACAACAAGGGTATTTTACAAAACAGGGTCCATGGGTTTTTCCCAAATCGTGGCTCACTAAAACAGACTATGGAAAGAGTAATTCGATTTCAACCCCAAGGAGTAAAACCAATTTCTCCCCACTGGTTATAATCCTTTTCAATGGCCTAAACGAACTCCAGGAAGACCCAAAAACATGTTGTTCTCTTCCCCACTGGTAATCAACACAAAAACGCCCCTTCCTAGGTAAAAGATGAAGGGAAACCCATAAAAACTATGGAGGAAAATGCCCAGGCAGCTAGAGCTGCATGAGGGAGCAAGACTAATGGTTGCATAATGGCTTAGAGAGAAATTTCATGGCTCTTTTCTTGCCCAAGGAGACAAACACGATTTTTCATGAAGGATGGCTTGCCCATACCCGAATTTGGACAGCCATACCTCTCCATTCCCAAGGCATTAACTACCTCAATCAACTCTTGGGAGAAATCAATGGTTGGGTACAAAAGTCAACATGGGTAGTTGAGGGTTTGATGGGTTCTCTCATTGACACTTGGCTTGAACTGATTGGCTCAAGGGTTTGAATGTTTTCCCTTCCAATTCCTTGTGAAATCATGCCCCCATCTCTTTGTTGCATTGCATAGCTAGTTGGGGTATTTTTATTAAAATGCATATTACATGATGTTGAAGTTCCAATGTGCTTGGCTAGCATGCAAACCATATGCATCAATAAATCGATGGCGAGGCCTTGGCCTTGAGCTCCTCACCACGATTTCATAACAATATTACATCATTTAAAATGTTAAAGTGATAGGGTCTAGATGGGGACGTGACATTCCCCTCCCCTTGGAATAACACCGTCCTCGGTGTTCCAACACTTAGGAATAAATACCCACTTTACATATGCCTCAAAATTCACAACTGGGGGAAGGTCTGTCCTGCGTTTCATCTCTTTACTTTGAAATTTCAGGATCAAGTCCTTTGGCTTCCTCAAGCTGCTCCTGCTAACTTTGATCTTCCATATCTACAGGTGGGCATTGCTCCATAGCAATCCCTTTCCTTTATTACCCTTCCAGCTAACCTACAAGTCTGGAATTCCATGGCTACCATCTTTCTTGTTGTCCTGGTAACTAATTGAGGAATATTTCCAAACAAAACAAATAGCTTTTGGTCTGCTTCCATGATCTAGTTGTACAAATGGCTCTCACTTTTCTCACTAGCAATCACTTGGCTAGTAACAGCTGCAACAATGGCTTTCAATGTCTCTCCTGTGAGACTCATCATGGAAACTCCTGCTAGGACAAGCATAACACAATATTGAAATTAGTCAATTATTTTCCTAATTGACTTGGAACGTCCATGCTTCACTCATGAGACTTCCACACACTTCATGCTTTCCCACATACACATGAAATCCTTCATGTTCATCCTTTCACAAGAAAATAACTATTTCAGCATTCACAATTCATTTCAAGCAATTAAACACAATTTGTTTTCATTTATGACATGCACTCAACAGTCTTTTGTTTCTGAGATGCATCAGTCAAAAGGAAAGAGAAGAGTAAGAGTTTCCCCCTCTTAGTCTTGTTCCAATCCAGAGCCACACCATCACTTGTGGTTCTATGCTCTTTAGCCTCTTTCACTTCAATGTGAATGCTTGGCGTGCCATTTCTTGGCTATGACATTTTAGTGTCTAAGGTCTGTCTAATGATTTTCAGCTAGGGAACCCTTCCCTGTTGTTGCTTATAGAACCTTTGGCTACTAGGACCCACACAATTCCACTAGCACCATCTTTCATTACCGCTCATAATGAGCTCTCTTAAGGACGGTCATATGTCCACATGCATCCTCTAGATGCTACTAGGACCCACACAGTTCCTGTCAGCTTGATTTCCTCCAGATGCTTTCATAGTCCTTGCTTCCAACAATACCTACACTCAAACATTGAGTCAATTCACATGTTTAGTGTATTTTCATAAGGTTTATCTCCAAACGAGAATTTAAGAAAATCATAATCAAATCATATGCACATGTATATTCATAAGCAAGAAATTGTAAGATAACCAAATACTTATCTGTATCGGATGTCTTCACTTTATTCCACAGGATTCTTCTTTGCTTTCCAAGCATTGGATTTCCCGTGGATACAATAATGAATGTTGGGACAGTACGCAAGCTACTCCACAACCATTCAAATAGGTAATGCCAGGCCAGTACGTCGACTAGTTTTTATCAATTAATTAGGGAATGTTTGGCTAGCACGCTGGCTGCTCCACAACATCAAGTGGGTAATGTTCCCACTAACTATTCTCTGAATTTACCAAGAATTTTATAGCGCCCAACCAGTTACTCTCTGGCTTTACCAAAATTTTTTATAGCTCCAACCAGTTACTCTCTGGCTTTACCAAGCATTTATAGTTCTTTCAGGGTCTTTGCTTCCTATAATGGCCAAGGTTTCCAACAAAGAAACCACAGTGTATTAGCTTGGTTGTCATAAGACTTATACCTGAAGTATTCATTATTCCAAACAACAAATAAATGAAAATGAATACTTATCTGTATTGTACATTTTCCTCGCTACTCCACAGGTTTCCTTCTCTGCTTTACAAGCCTTGGATCACCTGTGGGGTGGATACTTGGTCAGCACACATGCTACTCCACAACATCATCCGAATAGGTAATGCCAAGCCAGTGCGCCGACTGGGTTTATCAGGCATCCCAAAAAAAATCAGTATGCTAAGCCAGTACACCGACTGGGTTTATCAAGCATACAATAACCATTTCCAAGCTAGTTCTCCGACTGGGTTTGTCATGCAATAAAACCCTTCACTAATACCTCCACAACATGCAAATACCCAATGCCAAGCCAGTACACCGACTGGGTTTATCAGGAATACAACAACCATTGCCAAGCCAGTACATCGACTGGGTTTATCAGGCAATATGAACAACATAATATGATTATGTGGCTCCTTCTCTTATGTAAACCAGTGGTTCCCTCTAGGAACTCCATAGGTGACTCACTTGACTGCAGGCTAGCATAGCCCCACAATACCCACTCACAATACACAAGGATGATACCCCTTTTCTGCAATATAGCTCCTCGGGCCTATCCATCTCTTATAGTGTCCTTTAGTGTGAGCGTAGAAAGGTTACCACTGCCCATACAGTCCTCTTCAGCACCCTTGCTTCACTTTGCCTCTTAACGTGCAACATCAAATTGCATTTGTGTAAGTTATTAGCACAAGAAGGATAAGCAGGCTCATCAGTATTGCTGCTCAAAAATCGTAATCATATTTCATATTATTCACTATCAAGTATTGAAACACCAGGAATGCGTCCATTCCCTTAGGGTGTAGTCAATATTGAAACCCTAACATAACCCATCACCCGAAAGATATGCATCCCTTTCCGATGTGAGCCATGTAGGCCTTAGTCACACTCAAGCAGTCTGGAACAATAATGAAATAATAAAACATGCTCTGCATATTAAATCTAATAACCAGACATGTATATCCTTAGTTAGGGTTACCGAATACTCATTCGTTTCATAGATGTATATTTTCTTCATTTGTGAAGAAGGGGGGGCTCCCTTCTCTGAGTCAACAGTCCTTCGGTTTGCCACCCCAATATTTTCACATGCCATAACCCACACATGCCTTCTTGGCACAATTTACTGTCTCACTCACGTGCTTTACCAACATGCAGTTCAACTGAGACATTATCAACATTTACAATGGTGTTTCCCCCGAAACCCATTTCCAAAGCATGGGATCCTTCCCATCTAGTTTGGCTTCTGTAGGCTATCACACATGGTCTTCCTAAATTGTGTCATTCTGGCACACTTTATCAAATAGCCAAACAATTAGAAACATTTAGAAATAAGCTTCAAACATGATTGTTCCATAACCAATCAATAGCATTAATAATTAAATTCAATATGAATTTACAATTCTGTCTCCTACAGAAATTGATTTGCTTAGCAATGATGCTCTCCTCATATTGTTTGGCTCTTGTAAGTGGTATCACTTTTCCCATTATGGTTTCACCCTTGCTACCATACATGAAAATCCACCTATAACATGTCCTCCTGACACAATTCTATATAAGTCAAAACAGTCATTAGCAATTGTAAGTAAATTCTCAAATCTGAAATTTGTAAATCTGTTTTCCTACAGAAATTAGATTTGCAACTATGAGACTATTCTCATAAACTTAAACCAGACAATTTTCAGATTTGCTTCATGCATAAATTTACAACCATGAGAAATTTCTCATAACCTTTGCCTTCTTCACATGGTAGATCCCGGTCTTTACTATGGACTTATCCTCATTGCCATACGCAAGACTTTTCTACCTTAAAATTCTTCATGCAGTCCTTCTCCTACATTCATAGCAGCTTATGGAATGGTCTCAGGATTAGCAATAGTCCACCATTTCATCTATTATCTAACTGCATTGAAACATATATATGTCACACCCATGCATTCACACAATGCATTTCAACATGTGCACCTACACATGCATGCATATTTACAACATTTACCGAATATTTCAATGCACATCTCTTCAATGCCATCTTGCATGATTTCATGAATACTATGCATTCAAACATACTATGGCCTAACCATGATTACTACATACAGCATACACTTACCATGATAGGTCCATAATTCCTCAGTTGCTTTGGTGGTTAAACTCACAACCAATATTCACAAATGGAATGATATGAATTCATATGAATGCATTGAGGTTTCTAGAAACTATAGGGTGTAAGGCTCCTTGCCTTCATTTACCCACACCTGACCATACTTGGTATGTTAACATTCACATTTAGGCACTCAATACCACATGCAAACCAAATCATCATAGTTTAACTGTAGTTGAAGGGATCTTACCAAATCCTCCTTCAACATTCATGCAACTAAGCATAAATAACCATTACCTGCATGGATGTCATTAACATCGCTTGATGTTACCTGATCAGTTGGCCTCTTACCAAGGCTACTCCATCCTTTTTCCAACATCATGATCACGGATTTGTTGCACCATCCTCTCTTCATAAGGTTGCATGCAACAATCATCATCCACATCCTTAGCCATGCTTCGGTTGTCTTGGGTCCTACAACCAATGTGAACATGACTAATTATTAGCAACCACAATAATTATCTTAAGTGGCTCATTGCATATGTAAAACCTCACTATTTTACTAATATGCAATATCATATACACGCAAAATTTTTTTTCACATGCACTGTGCAATATGCCATCTAGTACATATTCACTTCATCTATCTATCCTTTTGCATTTCTAGCATCCCTATGCCATAATTTTCAGTATAGACAACTCAGGAAATATAAATATAATAGCAATGGAGGAGTTAAGGAATTCTCCCTTTATCAACATTGCCTTGCTGCTCCCATTGCTCTTCTGCAAGGCATATTACAACCAACTACTCTTAATGCAATTTCTGCTTCTCATTCCCAAGCATAGAGAATGCATTTCACACTTTCAACGACTGTCTTCCGGGGGACGACGGGGGTCAAGGGGGATTGCCCCCTTGTGGCTTCCCTACAGCGCCCTCATTTTTTTTTTTGTAAATCTTTCCATTTCGCGCAATCTGGCGCATAAGTTCCATGGCAATTTTTGACTTTCGACACCCGAAAAATATCCCTGGAAAATGGCTGAAATTCCTTGTTTCGGAGCAACTCAGCGAGTTCTTCCGACCTGTTTCGGGCTAACTCGCCGAGTTCTTTTGTTCGAAGACTCAGTTTTTCCTTCTGATCCGTTGCAGACCAACTTGCCGAGTCCTTCTGCCGTTTTGGGCCAACTTGCCGAGTTCTTCCGCGTTGTGGAACAACTTGCCGAATCCTTCAGCAGTTTCGGGCCAACTTGCCGAGTTCTTCCGCGTTGCGGAACAACTTGCCGAATCCTTCCGCAGTTTCGGGCCAACTTGCCGAATTCTTCCGCATTGCGGAACAACTTGCTGAATCCTTCCGCAGTTTCAGGACAACTTGCCGAGTTCTTCCGCGTTGCGGAACAACTTGCCGAATCCTTCTGCAGTTTCGGGCCAACTTGCCGACTTCTTCCGCGTTGCGAAACAACTTGCCAAATCCTTCCGCAGTTTCGGGCCAACTTGCCGACTTCTTCTGCATTGCGGAACAACTTTCCAAATCCTTCCGCAGTTTCAGGACAACTTGCTGAATTCTTTCGCGTTGCGGAACAACTTGCGGAATCCTTCCGTAGTTTTGGGCCAACTTGCCGAATTCTTTCGCGTTGCAGAACAACTTGCCGAATCCTTCCGCAGTTTCAGGCCAACTTGCCGAGTTCTTCCACATTGCGGAACAACTTGCCGAATCCTTCCGTAGTTTTGGGCCAACTTGCCGAATTCTTCCGCGTTGCAGAACAACTTGCGGAATCCTTAGGCAGTTTCGAGCCAACTTGCCGAATTCTTCTGCGTTGTGGAACAACTTGCGGAGTTCTTTCGAAAATTTCCTTTCGACGCCGAACAACACTTAGAAAATTTTCCCGTTGTTTCGGGTCAACTTGGCGAGTTCTCCCACTGTTGTGGCGAAGACTTCCGAGTTCTTCCCGAAACAGATTTAAACAAAAATTTTCAAAAACTCTTAGGAAAATTTGAAATCTTTCCTTCTTTCAGTGATGACTGCTGCTCAGCAGGAGGTGATCTTACCTCTGTACTTTTATTCAACTTAGCCAGTTTAGGCCCGATGATGATACCTGTGGTGATTAAGAAGGGACCTTCCCATGTGACTGTAATTGGATTTGGCCCATAAAGGTCCAATGCTACAACCAACAGCTCTGATACCATTCTGTCACACTCCCACCCATTTATCCAATACAAAGCAGGGAACATGATTCCAAATTCAGGGCTTTCACATGATCTTAGCCCATTCGTTAGATTCATATAATTAAAATATGAGTGTGCAGATGTAAAACCAATCAATTATGCACAGCGGAATTAAAACAACATCCACACACAATTCATGCTCATCCAACATATCAAAATAATCATTAATTAAACATTGCAGAAGTAAATACATAGACATAAAAATACTTATCTTCATTTTTCAACTGCCCCAAGCAACTAGCTATGTCGCTGCAACGTTCCACCCAACCATAGGCTCTTCGACAGCTTATACTGAGTCCATCCAAAGGCCACCCCCGAGCTGGGCATGATTCTCACAAGGAAAGGGAACATTCTAGCTCGTTCACTGCCAATTACTCATTTCATCTCAGCCAAGCCAGTCCACAACTGGGTTTATCAGGCTACATTTGAACCGTGGATGCTTATTCTCAAGCTCAAGCCACAGTAATGGATACCCAAATCCCATACCCCAACATTCTCATTTCTCACACTGCAAGCACAAACATTGGGCATAGATACCATTTACAACAAGTATATTTTACAAAACAGGGTCCATGGGTTTTTCCCAAATCGTGGCTCACTAAAACAGACTATGGAAAGAGTAATTCGATTTCAACCCCAGGGAGTAAAATCGATTTCTCCCCATTGGTTATGATCCTTTCCAATGGCCTAAACGACCTCCAGAAAGACCCAAAAACATGCTATTCTCTTCCCCACTGGTAATCAACACAAAAACGCCCCTTCCTAGGTAAAAGATGAAGGGAAACCCAGAAAAACTATGGAGGAAAACGCCTAGGCAGCTAGAGCTACGTGAGGGAGCAAGACTGATGGTTGCATAATGGCTTAGAGAGCAATTTTGTGGCTCTTTTCTTGCCCAAGGATACAAACACGATTTTCCATGAACGGTGGCTTGCCCATACCCGAATTTGGACAGCCATACCTCTTTATTCCCAAGGCATTAACTACCTCAATCAACTCTTGGGAGAAATCAATGGTTGGGTACAGAAGTCAACATGGGTAGTTGAGGGTTTGATGGGTTCTCTCATTGAAACTTGGATTGAACTGATTGGCTCAAGGGTTTGAATGTTTTCCCTCCCAATTCCTTGTGAAATCATGCCCCCATCTCTTTGTTGCATTGCATAGCTAGTTGGGGTATTTTTATTAAAATGCATATTACATGATGTTGAAGTTCCAATGTGCCTGGCTAGCACGCAAACCATATGCATCAATAAATCGATGGAAGGGCCTTGGCCTTGAGCTTCTCACCATGATTTCATAACAATATTACATCATTTAAAATGTTAAAGTGATAGGGTCTAGATGGGGACGTGACACGATCCCTGGTCGGAGAGTTAGAGAGCATGTCAATAACAGAATCAAGTCATATTTTGAACAACATTCAACGATGGCACAAGCTCAAATCCTACATGGGTTGATAAAACACAAAAAATTGAAACGTGCCACAAAGATGTCGGGTTTTCAAGATGTTAAAACAAAAAAGACATGCGAGAATGCAATAGAAAATGTAAGAACTACATTATATTCATTTGGAAAATCAAGAAACAATGATACCCGAGCTGCTCGTAGGGAAATTACAACGGCTGTTGTGGCACAAAACACCTCAAGAAATCGAATGGTATCAACAATGGCATCACTACTTAATGTTTCAAAAAGAGCATTGCTCAAATATACTAAATTCAGGGTTCGGATAGATGAAAATGATGAAGCTTCTTGTTGGGCTCTTATTTGTAGGGAACCCTATCAAGGCAGGATGGTAGCAAGCATTAGAGAGAAGGTGATACAGTTTTGGGATAGCCATTCTTGTGCTATTCTAGATCGAAAGCATGTCTTGCGACAACGTTTATCCAGAGGCATTTATTAGGAGCACTGTAAGCATGTGATGGAGATGACGGGAGTTGCACTTTACGAGGAATTCCAAGAAACCAATCCTGGTGTTCAAATATCATTTAGCTTGTTCAACAAATTGAAACTATGGTATATTAGGCTGAATACAATTCGTGACACTTGTTGCTGCCAGTACGATGTTGAATTTCAATTGTACTATGACACATTTCTGGACTCTGCAGTAACAAGTTGGGATGATTGTGCCACATCCCCCGACGTGATAACCGTCCTGTCTGGAAACGGTACTAACCTCGGAGCGGGTGGCACGAAGGAAGGGTCTCTCCTAGCTCTAGGACGTTGGTAGGAGCATCCCCTACCAGCCCCAGAGAACGAGGACCCTGTGCTGGTGTAATCCGGGTGCATGTCCAAAACAAACTCTGCATAAACATGTTTTGCAAAATACAATGGGACCTGGTCATGGTGGGGAAACATGCCCCACGCTCTGACAAATCTATCATATATATGTGGTGCAGCGACCTCCAACTTAAAATCCCTAAGTCTAAGCGGTTGACCGGCAACGCGGTCAGGTGGGATGTCAAACAAAGCACCCTTGACGTCATGCCCTCTTATTGCGACTTTGACGTCCTCCCATTTGTGGATCCCAATGACATCCCGTCTCCTCCTCTGGCATGAATGACGCCAAATGTCACTGAGAGGTCCCAACCTCTTATAGAGGGCCAACATCTCATCAACTACTGATAACATCATGGATAAAGATCGCCATGTGGGAGAATCCTCCCTCAGTGTGCAGACACATGAGTTCACCCACTCTCGTTGGGCAGTGATATCATCGAGAGTGATCCGTGTGACCTCATCGTCGTAACATCCCCCTGATGGGGCACCTGCGATCCAAACCAAAACACAAATTTTACTAAAAATATATATTATAACTTGCAACTGAAATTCAATGCATTATATACTAAAAATTTACTGAAATGTGCTAACAAAAAATATGCACCTGATGCACTCATGTCTTGTTGCACATCCTCCGCCGGGGGATCCACATGTATGTTGTTGGGGTGAACCGACACACTACCTCTCCTGCTGCCGCCACCAGTGGCAGCCGACCTCGGCCTGGCATCACTCCTCGGTGAATGGGAGTGCTGCTGATGGCCGCCCTGTTGGGCGAAGCCAGATGCTTTCATGCTTCGCGGAGAACGAAGCAATGAATCTCTCTCTTCAGGACTATCTATATCACATTTCAATTTCTAATTCTAATTTTCTTTCAAATTTCACATTTAAAATTCAAATTCAAATTTCAAATTCTATTCCAAATTTCACATTTCAATTTCAAATTCAATTCCAAATTTCACATTTCAAATTCAATTCAAATTCAATTCAAATTCAATTCAAATTTCAAATTCAATTCAAATTTCAAATTCTATTTCAAATTTCACATTTCAAATTGAAATTCAATTCAAATTCAAATTGAAATTGAAATTTTGATTTCAATTTCAAATTTCAAATTTAAATTTCAAATTCAATTCCAAATTCAATTTCAATTTCAATTTCAAATTCAATTCCAATTCAAATTCAAGGCCACCATTGGACTAGAGTTTGCTCCTATTGATCCTCAACCATCGAGTGAGAGGAAGGTTCCTACAATCATTGTTTTAGATGATGACAATGTTTCTTAGTTTAGCATTATTTCTCAGGGATCATATGCATAAATGAATTGTGGTTTTTTTAAATAATCTTTAAAACATAAGAGAATGGCGATGAACTCATATACTTGTAAAAAAAGGAAATATCTAACTATTTTCCAGTTCACTAAATAATTAGTTATTTACTTCTTAGTTTAGTCTTGTGTGTTGGTGTTTGGAATCATTTGCATCTATGTTTATAGATTGTGTCTTGTATTTGTGAAAGTATCAAAGGAGTTCAATGTTATGTTTTGGATTTGTGAAAGCATCAAATAAACATTATTACATAGAATACATTGAGTAGAAATTTCAATCAAAGTCTCGATTCTTCATGCACAAGCATGAGTCCCACTGGGATTGGGCAAGAACTAAGAAGAAGAAAATTGGGGTCATTTGGTGGCTTTAAAATTTGTTTGACTAAACCAACTTGAGATGCTATTTGACTAAACAAAATTGAGGTGTTGTTTGGCTAGACCAGTTCACATCAAACCATTGTCAAATTTTCAAATCTTTTGACGTGATTTGGATAAACTTGGTAACTATGGAATAGGGATTTCTTCTATTCTATCATGATTTTCTCCACTGCAAATCTAGAAATGGAGGTTTATGGAGGCATCTTACAATCACCAATGTTTGCAAAAAAGTTGCTACTGCATCAGTGGCTTAGAGAGGGCTTAGAAAGTAAAGGATTTAAAGAAGAAATACATGTCGAAGAAGCAATTTTTTTCTCAAGAAACCATTTCCTAACTCTACAAATAAGAATGGGCACAACAATGAGGTTGTTCATCCCATCCTCACTTTTATGTTGTTTCCTCAACAAAATGTGAACCCTTATTATGTTTCTAGTAATCGAGCTTTGTCTTCCTCAAATCTTATTGAATCCTCTAAATCTTCAATTTGTATCCAATAATTTCTTTCCAAATTTTCAATCAATTAGTTCTTATGAAGTTAGGGTTACATGGCACTCGTGTCAACTTAATCCTTTCTTTCCCTTTTCCACATCTCCATTGGGATGGTTTTTGGTCCTCAAACCATTAGTGAGTTCAAGAACTTGGAATGGGTCTATTTCTATCTATGGATTTTGGCTTCTCACATTAGCTATGGATTCTTACTTTGTGTAACATACCTAGTAGCCTCTTTTCACTATTGATTCCATGGGGCACTCCATAATCCACCATCACCACATTGAATTTCTTCACTATGGTACCATTATGTAACCTCAACATTCTTATAATAAACTAATTACAAAATACATATGTACGTTAATGGAGATTATGCAAAGTTAATTTTGCAATGCACTCCATTTATGAACCCATAAATATAAATACAAACTTATGCATGCAACCATATGTCACATTCAATATAAATTCCACATCATATTTTATAATTAAAAGAGCATGCATGCATTAGGAACACATGTGCATTCTTGAAAGTGCTACATGATTCTAAGCATACAAATAGTAGGAACACGTGCATGTTACTTTGTGTATATACAAACAAACAAAATAAGGTTGATTACTATTTTTTATTTGACCCTCCCATGCCAACAACAAATTTTGTATAAGGAGGTAATATGAGCTTGTTCTAGGAGGACCTATAGTCATCCATTGCCAATTTCCAAGGAGCATTTCCGTAAGTTTTATTTGTCTAGCCATTTTTATAATTTTTACATTTTAGAAATGTCCATATTTTTAAAAAGGTGTTTTTATTGTTGAATTGTAGTTTGTATTCCACAAAGATGGTGGAAAAATCTAATCCAAACACATGTAGTCTAGTCCAAAAAAATGCATTTGTAGTGGCTTATCATTCAGAGACATCATCTAATGATGTTAGGCCACCTGATGTTGGGAATTTTTCCAAGCTATCCATTATGGTTCCAGGCCAATTTATCTTCATTGATGCTCACATTGTGGACATACTTTTCATGGCCTAAGAGAGGATCCTATTTAGGACAATTTCTTGGATGAGGTTAGTATGCCATATTTTTTATACTTTCTTTGCTTATATATTTATTGTTGCATTTGATATTTAGTATACATGAATTTAAAGTATTTGTAACTGTATTTGTATTTGGTGTGTGTAATTGCTATGAGATAACACCCTTACATCTAGGCGACATGATGCCCCATCTCCTCGACTTTAGGTAGCAATCAATGGATCTTGTTCCCTTGGGGATCCTCACTCCCAAGTATTATACACAATAACATAATTATTATACTTTTAAACCATTTAACTATTTTACAATTTTATTTTTTAATAAAAATAATCAATTACTAATAATCATATTTGATGATTATTGAAAAATGTTAACTATGCCATGAAATCAATGTAATAAGATACAACTTCCATTTTTGTCTCACATTGATTAGGAATGACACTTTGATAAGGAGTTGTCTAAAAACTCGACAATTTGGCTTGGACGAGGGATTTTCACTGCAATCCGACATTTTTTATTTTGCAAAATCTGAACTGGTTTAGGTGGTTGGATGATGCTACATGAACTGGTTATGGTGGCAAGTTGTTAGGTTATGGTTATGGTTATGATTAATAATATATGATTATATATTATTAATATTAATTTTTAAATTTTTTTTATCATATTATTAATATTAAATATTATTTTTTAAAAATAAATTAAGTAAAAATTAATAAATAATATATGCTTATATATATTATTAATATTCATTTTTTAATTTTTTATATTATATTATTAATAATAAATATTATTTTTTAAAAATAAATTAAGTAAAAATTAATAAATAATATATCCTTATATATATTATTAATATTCATTTTTTAATTTTTTATATTATATTATTAATATTAATTTTTTGTGATGTTATATTGTAAAAAATGGGCAACATTTCTACTTGTAAAAACACATTTTAAAATAAAACCGGTAGCATTTATGCAGTGAAATGCTACCGGTTGATATAAACAAAAATAAATCAAATAATTTAAACAAATAACTGCAAAATAAATTTAAAACCCTAAATCTATTTCAAATTTCAAATGGTTTTGGTTTTTGTTTTGATTTGAAAGGGGTTTTTGTTTTAGTTTCAAATGGTTTTTTTTTTTCAATTAGAATGGTGGTTTTCGGTTTCAATTCTGGTTTAGTTTCAATGGCCACATCCTAACCAATTCATAAAAACCAAATAAAAACTAGATTTTATCAAAAACCCAATTTTATACAACACAAACAAAATATAATTTTTTTTTAAAATAACAAAATAGTGGATGAATTCTACCCACCTGGTGTAATAGAAGACATGGTGGAGGTCCTGTGGTGAGGTGGCATTGCTGTGGTGAGGTGGCATGGGCGTGAGCTCGGTCAAGGGACTCTGGATGCATCGTTGTAGCCGTCTGTGTCGTTTACCTGCAAAAATAGGGCCAGCAGGCTCGGTCAAGCCCTATTTTGTTTTTTTTTCCCTATTGCAAACCCTCGATCAAGGGTTTAAAACACCCTCAATCGAGGGTTTAAAACACCCTCGATCGAGGTACATTTAATCCCTCGATCGAGGTATTTTAAAACCCTCGATCAAGCATTTAAAACCTCGATCGAGGGCTTTAAAATACCTCAATCGAGGGTCTGAAAAACAAATTTTCCCCATCCTATCCGCCAAAAATGGTGAACCACATTTGTGGATTCACCTACGACATAAGATAGATAGGTATTGATTATCAACTAAATTATATTATATTTCATTGTACATAATAACCAAAGAATCAATGGTTTATAGATAAAGGAACAATTGAGTTCATAAGTACTCCTAAACACTAAATGGGACCCACAGTCCTATTATTGACTTAGGGACAAAATAAATAAATATCAATATATGGAATTATAGGACAAAATAATTGAATGCAGGAGACATTGTTACAAATATCTAGTCGAAAGAATTTCCGCAAGTGTAATGTTGTAATATAGATAGTATAATATCAATTTCAGACATAGGATCACATATCCATCTCGATGTCATTAAGACACTTTAAAATTGATGACAGGTTTTTTTTTGTTAGCAAAGTGGTGGAACCTCCTTGACTAGCAAGTTTTCCTTTGTCTAAGTTACCATGAACCGGGGGGCATCTAAGCCATCAAAATCACTCAGGGATCGGACCCGGCCTGGACCGCACCAACCCTTAACATGGTTGAATTTGTTGGTATCCCGGGATTAGAACTGGTGACCTTTCCGCTTAGGGGGTGTCTTAACCATACCCTGCCACCAACTGTTCTACATCTCACGGATTATAGAATTGACAACAGTTGTAAATGAATAATTATTGCAATTAAGAATATAATCAAATAGTAATAAAGATGATAAACATTCGCATTTATACTTCCACATATAATTTAATAGCAAATAGACTGCTTAGAAAATTTTTAATTTTTTATGAAATTTGGGGATGTTACATAGAAATCTGAGGAGTTGTAGAGTAGTTGAACTTGTTGTTGTAGAAGTTATGGGGGTTGTTGAAGACTGTAATATGGAAAGATAAATTGAGGAGGTTGTAGGTAAAGCATTGGATTCTCATAACTACACAAGGAAGGGTCGACAAAATTCTAGAAGAAGATTGAGTGAGAATTTGAGGTAGGAAATAGGCTATAGAAAGGGATCGATCCAGGGAGAAGGGGATACTATCCCTGAGTGATTGAGCTTATTTTTTCCCATAGCTCTTTCTTTCCATACTGATTGTGTTCCATAAATAGGGTGACTAAAATAGAGCATTGGATCTGCAATTGTAATCTACACATGTAATTGTTTTTCAAATATTAATAACACAGGACATTATTGGTGTACATCCATTTTGTTGTGTGTTCCTTTGTTATATAGAACGATCTATAGGCCGGTTCCTGTCATGTCTCCTGAACAGTGAACATTGGATCAATATCCTAAACCAACCAATCCCTTGGGTTGAGGAGACAAATTCAGTATCATGGGGTTAAATTTTGTATTCCAGGCAATTAATTAATTAGGAGTGTGCATTTCATTTTATCCAAATTTTGTTATCCACTTGGAATAATTATTATGATGCATTTAATATTTTTTTATGTTGAATAAATGGAGATAATGCTCCACTAGGGCGCATTAGTGGATAAGGTTGGAGGAGATACTTGAGGAAGAAGTCAAGGAAAGCACATGAATCCAAAAATTCACGAAAAAGAGAGAAAAGAAGAATAAATTAGGAAAAGCAACATAAATAAAAAATCAAGATAAATCAGGAAAAGCAGGAAAGTCAGAAAAGAAGGAAAGTTCAGAAAAAGAAGAAAAATAAGGAAAGCCAAAGAAAAGCAACTGGAAAAGGAAAAAGGAGGAAAGAAAAGCAAAAGGAAAGGAAGGAAAGCAAGATTTCCTTATCCACTCAAGGAGGGTGCATTCTTCATGAAGACGTTCTCCACAAGTCATCCATAATCTATAAATAATCCAATGTGCACCACATTCACATCTTTTGTCAGTTTGAGAAATTGTATGAGTGCAATTGTGCCTCTTAGACTTGGGAGACGTGCCCCTAGTCAATTTTTGGAGATGTGCCCCATATTTTTGCGAGAGTATGATGGAATTCAACCATTGTAATTGATTTTATTTGCAGGTCCTATATATGATCAATTCAAATATGAATTTCAGAAGCATCATCACCAGTTCATAGTTCGAATCTTCATGCTTTCTATGAGTTTCTAGAGCTAGTTTCTTATGTAGAAGAAGATAGATCTTTCCATAGTGTTATGAGAGGCATATTGTCCTATTTATGATTTAATAACAGTGTATTTAATATTATGATATCATTCAAATCAATATAAATTCCAGAACTCTGATTTTTTCTCCTATTTCTCCACCCCTTCTAGATTTAGCTAGAATTCGACTAGTTTTCAGTGTGTATTTCATAAATGAATGAGTATGAATCCAAATGAATTCATTCTTGTTTTTTTATTTAATAAATATTTCATATTCTTGATCCAAGTCTCATTTCATAAATTCGTGGGCCTTTGAGTAGTGTTTGGGAGTCCATAATTTGTACTTGTTGAGTCATCCTAGAAGGAAATTTTATTAATAATTTTGTGAGATTTTATCAGATATTTATGAAACTTTATGGAATGTCATTTTACTATTCCATTAATTTAATTGAATTATATTTATCCTCTCTAATTACTAAAACACCCATCTCCATCATCCAGTCAAGTCTAGTCTACATATGTTGAAGGGCCCAGAAGAATTGGAGTAAATTGGAGTTGTTCTTCTCTTGAAACATTAATGGTCTCAGTATTTTTTGTATATTTATAAATAAATATCAGATCCCCCCATCCATCCAAGCCTTTGATCTAGACCATCCTCCGTCAATCTAGCTTTCCTAAGCATTGTTTCAGTTAATGTTGACAAGTTTGGAGTTTTGTATCACAATCCTAAGTTGGTACATTACAGTGGTATCAGAGCATGGTCCTCTGAACCTGCTCTTGAATTGTTTCTATGATTCCAAAAAGATATTCAAATTACGAGAAGAAATATCCTTTGTCAGAAGGAGAAGAGGAAGAAGAAATTAATTATATTGAAGGGAAACTACAAGAAGAATCATACATGTTTCCCACTAATGAAAATGAGTTCAAAAAATTGGTTCAAACCATGATGAAATGGCTGCAAGATATCTCACTCAATATTGTTTAGTCTGTAAAGGAGACTAGAGAATTCTCAGCCCAACAACTAGGAAACAAGTTAGGATAAGGGAGCAGCAATGGAACCCCACATGGTGAGAGGAGGAGCAGTGGTGGCCATATTTTCTCAAAGAATAGGCCTCACAATCTCCCTAATGACTTCAATATGGGATTACCATCATACTCCAAGCCTACTATGCCCAAGTTTACTGAAGAACAAAAGAAGAATCTGAGGTTCGAAATGGAGGTCTTGCTTCATTGGAGGACAAGTATGTTGAGTACCTTACATTGAATGATGAATGTAGAAGAGAATTACCATTCAAATACTTCTGTGATCTGCAATACACGTCCAACCCAAGACGAAGATTCATAATGTAAAATCAGAATTATGAACTCAAAAATGATATTGGTAAGATTTATTTACCCTATTTTGATGGTTCACATAAATGCATTGCTAACTCTTGGATTCAAAAACTTGACACATATTTTCAGTTGAATCCTATGGATGCAAGAGATGCCATCAAGATGGATACTCTACAGTTAGATGGAGAAGAAAATGAATGGTGGTTTCATGGACTAAAGACTCTTGGGCCTGACCAAGTGACCACCTATGAAGAGTTCACAAGAAGGTTGGGTGAAAGGTTTGAAAGAAGAGATCCTGAGATCACCTTCAGAGAACTAGAACATGTGAAGCAAACTGGAACTCCTGAAGATTACATCTCTGAGTTCCAAAAATTATCTGTGATGGTCTTTGACATTTCAGAAGCAAGGTTGATCTTTTTGTTCATTGAAGAGTTATCAGAACCTTTGAAAGGCTTAGTGAAAGCTTGCAGACCCCCTACCTTGCAAGGTGCACTAAGTCGAACCAGAGACTTGCAAGACTCTCTTCCAAGAACCATATTTTCTCCAAGGACTGTTGGTCCTACTCAGTTCAAGAATCAAATACTACCAATGAAGAGTCCTACTGGAAATTTAAGAAAAAACTGAGTTCCTGCTCAATTTCAGTTGGCCTTCAAGCATGAAGGTGAAGATGATAAATTTTCAAGGTACAAGGTTTGGAGCATAGTCCAACAAAAACAGTAGCAGTGGAGTTGCTGTGATTAGTCTCCAAGTGGGATATTGTTGGTTGTGGAGCCTGATCTTCCTGACTCAGAGATCGTTTTGTTGACATGTGTTTGTACCCCAGTTTTATATGTCGTGTAGGTGGATGGTACACTCATCCCAATGGGGGGGAATGGGGGGCTTGGTCAATAATGATTATTTTATCGGCTAATGGTATTGGTTATCCTATGGTATTTTCCCATAGTAATCCCTCTTTAAAAGGAAGGAATTGTAATACAACTGTGTATATTGTAGTATTCTAAATATCTATGTCATTGTGTGAGAGAGTCTCTAAGAGAGTGAAGAGGAAATTACGGTGGATGTGCTATGGGTTGTATCCCTTCATTTGCTAGACAGTATAATGAAAGGATTGGTTATTTCTCCATGGGCATATCCCAGATTGGGTGAACCATGTATATTAGTGTCTCTCTTGTATTGTGTTTATGTGTTTTATTTATGCTATTGTTTTGTGATCATGGTTTTCTAACAGTTTGAGGATGAATAAAATGCTCTCGAGGACAAAGAAGAAGATGAACCAGAATATATACTATTGATCATCATAAGAATAAGAAGAAGAACCATAATACAAATTTATTTATTAGACCATCATCATTTGACTTAGAAGAAAAATATTCATGTTCTTGTCCCACCTCTGCTAATGTATGTTATTTATCAATTTATTTGCATATTTTGGTTGAACAGGATGACTCAAGTAGGACCGAGTGAAACGAGGTGCTGTACAGCCCAGTATGGGGGAGATGTTGTAACGTTTGTGATGTAACAAAATAATTAAAAAAATTCATGTCGGCTCATAAAATAAAAAATTATGGAAAGTATTTAAAAAAAATATCCATGTTGATTCATAAAATAAAATATTATGAAAAGTAATTAAAAAATAGATGTTCGTTTATAAAATAAAAACTTAAAACTTAAACCTGGATCTATTAATAAAGAGACATCAATTTCTTGAGTTTAAATTTAAAAAAAGAAAAAAACCTCAAGAAATTGGATCCCTCTCGGTGCTTGATAGATACGAGTTTAAGATAGATCTATGCTGGTAAATAACTCAATCAAATTTTTTTTTTTTAATTTGTTATGAACCTGATAAGTTAAAGCATGCAATATAAGCATTCTCACAACATTTCTACTGTCATGTTTTTCACGTCGCATTCCATTCCATTCGAATATATTCAATTGGTCTCACCATATTACTAACAATCCGGAAAACGACTTAACTTAATTGCAAGCGGATGGATTAGATTAAGGTTGGTCAAACCATTTCAGAATTAAAATGATCTCCATCCATTATCCTCAGGCCTGTGTTCCGGTTCCTCAGGATCCCACCTACTTCCACGCTTGCGCTCCAGTTCCTCATGATCCCAACTGTTCCACGCCTATTGCACTTCCAGAGGATGATCATTTGGAATATGGAGCATCTCACAGACTCTTTCAGGAGTTTCATAACTTTGAATTGTGTCAGCAACTTTATGAGAAAAAAGGAGGGTAAGACTCTTGATGTCCAGAAAGTGTGTAGCCATTACAATTTCGGATCCACATCGATGGACGCGGCATCCCATTGGTCGATATAGTCTGTGGTGTGATCTACATGATATGCACAATATTCGATCACCTTTTCCAAAATACCGCTCGACACCTCTAATAGAGGAATAGGGTTTTGAGTGCCAATGTCCTCCATCACTTTGCTTATGATCACCGACTGCAACGCCACTACCTTCGCCACCTCGAAAATCTTCCCATCCGAGCTCAATAGTCTCATCATATCATTGATTTCCTCTACATTTTGGTATAAGTAATTGCCAAGCTACCCAAAACCAACACTCCCTCTTAGCAAGGGAGGTACTTCTGGAGACACCTCCTCCATGATAAACCTTGTCCTCTGCTATTGCATCTACTCCCTATGAACTAGAAGACCCCACTCCATAATAAATGGAAAACCCTATTGCTAGATCTGTTGGAATTTAATTTAGATCCTTGTGCTCCTCCTCGGAGGTGGTTGGGGATGTTACAATTATCATCAAAGCTAATGGCGGAGAGTGGTGAGTTTCACTATCTCCACTAGGGATTAAAATCCCCAATGAGACATGGTCATGTTGCGATTCATCGCTAGAAGGGTAGGCTCCCCCTTGGAGTGGGACCCCAATATTTGGGTGTCTCTAGACATCTTGGCCCTTGCTAAGTCATGGGTTATTGGTATATCTAGTTTTCATACTATTGCATATACTCTTGGGTTCTAGTGGTAGCTATCGACTTTGAACTTGGGCCTAGCTTAGATAATGTTGATGAAAAACCAATTCCCATGATTAAAAAAAACATTCTCATCAAAACTACCACTAGCCTTGACATCTCTAGAAAATACCATGAGCCTTTCCATGGACCAGAAATGTCCATGATTTATATTTTAGATGATAAATTAACTATTTATGATGGTAGGTGTAAAGTCTCTTATTTTATTTCCTATTTCATTAGCTCTTATCCAACTATATTTAATCATTGATAATTTTATATTAGCTCTTACCATAGTAATAGATATGTAAACTATGTTGTTTAATAAATAAATAAAAAAAATGTTATTTCGTTATTAGGTTGGTTTCCCGTGTGGTAGACCAAAAAACTTCTTCTATTTACAATTTCTTTAAATCCCTATAATGTTATGTAACTTAAAAACCCTATAATGTTATGTAACTTAAAAAAATACAAAATCCTAAGTCTTAACTATGCCAAAAGTTGATAAACATTTGGAAATGGACTCACTAATAAAAATGAATTAGTTGTTAAAAGGGTGAACATATACCCAATACCTAAAATTTAATGGAAAATAAAACATGTAAATTCGACCAGCCGACCAAATCTCTTTAACTGATTTTACGTTTTATTGTTAATTTAATAAATGTTATTATCATGCGTTCCAACGGAAAGGTAGTTATTGTGCCGTATGGATTGAATTGTGTATATATTCAATCACGTAGATACAAAAATCGAAACAAGAAGCTCAGATTTATTCGTGCAAGAAGCTCAGATTACGTTAAGAAATAGGAAGTCGTATTTCAGTTCGTCAACGTCTATCATGGCGATGGAGATAGACCGAAATGCAGAGGAAGTCAATGGTACGGTGAAACTGTTGAGCTCGGATGGGAAGGTATTCGAGGTGGCGAAGGCGGTGGCGTTGCAGTCGGTTATCATAAGCAAAGTGATGGAGGACTTTGGCACTCAAAACCCTATTCCTCTCTTAGAGGTGTCCAGCGATATTTTGGAAAAGGTGATCGAATATTGCGCATATCATGTCGATCATACCACAGACTATATCGACACATGGGATGCCGCGTTCATCGATGTGGATGATATAACTCTCTCCGAAATTGCAATGGCTACACACTTTCTGGACATCAAGAGTCTTACCCGCCTCGTTTCTCATAAATTTGCTGACACAATTCAGAGTTATCAAACTCCTGAAAGAGTCCGTGAGATGCTCCAGATTCCAAATGATCGTCCTCAGGAACCGGAGCGCAGGCGTGGAAGTGGGTGGGATCCTGAGGAACCGGAACACAGGCCTGAGGATTTATGGACATCAATTTATTTCTGAAATATTGGTTCGGCCGACCTTAATCTAATCCATCCACCTGCAACTAAGTTAAGCCGTTTTCTGAATTGTTAGTAATATGGTGAGACAATCGAATATATTCGAATGGAATGGAATGCGACGGGAAAAAATGACAGTAGAAATATTTTGAGAATGTAGAAATGTTGTGAGAATGCTTGTATTGCATGCTTTAACTTATCATGTTCATAACCAATTAAAAAAAATAAAAATTTTGATTGAGTTATTTATAACCTCCGAGAGAATACTTATTAACTTTTTGATACCAGAAAATGTTTTATATAATGAGCTGATACATGCAAATGCTAATATTGAATAACAATATCTATTGATCACCAATCAGTCATTAGGATACCTGTGCGATATAATCACTAAGAGAGAAGAATTCACCGATTATGAGACCTAAAGAAAAAAAACACTAAAAAGTAGCCGTTATCACAAGTTATTGTATTTCATTCTTGATATGCTGTCCTGGTTGGGATTTAAGAGGTTTTACCGAAACAGTAAGAACTTTCTATTTGAATGCCTCAATTAGGGGTTATGGTAATGGCGTGTTGTCAGAAGTAATTTTGTTATAGTGATCCATTGGAAATGATGTCCTTTTGCGGCCTGTTTATTTTTTATTGCAACAAATGCATCGGGGTACCTTCTTCAATCTTGAGTGCACAACGAAATTTGAGGCACCTTTCTTTTTCTTTGTGGCAGCAGACAATTATCAAATATTGAATTTGTTGATGATTTAGTCCCAAGTTCTTGTTGAGTGATCCACAAAAATATGACAGAAATTCTTTATTATCAAGTTCTTGTTGAGTGATCCACAAAAATATGACAAAAATTCTTTATTGTCATCCTGTGAGTCAACTGTATATGTAGCATCTCTTCTATTTCAGCCTCAAAAAATAGCTCCTCACTCTGTACTTCTGCTAGATTAAAAGGAGATGTAGAGTCATTTATCTTGACAATTTTGTATCAAATACTGTACATGAACATCTGCTTCAAAATTCTTTGAAAGAGACTATGTTTCTGAATGATACCCATTTTCGTGCTTATATTCATATTTGTCCAATAGAGTCTGGTTATTGTGATATCCTTCAGAACCAAGATTGACAACCCTCTGTCATGATCTAATATAAATTCCCGACAAGCAAATATGGGAAGACTCTGAATTGTGAAACAAGGATGTTCAAGGTTGTCTTCATAATCATCATAAACATGGATCTAAAATTGACAATTGAGCATTGTGATTCTCTTGAACCTCTAGGTTATGACATGTTTCCTCTATATCAAATTGTTCATAGAGGTTTGGTATGAGCAACACAAGAATTGAAAGATTAAATGTGATGTCTATGTCCAAATACTTGTGTTTGAGCTCATTGTTTGGAACATCTACAACTTCTAAAGATTTCCCTCTTGTACTTGATAATGAACAATTAGATTTAGGGTATTCAACATCTGCTCAACAAAATTCTTTTTATCCTCTTGGACATAGATTTCATGAAAAGAAAAGTAGTGCTTTAAGGCATACAAAATATCAGCATCGTCAAATATATTAGCCTGCTCTAAATTTTTAGAAGGCTCAGCCACATCCTCTTGACTCTTCTGAGAGAAGAAAAAGTATGTTGAGCATAGGTATGACATTGATCTTCTATAGATGGAAAAATTAATGTATTTACACCAAATTATTCGTCAACACAAATGTCTTGAGAAGTTCCACCTACCTTTCATCAATAGATTCTTCTTCTTTGACATGAGGCTCTTCAACAACATCAATGTCAATGTCTAAATCATTAATGTTGAAATATGCATGTGTGTTTGGATAATTCTTGAGGAGTGGAGGCCCACTTGATTAGAAATAGACCGTGAAGGTGCAAGAAAGATGAAGTAGTACACATGCAAGTTACACATTGTCTATCTTATATTATTGATGTAACGGAGTCACATGGCAAGAAGCACTTGGACCTGGTTTATTCTAATAGTAATAAGGCAGATAAGTTTGATTTTCTTTGATTTACGATTATTTTTTTGTTATGGTAAATTTATAAGAATTTGAAAAAGCATTTTAAAGTTTTTGTTAAATAAATCGTTTTATTAATCTACCATGCTTTGGAGTTTTATATTATATTGTATTAATATGAATTTGATTCCAATTCAGTTCGTTCAAAATTCACTAAATAAATAGTTGACTGTACCAAACCCGTATCATTTGGAATGTTGGCTGTATTTTTAACTAGGTTCGAATTTCAGCAACTGCCAATACGACCATATTTTGCTACTTTGCTTGAAAGTACTACATGGACTCACATAATTGAGGCTAGGACTTATGTTCCTTGAATGACGATATAAGGATGTATATTCAACATCCCATGTGAAACATGGATATGCATTGATTTAGTTTCATGTCAATTTCTATGGGAATTAGTATCATCTTGGCATATGAAGGAAAAGTAGTAGAAACACACCAAAATCATAAAATTGGTTCTTTTTGTTTATGTTCATTAGTGAAAACTTTTTATGGGAATTAGTATCATCTTTGTATATCATACAATTGGTTCTTTTTGTTTATGTTCATTAGTGAAAACTTTTTGCAAGCTACAATTCATTATAATACAGTATAAAGCTTCAACCTTCTAGTTTAATTAACCCCATAAATCAAATAATTATTTTTAATTATTTTAAGTGCATGTGAACCACTCAAACTACAATTATGAGAAAATATTCAATCTTCTATTTCTAGTTTGATGTCATTAATCAAATTACTTTTTAAGTGCATGCAAGCCATATTTCTAGTTTGATGTCATTAATCAAATTACTTTTTAAGTGCATGCAAGCCATTTAAACTATAGAAATCATGCTAAAGCTTAGCAAATATTGTTTTATGAGCATTGATTTGATAAATCTTGGTAGTTTGATGACATTTTTAGTATCTTGAAATAAAATAGATTTCAGGATATTGTGCTTTCTAACATTTTAATTTAATTTTATACTACAAGTTATAATTTATAGTATATTATTTGAAATTTTGTATTATACGTATCTTTTAGTCTCATCCATATCCATGTTAAGATGACATTTGGGTTTAAATATTGTTGAATTTATCATAAATGATTTTTTTTACTTGTTTGATATATGATATTGAAGTCTGTTGTTTCCTAGACTTGTACAAAATGTAAATTTTGTTCTTTGTTGCATTCCATTATTTAATACAAACTAATAGTAGAAAGGCTTTGAAAAAATATGTAGGTAGCTAAAGGCTATTTACAATACGTGGGAAATGGCACGTGTCCTTTTGCATATAATGTATTGCCATGGGACATGACAAGTATTTGTATATGGTCGAAGTTGCTTTTAAGAGTGCTTGTCATTTTAGTGTATGTAATGGAATTATATTAGGGAGAGAATCGTTTCACTAAGACTATCAACTTCTATCTAGATATGAATACTAGTGTTATTATAATGATAGATCATAAAATACATCAAATCTTTTTCTTTCAAATTTGTATATTTTTGTTATTTATGAAAGTTATTTTTATTTCCATATATTTATATTAATGAATATATTAGAATTCCATTTCATTTGAATATTATAGTGTATATTAATCTTTATTTACTGTCCTGTATTTATTACTAGGAGGCTAAACTATGTGATATTTACAGGAACGTGGGTTTATGAAGAGATGCTTATTGTTTTGGTAACTAACCATTTACTACTTTGACTATATAGATTGGGATATCAATCCTAAGGTGCTTACATGGAAGATAGAAATTGATGTATTTTAATGGTCACTCTTATTCTCCAAGCTTGTATCAACAGCTTGCATATGCTTGTTGGCCTTTCAAAGCTTGGAAACATTGGGATGCAAAAAGATGTATACCATTCTCTTCAAGTGGATTGTTTTGTTGGCTTGGCTAAATGTAGAGAATGTAATAAGACGTTATAATGATAATAAAGACATCCACTTTTATATTGTGTTTTGTCAACTGTATGATGTTTGTTTGAATGAGTAGTTATCTAGCCATTTTTTTTTTTGTATAAATGGTTTCTAACTCTTTCCAAGAATATTGAAATTTTGAAATAGTTGTACTCTAGATTGAAGGTTTTATAATGTTCTAAGTTAAAACTGTACATCAATATTTGTTCAAATGATATTTATCTTTATTGGTTTAAATTTTATATATTTGTTTTTAAATTGCTATGAATTTTTTTATTTTTTTGATTGATATTAATATATCATCTTCAATATTGTATGATGTGAATAATTTTCAATTATTTATATCATATTAGTTTATATTGAAATATAATGAGGAAAAAAAAAATGAATATAAAACTACTAAAATAGTAAATATAATGAATATAAAAGTACTAAATCAGAGACTAAGCTTATACTATTTCATAGTTCTTTATAACTCAACTAAATATATGAGTAAAATGATAAAAAAAAATAAAAAATTAAACTAATAAATAAGCTACAAGATGAAAACAATTAATGACTAAATAAACCAGTAAATATACTAGTAAAAATGATGGCAATTAATGAAAAAATAAATGACTAAATGTATTGAATGACAAAAAAAATGACTAATTAAACTATGAAATGCATTATTAAAATAGAGGTGGCTAAGGACCAAATAAACTACTAAATGTACTACCAAATAACAACAATTAATGACCAAATAAATGGGCAAATATATTAGTAGATGATGAAGTAATTCAAGCAATTAATGACTAAGTGATAAATGACTAATTTAGTTGGGTGAAAAGAGACTGCTAATTTGTTACTAGTAGTCACCATCTCAAAAATATTCATTTATGTCCAAATTTTAGTAATTTTTAGTAACAAATAATCCATTTTGTGCTCCTGTAATTAACATTGAAAGTATAGAAAAAATAGTAGTTTATATATGTGTGTGTGTGTGTGTGAGTGAGAGAGAGAGAGACAAAGACAGAGAGAGACAAGTGTTTGAAAAACCATTTAATACCTTCAAGTTAACCAAGTGTTGGAACACATAGTGTTCAAGAAAAATACATAAAAATAAGGTAAGTGTGATACTTTTCATTAAAGGATATGTAGATATAAACACAATTATTGTGGACCTTGATTTTATATTCCAAGGTGTATGTTGAACTCTTGCTGACTTTACCTATTCATTATGACTCTTGTTATCCATCTCACATGAATAATAATACAAAATATATTAATAATTAACCCTAAAAGATTAATGTTTCCAACATTTCCCCCTTTCATCTAAAAGGGTGTATATGATTCCAAGTAGAGAGATGAAATATGGAGAATGATAGAAGCAAATGACTGAAGGTGTTCTCTTATTCAAAATCTAGTAGAACATTATTTCTTCTACTAAATGCATGGTTTTGGATGACCATGAGAAGAAACATGTTGGCTCACTTTTGGACAGACCCAAATTCACTACAAGAAAAACCAACAAACCTCAATATACCATCCCTTTTAGCATTTCCTGTAAGTAGACATTCTCTCACCTAAAGCACCTATGGGAGTTGCAAGGACCAAGCTTTCGCAATAGTGAAGGGGATCATGCTCAAGGGAAAAGGTCACCGCATAGTAAATAGAATTAACTGCGCAGATGATAAATGATTTTCTTTTCTTTTGCTAAGGACATGCACTAGACCTAGAAAATACTTTGCTTTCAATTTTCTTCCACTTTTTATAAAACACTTTACTTCTTAAAATAAATGTGCAGATATGAGTTGCGCAATTCACCTTTTACCGCGTGGAGATTAACTATGCATTTCAACTTTCTACTGCGCAAAGATTAACTGCGCGATTTCACTTTCTACTGCGCTGTTGAATTTTGCGCAAATGTACAAAAATTAACTTTGCGGAATACTTGACTTTGTATAGATTGCGCACTTTATACAAAACACTTCTCAAACTTCTTTAAAATTTTACAAAGGTTAACTGTGCGTTAAACTAGGGCATTCACCACCGTGAAATACTTGAGAATTTTGATTTGATTTACAGATCGTAAATGTAAACAACATTTACACAGGTCAATATGAAATAGATGCGCGGCATGCATAAACAAACATTCTTGAGAATGAAATCATAAAACAATACTTATATATATTTACCACAGTAAACTTCGTAACGTTGTCGCACTACAGAGAGATGAGATTTTACTTCAATATTTTACATTCACAGAGTTTGGGCTCTTCATACACTTCACGGATCTTTCGCTTCTTCTCTTCTTCACACCTCACTCTATTCTTTCATCTTTGAAATTATCTTCTTCTACTTATAGAGTTTCATATCAACCGACTCAAGATCGCTTCACTTGGAAGCTACAGGATTTCATTAAAGACTGTAATGAATTCTACCTAGGAAGCTATGATCCATCGAACTACAAATGTGGCTCCTTAAATACTTACTTGCCGTGAGGTGGATTGGCTGCAAATAGACTGGCTGTCTGCAATTGCAGACTGCACGCTGGCACAAAAGAACTGACAGGGTGACTAACAGAGATGACATAGATAGATACGTTATCAGCTCATTAATTATGGTATTTCCAACACTACCCCTTAATTATGAGCGAATGGGGATCTTTAAACAAAAGTAAAATATTAGAAAATATTTCAGAGCCGAAAATGCTCTCTTCCTGACATAGTTCATTATGCAGAACTAGTCACTCCCAAACAACTTTGCAGAAATTGGAATGGGTCCTTTTCCAATGGTTTGGTAAAGATGTCTGCTACCTGATCTTCAGATCTGCAAAACTCTAAATAGATTTCCTTGTTGTTTATCAATTCTTTGATAAAATGATACCTTGTGTCGATGTGCTTGGTTATCTTGTGAAACACATGATTCTTTGACAGTGCGATACCTGAATTGTTGTCGCAGTAAATGACTGCGGGTTCTTATTGGTTCTGTGACAGATCACATAACATTCTGTGCATCCAAAATGCTTGACATGCTGTGCTTGTAGCTGCAACATACTCTGCTTCTACTGAAGAAAGAGTTACTATGGGATGTTTCTTTGAAGCCCATGATACAACACCTGTTCCTACATGAAATGTATTCCCAGATGTGCTTTTTTTGTCATCTATGTTGCCTCCATTGTCAATGTCAGTGTATCCAATGAGTTTGAAATTTTCTGAGGTTGAATACAAAATACCAGTCTTTTGTTCCACTTACATACCTCAGAATTTTTTTACCTGCTTGCCAATGTGCTTCGTTTGGTGACTCCATGAATCTTGAGATTAGGATGACTCCATACATGATGTCTGGCCTTGATGCTATAAAATACATAAGGCTTCCAACAAGCCTTTTAAACAGCGTAGGATCTACATTGGATCCATCATCATTCTTGCTCAATTTCAAACCTATTATCACTAGTGTTGGAGTTGTCTTGCAATTTAACATCTTAAATCTGCTCAAGACATCACTTGCATACTTGGACTATGATATAAATATACCATTTTCAGTTTGTTGGACTTTAATGTCTAGAAAATACTTCATAAGCCCCAAATTAGTCATTTCGAATTCACTTTCCATGACTGTTCTAAATTCCTCTATGCCAAAATCACCAGTAAATATTAAATCATCTACATACAGGCAGACAATTAGCTTATTACCTTGCTGGTTGATTTTTGTGTACAACGTT
Source organism: Larix kaempferi (assembly GCA_027924585.1). Taxonomy (NCBI): domain Eukaryota; kingdom Viridiplantae; phylum Streptophyta; class Pinopsida; order Pinales; family Pinaceae; genus Larix; species Larix kaempferi. Next base: position 346,535 of record BSBM01000594.1, on the reverse strand, counting down.
GGCTCACATTTACTTCTGTGAAATCCGTTCTGAATGAGATATGAGTCAATGCGATTGTACCAAGCTCTGGGAGATTGCTTCAAACCATACAGTGCCTTTTTCAATCTGTATACTCTGTGTCCTTGTCCTGGAACTTCATAGCCTTGTGGCTGCTCAACATATACTTCTTCCTCCAAATAACCATTTAAAAATGCAGAATTAACATCCGTATGATAAACAGGCCATTTCTTATGAGCTGTGATGGCCAAAACTGTCCTGATAGTGTCCATTCGCACTACAGGTGCAAAAGTTTCATTGAAGTCTATTCCAGGCTGTTGAGTGAATCCCCTTGCTACCAATCTTGCCTTATACTTCTGCACATTTCCATCAGCATCTTTCTTGGTCTTATAAATCCATTTCACGCTTATCACATCCTTGTCCTTAGGAACATCAACTAGTTCCCATGTTTGATTCTTCTCAATGCATTCTATTTCTTCATCCATGGCTTGCGCCCAAAATTTATCTTCAACCTCTTCTTCAAATGTTAGCAGATCATTAACTTGAGAAAATAATGCAAAACATGAGAATGAATTAGGTGTACTAGCCTCATATATTTCACGCAGACTTCTTGTCCTTGGCGGAGTTGCTGGTGTTGAACTGCGTGAGCTGCTTGATGGGGTTTGCTACGTACTTGGTGTGCTAGTCGGAGTAGCTTGAGCTGCGACTTGTGTCAGAGTTTCTTGTGCTGGAACATGCTACGCAATCCTGGGAGTAGATGGAGCTACGCAGTTCTAATTTACATGCGAAGTAACATCCACATCTTCTGCACTGTCATCATGTTCAACATGTGACACGATTTTGACATTCTTCTCTAGAGTTCCATCCCATGATTCATTTTCCACAAACTGAACATCTCGACTGATAATGAATTTCCTTGCAACAGGATCATACAACTTGTATGCTTTTGTGTCTTCAGAATATCCAATAAAAATGCATTTCTTTCCTTTATTGTCTAATTTACTTCTCAGCTCATCTGGAACATGTGCATATGCTACACAATCAAAAAATTTTAAATGCGAAACACTATGTTTCATACCTGTCCATGATTCCTGTGGAACTTTGTTCTTCATGCTCTTTGTCGGACATCAATTCATGATGTATACAATAGTTTCCACTGCTTCAGCCCAATATTCATTTGACAGATGCGTAGCTACCAACATGCTACGTGCCATCTCCATAATGGTTATATTCTTCCTCTCTGCAATACCATTCTCCTGCGGTGTATACCGCACAGTGAATTCCTTCTGTATGCCATGATTTTTGCAAAATTTTAAGAAATCATTCGAAACATACTCACCACCTCGATCTATTCTTAATATCTTGATGCTATAACCACTTTGCTTCTCCACGAGTGCCTTGAACTGCTGAAAACAATCAAATGCATCAGATTTGTGTTTTAGAAAATAGAACCATGTTTTTCTTGTGAAATCATCAATAAATGTGAGAAGATAAGTGCATCCTCCCATGGATGGTGTTTGCATCCGTCCACAAATATCAGAGTGCACAATATCAAGTTGTGCGCGAGCTCTGTATGACTTTCCAAATGGAAAAGTTTCTCTGTGTTGTTTTCCAAAATTACATCCTTCACAAATTCTCTCTGGCTTCTTAATCAATGGCAATCCTTTCACCATTTTCTTCATGTATAGTAGCTTCAACCCACCAAAATTCAGATGTCCAAATCTGAAATGCCATAACCAGGATTCATCCTTCATTTCTGTTTGAAATGCATCTTGCATTGCGCTGTCCTTTTCTTCAACTGCACAATGAGTGTCTGCTGCTTTGCTCTCTGCACTAAGCGCAGTTCCAGAATTTTCATTTTGACTTGCATGAACAACTTGAGTTGTCTTTCCTTTTATGATTGGCCTTATCCTCAAAGGAAACAAGCGGTTTCTTGTCATCTACTCTTCGGCTATCAACTGATTGCTTGGATATTTGTCTTTGATCAGACAACGCTTTCTTGTCATATGGATTCTGTAATCTTTTTCCATCAGTTGTCCAGTGCTCATCAAATTATGTTTCAAAACTTGAACATAATAAACATCAGACATATATTTCTGCTCCCCCTATTTGGTTAGAATATCAACCGTACCCTTACCCAAAACAGTGACTTGAAAATTGTTTCCAAGTGTTATATTAGTTTGAACTGATTTATCTAGACTGGAAAATAAACTTAAATTACTAGTCATATGATTGCTACAGCCTGAGTCTAAATACCATATGTCATTTGTACTTTCTTGGATAGCATTGCATTCTAGTGGAGATGCACATGCTAAGAACAATGTGATATTCAAAGTGATGTTGTTGCTTGACTGTGCTTCACCTTGCTTTCCTTGGTCATACTGCTTCTTCTTGCATTCGAATGTGAAGTGTCCATACTTCTTATAGTAATGACATTGAATTTTTTATTTGTCATACCTTTGTCCACTTGACTGAGTGGGAGTCTGATTTTGGCCTCTACCAATGCCATGCATAGGGCTGCTGCTGCGACCTCCTCTGAAAGAACTTCATCCTCTGCCTCTAGAGCTTGATCTTCCTCTGCCTCTTCCATGATTTATGGATGACTGTGCTGCAAATGCACCTTCCAGCGATGTATTTGCGCTACTGATTCTATGTTCACGATTGAGTAATGAGGCTTGCAACTCATCAATAGAAAATGTGACCAGGTCTTTGTTTTCTTCCAAGGTTACAACCAAAGATTCAAATTTCTTTGGAAGAACTCTAAGAACTTTTTCCACAACTCTTTGGTCACCTAAATTTTCTCTATGAGACTTTACTTGATTAACCAGACCAATAACACGAGTATAGAATGAGTCCACATGTTATCACTCCAGGAAACTACCTAGGGTTATAAGCTAGGTATGCCTGGTAACTTAAGAAAATATATTTTGTGTCTTTTGAAAAAAGGTGGATCAATGGGATGACTAAATCAGAGTACAGTATTTAGACATTCAGCATGTAAACAGATGAAACAGTGCCCTCAAGAATCAATTGATCAGCATATAATATCAAAGGTGGATGAAGAAAACATGTAACCCAACCAGTACAAAGTAGGGCTAGAGATACATTCAAAGAACTGGAATCAAGCTGTGAGCTAAACAATGTAAAGAAACATTCACATTCAAAGCTAGACAAACTGATACAGTGAAATAAAAAATGACAACTGATATCGAAACTGAGGGAAACCGGTGATCTATATTAGCATAAGAAAACTGAATAAAGTAGCTAATGATTCCATCCAAAATTGAACCATTTAACAGTCTTGGTTCTGTGGCTTTATAGCCATTACAAAATCGTTTTTTCCAGATCCTAAAAACATGGATCTGTTTAATGAACTAAAGTACTAACTGAAAGTTAAAAACAAAAGATAGGGATTAATCCCTAAAATCATGGACATTCAGATATGGAGATCTCCTTCAACGACTCGATGGTTGGCGAAGTGAAGCAGCCTTCCAAGGCTCGGTGAACTGGGTTGGGCGCGCCACAGATTTGATTTTCGTGAGATGGCAGTCGACCTTTGCAAAAACAGGCTTTCGGCAGCTAACTGTTCTGCTGATTCCGTGCCTTAGCTGCCGGAAGTCAGACCTTTCGGCAGCTAATGAGCTTTGGGGGGCTCGCCTAAGCTGCCGAAAGCTGAAATTGCTTCAAAAATTAAGACCCCAAAACGCTGTTTTCCTGCATGCTCGTGACCAATCGCTAGGACTTCTTTGAAACTGCTCTTCTCCCTCTAGTCACTCGTTTAGTCTGTCTTTGCTGAACCTTCACAGGCTGTTCTTGCTGAGCTTCCACAGGCTGTTCTTGCTGAGCTGCCATAGGCTGTTCTTTCTGAGCTTCCACAGGCTGTTCTTTCTGAGCTTCCACAGGTGTTACTTCCTCAGGGATCGTGGCCACCTCAGCCAACGTGTTTAGACCAGATGGTTGTGCCCCTGTCACTGCTGGTTGTACTTTTGTCCCCGACGATTCCTTAACCTTTAACCTGAGCATCCTGAGGTTACGGTAAAGTTTGACATTGTCTTTTATCAGCAATGCGTTCGTCTCGGTTGTTTTCTGGAGTTTTTCGAAGAGTTCCTTGCTCCGATCATGCATTGCCATATTCTTTTCAATTAGCTTTGCGTTGTGCAACTTAACCTGTTCCTCATTATGTCTTGCCTGGGAAAGTTCCTGTAGCAGCTCATTGACTTTGTTGGTCTCTGGTGGGGAAAGTTTTGGACCTGATACATCAGTCAAGGGAGGGTCTTTACCTTTCTCACTCTCCATGGGCTGCTCTGCTCCTTGTTTTCCTTCGTCTTCAGATTCAGATCCTGAGTAGGGGAGATTAAGTGGGTTTTTTCCTTGAGGAGTTCCTTCGGCTTGTTCAAATACCAATTTTTTCTTTGACCTTCTCCTTTTGCTGGATGAGGAAGGGGATTCCATTTGGGCTTGAGGAGAGATGGCTCTCCTCCTTCTCTTGCTGATTTTGGGAGTGCTGCTCTTCTCGCCCTTGCCCTGCTTGACTGCCTCTTCATTTACAAGCTCTGTGGGAAACTCGTGCCAGAATAAAAAGTAATTCCAGTTCACACCTCTCTTCTTCAGAAGCTCCTTGATTATCAACGTTATGAGACCCTGGTGAGAGATCCTGCTCGCAATCTTGCTCGGCTTAGCCTGGACTTGCTTTGCCATTTTAGTGAGGGTCTTATGGAAGAAGTATGGCAGATTAATCCTTTCTCTCCCTGTGAAATGATTTAACAGTTTGAAATGGTAGTGCAGCACCCTGTGATAACGACCTTCACAAGTTATGTAAACGATGATGGCCTTTACAAGAGCCTGCCATTGAGGTTCGAGAAAGGTGATGGGAATATCCTTACTCCACCTGATTTCCTTATGAGCTGGTAGGAGATATGACCTGAATTCAATGTCTGAAACTTTAGTGGTCTTAAACCAACTCTGTCCTGTTCTGGGGAGACCCGTACATTCGGCTATAGCTGCCTCATCCACATGAAATTCTTCTCTGCCAAACTTCACTGTTTTCCCGTCGTAGCTCAGAGCAAACGCCTCAGCAAGTGGCTGGATGAAACTAGTGAGTCTCTCACAGTAGTCAAAAACTTCTGCAGACTTGAAAAACTCGGCCACTTGTGGATGGGATTCGAGATACCAGACCCCGTCTAGTTCTGACCTGAGTGGCAGATTTGTTTTTGCCATGAGTCGAGCCCTTCGTTTTCTGCAACAGAAGATTAAAAAGACCCTGTGCTAGAGTCTCGTCCTGATGGGGGCGTCCCTGGATAAATGATCGGCTCTGATAAAAACTGCCTGAACGGAATAAAAACTTCAACTGAGTGATAAAATGAAAAACCCCATGACCATGGCCCTGATTACAGCGTTTTGGGAAAAAGATGCCCTCCATCTGAGCCGAGCGAGTGATTACTTATGATATCGTCTAGCTCGTGTGAAATTATGAAGCGATCAGCTGCGAATGATCCTCAGATATGCATTAAGAGTTCCTGTGTTACCCTGCGCAGTCAATGATGTGGGTATTTAATGACTCGCCTTCGGCAGCTTACCGACATTAAACCTCATGATGGTCATGTGAGATGCGTTCTGATCTTCCCTTCGGCGGCAAAACATACAGGCTCTCTTGATGTGAAGTCCTGTGTTACCCTGCGCAATCAATGATGTGGGTGTTTAATGACTCGCCTTCGGCAGCTTACCGCCATTAAAACTCATGATGGTCAAATGAGGTGCATTCTGATCTTCCTTTCGGCAGCAAAACACACAGGCTCTCTTGATGTGAAGTTGAGTACGGACACGTACTCTCTTTTTTTAATTTTCTGATAAGATCATTTTCGGCAGCTAACATAACTTTAGTAATTTCAATTAATCCTTTCAGCTGCCGAAAGTGAGCCTTTTCGACAGTTAACTGGCCTCTGCAAAACAGAGTTAGCTACCGAAACTTGTCCTTCCAAAATTTGAAACCAAGACTCAAATAAATCGGATTTTTTGACTCAGTAATAAGAATGAGGACCTCCTTATGGACTCTAAAAAATTTAAAAATAAATTTTGGATTCAAACCTATCACCTAAAAATAATGAAAAAACTGACTGGTTATTTTAGGAGATAACACTGGCTCCTACTCGGGGATGGAATCCTCCCAGTGAGGTTCCAAAGAATCCCAGAACCAAATGCCTTTCCTGGAAATAAAACTGACACCTAGTCTAGTACTCCCATTGGGCATGGAGTTTATTTGACATACATGAAAATAAAACTGACACCTAATCTAGTACTCTCATTGGGCATGGAGTTTATTTGACACACTGACTCTAAAATAGAAATGAAAGACTAATATTTTACAATGAGAAAGACCCACGGTCTTTAAGAGAGATAAATTTTCAAAAATCGCCCATTGAATGGGCCACCTGCGAGAATTTCTCCATCCAGATGATGAAGAACAAAAGTGTTGTTGTGGTAAGCTTCCGTTATAATGTATGGACCAGTCCATAATGAATCGAACTTCCCATGCTGTCCCTTATTTTGCCTAGCTGCATCCCATTTCAAAACAAAATCACCTATTTTGAACACCTCCTTTTTTGTTTTTCTGTCAAAAGTGTTTTTTACCTTCATTTGATGATTTTCAGACTTTTCTATCAGATGCTCTCTCTCTTGCTGTAACTCCACCAATTGGAAAACTCTTCTAGTGTGATCATCAATTTCAGAGCCGGCCTCTTGAAGGAAATTAGTCACTGGTAACACAAGTTGGACTGGGAATATGGCTTCAGTGCCATAGACTAACTTAAATGGGGATGTACCAATGGATTTTTTGACAGTGACTCTGTCGGCCCACAAAGCGAATTTTAACTTGCTGTCCCAACTTTTCTTATTTTCCTCCAGCAATTTCTTGATGATACGAGACAAACTTTTATTTGAAGACTCAGCTAGTCCGTTGCCCTGTGGGTAATATGACGTGGAATGAGATAGTTTCACCCCCATCTCTTCACATAAGCTCACCAAATGTCGGTCATTAAAGGCAGGAGCATTGTCTGTAATCAGCTTCATGGGACAACCAAACCTTGAAAAGATATTATTAAACAGAAAGTCAATAATCACCTTATGAGTAGCATTCCTCGTGGGAATGGCTTCGATCCACTTCGTGAAATAATCTGTGGCAACCAATATCCATTTGTGCTGATTGCTTGATGAAGGATGGATCTCTCCGATGAAGTCCAAGCCCCATTGCTGGAATGGACCAACAGCTGTGATGGGCTTCAGCGGTAAAGATTTCAACTGCCCCTTTCCTTGGAACCTTTGACATTTGTCGCATGCTTTCACAAAGGCAAACACATCAGAAAATACACAGGGCCAGTAATAACCCGCCCTCAGTATCTTGTGGATGGTTGTCTTCCAGTAGTGATGTCCGCCACAGATACTGTCATGAAATTCAGTCATTACCTTGATAGCCTCCTCCTTTGTCACACATCTCAGGAGTACCCCTAAAGGGTCTTTCCAAAACATCAAGTTATCTTTGATGCAGAAGCTCGTAGATTTAAGCTTAAGAGCTCTTCCCTGTGTTCTTGTGAGTCCCTCTGGCAAAGAAAAAGTTTGCAAAAAGAAAACAATATCCTTGTACCATTCACATTCTGAGATATAAGAGGTTACCTGTAAATCTGACCTCGTTTGGTTCGCTGAAATTTCAAATTGGAAATCTGCTGTACCTTTCTCCTCTTCACAAATCTTCAATGCCTTGCAATTTTCTTCAGTCAATAACCGAGCGAGTCCCTGTCCTCGAACCAGCTTGACAGGTTTGATTTCTATGTCAAACTCAATCAGCTTTGCCACCCACTTACTCCTTTTGCCATCGATGTCAGGCTGTACTAAAACATCTTTGACTGAACTAGAGGGGACATAGGCAATTACCTTGGACTGGAGAATGTAAATTCTGAATGCCTTCAGGGCCTTGATTAATGCATACGCTTGCTTCTCCAAAGGTTCATACTTAAGCTCAGCATCACGGAGTACCCGACTGAAAAAAGCCACAGGCTGCTCCTGTTCATCATCGTTTTTCTGTAAGAGGACAGCTGCAATAGTGTCATGTGAAGCAAATGAAAAGACGAAGAATTCTCTGTCAAAATGTGGACTGATGAGAACCGGGGCTGAAGTGATTTCTTTCTTGATATCCTGGAATGAATCCTTTGCCTGTTTAGTCCACCTGATTTCTGAATCTTTCTTTAGCATACTGGTAATGTGTTTAGTCAGTTCAGCAAAATTTGAAATAAATCTGCGGATGAAGTTGATAGTGCCAAGAAAATATTGGACATCCTTCTTGGATCTAGGTAATGACAAATCTAGGATTGCCTCCACCCTCTTTGGGTCAATTTTAACTCCTTCTGCTGAAACAATGTGACCGAGCAGCTTACCTTCTTTGAGTGCAAAAAATGACTTTTTAGGATTCAACGAGATACCATACTTCCTGCATTTCTCGAAAGCTTTTCTCAAATGTAGCAGATGATCTGAATGGTTGTGAGAGAACACTGTGATCTCATCGAGGTAAATGAGGACAAACTTATCCCTTTCTCCAACAAAGGCAATATCCATTGCCCGCTGGAAGGTAGCCCCAGCATTCATGAGACCGAAAGGCATTTTTTGGTACATGAACGTACCCCAAGGAGTTGTGAAGGCTGTCTTTTCTCTGTCCTCAGGATGGACAGTAATCTGGTTGTACCCCGAGAATCCGTCGATAAAGGACATGACACTTGCCCCGGAAACTCTCTGCAAAATATGTTCCATCTTGGGTACCGGGTAATTGTCTTTCCGAGAACACTTATTCAAGTTCCTGAAATCGACACAGAGTCTGATTTCACCGTTCTTCTTCCTCACAGGGACAAGATTGGCAATCCAATCGGAATATCTCAGCGGGATAATGATCTGGGCCTCAAGCAATTTTTTGATTTCCTTCTCCATTGTGGGCAGCAGCATTGGATTAAATGATCTGAGCTTCTGTCGGAAAGGAGTAGTATCTTTGTTCAGTGGGATCCTATGTTGAATGATATCTGTGTCATAAGTTTTCAGATCTGAATACTTCCAGGCAAATATGTCGGAGAACTCCTTTAAGAGGCCAGCGTACTCAGACTTCTGTGGTTCTGTCAACTGGGAAGCCAAATTCACATATTTCGGATCTGATTTGTTTGCTAGGTTCAGAGGACAGCTATCAGATTCGTCCTCTTTCTTCTCAAGCTTAACAGCAACATCATTGCTATCAAACAGTCTCTCCAAAGGTATCAGCCCTTTCGGGATTCTGTTGGAAGAAAGCTGAACTATTTTGTGTGTCCCGATTTTGTCTTCAAACCTGGTTTTTTCTTTGGCAGCCTGTTCATTCTGATTGTCTTCATCAATTTCTAAGTCAGCAAATTCATCTATAACATTTAAAAACCTGGTCAGCTCTGCATCGTCTTCAAACACCTTCCAAAATTCTACATTATCAGGCAGTGAAGGCCGATATTTTACTTGAATCTCGTATGACGGTTTAGGAGGCAGAGGGGGAATGAAATTACAAGCTGAAACAGCTAAAGAATCAGCCATTTCGTTCATCAATCTAGGTACATGTGCTATTTTGAATTCAGAGAAAGAAGGGATAACATTGAGTACCTCGTCCCTGTAGGCTTTGAGTCTCACATGTTTTGCCTGAAAATATTTGTTGACCTGCTGAATAATCAGATCAGCGTCCCCAAAGACATGTAGCTTTTTGATTTGCATTTGTTTGGCTGAATTCAGCCCCAACAGCAAGGCTTCGTACTCGGCAACATTGTTGGTCACTTGGAAATTTAGCTTAAATGACAGTTGTGTCTTTTCCTGTGAGGGAGAAATGAACACAACCCCTGCTCCAGCAGATTCTTTGGTACAAGCCCCATCAAAGAACATCGTCCATAATCCATTCTCTTTCTCACTGTCGATAGGCTGGACCACAGGCTTTTTTAGTGGCAAAGATTCCGGCAAAGAGTCATCAACCTGTAAGATACATGAGCCCATTTCCGTGTCTACTGAATAAATGGGATGGTTAGCGGGATTCTTTTCATCACTGATGATGAAAGAAAGCTGAGACTCACGGTATAACCTTCTGCTTTCTCCGGAAAAGACTGGGATAGTGGCATAAGATAGGTCCATTTGCAAGGTTCCACCTAGTCTCTTCATCCATGATCTGGACAGCAAACAACCAAACTTGGGCGGGATATCAGCCACAACAACATCCATAATCATGGTTTTCATCGGGGCAGAAGATAGGGAAACTGCAAGGTCCTTTATCAACCCGAGGCATTTCACCTTCCTGGAGTCGAAGGAGAATAAATCATGGTAAGAGCGGGTGATTTCTAAGCCTAGTCCATGCATGACTGTTTTTGACATCAGGTTATGGGAAGCACCTGAATCGAGGAGGCAATTGTGCAAGGTCTTGTCATGGATGTTCAGAGAGACATAAAAAGGGGGACAGCTTTCACCTCGTTCTTCAATCATAGGGCCTAGCACAATGCTGGGGTTATCATCAGATAAGTTTATGGTGTCAGAGGAAAAAGAGACAGATTTGTGATCAAGGCTTTTACAAATGTCCTTTCGGAAGGCGTCGTTCTTCATGAGCTCAATAAGAGGTACAGGGATCTTTAATTTCTGAATTTCTGTTTGTAAATTGAAAGAAGAAGAAGCAAATTTTTCAGATTCAGAGGGATTTGCTCTTACCATGGGCTGCGACTGAGTTGTTTTCTGAACTTCCTTGGCTGGCTGCTTTGCAGGGGCAGCAGTCTTTTTTGGAGGCACTGGAGAGTTTTGTTTTCCAGTATTCCTTTTGGATCTCAGATCGTATCCTGCCCGTCCATCAGTTTGCAGCATGGCCTGATCTTCATAAAGCTGGTTCAGTCCCTGATCAAACAATGACCCCTCATAGTCAGCTTCAGTCAAGTAAATTTCTTCGTACTCAGCTTCGACACAGTGAATGTCCTCTTCGAGTTCTTGAACATCCTCCTCATCTCCTTCGTCAAACACCACATTCTGGAAAGGAGCCCTGATTTTCTGATCGTCAACTGGATTTCTCTCCCTCTGTAAAAGTTGGACCTGCTGTTGGTTCCTTCTCCAATTTTGATTTCTATTTGGGTAATCAGCTTGGTTCTGATTCCTATTCGGATGCTCAAATTTACTTTGATTTCTCCCTTTGTCAGGAGATCTGCTGCTGGTCTTAAACTTCTCCATTTCAGAGGTCAGATTTTCCACCATTTTTTCCAACTTGTCAACCTTTTGGTTTGAATTGGAGGAGGAGGGGGCTTCCTCACTCCTTCTCCCTCTCTCGGGACCTATTTTCAGTTTCTCAGAAGATGACAAGTTCGATTCAACCTTCAGGGCAGCTTCTTGCATGGCTACGAGGGTTTCAGAATCCCTTTCTCTGAGCATCAAGCAGAATTTGTAATCGAAAGCTCCGGAATATGTGATCATAGCAGATGTTTCGGAAGGTTTGACTACCTCAGGGATCTTTTCATACATCTTATTGAACCTCTTGGTGAAATCAGATACAGACTCACCCGCTTTCCGTTTGAGATTTCCAAACTCAGTAATATAATGCAGGTAATCTTTTCTGTCTCCCCAATTTTTTAAGAAGGCATCATCAAGAGCAGTGATGTATCCTATGGAAGCAGCTGGCAGTGTTTTGAACCATTTCCGGGCCTCTCCATCTAAGCTCTGGACAAAAATTCTCATCCAAACATCTTCAGCTTCGATGTTGGTATTTTCTGCATAAGCGTAGAAAGCTTCAAGGTGTTCTTTTGCTGTGTAGTTGCCTGGCCCAAAGAATTTAGGCATGTATTTTTGGTAATCCCCTACGGGCATTTGAGACAGTGGAAGTACTAGTACCAATGGAGCATATCTGTTAGCTAGTATTTGTTCCATCTTAGTCATATTTACTCCCCCAGCCATGATGACTGTGGTATGTGATGCAGCAGAAAAATTAACAACAGATGAACTTACAGTGGTGACTTTTGGAACAGCTTGACCTTTGGTCTTCTTCGCCTCCCTCAAGATTCGATCTAGATTTGGTACTGGAGACACCAGGGGTCCTTGGGGATTCGCTCTGGTGCTGGCCCTTTTTGGAGCCAGAATGATGTTGTGGAGTCGCCAGATAGAAGATATATAACCGATGAAGTGTCTAGTCCTTGTCTATCATCAAGGACCAGCTCTGTGTCGTTCTCCCAGGAAGATCAGCTTCTCACTCCTCTCCCCGGCAACGGCGCCAATTTGTTATCACTCCAGGAAACTACCTAGGGTTATAAGCTAGGTATGCCTGGTAACTTAAGAAAATATATTTTGTGTCTTTTGAAAAAAGGTGGATCAATGGGATGACTAAATCAGAGTACAATATTTAGACATTTAGCATGTAAACAGATGAAACAGTGCCCTCAAGAATCGATTGATCAGCATATAATATCAAAGGTGGATGAATAAAACATGTAACCCAACCAGTACAAAGTAGGGCTAGAGATACATTCAAAGAACTGGAATCAAGCTGTGAGCTAAACAATGTAAAGAAACATTCACATTCAAAGCTAGACAAACTGATACAGTGAAATAAAAAATGACAACTGATATCGAAACTGAGGGAAACCTGTGATCTATATTAGCATAAGAAAACTGAATAAAGTAGCTAATGATTCCATCCAAAATCGAACCATTTAACAGTCTTGGTTCTGTGGCTTTATAGCCATTACAAAATCGTTTTTTCCAGATCCTAAAAACATGGATCTGTTTAATGAACTAAAGTACTAACTGAAAGTTAAAAACAAAAGATAGGGATTAATCCCTAAAATCATGGACATTCAGATATGGAGATCTCCTTCAACGACTCGATGGTTGGCGAAGTGAAGCAGCCTTCCAAGGCTCGGTGAACTGGGTTGGGCGCGCCACAGATTTGATTTTCTTGAGATGGCAGTCGACCTTTGCAAAAACAGGCTTTCGGCAGCTAACTGTTCTGCTGATTCCGTGCCTTAGCTGCCGGAAGTCAGACCTTTCGGCAGCTAATGAGCTTTGGGGGGCTCGCCTAAGCTGCCGAAAGCTGAAATTGCTTCAAAAATTAAGACCCCAAAACGCTGTTTTCCTGCATGCTTGTGACCAATCGCTAGGACTTCTTTGAAACTGCTCTTCTCCCTCTAGTCACTCGTTTAGTCTGTCTTTGCTGAACCTTCACAGGCTGTTCTTGCTGAGCTTCCACAGGCTGTTCTTCCTGAGCTGCCACAGGCTGTTCTTTCTGAGCTTCCACAGGCTGTTCTTTCTGAGCTTCCACAGGTGTTACTTCCTCAGGGATCGTGGCCACCTCAGCCAACGTGTTTAGACCAGATGGTTGTGCCCCTGTCACTGCTGGTTGTACTTTTGTCCCCGACGATTCCTTAACCTTTAACATGAGCATCCTGAGGTTACGGTAAAGTTTGACATTGTCTTTTATCAGCAATGCGTTCCTCTCGGTTGTTTTCTGGAGTTTTTCGAAGAGTTCCTTGCTCCGATCATGCATTGCCATATTCTTTTCAATTAGCTTTGCGTTGTGCAACTTAACCTGTTCCTCATTATGTCTTGCCTGGGAAAGTTCCTGTAGCAGCTCATTGACTTTGTTGGTCTCTGGTGGGGAAATTTTTGGACCTGATACATCAGTAAAGGGAGGGTCTTTACCTTTCTCACTCTCCATGGGCTGCTCTGCTCCTTGTTTTCCTTCATCTTCAGATTCAGATCCCGAGTAGGGGAGATTAAGTGGGTTTTATCCTTGAGGAGTTCCTTCGGCTTGTTCAAATACCAATTTTTTCTTTGACCTTCTCCTTTTGCTGGATGAGGAAGGGGATTCCATTTGGGCTTGAGGAGAGATGGCTCTCCTCCTTCTCTTGCTGATTTTGGGAGTGCTGCTCTTCTCGCCCTTGCCCTGCTTGACTGCCTCTTCATTTACAAGCTCTGTGGGAAACTCGTGCCAGAATAAAAAGTAATTCCAGTTCACACCTCTCTTCTTCAGAAGCTCCTTGATTATCAACGTTATGAGACCCTGGTGAGAGATCCTGCTCGCAATCTTGCTCGGCTTAGCCTGGACTTGCTTTGCCATTTTAGTGAGGGTCTTATGGAAGAAGTATGGCAGATTAATCCTTTCTCTCCCTATGAAATGATTTAACAGTTTGAAATGGTAGTGCAGCACCCTGTGATAACGACCTTCACAAGTTATGTAAAGGATGATGGCCTTTACAAGAGCCTGCCATTGAGGTTCGAGAAAGGTGATGGGAATATCCTTACTCCACCTGATTTCCTTATGAGCTGGTAGGAGATATGACCTGAATTCAATGTCTGAAACTTTAGTGGTCTTAAACCAACTCTGTCCTGTTCTGGGGAGACCCGTACATTCGGCTATAGCTGCCTCATCCACATGAAATTCTTCTCTGCCAAACTTCACTGTTTTCCCGTCGTATCTCAGAGCAAACGCCTCAGCAAGTGGCTGGATGAAACTAGTGAGTCTCTCACAGTAGTCAAAAACTTCTGCAGACTTGAAAAACTCGGCCACTTGTGGATGGGATTCGAGATACCAGACCCCGTCTAGTTCTGTCCTGAGTGGCAGATTTGTTTTTGCCATGAGTCGAGCCCTTCGTTTTCTGCAGCAGAAGATTAAAAAGACCCTGTGCTAGAGTCTCGTCCTGATGGGGGCGTCCCTGGATAAATGATCGGCTCTGATAAAAACTGCCTGAACGGAATAAAAACTTCAACTGAGTGATAAAATGAAAAACCCCATGACCATGGCCCTGATTACAGCGTTTTGGGAAAAAGATGCCCTCCATCTGAGCCGAGCGAGTGATTACTTATGATATCGTCTAGCTCGTGTGAAATTATGAAGCGATCAGCTGCGAATGATCCTCAGATATGCATTAAGAGTTCCTGTGTTACCCTGCGCAGTCAATGATGTGGGTATTTAATGACTCGCCTTCGGCAGCTTACCGACATTAAACCTCATGATGGTCATGTGAGATGCATTCTGATCTTCCCTTCGGCGGCAAAACATACAGGCTCTCTTGATGTGAAGTCCTGTGTTACCCTGCGCAATCAATGATGTGGGTGTTTAATGACTCGCCTTCGGCAGCTTACCGCCATTAAAACTCATGATGGTCAAATGAGGTGCATTCTGATCTTCCTTTCGGCGGCAAAACACACAGGCTCTCTTGATGTGAAGTTGAGTACGGACACGTACTCTCTTTTTTTAATTTTCTGATAAGATCATTTTCGGCAGCTAACATAACTTTAGTAATTTCAATTAATCCTTTCAGCTGCCGAAAGTGAGCCTTTTCGACAGTTAACTGGCCTCTGCAAAACAGAGTTAGCTACCGAAACTTGTCCTTCCAAAATTTGAAACCAAGACTCAAATAAATCGGATTTTTTGACTCAGTAATAAGAATGAGGACCTCCTTATGGACTCTAAAAAATTTAAAAATAAATTTTGGATTCAAACCTATCACCTAAAAATAACGAAAAAACTGACTGGTTATTTTAGGAGATAACACCACAGACTCTGTATTTTTCATTGACAGAGATTCAAAATCTCTTCTAAGAATCTGAAGTTTGGCAGTCTTTACCTTGTTGAAACATTGATAATAGTTTCCAGTGTGTCCCACGCTTCCTTAGCTAATTGCACTGCTGCTACTCTTGGGAGTACCGATTCATGTGTTTCTTGATGTATGTGGAACAACGCCTTTCCATATTTCTTCCTCTGTTCTCTCAGGACATCCTTCTCAGCTTGTGTGAGATTGTTGTATGCTGCTGCATCTACTAGTTCTGCATAACTAGTCTGTATTATGTCCCATACATCTTGACCTCTAAACAAAGCCTTCATTGTTAGAGACCAATATTCATAATTTTTACTAGTAAATATTGGGGTTTGTAAATTACCCGAAGTGGAAGCCATACTTAATCACTTTTCCCTTATGTGAATACTATTTTTACTTTTCGCAAACCTCGCTCTGATACCAGATCAAGGGAAAAGGTCACCTCGTAGTAAATAGAATTACCTACGTAGATGATAAATGATTTTCTTTTATGATCTACTAGAGCTTGTTGAGGACTCGAGGAGGAATGGCAGGGTGCCAGCCAGCATCAAATCCACATTCATTTCCCTTATACCTAAAGTGGATACTCCTTCTTCCTTAAATGACTTTCGACCTATCTCATTGTGTAACTGTGTGTATAAGATAGTTACTAAAGTGATTGCAAGTAGGCTTAAACCTATTCTATCTACTCATATATCAGAAGAGCAGTTTGGTTTCTTGAAAGGGCGTCAGATTCATGAGGCGATTGGAATTGCCCAAGAAGGGTTACATAGCATTAAGATGAAAAAACTGAAAGGAGCAATACTCAAAATTGATTTGTCAAAAGCATATGATAAGGTGAGCTGGCTTTATATCCTCATGCTTACCCATTTAGGTTTTAAGATTGGCTTTATACGTTGGATAATGAGCTGCATTACTACTGTATCCTTCTCTATTTTAATGAATGGAGTGGCGACCCTGTTCTTCCATGCTGGACGTGGTTTGCGTCAGGGCTGTCCCCTTTCTCCATTATTATTTTTGTTGGTGGCCGAGAGTCTGAGTAGAGCTATAAAGGAAGCAAAACGGGACGAGGATTTTGAGGGGATTCTGGTGGCTCCGGGCCTTTCTCTCACTCACTTTCTCTTTGTGGATGATATTTTGATCTTTTGCTCTGGCTCTAGAAAGGATGAAGAAAGCCTCAAAGAGATCCTGAACCTTTTTTCAACCGCAATAGGAATGGAGATTAATGAGGGGAAATCCTCTCTTACTGTATCTCTTTTGAGGGAGGAGGAATACATTTTATATATCAATTCATTTCCTTTCAAGATTCTTAATCTTTCGGATGGTTTAAAATATCTGGGATTCAATTTGAATCCTAATGACTACTTAAAAAAGGACTGGTACTCGTTGTTGGAAAAGCTGGAAAAGAGGTTGAAGTGTTGGAGTTTTCGGTGGCTATCTCGAGCAGGGCGGCTTGTCCTTGTCAAGACGGTGTTGGAAGCCATCCCGGTATATTCGATGTCACTTGCTTGGATCCCTAAAGGGATTTTGGAAGCAGTGAGGAAGATCTGCTTTAATTTTCTGTGGAATGGAAAGGAATATGTTCATGTTACCCCATGGGTGAAGTGGGACAGAATTGCAGCTCCAAAATCCCTGGGGGGTGGGGTCTAAAGAATATTTTTCACTTCTCTAAGGCTTTGGCTACTAAGTGTGGATGGTGTTTAATTAAGTCCGAAGGATTCTGGGCTAGGGTTATGTTGTTGAAATACATTGAGCCCGACACTGTGGAAGATTGCATCAGGTCACCTCAAAAGGGACATAGTGGTGGATCGGTCATCTCGAAAGCCTTGGTGACCTCTTTTGATGTCATAGAGCATAATCTTGCCTGGGATGTTGGCAATGGACATAGGGTGAGGATTGGCCACGATCCCTGGGTAGGATGTGAAGCTCAACACATACTGTCAGAGGGTTTGATGGAGGCGTTGAGGCAACAGGGATTGCTTTTTCTCAGTCAGTTGGTGGATGTGGAGAATGTATGGATGGGAAGACCTGCTTGGAGAAGGGCAGATTCATTCGGCTTAAGAGTGGAGCTGGAGGATGAATTTAGACAGTACTTAAGAGCACTATATAGGGAACAAATTTTCTTGAACGATGAAGATGACACTCTTATCTGGGATGGGGACCCATCCGAGAATTACACACCAAAAAGTGGGTATCAGTGGATTAGTGAGAACTATGTGCATGAAGATTTGGTTTGGTGGTGGAAAACGGTTTGGAAACTACATTGCCCGCCCAAAACCAGATTATTCATGTGGTGTGCTTTGGAAAATCGGATTCCGACGTGGGATTTTTTGCAGAAACGAAGCTTTCACGGTCCTAGCAGATGTTACCTATGCAATTTAAATGAGGAAACTATTCCACATCTGTTTCTGCAGTGCCGCTTCTCAAAATAGGTTTGGATCATTATATCCATAATTTTAAAGACACCTCTACCATGGGAAGGGAACATGCTTGAAGAGGCATGGAGAAGGTGGTCAAACAATGTTGCATTGAGTGGATATAAAGCACTTCCTCCGGTGGTGATCAGGGGCATTTGGCTCATGCGCAACAACTGCTTGTTCAAAGACAAAATGGGAATTCCAGCTCTTGTGGCTATTAACAGTTGTGGGATCTTTCTAGCTCTTAAGCGGGTTCGTCAGGCTCCAAGTCCTCGTGTTATTCAACCTGTGGAAATTGATAGATCTCAACCATGGGGTTTTTTTGACGGGTCTTTCCAAAATGAACAATGTGGGGGAGGGGCTGTCCTTTACATCTCACCCGTTCACTAATATGTGATGTCGTTTGGTCTTGGGATGGGAACAAACAATTGGGCAGAGATTCTAAGTCTCAAACTCTTGATTTCTTATGCAGTGGAACTTTCTATCTAGAAACTTATTGTTTTTGGAGACTCTTTGAATGTGGTCAATTGGGTTATGGGCACTTACATCTGCAGCAGTCGGAGGATTGCTTCTGTTTTGGAACAAATTCAGAATGTCACTCTCACTTTGGACACTTTTACTTGCAGGCACATTTATCGTGAAAACAATGCTGAGGCGGACAAGGCCTCAAAGGAAGGGCTCATTATGGGGGTCGGCACTTGGAGAATTTCTGAATTTCTGAATGGAAATGAACGAGCCTTCTATCATAGACCATTCATAGAATGATCGAATGATAACAGGACTTTTGTTACAGGCTATTGATCCAGGTTTTAAATTTTGAGGTGACAAATAACAACTACAAACAGTTTTTTGCATATACAGCACTGTTTTATAATCTTAGTAATTATTTTTGTAATAGACAATGCAAGTTTTGTACAGATACAAAAGAAGGTTTTATACTCGCTTTATGTAAAAGATGTTATTGCTCACATAGTGAGAACATCGGATCTATTTTTGGGCACACAACAGGGTGCTCGACACAACAGTTCTATACTCCACTCTAAATGAGTGTGTTGATCAATGTAATTTCGCACTATATGGATGAAATGAAATTACGCTTTTTTTTCGGGGAAAAAAAAAAGATAAATGATTTTCTTTTCTTTTTCTAAGGACATGTGCTAGACCTAGAAATACTTTGCTTTCAATTTTCTTCCACTTTTTATAAAACACTTTACTTCTCAAAATAAATGTGTAGATATGAGTTGTGCAATTCATCTTTTATCGTGCGGAGATTAACTGTGTGTTTCAACTTTCTACTCCGAAAAGATTAACTACATGATTTCACTTTCTACTGCACAGTTGAATATTGCGCAAATGCACAAAACTTAACTTTACGGAATACTTGACTTTGTATAGATTGCGCACTTTATACAAAACACTTCTCAAACTTCTTTTAACTTTTACAAAGGTTAACTGTGCAGTGGACTTTGTATACCTATCTAACTACGCACAACCCAAACTTAACCAAACTTTGTATAAATGAACTTCATGCTAAAACATAAAAACTGAAATATATGTTGAAGTTACTGCGCATTAAACTAGGGCATTCACCATTGTGAAATACTTGAGAATCTTGATTTGATTTATAGACCGTAAATGTAAACAACATTTACATAGGTCAATATGAAATAGATGCGCAGCATGCATAAACAAACATTCTTGAGAATGAAATCATAAAAAAATACTTATATATATTTACCACAGTAAACTGTGCAACGTTGCCGCACTATAGAGAGATGAGATTTTACTTCAATCTTTTACATTCACAAAGCTTGGGCTCTTCATACACTTCACGGATATTTCACTTCTTCTCTTCTTCACACCTCACTCTATTCTTTCATCTCTATATCTCTGAAATTATCTTCTTCTACTTATAGAGTTTCATATCAACCGACTCAAGATCGCTTCACTTGGAAGCTACAGGATTTCCTTAAAGACTGTAAATTTTTTTACCTAAGAAGTTATGATCCAGGGAACTACAAATGCGGCTCCTTAAATACTTACTTGCCATGAGACGGATTGGCTGCAAACAGACTGACTGTCTGACATTGTAGGCTGCGCGCTGACACAAAAAAACTGACAGGGTGACTGACAGAGCCAGCGTAGATACATACGCTATCATCTCATTAATTATGATATTTCCAACACATGCTTTGTTTTAACGCAATATACATTAACCGGACTTTGAAAAAATATATTAATAAACATTTATTTAACTATTATCATGCATATTAATCCACATACTCAAATATTCACTCTATCTCAAAACCATGGGCAATACTCAAAGATTTATTAATCCACATACTCGAATATTCACTCTATCTCAATACCATGGGTAATACCATGAGAAACCCAGTACTGTGGGACACACAATAGCATGGTCCCTACAATATCATTGACTATAAAGTATTATAAAAGACAGTTTTACAAGGCCGTCTAGAGAGTGTAGCTCAACCCCTTCTACGTTTCTAGACACCCCCAATGTAGAAGTACCCGTCGAGCTACCAAAAACTAATGTGTGTTTATACACAACACACACACACACACACACACACACACACACACACACATATATATTCATTGAAAATGATATTTACTCTTTGGCACATGTGTGTAATCTTGGATTGTTCTTTGGCTCATGGTTTTGTAAATCATTCCATGGTATTGGTTAATGTATTGTATCCTGAGAGAGTCCATTTTGGAAGATACCCCTATCCCTTGTGTAGTATAGTGTGAATTTTAAATTTTTCCCTCCCTCCCTCCCTCCCTCTGTCTCTTTCTCTCCCATCCTTTCTCCTCATTTCCTCACTCTCCCTCCTCCATTTCTCCCTCTCCCTACCCCCCCCCTCTCTCTCTCTCATTTATACCCATCTTCCCTCATTCTCCCATCCCTTCCTCAATCCCCTTCCCTCCCTCACTCTCACTACTACCCACTTTATCCTTCTCACCCCTCCCCTCATTTCGTCACTCTACCTCACTCCCTCCCTCCTTCTCTCTCCCAACTTCCCTTGTTTTCTCTATCTCTCTCCATTTCTATATCAACATCCCTCATTTTCCATACCTCCCTCCTCCCTTCCCTTCCCTCTCTCATTCTCACTCCCCCCAACTTTATTCTTCTTAGTCTCTCTTGATCACCCTCCATCCCTTCCTCTAGCACCATTCCTCTTTTTTTTTCTCTCCCACTTCCCTGTCTCCCACTTTCCCTTTATCTCTCTATGTCCCTCTATTTACCTCATTCCATATCTATCTCTCTCTATGTGTATATCCCTCTCTTCCTTGTCTTTCTCTCTCTTTTCCTCACTCTGTGTCCCACCCTCCTCCAAACACTTTCCCTTCTTCTCTCTCTTTGTCTCTCCTCCATCTCCCTCCTTACCTCTCTCTCTCTCTCTCTCTCTCTCTCTCTCCATCCCCATATCTATATCTCTCCTTCCCACATTATCTCCCATATTTTTTCTCATGCTTTTTCTGAATGGAAGAATCATATATGGGGTGAAAAATCCCCCCCCCCCGCCCTTGCGGATTTCGTTATATCATCACAAGTCCCCAATTGATTAATTTGGGATTTAGACTTTGAGAGCTATGGGGATAGTTTTTATAAACAATGCATCCTCTTGAAAGGAAGGGAACATTTTGAGACAATATGGCCTTATGCATGCTATCTATTATAGGGGAATGGAAGGCCTTCATATTACAACATCTAGAGGTGCAATAGGTGCCCATGCATCATTTCCATAGATTCTGCTAATCCTTCCTTTAAGTAAATTTTTACTAGGACTTGCGCCACTATTAAAATCCTTTCCGAGAGATAGGAGAGGTATGCCTTAACAAATTCGCCAACCATGTTTCCATTGACTTTGAAAGAATGGGGAGACTAAAAATACAAGGGGAGGTTGGGGAGTCAAACCCATACCATATTCGAGTCCAAGTGTTCTTTTCAGGCATTGAAAAGGGGGCTCCAACATTTCAGATAGAGCATGAAGGTATCCCATGACAAGACTTCCTTCATAGTTCTATCTGCATCCACCGTCTTTCTGAATTTTAAAAGTATCTAACCCCTATCTATTATCAGCGATTCGACACTATACCCTAGTAGGGACATACATGTTGTGGTTATCCAAGCCTAAAGTGGTTTCAAGCCACACTGATGGCCAGGGAAATTCCCAACCATAGTTAATTATGTATATTCTACCACTTCATTCATTTGGACCTTGTCCCTAGGACAAGACTCAACGTGGATTCCTTTTGTTTGATACGAATCTTGTTTATCTTGGAGCACCCCTCCATTGAAACTAGTAGAGGTACGTGTGTTGTACACTCTGTAGGGAGTGAGGGAAAATGAAGGAAAAACTTAGGGGAGGAGTTGAGAGGAAAAGAAGCAATATCTAGTTTCCTCAGGTGAAGACATTGCTTCTATGTGAATTCCTTACCTCATGGAAGGAAGTGAGGGAGTGAGCCATGATGCCAATTGCTCCATTGACACTAGTAGAGGTACATGTGTTGTACACTCTATAGGAAGTGAGGGAACATGCATGAAAAACTTAGGGGAGGAGTTGAGAGGAAAAAAATCAATATCTAGTTGCCGCAGGTCAAGACACTGCTTCGATGTGAATTTCGTACCTCATGGAAGGAAGCGAGGGATTGAGCCATGATGCCACCTTCTTTTTGAATTTTAAAACTATCTAACCCCTATCGATTATCAGTGATTCAACACTATACCCTAGTAGGGACATCCATGTTGTGGTTATCCAAGCCTAAAGTGGTTTCAAGCCACACTGATGGCCAGGGAAATTCCCAACAATCGTTAATTATATATATTCCACCACTTCATTTATTTTGAACTTGGCCCTAGGACAAGATTCAATGTTGATTCCTTTTGTTTGATACCAATCTTGCTTATCTTAAAGCACCCCTACATTGACACTAGTAGAGGTACATGTGTTGTACACTCTATAGGGAGCGAGGGAACATGCAAGAAAACCTTAGGGGAGGAGTTGATGGGAAAAGAAGCAATATCTAGTTGCCTCAGGTCAAGACATTGCTTCAATGTGAATTTCGTACCTCATGGAAGGAAGCTAGGGAGTGATCCATGATTACACTAGTAGAGTTACATGTGTTGTACACTCTATAGGGAGTGAGGGCGATGGAACATGCAGGAAAACCTTAGGGGAGGAGTTGAGGTGAAAAGAAGCAATATCTAGTTGCCTCAAGTCAAGACATTGCTTCGATGTGAATTTCATACCTCATGGAAGGAAGCTAGGGAGTGAGCCATGATGACACTAGTAGAGGTACATGTGTTGTACACTCTATAGGGAGTGAGGGAACATGTAGGAAAACCTTAGGGGAGGGGTTGAGAGGAAAAGAAGGAATATCTAGTTTCCTTAGGTCAAGACATTGCTTCGACGTGAATTTCATACCTCATGGAAGGAAGCGAGGGAGTGAGTCATGATGCCAATTGAGTACATGGGGATAATTGGGATTAGGTGAGGTGAATGCAATAGAAGGAAAGGGGTTAGGGATGTCCTTTCCCGAGGTATCCACAATAATTTATTTGACGTCATCGCTTCTCTTTACCCCAAGCTCATCAATGTCTATGGGAAACGATAGGTATTTTTGAGGCTTTGAAATACATGACATGTTAGTTGTCAAAGTGTTTTCCAGGTGTTCTACCACACTAGGATCGTACCATTTTTGGGATGGGATGGGAAGGTCAGAAGGGTTGTTATAATTTTTAGACCTTGGTGACTAAGGTTCGAAATAGTCTAATCTGGATAAGTCCTGAGTGCTATCTTGTGCTATAGTTTTCCATTGATGGGGCATCATGTCCAAGAAATATTGAGGGTGGGGAAATATGCGAGAGATCATCAACAGATCAAGTGGAGATTATGTATGACCCCATCCCAAATATATGATGATTCTGACGACATATTTTCCATAGGTGAGCAATATGCACCCTACAAAAATCTAATTAATACTTCTATAGGGGATTTGACATAGTCTCAACCTATGGGGCAATATGAAATTTCTGGCCAAATATATTAGCGATCCAGGAATACACCGATCCAATTACCAAAACATCTCCATGCATATCACGCATGCATGCCATCGCCTCTAAGTCTCATCTTCCAATTGTGACCCAAATTTGAATTTTGAAACCCTGGGGATGCCGTATCCTCCAGTTTTGACCCAAATTTGAATTTTAAAACCCTAGTCATGCCATCACCTCGAGGTCTCATCCGTCAGTTGTGACCGAAATTTGAATTTTGAAACTCCTCAGTCTAGTAGTTCCCTCCATACTTATTTTAGATTTGTTTTAGCTCCCACAATCACACACTCATTCATGTTTCCCATTGTATAAGCATAGCTAATCGTTGCATCTTAGCCATGGATGCCACAAGAAGAGCCTTCATGAACCTCCCACATCAATGTGTGATGCCTTTTGAGGATTGCACATTCTATAACTCATACATGATTTTGGAGGAGATAAAAGTACCTAGTATTATGTTCTTGTTATCTTCACCATTTTCAAATGTAATCAACATGGTCACACTGCCTCTTGTTTCCATTATGGATTTCTTTTAATTCACGAGAAAATGGATGGCGTAAAGATAATGGCCATGATGTTGGGATTGTGGGGTTTCATTTCATATACTTTCAGTGGATACAGGGACTCCAAGCCTGTTGGTTCACCAATAATTTATTGGTTTGAAATGTTTTTCAACTATTTTATTCATTTTATAAATTGCCCGAGTTTCTCAAGATGTCATCCTTCCATTTAGTATAATAGTGATTCTATTAGGGAGCAAAGGAATTATTATAGATATTGTTGTATAGTTGCATCCATAAAATATGGAACGAGTCATTATATGGCTCTTCAGGTTGTAGCGGATGGGGGATAATATTTTCCTTTACATTTGTAACTATGATAATAGTAGCATCCTTTAACATAAATATGCACGAATCTAGTCTTTTCATCATGGATCATGAATCCATCATAGGTAATTGTAAACATTGCAGTGGCATGCTACACTTTCTTCTGGTTGTTTTTACACTGCTGATCAATAAGTTTTTACCAATCAGTTGGTCTTGTTCTGGAAGTCAAGAATTTGTTTTCTAATTTAGTAATTTTCTTAATGTGGTAATTAATTAATTTTTTAAATCTAGTCTCGAAATTGCTTATCAATGTTGATTTTTTTTTTTTACAAGTTTTTAATCTATCTTGCTATTGTGAAAAGGAAACTATCATTACTAATATATCCACATTAATTTATAATAAATTTATCAATTTTAAAAATACTAAGATATTAAAGAATTACATTTCCATTAGTTTCTAATCTATCTCCCCTTGAACTATAATTACTAATTTATCAAGATTAAATTATAAGAAATATATCAATTAAAAAAATTGAGATATTAAGAAATTAGATTTTCTAGAAAAATATATCTTATGGGATAATTCTTATATATAAATTATCTTAGATTCATCTTAACTCTTTATTAGGAAGGGATTTTATTACTCTCGGAGCTTGATAGAGCCTGAGTTAAGATGGATCAATGATGGCTCCAATTTCCTTCATAATTCATCACCTATTCCTTGAAAGATGACAACAACCTGATGACAATAGAACTAGTGAAGAACACCCTAACACCTTTAACCTTCTTCCACTTGGCCCTTTATGGATTGGTTATGATTCTCTCACTGTATTGTATTACAATTTGTGGACTCTAATAAAACAAAGATTTGTAAAGGGTTTAAAGGATGAGTTATATTGAGATTACGGAACTCAGATCACTTGTAAAATGTGCAGTGCTCACTAGGATTTGTTCAATGATGATATCATGTTGACCTTCCAAATGGATAAGGAGAAGAATTTTGACGTTTTTCGATATCTTGAAGGAGAATTTGAGGAGAGGGATTTTCTTTGGAATGACAACGACAGTATCAAATTTTTAACAATAGCTCATCTTTTCAAATTCTTAGGATCATTATTGAACTATGGAGACGAGTTAATAATCATCCATGAAAAATCAAGTAGATATAATTACACTTACAATATAGTGTATGGAACTATGATTCTCCATCTAGTTTGATTATATATTTTGGTGGATTAGGCAAGGCATACGCAGACATGGATAGAGTGTGGAATGTAAGTATAAGATGGTAGCACTCGAGTCAAGGCTATGATTAATCAAAATCATGTTATCGCATATGTAAGAGCTTCAAAGTTTGTAAAATAAAAAAGATAGTGAATCATTTTATGATATATAATGAGCGATAGTAAAATCATGTAATCTAACTATCACAACATGTATTTATTATGGTTATAGTCCAAATTTTTTTTAAATAGAAAATTCTAAATTGGTTTAATAAAAAACTTCAAATCTTTATTTTGTTTTCCTTCACTGTTCTATAATAATTTATTTTCCTTCTTTATATAATAATTAATATTATAAAAATTAATATTTACCTTTTTTATGTTGACTTTGAAGGTATTCATATTAATATAATAATTCTTCTGAATTTCAATCCCTTAATTCATGTGCACCTAGTTCTTTTCAGCAAACAAAAAAATAAGTTCAATAATTAGAGAATTTTTTTGTTTTAGGTATTTAACATTATATTTGAGAGAAATTTCAAGTAGTCTTATACACTAAACATAGCATTTCTCTATTCAAGATTTTCAACACTTTCCTTAACAAAAAAATTTGGTAATTTTAAAATAAAATTTCAATACTTTTTTTTACAACAATTTGATAATAAAGAATTTTGATATGACCAATCATTGATTATTGTATAGCAAAAAAATACCATTTTAATGTATACTTGATCTATTACAAAAGGAAAACTAAGATAATTAGAGTTGGAATAATCACCACAATACTATGTAGACACAAGGAAAACTAAGATAATTAGGGTTGGAATGATCACCACAATGCTATGTGTATTGAAGCATGAATTCAATGTCGTATTGTTTTATCTTATGTTTGGGTGTAGTCTACAATTTATAGGTTTTATTAAATGTTAAGAATGAGTGTAGTCTACAATTTCGAGGTTTTATCAAATGTTAAGAAAGACTTTAAAAGATTGATACATGGATCTGTGTTAATGAAAAAATCACAGAATTGAATTGGAAGGTTCATATTAACATTGAGGAGACATGTTTAGTTAATTACAAGTTTTCACTATGTTTTATGATAAATAAAACATTACAATATGATGAGAAATGTATCCTCACAACGAGAACTCTATCATATTTTTGTATAAAAAACATCATTTTTTTCAAGACAAAATTGCATATTATGACCTTCACATACGATGACATTGCAACAAAAATATCAAAATCAACCCCTAAAACCAAAAGAGTTGCCACCAGTGGCACCACTTTTTACCATTGAATTAAAATTGAAGCCATTTTGAAACATACATGGGCTAACAAAAATATTATTTTTATTTTCTTAAAATCAATTTCAAAACCAAAAAGTGCGTAATTTTTATTAAAAATAATATAATTTTTTTTGAAAAATAACTCTATATTCAAAATAAAAATTAAAAGACTAAAATATTCAAATTCAAAAAAACATAAAAAACTAAAATAATAATAATAATAATAAACTTTGTTAAAATAAAAAATTTGATTTTTGCTATAGAACAAAAATGATTTTTTAATAACTGATTTTTGATTTTTTAATAAATGATTTTTTTAATTAAAAAGAAAATGTAAAAAATAAAAAATAAAAAATAAAACAAATGTAAAATAAATAAATAAAAAACAATTAAAAAAACAAGTTTCAAAAAATTTAAATTTAAAAAAAAAAGAAGACATTTGAAAAAACTATGTGTTTTTGGTGTTGCTCGATGGTCAGCATCGAGCAGCCATGAAGCTGCGGGCCGCTCATGGTGGCAGGCTTGTGGCTGCTCGATGCTGAAAGCAGGCGTTGGGAAAATATTGAAATCACGTACAGGATCACCGTCAAGAGGGTGAATTGGACAACACTAAAACATGTCCAACATTGACAACACGAGGAATCCCATAACATAGCTGGCACCAATAAACTCCATATCTAATGGATGAATGATCAAATGTGTAACCAAGATTTTGTAGATTAAGAATTATAAACACAAAACACCAATACATAGACATATAATACACAAATGATCAAATGTATTGTAGATTAAGAATCATAAACACAAAACACCAATACATAGACATATAATACTCCATGAAGAGAAACCCAACAAAAGAATTCATCTCAAGTGCAACTGCAATACAAAATCATACATTCAGAAAAAAATAGACTGCAAAAACTCTTTGCAGGGGAACTACAAAATGTTATATAATTTAGTTCCCTTTGGCGGTGGAACCCAAGAAAACATAAAGAAAACATAAACAAGGACGTTGAGTTATATATAAAATTTTTAATCTTTTTAATAAATTTTTTCTTTTTAGTTTATATATATATATATTTTGAAATCAAGCTTTTTAATTAAAAATATCAAGTTTTTTATTTAAATTTGATAATTATTGTTTTTTCAAATTATTATAGTTTTTTTTTTGTTTATGTTTTCAATTCCAAAGTTTTTTTTTTTTGTAAGTTAGACGATCCTTCTATTACATCAAAAAGAAAAATACAGATAAAATCAAACCCTCCCAACAGAGGGAAAACAGGCTTGAAAGTTAGAGTAGCAGTCTCCCTGAAAGGAAACGAGACTAAACCATAGTGATTGAGAATTCGTAGGAAGTCTTAAAACAGAGTTTTCCATACTAATAGAGTTTTTAAAGCAGTCTTAAACAGAAGTAAACTAGGAACATAACAACAAAAAACATGGAACTGAAACCAAAATTTGATTGCTTATGAATCCTGCTGGTGGAGCCTAGCTCAAGGCTCATGCCCAAGCACTTGGTGATTTCCATATGGTTGCTCAAGATGTGCTGCAAGAGCAACATCATCTCGTCTTGTTGGAGCAGAATTTCCGCATGCTACTCATCTTTTTCCACTAAAGTTCGACCCAGGACCATCGTCAGTGACCAATGCAGGTCTAAGGATTTCTGATAAAGGGTGAGGCGGCCTCGGGAGGAACCAGGGTTTGGAACGAGGTTCTTAAATTCCTATTTGAAATCCTCCTCCCCAATGCATATTCTATCAACCTCGGTTTCTACCTCAGCTTGCTGAATTTTATCTTGCACCGAAATAGGGGCTTCCTTCTTGTATCTCTTACACTTTTCAACTAACTGCTGTTGAAACCGAATGGGAGGACTCATAGGTTGCGACAGACAAAACTTGGGCAAGCTCGAGGCTCGACGGGTGCTCTTCTAGGGATACATTTTAACAGAGCGAAGGGCGAAGGAAATCACCCGTAGGAAACCACCACAGCTAATAGGAGCGAAACTGAGAAATAAGGAGGAACACCAGCAAATGCGCTTAGGAAGGTTTCCCCAATAGTCGAGGAGGATTTGTCAGGAAGGCTTCCCCAATAGCCGAGGAGAAGGTTTAGATAAGCAGAGCTCATGTGAGGATAAAAAACGGCTAACATAGAGCAGTTCAAAGGACAAGAAACCAAGTCGAGCGACGACTTACCAGGGAGGGAAAAAGCTAGGGTGGAGTCGCTATGCAGAGACTCAGGCTCTTTATATCAGCCTGAATGCCAACCACAATCTTCAGAATCACTGGAGCGAGCAGAAATGTAAAGGAATTCAAATTAGCCCCCAAGTCTCTGCTGCAATGCTTCATAAAACTCGTGAGAGTCCAATTATGGTTATGCATGTTGGAGAGCTGTTGGCTTCTCCACCAATCTTCCTCTATCATGAGAATGAATGTCCCACACTTGGTCATGATGAACCATTTACTTCGACGCATACGAGCAAGCCTTCTTTTGCTGAAGCAAGCCTGTACTTGTGGTCGTGAGAAAAGACCTCTTAAAAACATAATTAAACGTAGTCATAGGGTGATGAGGTGGGAGCATGAGGGTCTTGCCTTCCAGCCACGTGGCTCTCATCCTCCCTCATGGCTGTACAACTATCCACCCACCTTGGGGAATTTTCAATTCCAAAGTTATTTTTCTCAAGAAAATTATATTATTTTAATAAAAATTGGGTGTTTTTTTCATTTTGAAGTTGATTGTGCCAATGGTGGCACCCCTTTTCATATCGGGAGTTGATTTTGGCATTTTAATTACAATGGTGTCGGTTCTGAAGGTGAGGGTATGTAAGATTAGCACCCCCCCAAAAAAAAGGGAGTGCTAGCAATCGCGCCACTTTTTTATTCATGTTTTGATTCAGCATTTTGATCGCACCGACACTCGCTAGGGTTTCCAAAAAAATTGTAATTTTAGCCCCCCCACAAAAGGAGGTGCTATTGTAGCACCACTTTTCAATTCAAGGGTAAAAATAGCTAGTAAATGGAACCTATAACAAAAGATAACTATTTAGAGTTCTGGTCAGGTTGTATAATGTGTTTATTATGTACATATATGAAAGGCACATATACATAAACACTTTTATATATGTGCATATACAAAAGTGCTTCCATATATGCACATATACAGAAGGTGCATATATGAAAGCACACCCATATATTTCCTTCTGTATATGAGCATATACGAAAGGTACATATACAAAAGTGCATCTATATATGTGCATATACAAAAGCACACATACAAGAGCTCTTATGTATATGCGCCTTTCGTATATGTGCATATATGGGTGGCACAAATATGAAAGTGTTAACTTCAAGCACATGTGTTGAGTTAATAACAACATTCGTGGCATTAATGGGTAAATTAGAGTCTTCTCTAAGACATATCCCATGGACATGAAAAATTAGCCATTTACCATGCTATGGCTTTACTAGTACCTGCTATTGAATCGTGAAAACTTTGATTCCATGGGGTATCACTGCTATTTCATTACTCAACTTTGTGTTATGAATAGGTCAAGATGAAACATATGTGTTGTCATTTTTGATGGTACTAGTACTCTAATTCCAACCACTTCTCTAGTCAGTGTTTCCTTTCCTTGTGCACGATCACCACTATTCTCAAAATTGCAATAAGAAATACAACACTAAATCAGGTGTATATCTTCTCCCATAAACTTGTGCTTTGGCCAACTTGCAACTCTACCCATGTTATGGCTTTTGGCTTTTTTGCATTTTAGAACAAATAATTTTTTTACATCATTAACACGCAACTCACTAGACTTCTCTTGATTTCAACTTGCCAATGCTTGCACTAGATTCACGATCTAGTATTGCTTGCTTCGATGGCACCCTTCCTCTTTCCATAGTTATGAGTTATTGTAAACCCTAAGTCTTCCTCAACATAGCATATTCATTCCCATCATTGTCGGGTTCACCATAATGCACAACATTGGTATTTCGACCCAAGGCATTGATTGCATGATTTCCCAAACAGTATGACCTCTATTTTCATCTCACCGTCGATTATTTTGCTATGCGTGCATGTCTCATCTCTGTGTATCCCTCGATTTGATTAGGCACGTTTTCTATCCACAATAACAACTTATCACTAATGTTGGTTGGTAGATGTCTTGTGAGTCGCAGTTTCTTTTGTTTCCTGTTCTCGGTGGTTGGGGTTTCCTAACGTGCCCGCGTTCTCTACGTTTTGGTCTATGGATCAATATGCTCCTACCACCTTACAACCTCTGGATGCTTAGGGTTTTCACCATTTATGTCATGCAAAATACTCTTTATTTTTAATATGTGTAAATTAGTCGTGGGGTGAAAAAGGCAAAAGCCCCATTTTATATATCATTTTTGGAATTCTGAAATTTGCAAAAAATGAGGGGGCTAAGTAAAGGTGCAGTTTAAAAGAAAAGGGTTTTTAATTTTCAAAGGGATATAGAGAGAGAGGATATAAAAAAAGGGAAGAGGATAAATGACTTTTCTTAAATGATTTTGGATAAATAAAACAAGGGGACAATGGTGCTAATGTGAGGGTGGGGTATCTTTTCCTTTTTTAAAATGGTATACATAGGTGCTTTCTAACAAGGAGGAACCTAGGGGAGCCTTAAAACTTTTTTGACAAATGCATAATGATAAGGCTAGCAAAGAATGCAACTTGCGAATTCATGATGTGGACAAAATAAGTGGGCATTTTCCATTTTTGACAAGTGTTAGGACGAGTGAAGAATAAAAATATACGATGTCATACTACAAAAATTATGAAGAGTGCAATGCATTCAATAATCCCTAACATGAGAGGTAATTTCCCACTTCCTCCTCAACCTAGTTAGTTTCACTCCTCAATAGCTACAAAAAAACTAGGTTTGTAGTCACCTATAGAACATAAAATGGATAAGTTGGGATCATGGTAAACATGAAACACAAATTTGGTGTGTATATTTCTACATAGAACAAGATGAAAATTGAAGATGTTTATTTTTGAGACTTAATATAAATTGTTTGAATGTAAGGAATGATATTATATTGTTAAACATATTATTTGCCTAGATTAGCATAAAATTTAGTGAAAATTTGTAATTAACTAAATATGTCTCTCCAATGTTAATATGAATCTTACAAGTTAGTTTTGCAATTTTTCGATTAAGATAGATATATGTATCACCCTTTCAAAGTCTTTCTCAACATTTAGCAAAACCTCTAAATTGTAGATTGTCCAAACACAAGACAAAACTATATGGCAGTGAATTCGTGGTCCAACACACATAGCATTGTGGTGATCACTCCAATCCTATTTATAAGGGTAGGGGATCCACTTTTCCTTTTGTTATAGATTAGGTATGCATTAAAATGGTATGTGCTCCCTATGCAACAATCAATGATTAGTCATATCTAAATTCCTGATTATCAAATTGTTGTAAAAAAAGGTCTTGAAATTTTCATTTAAATTTACCCAAATTTATGTAAAGAAGTGTTGAAAATGTTGAATCAAGATATCTATCTAAAATAATGATTAATTAGATCAGAATTGCTCATTATTGAAATTGTTATGGAAACTATAATTCAAATTTTAATTTAAGATCGCTCAATTTTTTGTAAAAAGAGTGTTTAAAATGTCGAGTCAAGATGGATACTTGAAATGCCATGCTTAGTGAGTAAGAATTATTGAAATTTCTCTCTAAATGTAATGTTAAAAACCCAAGTTTTTTTTCTTCTAATTATTGAACTTTATATTTTGTTTGTTGAAAAAGACTAGGTGCAAATGAATTAAATTTTTTTATTGAACCAACTTCTAATTTTATTTTTATAAAAATGTTGGACTATACTCATAATAAATACATGTTGTGATAGTTATATTACATGATTTTACTATCGCTCATTTTATACCACATGTTCTCCATATCATAAGAGGATTCATTATATTTTTCGTTTACATAATTTGAAGCTCTTACATATGTGATAACATGATTTTGATTAATCATCTCCTTGATGAGTGATACAATATTATATTTAAATTCCACACTCTATCCAAGTCTGTGTCAACCTTTCCCAATTAAGCAAAATATATAATCAAAGTAGATGGAAGATGGTGAATCATAGTTCAATACCCTACAATGTAAGTGTGATGATATCTACTTGATTTGTCATGGATGATTATTAACTTGTCTCCATAGCTCGATGCTTGTCATAAATATTTGAAAAGATGAGATACTGTTAAAAATATGATCTTGTAGTTGTAATTACTAAGAAAATCCCTCTCCTCGGATTGTCCCTCACCGGCATGGATTTTAAGATATTGAAAAGCATTAAAATTCTCCTCTCTATCCATTTGGAAGGTCAACATGATATCATCATCGACCAAATCCTCGTGAGTGCTGCATATTTTACAAGTGATTTGAGTTCCATAATCTCCAAATAATTCATCCTATAAACCCTTTACAAATCCTTATTTTATTATGTTCCACAAAATGTAATGCAATAACGTCGGAGAATCAAAACCAGAACAAGTCCATAGAGGACCAAGTCGGAGTGGGTTAAAGGTATGAGGGTACCTCTCATTTAATAATTTTATGATTCTGATGCTAGAATAATAATCAACTTCCCCCCCTTCACCGGTTGCATTATCATTAGGTCGCCGTTGTCTTTCGAGGAATAAGTGATAAATTATGAAGGCAATTGGAATCAACATAGATCCATATTAACTTGAGCTCTATCAAGCTTCGATAGGGATCAAATCCCTTCTTGATAAAGCTAGAGTTAAGATGAATGTAAGCTAATTTATATATAAGAATTATTTCACAAGATACGTTTTTATGGAAAATGTATTTTTTTAATATCTCAATTTTTTTAATTGATAAATTTATAATAATTTAATGTTGATAAATTAGTAATGATAGTTCACTAGTGGGATAGATAATAAAAATTAAAGGAAATGTAAATTTTTAATATATCTCAATTTTTTAAAATTGATAAATTTATCTTAAACTAATGTCGGTATATTAGTAATCATAGTTTCATTTTCACAATAGTGATATAGATTAACATATTGTAAAAATAAAATTTCAACATTGTTGAGCAATGCCCAAACCAGATTTAAAAATATATTTAATTACCAGATTAAAAATTACTAAATTAAAAAAAAACTTCTTGAATTTTGGAATTGATATAGGGGCATCAGGCCCTAAGATTCCCAATCAAAGATAGATGACTAAATTCATTTGGAGGAGAGTCAATGAACTCTAGATGAGAGGATAATTGTGTAATAGAATACCATGTAGTCAATTGGATGACCGGTCAAAGGACCAATGAGTCGGGAAATAGGTCGATGAGAGAAAGGTTCAATAGAGATATTGGTCAGTTGAAGGCCAATAGGTAGGAGATTAATGATAGGTTGAGTTGTGAGATGAAACAGTCATCCTGCATACCAACTTTTGGATAAGGGAAATTTGGTTTCAATCAAAACCGATGCATAAGAAATCAGAAGATGACCAACGAGAGAAGAATGATGAACTAGAATTGTGACAACTAGGTTGAGAAGAAAATTGACGGGGAATGTCAAGGCATAAAAATACGAGGAGTTGCAGTAGTTATTGCATAAGTTATTTTGGATGTTGAAGAGTGTGATATGAAAAAATACATTGAGGAGGTTGTAGGTAAAGCATTGAATTCTCATAACTATATAAGGAAGCGTTGAGAGACTTCTAGAAGAATATTGAGAGGGAATTTGAGTCAAGAAAGAGGGTATAAAAAGTGATTGATGCAAGGAGAAGGGGATCCTATCCCTGAGTGATTGAGGTTGTATTTTCCCATAGCTATTTCTATCCATACTGATTGTGTTCCATAAAGAGGATGACTAAAATAGAGAACCAACAATGCAATTGTAATCAACACATGTAATTTATTTTCAAATATTAATAACAAGGACATTATTGGTGTCCATCCATTTTGCTGTGCATACTTTTTCTATGTACTATGTGCTAAATTTTTTATCTAATGCATAAATATAGTGGAACTTGAAATCAATGAATAATCAAAAGCATAAGCATTCACGTGAGACATAGAATTTACCATGGAGAATCCCTCTTGTACTTGAGGGAGAAAACCCCAACAAAATATTCCCTAGTATATTGATAGATAGCAGAGAATGTCTTTACAATGAGAAGATTACATCAAGCACCCCTAGTTCATTATCAAATAGAAATACCAAGCACCCTTGGTGCAATCACAAAGCAAGAGAGAAGAGAGAATAGTAGAATAACTCAGCAGATGATTCTGCACTAAGAGCAATTCGAAGTATTGGTCATATGCACACTTCCTTCAAGATAGATTCGCTCTTCACCTTGATCTCATCAAATCCTGCATTACAAGTGTATCATACATATCATTATTGGATTAATTTATAGTATTCTAACTTCAAGGACTCACCTTCCAACTGCATGCTAGATCACTTAGTTAGATTACTAACTCAAGTTTCATAACTCAAGTGTCATCTTTTAGTTTATATCAAGTGTCGTCATGCAAACACCTAGTTAATTAGATATTCTAGTTATGGATGGAATCACCCTTCAACTAGATGCTAGACCACTCAAGTGTTGTCTTTTATTTTAGCTCAAGTGTCGTCATGCAGATACTTAGTTAACTTAAGTGTGGTCATGCAAACACTTAGTTAGCTAGATATTCTTTGTTATCAACTAGTTAACTCTTTTAATTGAAGTCTTTCTTGATCACTGAAGTGAAAAATTCGAGTTGTCTATTATATTAACATATCTTATATTTATCCCTTTTCTTATCTACATGATCCACGTGTGCCATATTTACTTTATTTATCATATCAAATATACCAAGGAGATTTTTCCAATGATGTGATCATCTTGTTCTACTATTATTCCAAGTGGTCATATGCTAAACTAATTCACTCTAGAGGTGTAAAGACTCTAGAGGAGACTTAATATCTCAACCACGATTAGTAGTACATTACACACCATTCATGCTTCGACATGCAAAGAATTACCTCAACATATGAGGCACCACCTCAACACATGAGGATCTCGTCTTGACACACAATACCTTATCCTTGGCAAGAAAGACTGTACAACATCGACACTTTGACATATAAAGTGCTTACCTCAACACATGAGGCTTAACCTTTACACATAAGGCTTACTCATTCTTGAGTCCAATCCAATAATATACTCAAAATTTTCTTAGTCCAACTAAACCACCCTAAGGCACTACCTTGACACACGAGGCTCAATCCTGGAGCACAAGATTGACATGGAGAATGAATCATGATGCTATAAATTTAACACTCCCTCTTAGTGAGGGAGGCATTCTTTTCCATACCAATATTGTCTCAGAAGTACCTATACATCATCAAGGACAAAGGCTTAGTCAACATATCTATTATCTGCTCATCAGTAGAAATGTATTGAAGTCTTGCGAAACCCCTCTAGACCATGTCTCTGATGTAGTGGTATTTCATCTCAATGTGCTTTGATTTGTCATGAAATGTAGGATTTCATGAGACCTTAATGCAACTATGATGGTTAGAGTGAATGACAGTAGTCTCAAGCTTCTCACCGAACAACCCAACAAGTAGCTTCCTAATCCACACAACTTCTTTGTAGGTGGTACTAGGTACAATATACTCTAATTTTGTAGTACTCTGGGATACGAATCCTTGCTTCCTCCTGGACCAAGAGATCATAGCTGATCCCAAGCTAAATCAAAATATGGATGTACTCTTTCGGTCCACAATACTACCACCCCAATCCGAGTCACCATTACCAAGTAGCATCACTCCTCCACTGGAAGCATATTTGAGTCCATAAGCAATAGTACCTCAAAGGTATCAAATCACATGCTTGGAATCA
Organism: Larix kaempferi; assembly: GCA_027924585.1. Classification (NCBI taxonomy): domain Eukaryota; kingdom Viridiplantae; phylum Streptophyta; class Pinopsida; order Pinales; family Pinaceae; genus Larix; species Larix kaempferi. The sequence goes on along the minus strand of BSBM01000594.1, from coordinate 309,200 downwards.
ACCCAATGTCTATGTCTTGGCTCAAACATGAACCGACTCAAGATACTTGCTGCATAACATATGTATTGTCTACTATGTATCAAATACATCAAGGAATTAAGGAGTTGTCTATACATGGTAGTATCCACTACATCCAATCTGGAATATGACTCATGTAGTTTATTCATATTAGAAACCATTGGTGTAGACATAGATTTACAAACTGTCATACCAAACCTATGGAACACATCAACTGTGGACTTTACTTTTGAAATAAATATCTCATCTTTCATTTGCCAAAATTCTAGACCAAGAAAGTAGTGCATAAGACCCAAGTATTTCATTTCAAACTCCAAAGTGAGATCCCTCTTACACTGAGCTATCTGTTGTTCCTCTCTAGTAAGGAAAAATTCATCAACATAGATAACCAAGATCAGTGGTTGTTTCTTCACAACCTTGAAGTACATGTTGGGGTCAGCTTCGCTTTTGGATAAGCCCAAGCTCTGAATATTGTTTTCAATCCCTGAATACCAAGCCCTCGAGGCCTTCTTATTCCCATACAAGGCTTTCTTAAGTTTGCATACATGGGACTCTTTCCCTTGAAATAAGAAAACCCTCAGTTTGTTGTATGTACACTTCTTCCTCAACTTCAACATTGAGAAATTCATTCTTCACATCCATCTGGTGAAGCTTCCACCCCAGATCCGAGGCAAGTGAAATCAACCTGACCATAGGAGCAAATGTCTCAACATAGTTTATTCCTTCTTTTTGTGAGAAATCACGAGCCAAAAATATTTCTTTATATTTTTCAATATTGCCATCAGCTGCATGTTTGATTTTATAAATACACTTGGAAGTTACTATTGACTTCCCTTCAGGTTTAGGAACCACTTCCCACACATCATTATTCATGATGGATTCGTATTCTTCCACCATGGTGTCTTTCCATACTTGTTTCTTAGTAGCTTCCTCATAGGTGGAGGGTTCTGAACCACTAATGTGACTCATTTGTGATCCATATCCTAAATATATTTTAGGTCTCCTTTTCTCTCTGGATGTCCCTGATGGTGCTCCATAATTTTTCGCCTCTTGCAGAATGTATGGACACCAAGAATATCTCCTCTTAGTAGGAGGTTCATCAAGTGATCTTTCTACCAGTTCTACTAGATCTTCAGGATGAAGCAGATCTAAGGACTCTTCTAGCTTCTCCCTCTCAAAATATGAAAGAGGAGAACCAGAACCTAGATCCTCCATCATGGGAGTATCATGCTCCTCCATATGTGAATCGCACTACATTTCTTTAGAGCACTTAAGGGAAGCTTCTTCATGAGATGTTACATCGTTGTTGACTTCAATGTGCCTTTGACCTGAAACATAGATTCTATAAGCTTTGGAGGATTCATTATATCCAACAAATGTGCCTTTCTTTCTAGATGACTCCATCTTTTTCCTTTTCTCTTTTGCAACATGGATGTAGATAGGACGACCAAAAATATTCAAGTGTCCAACATCTAGTTTTTCACTAGTGAAAACTTCTTCAAGAGTCTTCTCTCCCAGGATAGCATGCGGGCTTCTGTTCTGAATATGAACATCAATTATGGAGTCTTATTCCCATAAGGAGGTGGGAAGATCTTGATCACACATCATAGATTTTGTAGCCTCACATATTGTCCTATTCTTTCTTTCGACCAACCCATTCAGATGGACATTGTAAGGTAAAGTGAACTATATTCTTATCACTGCCTCTTGGGAGAAGTCATTAAACTCATGAGACTCGAACTCTCCTCCATTATTAGATATCAAAGTACAAATGTGCTTTCTAGTATGTTATCAACCCTCCACCTAAGTACTGACAGGGTAGTGAAAAATCCATAGGCAGAGGCACACTTGGTGGGAGATGAGATTTTGGAGGAAGAGGTGTAGATATACCAACTGTATTCTAATATAAGTGTCGACAGATGGGCCACAAATATTATGAGTTTCAAGAAAAATTGCATATTGCAAGTAGGTAGGATACCAGAAGTTGTACAACCAATAAGATTGAAAGGAAGAGTGGTTCAACTGTTAAGAGCAGTGAGGATGAAATCAAAGCTAAGGGATGCAAGAATTTGATTACCAAATGGACAATGTTGAAACAAACCTTATAGGAGGAGAAGGAGCCAACACAGAGGAAGTCTAAGCTTCCAAACCATAGTGAAGATCAAGGATAAAGGCTGTTCCATGATAGTCGAAAGAGGAAACACAAAGAACCTAGTCTCGAATGAAGTCATTCATAAATTGGGTCTCAAGGGCCGACCATACCCAAATTAGCATAGATTTTTGTGGTTGTGGAAGGTACATCATGTCACGGTATCTCAACAATTTTTGATAAGTTTCAAAATTGATCATTTTCATGACAGTGTGTTATGTGTTGTCGTTCCCATGTATTCATGTCATCTATTGCTACAAAGACCATGGCAGTACGATAGGAACATGATTTATTATGGTCATAAAGGTACCATCACCATATGGAAGGATGACAAGAGAGAAAAGATTATTCCCTTAGAAGAGGATATGAGTAATAATGGAAGTGAAAATAACTATTAGGAGAAGAGAGTGCTCATGTGTTCAACTAAAGAGTTCCCGAAGGAGGAAAAGAAGCAACAATGTTGTCTTGTAGTCATTCTCAAGGGACTGAGCATATAAATTCAAATGCAAGACATACCAACTGAATTCAAAAGGATTTTGACTGTTTTTAATGGAATATAGGTTGATGAGATGTTGATGGGATTGTCGTCAATGAGAAACATATCCCATCAGATCCACCTAATTCGAGGGTCGTGTCTCCCAAACAAGGTGCCACACAGAATGAGGACGACTGGGTGTGTTGAATTGAACTTACAGGTCTAGGAGTTGCTAGATAAACGATTTATCAGAGAGAGTCTAAGTCTATGTGATTTACCAACTGTATTAGCACTAACGAAAGGAGGATAATGGAGGATGTGAATCGACTCAAGGGACATCAACATGATTACCATCAAGTAAAAATTTCCATTTCCAAGGATGGAAAACTTGATTGAATGCTTGAGTGGAGCTAGGTACTTCACCAAGATAAAATTGAAGAGTGGATATCAATAGATCAGTATTAGAGAAGGTGATGAATGGAAGACAATTTTCGAGATGAAGAAAGTGATGTATGAGTGGTTGGTTATGCCATTCGGGTTGACCAATGCACCAAGTACGTTCATGAGGTTGATGAATGAAGATTTGAAGCCATTCTTTGGAAAGTGAAACGTTTTCTATCTCGAAGACACTTTGATTTTTAGAAAGACTAAGGTCGAACACTTGGATCATTTGAGACAAGTATTGCAGAAGCTAAGTCGAGAAAAGATGCTAGTGAACTTGCAGAAATATTCCTTCATGCAAGAGGAGTTAGTCTACCTTGGATTCATAATTTACCATTAAGGATTGAAGATGGACTTGAATAAGGTCGAATTTTTTTTAGAGTGGCCTAAAATGAAGAACACCACTGAGGTTAGAAGTATTCATGAACCTTCTAGTTTCTATATGAATTTCATCAGAGATTTTAGTCGGGTATGTGCATCATTGAGAGCATGCATGAAGAAAGGAGAATTTAAGTGGACTTAAGGAGATCGATGAGAATTTTAAAAATTGAAGATGAAGGTGATGGAGAGACCACTTTTATATCTCCCAAACTTCGATAAAGTATTCCAAGTCGAATGTGATGCCAATGGAATGGAAATCAGAGCACTGTTGAGCCAAGAAGTTTGACCAATTACCTTTTCAGTGAAAATTTGGATGATGCCAATAAGAAATATTTAGTCTATGAATAGGAATTTTATGTTATTGTGCAAGCAATGAATAAATGGAGACACTACCTATTTCCCAAGGAATTTGTTTTTTTTACTGAGCATTAGGATCTGAGATATTTGAACGTTGATACGAAGATGAATCAAATACATATGAAGTGGGTCAAGATTTTGCAAAGTTATACCTTTGGGTTACGACATAAGGTGAAGTCAAACAAGGTTGACGACGCTCCCAAACAAATATTTGTGTTGTTGGGCACAACAACTATCTAGTCGACAGGGTTAGAGTCAATGAAATCCGACTATGAATTTGATAAGGATTTTGATAATACATGGAAGGAATTGAAGGATCTATGGAGTTTCAACCGAACTCTATACTTGGATTACTTTATCTAGGAAGGATACCTATTCATATGTCATCGGTTATGCATTCCCCAAGGATCAATTCAAGAAACTTTGATAAGGAAATATCACAATGGTGGATTATGAGGTCACTATGGCATCGACAAGACCAAGGAATTGGTCAAGGAGAAATATTATTGGCTAGGATTGGCGACGGATGTGAAGAAATGGATATAGAATTGAATAATTTTTCAACATGCACAACAAAATTTGAACTCAAAATCCGACGACACAATCTAACGAAATTGACTGTGTCGTTCAATTTTACCTTTTAAATTACAAATTTTGAGAAAACAAATTTAGTTGATGCATGGCATCATCGGATATCTGACAGCCGTCGGTTATCTGACAATGCCCATCGGTTATCCGATGGTAGTCGTCAGATATCCGACCTCTATTTTATAACGAAAACTATGATCATATCATCGGATATCTGACTAACTATGTGCTCCGACTCATTTTCCCACATGATAGCGCCATTGCCACTCCCATGTATCTTGATATTTAAGTGATGGCATTAAATTTAAAGACTTTAAGTAATAGATACATAATAATCGTTGTTGTAAAATTGAGGTATATTAACTTGGATTTTATCATTGTTTCAAAAAATGTACGTTATTGATTTTAAAGACATTATCTAAGTTGTGACATGAAACTACATTTGAATACTTCTCTCCTTAGGGGTGACTATGTGTGCATGTCCAGGATTAAGATGTTCATCAACATCCTCTCTTTTATACCATATATTATGAATTTGGAATATGTGGATATATTAAATTGTGAATGTGTAATGACCTACATAATTTATATTACAAATTTTAGAACTCAACCATAAACTGATAGGTCCTTAATTTAACATAAGTCGAAAGAAACATATATAGAGAACTTAAAATGCTCAATTAACATCCAATTAATATAATAAACATACTCAATTGCACGGAACAATACCACACCATTGGGATGTGGTCTACATCTCTCATGGAACTAAATATCAAACTCTAGTGTTTCATGTCACGTCCCCATCTTGACCCTATTGCATTAAAATTGTAAATTATGTAATATTGTTAGAAAGTCGTGGTGAGGAGATCAAGGCCAAGGCCCCGCCATCGATTTATTGATGCATATGATTTATGTGCTAGCCAGGCATGGTGGAATTGTGAATATCATGTAAATATGCATTTTAATAAAATACCCACAACTAGCTATGCAATGCAACAAGAGATGGGGGCATGATTTTACAAGGAATTGGGAGGGAAAACATTCAAACCCTTGAGCCAATCAATTCAAGCCAAGTATCAATGAGATAACCCATCAAACCCTCAAGTACCCATGTTGACTTTTGTACCCAATCATTCATTTCTCCCAAGAGTTGGTTGAGGTAGTTAATACCTTGGGGAATGGGAGGTATGGCTATCCAAATTTGAGTATGGGAAAGCCACCCTTCATGGAAAATCATGTTTTGCTCCCTGGGCAAGAAAAGAGCCATGAATTGCTCCCCAAGCCATTAACCATCAATTAGTTTTTCCTCTCTCACGTTTTTGGAGCTCCCTGGGCGTTTTCCTCCCTGGTTTTTCTGTGTTTTCCTTCATCTTTCAAGCTGGGAAGGGTGTTTTTGTTTTGGTTACCAATGGGGAAGAGAATAGATTGATTTGTGGTTTCAATGAGGCCGTTTTGGCCATTTGAAACACTCATAACCTATGGGAGAAATAGGGTTTTCTCCCTAGGGATGAATTTCCTTTCCCACAGTTTGTTTTGGGTGAGGCACAATTTGGGGAAAACCCATGGAGCCTGTTTTGTAAATCCCATTGTTGGAAATGTGTATCCATGCCCATTTTTTGAGTTTGTTGTGTGTAAGAGTATGTTGGGTATGGGTTATGGGTATCTATTTCTTTGGATTGAGCTTGAGTGCAGGCACCCATAAATGAAGAGGGTTCATATTTAGCCTGATAAACCCAACTGTGGACTGGCTTGGCTTAGATGAAATGATCATTTGGCTATGTATGAGCTTGAATGTCCCCTTTTCCTTGTAGAAATCATGACTAGCTCGGGGGTGGTCTCTGAGTGTTGAAAGAATACAGGCTGGGCAGAGACCTATGGTTGGGTCCAACGTTGCAGCGACATAGCTAGTTGCTTGGGACAATTGCCCAATGAAGATGAGTATATTCTTATGTGTATTTAATTCTGCAATATTTAATTTGATGATTATTTTGATATGCTGAATGCATATGAAATGTGTGTGGATGATGTTTTATTCCGTTGTGCATATATGCTTGATTTGCATCTGCACACTTTTGATTTTACTTGTATGAATCTAATGAATGGGCTGAGTTTATATAAAAGCCAAGAATTTCCATCATGTTCCCTTCTAGGAATTGGATCCGCGGGAGGGGACGTGACATTTCACAATGTATAATATTAAATCGTCACAGCATAGCCCCAAAATTATATCAATGTCCACCCTTTGTGCATGAATTTCTATTGAAATGGGTGGTGGTAAATATATCTGTTAAATTTTCAGAATTTACTTCAATCTTATCTAGGATCTTAACTGAGAGAACAACATGTAGAGCAAATCTACAGCATATCAATCATGGGCACAATAATTCAAGCACACAAGAGACACAGAGTTTACTTGGGGAAAACCATAAAGGTGAAAAACCCCAATAACTTCCTTAGAGATAGATAGAGCAATTATACAACCAGAATACAAGAGATAGTCTTCTCCTAGCAGCAGAGCCTCCGCCTCATAAGTGTGCCACTTTCCGAATGAGAGAAGTGTGTGAATGAATGATCAAATAGAGATCTCCGGATCTCTATTTATACTTGTTCTGTCCTGCCCAATAAACTAATGGGGCCTACATGTCTAGCCTAACCCATGGCTAACTTAATCCGGGCCGACCCCACACTTGGTGGTCTAATAACCCTTTGACCCACATGGCTGACCCCCAATAGGGTGGTCTAATAACCCTTCGACCCATATGACTTATACAGGGCCGACCCCAACAAGGTGGTCTAATAACCCATCAAGTATAAGTTACGACACTTACAATATAAGTGACGACACTTCCGTATAGAGGAATAATAACATCTCTATAGGAATACAAACACGTCCGTATAGAGGAATAATGCCATATATATAGGATTACAAAATACATCTATGAAATACATGGGTGAAATACATTCCGAAGTTACATATACATCAACACTCCCTATTAACTAGGAAGGTATTTCTCGACACAGATCTGCTAGGACAAGTCTTCTTCTCTGGATCATCGTCTCTGGATAGTCGTCATCGATTCATCGTCATCGTCACTATTGTTGCTATCTCAATCAATCTCTGAATCTACTCGTCATAGGAAGTTCTACATAGCCAGTCCTTTTTCATACTTGATGTAGGCCCACCACCTGTAGGTCTTCGTCATTTGTGTGAACGATCTGATAGAGGTGGTCTTTCAGGACTAATTTTATGTGCAGATGCAATACCGAAAAGAGCATCCCAGGAACATTTATGTGCCTAAGCATGACTGGCAAGATCTCCCAGGACAGATTGCATGCATCTCCTTCACAATACCTTTAAAGAGCATCCCAGGAACATTTATGTGCCACAGGACGACCGGCAAGATCTCTAAAGAGCATCCCAGTACTTATTACGAGCACACAGCTCAACCTATCGAATCTCCAGGACTGATTACATGTGAATAGACAATACCTTTAAAGAGCATCCAAGGAACATTTATGTGCCGCAGCATGACCGGAAAGATCTCTAAAGAGCATCCTAGGACTTATTACGAGCACACAACTCAACCTATTGAATCTCCAGGATTGATTACATGTCTTCGTAGTAATACCTCATCCCAGGACTAATTATGAGCACACAGCTCAACCTATCAGATATCTGAGGACTGATTACATAATACATAGCAATACCTCATCCCAGGACTGATTTATGAGCACACAGCTCAACCTATCGGATATCTGAGGACTGATTACATGCTATTTGCACAACCTGCCACATATCATCTATGACCTCCAAGTATCAACCTGATACTCATGATCCAACGGATGATCATCGCACGAAGCATCATCCTGATGCTCATGGTCGTACTGATCATCATCACTGTACCGTCCTGGTACATATCATCTGGAGCAACATCCTGAAGCTCGTCATCTATGATCATCCTGATCATATACTGCATCTACCTGATGCATACCAAGTATCTACCTGATACATATCATCATACATGATCCACCTAATCATACAATGTATCCACCTGATACAAATAAAAATACATGATCCACCTGATCATACCTGATACATATCAACATACATGATCTACCTGATCATACAATGTATCCACCTGATACATATACAGATACATGGTCCAAGCATCCAACATGATGCATATACAAAAATACATACAAATGATCCAACTGATCATATCCAGCATCAAACATGATGCGTACATACATATATATATAAATGATCCAACTGATCATATCCAACATCCAACATGATGCGTACATATACATATAGAGAAGTAACTGGAGCATCGTCTTGATGCTCATCATCCATGATCCTCCTGATCATCATAGCATCGTCTTCTTCAGATCATCTCATCATCCACGAAGCACAGCCCAGATGCACATCATCCAACACTTACACCACCGACATGGGAGAACAAATCTACCGCCATTCGGGGAAGGCTCGAACCCTTAATTTTTCACCATGGGAGAACACATCTACCACCATGTGAAAAATGGCTTTAGCCCTTACATCTACACCATGGAAGAACACATCTACCACCATGTGAGAATGGCTCAGCAATTACATCACGACCATGGGAGAACACATCAACCATGTCAAAAAATCTCATGTGTATCTACATCTTTCGGACTCATCACTTCTCTTTTGAAGGAACCTCGATCTGAAGTGCACCAAGCCTCTCTCTGAAGTACTCAAACTACACTCTGGCCAATGGCTTGGTCAATACATCTACAACCTCCTCATTCGTCGCAACATACTCTGCTTTGGATGTACTCAGTGCTACACAGGACTGCTTCCTGCTAAACCAAGAAATCACACCTGATCCCATACTGAAGCAGCACCCAGAAGTGCTCTTCCTATCTGCAGCACTGCCTGCCCAATCTGAATCAACATAACCCTGCAGGTTAAACTTTTGATTTGCATCATACTTGATCCCATAATCAATTGTACCCTTCAGGTACCTCAGAATATGCTTTACAGCAACCGGGTGAACAATCCTTGGATCCATCAGGAACTGGCTCAATGTGTTCACCGCAAAGTAGATATCTAGTCTCGTGTTCATTAGATACATAGAGGACCCAATCATCTGATGATACATAGTGACATCAACCGGTTCAGATGAAGCATCACATAGAAGCTTGAGGTCAGATGCCATAGCCTCATATTCCATCATCCTGAACCTCTTCAGGATCTCTACTGCATACTTCCCTTGTCCAAGGAAGATTCCATCTGCACTCTGCCACACCTCCATACCAAGAAAGTAGAGCATCATACCCAAGTTATTCATCTCTAACTCGGCATCAAGCTTCTGCTACGTGTCGACAATCAATCTATCCTCACCTGTAACAAATAGGTCATCCACATACAAAAGTAGTATCACTAGATTGCCTTCCTCAACCTTGTAGTAAAGGTTGGAATCCGCTTTACTCTTGGTAAAGCCCAAACTGGATAGAAAGTTGTCTACCATACCAAGTTCTGCACATATATGACTCCCTGTCATGTGTCTTAGAACCAAGTGGCTGCTCCACATACACTTATTCTTCAACTACACCATTCAAGAAAGTTGTCTTGAAATCCATCTGGTGTATCTTCCACTTCATCACTGCAGCCAAAGCAAGTACTGATCTAATGGAAGTGTATCTGGCTACAAGATAAAAAGTCTCTATGCTACCACCTTCATCTTGCTTGATCTTGTAGATCCTCTTGGAAGTCACTACAGACTCCCCTTCAAGTCTTGGGACTGCATCCCAAACATCTTCATGATCGACTGGTACTCCTCAATCATGGCAATATTCCCAGATCCTGGGAACTTCAATATCTTCAATATTTTCAAGAGATAACTTTGTTGCTAAACAAATGTTGTAGTCCTTCTTTTGTAGGTGATGGTATACGATCTTTCCTACACAACAAGTTAAATTGCATGATTAGAAAACAACTCATAGTTTTCAGAACCAATTCTTACACATTAAGAAATATGTCATACAGTGATGCAATTATCTTAGCCAATGCTTCAATACAACATTTATCCATATCCCATAACTTTCTAGATGCCTTCCAATCTCTACTAGAACATTGTTAAGAGTGTGCACAACTCCCAACCTGTCAACAAAGAGGCTTCATTCTAGATAAGTAGCAATGGAATGTTGTACAGTGCCATAGGCCACTTACCCATGTATATTAGTAGTATATTGTTCATCAATGCAACTATTCTAATATGCATAATACACAACCTAATTCTAGGAACATCAGTATATACATTATTGAACAGTATTATTTAAACAATAAAATATGCAAGCAATGACAATTCAAATACTTATCTTTGTTTGTTTGTTGGGTTGACTCCCTCTCAGTCTTTGCTTCTTTTCTGCAACTCCATTATGATGTGGATTGCGAGAAGTGGTCAACTCCCTCTAAATATCTGCATCCTTGCAATAACTACTGAAGTGTGCTCCTTCTTGATCTTTGCTTCCTTGCAGGAACAACTAGAGTGTCCTCCCTCTTGATCTTTGCTTCCTGGATTTCCTGTCCTTGAACTTATATCCATCCTTAATCATTATGCATCCTTATTAGTATCATCATTGTGTTATCATTGAGGTCTCATACATAATCATACATTCATTAGTATATTCTTAATACTATCAAAACACAATAATCTTAATCATGTATAGTCATGATCATTTCAAACATAAATAATAAGCATTTCAAGGTTTATATAGGACTCTTATGGTTAGTCATATCATAAATTAAAGTAAGAAACATAATATGCCTAAACCCATGATTACTCAAACCTATACCTTCATGATTCTTCTGGTTAGTCATATCATCAATTATGGTAAGAACCATAATATGCACACAACCATGACTATTCAAACCTATGACTTCATGAATAATCATTATCAACAACACAACAATATAAGATCGTAACACAAGGTAGGATTCTAGCTTGATATAGGAAAAACATACCTGGATTAGCATTCTAGCTAGTTATGTCTAACATACCCGCATAATGTCTTCTGGTTCTCTTCAATGACTTGTGCTAGTAACCTACATGTCTCATAAGTTATCCATTGTAGAACCAAGTTATACATACCTCGTAAGTAGATTTTCTAAGTGATCCATGACAATGGATGAATCTTTGTCTTCATGTCATCATGATCATATGTTCTTGAACTAGAACATGAGTTGTCTTTCTTGGTGTACCTTTCAGGTTAGTGGACATCATAAACCTCATACAACACCATAATGCATTAGTACAATCATAAGTGTCAACACCCTAATGCATGCATTCATAATTTTGTTAAGGTGATACGACAAGTCTAAAATCAAGATTGTTCTAACCGTAATAACATGAAGACAAACATATCATAAACTTAATCATGAAAAAATCTCGAGACATACCTGGATGAGTCATACCTGTCGAGATTGCTTGCAATCTTCTTATGTAAGGCCTTAGCCTCATCTCCCTCTGAAATAGGAACTTCTTCACTTATGCAGGTGACCAATCCATCCTCTTCTAGGATTAAACCAATCCACTTGATTTGCAGGAACTGGATATGGAGCTATATTAGGGTTTGTCAGAGAAACCCCAAAAATTAAAACTTTGAATTTCAAACTTCCGAAAGGATAGAAGTATGCGCCTTGATGAGCTGATCAGGATGGTATATTCAGAATTTGAAAACTGCAAAGTTTCACTTCGCAATTTTTCCTTTGAAACTTCTGGATTCACTGGACGTGACCCTGAACTGGGGTTTGATGAAGCCCACTCTTCTACCCAATCAAAATGTTTGATCCAAATCTCTAAGCTTCTATTTCCTATCGAGCTTCCATCCGTGGTCACAGATTTCAAAAATTCTCATTTTTACAGAAGCCCTAATTTTCCACTTTTCTGATCAAAGTCCCGAACTAGGGTCTGATCAAGCTCGGCCTTCTGCCCAACCAAAAATTCTGATCTTGGTCTCTAAATTTATATTTTGATGAGTAGCATTCAGCCATGGTCTCTGATTACAAGAATTCCAACTTTCTCCGAAACCCTAAATTCTGAAAGCCATGAATGAAGGTGCTAAAAAATAATTATGTTTTGACAGAAATATGTACCTGATTGTTTCTGGTGTAACTCCGCACTTTTAGATCCATAGGGTCTGAAATATTTTCTTGTGGTATCTTGACCTGTCATATTTCCATCCCGATAGGTCTGACCTCAATTGGATTCTCTGAGAGAGAGTTATTCCAAGTGTCACAATGTGACCTGTTTATGGGATAAAACAAGAGAGTGAAATTGTACGGCATTCTACGTGTCACTGGTTCAACTTCATCCTCTGAAAATGTTTCCTGAGATAGTACAGTCTGTGTACTACCTATCAATTTTTGCGAAATTTCATTTGGAGCTTCCTAGTCCAAGTTATGACCTTTTTTCCAAGGTCACCTGTTTTTGACTCAGATCTAGAAGAGGCATAAACCCTATATTGTACAGATCATAAATCACAAAGTACAATGAATTAGAGGTTTTCCTTTGGACACAAGGTACATGGGGATCTGATCTTCGACCTGTAAACATTTCAGATCTAAAAACTTCTCCAAAATGGATTTATAGCTAAAGTGCTATGATGACTGGTTTTTTCCATATCAAGCCCTAGAATCGTAAGTGCAACAAGTGTCATACATGCCATATCATGCCTTCTTTTAGGATAGCTCTGATACCATTTTAAATTTTCAGAAATTACTTCAATCTGTTATAGGATCTTAACTGAGAGAACAACATGTACATCAAATCTACAACATATCAATCATGGACACAATAATGCAAGCACACAAGAGACACAGAGTTTACTTGGGGAAAACCATAAAGGTGAAAAACCCCAATAAATTCCTCAGAAATAGATAGAGCAATGATACAACCAGAATACAAGAGATAGTCTTCTCCTAGCAGCAGAGCCTCCTCCTCATAAGTGCGCCACTTTCCGAATGAGAGAAGTTTGTGAATGAACGATCAAATAGAGATATCCTGATCTCTATTTATACTTGTTCTGTCCTGCCCAATAAACTAGTGGGGCCTACATGTCTAGCTTAACCCATGGTTAACTTAATCCAGGCTAACCCCACACTTGGTGGTATAATAACCCTTTGAACCACATGTCTGACCCCCAATAGGGTGTTCTAATAACCCTTCGATCCATATGACTTATACAGGGCCGACCCCAACAAGGTGGTCTAATAACCCATCAAGTATAAGTTACGACACTTACAATATAAGTGACGACACTTCCGTATAGAGGAATAATAACATCTCTATAGGAATACAAACAATTCCGTATAGAGGAATAATGCCATCCTTATAGGAGTACAAAATACATATATGAAATACATGGGTGAAATACATTCCGAAGTTACATATACATCAGCAATATCTCCCTAGATATTGCAAGTAAAACACTACCCAATGCAATGTTCATTTTGTTAGCAATCACATCCCTTGACTCAAATCTCAGCTGGCATTAATCTCCTAACTTCTTATGTACAACAATATTCCTACAAGAAAATAGTATCAATCTCGCAAGAGTTGGTGTTGGGTCAATGTATCTATCAACCCAATATTCCCTTAACTAAATCATTTCATGAAGCCATAAAATTTAGATCTAATGATCATATAATCTATTCTCATGTGAAACACAAACTCACAATAAACATGTGTCATAGAATACACTAGAAATTTATCACGTTGTAGTGTCATGCCTTGTGCATTAATGAATTGACTATCATAAACACAAGGCACTGCCACCTCACGCTTAAAATATCATAGTTTAAATTGTTTCTTCCTTGGGAAGTCAAGAAAGATTTAAAAGCAAATACCCAACAAACACATCATGTCCCTTTCTGGAATCTTTAATTACAACCCACATTTTTGTCCCAAAACTTGACTCCTTATAAAAATACTCTTCCAAATGTTGCTATGAAGTCCAACCCTCTCATATAGTATTATCATATAATTTACACTCATGAAAATAGTCATCATTGAATGATCAATAATACTATATATAACTGGCTTGGAATTTTCTCAACTTTTACAAGTGTTGGTAACCTCTAGATCTGATGGACAGGTACTTACTCTAATCCTTTCAGAGTTAACTAGATCACCCGCTTCACCATTAATTAAGACAGATCAAATAAAATTTACTACTAAACCAATGTTTTGTTGGCAGTTGTGTGTATGGGGAATAAATGCATGGGAGAAGCAAAAATAAAAGAGTGTGCATTCAGAGGCTGGAAGATCAGCATCATTAATTGCAAAGACTAGAGTTCAATTTCATAAGGATCAATTTCACTTGCTAGTTGTACAGGACATCCAAATTTCTATTTACGATGTGTCTAAATTGGAATGCTTGTGGCATGTAAGATCTTGTTCTCACATATATCTTGAGAAAACAACACTTGTTTTGACATTAATGTCATTCTACAATTTTACAGTTTTTAACTTTTTAAATCATAGTGTATTTTTGAGTTCACTGAGCGTAGAATAGAGTGTGCAGATTAGTGTAATATTAAAAGACTCAATAAAAATATTAAAAAAACATAAAATAGATGGTGATTTCACCTAGTGTTAAGACACTCATATACTCATTTAACATAAATGAATATATGTTGGCTTTAGATTTGAAGAATAGAGAGTGACTAGAAATATTTGCATTGCAGTGGGCTCCTGAGAATCCAACGACTTCAACTATTTCGAGTGCCACTTTTTCATGTGACTGCCTATTAGTCTATGCCAGTGTCTGTGATGGTTCAGTCTATCTATTTGATGCTGAAATATTAAAACCACGTTATCGTATTGTTGCTTTTGCATTTATGCCATGCATAAGAAGGTATGGTGTTTCTTCATGCAAAATGGAAGTGTATATTATTATAGGATCCTTTAAATGAATTAGTACTCATATTTAGATTTAATTCCACATAATGAAAACGTTCTTTGGCTTGGATCGCATGTGCAGTGGCAATACCTACCCACTTGTAATTGCTACAAATCCAAAACATCCCAATCAATTTGCTACAGGAATGACTGATGGAAGTGTTCATGTGATTGAACGGGTTGAATCTGAAGAGAAATGGGGTGGTGGACCATCACATACTGGATCTGCTACTACTTAAGAAGACATGCATTTTGTAACATTAATCATCTTTCAAGAGAGAATATGTTGTGTATTTGTTTTCTTTGGAAGCAAGCATGTTGGGTAAGAGTCTAGTTGTTTAATTAGAATACTTGCTTAAATATTGAAATTGATATCAAAAAGTGTTGTTGTTTTGGTTTTCTATGATAAGTTAAAAAAATTGAACAAGGTATGCAAATGCACCTAAAACGCTCCCATGGATGCCTCTGATGTCACCATTTCATCAAATCCAAAACACTCCAAATCTCATGGATGCCTTTTATGTTACAATTTCATCGATCTCTGATTTTGATGTTTTGATGTTTCTCTTCATGCTTTAAGTTTTATTTAACCAATTCAAAGTTGCTTTGATTTGATATCGATGAGAGCAGTTTGTTAAACTTCACGTGTTTATGTAATGAAAAAATACTCCAAGAGACAAATTGTGTAAATCTGTAATGAAAAATCCTTTCTCTATCACGACATGCTGATATTAAAGTTATATTTAATCAAGCAATGTTTTTTATGATTTAAATATGATTCATGGATGGTAAGCCTGTAAACTGTTGGCCCTGATTAGGGAGGCTAACCCTGGAGGGATCAAGCAAGTCGAATGTGGGATCTCTCCAACTTTGGGGTGAGAGATTTCACGTCTATCAATGCTTGAGCTAACCCTCGTGGCTAACACACATATATATACTCTAATTGTTTGTCTAATTTTGTTTTGTATGATGTATTTTAGTGAAGTTGACACATTGCAATGATATTTGACAGTTGGGATGCTTTCATTTGACATGGTGGAATAGTTAGAAAAATAAACAGTACTTTAAAGAGAAGTAAGCCATGATAATTTTGTCTTCTAAATTATGCTTATTCATTTCCCTGATGTGATACACAGGTAGGAATTGACTTCTTGTTCAACAATTAAATTCTCATTCTGAATTTGACTCTTTTCTATTCTAAAGTGAGATGGAAAACATATATGTGTGTATATATATGTACACACACACTCACACATGCACATGCTTATAGACAGAAATATCTGTGCATGTGTATACCATCTGTATTTTTGACTTTTTGGTCTTTTGCATAGTGTTTTTTTATGTGAAGTATTTTTTAAAATGCATTTTATTGCGAAGTGGACTTCATTGACAACTTGGTATGCATTCATTCTTCATATTAGAATAGTTATTGACATAACCAATATGCTAAAGAGAAGTATACAATCATAATCTCAGTGATTATGACCCATAGTTCAGTACAAATCAAAGAGATCAACCCATAATTTAGGCTAGGACCGTGAATGCAAAATCAGTTTTGAAGTTTACATTCGATGAGAGCATATTTTGGCAATAAAAGTATGAGTTTCGAATGTATATGAATTCAACAAGCTTGGGAGTTTGACATTGCAACAACAATGTACACATGAGTCTTAGGTTTCAAATTTGTATATGGCACTTTGCAAATTAGATATGTTAACAATGTTTGGAAAGCAATGATTGTAATCAACCATTAGTGTTGTAGGTATGTGATAGACTTGACAGTGAAATCTGATTTCATTGTAACCCATGAGAAAAAAACTAATAATATCCAAATTTAAAATTTTCCATGCCAGTTCAATAATATATGTACACTATTAAAATCATATTTTACTATTAAACTCTTAACACCTTCAAGTTCAGATATTTAGAGGGTATTTTACATGCCAATGTGGACTTACCTTATGACCAAAAAATCATATCTTATGTGTATGAGCAACATTGAAGGCTTTGCATGGAACTTCATAATTTGAGGTGACCGGGAGAATATTTAATTTTATAGCTATTTGGTTTACTTGGTGAATTATATTTTTTCAAAATAAGACCCAAAGTCCCTTTGAAAATGTACAAAAGGTCCCCTTTGCATAGAAAAGAAGTATTTAACATCCCAAATACAAAGCCTTGGTGGGATTCAATTGTGTCTTCCGTCAAGGCAACTAATGGGAAACCTGATCAAGTCAATACTTATGCAACATAATTAGCTTCAAGCACTATAACGTTTCAATAACTCACATGATTTTACTTCTTGCTCCATTAACTTTGTTTCTTCTATTTAAAGGTGCTAGCTCAATGGAAGAGCACTTGCCTTAAAGGTAAGAGGCTGGTGGTTCGATTCACCCATGCCCTATATACAAAAATCAATTACTAATTAAATGACAAGAAAACAACAATCAATGACTAAATAAATATCCAGTTAACAACGATCAATGACTACAAAAATGACCAATTAACTATAGTTATTGACTAGTTAACCACGATCAATTACTAAATAAATGACCAATTAATAACAATAAATGACTACTACAAATGATAAATTTGTGACTAAAAAAATGACTAAAATTCACATATAAACGACTATTAGTAGCTAATTTTCACTATCTTATAGCTTGACTAACTTAGTCGTATTTAGTTTAGTCATTAATAGTTTCCTTAGTTAGTAGTATATTTGGTCATTGATTTAGTCATTAACCACAATCAATTACTAAATAAATGACCAATTAATAACAATAAATGACTACTACAAATGATGAATTTGAGACTAAAATAATGACTAAAATTCACATATAAACAACTATAGTAGCTAATTTCCACTATCTTATGGCTCTACTAACTTAGTCATATTTATTTTAGTCATTAATAGTTTCCTTATTTAGTCATATATTTGGTCATTGATTTAGTCATTAATTGCCACAATTAATGATTAAATCAATGACCAAATATACTACTAACTAAGGAAACTATTAATGACTAAAATAAATACGACTAAGTTAGTCGAGCTATAAGATAGTGAAAATTAGCTACTAATAGTCGTTTATATGTGAATTTTAGTCACAAATTTATCATTTGTAGTAGTCATTTATTGTTATTAATTGGTCATTTATTTAGTAATTGATTGTGGTTAACTAGTCATTAACTATAGTTAACTGGTCATTTTTGTAGTCATTGAGCGTTATTAACTGGATATTTATTTAGTCATTGATTGTTGTTATCTTGTAATTTAATTAGTCATTGATTTTTGTATATAGGACACGGGTGAATCAAACCACCAACCTCTTACCTTTAAGGAAAGTACTCTTCCATTGAGCTAGCACCCTTAAATAGAAGAATCAAAGTTAATGGAGTAAGAAGCAAAATCGTGTGAGCTATTGAAATGTTATAGTGCTTGAAGCTAATTATGTTGCATAAGTATTGACTTGATCAAGTTTCCCATTAGTCGCCTTGACGGAAGACACAATTGAATCCCACCAAGGCTTTGTATTTGGGGTGTTAAATACTTCTTTTCTATGCAAAGGGGACCTTTTGTACATTTTCAAAAGGGACTTTGGGTCTTATTTTGAAAAAATATACATCGCCAGGTAAACCAAATAGCTAGAAAATCAAATATTCTGCTGGTCACCTCGAATTTTGAAGTTCCATGCAAATCCTTCAATGTTGCTCATACAAATAAGATATGATTTTTTGGTCATAAGGTAAGTCCACATTGGCATGTAAAATACCCTCTAAATATCTGAACTTGAAGGTGTTATGAGTTTAATAGTAAAATATGAGTTTAATAGTGTACATATATTATTGAACTATTATGGAAAATTTTAAGTTTGGATATTATTATTTTTTTCTCATGGGTTACAATGAAATTAGATTTCACTGTCAAGTCTGTTCACATAGCTAAAACACTAATGGTTGATTACAATCATTTCTTGCCAAACATTGTTAACATATCTAATTTGCAAAGTGCCATATACAAATTTGAAACCTAAGACTCATGTGTACATTGTTGTTGCAACGTCAAACTCTCAAGGTTTTTGAATTCATATACATTTGAAACTCATACTTCTATTGCCAAAATATCCTCTCATCAAATGTAAACTTCAAAACTAAGTTTGCATTCACCATCCTAGCCTAAATTCTAGGTCGATCTCTTTGATTTGTACTGAACTATGCGTCATAATCACTGAGATTATGATTGTATACTTCTCTTTAGCATATTGGTTATGTCAATAACTATTCTAATATGAAGAATGAATACATACCAAGCTGTCAAAGAAGTCCACTTCTCAATAAAATTCATTTTAAAAAATACTTCACATAAAAAAATACTAGATGCAAAAGACCAAAAAGTAAAAAAACACAGATGGTATACACATGGACAGATATTTTTGTCTATAAGCATGTTCATGTGTGAGTGTGTGTACAAATATACACACATATATGTTTTCCATCTCACTTTAGAGTAGAAAAGAGACAAATTCGGGATGAGAAGTTAATTGTTGAACAAGCAGTCAATGCCTACGTGTGTATCACATCAGGGAAATGAATAAGCATAACTTAGAAGAGAAAATTATCATGGCTTATTTCTCTTTAAAGTACTATTTATTTTTCTAACTATTCCACCATGGCAAATGAAAGCATAGGAACTGTCAAATATCATTGGAATGTGTCAAGTTCAGTAAAATACATCATAGAAAAAAAATTTAGACAAACAATTAGAGTATATATTCGTGTTTTAGCCACGAGGGTTAGCTCAAGCAGTCATAGACCTCAAATCTCTCACCCCAAAGTTGGAGAGATCCCACATTCGACTTGGTTGATCCCTTCAGGGTTAGCCTCCCTAATCAAGGCCAACAATTTACAATCTTACCATCCATGAATCATATTTAAAGCATAAAAAACATTGCTTGATTAAATATAACTTTAATATCAGCATGTCGTGATAGAGAAAGGATTTTTCATTAAATATTTAGACAATTTGTCTCTTGGAGTATTTTTTCATTACATAAACACATGAAGTTTAACAAACGGCTCTCATCTATATCAAATCAGAGCAACTTTGAATTGGTTAAATAAAAATTATATCAAATCAGAGCAATTTTGATTTGATTAAATAAAACTTAAAGCATGAAGAGAAACATCAAAACATCAAAATCAGAGATGGATGAAATTGTAACATAAAAGGAATCCATGATATTTGTAGTGTTTTGGATTTGATGAAATTGTGACATCAGAGGCATCCATGGGAGTGTTTTAGGTGCATTTGCATACCCTGTTCAATTTTTTTAACCTATCATAGAAAACCAAAACAAGAACACTTTCTGATATAAATTTCAACGTTTAGGCTTATTCTAATTAAACAACTAGACTCTTACCCAACATGCTTGCTTCCAAAGCAAACAAATACACAACATATTCTCTATTGAAAGATGTTTAATGTTACAAAATACATGTCTTCTTAAGTAGCAGCAGATCCAGTATGTGATGGTCCACCACCCCATTTCTCTTCAGATTCAACCGGTTCAATCACATGAACACTTTCATCAGTCATTTCTATAGCAAATTGATTGGGATGTTTTGGATTTGCAACAATTACAAGTGGGTAGGTATTGCCACTACACATCCAAGCCAAGCCAAAGAATGTTTTCATTACGTGGAATTAAATATAAATAGGAGTACTAATTCATTTAAAGGATCCTATAATAATATACACTTTCATTTTGCATGAAGAAACACCATACCTTCTTATGTCTGGCATAAATGCAGAAGCGGCACTACAACAACATGGTTTTAATATTTCAGCATCAAATACACAGACATAACCATCACATAAACTGGCATAGACTAATAGACAGTCACATGAAAAAATGGCACTCGAAATAGCTGAATTCGTTGGATTCTCAGGAGCCCACTATAATGCAAATATTTTTAGACACTCTCTATTCTTCAAATCTAAAGCCAACATATCTTCATTTATGTTAAATGAGTATATGAGTGTCTTAACACTAGGCGAAATCACCCTCTATTTTATGTTTTTTTAATATTTTTACTGAGTGTTTTAATATTACACTAATCTGCACCTTGTATTCTATGCTCAGTGAACTCAAAAATACACTATGATTTAAAAAGTTAAAAATTGTAAGACTTTAGAATGACATTAATTTTAGAAGAAGAGTTATTTGCTCAAGATATATGTGAGAATAAGATCTTACATGGCACAAGCATTCCAATTTAGACACATCATAAATAGAAATTTGGATGTACTGTACAACTAGCAAGTGAACCTGATCCTTATGAAATTGAACACTAGTCTTTGCAATTGATGATGTTGATCTTCCAGCCTCTGAATGCACTCTTTGATTTTTTCTTCTCCCATGCATGTATTCCCCATGCACACAACTGCCAGCAAAACATTTGTTTAGTAGTAGCTTTTATTTGATCTATCTTAATTAATGGTGAAGCAGGTGATCTAGTTAACTCTAAAAGGATTAGAGTAAGTACCTGTCCATCAAATCTAGAGAATACCAACACTTGTAAAAGTTGAGAAAATTCCAAGCCAGTTATTCTCTTCGCGTGCCCCTGAAGATATCCCTGGGAATACTATGTGATTCCTTTTTGGTGTTGCTAAATTTGGGTCGATTTTATGTTTTCTGTAAAAAAAACTGTTGTTAGGAATAAGCTACTTTAGGACAAGCATATGTTTTTTCACAACACTACTTATAATGTTAATTGGTTAAATTCTATATTTTACCCAAATCATCTATGTAGGTAAAATATATCACTTTATAAAGCCTTTCAAAAACATTCATCTTAATATGGATGCCAGGGCTGGAGTACTTAACCATGAGCATCATGGATCCTTGTATAAGTAGAAAAGAAGGAGAATCAAAAGTGGATGATCAGCTCAATAATGGGTGGTTCACATAGATCATATTCACCACAAGAATGAACATAGTTCTATCTTACACGATACATCCAGCTAATGACTAGCCGAAGGACATATGATAATGATATATTGGTAAGCCAATAGAGAATTTTTGTTGGCTGCCCAGGGCGATGTAGTAGTGAGAAATCCAAACGATCTCCATCAGTATATGGATCAAAGCAGATACATGGGGCTATAGAGTAAAGGATGAAGCTAGATTCTCAACTTTTGGTTTGGTAATAATGCAACTAGGTATGCTTAGACAGGGAGAAGGAATGAATTTTGAAACCAGATGTATTTAGCACATTACAATCATGACAAGGTAGAGGATTCTATTAATAATTATATGAACTTTGAATGTAGATGTGGGAAAGAAGTTAATTGGGTCTATTTCTCAATGTTTTTGTGATAAAGTGTTAACTTCTCAGCATGGATTTATTAGCCATGAAAAATAAGAAGTGCCCCAAAAATTTATATAATAGTACCAAGCTTATTGTTTCCAAACCGAAAAACAAAGCTACTAAAAATGAAAACTCCATCCCATCCATTCAACAAGTATAACAAGGACAACAAGCTGAGGAGATCCTTTTCCTGGTAATTTTTTATAAAACTGTTGCTCAGTGAAGATTAATATTGTTCATATCAATGAAAAATATTCATAATTATAGAATAAAATATCCTAAACTGTCACTTAGATCGATTTATTTAGAATCCAATATGTGTGACATTATCCTTGATATTACTTTGTAACTTCATTCTGCAACAATTATTCGCGATTCCAGGGAAGAAAAACTACTGTTCTATGCTCAATTGCCCATGTTTTCCCAGCGTTGAAGCTAGCTTCTCTGGTACCACTCTATCGCGTCCCTGAACTCCCCCCTGTGGCAGTTGTGAAGGGATGGGATACTTTAAACACAAGGCTCCCATGCCCTCCATCGCTGACCTTCTTAGACATAACCCTGAAATACAAGCAAGATAATCTCCTAGGGATGGAAAAACTTCTTTGTCCAGATCAAGCTCCAGATCCATATGCATATTTGTTAGGTGCAGAGGCAATTTCTTGAGCAAAATCAGTAGTTTCAGCAACTGATCTATCTGTAGAAAAAGAACAAGAATAATAAGTAATTTTTGTAAACTTTTTTAGCACGGTTTATAACTAGTTGATGGTAGATTGATGGGAGATATTACTTAGTAGCCGCTAATGCTTAACCCTCGGAGTTATTTTGGACATGTAAATGATGAAGGAAAATCAATTTCTCAAGGATGAACTTCCATACACAAACTACACTTATTAAAATTTAATCTTGATTTCATATACAAATAAAAAAATTAAAGAGATTATGGTTTGGATTTTACCAATGAGCAGTTGTTGTATGCTGTTGAGAATGACTGAAATTCCCAATTTAGCAACACCATGTTGCACAGAAGCACTATTGGTAAATAAATAACCCAAATCATTACGAAAAAACAAAATAACAACTGACATTATAATTGCCACAACAAATGAAGATGCCAGTGAGGTAACAAATTAAGACTCTCGACTCCAAGCTGGTTTGCAACCCTCACACTGCATGTACACACGCAAGTGAGAGTGATCTTTAAGAGATATTTATAACTACTGTTCACTATAACATAACAAGCTGCAAGCTCTAGTTTACATTTACAGAGACATAATAAAATATAAAAGGAAAATCTATTATCATAATCGACGGCCAAGCCATTTGAGAGAACATAGACAGGAAATGTTTCATACCTAGTGAATCGCCTAAGGGTTTGTGCATTGAGTTGAACACACCTCGACAAATTAAGGGTATTGCATCAAATAAAATGAAGGGAGTTAATACGGTTTTCTTGATAGGGACACACCATAAATTATAAAAACACAGTGAAGTTCTGCTACCCTATTACTTACCAAGAGTTGCATTTGCAGCCATGAGTTGGCTTAATTCCTAAATCAAGTTGGTGGTATCGGCTTCCAAGTGGTCCAATGACAGAGGCCAAAGAAATGGTTTTGCCGAATTCAAACCCCGACATCACCTACATCCAAATAACAAGTCGAATTGACTTTAAAAGATAAACTAATGTTCAAACAAAAATGAATAGTAAATTTTTGGAATGGCAACAAAGTAGATATAACTATTCACTTGCTATTGGGTGCAATACTAATAAGCTAAATGTGTTATTGCATATGAAATTTTCGCAGAGGATGGCCCAAGATAATTGATAATAGCATTCTTATGGTACTCATCATAGAGGAGGAACGCCAATCAATCACCAATTGAATATTTGAGTAGAGACGACATGTATTGTGTAAACCGAGAGAAGATTGGGGTTGGCCATCGAGCTTTTTATCGGTGGAATAGTCACAATATGGCCACACTGTAGAAATAATGAAATTGTTAATAATACAAATATTTAAAATATATAATGTGTTCATAATCGGTGAGGAGTGAACATTCTGTACATGGAAGTTATAAATAAACAAATAAAATCATCAAATATGTATTACCTACAGAGACTTAATCTTGCCAACCGCCATAGGAATCGAATGCTAGATAGCAGCAGCAAGAAAGCCAACATCTATAGACATCTCCAATGCATTGATGGCCAGGATGCGTAAAATTTGAAGCACTAAACTCAGATGAAATCTAGTTGATCCTTTGAATTGTTATTTGTTGTCATAACTCAATTGAACACTTGGTCGAATAGTCAAACATATCTATTGATGGTGGATATGCAATATACTTTCTTAGTTTTCCAATCTAGTATGCAATATACTCTTTTAGTTTTCCAATCTAGTCATATACTCCAGAGAAACAAGATATTGCTTTTGTTGACTAGAAACAAATGGATCATGAGTTAAATGAGATTGCTATAGAAAATTGTTGGCAATTCAAACAAGAGACATGTTCAAAGCTTGGGATAAGATTAAAATCTCATTGCACCAGATCTGAGGCAAATCGAATTAGAGTGCTTGATCGGATTCCATTAGACGCATATCGGTCAACATTTCTGAAGGGAAGATCGCAATTGAGGGTAGATAACACCTTGGTATCTTCCCAGATCTACCTGAGACACAATCTCTTAGGTGCTGAAGCCTTGTGGTAGATTGAATATTAGTAATCTTTGTGCAGATAGGAAAAAATGTTTTAAATATGTTTCCTGCAGGAGATCACCATCGGTCAGCTCTGCCCGGCATTCCAAAAGCATCAAATCAAATTTATAAAGAGCAAATAAAATACTGAACAAATACCAAGATTCAGAGTGTCGATTCAAAGATCCTGTTAGTACCAAACCCTTGCATGATGCAAATCTACCAAACCCTCGCATGAGTCAAATCTATTGAATTTTTTTATTTTTAGTTATTTTCCCAAATTTTCCCTCCCAATATTTTTTTTAAATTCACTCATTTTTCTCCCTAATTTACTTTTCCGTCTTTTATTTAATTTTTATTTAGTTTTCCTCTTTTTATTTATTTATTTTTAAATTTAATTTTCCTCCTTTAATTATATTTGTTTTGTTTATATAGTTGTTTTTTAAAATTTGTGAATACTAATATTAATATATTATATATATTAACTATATACATATATATAATAACTATATAATATATTGATATATTATATATGAGTGAAAGATGGAATGCTAATAGGAACATAAAGAAAAGAAGGATTTTTAAGGATTTATTTTTTTTAAATGAGAAAGGGAAAGGGAAGGTATTAAGGATTATAAGCGCATACAAATTATTATTACTATTATTATTATTATTATTATTATTATTGGAGATGGGAACGAAGGTATTTTTACACAAAAAAAAGAGGTTTCTTTGTGTTTTCAAAATGGAGGATATTGGCGACTTTTTGTAGGGGAGGGGCCCAAGGGGGAATTTTCGACTTTATGAAATTAGGTGCAAGGAGAAACATGATGAATGGATGCATATGGAAAATTAATGGAGGTTCTGAAATTGGCAAGTTTTAGCTAACATGACGGAAAACATATACTGAACTTGCCAAAACTTTAACAGACTGCCGAGAGGGTCAAACGATGACAATTTTGTTCAAGAAAAATATGAACATGACCAATATGACGAGCCAAACACAATGACACCAACTTCACAACATGACAATGCCAAGAGGGAAAGACGAAAAATATCCAAGCCTCGACTCAACCAAACTATGATGACGCACATGATGCAACTTGCGGGAATTATCGAAGGGATAATATGAAAGAAAAATGGTAAGAGAGGATATGGACATGTATATAAGAACATCGAACATGATGTGACAGTACATATGGAATGGTCTCGCAAAAAAATTCAGTACGTTCACCTACAGTGTCATGTTTCGAGACTTCAGAATGATGTCGATGTTGAGCTTCAACACTATACTACCAAGTAAATGGAGAAAGCTAAATATATGCATGGATCATTCTTCCCTTTTTGGTCATCAATGCAAACTAATTGAGTGATTGCAAACTAATTAGCTCTAATATGTCAATTACAATATTGACATATCTAGAGATGCATAGAAACATGCTATATATAATTATAAAGCTCTATATTAAATATTAAATATAGACACTCTTAATTTGTGTGTGACGTATAAGGAAATATTTGATAACTAGAACATCTTATATAATTATTAAGGCGACACCCAAAAACCCAATCAAGTTGAGGTTGGTTTGCTCTAGGATGGGTGCGATCCTCGATGATTTTGATGGTCTAATAGATGCCCCTCAGTCGTGGCTTCTCAGACCACAGGTCACTCCTGCATGTTAGGAGATTCGAGCAAACAAAAAAATAAACGTTGTAAATGGAAGGTCACAAGTTCAAATCCTTGTGGGTACTTACTTACCAAAAAAACAAACTATATCACATATCAATAATACTAGATATAAATCACTTGGAATTTTCTCAACTTTTACAAGTGTTGGTATCCTCTAGATCCGATGGATAGTTACTTACTCCTTTCAAAGTTAACTAGATCACCTCCTTCACAATTAATTAAGACAGATCAAATAAAATTTACTACTAAACCAATGTTTTGTTCGAAGTTGTGTGTATCAAGAATATATGCATTGGAGAAGCAAAAATGAAAGAGTGTCCATTCAGAGGCTGGAAAATCAGCATCATCAATTGCAAAGACTAGAGTTCAGTTTCATAAGGATCAGGTTCACTTGCTAGTTGTACAGGACATCCAAATTTCTATTTACGATGTGTCTAAATTGGAATGCTTGTTCCATGCAAGATCATGTTATCACATATATCTTGAGCAAATAACTCTTCTTTTCAAATTAATGTCATTCTATAGTTTTTAACTTTTTAAATCATAGTGTATTTTTGAGTTAACTGAGAGTAGAATAGAGGGTGCAGATTAGTGCAATATTAAAACATTCAGTAAAAATATTAAAAAAACAGAATATAGAGGGTGATTTTGCCTAGTGTTAAGACACTCATATTCTCATTTAACCGTATAAATGAAGATATATTGGCTTTAGATTTGAAGAATATAGAGGGACTAAAAATATTTGCATTGCAGTGGGCTCCTGAGAATCCAATGACTTCAGCTATTTTGACTGCAACTTTTTCATGTGGTTGTCTATTTTGACTGCAACTTTTTCATGTGGTTGTCTATTCGTCTATGCCAGATTCTGTGATGGTTCGGCCTGTGTATTTGATGCTGAAATCATAAAACCATGTTGTCGTATTGTCGGTTTTGCATTTATTCCATGCATAAGAAGGTATGGTGTTTCTTCATGCAAAATGGAAGTGTATATTATTATAAGATCCTTTAAATGAATTAGTACTCATATTTAGATTTAATTCCACATAATGAAAATGTTCTTTGGCTTGGCTTGCATGTGGAGTGGCAATACATACCCACTTGTAATTGCTGCAAATCCAAAACATCCCAGTCAATTTGCTATAGGAATGAATGATGAAAGTGTTCATGTGATTGAACCGACTGGATATGAAGAGAAATGGGGTGGTAGACCATCACATAATGGATCTGCTGCTACTTAAGAAGACATGCATTTTGTAACATTAATCATCTTTCAAGAGATAATATGTTGTGTATTTGTTTGATTTGGAAGCAAGCATGTTGGGCAAGAGTCTAGTTGTTTAATTAGAATAAGTTTAACTAGACTCTTACCCAACATGCTTGCTTCCAAAGATAACAAATACACAACATATTCTCTCTTGAAAGATGATTAATGTTACAAAATGCATGTCTTCTTAAGTAGCAGCAGATCCAGTATGTGATGGTCCACCACGCCATTTCTCTTCAGACTCAACTGGTTCAAACACATGAACACTTCCATAAGTCATTCCTATAGCAAATTGATTGGGATGTTTTGGATTTGCAGCAATTACAAGTGGGTAGGTATTGCCACTGCACATGCAAGCCAATCCATAGAATGTTTTCATTACGTCTAATTAAATCTAAATATGAGTACTAATTCATTTAAAGGATCCTATAATAATATACTCTTTCATTTTGCATGAAGAAACACCATACCTTGTTATGCCTAGCATAAATGCATAAGCGACACTATGACAACGTGGTTTTAATATTTCAGCATCAAATACACAGACCGAACCATCACATAAACTGGCATAGACTAATAGGCAGTCACATGAAAAAGTGGCACTCGAAATAGCTGAATTCGTTGGATTCTCAGGAGCCCACTACAATGCAATTTTTTTAGTCACTCTCTATTATTCAAATCTAAAGCCAACATATCTTCATTTATGTTAGATGAGTATATGAGTGTCTTAACACTAGGCGAAATCACCCTCTATTTTATGTTTTTTTAAGATTTTTACTGAGTGTTTTAATATTACACTAATATGCACCCTCTATTCTACGCTCAATGAAC
This sequence comes from Larix kaempferi, assembly GCA_027924585.1. Lineage (NCBI taxonomy): Eukaryota > Viridiplantae > Streptophyta > Pinopsida > Pinales > Pinaceae > Larix > Larix kaempferi. Next base: position 279,996 of record BSBM01000594.1, on the reverse strand, counting down.
TTAAAAATACACTATGATTTAAAAAGTTAAAAAATGTAAAACTGTAGAATTGCATTAATTTCAAAAGAAGAGTTATTTGCTCAAGATATATGTGGGAACCAGATCTTACATGGAACAAGCATTCCAATTTAGACACATCGTAAATAGAAATTTGGATGTCCTTTACAACTAGCAAGTGAACCTGATCCTTATGAAACTAAACTCTAGTCTTTGCAATTGATGATGCTGATCTTCTGGCCTCTGAATGCACACTCTTTCATTTTTTTTTTCTCCCATGCATTTATTCCCCATACACACAACTACCAACAAAACATTGGTTTAGTAGTAAATTTTATTTGATCTGGCTTAATTAATGGTGAAGCGGGTGATCTAGTTAATTCTTAAAGGATTAGAGTAAGTACCTGTCCATTAGATCTAGAGGATACCAATACTTGTAAAAGTTGAGAAAATTCCAAGCTAGTTATTCTCTTCACGTGCCCCTGAAGACACCCCTGGGAATACTATGTGATTCCTTTTTGGTGTTGGTAAATCTGGGTCGATTTTATGTTTTCTGTAACAAAAACGTTGTTAGGAATAAGCTACTTTAGGACAAGCATATGTTTTTTCACAACACTACTTATAATGTTAATTGGTTAACTTCTATATTTTACCCAAATCATCTACGAGGGTAAAAGATACCACTTTATATATCGTGTCAAAAAAATTCATCTTAATATGGATGCTAGGGCAATGTAGTAGTGGGAAATCCAAACGATCAACATCAGTATATGGATCAAAGCAAATACATGGGGCTATAGAGTAAAGGATGAAGCTGGCTTCTAAACTTTTGGTTTGGTAATAATGCAACTAGGTATGCTTAGGTAGGGAGAAGTAATGAATTTTGCAACCAGATGTATTTAGCAGACTACAATCATGACAAGGTAGAGGACTCTATTAATAATTATATGAAATTTGAATGTAGATGTGGGAAAGAAGTTAATTGGGTCTATTTCTAATGTTTTTGTGATAAAGTGTTAACTTCTCACCGTGGATTTATTGGCCATGAAAAATAAGAAGTGCCCCAAAAATTTATATAATAACACCAAGCTTATTGTTTCCAAACTAAAAAACAAAGCTACTAAAAATGAAAACTCCAGCCTATCCATTCAACAAGTATAACAAGGACAACAAGCTTAGGAGCTCCTTTTGCTGGTGATTTTTGATAAAAATGTTGCTCAGTGAAGATTGATGTTGTTCATATCAATGCAAAAGATTCATAATTAAAGAATAACATATCCTAAACTGTCACTTAGATTGATTTATTTAGAAGCCAATCTGTGTGACATTATCCCTGATATTACTTTGTAACTTCATTCTGCAACAATTATTCGCGATTAGAGGGAAGAAAAACTATTGTTCTCTGCTCAATTGCCCATGTTTGCCCAGCGTTGAAGCTGGCTTCTCTGGTACCACTCTATCGCGTCCCTGACCTCCCCCCTGTGGCAATTGTGAAGGGATGCGATACTTTAAACACAAGTCTCCCATGCCCTCCATCGCTGACCTTCTTAGAAATAACCCCGAAATAAAATCAAGATAACCTCCCAGAGATGGAAAAACTTCTTTGTTCAGATCGAGCTCCAGATCCATATGCAGATTTGTTAGGTGTAGAGCCAATTTTTCGAGCAAAATCAGTAGTTTCAGTAGCTGATCTATCTGTAGCAAAAGAACAAGAATAATAATTAATATTTGTATATTTTTTTAGTACGGTTTATAACTAGATAATGGTAGATTGATGGGAGATATTACTTAGTAGACGCTAATGCTTAACCCTCCGAGTTATTTTGGACATGTAAACGATGAAGGAAAATCAATTTCTCAAGGATGAACTTCTGTACACAAACTACACTTATTAAAATTTAATCTTTATTTCATATACAAATAAAAAAATTAAAGAGATTCTGGTTTGGAGTTTACCAATGAGGACTTGTTGTATGCTATTGAGAATGACTGAAATTCCCAATTTAGCAACACCATGTTACACAGAAGCACTATTGGTAAATAAATAACCCAAATCATTACGAAAAAAACAAAATAACAACTGACATTATAATTGCCACAATATATGAAGATGCCAGTGAAATAACAATGGAAAATTAAGCCCCATTAAGACTCTCGACTCCAAGCTGGTTCGCAACCCTCACAATACATGTACACAGGCAAGTGAGAGTGATCTTTAAGAGATATTTATAAGTATTGTTCACTATAAAATAACAAGCTGCAATCTCTAGTTTAAATTCACATACACATGATAAAATATAAAAGGAAATTTTATTATCAAAATCGGCGGCCAAGCCATTTGAGAGAACACAGACAGGAAATGTTTCATACCTAGTGAATCGCCTAAGGGTTTTTGCATTGAGTTGAAAACACCTCGACAAATTAAGGGTATTGCATCAAATAAAACGAAGGGAGTTAATACGGTTTTCTTGATAGGGACACACCATAAATAACAACACAGTGAAGTTCTGCTACCCTATTACTTACCAAGAGTTGCATTTGAAGCCATGAGTTGGCTTAATTCGTAAATCAAGTTGGTGGTATCGGGTTCCAAGTGGTCCAAAGACAGAGGCCAAAGAAATGGTTGTGCTGAATTCAAACCCCGACATCACCTACATCCAAATAACAAGTCAAATTGACTTTAAAAGATAAACTAATGTTCAAACAAAAATGACTAGTAAATTACTGGAATGGCAACAAAGTAGATATAACTATTCACTTGCTATTGGGTGCAATACTAATAAGCTAACTGTGTTATTGCATATGAAATTTTCGCAGAGGATGGCCCAACATAATCGATAATAGCATTATTATGGTACTCCTCATAGAGGAGGAACGCCAATCAATCACCAACTGAATATTTGAGTAGAGACGACATTTATTGTGTAAACCGAGAGAAGATTGGGGTTGGCCATCGAGCTTTTTATCGGTGGAATAGTCACAATATGGACACACTGTAGAAACAATGAAATTGTTAATAATACAAATATTTAAGATATTAAATGTGTTCATAATCGGTGAGGAGTGGACATTCTGTACATGGAAATTATAAATAAACAAATAAAATAATCAAATATGTATTAACTACAGAGACCCCATCTTGCCAACCGCCATAGGAATCGAATGCTAGATAGCAGCAGCAAGAAAGCCAACAATTATAGACATCTCCAATGCATTGATGGCCAGGATGCGTAAAATTTGAAGCACTAAACTCAGATGAAATCTAGTTGATCCTTTGAATTCTTATTTGTTGTCATAACTCAATTGAACACTTAGTCGAATAGTCGAACATATCTATTGATGGTGGATATGCAATATACTTTTTTAGTTTTCCAATCTAGTATGCAATATACTCTTTTAGTTTTCCAATCTAGTCATATACTCCAGAGAAACAAGATATTGCTTTTGTTGACTAGAAACAAATGGATCATGAGTTAAATGAGATTGCTATAGAAAATTGTTGGCAATTCAAACAATAGACATCTGAGGCAAATCGAATTAGAGTGCTTGATCGGACTCCATTAGACGCATATCGGTCAACATTTCTGAAGGGAAGATCGCAATTGAGGGTAGATAACACCTTGGTATCTTCCCAGATCTGCTTAAGACACAATCTCTTAGGTGCTGAAGCGTTGTGGCAGATTGAACATTAGTAATCTTTGTGAGAACACCATCGGTGAGCTCCGCCCGACATTCCAAAAGCATCAAATCAAATTTATAAAGAGCAAATAAAATACTGAACAAATACCTAGATTCAGTGTGTCGATTCAGAGATCCTGTTAGTACCAAACCCTTGCATGATGCAAATCTACCAAACCCTCGCATGATGCAAATCTACCAAACCCTCGCATGAGTCAAATCTATTGAAGTTTTTTATTTTTAGTTATTTTCCAAAATTTTGTCTCCCAATATTTTTTTTAAATTCACTCATTTTTCTCCCTAATTTACTTTTCCGTCTTTTATTTAATTTTTATTTAGTTTTCCTCTTTTTATTTATTTATTTTTAAATTTAATTTTCCTCCTTTAATTATATTTGTTTTGTTTATATAGTTGTTTTTTAAAATTTGTGAATACTAATATTAATATATTAACTATATAAATATATATAATAACTATATAATATATTGATATATTATATATGAGTGAAAGATGGAATGTTAATAGGAACATAAAGAAAAGAAGGGTTTTTAAGGATTTATTTTTTTTAAATGAGAAAGGGAAAGGGAAGGTATTAAGGATTATAAGCGCATACAAATTATTACTATTATTACTATTATTATTATTATTATTATTGGAGATGGGAACGAAGGGATTTTTACACAAAAAAAAGAGGCTTCTTTGTCTTTTCAAAATGGAGGATATTGGCGACTTTTTGTAGGGGAGGGGCCCAAGGGGGAATTTTAGACTTTATGAACTTAGGTGCAAGGAGAACCATGATGAATGGATGCATATGGAAAATTAATGGAGGTTCTGAAATTGACAAGTTTTAGCTAACATGACGGAAAACATATACTGAACTTGCCAAAACTTTAACAGACTGCCGAGAGGGTCAAACGATGACAATTTTGTCAAGCAAAATATGAACATGACCAATATGACGAGCCAAACACAATGACACCAACTTCACAACATGAAAATGCCAAGAGGGAAAGACGAAAAATATCCAAGCCTCGACTCAGCCAAACTATGATGACGCACATGATGCAACTTGGGGGATTTATCGAAGGGATAATACGAAAGAAAAATGGTAAGAGAGGATATGGACATGTATATAAGAAAAGTCGAACATGATGTGACAGTACAGATGGAATGGTCTTGCAAAAAAATTCAGTAGGTTCACCTACGGTGTCATGTTTCGACACTTCAAAATGATGTCGAAGTTGAGCTTCAACACTATACTACCAAGTAAATGGAGAAAGTTAAATATATGCATGGATCATTCTTCCCTTTTTGGTCATAAATGCAAACTAATTGAGTAAATGCAAACTAATTAGCTCTAATATGTCAATTACAATATTGACATATCTAGAGATGCATAGAAACATGTTATATATAATTATAAAGCTCTATATTAAATATTAAATATAGACACACTTAATTTGTTGTTGACGTATAAGGAAATATTTGATAACTAGAACATCTTATATAATTATTAAGGCGACACCCAAAAACCCAATCAAGTTGAGGTTGGTTTGCTCTAGGATGGGTGCGATCCTCGGTGATTTTGATGGCCTAATAGATGCCCCTCAGTCGTGGCTTCTCAGACCACAGGTCACTCCTGCATGTTAGGAGATTCGAGCAAACAAAAAAATAAACATTGTAAATGGAAGCTCACAAGTTCAAATCCTTGTGGGTACTTACTTACCAAAAAAACAAACTATATCACATATCCATAATACTATATATAACTGGCTTGGAATTTTCTCAACATTTACAAGTGTTGGTATCCTCTAGATCCGATGGATAGTTACTTACTCCTTTCAAAGTAAAATAGATCACCTCCTTCACAATTAATTAAGACAGATCAAATAAAATTTACTACTAAACCAATTTTTTGTTGGAAGTTGTGTGTATCGGGAATATATGCATTGGAGAAGCAAAAATGAAAGAGTGTGCATTCAGAGGCTGGAAGATCAGCATCATCAATTGAAAAGACTAGAGTTCAGTTTCATAAGGACCAGGTTCACTTGCTAGTTGTACAGGACATCCAAATTTCTATTTACGATGTGTCTAAATTGGAATGCTTGTTCCATGTAACATCTTGTTATCACATATATCTTGAGCAAATAACTCTTCTTTTCAAATTAATGTCATTCTACAGTTTTTAATTTTTTAAATCATAGTGTATTTTTGAGTTCACTGAGAGTAGAATAGAGGGTGCAGATTAGTGCAATATTAAAACATTCAGTAAAAATATTAAAAAAATAGAAAATAGAGTGTGATGTCGCCTAGTGTTAAGATACTCATATACTCATTTAACATAAATGAAGATATGTTGGCTTTAGATTTGAAGAATAGAGAGTGACTAAAAATATTTGCATTGCAGTGGGCTCCTGAGAATCCAACGACTTCAGCTATTTCGACTGCCACTTTTTCATGTGACTGTCTATTCGTCTATCCCAGTTTCTGTGATGGTTCGGCCTGTGTATTTGATGCTGAAATCTTAAAACCATGTTGTCGTATTGTCACTTTTGCATTTTTTCCATGCATAAGAAGGTATGGTGTTTCTTCATGCAAAATGGAAGTGTATATTATTATAAGATCCTTTAAATGAATTAGTACTCATATTTAGATTTAATTCCACATAATGAAAATTTTCTTTGGCTTGGCATGCATGTGGAGTGGCAATACCTACCCACTTGTAATTGCTGCAAATCCAAAACATCCCAATCAATTTGCTATAGGAATGATTGATGGAAGTGTTCATGTGATTGAACCGACTGGATATGAAGAGAAATGGGGTGGTGGACCATCACATACTGGATCTACTGCTACTTAAGAAGACATGCATTTTGTAACATTAATCATCTTTCAAGAGATAATATGTTGTGTGTTTGTTTGATTTGGAAGCAAGCATGTTGGGCAAGAGTCTAGTTGTTTAATTAGAATAAGTTTAACTAGACTATTACCCAACATGCTTGCTTCCAAAGATAACAAATACACAACATATTCTCTCTTGAAAGATGATTGATGTTACAAAATGCATGTCTTCTTAAGTAGCAGCAGATCCAGTATGTGATGGTCCACCACCCCATTTCTCTTCAGATTCAACTAGTTCAATCACTTGAACACTTCCATAATTCATTCCTATAGCAACTTGATTGGGATGTTTTGGATTTGCAGCAATTACAAGTGGGTAGGTATTTCCACTGCACATGCAAGCCAAGCCAAAGAATGTTTTCATTACGTCTAATTAAATCTAAATATGAGTACTAATTCATTTAAAGGATCCTATAATAATATACTCTTTCATTTTGCATGAAGAAACACCATACCTTCTTATGCCTGGCATAAATGCATAAGCGGCACTATGAAAATGTGGTTTTAAGATTTCAGCATCAAATACACAGATCGAACCATCACAGAAACTGGCATAGACTAATAGGCAGTCACATGAAAAAGTGGCACTCGAAATAGCTGAATTCGTTGGATTCTCAGGAGCCCACTACAATGCAATATTTTTAGTCACTCTCTATTATTCAAATCTAAAGCCAACATATCTTCATTTAGGTTAGATGAGTATATGAGTGTCTTAACACTAGGCGAAATCACCCTCTATTTTATGTTTTTTTAAGATTTTTACTGAGTGTTTTAATATTACACTAATCTGCACCCTCTATTCTACGCTCAACGAACTCAAAATACACTATGATTTAAAAAGTTAAAAACTGTAAAACTGTAGAATGGCATTAATTTCAAAAGAAGAGTTATTTGCTCAAGATATATGTGAGAACAAGATCTTACATGGAACAAGCATTCCAATTTAGACACATCGTAAATAGAAATTTGGATGTCCTTTACAACTAGCAAGTGAACCTGATCCTTATGAAACTAAACTCTAGTCTTTGCAATTGATGATGCTGATCTTCTGGCCTCTGAATGCACACTCTTTCATTTTTGCTTCTCCCATGCATTTATTCCCCATACACACAACTACCAACAAAACATTGGTTTAGTAGTAAATTTTATTTGATTTGTCTTAATTAATGGTGAAGCGGGTGATCTAGTTAATTCCTAAAGGATTAGAGTAAGTACCTGTCCATCAGATCTAGAGGATACCAATACTTGTAAAAGTTGAGAAAATTCCAAGCCAGTTATTCTCCTCACATGCCCCTGAAGACACCCCTAGGAATACTATGTGATTCCTTTTTGGTGTTGGTAAATTTGGGTCGATTTTATGTTTTCTGTAACAAAAACGTTGTTAGGAATAAGCTACTTTAGGACAAGCATATGTTTTTTCACAACACTACTTATAATGTTAATTGGTTAACTTCTATATTTTACCCAAATCATCTACGAGGGTAAAAGATACCACTTTATAGATCCTATCAAAAACATTCATCTTAATCTGGATGCGAGGGCTGGAGTACTTAACCATGAGCATCATGGATCCATGTATAAGTAGAAAATAAAGGAGAATCAAATTGGATGATCAGCCCAATAATGGGTGCTTCGCATAGATGATATTCACCACGGGAATGAACATAGTTCTATCTTATACGATACATCCATCTAATGACTAGCCGAAGGATATATGATTATGATATATTGTTAAGCCAATAAAGAATTTTTGTTGGCTTCCCAGGGCGATGTAGTAGTGGGAAATCCAAACGATCTCCATCAATATATGGATCAGAGCAAATACATGGGGCTATAGAGTAAAGGATGAAGCTGGCTTCTCAACTTTTGGTTTGGTAATAATGCAACTAGGTATGCTTAGGCAGGGAGAAGTAATGAATTTTCAACCAGATGTATTTAGCAGACTACAATCATGACAAGGTAGAGGATTCTATTAATAATTATATGAAATTTGAATGTAGATGTGGGAAAGAAGTTAATTGGGTCTATTTTTAATGTTTTTGTGATAAAGTGTTAACTTCTCACCGTGGATTTATTGGCCATGAAAAATAAGAAGTGCCCCAAAAATTTATATAATAGCACCAAGCTTATTGTTTCCAAACTAAAAAACAAAGCTACTAAAAATGAAAACTCCAGCCTATCCATTCAACAAGTATAACAAGGACAACAAGCTTAGGAGCTCCTTTTGCTGGTGATTTTTGATAAAAATGTTGCTCAGTGAAGATTGATGTTGTTCATATCAATGCAAAAGATTCATAATTAAAGAATAACATATCCTAAACTGTCACTTAGATTGATTTCTTTAGAAGCCAATCTATGTGACATTATCCCTGATATTACTTTGTAACATCATTCTGCAACAATTATTCGCGATTCGAGGGAAGAAAAACTACTGTTCTCTACTCAATTGCCCATGTTTGCCCAGCGTTGAAGCTGGCTTCTCTGGTACCACTCTATCGCGTCCTTGACCTCCCCCCTGTGGCAGTTGTGAAGGGATGGGATACTTTAAACACAAGTCTCCCATGCCCTCCATCGCTGACCTTCTTAGAAATAACCCCGAAATAAATGCAAGATAACCTCCCAGAGATGGAAAAACTGCTTTGTCCAAATCGAGCTCCAGATCCATATGCAGATTTGTTAGGTGGAGAGCCAATTTTTCGAGCAAATTCAGTAGTTTCAGCAGTTGATCTATCTGTAGCAAAAGAATAAGAATAATAATTAATATTTGTATAATTTTTTAGCACGGTTTATAACTAGATAATGGTAGATTGATGGGAGATATTACTTAGTAGTCGCTAATGCTTAACCCTCCGAGTTATTTTGGACATGTAAATGATGAAGGAAAATCACTTTCTCAAGGATGAAGTTCCGTACACAAACTACACTTATTAAAATTTAATCTTTATTTGATATACAAATAAAAAAATTAAAGAGATTCTGGTTTGGAGTTTACCAATGAGCACTTGTTGTATACTGTTGAGAATGACTGAAATTCCCAATTTAGCAACACCATGTTGCACAGAAGCACTATTGGTAAATAAATAACCCAAATCATTACGAAAAAAACAAAATAACAACCGACATTATAATTGCCACAATAAATGAAGATGCCAGTGAGATAACAACGGAAAATTTAGCCCCATTAAGACTCTCGACTCCAAGCTGGTTCGCAACCCTCACACTACATGTACACAAGCAAGTGAGAGTGATCTTTAAGAGATATTTATAACTACTGTTCACTATAACATAACAAGCTGCAATCTCTAGTTTAAATTTTTTTTTCAACCGAAAAAAAAACGTACTATTGCTATTCTTTAAATCAAATAGTACAAAATATTGTCACCTTTCTGGCGAAAGGTAAGTACAGCCATCTATGACTTTTATCTTCCATATACATCTACATATGTTCAAAAAGGAAGCCATACATCTTCCATGTGCTTCAACATATGTTCAAAAAAGAAATTATACAACAGATCCTATATATGATAGTCAAAAACCCTAATGCAGTCTGACCCAAAGAAAGTCTACAAAAAGTAAAATTCTCCACATTCCAGTAGGCTGGAATCCATCCATTCCTCCCATACTAGAAATCCTTCAGAGCACAGTAAAGCCTGTTTTGAGAGTGAATCAGCCTGAGAATTGTGTTCACGGTAGATATGTTCAAATATGATATGATCCTGTGAATCAATTTCCATTCTCGTCCTTTCACACCAGTGAGAGAGTTCTATAACATTAAGATCAAAATCTTTAGATGCCCACTTTATTGTGACCCGTGAGTCACCAAACACCCTTAAGTTACAAAGACCAAAACAGTTTGCGCATCTAAGAACACACCAAAGTGCAAGCAATTCAGCTTTCATGTTGCTGCCCAGTCCACAATTGAGGCGCAAGGAAAAAAAGTGATCCTGATTCAAATAAATAACACCTCCTGCAGCACAAAACCCATTCTGTGCTGCCCCATCGAAGAATAGAATTGGCTGACTGACAATGAAAGAGAACTGTCCAACACTTCTTACAACAGCACTTGTGGTATCCACAGGATATTGATGTAATAGGTTCAAAGCCAAGAAACCACAGGAGGAGACATCCGGTTCCACATCTTGAAATATAGTGGAATTCCTGGTGAACCATAGAGCCCAAGATATGAAGATAGGAATCTGCACAGTGTCTAAAGAGCTCCGAGACCATCTAAGTAATGCCTCACCAATACTAACTTCCTCCAATACAAGTGTTGAAGCTAGCTTTGAACAACAAAAGTCCCAGACTTTTTTCCCAAAAGTGCAATAAATGAACAAATGATCAATAGTTTCAGCACTATTCTTGCATAAACTGCACTGATTAGGTCCATGCCAACCACGTTTAGAAAGATTGTCCCAGGTTTTAAGAGTGCCTTGAAGAACATGCCATAAAAAACACTTATGTTTTAAACCCAATTTCCATTTCCAAATCTTCTTATACCACCAATGCTATGGAAAAATGTACAGTTCCTGCATCATTCTCTCATAAGCTGTCTTTGCTGTGACACAACCAGTTTTTCTGTTTCCAGTCCATTTCAAAAGATCAGCCTTTTCTGATAATTTCACCCCAGCAGATTCCAAAGATTGAATATATAGATCCCAGGAGTGGGCATCTTCTCCAACAAAACCCAAATCAAAAGATTTAAGCCAATAAGAGTTTCCAACAGGATTCCTGATTCGCTCTAAAGAATTCAAACCATAAATATGTAAATAATCCAGGATCATAGGGGAAAGATGCACAGGATTTATAATGCCCAAGATCGAGTCTATTCCAACTCGAATGCGCTTTCCATTTCCAACTTGCCAATGTAAAGCACCAGTTATCCAGCTAGAAACCTTTAACAAACCACGCCAAAGAACAGAGCAACCTGTTTTTGCAGGCAGGTTGCAACGGAGCCAATCAACTAGGTTTGTATTTATGTATTTTGCAAAGGATATTTTCGACCAAAGATTGTGATTAAAAAGACATCTCCACAGGCTCTTGGCTCTGAGGGCCATGCTGAAGAAATGTAAGTCTTTAATGCCCCATCCTCCATAGCGCTCAGGTCTGGAAATCGATTCCCAACCTGTCATAACCAGCAGTGCCCTTTCTAATCCACCAGTCCACAGAAAGTTGAACATCAATCTTCTGATAACCTTAAGAATATAAGAAGGGATCTCCAACAGTGAAAACCAATAAACAGGTATTCGTGACAGCACAGCTTTAAGTAGTGTTAGTCTACCACCAACAGAGAGTGTGCGAAAAGACTAGTGAGCTATACGGCCTTCCACTTTTCTAACTAACCACCACCAATCCTTTATCTGGTAGTTGTTTGGTTTCAAGAAGAAACCCAAATATTTTAAACCTTCTTCCAAAGGATGCCAATTAAAAGGTAGAACAGTGGCAATCTCCCTTCTAACAATATCATCAACCTTGTGATAATAAAAACAAGATTTTGAGAAACTGATCTTCATCCCTGATACCCGGCCAAAGCAATTTAAGATGTTCTTAATGACCTTCCATTCATTCACAGTAGCCAACCCCGCAAGCAGCACATCATCCACAAAAATCAGATGAGAGATGATACAGTCAACCTCCAGATCAATACCTTTTAGTAAACCCATCTCCTTTGCATAATTTAACATTCTGCTAAGGGCATCTATGACCAGTAGAAATAAGTATGGAGATAAGGGGCAGCCTTGTCTTACCCCCCGCGAGCATTGGAAAAACTTGGAGGGCGATCCATTTACCAAAATGGCAATACTAGCAGAAGAAATACAAGACATAATCCAGTTTAAAACTAAAGGTGGAATCCCAATCTGGATTAATATAAGTCTTAGAAATGTCCAATTTACCCGATCATATGCCTTCTCCAAATCCAATTTGAGCAACAGTGCATTGAGTCTGCGTTTCTTAATGGAGTGTAGAAGTTCCTGTGATGCCCCTATGGCATCATGAATCTGCCTATTCTGCAAAAAACCAAACTGTTCTGGAGTGATGTGATCTGAAAGAGCAGATTTTAACCTTTGTGCAATGATTTTTGAAACCAGCTTATAGACCAGATTGCACAGAGCTATGGGCCTGTAATCTCCAAAATTCTCAGGGTTTCCCTTCTTTGAAATCAGAGTGATAAATGAAGAATTTAGTGCTCCAGAAGTGAGTCCATTTAAAAGGAAATTTTATTACCAAAATCGACAGCCAAGCCATTTGAGAGAACACATACATGAAATGTTTCATACCTAGTGAATCGCCTAAGGGTTTGTGCATTGAGTTGAACACACCTCTACAAATTAAGGGTTTTGCATCAAATAAAACGAAGGGAGTTAATACGGTTTTCTTGATAGGGACACACCATAAATAAAAACACAGTGAAGTTCTGCTACCCTATTACTTACCAAGAGTTGCATTTGCAGCCATGAGTTGGCTTAATTCGTAAATCAAGTCGGTGGTATCGGCTTCCAAGTGGTCCAATGACAGAGGCCAAATAAATTGTTGTGCTGAATTCAAACCCCGACATCACCTACATCCAAATAACAAGTCGAATTGACTTTAAAAGATAAACTAATGTTCAAACAAAAATGACTAGTAAATTACTGGAATGGCAACAAAGTAGATATAACTATTCACTTGCTATTGGGTGGAATACTAATAAGCTAAATGTGTTATTGCATATGAAATTTTTTCAGAGGATGGCCCAACATAATTGATAATAGCATTCTTCTGGTACTCCTCATAGAGGAGGAACGCCAATCAATCACCAACTGAATATTTGAGTAGAGATGACATTTATTGTGTAAACTGAGAGAAGATTGGGGTTGGCCATTGAGCTTTTTATCGGTGGAATAGTCACAATATGGCCACACTGTAGAAACAATGAAATTGTTAATAATACAAATATTTAAAATATAAAATGTGTTCATAATCGGTGAGGAGTGAACATTCTGTACATGGAAATTATAAATAAACAAATAAAATCATAAAATATGTATTACCTACAGAGACCCAATCTTGCCAACCGCCATAGGAATCGAATGCTAGATAACAGCAGCAAGAAAGCCAAAAATTATAGACATATCCAATGCATTGATGGCCAGGATGCGTAAAATTTGAAGCACTAAACTCAGATGAAATCTAGTTGATCCTTTGAATTCTTATTTGTTGTCATAACTCAATTGAACACTTGGTTGAATAGTCGAACATATCTATTGATGGTGAATATGCAATATACTTTTTTAGTTTTCCAATCTAGTATGCAATATACTCTTTTAGTTTTCCAATCTAGTCATATACTCCACAGAAACAAGATATTGCTTTTGTTGACTAGAAACAAATGGATCATGAGTTAAATGAGATTGCTATAGAAAATTATTGGCAGTTCAAACAACAGACATCTTCAAAGCTTGGGATAAGATTAAAATCTCATTGCACCAGATCTGAGGGAAATCAAATTAGAGTGTTTGATCGGACTCAATTAGACGCATATCGGTCAACATTTTTGAAGGGAAGATCGCAATTGAGGGTAGATAACACCTTGGTATCTTCCTACATCTGCCTGGGACACAATCTCTTAGGTGCTGAAGCGTTGTGGCAGATTGAATATTAGTAATCTTTGTGCAGATACGAAAAAATGTTTTAAATATGTTTCCTACAGGAGAACACCATCGGTGAGCTCCGCCCGTCATTCCAAAAGCATCAAATCAAATTTATAAAGAGCAAATAAAATACTGAACAAATACCTAGATTTAGAGCGTCGATTCAGAGATCCTATTAGTACCAAACCCTTGGATGATGCAAATCTACCAAACCCTGGCATGAGTCAAATCTATTGAAGTTTTTTGTTTTTAGTTATTTTCCCAAATTTTCCCTCCCAATATTTTTATTAAATTCACTCATTTTTCTCCCTAATTTACTTTTCCCTCTTTTATTTAATTTTTATTTAGTTTTCCTCTTTTTATTTATTTATTTTTAAATATAATTTTCCTCCTTTAATTATATTTGTTTTGTTTATATAGTTGTTTTTTTAAATTTGTGAATACTAATATTAATATACTATATATATTAACTATATAAATATATATAATAACTATATAATATATTGATATATTATATATGAGTGAAAGATGGAATGTTAATAGGAACATAAAGAAAAGAAGGGTTTTTAAGGATTTATTTATTTTAAATGAGAAAGGGAAAGGGAAGGTATTAAGGATTATAAGCGCATACAAATTATTACTATTATTATTATTATTATTATTATTATTATTATTATTATTATTGGAGATGGGAACGAAGGGATTTTTACACAAAAAAAGGAGGCTTCTTTGTCTTTTCAAAATGGACGATATTGGCGACTTTTTGTAGGGGAGAGGCCCAAGGGGGAATTTTAGACTTTATGAACTTAGGTGCATGGAGAACCATGATGAATGGATGCATATGGAAAATTAATGGAGGTTATGAAATTGACAAGTTTTAGCTAACATGACGGAAAACATATACTGAACTTGCCAAAACTTTAACAGACTGTTGAGAGGGTCAAACGATGACAATTTTGTTCAAGCAAAATATGAACATGACCAATATGACGAGCCAAACACAATGACACCAACTTCACAACATCACAATGCCAAGAGGGAAAGACGAAAAATAACCAAGCCTCGACTCAGCCAAACTATGATGACACACATGATGCAACTTGGGGGATTTATCGAAGGGATAATATGAAAGAAAAATGGTAAGAGAGGATATGGACATGTATATAAGAACATCGAACATGATGTGACAGTACAGATGGAATGGTCTTGCAAAAAAATTCAGTAGGTTCACCTACGGTGTCATGTTTCGACACTTCAAAATGATGTCGATGTTGAGCTTCAACACTATAGTGCCAAGTAAATGGAGAAAGTTAAATATATGCATGGATCATTCTTCCCTTTTTCGTCATCAATGCAAACTAATTGAGTCATTGCAAACAAATTATCTCTAATAAATAAATTACAATATTGACATATCTAGAGACGCATAGAAACATGTTATATATAATTATAAAGCTCTATATTAAATATTAAATATAGACACTCTTAATTTGTGTGTGACGTATAAGGAAATATTTGATAACTAGAACATCTTATATAATTATTAAGGCGACACCCAAAAACCCAATCAAGTTGAGGTTGGTTTGCTCTAAGATGGGTGCGATCCTTGGTGATTTTGATGGCCTAATAGATGCCCCTCAATCGTCGCTTCTCAGACCACAGGTCACTCCTGCATGTTAGGAGATTCGAGCAAACAAAAAAATAAACGTTGTAAATGGAAGGTCACAAGTTCAAATCCTTGTGGGTACTTACTTACCAAAAAAACAAACTATATCACATATCAATAATATTATATATAACTGGCTTGGAATTTTGTCAACTTTTACTTACTCCTTTAAAATTTAACTAGATCACCTCCTTCACAATTAATGAAGACAGATCAAATAAAATTTACTACTAAACCAATGTTTTGTTGGAAGTTGTGTGTATCGGGAATATATGCATTGGAGAAGCAAAAATGAAAGAGTGTGCATTCAGAGGCTGGAAGATTAGCATCATCAATTGCAAAGACTAGAGTTCAGTTTCATAAGGATCAGGTTCACTTGCTAGTTGTACATGACATCCAAATTTCTATTTACGATGTGTCTAAATTGGAATGCTTGTTCCATGTAAGATCTTGTTATCACATATATCTTGAGCAAATAACTCTTCTTTTCAAATTAATGTCATTCTACTGTTTTTAACTTTTTAAATCATAGTGTATTTTTTAGTTCACTGAGAGTAGAATAGAGGGTGCAGATTAGTGTAATATTAAAACATTCAGTAAAAATATTAAAAAAACAGAAAATAGAGGGTGATTTCGCCTAGTGTTAAGACACTCATATACTCATTTAACATAAATGAAGATATGTTGGCTTTAGATTTGAAGAATAGAGAGTGACTAAAAATATTTGCATTGAAGTGGGCTCATGAGAATCCAACGACTTCAGCTATTTCGAGCTATTTCGACTGCCACTTTTTCATGTGACTGTCTATTCGTCTATGCCAGTTTCTGTGATGGTCGGCCTGTGTATTTGATGTTGAAATCTTAAAACCATGTTGTCTTATTGTCGCTTTTGCATTTTTGCCATGCATAAGAAGGTATGGTGTTTCTACATGCAAAATGGAAGTGTATATTATTATAAGATCCTTTAAATGAATTAGTACTCATATTTAGATTTAATTCCACATAATGAAAATGTTCTTTGGCTTGGCTTGCATGTAGAGTGGCAATACCTACCCACTTGTAATTGCTGCAAATCCAAAACATCCCAATCAATTTGCTATAGGAATGACTGATGGAAGTGTTCATGTGATTGAACCGACTGGATATGAAGAGAAATGGGGTGGTGGACCATAACATAATGGATCTGCTGCTACTTAAGAAGACATGCATTTTGTAACATTAATCATCTTTCAAGAGATAATATGTTGTGTATTTGTTTGATTTGGAAGCAAGCATGTTGGGCAAGAGTCTAGTTGTTTAATTAGAATAAGTTTAACTAGACTCTTACCCAACATGCTTGCTTCCAAAGATAACAAATACACAACATATTCTCTCTTGAAAGATGATTGATGTTACAAAATGCATGTCTTCTTAAGTGGCAGCAGATCCAGTATGTGATGGTCCACCACCCCATTTCTCTTCAGATTCAACGGGTTCAATCACATGAACACTTCCATAAGTCATTCCTATAGCAAATTGATTGGGATGTTTTGGATTTGCAGCAATTACAAGTGGGTAGGTATTGCCACTGCACATGCAAGCCAAGCCAAAGAATGTTTTCATTACGTCTAATTAAATCTAAATATGAGTACTAATTCATTTAAAGGATCCTATAATAATATACTCTTTCATTTTGCATGAAGAAACACCATACCTTCTTATGCTTGACATAAATGCATAAGCGACACTATGACAACATGGTTTTAAGATTTCAGCATCAAATACACAGACCGAACCATCACAGAAACTGGCATAGACTAATAGGCAGTCACATGAAAAAGTGGCACTCGAAATAGCTGAATTCGTTGGATTCTCAGGAGCCCACTACAATGCAATATTTTTAGTCACTCTCTATTATTCAAATCTAAAGCCAACATATCTTCATTTATGTTAGATGAGTATATGAGTGTCTTAAGACTAGGCAAAATCACCCTCTATTTTATGTTTTTTTAAGATTTTTACTGAGTGTTTTAATATTACACTAATCTGCACCCTCTATTCTACGCTCAATGAACTCAAAAATACACTATGATTTAAAAAGTTAAAATCTGTAAAACTGTACAATGGCATTAATTTCAAAAGAAGAGTTATTTTCTCAAGATATATGTTAGAACGAGATCTTACATGGAACAAGCATTCCAATTTAGACACATCCTAAATAGAAATTTGGATGTCCTTTACAACTAGCAAGTGAACCTGATCCTTATGAAACTAAACTCTAGTCTTTGCAATTGATGATGCTGATATTCTGGCCTCTGAATGCACACTCTTTCATTTTTGCTTCTCCCATGCATTTATTCCCCATACACACAACTACCAACAAAACATTGGTTTAGTAGTAAATTTTATTTGATCTGTCTTAATTAATGGTGAAGCGGGTGATCTAGTTAATTCTTAAAGGATTAGAGTAAGTACCTGTCCATCAGATCTAGAGGATACCAATACTTGTAAAAGTTGAGAAAATTCCAAGCCAGTTATTCTCTTCACGTGCCCCTGAAGACACCGCTGCGAATACTATGCGATTCTTTTTTGGTGTTGGTAAATATGGGTCGATTTTATGTTTTCTGTACCAAAAACGTTGTTAGGAATAAGCTACTTTAGGACGAGCATATGTTTTTTCACAACACATATGTTTTTTCACAACACTACTTATAATGTTAATTGGTTAACTTCTATATTTTACCCAAATCATCTACGAGGGTAAAAGATACCACTTTATAGATCCTGTCAAAAACATTCATCTTAATCTGGATGCGAGGGCTGGAGTACTTAACCATGAGCATCATGGATCCGTGTATAAGTAGAAAAGAAAGGAGAATCAAAATTGGATGATCAGCCCAATAATGGGTGCTTCGCATAGATGATATTCACCACGGGAATGAACATAGTTCTATCTTATACGATACATCCATCTAATGACTAGCCGAAGGATATATGATTATGATATATTGCTAAGCCAATAGAGAATTTTTGTTGGCTTCCTAGGGCGATGTAGTACTGGGAAATCCAAACGATCTCCATCAATATATGGATCAAAGCAAATACATGGGGCAATAGAGTAAAGGATGAAGTTGGCGTCTCAACTTTTGGTTTGGTAATAATGCAACTAGGTATGCTTAGGCAGGGAGAAGTAATTAATTTTGCAACCAGATGTATTTAGCAGACTACAATCATGACAAGGTAGAGGATTCTATTAATAATTATATGAAATTTGAATGTAGATGTGGGAAAGAAGTTAATTGGGTCTATTTCTAATGTTTTTGTGATAAAGTGTTAACTTCTCACCATGGATTAATTGGCCATGAAAAATAAGAAGTGCCCCAAAAATTTATATAATAGCACCAAGCTTATTGTTTCCAAACTAAAAAACAAAGCTATTAAAAATGAAAACTCTAGCCTATCCATTCAACAAGTATAACAAGGACAACAAGCTTAGGAGCTCCTTTTGCTGGTGATTTTTGATAAAAATGTTGCTCAGTGAAGATTGATGTTGTTCATATCAATGCAAAAGATTCATAATTAAAGAATAACATATCCTAAACCGTCACTTAGATCGATTTATTTAGAAGCCAATCTGTGTGACATTATCCCTGATATTACTTTGTAACTTCATTCTGCAATAATTATTCGCGATTCGAGGGAAGAAAAACTATTGTTCTCTCCTCAATTGCCCGTGTTTTCCCAACGTTGAAGCTGGCTTCTCTGGTACCACTCTATCGAGTCCCTGACCTCCCCCTGTGGCAGTTGTGAAGGGATGGGATACTTTAAACACAAGGCTCCCATGCCCTCCATCGCTGACCTTCTTAGAAATAACCCCGAAATAAAAGCAAGATAACCTCCCAGAGATGGAAAAACTGCTTTGTCCAGATCGAGCTCTAGATCCATATGCAGATTTGTTAGGTGCAGTGCCAATTTTTCGAGCAAAATCAGTAGTTTAAGCAGCTGATCTATCTGTAGCAAAAGACCAAGAATAATAATTAATATTTGTATAATTTTTTAGCACGGTTTATAACTAGATAATGGTAGATTGATGGGAGATATTACTTAGTAGCCGCTAATGCTTAACGCTCCGAGTTATTTTGGACATGTAAATGATGAAGGAAAATCAATTTCTCAAGGATGAACTTCCGTACACAAACTACATTTATTAAAATTTAATCTTTATTTCATATACAAATAAAAAAATTAAAGAGATTCTGGTTTGGTGTTTACCAATGAGCACTTGTTGTATGCTGTTGAGAATGACTGGAATTCCCAATTTAGCAACACCATGTTGCACAGAAGCACTATTGGTAAATAAATAACCCAAATCATTACGAAAAAAACAAAATAACAACGGACATTATAATTGCCACAATAAATGAAGATGCCAGTGAGATAACAACGGCTGGTTCGCAACCCTCACACTACATGTACACAGGCAAGTGAGAGTGATATTTAAGAGATATTTATAACTACTGTTCACTATAACATAACAAGCTGCAATCTCTAGTTTAAATTTACATACACATGATAAAATATAAAAGGAAATTTTATTATCAAAATCGACGGCCAACCCATTTGAGAGAGCACAAACAGGAAATGTTTCGTACCTAGTGAATCGCCCAAGGGTTTGTGCACTGAGTTGAACAAACCTCGACAAATTAAGGGTATTGCATCAAATAAAACGAAGGGAGTTAATATGGTTTTCTTGATAGGGACACACCATAAATAAAAACACAGTGAAGTTCTGCTACCCTATTACTTACCAAGAGTTGCATTTGCAGCCATGAGTTGGATTAATTCCTAAATCAAGTTGGTGGTATCGGCTTCCAAGTGGTCCAATGCAAGAGGCCAAAGAAATGGTTGTGCCGAATTCAAACCTCGACATCACCTACATCCAAATAACAAGTCGAATTGACTTTAAAAGATAAACTAATGTTCAAACAAAAATGACTAGTAAATTACTGGAATGGCAACAAAGTAGATATAACTATTCACTTGCTATTGGGTTCAATACTAATAAGCTAAATGTGTTATTGCATATGAAATTTTCGCAGAGGATGGCCCAACATAATTGATAATAGCATTCTTCTGGTACTCCTCATAGAGGAGGAACGCCAATCAATCACCAACTGAATATTTGAGTAGAGACGACATTTATTGTGTAAACCGAGAGAAGACTGGGGTTGGCCATCGAGCTTTTTATCGGTGGAATAGTCACAATATGGTCACCTTGTAGAAACAATGAAATTGTTAATAATACAAATATTTAAAATATTAAATGTGTTCATAATCGGTGAGGAGTGAACATTCTGTACATTGAAATTATAAATAAACAAATAAAATCATCAAATATGTATTACCTACAGAGACCCAATCTTGCCAACCACCAT
The DNA here is from genome assembly GCA_027924585.1 of Larix kaempferi. NCBI lineage: Eukaryota > Viridiplantae > Streptophyta > Pinopsida > Pinales > Pinaceae > Larix > Larix kaempferi. The sequence continues at coordinate 258,712 of BSBM01000594.1, read as the reverse complement.
AGGAATCGAATGCTAGATCGCAGCAGCAAGAAAGCCAACAATTATAGACATCTCCAATGCATTGATGGCTAGGATGCGTAAAATTTGAAGCACTAAACTCAGATGAAATCTAGTTGATCCTTTGAATTCCTTTTTGTTGTCATAACTCAATTGAACACTTGGTCGAATAGTCGAACATATCTATTGATGGTGGATATGCAATATACTTTTTTAGTTTTCCAATCTAGTATGCAATATACTATTTTAGTTTTCCAATCTAGTCATATACTCCACATAAACAAGATATTGCTTTTGTTGAGTAGAAACAAATGGATCATGAGTTAAATGAGATTGCTATAGAAAATTGTTGGCAATTCAAACAACAGACATCTTCAAAGCTTGGGATAAGATTAAAATCTCATTGAACTAGATCTGAGGCAAATCGAATTAGAGTGCTTGATCGGACTCCATTAGACGCATATCCGTCAACATTTCTGAAGGGAAGATCGCAATTGAGGGTAGATAACACCTTGGTATCTTCCCAGATCTGCCTGAGACACAATCTCTTAGGTGCTGAAGTGTTGTGGTAGATTGAATATTAGTAATCTTTGTGCAGATAGGAAAAAATGTTTTAAATATGTTTCCTGCAAGAGATCATCATCGGTGAGCTTCGCCCGGCATTCCAAAAGCATCAAATCAAATTTATAAAGAGCAAATAAAATACTGAACAAATACCTAGATTCAGAGTGCCGATTCAGAGATCCTGTTAGTACCAAACCCTTGCATGATGCAAATCTACCAAACCCTCGCATGAGTCAAATCTATTGAAGTTTTTTATTTTTAGTTATTTTCCCAAATTTTCCCTCCCAATATTTTTTTTAAATTCACTCATTTTTCTCCCTAATTTACTTTTCCGTCTTTTCTTTAATTTTTATTTAGTTTTCCTCTTTTTATTTATTTATTTTTAAATTTAATTTTCTTCCTTTAATTATATTTGTTTTGTTTATATAGTTGTTTTTTAAAATTTGTGAATACTAATATTAATATATTATATATATTAACTATATAAATATATATAATAACTATATAATATATTGATATATTATATATGAGTGAAAGATGGAATGTTAATAGGAACATAAAGAAAAGAAGGGTTTTTAAGGATTTATTTATTTTAAATGAGAAAGGGAAAGGGAAGGTATTAAGGATTATAAGTGCATACAAATTATTACTATTATTATTATTATTATTGGAGATGGGAACAAAGGGATTTTTACACAAAAAAAAGAGGCTTCTTTATCTTTTCAAAATGGAGGATATTGGTGACTTTTTGTAGGGGAAGGGCCCAAGGGGGAATTTTAGACTTTATTAACTTATGTGCAAGGAGAACCATGTTGAATGGATGCATATGGAAAATTAATGGAGGTTCTGAAATTGACAAGTTTTAGCTAACATGACGGAAAACATATACTGAACTTGCCAAAACTTTAACACACTGCCGAGAGTGTCAAATGATGACAATTTTGTTCAAGCAAAATATTAACATGACCAATATGACGAGCCAAACACAATGACACCAACTTCACAACATGACAATGCCAAGAGGGAAAGACGAAAAATATCCAAGCCTCGACTCAGCCAAACTATGATGACGCACATGGTGCAACTTGGGGGATTTATCGAAGGGATAATACGAAAGAAAAATGGTAAGAGAGGATATGGACATGTATATAACAACATCGAACATGTTGTGACAATACAGATGGAATGGTCTTGCAAAAAAATTCAGTAGGTTCACCTACGATGTCATGTTTCGACACTTCAAAATGATGTCGATGTTGAGCTTCAACACTATATTGCCAAGTAAATGGAGAAAGTTAAATATATGCATGGATCATTCTTCCCTTTTTGGTCATCAATGCAAACTAATTGAGTCATTGCAAACTAATTAGCTCTAATATGTCAATTACAATATTGACATATCTAGAGACGCATAGAAACATGTTATATATAATTATAAAGCTCTATATTAAATATTAAATATAGACACTTTTAATTTGTGTGTGACGTATAAAGAAATATTTGATAACTAGAACATCTTATATAATTATTAAGGCGACACCCAAAAACCCAATCAAGTTGAGGTTGGTTTGATCTAGGATGGGTGCGATCCTCGGTGATTTTGATGGCCTAATAGATGCCCCTCAGTCGTGGCTTCTCTGACCACAGGTCACTCCTGCATGTTAGGAGATTCGAGCAAACAAAAAAATAAACATTGTAAATGGAAGGTCACAAGTTCAAATCCTTGTGGGTACTTACTTACCAAAAAAACAAACTATATCACATATCAATAATACTATATATAACTGGCTTGGAATTTTCTAAACTTTTACAAGTGTTGGTATCCTCTAGATCCGATGGACAGTTACTTATTCCTTTCAAAGTTAACTAGATCACCTCCTTCACAATTAATTAAGACAGATCAAATAAAATTTACTACTAAACCAATGTTTTGTTGGAAGTTGTGTGTATCGGGAATATATGCATTGGAGAAGCAAAAATGAAAGAGTGTGCATTCAGAGGCTGGAAGATCAGCATCATCATTTGCAAAGACTAGAGTTCAGTTTCATAAGGATCAGGTTCACTTGCTAGTTGTACAGGACATCCAAATTTCTATTTACGATGTGTCTAAATTGGAATGCTTGTTCCATGTAATATCTCGTTATCACATATACCTTGAGCAAATAACTCTTCTTTTCAAATTAATGTCATTCTACAGTTTTTAACTTTTTAAATCATAGTGTATTTTTGAGTTCACTGAGAGTAGAATAGAGGGTGCAGATTAGTGTAATATTAAAACATTTAGTAAAAATATTAAAAAAACAGAAAATAGAGGGTGATTTCGCCTAGTGTTAAGACACTCATATACTCATTTAACAAAAATGAAGATATGTTGGCATTAGATTTGAAGAATAGAGAGTGACTAAAAATATTTGCATTGCAGTGGGCTCCTGAGAATCCAACGACTTCAGTTATTTCGACTGCCACTTTTTCATGTGACTATCTATTCGTCTATGCCAATCCACATGACGACACTTCCTTATAGAGGAATAACACATCTCTAATAAGGGTACAATAAATATATATGAAATACATAGATGAAATACATTCCGAAGTTACATATACATCAACACTCCCTCTTAACTAGGAAGGTATTTCTCGACACAGATCTGCTAGACAAGTCTTCTTCTCGGGATCATCATCATCGATGCATCATCATCATCATCATCACTGCTGCTTCTATCTCAACCAATCTCTGACTCTACTCGTCATAGGAAGTTCTACAGAGCCATTCCTTTTTCATACTGGATGTAGGCCCACCACCTGCAGGTCTTCGCCATCACTAGCCATACTGTGGAATCCTCAGGACTTATTATGTGCATCACAAAACCTCGAAAGAGCATCCCAGGTTGTTACGAGCACACGACTCTACCTATAGGATCTCCCAGGTCCATATTATATGTGACCTCACCACAAAACCTCGCAAGAGCATCCCAGGCTATTACGAGCACACAGCTCTACCTATAGGATCTCCCAGGGACAAATTATATGTGGTCACCACAAAACCTCGCAAGAGCATCCCAGGCTGTTACAAGAACACAACTCCACCTATAGGATATCCCAGGGACAGATTATACGTGGTCATGGCAAAACCTCGCAAGAGCATCCCAGGCCTTATTACGGGCACACAGCCCAACCTATCAGATCTCCCAGGGACATATTCTATGCCATAGGACAAAACCTTGAAAGAGCATCTACCAGATATCCCAGGGCCAGATTATATTCCATGGGTAAAACCTTGAAAGACTATCTGCAGATCTCCCAGGGCCAAATTATATGTCCTCCCAGAGAAAAACCTCGAAAGAGAATTTGCCAGATATCCCAGGGACAAATTATATGCCATAGGAAAAACCTCGAAAGACTATCTGCAAATCTCTCTGGGCCAAATTATATGCTCATCTGCACAACCTGATCCACTGATGTACACATGATCATCCTGATCATCATCACTGCAACATCCTGCTCCATGTCATCTGGAGCAACATCCTAAACCTCGTCATCCATGATCATCCTGATCATACATGCATCTACCTGATGCATACCAAGTATCTACCTCATACATATCATCATACATGATCCACCTAATCATACAATGTATCCACCTGATACAAATACATGATACATATCACCATACATGATCCACCAGATCATACAATGTATCCACCTGATACATATACAGATACATGGTCCAAGAATCCAACATGATGCATATACAAAATACATACAAATGATCCTAGTGATCATATCCAGCATCCAACATGATGTGTACATACATATAAATGATCCAACGGATCATATCCAGCATCCAACATGATGCATACATACATATAAATGATCCAACTGATCATATCCAGCAGAAACCAGAACATCATCCTGATGCTCATCATCCAGTGCTTACATCCACAGCCATGTGAAGGATCCTCCTTCCAACATGCTTGGAATGGATTCAGAAAATGTGTCCATCACTTCTTCCTCGAAGTGTCATCAATCCGAAGAACACCAAGCCTCTATTTGAGGTACTCGAACTTCACCTTGGCTAGTGGCTTCATTAGCACATCTGCAATCTTCTCATCCGTCACAACATATAGGAGCTTCACAGCTCCTCTCTGCACCATATCCCTGATATAGTGATATTTGATCTCTATGTGTTTCGACCTGTCATGAAACACTGGGTTCTCGGACAGCTTCACACAACTCTGGTTATCATAGAATATACCAGTAGCATCCAACGGGAGATCAAATAACTCAGACAATAGCTTCCATATCCATACTACCTCACAACTAGCTGAACAGGCTGCAATATACTCTGCCTCAGCTGTACTCAGTGCTACGCAGGACTGCTTCCTGCTAAACCAAGAGATCACACTTGATCCCATACTGAAGCAACACCCAGATGTGCTCTTCCTATCTGCAGCACTGCCAGCCCAATTGAATCAACATAACCCTGCAAGTTAAACTTTTGATTAGCTTCATACTTGAGCCCATAATCCACTATACCCTTCAGGTACATCAGAACATGCTTTACTGCAACCAGGTAAACACTCCTCGGATCCGTTAGGAACTGGCTCAATGTGTTCATAGCAAAGCAAATATCTGGTCTTGTGTTCGTTAGGTACATCAAGGACCCAATAATCTGACGATACATAGAGACATCAACCGGCTCAGATGAAGCATCACATAGAAGCTTCAGATTCGATGCCATAGGTGTGGCCATGGCCTTGCAATCCATCATCCCGAATCTCTTCAGGATATCTACTGTGTACTTCCCTTGACCAAGGAAGATCCCACCTGCGCTCTGCCACACCTCCATACCTAGGAAATAATGCATCATTCCCAAATCTTTCATATCGAATTCAGCAGCGAGCTTACTCTTTGTATCAAACCAAGTTCTGGTAGCTTGCTACAAGCCATACAAGGCTTTCTTCAATCTGCACACATGTGACTCCCTGCCAGGTCTTGGGACTGCATCCCAAACATCTTCTTCATGATCGACGGATCATGGCATTCTATTTCTTCATCCCAGATCCTGGGAACTTCAATATCTTCAATAGATGCCTTTGTTGATGGAACAAATGTTGTAGTCCTTATTTTGTAGGTGAAGATATACGGTCTTTCCTACAAAACAAGTTAAATTGCGTGATTAGAAACATCTCATAATTTTCAGAACAAATTCTTTACACATAAAGAAATATGTCATGCAGTCATGCAATTATCTTAGCCAATGCTTCAATACAACATTTATCCATGTTCCACAACTTTCTAGATGCCTTCTAGTCTCTACCAGAACATTGTTAAGAGTTTGCACTACTCCCAACATGTTAGCAAAGAGGTTTCATTCTAGATAAGTAGCACTGGAATGTTGTACAGTGCCATAGGCCACTTACCCATCACATGCATATTAGTAGTATGCAATCATTCTAATATGCACAATACATCTCCTAAGTCTAGGAACATAAGCATAATATTATTTAAACAAAATAGGCAAGAAATGATAATTGAAATACTTATCTTTGTTTGTTTGTTGAGTGGACTCCCTCTGAGTCTTTGCTTCCTAGAAGGAGCTGCTGAAGTAGCTTCTTCTACACCTTTCTATTGTGGAATGTAAGAAGATGGTCAACTCCCTCTGAAAATATGCATCCTTGTAGGAGCTGCTGGAGTGTGCTCCCTCTTGATCTTTGCTTCTTGGATTACTTGTCCTTGAACTTATATTCATCCTTGCTGACATCAATCTTCTTGAACCCTGGAAAGTATAATCTGTAAGCCTTCGAGCTTTCACTGTAACCCACAAAGATACCCTTCTTTCCTGAAGGATCTAGTTTAGTCCATTTTTCCTTTGGGACATGAGTGTATACTGGACAACCGAATATTTTGAGATGGCTGACTTCAGGTTTCTTACCAAAAAAGACCTCTTCTGGTGTTTTGTTGTCCAATACCTTGTGGGGTGTTTTGTTCTGCACATATACAACTGTTCTAGCTGCTTCTGCCCATAGATGCATAGGTAGATCCTGGTCATGCAGCATTGCCCTTGCTGCTTCCATGATTGTTCTATTCTTCCTTTCTACAACTCCATTTTGTTGAGGATTATAGGGAGCAGTCAACTCCCTCTTAATCCTTGAATCACTACAAAGCTTCTTGAAGTCACCTGAGGTGAATTCTCCACCATTGTCGGATCTGAATGTTTTGATCTTCTTGTCAGTTTGATTCTCCATCAAGGTTTTGAATTCCTTGAACTTAACAAACACCTCATCTTTGTTCTTCAAGAAGTATACCCAAGTCTTCCTGGAGAAGTCATCAATAAATGAGACATAGTAAACATACCCACTAAGAGAACTGGATGACATAGGACCACATACGTCCGAGTGGATGATTTCTAGGATATCCTTTGCCTTGCTTTCACTGCTTGGGAAATCCTTCTTAATGTTCTTACCTTTTGCACATCCTTGCAAACACCTTCATGTTTGGTCTTGATTTTAGGAAGGCCCTCTACAACCTTGCTTGCAATTGGAAGTGCCCTATAGTGCATATGAGCAAGTCTTCTATGCCAAGGTTCACTTGGCTCCACGGATTCATGCACCATGGCATGTTCAGGTTTTCCCTTCAATTTATACAAACCTCCCTCTTGCTCTCCAATCACTACTACATCATCTATGGTCTTTCCCTTTGGCCACATTAGGACTTGGCCATCCACAAATGAAACCCTCATACCTTTTGCATCCAATGCAGAGATGGAGAGTAAGTTCTTCTTGAGCCCAGGTACATAAATGACTTCTTTCATCTTCAAAGATTTTCTAGAATCTAGGTTGTAGGAGGCTTCACCACTTCCTTTGATTGGGTATTGATAATCATCCCCAAGTTTCACCTTATGGGGTGATTCATGTTCATATAGGTTCACAAAATATTCCTTAAACCCAGTCATGTGTTTGGAAGCCCCACTGTCAATTAACCAATCATTACAACCATGGGAGATAGTGCCTGTGAGAGCAGAGATCAGAACATACTCTTCTTCACTTGATGAGTCATCATCACTATCATCACTTTCTGCCCTATCCTTCTTCTTTGGAGGTTCATCATCCTCGATAGCATGAGCATGGAACTTTCTTTTGCTTCCCTTCTTCTTCTTGCTGGAGTTGTTGTTATTATCCCTTTTGTTCTTGGGACAATCTGAAGCAAAGTGACCCTTCTCATTGCATGTGAAGCATCTTAGATCCTTCTTATTCTTTTGATAGGATCTCTTGTAGCGAGAGTGCTCCTTCTTGGGCTTGCTTCTTTTGGTGTGAGCTGCAAGAGCTTGATCTTCACCTCCCATCTTTTCCTCACGAGCTACAAGTCTAGCTTCTTCTAGAGAGCATTCCTCCCACAGTTTACTGAAAGAGACCAATTTCTTTCTTGCACAGATTCCTTGAATAAAGGAGTCCCATGACCTAGGTAGGCCATTTAGGGTGGTCATAACAACTTCACCATTGTCCACTACTTCATCCACAGTTTCAAGTTGCTCCTTGATCTGAGAGACCTTGGAGAAGTAAGAGTGAATGGTTTCTCCATTCAACATCTTGACCCCTTTCAATTGATTCCGCAGAGTCATCTTCCGATTTATGTTCTTCCCTTCAAATAACTTGGTCAGAGAGTCAAACATCTCCTTGGGTGTCTTTAGAGAAGACACATGGAGTATGATATGGTCTTTAATAGAATAAGCAATGATTCTCTTTGCCTTGACCAAGTTCTTCTTATGCAATACCTTGGCCTCTTCATCCTCTGGGATAGGGATGTCTTCTTTTATATATGAGTCCAACTCATTCTCTTCCAGGATTAACCCAATCCTATACTTCCAAGCTCGGAAGTTATCAGCCCCTTCAAGCTTATCCTCAAGCTTGGTGTGGTGAGACATCTTAAAGAGTACTTCAAATGAAAATAGAAAATATTTAGGTCTTACCACTTGAAATGCTGAAAATTGGATCTGGTCCCAGATTAGGGTTTGTCGGAAGAACCCTAAAAATTCAAAATGTGAATTTCAACTTTCTGAAGGACATAAAGATGCGTCTTGATGAGCTGATCAGCCTGGTGCATTCAGAATTTGAGATCAGCAAAGTTTTACCCTTTAGATTTGCCTTTTTGTCCTCCCAGGTTCACTGGGGAGAGCCCTGAATTAGGGTTTGAGTTTCTCAGAGATCTACCCAACCAAAAATATCGATCCAAAGCTCTAAACTTCAATTTTTGCGAGGATCTTCCAGCTATGTCTTCAGATTCCATAAATTCTTATTTTTGTGGAAACCCTAATTTTTAGGGCCAAATCGGAAAATGCTCAGAATTAAATTCTGATTGGACATATGGATTTGCCTTGATGAGTAGAGTCAATCTACTATACTACGTTTCCAAAATCTATGGAGAGAAACCCAATAAACAAGAAACTCAAGTTTCTGTCACTGCAAAATGTCTTCTTCTCAGGTTAGCTCTGATACCATGTTAAATTTTGAGCATTAATTCACAATACTCTAGGATCTTCACTGAGAGAATAACACATACAGTATATCAATGCATAGCAATCACAATAAGCATCACAAGCATCACAAGAATCAAAAGCATGAGAGACAAGAGACACAGAGTTTCTGTGGGGAAAACCCTAAGGTGAAAAACCCCACACTTCCTTAGAGATAGAGAGAGCAATGGCTCAACCAAAGTACAACCAAAATACACTTGAGATAGTATCCTAGAGCAGATGATCCTCCTCCTCACTAGTGCTCCACCTTCTGAGTGAGAGAGATATAACTTTCTGAATGATCCTAATAGAGATCTCCTGATCTCTATTTATACTTAACCTGTTTGCCTAGTTACACTATGGGGCCGACTTGTCTATCTAGATACATCCACAATATAATATATATTTCAGGGCCAACCCCAAACATGGTGGTCTAATAACCCATCGGCAAGTACACACACTTGCGACACTTGTCAATCCACATGACGACACTTCCTTATAGAGGAATAACAAATTTCTAATAAGGGTAGAATAAATATATATGAAATACATTCCGAAGTTACATATACATCAACATCTTAGAGGACATGGTATGGAGTCAATAGCCAAGGGATTAGGTCCTACATGTTGCTTTTAGGGCTCATGGTTTATTAAAAGGGGCCCATAATACAAGACATGCACTCTAGCATAAATATTTGTCCCACAAGTGGGATACAAACCCAATTGAAAGGTTTATCACATGAAGAGTAGTCTCCTAACCCAAGACATTATTCAAGGCCAAAAATAAGCAATTTCTATCCAAAATGTTGATTATCATGACTTGTGGTTCATCCTTAAATCCATAGATCATGACAGATGCCCTAGAGAAGGAAATTTCCATGATTAACATATGGGATAGATGTTGAGATTTAGGTCACCAAGGATGTTCCTCTTGGACTATGGTAAGCTTCAAATATAAAAACTATGGGTTTAAGGTAACATCATTGTTTGTATGGATGGTTGACAAACCCAAATATGAATGCAAAACCAACTATCCCCTCCTAATTATGCACCTAATTGTTTTCCCCATTTATGAATATTTTCCTATTATGCATCTTGGTAGAGGCAACCACAACTAGTTATTTGGCCATTCTACCATAAGTATGAGAGATGGGATGAGCAAATTCTAACCAAATTAAATTGACAAACGGTCATGACTAGACAACATGAGTACCTTCCCTATGGGATAGAGATAAGGATGGTGACACATAAATTTCATGACATGAATTTGCTCATCCAAAAACCCACAATCATGACATTAGTACTATATCTATTACAAAGGGTGAAGGAAACCATCATTACATTAATATAGCAAATTGTTTTTTAATAGGTTATTCCTATTGTGTTAAATGAAGAAAAATGGGTTTGGAATACTTTATGATATGAACCTCACAATATTCACTGACATGGTAATAAACTGTTCATTGTATGCACTTACCTGTAGCATACACCTAGCAGAAAGCTATCAAGAAATACTACACAAATCTGACTTATGCCTATATTGTTGAATTCAGGTTTTTGTTGTCATTCCCAAAGGCAAGTTCTTGGATTTCTTGTTACAGTTCAATACGGGGCCTTTGTATTTTGGCCTACAAGGAATGACATTTATCATTGAAACGCCCATATAATCTCTGGTAAGAGTAGTTACTAGGTGACAACAGGGAGTGTTATTTAGTATTTTTTCTTGCACTATTTTTGTCAATTTACTAACTTCCACAATAGGGTGTATGCTAAAAGCTTGGAAAATGTAAATCCCACCTAAACTTTTTCCTTTATTTTACTCTATATACTATATTTCAATATTGTTTAGTTAAAAGGGTATGATTGAGAAATCAATACATTTTCTAGCCATGTGGATGGATTTGTGGAATTATCCTTCAAGAATTGACCTTACAAGGAGCTATTGCATATATTTGACCTTATTTGACCTTGCATCTCTTTGGCAGGTCAAATAAGAGGTAGTTACAAGGAGCTATTGCATATAAGAGGTAGTTACAAGAAGCTATTGCATATATTTGACATTATTTGGCCTTCCATCTCTTTGGCATGTCAAATAAGAGGTAGTTACAAGGAGTTATTGCATATAAGAGGTAGTTACAAGGAGATATTACATATATTTGACCTTATTCAACCTTCCATCTCCTTGGAAAGTCACATAAGAGGTAGTCACAAGGAGCTATTGCATGGATGCATGAATGCATGGTTACCCCACATTGTCATGATTTTATATAAAATTGGCAGCCAATATGCTATTTTAGATGTTATATTGCTCATACTCTAGATATCGGGTGTGCTTGACAGACTAAAACCTTAATTCTTTTCCAAATTGTGTGCCAACAATTATGGGCATTAATGTATGAGATTTGTTTGTTTAGCGTCAAACTCATTCCCATGGACGATATACCTCATCACACATATACCTCGTCATTACCACATGATCTGTGTGGACCCTTCTTCATATAATGATGATGAACTTTCAGGTTATATGGAACATTTGTACATTTGAGAGAGATATGACTGGTTGTACCTTCCCCACTTACTTTTGTTCCTTACACCTTGTTGTTTATTGGTATTGTGGTACCTTGTCCTTGGCGTGTGGTTAGTACGGTTATTTATCCCATCTTCAGTTGTTTGTACCATTTTTTAATGTTTTCGTTCCTTTGGGTACTATGGTTGTTTGTCCGCTAAATGACCCTAGTACCCCACTTATGATTTATGTTATTATTTATGACTCCTTTTTATTTTATTTTATTATTTTATGTTCAACTTTTAATTTTTAATTTATATATTTTATTTTAATTTTTAATTTTTTGTATTAAGTAGTTAAGACTTGTCCTATCAGACAAAATTGTTGGTGATTAGATCTGTTTTTTGTTTGTTAATATTTTACTTGCAGTAAGACTTTTGTTGTAATAATTCTTTGTGAGTTATTTACCTTTTGTTATGAATGTAAATGTCTTTGTCTAACTACTGTTGCATACAACCTTTCTCTCTCTCTCTAGTTTATACTTACCCTTTAGTAGGGTCAGTGGGTTCCTAGTGTTGGCTGACCTCCAAGGTTCCCTTGAGGTACAAACATCTATTGAAACGATGGGTACCCAAGGATATTCCCCAACTAAACACATATTTTTATGTGAACGAGAGGATATATAGAATTGCACCATCGTAATTACGTGGTTTGGGGTTGATTTGCATGGATGGCATAAAGGTCAGTTACAACAGATGTACAGAATTGATGGAGTATGTTGGACCCTATTATAACTACAAAGATTGGATGCGCATGGTCCAATATACACGAAGTAGGCGCAGATATGGATTGTCAGCAAATTATTTACTGCTGAAAGACAAAGATAAAAATAAAGGAGCAACGTTGTACATTGACGGAAGGCCAAAAGCCATAGGGAATATTGTGGGGTTTATAAACAGTACACAACCAGTAAGCAACCTAACTACATATTTGAGGGGCGTGAAGGAAACCGTGTTTTTCTATGTTCCATTAAATCAATAGTTGCAGGGGAACAGTTTCTTATTAATTACAATTTGAATCGAGTAGATACAAACACGGTTACTATGGGAGTGGTACATGGGTGAAAATGCGAAGCTGGGAAACAAGTCCGTGACAAAAACGTGAAGTTGGGAAAGAGGGCGCATGGATGAACAGGGGAAAAAAAGTCAACCTGAAACTCTCGACGTAGAGTTTTTTAAACTCTAGGCCGAGAGTTTTGAGAGTTCAAACTCTCGGCAGAGAGTTTAAAAAAACTCTAGGCCGAGAGTTTGAACCAATCCACGCACTGTATTTAAAAAAAAACTCTCAGATGAGAGTTTGAACTAAACTCTCAGCTCAGAGTTTGGAAGACATTTTCTCGCCGAAGAGTTTCTGGTCAACAATTCCAGCACCATTTCTGCAGAATTCAGAAATGTGTCACTTTGACAAGGTCAGACCACTGCAAAACATGAGAATTACATGTCGGAGTTTATACTAGTAGATTCATCATTCAATCTACTTTCCCATAATATAATTTCTTTTGAATTTCATTTAGGATTACTATTTTTTTACTAAACTTTATCATTGAAAAATTTAGTGACTGAAAAATCAGTCATAATGAAAATTCAATATCATCACAATGACGAAGCCAAAAAAATTTAAAAAAATAGAAGGATGTTCCTTGAAGTGTCCTCTTCAATGGGTTGGTTTTAGTTTGTTTGATAAGAGTCACATTTGAAAGAAAATGTGAAGACAAAAACATGTGTCGATAATGCACCATTTTCTGAACATACGTTGTTTCGATAAATAATAAAAAATAGTTCCCAACTCTTAAAAAACTCAAAATATAGTCCAGGATCCAGTGTAGTGTCTATAGATTATGAGCCTATAATGTTTTTCCCTAAAATGAATAACCATCTATCAAAAAACCATCGTCAACACAAGTCACTCATTATCCATACCTAAACTTTTCAAGTATATGCCGTATGTTGACAACAAATTTGTCCCACGATATGTCCATAAATTTTTTTTAAAAAAATACGAGTAGAAATCTAATTCAATTCTATAAAACCTTTGTGTTTATCTCAAGTTGAAATTCCTAAGGGAGATATGGGTTTGAAGAGGTCGAAATTGAAAAACATAAAATTTAGCAGTTTTTTTGTCAAAAACAAGCCAAAATTGTTTCCCAACTTCATGTTTTCACCCACATCTAACAATTTACCCAACCTTTTATTAATGAATTTAACATATAATGTATTTTTCGTTACTCTATTGTTATAATTTCCTTAAAATTTTCTATATTTATTTCATAGGGTAGTGATTGGGGCATCTCCCCGGCATCTGGTCAGAGGAGTACAACTTCCTCGAGGCAGCAGGTATACATCTTTGTAATAATACAACTATAATATGGAAAATGAGTTTTTTTGTTGTGTTTTTTCATGAGTATATTCATTTGTTTAATATATAATGTTATTTATATATTTTTTGCATAGTGTTGATCGGGAAACCACCCGGCTGTTGATAAGATGATAATAGCCTCAAGGCAACACGTATACCTAATTGTAATTGTACAATTTAAATACGTCAAAATGTTTTCTTATTATGTTGTTTCTGTGATTATTTTGGTTTCATTTGGATAATTTTTTCTATGTTTTTTATGCAGGGTGCTATAAGGGGCACCTCCCTAGTAGTAGATGATACCGGACCTGCCTGAAGGCAGTAGGTATAAATTGATGCAATTGCACAAATAATTTGAACACAAAGTTTTTTTGTTTTGTTTTTTCATGAGTATATTTGATTCATTGAGATAATCTTATCTATATACTTGTTGCAGAGTGTTGATAGGGGAAACCTCTTCACTGTTGGTCAGACGATAACAACCTCAAGGAAATGGGTATACCTGATTGTAATTGTACAATTTAAATACATCAAAATGTTTTCTTATTAATATTTTTCCATGAGTATTTTGGTTTCGTTTAGATGATTTCTTCTATGTTTTTGATGCAAGGTTATCATCGGGCAGCTCCCTATTAGTAGATCGGGGCAGGTCCCCTATAACCATTGATCCGATGAGTAGACGATACTCAATGCAACAGGTATAATTCATTGGAATTGTCCAAATATAATATGTAGAATAATGTTTTTTTTGTTGTCTTTTTTGTGTGTATATTTGTTTCATTCTGATAATTTTTTGTACTTCTTTTTTGCAGGGGGATGATAAGGGCAAGTCCCCAGTTGTGGATCAGACGACACCAACATCGAGGCATTAGGTAAACCTAATTGTAATTTTAGAAATCTATCATGATCGATATGTTTTGTTAATATACTTTTTTCCTCAGTCTATTGCTTTCACGTTAGTAATTTTTTATATATTTTTGTTGCAGACCAAAGATTTGACGTATGAACCAACATCAGATCAATCAATAGATTTTGATGTGGATGATTTTATGCATGATGCTGACATTGGTTCTTCTATAGACCCGATTAAGATGATAGATAATACCTTGAGAAAAATTAATGAGGATATCATTCATCTGCTATTCATTCAACCGTAGATTGATGAGATTAGAGCCAAGGTTGATGTTTTGGTAAAGAGATCTCATGTCTTGAAAGTAAGTTGTGGAATATTGAATCATAATATAAATTCATTTAGAACTTTATAATTTTTACTTTTATATGATAGTGAACTTATAAAATATGGTTTGTATTTACATGATTTTCTACGACCACACACTAGTGGTCAAGGCGACGCTGGCCCCAATAATGCTTGTGGAGAGTCATCACATGAGCAAATTTCTCCATGTACATCTCATGTGCCATTGTTGTTGATGGAATAGTCGGAAACATGTTCCGTGACACCCTCGAAGCCAGTTGTGAGTGCACCCACTAGTGACTGACGCACACCAGATCGTGCAGAAGAAGTGGTTGATGTAGATCCTGCTAGTATTGATATTGTTGAAGCAACATTTCCTAGATATTGCTGTGTCACTAGCATGGGTACAATACATACAACATTTTTGGTGGACACAGATCTCATTCCAATAAATATAGAGAAGATCTCGAGTAATTATACATTGTTAATGTTGGTGTTTATAATTTGGTTGTAATATACCGATAAAACATTGTTTTTCAACTAATGATGGCATGATCATTTTGTAGGAAATGATGTTTTTTATAAACATCTAAATGATTTTCCCTTGGGGATATTCGGGCCCACCATCCAAACAAGGTGGGATAAAAAAATTAAAAATTTAAAACATGAGCTCACTAATAGGTTGGTTGGCATATTCGGTAACGAGACCTTCGATCGAGCCACGGTCCTAAAGAAGGATGGACAACATATGAAGGTTGTCCAGGACCAATATAGGGTTCACCTAGAAGGGAATCCTAGGTATGAGCGCCCTTTGATGATTCTGACAAGAGAGTGGAAATCCCTAGTGGAATATGGAAAGGAGAGGGCTTTGAGAAAAGAAGGAAAGCTACCACTAGGCAGAGGGATGTATATAATACTTTCCACAATGCAATTCTAAACCTTATTAATATTAATTTTTATATCAAATTTGGAACATCTAACTTATTTCAACACTTGGATAGGTTGTCAGACACATAAAATGCCACAAGGAAAGATGAGAAAAAATTGGTCAGCACAAGCTTGGTCCTGGTGGTTATTCAAATTTGGCGGCACGAATTGTAAGTATCGAAAAACAAATAATGCATCCAAATAATAAATTGCAAATTATTTTCATTTTACTGCACCACAAAAGGTAAATTAATGACTTTATGCAAATATGCAGGCTGACCGATTCAAAGAAGTTCCCACTATGGAAGACTTGAAGCTTGGCTTCTAGCACGAGTTTGGAGTTGTTGTTGAACGTTGAAAAAGCTTGTCTGGAAAAACACAATCTTCTTGTGATCCAGCTTGTGCGCAGGTATATCAAATCTATATAGTTTAATGAAGATTTATTACTTGTTCAATTTATTCATTATAAATAATTGCCATAAAATATTGACTTTGTTTTGAGCAGGAAAGCAATAATCCACTTAATGTCGAGGATGGACAACAACCAATTGAAGATCATGCTTCGAATCCGGATAATGAATTTACTCATATGCTACAATTTTATATATAGCATTGCAAATCGTGAACATTAATTGTACTTCTCCATGTTTCAACTGCAAATCATGTAGAGGGTCACACTATATAGGTTGAGTCTAGAAAGGAATATGAAGAACATGATGTGGCCACAACAGGTAAAAAAACACTTTTCGAATGTTTTTTTAAATTAAATACTTTCATTATAATAATAGAATATATCAATGTAACATTTTCACATTATTGCAGCAAATATAGACCCCTTTCCGCAAAATCCACGTTTCGGGTACTCTACTAGGCAAACATCATGACAAGTTGATGAAGCACCAAGAACTGAACAACAAGTTCTAGAAGATGCCAGCTTCTTGTTGATTTTTTAAAGAGAAAAAAAAATAGAAAGAAGTGAATGAAGAAATATTGTGTAATTATTTTTGATAATATAATGTCTTGCATGATATTTTTCCTACTGAATGAATGAATGGTTTAATGAATGTTAGCTTTTATTGGATGAATGGTAACTATTTGATTATGATGAAATCTGCATGTTTGCATGTAATTTTTTTTTCAACTACATGGATTTGGTATGGGGAATTGAGAGTGATGTGAGGGGGGGAAGGGGCCATAAGAGCTTCCACCTTCACATGGTTGGCCTTGTTAAGTAGAGAATATTAAATTATTCTTGAAATAAAGAGGATCTCAATGAATCGCTACGGTGGTGGCTTTCTACAACCCACTTGCGTGTCATCTAAATTTTGACAATTTCTTGGGGCTTCTTATGAAACTAAAGAATCTTATCCTACTTTCCAAGCCTCTGATAAGGTAAGGAATTATTCATTTCTCACTTACTTATGATAGTTTGAGAAAAAGTAAAATCAAATGAAAGTAAGCACCACCTATATAAAAATAAGCAAGCAATTCTTACATAGTGATATTGTCACATAGAAGTAGTTCAAATCAAGTTCCACAAACCTATTTATGTTCAAGATCCAATTTCATTTGCAAGACATAGTGGATCCTACAGATCTCTGCACATATTATCTCTTGCCCCAAAATTGTCAAAATGTTCTTGTATATTCATGACAGTGCTAGAGATCCTATCAACCTGCAACCTTCATTGGTAGTCTGCATCTGTGACTACCCACGATGCTCTCTCGTCACACCAAAGGATATACAACAAGCTAGCACCAACACTGTCAAGTCCAATTTTTTTATTTCACTAAGCATGCCTCAAAGAAGCTCTATAAGAAAAGAGCTCCAACTATCCTCTAGGGTTTCTTTGTCACATGCCCTAGGATCTACGTCCATCTCACAAAAGGACTCAAACATTAACACTTCAAGTATCCTCTAATCCACCCCACCAAAACCCTAGTTCCTTCCTTGCTTGCATAAATACAAGTATAAAGACTCAAGACAAATTCATCTTCGAGATACAAATGATGTAATGAACTCGTGAATGGCTTAAGGAAAGACGAGGTTCAAAATAAAATAAGTAAGAAAATAAAGACATGGAATACTTCTGATAGTTTGAGCAAGAGTAAAATCAAATGAAATTAAGCATCAACAACAAAAAAAAAGCAAACCATTCTTACATAGCGATATTGTAAGATAAAATTCATTGAAATCAAGTTCCACAATCCTATTTATAGGCATACTTGAACAAGAATATCACTAATGAATTCAATGTTTAACAATAAACCATGGGCATGTAGCTATGGATGACAAAAGATAAGATTGATAAGATAGTGGATCCTATAGATATCTGCACATATTATCTCTTTCTCCACAATTGTCAGAATGTCCTTGTATATTCATGACAGTGCTAGAGCTCCTATCAAACTGCAACCTTCCTTGGTGGTCTACATCTCTGACTACCCACCATGCTCTCTATCCACACCAAACGCTCTACAACAAGCTAGCACCAACACCATCAACTCCAATTTTGTTATTTTACTAAGCATGCCTCACACAATCTCTCTAAGCAAAGACCTCCAAGTATCCTCGAGGGTTTCTTTGTCACATGCCCTAGGATCTATGTCCATATCACAAAAGGACTCAAATGTTAATAGTTCAAGTATCCTCTATTTTTTTCCCCCAAAACCCTAGTTCCTTCCTTGCTTGTATAAATACAAGTACAAAGACTCAAGACAAATGCATCTTCAAGATAAAAATGATGTAATGAACTCGCAAATGGCTTAAGGAAAGATAAGGTTCAAAATTAAATAGGTAAGGCAATTGAGACATGGAATACTTATGATGGTTTGAGAAAGGGTAAAATCAAATGAAATTAAGCATCAACAACAAACAAATAAGCAAGCAATTCTTAGATAGCAATATTGTAAGATAAAATTCATTGAAATCAAGTTCCACAATCCTATTTATAGGCATATTTGAACAAGAATATCACTAATCAATTCAATGTTTAACAATAAAACATGGGCATGTAGCTATGGATGACAAAATATAAGATTGATAAGATAATTTTATCAATGTCCATTGAATCAACACAATAGTAGTTCAATAAACTCTAGGGTTGCAGCTAGGACATAAACCCTAGTTATGGGCATAAACCAATAGAGAAATGAGTAAGGAATTCCCACACTCTTTTGTATACCATGTAGAGGTTCGTAAGATACCGCAAGGATGAAATTGAACCAACCAACAAACCCTAATTCTTGTAATAAAGAAGGAGAAAAAAAATGTTAGGGTAGCACAACATTACAACCTAAGAATTTTATTAGAGATGATTTATGGATGCACTAGAGGGAGAATCCATAAGTGTGCTAAAGAGAAGATGCAAACCAATAACAAGAGAGTTTAGGGTGCTCATAGTCTAAATCACTTGTATTCAAGAGATTAGGAAGTTCACATGAGGCATTGGTCCTAGGATTTGGGAGGGTTTTAGTTCTAGTTATGGTACATTTCTAGGTTTTAGTTCTAGTTATGGTACATTTCTGGGTTTTAGTTCTAGTTATGGTACATTTCTGGAAATTTCATTGAGTGAACACCCTCCTATAATTGTTGTATTACAATGCTAGAATGTAATATTTTCATTTCTTATTTATAATGGAACTAGGATGAACAAAAGTTATTACATATGTTAGATTTCATCTAATTTTTTCTACAAGCTCAGGTAATAAATGAATTGGTGATGTTTTTTAATTCATGAGTTTGTTAGAAAAATAATGTATTCTTTATAGTTTTGGAATAACTATTCTATCTCTTCTCATCATTTTTCATGGTACTAATAATATTTGTAATATGATGTAGTTGTGAGGTACCCTGCATGAGGTCTTTACATACAAATAGAGAATCTGGAGAGGATTCGAACTATAAATATCTAGGTTTAACAACAACGCAAGTAAGGGTAAGTTCAAGATGCCACCACTTCTTGTAAACGGGATGCTAGTTTTTGAGCTTTTCTAATTCTTGTTATTATCTTGATTTCCCATGATTACTTGTATTTGGTGTAGGATATTAAAAACATCTACTACCTAAGATGTAAGCATAAGAAGCATCAGTACAACTTGATAAAATGGTATGCTATTTAAAGTAACATGTTGTCTTATGGACATGAGTATATTCATGTGAAGATATATTTAATATATATTGAAATTGTGTATGGAAGGTCCCATATATGGCTTCATCCTTGGGGGTGGTCAAGCTTGGCACAAATGGTCATAAAAAATTGTTTGACTGGGTCACTATACAACTTACAAAACTTAATGATCAACGTGATGTTGTACAACTTTTGAAACCAACATCCCTTGCTCTACAGGTATGACATATTGTAGTTGTCCATATTTTTCTGTAATCAATGTCTTTGGAATATTTCATTGAAAATGCTATCGATATTAGGACAATTCATACTAGTGATGTATTATCTATGATTGTTAAATTATAACACATACTATTTTTCTTTTTTCATACTAGTTTCCTATCTATTATAGTTTTTATCGCTTGATTCTTACACATTAGATCTTTCCTTTTTGACAATAGCTTAGATATTAGATCGCATTTGCACTCACACTTTGTACTAAAAAATTGTACGTTATTTTAGTTCCATGGACCTACTTCTATGGTCATTTATTGGGAGAGAAAAAGAGTTCGAAAGCACACAGCTCATTATCCATAGGAAAACATAAACATATGCTCCTAATGTTAATAATTGTCTTTTTTTATTGTTTTGATTTCCATACTGATGACCACAATGCCTTTTTCACTAGTACTCCTACTGTTTCATAATATTCCCTCCGTATGTGATTATATTTTGACTAATATTGTCTTCGACTAGGTGACAAGGATTATTCCTCTGGACGCAAGCAATACATATGATGTGTTGGGATTGAATAGAGGTGCATCAACTCTAAGAGCGTCAAGAAAAGGTAATTATTTTAACTTATCCTAAATTATTTGGATATTAATTAGCATAATATCTATGTATATTTGAATGAATCGGTATTCTAAACAATAATGCATTATGTTTGTTTAGACTGTGAATTGTATAAATAAGGAAAACAACATTGAATTTGGAAAGAAGCAAGATTTCCGATAATGCAAGGAGTTTCTACAAAGCAGACCAAGTTATTCACGAAGTTTATTTTTTTAAGATTTATAGATCAACAAATTGCTTCGCTTTCCAATTGGTGTCCTAGTCAAAATCCAATGGATCCTTTTTATTTCGCATTCATCGTTGGCTATGTTTAAGGTTGAATAATAACACACTAGCTCAATTCTTATGACATATTATGTAGTAGAATGCAGTTTCAAAACAATAATTGACCCAAGAATGGACCAAGGAACACATCGTAAATTGAACAACCTCCTAGCATAGAAAGAATCTTGAT
The DNA here is from genome assembly GCA_027924585.1 of Larix kaempferi. Taxonomy (NCBI): domain Eukaryota; kingdom Viridiplantae; phylum Streptophyta; class Pinopsida; order Pinales; family Pinaceae; genus Larix; species Larix kaempferi. The sequence continues at coordinate 237,179 of BSBM01000594.1, read as the reverse complement.
CCATAGAATTCTACCTTGCAAGGAACATCTGTATTGGAAAAGTCCTATGTCCTACTAAGAAGCATCTTGGATTTCAAAATTTATTTCAAATGTATTTAGTAAGAGAATTTATTGCCTAGGCCAAGGCTTAGGCATTGCTTAATTGGGTTTTTCATGTAATTAACCAACTTTTTTATTTGATAGTTGGACATTGACCCCATAGGGATGGGCTTAATACCATATGACCTCTTTAAGAGAAAAAGAAATTTATCACAACTATAAGTAGGATTATCAGAGGATGATTTATGTGCTTGTGAAGAGTTTGTGTTTTTCTATGCTTGTTTATATTTCAGTTTAAATATCTAAATTAATTGAATTAAAGTGAAAACACTAACAATAATCCACTTCACATACCCATGATTTCTCTATGTTTACAACTCTTGAAGAAATAGCCTTGAAACATTGACTCTTGAACAACCAATCACCCATAATATCATCAAACTTCCCTTCAAGCAAATTTTCCAAGCACTCTGAGTTATCAGGCAAGCATTTCCCTAGTTACGCCTATAATATTTGGGGTTACACACCTCATTGTTCATAGTATTACTAAGCCTCCAAGTATTTCCTTCCTTCAATGTCATGGATGCAACCCCTTTCTCCCTCCATCCCACACTTACTTACCCTATAAGTAATTTATTAATAAAATGATTGAAATAAAATTAGCACATAGAATTTACTTCCCCTACAAGTAATTTATTAATGAAATGATTGAAAGTAAATTAGCACCTAGAACCTTGTTTACATTCAATGGTTTGTATGTACTTTCAAATGACAACAATCACATGCAAGGGTTTACATTCAATGGTTTGTATGTACTTTCAAATGACATCTTGATTGGATAGGTAAGAATGGGTAACTAGGTTTATCACTAATATAGATTATCATGAAATTATGGAAAGCTAGTGAACTAAGGACAAATTATTTAGGGCAAGGCAGAGAGGTGTGTATCCCATCTCACATCTCATATTTTCTTATATCTATGTAGTGGCACTAGTTAGCAGGTCATATGGTGAGAATATGTTGTATAGTTCAAGAAGCATGGATGCCATTCATATATTAGGTAGCTAAAGTCAGCCAACTTTTTAAATTGGTTAAATATTTTATCTACCACCTTAAATGATGCTATCTTTAGGACAATAGATTCTACTCTAGCTAGTCCTGTGGTCTTTTATATGTTATATTTCATAATGTATATTGTTTGTGTAAATAATCACTTCCAAGGTATGGGTTGGCAATGAAAACCATAAGGAAAACCCATTCATGCTTATTGCCAAGTCCCGTGGGAACAAAAGTATATGAGTGAGCATATAGGGATACGTGCTAATTTTATCACTCCCCTATACACTTTGGTTCTACAAGCCAACTCCCTATGTGATAGAGAAGGAAATGCAATTAATCAGTACAATGGATGATATGATGGAGTCATACACTTATATTAAAATATATGGAGCATTAATGACTCCACATTTTCTACCAAATTTCATCCCTAATAATCTTGTTATTATTAAGTTTTCATATTAGACTTTTGTGCATGGACTTGCAACATTATTGATAAGAGATAAGAAAGCATCATGTCCTTCATTACATTGTCCATATGATTCTATGATATTTGTACCACCAAAGAAATAGTAGCAGAAGAAAAGACATTAACGACCTCTCATTTGAATGAAGAAATATTAGGAGGCATGATTTATTAGGCATGGCTATGCATCACTATTGGTTTTTCAAGTACAATTGGCCCTGTCAAAAAGAAACTTGGATAGATGAAATTTTTTTGAAAAGAGGGAGGTATTATGGAGATGGTATGATGATAATGAGTCAGGTGTAGAAGGACAAACAAAGAAGAAAAAATACTAACCAAGAGGCCAAAGACAAAGAATTTGAATAGGAATGAAATTGTAAAGAAGAATAAGATGTAGTGGTAGTAGCTCAGGTTGAGCATGAAAAATAACAATAAAATAAAAGAGAAGAAGAACAAGAAAACAAAAGACAACAAACAAATATCAGAGAGTTAGAGATGCATGGGCCAAGTGTCCCAATTTGAACTAGTATGATAAAATTACAATCAATGATGGGGTTCCATCTCACAATAAAGCTAAATATCTCATAAGATCAAGAATTTGTTGTAATCATTGAGGTCCAAGTTATTAAAGACATAGATGATAATCCCTTAGCTGCAATATCCGTATGAGTATCCCTTTTCCAAGCTACATAAACCAAAGTGACAAGAGTGATGGAGGACTTGTATGAAGCAAGGAAGAGAATAGAGATGATGAAGCATCAAGTGAAATACTACCAAAATGAGATATCCATCTTGATAGAGTTTAAATCTTGTGTCATGGAAGTGAAAAATTAATTAAGTGCAACACAAATGATCTTATATGAGAAATTGTTAGACTTATAAGAACAAGGATTTCAACTCCACTAGTTTTTTGAGGAGGTGAAGGTGAAAAAAGATCAATAAGAAGGCACCCAGATTGGTTTTGACAAGCTAAGAAAATGGAAATATGAAGAGAAGGATGCTCATGATACTTTCCACAAATGAGTAAAACGGAAATTGAATACACAATAATAGCACTAGTGAATTGGAACCTTGAACAAACATATGCAACTATGTCAAGTAGTTGAAAGAGTGATTCAAAGATGCCACTTCTTTGGAAACATTGTGAAGCTAGAGAAAGTGGTCATACAAACTTCTTCAATAGTAACTAATGCATGGATGATGGAGTACATTTATAATCCAAAAGAAATAAATTTAGTTCAATCATTTATCAATAACTTGCAAAATGTTGAGCCAATGTCTAGAGCGCTCATTATGTATGACATAATTTGTTGGTAGCATATGAAGTTTGGACTCAATATTTTCTAGATAAGGATGAAGGGATAATTTAGTTAATTAAAGACAAAGTAATCATTTTTATTTTTAGAATTCAAAAGGCCAAAAGTGTTGTATTCAAGTAGAGAGTAAAAGCACACACAAAGATCTAGTCAAGACAAGGGATGAGCCGAATGCATTCAACTGGTTATTATTCATCTTGATGGTATTATGTATACATATTATATGTAGTTGGAGCAGTTGCACCCACTCCAACTGCTTCTTTAACTAGATTATTACATAAGTAAATAATGACAACCAAGGAGCTCGAAGGGTCCCCTCCAACATCTCCCCCACCAACAAAGCCTTTCTTCATCCCGAAGAAAACAACAACAACCATGAACTGTGATTTCGTTAGTCTTTTTCAACAATCTGGTAGTGATCAATCGAGCCTCACCCTTTCACCTTCCTGCCGGTATTCATTTTCCAAGGTACAGAAACTTCTGGGCTTCCATGCTCTACCTTTACACCAACTCGCCAACTTCCTGAAAAACTTCTGAAATGACACTGAATAGATGTTTTTGTATGTCAGCATCAGGGGGCTTGATCGATTTAAGTGTTCTTTTGTCATTATTAAGCGTGAAGCTCTTTTTCTGTGTGGTATAGATGTTTTCTGCTTGAATGTCTGATGTCATGAGGATGCTTGCAAGTTTCTCAATGTGGCGCTGCTTTTTGTGGTCGATACTGACTGATATTGGTCGTGGCCGACTTGACTTGACTCAACTCAACTCTGGTTGGAAAGAGACTGACTTGATTTACAAATTTATGAATATACATGGTTCAATAAACTTGAACAATCCTTTATACAAAACTTTGACTAATTTTCAAAGACCCGACACTTTTTACAACATCATGACCACTTTAAAGACTCGACCTTATTACAAATATCGACCAAAATGAAGTGTCTTCGACCACATAGTTAAGAGCCGACCAATTTTTAAAGGCTTGACCAACTCAACTATTTAAATATCGACCATTTTTACAAATAAAGTGACCCAACCATTTTAGAGTTCCAACCATATATTTTAGCACCGACCATTTACAACCGACCAAAACAATACAATTCTATCGACCGTATTATATTGACTGAATACATGAAATTTATAAGGACCATCAACCATGGACAATATTGACAATATTCTATGATTAGTCGACCTAAAAATATATATATGTAACATAGACCATACTTCTTTTGAAAACACATACTTTTGGATGACGAACTCAACCAAGGCACCTTGGTCGATATATTTTTGGTCAGTCGATCAATCATAATTGTTAAAAAGAAGTCGCAAAATCATTATATATAGGTCGACAGCACAACACAACAGCAACAGGTCGGCTGGATAAGCATCTTATTGTCGTCGGCGTGCTTTAGTAGATCACTACTTGGATGATCAATGTTCAACTCCTTTGCATGTGAATCTCTTGATAGATAGTTTGTACAATGCTTTAATAAACTCTGTCAACTTCCTGCAACAACTCGTCCATCCCGTCGACAGAAAATTCATATGCACAGTCGAATATTTCAACATTCCTGAAATGGAAGTCTTCTACTGTCGGTTTGAAAAATAAACGTGTTCTATTCGACAGATGTCCTAGTTCTGGTTGACAGGTTAGTTGTCTTGCTAGTTTTGGCGGTTGGTTCATAGCGAATCCATGACCAACACTGATCGTTCAATCTCGACCAAACCCGTCAGATGCTCCAGTCGCCAAGTCGACTATCTATAGAATTTTGCTTGCACATACCCAAAATGACAACAACGAACTGAGATTGAACAAATCTAGCCTAATAGACTTGTTAACAATGTACGACTCACTTAAAATATCTGCACGACGAGACTAGGACGTTTTTGTCGACGAAAGTAAAATTTTGTGCATAAATCAGTCAAATCCATCGACTTTTATGATTGGTTCTTTATCTAATATAAATGCTAATCATCAGTCAATTAATCTGTCGATGCATTCGTTCTCATACAGATATTTCACTTGTATTTGAGGCTTCTTCTTCGATCAATTCATCATTTGCATGCCAACTTGATTTGTAATTTATTTGAGCAGTCCTTCTAAGGGGTGTGATATGCTCTCTATCCTTTCCCGTGGTCATTATTTGCAGGTATTTCTTTGGGGGAGCAACAAATCAACATAGCGCACGTGTGACGATAAAGCACTAGCATTCTTTGGCTTTCTTGCAGGTTTCTTCAAAGAACGTTGCATGATTTCCTTCAGATTCGATCACGCGGCATCATCATTTTTGAGCATTTCATGCAGGGTTCTTTCTCCTCACGATATTTTGCGGGTTCGATCTAGCTTCCATGAGCTACTGCTGTCACCCAAACCGCATGAAAGAGGCAATGGCGCCAGATGTTGTATTCAAGCAGAGAGTAAAAGCACAAACAGAGATATGATCAAGACAAAGGATGAGCCGAATGCATTCAACTGGTTATTATTCATCTTGATGGTATTATTTATACATCTTATATGTGGTAGGAGTGGTTGCACATGCTCCAACTGCTTCTTTAACTGCATTATTACATAGGTAAATAATGACAAGTAAGGAGCCCGAAGGGTCCCCTCCAACAAAAAATTACACCCAAGCTAGTACCACAATGTATGGAGAACATTGAAAACAATATGAATGCATGTGTTTTATTTCTAATCTTAACTAATTAGTAACTATTGCTTAAAATAATGGTGATAATGCATTTGTTTTATGTCTAATCCTTTAAGTTGTTAAACATAGGAATAATTTAGAGTAGAGTAAATATTGCATTTAATCCAGGATTGCATACTACATTTAAGATAGAACTATGTTTTCATTTAGAATGAGCATCTTCTTGCATTCACAAGAATTTCACTCAAACAATCATGATTATGCCTAGAACAAAAGATGGGACATATTCCCTATTCCAAGTAGTGTGAGGTCGTATTGGGCCCTTGCGTTGGAGAGAGTCCTTTTTTATTGCATAGGACAATTTTTCCCTTCTAATTGTTTTGATGATAGAAAGAGGGACTTGAATATTTCAAAGAGACCCATCTCAATCACATCATTCTCATATTGAATATTTCAACAAAAAATATTCATGACAACTATCAAATCCCTAATAAAAGTTAAGATTTTAACCTGGAACTAATATTTCAAGATACCAGTGCTATTTTTGAAGATCTTGTTCCCTCGAAACCAAAACATTTGTACATTGTCACTAATCAAGAAGATGACAATTTTCATCCTTTTATGAATTTAACATATGTGAAAAAGATCGATACATTGTATGTTGCTCCTTTCCTAGAGGGAAAAAAAACACTAAGAATATAAGTCAAACCCATTAGCATATATTAGTGGATTTAATGGATGATTAGATAGACCTTGATTTAGATTAAATTATACAACTCCTAATCTCAATTCCCTCAACTCACCAAAGTGAACCTACTCATTCTTCAAGTTCTTCATACCTAGACATTGATCATGAATGTGTTTCACATGCCTATGAATTTAGTAGCAAATTCCTTAAGAGAGAGATGAATCGGAATCCAACATGATTACTGGCTTGGTGAGATTAAGATGCCTTAAATTTAAAAGGCCAATTGCATGACTTAAAAGAACATTCATACATCATGCTACCTTCAAATTGTGACACCTGAACAGTTTCTTGTGTAGCAAAATCTACATAGAATTAGTATTTTTTTAAAATTCCCCATAGTGGTCGGATATCCAATGGCCCTTCCAATGATTCCGATGACCATGCCATACCACCGACAGAAAATGTCATCGTACTTTTTATTTTTTTGTGGGTATATGCGTTAGATATTCCAACGACCATGCCATACCACCAACGGAAAATGTCGCCAGACTATTTCTTTTTTTGTGGGTATATGCTTCAGATATTCCGACGACCATGCCCTACCACCAACGACAAATGTCATTGGATTGTTTCTTTATTTTGTAGGCATATGCGTTGGATATCTGACAGTCAAGTGGTTGGATGTACGACCTTCTTTAGTATAATTAGGGTCGGATATTCGACTTCCTTGTGGTCGGATATTGGATGTTCTAGAAAGAAATCGTGGTTGGATATCCGACGTGTATATTAATATATTTATGGTCGGATATTCGACAATGTCTCGTCAGATATCCAACGAGACCGTATTGTTGTCAGATATTCATCAAAGGTAAACCAACTTTTAAGAAAGGAGAGGCGTGTTGGATTGTCGACAGCTTCATGTCAAAAATTAGACATATATGTCGTCGGATTTTGGGTTCAAATTTTCATGTGATGCCAAGGGACAAAATAAAAATATGGGATTGTATACACCATTTCCAGTATCTCAAGTTTCATTTGATGGTATTAGTATGGATTTTGTGTTCGTATTGTTGAAGAAACAACAAGGTAACAACTCCATCTTTGTGGTAGTCAACAGGTTTTCAAAGATGGCACACTTTATTCCCTGCAAGAAGACAAGTGATGCCACAAGTATTGTTGTTTTGTTTTTCAAAGAAATTTTGAGATTGCATAGGTTGTCGAAGAGCATAACTTCAGCCAAAGATGCCAAGATCATGGGTCATTTCTGGAGAACTCTATGGAAAAACTTGGATACAAAGTTGTAGTTCAGTTATACATACCATCCACAGATTGATGGGAAGACTGAAGTCATGAATACAAGTATTGGAAATTTGTCGATCTGCTTCACTATTCCTTATCCAAGGAAGTGGGAAAATGTGTTGGAACAAGCATAATTTTCATATAACAACTTAGAGAATAGGTTGACTACGATGATTCCATTCCAGATTGTGCAAGGGATAATTCCACATGTTGTAGCAAAATTATCAAAGCTACCAACCAGGATGCAAAAGAGTGCAGATGCCAAATAATTTTTTGACCATATGAAGGAAGTGCACGAGAAGGTAAGAAAGTAGCTAGAGAAGAGTAATGTCATTTATAATCCAAGGGACAACTAGAAGAGATGATTGTAATATTTTGTGGAAGGAGGCTTAATGTATGCACATCGTAGGAAGGAAAGGTTCCCATGGGGAACATATAACAAATTGAAGATGAAAAACATTGGACCATGTAGGATTTTAAAGAAAATTTTTGATAATGCTTATTTGTTGGATCTATAAGAAGAGTTGAACATATTGCCAACATTCAATGTTTCCTACTTGTACAAGTATGAAGAAGGATCATTGAGTGGGAGTGATATGACCATGGATTTGAAAGACCAAATACCAGACCGACCGATGAAGGAAGTCTCTTAAGTGCTTGGGGAATGATAATTCGGGAGGATAGGAAGGTAGAAAAGGAAAGAATATTTATCCTATTGGAGAGATACACCCATGGAAGAAGTGACATGGATCTCCGAGGAATATTTCAAGAGGATAAAAAACAAGGGTCGTAGTTCTTTCCAACCCAGGGAGATTGATGCAAGGGCATCAGGACCTAAGATTCCCAATCGAAGATAGATGACTTGAGTCATATATAGGATAATTGATGACATCCATACAAGAGGAGAACTACGTAATCCAAGCCTAGCTAGTCGAGTGGATGATCAATAAGAGGAGAGAAAAGTGGTGGAAGATGTCAATGAGAGGAAGGGTCAACAAAGATGTTGGTCATTGAATGGATAGGAGGTAGGAGATCAACAACAGGTCGAGTCATCGGAGGAAGAAGTTGGTGTGTAGACTGAATGGAAGATAAGGGAATGTTGGTTGTGATCGACACTGAAGCAAAAGAAGTTGGAAGATGAACAAGAAGGGAATATTTCCAACCTAGAGTCGTAATGATTGGTATTTTTGCAATGGAAACCAATGGGGAAAGTCGAGGCACAAAAATATGAGTAGTAACAGAGTAGTTGAAGAATTTATTGTAGAAGTTATGGTAGTTTTTGAACACCACCATATTTTAAGAGACATTGAGGAGGTCACAGGTAAAGCATTGAATGCTCATAACTACACAAGGAAGCATTAAGAGAGTTCTATATGAATATTGAGTAAGAATTTGAGGAAAGAAAGAAGCTATAAAAGGGGATTGAGGCAAGGAGAAGTGGATTCTATCCCCGAGTGATTGAGGATTCTATTTCCCATAGCTCTTATTGTCCATAGCGATTTTGTGCCTTAAATAGGTTGACTGAAACAAAGCATTGACTATGAAATTGTAAACCACACATGTAATTTGTTTTCAAATATTAATAACAAAGACATTATTTGTGTCTAACCATTGTGTTCTTTATACTTTTGTTGTGTATTGTGATCTGCAAGTCGGTTCCTAACCACGTTTGCATAAGGAACAACACCAAGTAATTTGTAAAAAAACATTAATAAATAGTATAAAATTAATCAACAAGAAGAAAGTGTAGCATGTCGCTTCAATGTTTACACTTACCTAGAATGAATTGATTATCCCTTATTCAAATACTGGACTTCTGCATGTTTATATTGAAGGCTACTACCATTATCATAGTTGCAAATGCAAAGAAAAATATTAGCACCTATTAGAAATAGTAATTACTTCTGTTAGCTTTAGCTTTTGCTTTAGTTCTTATTTAGAACTTGAGTTAACAAAACATGCAACACCATGCTTTGCATGCATTCAAAATCTAGGTTAGATTTTTTAGGTTTTCTACAAGTGTTTAAATACACATTCAGATTTGGTTTGTAATAGCATTAGTTGATCTTCCGTTTATCAATAAAGATTGAAGAGCCTAGCTCATTCTACATAATATTTGTGGTTATTTATGCCTCCAACCTTCAGTTTGGTATCAGAGCGTTGGAAGAGATTGATCGGAGCAAGGAAGAAGATATTGAGAGTGCAAGAGAAGCCATAGCTTCAAATAAATTTGCAAAAATTTTGCAAGAAAATTTTCACGCCCCTCTCCTACGTGAAGGCACGATAATTTCAGGTAAACTCATGAAATAAAAATTTCTTGGAAATTTTCGCGCCCTTAATATATCCCATAGAGTGAAAATTTCTCCATATTTTCGTGCTTCAACCATGAGAAGACCCGCAATTTTTTTTGGTTATTTTGCGTGGAAGTCCTTACGAGAAGCACAAAAGCCATTCCACAAGAGTGTTTTCTGTTTTCACGAGTTGTTTTTTTTTCACAGATTTTATGAGTTTCTCTTTATGAGTTACTTCACATAAGGACTAAGATAAATATTTTATATATCATATAGATTATTTTTTTAGTTTTTTATTATAAAGACTTTTCAAAAAGGTTGTGAAAAAAGGGTGGAATTTAAATGAAAAGAAGAGATTTATTTATTTTTTATTTATTTTTAAATTTTAAGGAAGTGAAGAGGAGACATTAGTAAAAAAAAAGGAAGCAGATTCTTTTTTTAACAAATCCATTGAAAGACTCTACAATGTCTATGGCTTCTAGCAGCAACATTAAAACTCATATTTATCCTCTTATAGGGAAAAATGACTATGATGTCTGGGGCACGAGGATGGAGGTTTATCTCACATCAGAAGATATGTGGGAATATGTCATGGATGCTTATTTTGAACCAACAAATGATGTAGCTTATGAAGTCCTGTCAAAGGAAGAAAATGATATTCTGAGAATTCACAGGAAGAAGGATGCAAAGGCACTGCATCACATAATGAATGTTTGTATAACAACATATTTACAAATATATCCACTTCATTGCATGCCGAAGTAGCATGGGAAACCTTGGTGACAAGTTATCAGTGTGCTGGTAAGGTGCAAACAGCTAAACTCCAAAACCTAAGAAGATATTTTGAATATATGAAAATGAAAGAATCATACACAATAGATTCTTTCATGACCCAAGCCATGGGGATTTTTAATGAACTAAATACCTATGGTGAAAAGATTGAAGATCAAAGGGTGGTTAAAAGGTTTTTGAGTTCCCTACCCAGCAAATTTGATCCGAAAGTTGTAGTGATTTAAGAAGCAAAGGATTTGAGTACTCTCCCTATAGACGAGTTGACTAGTTCGCTACTATCATATGAATCCATAATCAACAGGATTGAAGAGTCCTCTCTGGAGAATTATTTCAAAGCACAAGTCTCATTCTCAAAAGGTAGAGGAATATGAAGAGGCAGAGGAGGATCAAGAGGAAGAGGCAGAGGTGGCCAAAGTAATGGAAAGGAAGATAACAATCACAGTCATAACCATGAAGGAGTGAACTAGAACAAAAAAATGTCAAATAAATATAATGTTAAGTGTTATTATTGCAATTAATCTAGCCATTGTGCTAATGAATGTAAAAAGAAAAAGTATGATCAGAAAAAAAAATGCTAATTTGACTAATACCTCTGAGGATAAAGAACATATGTTATTTATTACATGTCATGCTACACATGAAATCCCAAAGGGACTTTGGATTTTAGATAGTGGTTGCAATAACCATATGACAGGTGATAGAGTTCTAATTGCAGACCTAGATGGATCAGTGAAGACAAAGGTCAAAGTTGGCCCAAATGAGGTATTCCAGTTCTTGGAAAATGAGTGATGAACATTATGACCAAACAAGGCCAACAAAAGAAAACCAAAGATGTATATTATGCTCCAGGATTGAAGCATAATCTGCTTAGCATTGGGAAACTTACTGAAAAGAAATACAAACTTGTCTTTGATGGATCAAACTGGGAAATCTATGACAAACCCCCAAATAGACAACTGATCATCAAAGTACAAGTGACTAGGAACATGATGTATCCACTAGTCATGAATTGCAAGAGCAAGGTAAGCTCTTTTGCTAAAAAATCCACATGCATGGATGATGATTGGTTATGGAATTTCAGATATGAACATCTTCACTTTGGTAGTCTCAAGTTGTTGTAGCAGAAAGAGATGGTAAAAGGATTACCCCCTATGAAAGAGCCAACAAACAGTTGTTAGTGTTGCATCATTGCAAAGCCGCACAGGGATAAATTTTCTAAAGGTATGTCACAAAGGGAACATGCACCTCTAGAACTTATTCATACTGATTTGTGTGGTCCAATGAAAACTCATTCAATTGGTGGAAGCTATTATTTTCTTACATTCATTGATGATTTCAGTAGAAAAACATGGGTGTATATACTTCGTCGGAAGTCTGAAACTTTTGGCAAGTTCAGGCTCTGGTTGAAAAATAGAGTGGTCATCAACTCAAAGTATTGAGATCAAATGGAGGTGGAGAGTATGACTCAAAGGAATTTCATGATTACTGCAAATATCATGGAATCGAGAGGCAATTCACTACAAGATATACACCTAAGCATAAAGGTATTGCAGAACACAAGAACAGAACCATCATGAATGTGGCAAGGAGCATGCTGAAAGGAAGAAACTTGTCCCATGAATTTTGTGGAGACACGGTGGCTTGTGTCGTTCATGTGATGAATACATATCCCACCAAAATTGTGAAGAACATAGTACCATAGGAAGGATGGACAAGTATGAGTTGTAATATTTCTCATTTCAGAATATTGGGTTGCATTGCTTATGCTCATGTTCCTAAATAGATAAGAAAAATGCTAGATGACAGGAGTGAGAAATGTATCTTTCTTGGATACAGTGAAGAATCTAAATCCTACAAACTGTACAACCCTATTACCAAAAAGGTTATCTTCAATAGAGATATGTTGTTCAAGGAGGAAGAGTCATGAACTGGACCCATAGACAAGGTTGTGGGAGCTGCAATAACCCAACCAAAAGATGAAGAAGATTTGATTGGATAACATGGTCCAGTAGCATCTTCACCAGTTGCAAATACTCTAGCAAGGACACCTAGAAACTAAGTTAGAGGTAAAGCATCAAGATCAATAGATCGATATACTTCTAGTCCACAATCATGTAATGAATCTAATCACAGTAATAGAAAGGCTAGAATATTAGAATATATTTATGATGAATTGGATGCAAATAGCAATTTTTCTTTTATTGCTAGTAAACCCGTGTTTTATGAAGATGCAGTAAAAGAAGAGCATTGGGTAAAAGCTATGGACAAAGAGATAGATTCCATTGAGAGAAATGGTACATGGGATCTAGTTGAACTGCCAAAAAATAAGAAACCTATTGGTGTGAAGTGGGTCTATAAAAACAAACTCAATGAAAAAGGTGAGATTGATAGTTACAAGGAAAGGTTAGTATCAAAAGGTTTCTCGCAACAACAAGGAATTGATTTTGGAGAAAATTTTGCACCAGTGGCAAGATTGGACACAGTAAGAGCAGTCCTAGCAATAGCAGCCCAGAACAAATGGAAAGTGTATAAGATGGATGTCAAGTCGACATTCTTGAAGAAGAAATTTATGTGGAGCAACCACACAGGTATGAAATCAAAGAACATGGAGAGAAAGTTTACAACATGAAGAAATCCCTATATGGGTTCAAGAAAGATCCAAGAGCTTGGTACAACATAATTGATTCTTATCTCATAAAAAATGGTTTTAGCAGAAGTGACAACAAACCAACACTTTACACAAAGGTAAATCAACATGGACAAATTTTGATAGTTTGTTTATATGTTGATGATATGATTTTTACGGGTGACCTATCAGTTGATGAGTTCAAGGAAGCTATGAAGAAAGAGTTCGAGATGGAAGACCTTGGATTAATGAAGTTATTTATTGGATTAGAGGTAGAACAGTAAGAAAACTGTATACTTGTCTCCTCAAAGTAAATATGCTAATGAATTACTTAAGCGATTTATAATGCTTAATTGCAAATCGACACCTACACCAGTGGAAATAGGTACAAGGTTGAGCAAAGAAGATGATAGTCCCAAAGTTTATCCAACACTGTTTAAGAGACTTGTAGAAAGTCTCATGTATCTCACAGCTATGAGACCAGATATTATGTATGTTGTGAGCTTGATTTCGAGGTTCATGGAGTCTCCCAAAAACTCGCATTGGCAAGTTAGCAAAATGATCTTATGATATGTTGCAGGGACTTCAAGCTATGGAATTTTATACTCAAGCACTGAGTATGATGTTTTGACACGTTTCACTGATAGTGATTTTGTAGGAATTTTGGACGACAAGAAGAGCACTTCCGGTCATGTTTTTCATCTTGGATCAGGGGTGATTTCATGGACATCCAAGAAGCATCCCATTGTGACACTTTCATCAACAGAAGCAGAGGATGTAGCAGCAACATCAACAACATGTCAAGCTTTTAGAAGGTCTTCCACAAAAACAAGAAGGACCAACGACAATCTATTGTGACAACAATTCAGCGATCGCTCTAACCAACCATGTATTTCACCAGAAAAATAAGCACATTGATATCGAATATCACTTCATAAGAGAACTTGTGAACAATGGTGAATTTTATGTTGAGCATTGTAAATCCATTTATCAATTGACATATTCACAAAGCAATTGACAAAAGAAATTTTTGAAACTCATAGAGATAATTTAGGCATTGTAAAAGCTACAATAGTCAGCAGTCGTAATTAAGAGAGAGTGTTAAAAATAGTAATTACTTCTCTTAGCTTTAGCTTTTGCTTTAGTTCAAGCTAGGTTAGATTTTTTAGGTTTTCTACAAGTGTTTAAATACACATTCAGATTTGGTTTGTAATAGCATTAGTTGTTCTTCAGTTTATCAATAAATATTGAAGAACCTTTGCATAATCTTTGTGTTTATTTATGCCTCCAACCTTCAGCACCCATACCCCGCACCTCAAGAGCCATACAATGAATCGTTCCATATTTCACAAACGCCTGCTATACACCAATGCCTATGATGTGCAAACTAATCGTGATACAGAATCTGCTCCCTACTATAATCACTTCTGTACTAAATAGAAGGATGCAATCTTGCAAAACTTAGACACTTGAACAAATGAAGAAATTATTTGAAAAAACTTTTAAACCAAGAAATTACCGGCCAAGAAGTTACCCGTGAGCCATAGGCTTGGAATCATGGTGTCCACCGAAGCCATATGAAATAAAACCCCACAATCCCAATAGCATGGCCATTATCTTTACACCATCCAGTTTCTTGTGAAAGAAAAAGAAAGCTAAAATGGAAACAATAGGCAGCGTGATGATGCTAGTTACATCTGAAAATAACGAAGATAGGTTAAGAACATATGAGTAGGTATTTTTATCTCCTTCGCGGTCATGGAGGAGATATAGAATGTGTGATCCTTAGAAGGTATCATGTGGGGGGTTCATGAAGGCTCTTCTTGTGGTGTCCATGGCCAAGATGCGGTGATCAGTTGTGCTTATACAATTGGGAATAGAAATGAGAGGGCGATTGTTGGCGCTAAATAAAAAATATGAAATAAGCAGGGAGGGAAGTACTACTCAGAGAGTGGGGAGTTTAAAAATTCTAATTTGGGTCGTAGCTTGCGGATGAGATCTTGACGCGATGGCATGCATGCATGATATCCACGGAGAAGTTTTGACAACCGGACCGGGGGTCACTGGATTGTCGATATCTCTACCTAGAAAATTCATACTCCCGGGGGTTAAGATAATGCTAGAGCCGCTTATCCAGACCCCATTACCCCATTACTTCTTGAATTTCCTTTATGTCATCTCCCAGCCTCAAGAACTACCATATCATCTCTAACCACGTTTCCACCTCTTCATACTTATTATATAATAATTGTATTTGTCCAAGATTTACATGAATTACTTCCACGTAGAATCAGCTTACCGTTTATTAAGGTATGATATAGTGGGTATGACGTAGAGAGAAATGATTTAAAAATTGCTTTAAATTCATTCAATCCTACTTATGATGGAATGGATTTAATTGATTGAATATGTATTCGATGTATAAGTATTTTTTAAGTTTCATTGTCGACTTTAAATATGGTAAATTCATGAAACCTTGCAGGTTGCCTCGCATGTAGATATGGAAAACTTGAAATAAACTTCTTAATAAGGATCAAAGTTGGACACATCGATAGTTGAAGAGACTAGGCTCTTGCTGCATTTTTTTGTGTGTGTGTTTGTTTAAAAGCAGTTGCAAGGTAGACTTTGGTACTTTTCTTTCAACCAATTAAAAATATACAATTTCATCCAAACACTGTCCTTCTCATTTTTAAAAGATTAAAAAAATGTTTTGAAGAATCCAAAGGAAATGCTTGATTGTCACCTTCTAATTAGCTTAAGTCTTTCCATGGATCACATCACTTAACAATAAAACTATGAAAACTATGAGCATCATATTTAGTTGCAATACCCTAGCCTTAAGTATGACACTTAATGTAATGCATGATGTTGTTGATAGTTTGAATATTGTTCGAACAATATTTGTTATAAATATTTGAGTTAGATGAATATTTATAACCCACAAGTTAAGTGTCATTGTAAGTCGAAACGATTTTCGAATTGATATTTTTTTCATCCTTTTTCGAATGAGTTTCACTGGGTCCTTATTCTCTGTGATCATCTCATCCTTCTTGTTAATGTTCCTATCATATCCTCAATTTAAAGTAATGGGATTGGAATGCTCTATGGATCAATTGTAAGATCTTTTCAATTGGAAAGACAGGAAAAGATGTAGAAATATAAACCAATTTTTTATTAAAGGTTTTAAATATTGTTCAGATATTTCATTTCAGAGTTCCATAAAGTTTATATGTATAAGAAATAGTTTCATCAAACAGAAATTTTTGTGTCACAAATAAATATTAAGTTATTTATTACTTGTTATTTGCTATTTTGTCATAAAAGCAAAATACATAAGCTTTGAGCCAAATGGCTATTGCCATGAACCCTAACTTGTTTTTCGTGTTCTTAAGCTACCTGTAAAGTGTAAAAAATATATGCAGATAAACTCTCATATAAATATATGAGATATACCAACCTCATATGATCTCTTGCTGGCACATAGGTAGTTGTACTCTCAGAATTCGATCCTTCGATCCTTTACAGCAATATATACAATGGCCCCACTCGTAGGAGCTCTGATCAAAGGTCTCCTTATCGAATTCGGATACGAGCTATGTTTTCGATTAGTCTATATGGAGTTTGAGTTATTGTAGGGGTATGTGAGACCTGGAATTTGAGTTATTGTAGGGGTATGTGAGACCTGGAATAGCATTAAAAACAAATCAATAAAACATATTAGGATGGCATTAATGGCAATTGCACAGATCACTTTGCTATATTATATATTACCAGGATGACATGTAGTTCGGGTTGGGGATGAATAATTTGTTGAACATGGTTTTCTGCTGTGCCTGCGAACAACGGCAAGCTTTAAAATGCTTGTTGCAGTCGGTGATGATTCCTTCCTTGAACCTATTTCGCAAGAAAACTGTATAAAATGCTGAGGGTTAAAACCGCATGGCAAAGCTCCGTTGAACCTATTCCGCAAGAGAACAGTATAAAATGCTTAGCGTTAAAAACGGATGGCAAATCTCAAGAAGGGCGCTTTACCTTCCCCTAGGTTGAATTGGCTTGAAACGCCTGGTTGATACCTGGCATCTGGTAGCAATTTGACCTATAAAATGCTTGTCATGAGTCATTTTGTCCGTTAGGGTTTAGATTTTAAACTAATCATCAAATGAAACAAAAACAAACAAAGAAAATGTAAAAACGTTCATTTATATTATTAAATAAAACAAAGAAACTGTTAAAACGTCCATAAAAAATACGAGTAAATTGTTTTTCAAATTCCAACCCTGCCTGGCATTGAAACGCTGGGAGTGACCGTCCATGTCCATAACCTTTCCAATACCCTGCCACGTTTTTTTAATTACGGCTAATATAATACACTAAAGATACCCGGGTAAATGTTAGCCCTAGATTCATGTACGTAATTAAGCAATTAAGAAGTCGTTTTTCAGTTCGTGTACGGTGAGACTG
The DNA here is from genome assembly GCA_027924585.1 of Larix kaempferi. Taxonomy (NCBI): domain Eukaryota; kingdom Viridiplantae; phylum Streptophyta; class Pinopsida; order Pinales; family Pinaceae; genus Larix; species Larix kaempferi. The sequence continues at coordinate 219,497 of BSBM01000594.1, read as the reverse complement.
TTGAGCTCGGACGGGAAGATTTTCGAGGTGGCGAAGGCGGTGGCATTGCAGTCGGTGATCATAAGCAAAGTGATGGCGGACATTGGCACTCAAAACCCTATTCCTCTGTTAGAGGTGAACAACGATATTTTGGAAAAGGTGATCGAATATTGCGCATATCATGTAGATCATACCACAGACTATATCGACAAATGGGATGCCGCGTTCATCGGTATGGATGATATAACCGTCTCCGAAATTGCAATGGCTACCCACTTTCTGGACATCGAGAGTCTTAGCCGCGTCGTTTGGCGTAAAGTTGCAGACACGATTCAGAGTTATGAAATTCTTGAAAGAGTCCGTGAGATGCTTTAGATTCTAAATGATTGTTTTCAATAAGTTTAATAATTAATCCCTTTTTTTGTCTTACAAACAAGAGGATTTTATACACTAAATTAATATCTAACTTGATTCATCATAAAAATTAATTATATATATAAAATAATCGTAACAAATTAATTCTACTTCTATAGAAACTATTTAATATATCAAACCACATTCTATCGGTTAGAACATTTAACATTTAGTGTAGCACTATCCAAAGTTGTTTCATTGTGCTCTCTATTTAAAGAACTAATAATGTGGAGGAAAATAGTTCAGTACAAGTGTCCATCATGGTTTGTAAGGAAAGATAAACGACCTAAAGGTGGGCTCTCTAAAGAACTAGAAGGATTGCAAAATTGATAGGTAGGTTTGAGAGGGGATTTTGAAAGAAGAATCATATTTCAATATTAGTTTAAATTTTAACAAATTTTAAGATATTATTCTTTTACATAATATTATATATAAATAAATAAATTACATTAATTTAAATAAAATTTATATATATTATTAATATGATATATTATATATTGAAATAATATATTGAAAAGTTAGTTATTAAAAATTTTTATTTATAATTTTTGTATGGAAATATACTTTTTATATACATAAGAATAAAATATTTTTAATTTTTTTTAAAGTTTAATTATATATTTTATTTAAAATATAATTTTATGTAAAAGTATATAAAAAATTATATAATTCTCCCTCTATATATAAATGAATGAATATTTATAAATATTGAAATATTCTAACATGCTAGAAAGATTCATTCACTCTATATTCATATTTGTTACATTATCATCATTATTATTTGGTGTAACAATTTAACTTCATTTCTAACTATCTAGACTATCAAGTGTAGTGAACTACATTCTATGGACTGGAACATTTGGTGTAGTGATATACATCTAAAAGTTGTTTCATTGTGCTTCCTGTTGACAGAAGTAATCATGTGGAAAAACATAGTTCACAAGTATCATGCATGGTTTGTAAAGAAAGATGAATGACCAAAGGGTGGCCTCCAAGGAGTTATAAGGATTCCAAAATTGATAGATAGGTTTGAGAGTCCAGACTTGAAGGAATAATCATGATCGATGGAATGCGAGTTGGGTGGGAGAGTAGACATCTAAGTAATATTTAGCAGGATAGAGAAAATCATCTTGAACTTGGAAATGCTTCTAGGAAAGGTTTTTTCCATGAAGAGTAGGGATTATACTTGTGTGAAACTAACAAGGTGATCGGAAGTGGATCTATGTATAATTTTTCACCTATTTGGATCTTTTAGGGTCAAAAGATTTGATGAATTGGCTTGTAGGGCCCATTTTATGGAAATGTGTCATTTTGCAAATTCTAGGTCTGGAACCTTTCGAGAATTGTTTGAGGGTCTAAAAAATATCTTTTGGAATAAAAAAACCCATCACTACTGCCATGGGCCATGAAATGATTCTACATTAGAATACCTTTCCAATGGTTTAAAGATCACCTCAAACAAAGTCTGTATATAAAATTTATGCTTTCGGCAAGTTGACCCATCCACTTGACCACCATAGTTTCAAATGGATTCCATTTCCTCTCTCATTTCTCGCGTATGTGGGTATAGTCATGTGCGGAATTTCAAGAACATTATAGAAATTCAAAAACTGTAACTGTTGACACACTTCTGTCCATAGGGGTTCACATCACATTGATGTCAAGAAAGATCAACCAGACACCCTTAAGCATTGGCCCAAAAAGGTTTAACCCTTTCCAACAACACCCACAGAGCGATTGAGGTCTCACCCAAGATGTCTAATGGGGGTTGCGGGAACCAAGTTTCCACAGTTCGGAGAAGACATGCGCTATTCCACTCTCAATCGGCACAAGCCAGATATTTGCATTCGCATTAACACATCATATTATCATCCTATTAATCCTTAATTGTATTATCATCTCATACCTAGCAAATTAAACAAATCAACAAAGTATGCTTGAGGAATCTGTGGTACATAACATATCTGCGAAAATATCTAATGCAAAATTTAAAGAAAACTTCATATTGCAATAAACAAAAGATAGACATGCATATTACTCATAGTCCAGAACTAGATAAATACTCCATTAATAGATCCAAAAGACAGAAATACAACAGAGGCGAAGGTATCATCTCATATTTAACAACTTAGAAAAATTCCCTCAGACTTATGCTCGCACAAAAATTTCTTCTCATCTGATCCTCTGATCGTTGATGATCCTAACACTTATAATTTGATTATATTTATAGGCGCACTTGGCCGTTACAAATGGTCCTAATGACCCATCGCTAACTAAATTAACTAATAACTTCCACATATCTCGGCTTTGCGATCGGTACTTTGATCTTGTGTTTAACCCTTTTGTCGCTTGGGGTTCCGCACTTGTGCGCTCTAACACCATGCCAACAAGCCCCCAACAAAAAAATGTGGCTTTCCCTCAATCCACTTCAGCTAGAAACTGTTGGTGCATTAACTTGCTTCTTGAACTCATCATAAGATGTCGTGACCTGATCGACATCTTCCTTTAATGATGTTGCTTTGCACTCTTCCCCGTCTTGGGGAACAATATTTCTAGCCCCCATGGTGAACGAATCTCATGAAATCCAACTGCTCTGGTTCCGGCACATCGGTTTCGTGAATTTGATCATCCTTCGCTGGAGCCGGAGTGTCCCTTGTGTTGGTCTTGTGGCGGTCAAGCAACCCGCTGGTTCTCCATCAGTTGCAACTCATGTCGAGCTGCAAGCATCCCCCTTCGTCATTTAGTCAGTATCCATCGATCTACTGGTACTTCTCTTGTTCATCATTGTCTGCACTGATGATACCACTGGTTTTTCATGAATGATCGTCTTCCTTTCTCTTAGCGCACCTTGTGTGCTCATGCAGAAATTGGAATGCCCCATTGCAACCCTCTAATCGTACCCTTTCCTCTGCAACTTGTTTTTTAGAATCGCGCATTAGGCTCAATGAATCTCACCCGTAATGTACATAAGTATTAATGATTCTACCTATCCCTTTTGTTTGGGTATTTATATCTCATTCCCCATCCATCTTTTTGTTCTTGAGCAATGATTACCAAATCATTCATCAAATCTTTCACCGATTTACTAAATTCTGTCATCAAGTGTGTCATCATCTACTTCCATCGCCTTTCACCGATGCTCAACTGCTATAATTATTATCTGATTTTACTTACATGTGCTGAACCTGAACAATCTTCAAACCTTGTCGCTTACTCCTTCCTCTACTATTGTTTCATTGACAGACCCAATGTTGTCGACAGATCTCCAACCCTTTTTTTTCACTCATCTTTGTTTCAGTCGCTATGCGCCTAACTATGGCGATAAGGCTTCAACCGTCTTCCATTCACTAGATTTGTCAACAGTGTCCCATCTAGCTTTTGTAACTACACTGCACCTCCGTCAATAATAAAATTTATAATATAGGGACCCAACCAATGCATCTGCAACTTACCTGGGTGCTTCGCAAACTTACTGTCATACAATATGACCATATCTCCTTGCTGGAAGTGATTTTCCTTAACGTGGCGATCGTGCTAAGCCTTTTGGCGATCCTTTCCTACCTATTGATGGAATCTTGCAATAAACCTGTCCTCATCGAGTTGTACCGACTGCACCAACCATTCTCTAATGGCTCCATCGTCACTTATTCTTGTTACTACTGCGATGCACAGAATCAGGAAGATATTCTCCATTGGAATCACCGCTTCTTGTCCGTAAACTAACTTGAATGGAGTTTGTCTTGTCAATCGTTTACAAGTCATTCTGTAGGCCCACAATATCACTAGAATCTTCAAATCCCAGTCGTCGCGGTTTGTTTTACACACCTTTGTGAGCGCATGATCCAATACTTTGTTCAGTGATTCCATCTCACCGTTCTCCTATGGGTGATATGGGGTACTCCTTTAGGGATGAATTTGGAATTCTTCTGTCATAGCCCTCATAATTTGGTTGACAAAGTAAGTGCCTTGATCGCTCATCAATATCTTTGGGAAACCAAACTTGGTGGCCACATTATCAAAGAGAAATCGTGCTGACTTCGCAACCGTCTAATCTTTTACCGGTGCAGCCTCATCCCATTGCGTCAAATAGTCATTTTTTGTGATTATGTCTTGTGACCCCATTCTTTTTCCTTGTGGGTTGATAGGTCTTGTTTGTGCTAAAGGATGTTCCTTGACTGTAGAAGGACCATGTGTATCACATCTTAAGCTCTAGGGCTGAATAAAATTCAAATGGGTTTAGTAAATGGATCAGCAAGACTGAATGAGAAAGGGAGAGGGAAGTAAGCTAATTGTGGATCAAATATATTCCATTGGGCATGGAGTCAAAACTTGAATCTTAATGGCTTATAGCTAATAACTGGATAAATTCCTTTATAATAACCCTGAGGCAAGGTAAGTATCATGTTCAGTGCACAAAGAGATGAAAGACAGTTCGAAATGAAGAAATAGTTCACTACGCAAGAGGCATCTATCAAGGATGAATCTCTAACACAAGTTTAGAAGAATTAACCTAAAGAATGATTATAAAGAGCATCCAATAGTGATGAATTCTGAAAAAAACCATGTACACATAATAGGTATAATCATAATGGAGAGGAGCATCAAATAGATGAATTCCTTTACCAAACTATAGAGTATATTGACAGATAGAACACATACTGAACAATAATACCGTAATGAAACTCAGGTTAAAAAGAAAGAGCTTTTGTATTAACTGCAAAATGATAAACAAGTTTCAATACAGTCCAGAAATCTTCGTCTCTTTGGCTTGAAGTCCCCCTACAACTCTCTCCAGCGTTTCGGCCGGAACCCCCTGCTTATTACATTCAAATGAGATAAATAGATCCTTCGTAAGCCAACTATTGCGAGATATTAGCAATGAAAATATCATAATAGACTAAAATAAATAATTTGTTACAAAGTATCTGGAAAGTTGAATTGATCCCCAACTTTAAAAAAAAACTGGAGCCCGTTCTTTGATTGCTTATCTTTCTTGGGAAAATAGACCCGAATGCTGATCCTTACCCATCAAACCTGGAATGAAATTCTTAAACACTGTCGTGTGTTGAGAAAAATACTCTGCCTACTAATCCTCGAGATATGAATCTGCAATGTTGACATTTTTCCTTCAAAATATGAATCTGGGTTCTTGAATTTTTCCAGCTACGTCCTTTAATGTTTTGATGTTACCTGAAGATATTCAAAAAGAAGCTGGAACTAGCTGGAACACTGCTAATTTTCCTCCTTTAAATTTGCTTCTTTGATTGACATCTCTGCATTGCGAAGTCTCCAATTTGGCATCCGAGCAATCTTCATAAATGAGTAAATATCCATATTACTCATTATTTCCTCTCAAAAGGAAATAGTTCATTTCCTTACGGCACATGAAAAGGTACTCGGGTGCTTGGAATTTAGTTTTTTGAACCTATGATTTAGCATTTGACATACAAGAATATACATATACCCAGGTGTATAAAGATTTCTGTGACATGTAATATTTTAATGTTTAACATGGGTTCTATTTATGAGATTTGGAATTCGGTGGATAAATGAGTATGAAAGCTGGGATTGACGTTGGCTTGAAATGAGAGTAAAGGCTTCATATATTTTTATATAAACACTTGTATGCCTTTGAATCAATGTATTCATGAGGAAGCTTATGGATAAAGGTAAAGGTTAAAGGATAAAAAGAAGTTTCCATTTTCTTTAAATCTTTTTTTAATATTTTTTATAAAATTTATTATTTTAGTAAAAGATAAAAACATCTTTAACTTAAAATAATAATTATTATAAAAAACATAACTTTTAAATCAATTTATGACAAATGGCATATGGATAAAGATTTGAGAAAAGGATAGTTTACCCCGCCGCAAAGACTCGTGAGATCAAGTTTTTTCAAATAGGAAGCTTGGAAAATTAGATAAAAAAATTTGAAAGTGAAGGCAAATTTGATGCATGATGGTTGAAAGAGTGAAGATTTCGGGGGATTCATTTTGGCAGAAATGTTAATGGGCATTCTGGCAGCGAGAAATGGGATCCATCTCTACATGTGCGCTGCTGGAAACTAAAATTTCATGGGGTAGATTCTGGTGACAACAGGTCCTACGAAGTCAATTTCCCATTTGTCGAAAGCTAGTAATGTTAGTTGAGGTACTAGCCTCATTTCATCCCTTCGCGATGGTTTGCATGTTCTTTGGCATACATCGAATCTCTTTGTGTAATCTGCAGCATCTCCATGCATTATTGGCCACCATAGTCCAACCCTAAGTATCTTTCTAGAAGTGGCACGCCCTCCATAGTGTCCTCCTGTGATTCCATCGTGAGATTCTGCTAATATTCTTTCTTGTGCATGCGAAAGGATGCATCGACGAAGGATTTCATCTGGCCCCATTTTGTAGAGTTGACCTGTGAGTAGCTGAAAGTCGGCAACCTTAAGAACTAGCTTCTTTTTCTGGCTAGTAGTGAATCCTTCTGGTGCATGTACTGTATTCAAGAACTAAATGATTTGCTCATAATGGTCATTGACCATTCCAATTCGAAATAATTGCTCATCTGGTAAGCCCTCGTCAATGCTTCTTGGTTATTCACCTGACTCAATCCAGGATAGGTGGTCAGGTCCTGCATTCAATCACCCTGGTTTCACAATGATCTCAAAGTTGAATTATTGGAACAATATCAACCAACGACAGATATTTTCCCCCAACATAGGCTTATTGACCAAATATTTCAATGCAGAGTGATTAGTAAACATCTTAAAATGTCCCCCGAGTAGGTAGTGCCTGAATTTTTGTAGCGCATAGACCATTGCTAGGCCTTCCCTCTTTGTCGTCGTATAATTCTTCTCCATAGTAGACAACTTCCTGCTTACGAATGCGATCGGATGATAAATCGATCCTCCTCTTGGTGGGGCCAATATCACTCCTAGTGTGACTGATGGCGCGTCCACATTAACATGGAATTCTTTTGTCCAATCAGGAAAGACTAGGATTAGTGGTGCGACCATATTTTCTTTAGGTATGTCGAGTCTCTTCTGGAATTCTTCATTCCACTCGAACTTAGTATCCTTTTTTAATAGTTTTTCCATTGGCGCTGTGATTGTTGCATATCCCTTGATAAAATATCTGCAATACCCAGTATGTCCCAATGTTTCCCTTAGTGCTTCTATGTCATTGGTGGAGGTAAGTCGACAATGATTTCAATTCGATAGGTAAACCAAAACCCATTCCTTGCATACAATGTGTCCTAAGAAAATCCCAAATGGAGCGGAGAAGATGCATTTCTTCAAGTGCAGTGAAATTTGATGTTGTCGACATCTCTCCAGCATCAACCTTAGATTCGCAACATGGTCCTTAACCAGAACATATACAGTCTAGTCGTCCATATTTAATGCGATGAATTTATGAATGAAGTATTTGAATGCAGACACAACTAATATTGAAAAGATCATCGAGGCATTTTTGAGACCAAACGACATTACTGTGTATTGGAAACAACCCCATTTTGTTACAAACATTGTCTTATGTCGATCCTCCTTCGCAATCGGTATTTGGTGGTATCTTGAGAATCCGTTTGTGAATGAATATAGATCCTGACCTCCGACGCCTTCTAGTACTTCGTTGGTGAATGGTGTAGGGAATGGATCATGAAGACATGCATCATTCTGTTTCCTTAGGTCGACGCGAATACTAATTTCACCAGTCTTCTTATCTTGGACAACTATCAGACTGATCCATTTGGATTTTGCACAGGCTCTATGACTCCTACATCCAACATTCGCTCTATCGCGGCTTTCACTCGCTCCTTGTACATTGGATTCAATCTATAGGGTCGCTTCTTTACTGGCTCTGCATTAGGTTTCAGTGGAATCTTCATTTCTTCCAGGTCCCCAGAAATGCCTTTCATTTCTGAGAATTTCATTGGGAACAAATCTTGAAATTCATGTGGTCGATCAGTAAATTTTGCAATTGTCGAATAGTCCAAGTAATCTCCAATACTTGCGAACCTGGGATTTTCCTCCGTCCCAATATTAACCTTCTTGATTCGTAGTGGCTGCTAGAATTTGTCCAAGGGAATATATGGTGCTTTGACATCCCGTCTTCCTTCCAACTCTGGTACATAAACAACTCATGGATCATCCTCTTCATCAGGTCCTCCTATCACATTGTAACACTCCATCAACATTTATGATGTCGCAATCCACTGTAATCCCATTGGTTTTTTCTTCGTGACTGCTTCAAGTACCTTCTCACAAATCTCCTGTAGTCTACTATGGATTAAGGGGTTCTCATCCAAGAAGCTAAAAATTTGGCTAAAACTCATCGTTAACAATTCCCATGTAGTTGTGCCGTGTCATAGTTATACTGCGATATACCAACTTCGTGGTACCTCCTCCAATGTATGGATGAATGCATGGACCCATTCTTGTTTTGGTGTCATTCCCAATGCACTTTGACACTCTTCTAGGTGATCCCTTGGGTCACTCATTCCATTGTATTTTCTCCCGCAGTACCCTACAATTTCACCGAATATGACCTCCATTAGTTGTCGACATAGTGGCCAGTTTGTTATCGTCAACTTTTGCGTTGCGTACCACCGTGCTTGTGTAGCCTTCAAGGCTTCCTCTAATGCTATCAATATCTGTGGTTATGATACTTTTTATTCAAATTCAACGATGAATACCGTCATATTATGAAATCCTTCATATGTTGGAAGTTCACATATTTCCGTCGCCACCCATCTCAATGACTGGGTGATTTGTGCGCACCTCCTGAACGATACCTCGTGTAATCGATTTTGCCAATTCTCAAGCACTTCATCGAAGTCTGACGATGCTGAGCTAATGCTTCACCACCCCAATTCCGCATCGGCGGTGGGATTGATGTAATCCTTTGAGATGATGTATACATTATCCCATCCTTCTGTAAATTCATACCGCATTGGTTCGACATAACTCTGTCCTTCTGATGGATTGAGTGGGGTGACGACCCTCATGTCGCAATTTTCAAATGACATTGTTCTTTTATTAAAGTTGATCACAACTCGATTCTCCATTTCCCAGTCTATACATAACAACAATGGATAGGGTTTTGTGTTATCGACTATCTCTATAACGTGAAAGTCTGCATAAGTATTTAATCCCTCTATTTCGACTAGGAGATGACATAATCGACCAATAGGTGTGACCTTGCTCTAATTTGCTAGTCGGAGCTATACAAGGGACAATTCCATCTATGGTTTCCCCATATTATCCCATATCTGTTTATTCAATATATTTACATCTGATCCCAAGTACAGAATAATAGATTCGACATCGAATGCACCAATCTGTGCAGTCATCCTCATTTCTCTTCATGTCTTATTTTTGTGCAATCGATTTACTGCACGGTCCTGTCATCCATCCTCTTGTCATTGTAATAGGATAGCTATCTCTACTAGTGCATCCTGATATTTTTTCAGTGCCAAATAGCTTTCTAGGAAGGCCCTGAAGGTGTTGATCCTTCCTGGTGGCTTCTGCGAGTTCATCGTATCGAATATTTGTGGCATCTCATAAATGGGTTCTTTCTGGCCAATAGGTGGTATCTTAGTCCTTCTCATTGCCTCTTGTGCTTCTAAAAAGGTCTCCCTTTCCACTTCCACATCAAATCATACTTGTTTTCTTGTTGTAGGTCAAATGCTAGGAAGTGGCTTGTCTTCCCCTATCGCATCCCCCCCTCTGGTCACTACTGCGATGTTCATAGGTCAAATTCTTATCTTTGTTGAGATCTTCTATACATTTGGAGGTGGATTTTGATTCACATTTGGATTTGGTTGAGGTTGTGGTGGATTCTTAGTTTTCCATTTCGCAATAAACTGGGTACATTCCTCAACATTGTGATCCGTTGTGCTGCAATAAGTACACTGCGGAGTTGGGTTCAGACAATCCCTTTGGTAATGTCCAACCCGAACACAATTATAGCATATGACGAGCCCTCGACCTTGTTCAATATCTCCTCCATTCCTAACACATCCACCTTGACCTCCACAAAATCCTCCCTTGAATCCTTATCGCAGTTGACCATATGGTTGTTGGTTATATTGTAGCAGTTGATACTCCTGTTGGTTGTACTATGGAGGTGTTTGGTTGTACAACGAATGTGGTTGACTATAGTGGAGCTATGGCTAGTTATATTATGGAAGTGGCTGATTGTAGTGTGGTTTCTGTTGATTATACTACTCCTGTTGTTGTATAGGGGGTTTCTCTTCCCCCTTCATAAAAAATGTATCCAGGGTCCTTTCTTGGAGTAAGTCATATGCCCTTCAATCCTTTTCTTCATGACCAACCAATCAACAGAAATTGCAAAAAAGATTAGCTGGATTCAACACCATTTTCTGTAAGTACATGCATTCTTCTGATCGATTCCCCCTTGTCTGAAAAATTCGACACCACGACATTCCTCCCTGACTAAGTGGATTCAACGCGCTAGACTATAAATATTCATGGAATTATAGGCATTGGTCCTTATGATGTCCTTCTGATTTGCAGTGATTGCACCATATGTATTCATGATATTATTTCCCCTTCTTGATGTCTTGCAATTGGATCATCAGGTTCGCTAACTGCGCTTGGATATGGTTCATAACTAACCCTATTTCACCAACTACTAAAGCCTCTAGCTTAATCGCGATTTCCAGTGCCTCTGCTCGGGATGCAATCTTCTGCTGCATTAGTGGCATACAAATGTGTGGTACTAATCCGGTGATGAATCATTACTTGTGTTGCATGTCACTCATTCCAAAGCTTACTTTTGCCATCAGGGTTTTGTATCTTTGGTCAAACTACCATACTGATTCATTAGGAAATTGCTTGATCTCTTTTATTTATGTAATATATTGCAAGTTTGATTTCAGTTTCCTAAAATCATCGATCAATCATGCTCTGATTGGCGGCAGTATTTTCTCAGGACTCCCTGTAGGTACTTGTATGAATTTCATAAACGAATCCATATCACGGCCTATAAAGGTCATCGCTAGTTGTCCCTTCTTGATATCGTCATCTTGGAACTGCTTTACCGTCCATACCTCTTCGCATAAAAACTAGTATTCCTCGGGATCCTCGGTCCTATTACCCTGAAATATCGGCATCTTCACATCGTCATTTGCCATTCTTGGTCTCCTACTGGTATTTGCAGACCCACTAATCCTATCGCTATTCTGACATGTTGGACAACCCTACAAAGAGCTTATATTTCTTACTCTGAAATTTGTCCTAGTGCACGGGGTCATGGGTACGTTGTAGCTTTGGGTCTATCCTCCTTTGGGTTCAGGGGTAGCCTGGTTTCTTTGTTCATCACCGTAAGTTCGCTTAGTCCCTTGTGGTCCTGTTTCGCAGTTCTTTGTTTTGGTTTCACTAGGAGACTCTCTCTCTCTCTCAGTCCTCCTCTTCTTCTCCTGTCGGAACCTCACCCCACTTCACAGGGTACCACAATCTTCCACAACCTCTCTTAAAAAAATTTCGTAGCTCATATCCATCTATCCCGCATCATTCTATCATAACCTCATCCACGGGGTACCCACAACCTCCGCACACAGAGCTTTACTTGTCGGAATTCATCTTCAGTGTACCTTTTTTTGCAAATGAGCATTTTAATCCACAATTTCAACAATAGTATAAACCTTCCTCTGGGTCCTTTGAAAAACTTACTTTCTACGTCGCTGTATGAATTAATTCTTTTGACAACGAATTCAGTGATGTATCCTTCTAGAATACTATCTACCCAGACCTCAATAGAACTAGATGCTATGTTGTCCACTTGCTTCAATTGCTGGATCAATTCAGGCATCCAATGTTCAGGCTCACCACCTTGAAAGTTATTTATTTAGAACATTAGTTGTGCCAACCACTCATGTCGTAGTATTAGGAATTCGTAGACGAATATCTAGTGAATGTCGGAGTAGATGTACTTTTGTATCCAGTCGACCGCCGACCATTCAGGGTTTTGATTTTTCCCCTCAGCAAATGCTCATGCCTTCTTGTCGAACCATTCCTTGATCTCTAGCTTTGTCAGAGGCAACAACATGTCTTCTCTTCTTTCGCACTATGGTCCCAACAACATAACCATTTGTTAACACACTTCTATCGACAAGGGTTCACTTCGCACTACTGTCAACAAAGATCGACCAAACACCCTTAAGCATCGATCCAGAAAGGTTTTACCCTTTCCAGCAACTCCCATAGAGCGAGTGAGGTCTCACCTCAGATGTCTAAGGGGGGCTGCAGGAACCAAGTTTCCGCAGTTGGGAGAAGACATGCACTATTCCACTCTCCATCGACACAAGCCGGATATTTTCATTCGCATTAACACATCATATTATCATCCTAGTAATCCTTAACTATATTATCATCTCATACTTAGAGAATTAAACAAATCAACAAAGCATGCTTGAGGAATCTATGGTGCATAACATATATGTGAAAATATCTAATGCGATCTCAAGAAAACTTCATATTGCAATAAATAGAAGATAGACATGCATATTACTCATAGTCTAGAACCAGATAAATACTCCATAAATCGATCCAAAAGATAGAAATACAACAGATATGAAGGTATCATCTCATATTTCATAACTCAAAAAAATGCCCTCTGGCTTACGATCACACAAAAATTTCTTCTCATATGATCCTTCGATCGCTGATGATCCTAAGACTTATAATCTTGCTTTTATTTATAGGCACACTAGGCCGTTACAAATGGTCCTAATGACCCATCGCTAACTAACTTAACTAATTACTTCCGCATATATCGGCTTTGAAACCGATCCTTTCTTCTTTTCTTTGACCCTTTCGCCACTTGGGGTTCTGCACTTGTGCACTCCGAACCCGTGCCAAAACTAACCCTAAATAGGAATAAAGGAATATACAAACCATAAAATTAATTCTAGATGGATATCGAGCTATGTTAACTATTGGTTTGTTAGGAAGCTAAGGGGTTTCCATTTCTATTGTATTCTCCCATAGTGGAACAACAGTAAGGGGTGGTTGTGAAGCATAACAAGAGGAGTAATTTATTATGTAGAATCCATTCAGGTTATAGCTTCCAAAGTAACTCCATCGCAATTACCAATTTCATTTTGTATTTGTATTCTACATAAAGGAACAACACATAGTCCTCATTCCTCTTGGTTTTTTTTCATAAGGGTTTTCCGAGGTTAAATTCTGTGTTGAGTAAGCGTGGACATATTCTTTCTTGTTCTATCAATCCTTTTACATTTATAAAAGTAAACTAATTAAAATAACTAGTTGTATGAATATCTATTGTGACAAATTGTTCCAATTGAATATCCACAATAGTTTATGGATCATTAGGAAAACTGCATAATCAAATTATCATAATGGAAAACATGTGAGGTGGTTTTAGAATTGGAAAAAGGGAGTATACCTTCCTATATTAATAAGGAAAACAATGAAAATTTGATTATAAAAGGTATTTTTCATGGGCCTAAGAGTCCAACACAAAACTTTGTCTTCACTCTTCCTAGCCATGTGAAATTGCCCAAGTGCCATGCCCAAGGAAGAAGTCATCTTTAGCACATATCGGAGTTATTCAACCAAGAATCAATACAGAAGAGACACAAGTATATATTGGTGACACCACAATGGGGTGTTCCAAGTAATTCTCATATAAGTACCAAAATTCAAGTTTCAACATTAGAAGGGTTTAATGTCCCCAATTTGAAAATTTTCCCAATTTAGTCAATTTTCGAAACTTGGACTAGGAAAGCCCCAAACTGTCCCAAATGATCCCAAATATATTTAAATGATGTATGGAGTGGATTGAGGTGTATTTGGAAACACTAAAGCAGCTATTATATGCTTGGAAAATTTCTAAATACTCCATCCACTTGCATTTACAATTAGAGAATGAAAGGCATAATTACTAGGAAAATCGATGTGGAAACCTCGAAGGGTAGATGGCTCCAAAAGATTCCTAAGGATTTCGAATTGGGAATGAGAGTGTTTGAAAGGTATTGAGACATAAAAATGAATCTTATGCATTCTTCGAAACTCTCAAAATACTTCTACAACATTCATTTAACTTAAGGAGAAAATAGGGGAATCTACTAGTAAATTCGAGGTTCAAACCCCAAGGGAATAGGTCACTAATGAATTCCCAAAATCAAGTATGAACCTCCCAAATTTCATAATAGAGACATGGATTAGTTAAAGGAATTCAATGGTCACCCAAATGCATCATTAATCAGTTCCTAAGGGCTTCTGCAACTCCCATAAATCAGAGGTTTGTGGACATGTCTTCACATAGGGGGAAATGATAGGAAACTTCACCACTCACTATGAAATTCGCAATTTTTGTTCCAAAGGATTATATAATGTATATGAAGATTATTCAGGACATTAGTGACTCTTCTTACATCATAAAAATCACAGATATGAACTGATAAAAATCGAAATATAGCAACTTCAAGCTCTCATAACAAGATATAGGAAAAATGGCACCATTTATGCATTGTTTGGTATTTTTACATAGTTTAACTTGGTATTTTGACCTGATGATATTCCGAGCATAAAATAAAGAAAAATATATCATATTACAAATAATTGGTGTATCTTGGACTCTCACAAAGAAATCAACATCTCACCATGTGTGCCCTTCCTCCAAGAGCCAAAATATGCAAAGAAATGGGAGATAGAGATGGGAAGAAGTTGAAGAAGAAAGAATCACGAGCTTCCCTGTAGCTTCAACCCGCAACAAATAAATCCATTGTATATCCAAATTAAAGTTCTGAATGGCCTCTCCAATTTCCAGTTAGGATGGGAATCTTTCACCCTTGAAATTTGTGCTAAGGCAAGTAGAGTAAACACTCCACTAGCATGGACAAGCTAGAAGCTCTCCAAATTGCAAAGATGAAAATAAAAAATGATCAAAATACCATTTCATTATTTTTTATTGTATTGTATAAAATTCTAAATTCCTCCATGGTTCGAATTACTTCCAAAAGACTCATGCCAACTCAAGTTGGGAAGAGATTCCAATGCGTGCCACTTGTCCAACAATTCCTAGTCTCCATCTTCCCTCAATTCGAATGGGGAAGCTTCTTGGATTCCATAAATCGCTTGTGCACCCTCTTGGATTCTATTTTTATCCCTGGCATGTCATATATGTCAGATGTGAGCAATCAGTTCTGAATGTTTTCATAGGTTTCATAGAATCTACATCATTGTTATCATAGGAGTTAGGGAATCTAGCTCCAAGTGTCACAATTCTTCTAAGATGTCTCTTCCTCTTCCATGGGAGTTATTCTGCCACTCCAATTCGGCCTTACATGACTCATGCCATGAATAATTCCTCTTAAAATCCCCCAAGTATGTTACCCTTCATCTTGAACTTGAATTGGTGAGAGAATCATGCCAAGTGTACTGGGGAATCTTGCCACATGTGGGCCCCACAACCTCTTATGTTCCCTCATGATCCAATGCCACCTTATTTTCTTTATATTATTATTTAATTGACCCATTTAATGTGAATTTGTAATTATAAGTTCATTTTGGTTCTTGTAGCTCCTTTAATTCAACTTTTAATGCTTCCACCCCCAACCTAGGGAACTAGTAATTTTCCTCCATGATAGTTCATTTGGATGGGAGTATTACAAACTTTGAATTGGGAATTTTCTCTTTATGTGACACACCTTGTCCATTTGTATCTAATTTTGCATTATTACTAACTTGGAAATCATGCTTGGAAATTATTTGACCCTTAGCATCAATTTGACAAACTATCATGACTATGGCCAAGGGTTTAGGCCATTGTGACCTAATGAAATTTTTTGGGACATGAGAAATCCTCCCTTCCCAATATTTCTTTTCCTCAAGCAATTTCAAACATGGATGTTGAAGAACCTACTTTCTTTCCAAAACTTTGCTTCTTAAAACTTCGCTTCGAAAAATATGAGTAGTGGCACTCATGCACTACAATTGTGTGTTTCAAAAGAAAGAAGACATGGATTTTCTTTTTCATATTTATATCCCCTGTGACATCACCACTAAACACAAAAATATTAATTAAATCCATTAAAACAAATTTGCACAATTACTCTTTTACCTCTTTCATATTTTGGAAACCCCTTTTTGTATAATTCTTTGAAGTTGCCACTAAGTTGCCCAACTTTGAGTCTTAAAGATTCTATGAAAATTTTAGAGAGGAACCACCATGCTTGTTGCTACACTACTCTAATTAAAATCACTTTATTAAGTGGAGACTCAATCTCCCATATGAATTGTTTCCCCCAAAAAATTGGAAACCAATGAGACTAAAATTTATCCCAGGGTCCCATTGTTTGTATTGCACTCCAACAATTAGGAGTGCTCTCCAACCCGTACCATTGGGAAAGAGAATTCCTAGATCCCATTTTTTTGTATGCATTCTTCCAAACATCATGAGAACAAAAGATATAAATCAAAGTACATAATAACATAATAAAAATGTACATCAAGGACGTGCCTCATTAAAGAATCATGAAAGTGCTTGTACCTCCAAGTAGACCACCATTTGCCAACACTAGGTTTTTTGGACCCAAAATCCAACGGCCTAAAAGTCGAATTTTTTACATCTTGTGGTTGACTATCCGACAATCTCAAGTTTTTTTTAACGTCGATCCAAATTCGGATACATTCCGACGGCTCATACCTCGTCGGTTAACTGATGCTAGACAAGGTCGAAACACTGACACCGAGCACAACTGGGAAGGGCTTCAATCCAACGTCTTTTTCCATTGAACCTATAGCAAACTTGTCAAATATCTAAGTTGTTGTTGTCGGGTATCCGACCATTCACCGGCTTGAAAAAGGTTGAGCTCCGACGTCTTTTGTTGTCATTGCTATGGCATGGATGTCAGATATATTCATATTTAGAGTCGGATATCCGATGGAATTAGGTAATTTAAAAAAAATACACTATTAATTTGTCATTGTTTCTCCATATTGTGTGCCTAGTGCCACCTCTCTATATCAATGCATAAATCAACCTTTGCTTGGTTTCTGGTTCTAGATGCATGCCATTGAGTGTTGTTTAGAAATGAAGTCTTGTAGAGGAGGACTAGTATGTGGCAAATATATATTGATTCTTGATGGTTATCTCATTCACTACTCGGTAGTTAGTACGCATTCAAAAACATTCATCCTGCTTAACTCTATGATGATAGGCAACCCATAAGGTGAAACACTGGGTTATATGTATGACTCCTTTCTCCAAGAGCTATTATAATTGCTTCTTCACATCATTGAATTCCAATAAAAATTGTTGATACAATCCAATATAAGGAAATGGAAATTCTTAAAACTGTTTGGTGGAAACTACAAAAGATTTGTAAGATGATACTAATTGCACATGACATATCTCATTCAAATATATCTAGAGGATTTGAGACATATCTCATTGAAATATTCTCAAGGAGATTCCAAGGAATTTGAAGAGAAGGTTAAAGATATTGGTTCTAGTGCATCATTTACTCAGTCTTTCAAGTTGTGGAAACTCGAAATTGGTTATGATCAGGAGCAACCAAACATCACAACAAGCTCCAAGAAATTGTCAAAATTTAGATGACACGGGAGTGGGTTGTATAAAGGCAGCATCATTGCCATTCATTGAGCTCCTCTCTGTTTGAGAATAATTTAATATTCTCTACTGAATAGGGCCAACCACTTGAAGGTGGAAGCTCTTATGCCCCCCCCTTCACATCACTCTCAATTCCCCATACCCAATGCATGTACTTGAAAAAAATATTACGTGCAAATTCATGCATATTTCATCATAAACAAACATCTACCATTCATTCAATAAAGGCTAAAATGCATTAAACCAATGTTTCATTCTATCAACACATTCATTCAATAAAAGATAACATTCAATAAACCATCCATTCATTCAATGAACACATTCATTCAATAAAAAGTAACATTCAATAAAGATAACTGTTTACTACACTGAATCATTAAACCATCTCTTACCTTGATTTCAAGAGGGGCTGTGAAGACAAACAATCATAAAGCATCGTCTCATATATCTCTGATTTTCTCAAAACTCGAGAATGAAGATAAAGAGGATTTCCATGGTAATTTGTTCCAGCCAAACCTATGAAGTGTACTTTTAGGTCAGTAGTATTCTTGTCTCCGAACTGTAGCAGTTGTTTGGCCATTTTCACCCTGTAACATCATAGAAGCAAATGTAACAAAGCCCTAAAAGATCTTAGAAGCAAATGTAACAAATCCCTCAAAGAATTTCGCGTAACATAGTGGTTTGTGTTTGCAGGAATCCTTCAATTTACAGGGTGAAAATGGCCAAACAGCTGCTACAGTTCAGAGATAAGAATAATGCTGACCTAAAAGTACACTTGAAAGGTTTGGATGGAAACCATTTTCAATGTTGATGCCACTGCTAACCTAAAAGTACACTTGTTGTCTCTTAGTACTCTTTGCATCTTGACACATACGATATTTTATGGTTGTCTCTACGTCCTGACAAAGGAAATTAAAGAAAACATATAATTTGCATCGAAAAAATAATAGGGTACGAACTAAACTGAGGAAATTCAAACCTGAAACCTATGTCTAGTCCCAAGGCTACCACATTCAAGCTTGAAGTGCAACTGACAATGGAAGACACAAGTGTAGTTTATTACCACCGTGCGAATTTAATTTGACCTTATCAATCAATTTCCATCGCCATTTCTTCTCATACAACGTCCCACAACCATTTCTCTTGACACCCACTCTGGATTCATTCTGCATGCATTTCACTATGAAACGATCTTAGATTCTCACTGTGTTTTCCCTCAATTAGTTTCTCAATTCAGTATGACCCACACCCAACGTCTAAGGAGTGTTTCCAGTGGTTTTGAGTTTCAGCCTGGAAACAGTGGGGATTCATGGTATTATGTTTCCCTTCGGCTACAATATGGAAAACTCATAGTTTACAAACCTTCGTGGTGAACTGTGATTTTCCATATTGCAGCCGAAGGGAATCATAATACCATGAATCCCCACCATTTCCAGGATGAAACTCAGGACCGTTGGCAACACTCCTCGGACATCGAGC
This sequence comes from Larix kaempferi, assembly GCA_027924585.1. Taxonomy (NCBI): domain Eukaryota; kingdom Viridiplantae; phylum Streptophyta; class Pinopsida; order Pinales; family Pinaceae; genus Larix; species Larix kaempferi. The sequence goes on along the minus strand of BSBM01000594.1, from coordinate 200,016 downwards.
ATGGGTCATACTGAATTGAGAAACTAATTGAGGGAAAACACAATGAGAATCTGAGACGGTTGCATAGTGAAATTCATGCAGAATGAATCAAGAGTGGGTGGCGAAAGAAATGGTGGTGGGACGTCAACTTTACGTATCCATTTATATGTTTTCTACAAAACATAAGAAAAATGTGAAGTGAGAGACGCGTAAAATCATAATTACTATGCAAAACATATGAAAAGTTCTATTGAAAAAATAATAAAGTACTTTAAATGATAAGTTAGGGCACACATAAATATGAACAAGTTATAATTTAAATTTGAGGAATGACAATAGATAATAACAGTTAATAGAGTGTTGCAACCTAGTGCATACAAGCTGATAGTCCCCAAACAAAATGACAAAATAGTTTGCTAAGTTGTAATTTAAATTTGAGGAATGACATTAGCTACTAATAGTTATAGTGCTGCAACCCAGTGCATACAAGTTTGTTTCCACAAACAAAATAATTATCACAACAATTATATTTGACTAAAAGATGTCAATTACTGGAACATATGAGTATGCGACAACAAATTGAGCAATTGATGGACCCCAAATAAGTCTTGCAGCAATTGCCACAACCCAATAGAGATTCCTTCTACCCCAAATTCCCCTCAGCATTTCAATTCAACCTACACATATGTCATTATTATTATGACCATTTTCCTTCACCATGTCCATTAGGAACATAAAATTTTCCAAAATCACTGACAAAGATGGAAGCCACATCAACTCAGAAAATGTTGGGAAGCACCAGTAGATTCAGAGGAAGGCTAGGATCTTAGTTGATACTTGGAAGAAACATTTCGATGCAATAATGAAGAACAATGACATAGTCTGGATCAAGCCAGGGAGCATATTTTCCCTATAAGTAAGATACATGAAAAGTTGCTTATACTTATGGTGGCAAGCATGCAAGATCTACTGAAGTTGTGAAAAAATCAACACCATTAAGTGATATGGATGATGGGGGTATGAATCCACTGGTAAATCTAGTAGCCACTGAAAATTCCAAGGACAAGCAAGTTCTTGTTGTTGTCAGTGAACAAAGTGAAGGACCTTATTATCTCCAAATTCCAAGGACAGGAAAGGAAATGAAGGACCTTATTGTTTCCAAGTAGACTTCAGATGTTTCTAGCTATGAATTGTTGAATAAGATTCAGAAAATTGGAAGGCATGATCCTCAAAAAGACACACTTGATACCCCCTCTAACCTTAGAAATAACCAATTAAGAGATGGTGACCTACATATTATAGCTTTCCTTCTTGTCTTCAATGGAATTTTTATGTCGAGTAAATTGCATGGTAGATTGGTTTGCATTTGTTTACAAAATGCACTCTACCAGAATTCTTATGTTTGGGCCTATTAACCTCCATTTTGTACCAGGATTACTATCATATTTGTGCCTATTACCCCCCTTTTGGTATGGGTGTCCACATGTGCTATTGATCATAGTCTTCAGACAATAAGATACAACACTTATGCGCATAATGGGAAATTCTGATTTGTGACCGCAGTGGGTCCTTTTATTGTCAATTGCATACAATCCAACAATAATGAATATTTCCATACATTAAATATGGGCATACTAGAAGGCATTCTAGAAAATTATAGTGAGGATAAATGTCATATGTGGGCATATTTGTATTCATTTGGAGTTGGTTGTGGCAATATTATCCCCAAGGAAGCCATTAAAGCATAATTTTTGAGGCATGTAGCTGAAAGGGTACGTGCAACAAGTATGAGAAGATTATGTGCACTATATTAGACCTAAAAAGGGGCCCTAACCATTCAATAGTAAGGTCTCCTACTGTTAGGATATTTAGACACTTAGGAGTTAGTTAAGATCAACTTGTGTAATATATCCGTTAGGGATAGTGTGTTTCTTTAGTATGCATTAGTATGCATTTGTAAATACTTAATCCGACGGTCACGATATGTTTCCGACATAGAGTGATCCGACGGCTCAACTTCTCTTAGATCAGACCTAACCTTGATCCGTGGCTTAACACCCGATTGGTCCATGATCTCTATTTAAAGAGCATGGAGGGTCATTGTTTAGTTGATCGATTATGAGAAGCTCATTTGTAACTTTCTTTCTTTGCATAATAAATTGTCCCGTAGAAGCTATTTGGCCGGGGCCGTGGAGTGTTTCCCTCAAGAGGGTTTAAACCACGTCAAAACATCGGTGTGTTGATCTGTGATCTGTTTGTGTGAAGTGGTTGCTCTTGGTGTTCGGTCCTTTGGTAGTACCCTGTGTACCCGAACATGGTATCAGAGCTTTTATGAAGTGCCGCTTCCGGTTATGATCTAGATCTTGAACTGTTGTTGCCGAAACTCGTAAGGGTTTCTAGTTCTGGTATTTCTGTGCATTTCTGGGCTGTGGGAGGTATTCCATTGCGTCCGGAGCGTCGTTTCCATTGGGAAATAGTTTTCGTTTGATCGAAAACGGTTCCCGGTTGCTCCAGAAACGCGTTTTTCATGAGATCTGAAGGTATAATGTTACAGTGACACATTTTTTTTATTTCGTTTTTTGAAAGAAAAAAAAATCTCATATTTCATTTTTTTTACTGTTAGATTTTTTTTGGTTCGGATTGTTGATTTCCCGTCTGCGTATGGTCTTTGCCGTGCACCTTGAGCGATCTCGGCAAATCAGAAACAGAAAGGGAAAGGGTTTTTCTCGGCTGCGTATGCTCTTTGCCGTGCACCTTGCGCGATCTCGGCAAATCAGAAACAGAGAGAAAACGTAGACTTTCCGGGCAAGCTAACAAGATCTAACTCCACGAGTGTGGAAAAGTTTTTTGTTGTTTCGTTTTGTGGTCTGTTTTGCAGGAAAAAGGGCAAGCACGCAAACCGAGCAAGAAGAGTAAAAAAAAAAAAAAAAAAAAAAAACAAAAAAAACAAAAAAAAAAAACCCCTTCCTCATTTCCATATTTTACATACCTTTTAAACTAGCTCACTTGGTCCAAAGTTGCTTTATTCCTTAATAGGTCTTGAGTTCAAGTCTTAGGAAGTTACTTTTAAAAAGAAAAGTGCATGCAATTTCTATTTTCAAGTTACTTTATTGTAAAAGTGCATCTCACTTAAATAATAAAAAATAAAAATACAAGTGAGTCACTTAAGCTTTTTATTTATTGTTGCACTATTTAAAAGTAATATCATTGTAAAAGTGAAATCACTTATTTTATAAAAGTGATTCACTTAAAAGCAACTTTTTTGTAAAGTGATTGTCAAAAGGTTCATCTTGGGAAGAGGGGGGTTCTTTTTTTTGCTGGACATTCTCTAGCTGCCACGTCACTATTGGGAACACCTTCAACAGTTTCTTTGTTCAAGCATAACTTCATCATACAGAGTCCGTTTTCAGTGCCGTTTTTTTTGAAACCGCCTATTTTTTCGAGCTCTTCACATCCAGACTATTGGTTTCTGCTTTTACAGCCATTAATTTACAAATATGGCCGCCCTTTGTGATATTCTACTTAACAGTTCCAACTATTTCTCATGGAAATCTCGTATGGAGGATGTTCTACGAAGTAGGGGACTTTTCAGAATTACAACGGGGAAAGAAAAAGAACCCACTGATGATGATAAGAAAATAAAATGGGCAAATAGATGTGATGAAGCTCGTGGATTGATTGGGATGTCAATCTCTACTGATTTGCGATTCCACATATCTGGAATTGATGAACCTAATGCTGCTTGGGACAAGTTGGAAACTGTGTTTGGTAAACACAATGAAATTCGAGGTCACCAACTCGAAAATGAGTTGATTTCTTTAAATCCAAGTGACTTTTCATGCATTCAAGATTATTTATCTAAGTACAAAACTCTCAAGCTCTTATGTGCAGAATGTAAGATTGAGAGAGAAGACAAACAATGCATTTATCATATTCTTTCCAAACTTGGACCTGCATATTCTGTTTTTGTATCTACATTTTACTCCATGAAAGCGTCATTGAATGCAGCTAGCTATCAAGAGCCTAGTCTTGAATCCTTTTGTGATTCCTTGATTAGGGAACAAGATAAACTCATTCATCTTGGAATAATCAACAATGCAGATACATCTGGGAAAGCCTTATTGTCCCAACAGAAAGAAAAGTCCAAGCCTCCCAAGAAACAAAATTTTCGCAATAATAAGTCAAACAAGGGTCCCAAACCCTCTCAGTCAGCTCCTTCTTTAAAAAATGACAAAGGATCCAAGCCAAAAGGCAAGAAGACTGAGCGTCATTGCAACTATTGCGGGAAAGATAATCATGATGAATCAAAGTGTTTCAAGAAGATGGCAGCCTTGGAAGCAGCAATGAAGAAGCACCACATCAGCCTAGATTCACCATCAGAATCTACCTCTCATGGACATGCACTTTGTGCTTCTGGTTATTCTTATAATCCATCTTCTTCTTCTACTTCAAATGAATGGCTCATTGATTCTGGAGCATCTTATCATATGGCTAAGGATCAAGCCATCTTTTCTACTATGCATGAATGTAACACCAAACAAATATTTGTTGGTGATGATAGATCTCTAAGTGTTGTAGGAGCTGGAACAGTTCCAGTAGATAATGGTCATTTTAGTGATGTACTATGTGTTCCAAAAATTTCCTGCAATTTGTTATCAGTCTATCAGATCACTCATTCTGGTGAAGGTAAAACTGTGACCTTTACACCTCACCAAGTTGTAATCAAGGATTTTAAAGATCCTCAACAGGTCCTAGCTACCGGAATTGTTGATGATATTACCAGGTTGTACAAGTTTAACAACTTTGGGTCATCACCTTTCCCTTCAGTTTTTGTTGCTCATAGTGATAACTTGAGCAAACTTTGGCATGAGCGATTTGGTCACTTAAATTATCGCTCATTGCAACAACTTTGTAAAGAAAAAATGGTGACAGGTCTTCCGATGGTATCTTGCAGAGATGGTGTTTGTTCCGGATGTGTACTCGGAAAACATCATCGGGACAGTTTTGACAAACGTGCCTCTTGGCACGCCTCGGTTCCCTTGGAGCTTGTGCATAGTGACTTGTGTGGTCCTCTTCCATCTGCTTCCTTTTCTGGTTTCAAGTATTTCTTAACTTTCATTGATGATTACACCAGACGCACTTGGGTTTATTTCCTAAAACTTAAGAGCGAAGTATTTAACATGTTCTTGGCCTACAAGGCCCTTGTTGAAAAACAATCTGGACATCAAATTATTAAGTTAAGATCTGACAATGGAGGAGAATATGTTAACAAACAGTTCACTACTTTCTGCACTGAACAAGGCATCCAACAACAGCACACTGTTCCATATACACCACAACAAAATGGTGTAGCTGAGCGGAAGAACCGCACTTTAAAAGAAATGGCTAATTGTATGATCCAATCTAAGGGACTAAGTCTTCAATTTTGGGCTGAAGCCATAAATTGTGCAAATTACATAGTAAATCGCACCCCCACAAAAGCATTACAAGGTATAACACCGGAAGAAGCATGGAGTAAAATTAAACCTGATGTAAGTCACTTTCGTGTGTTTGGTAGTGAAGCATGGGCTCACATTCCGGATGAAAAACGGAAAGCATTGCAGCCTAAAAGTGAAAAGTGCATATTTGTTGGATATTCTGAAGATGTAAAAGGTTATAGACTTCTTCAACCACATTCTCATGCTATAATCATTAGAAGAGATGTTAAATTTGATGAAAATATCTTGGCCTGCGAGCCTAACTCGGCGAGTGTGCCATCTTTGGCCTGCGAGCCTGATTCGGCGTTTGTGCCTTCTTCTTCTTCTTCCAACTTCCTTGACAGGTTTCCAACTCCAGTTTCTGATGATGACAGTGAGGATGAAAATCCACCTCCGCCTGCTCATGTTCCTCCAGTTGCACCAGCACAAGTGCTTCCTCGATGGGTCCGTTCAACATGTGAAGCAGCTGGTGATCTTGCCGGTGATCCTAGAGATCAACGTCGAACACGTTCTCAGTTTCAGCGAGCCTCTTCTCTTTTGGCTCAAGTTTCCGAGAATCATGATCCAGAAACTTTTGCAGAAGCTTCAGGGAATCCAGATTGGGATGCAGCCATGGATGAAGAATATCGTTCCTTAATGGCGAACGATACTTGGGATCTTGTACCTCTTCCAAAAGGAAGAAAACTTGTCAGATGTAAATGGGTCTACAGAACTAAGTATGCATCAGATGGAAGTGTTGAAAGACTTAAGGCAAGGTTAGTTGCCAAAGGTTTTTCTCAAGTTGAAGGGATTGACTACAATGAAACCTTTGCTCCCGTCGCCAAAATGAACTCCATCCGCCTTGTTCTTTCCCTTGCAGCCTTACACAACTGGGAAGTCCATCAAATGGATGTCAAGTCTGCCTTCTTACATGGTGATTTACAGGAGGAAATTTACATGGAACAACCTCCTGGCTATGTTCAGAATAACTCTAGCCTTGTCTGTCGCCTTAAGAAATCCTTATATGGCCTTAAGCAAGCTCCTAGAGCTTGGTATGCCAAAATGGATAACTTTCTCCTTGACACTGGTTTTTCTAGATGCCATTCTGACCCCAATGTCTATACCAAGAAAGTAGGAAACCATCTCATCATACTTGTTCTATATGTTGATGACCTTATTCTTACTGGTAGTGACCCTAATCTTATAACCCATGTGAAATCCAGTCTTAAACAAACTTTTGAAATGTCAGACTTAGGACATTTGCATTATTTTCTTGGCCTCCAAGTTCTGCAAACCAAAGAAGGAATCTTTCTTTCTCAGTCTAAGTATGCTTGTGACCTTCTTCGTCGCTTTCACATGGAAGATTGTACACCAGCCCCTTCTCCCTTCCAGTCTGGAGTCAAACTTTCTGCCACTTGTACTTCACCTGAAGTCGATGCCACCTTGTATCGTCAGCTTGTTGGTTGTCTCTTATACTTGACTCATTCCCGTCCTGACCTTTCCTTTGCCGTTGGTAGAGTTGCCCGTTATATGCAGACACCTCATGAAAGTCACTGGAAAGCAGCTAAAAGAATACTTCGATATATTCGAGGTACAGTTCAGTTTGGGATTCATTACAGTACAGGGGGGAAACCTTTGTTGGTTGGTTTCACTGATTCAGATTGGGCCGGCGATCCTGATGATCGAAAGTCTACTGCAGGTTATGTTTTCAGTCTGGGATCTGGACCTATTACTTGGGCTTGTAAGAAACAACAAGCTCTTGCTCTTTCTTCAGCAGAGGCAGAATATCGAGCAGCAGTTAATGCCAGTCAGGAAGCTCTATGGCTTCGACAGATCCTTTCAGAGTTTGGATTCGAGCAGCAGCAGCCTACTCCACTTTGGTGCGACAATCAAAGTGCCATCAAGCTTGCCAAAGATCCAGTTCTACATCAACGCAGCAAACACATTGAGCTACATATGCACTTCATCAGAAATCTTGTTCATGATCGTGTTCTTGAAGTGCTGTTTTGCCCTACAGATGATCAAGTTGCAGACATCTTCACCAAGTCTCTTACAGAAGCGAAGTTTTCTAAACTTCGATCTATGTTAGGAGTTCAGGAACTTGTCATTAAGGGGGGATAGGCTCTAATGCCTCCTTCCTTCTCCTAATAGTGTCACTTTTGTAAATCCTTCAATCCTATCCCAAGTTGTTCTTAAGGGGGGATGTTAGGATATTTAGACACTTAGGAGTTAGTTAAGATCAACTTGTGTAATATATCCGTTAGGGATAGTGTGTTTCTTTAGTATGCATTAGTATGCATTTGTAAATACTTAATCCGACGGTCACGATATGTTTCCGACATAGAGTGATCCGACGGCTCAACTTCTCTTAGATCAGACCTAACCTTGATCCGTGGCTTAACACCCGATTGGTCCATGATCTCTATTTAAAGAGCATGGAGGGTCATTGTTTAGTTGATCGATTATGAGAAGCTCATTTGTAACTTTCTTTCTTTGCATAATAAATTGTCCCGTAGAAGCTATTTGGCCGGGGCCGTGGAGTGTTTCCCTCAAGAGGGTTTAAACCACGTCAAAACATCGGTGTGTTGATCTGTGATCTGTTTGTGTGAAGTGGTTGCTCTTGGTGTTCGGTCCTTTGGTAGTACCCTGTGTACCCGAACACCTACAACACCCAGACTTGGATCAACAGCCTACAGTTTCATATTAGTCCTGTAATAACACATAGTGAGGTCTAAGTGCATCTTCTAGGAGTCATATTTAAGATATACTCACACAATATAGGGAGTTATCTCATTGTTTTGGAAGGTGCCAAATATTAGCAGTTACCCCTTATGCCAGTCGTGCCCAACCTTGTTTTAGACCAATCATCGTTTGAGGTCTTATGCTAACGGTTACAAGTTAAAAACCCTCAGAAAGAGTTTCTAAACAGCAATGAAAAATCGTAAAGCTTATCCTACCATGAGATCTTCTTGGCCCAACCATTTATTTAAACATTTATCATAGGCTACACTACAGTATCATAGTAATAACTTCTACCATTCCTTCAAACCCAAAAACCACTGACATTTAAGCATGTAGACACAGACAAAGACATTGGTTGAGTGAATTAGAAATTGAAAGTGAATTATTACTCAAACATTTATTTACATTCCTCTTAGTATATCAATCTGTAGGTCACAGGGTCAAATCCCATTATCAATTTTCTGAGTAAATCATGCAAACCCAAAAACGTGTCAATACATAGTCTTAAAGCTACAAATTCATCCTTTTAAACAAGCTAGAAGTTGGATAGAGGCACCATCATCATCATACAAATCTAGGAGGCCTTTTTAATTACCAAATCAACTTCATAAGGAAATAGAACAACGACATTACATGCACGATGCAGACCTGGGCATCACCATACATTTTTCCATAGAAATCAAAATGTAGAGCTAAATATAACTAAGGATCATAGAGCGAAATACGCAGAGGCCCATTTAACCCTGTCTATTTATTTCAACCACCAGACAACGTAGCAGTAAGAACTAGAATTTACACTTCTTAGGCTTATAGTTAAACTAGTATCAGGGTTACGTTTTTCACCTGTCAACACATTCTTCAATATTAGTCAAATAACAATGATAGCCAAAACACCGAGGACAAAGAGATTATTAACCATACAAACTTCATAAAGAAAACGCAGAGGTTCCAGACTGCTTTATACATGTTCAAGGTTCAATAGAAAAACGCAAGTCACTATATCGATTCCCCAAAACCCCAAATTTACACAATAGGAGCTCATAACTCCTTTAAAGAGGCTTATAGTTTCATATAACCACAAAATGGTCAACTATTACATTCATTAAATGGTCCAGCTAAAAAACGACCTTTCAGGAACTGCAAGAAGTTTTAGTGAACCCAAAAGGGGATTCACATAGTTCCTCCTAAACATCCATAAACAATACCACTCCATAAGAGGAGAGAGGAAAGGGTAAGGGTTGGAAAACCCTGAACTTACCAATTGCAACGCCAACTAAGTTGAGGGTATTGGGAATCAGTTAGGAAGCCACGCAAAGGAGGAAAGCCATCATTCACCTGCCAAGCAAATAACAACACGAAGTTAAACCCGGAGATTTTATCAAAACTCTGGTTTGAATGTAATAGAAAACGATTGCAATGAATCGAGATATACCTTACCTATTGTTTTCTTATTTATGCAAATGAACCCTCGAACTCCTTTGTGGCCTCCTCAACTTCCTCCATGACTGCCTCAACCTCCTCCGTGACTGCATCAGTGACCTCTACGACCTCCTCAGTGATGGCCTCTACAACCTCTAGTATTGGAAGTTCTTGCAGGGTGAGGTAAGTGAAATGTGTTCACGTGGGCTAGGAGGGAGGTCAGTTCTCAAGGGAGGTTAGTTTTGTTGATTATTGTTTTATGTTTTTTTTGTATTTATATTTATTGTTTTTTTTATAGTTAGTATTTATGTATTATTATTTATTTATTAATATAATATGTATGCAAATGTGTGTGTATAAAACCTAATATTCTAACATATACAAATAGATGAAAAAGCAGGCCACAAACAACTGATGGATTGAAAGAGACATCTATTCCTTAGGATTGTTGTTGATTTTGATGGATAGTGGACTGAAAGAGAGAACATAACCGTTGGGAGTTGGGAGGCACTACTAGCGTGATATCGGACTGTACTATATGAAAGGAACTATATGGCTGTTCGGAGGTGCGGTGATCATATTTGTTCATAATTACCATGAGATATTATTCATCACAGCAAACTCATCAATGTCGTGTCAGCATCCAAATGGTCATAAGTGAGTACAACAATTCCATCATGTTTGTGCCTCCAAACAGTCACAATCAAACAAACTCATCAATGGGTGCGCATCCAAACGGTCATAAGTGTGTACAACAATTTCATCATCTATGTGCATCCAAACGGTCACAATCACAATGTATCTTTCGATTAGTTTCAACTCCCGAGTCCCTACATAGATTGTCACTATTTTCAAGCTCAATTGCTATCATGATAATCCTTGGAACTCATTATAGCAATCTAACTTTGACAAAAATATGATTTTGATAAATGAGTTCCAAGGATTATATGAAAATTCGATTTGCATGGGAAAAATGTGCCCCACCTCAGAAGCTTGGGACATAGATAAGAGGTTAACAAGGTTATGGAGTTGGATGCTTGGCAACAAAAAATTAAATAATATTTTATATGGATTTCTACTACTGCCCCTCTCACTGGTTCATTGCCCCCATGGTGTTCACGTGGAGATTTAACCCCAAGTGCACCTATTTATTATTTTATTATTCATTTCATTAATTAGAATATAATGCACTTATCCAGTTACCATATATTTACACTATATGGTCATATGCGTATAGGGGTATTACAAACAAAGTTATTATGATTTGGCAAGACTACTTGGGGGCTTGAAGTAAGGTTGATTTTTTACCTATGCAAAGGAGTCCTTAGCTAAAACACCAAACCAAGGTGTTTGGCCAGGTATGCATCCCATCGATTTTTTATTCTTCTAAACATAGTTAATCTATCCATTTAACAAGATCACTTAGGGGTTGGAACTCAATACCTTTTACTTGCGAATTCTGATGCCGTCGGATATTCGACCTTCGCAAGGTTAAGATTAGATCGGATATCCTTATTAAAATTGATCAATATTTATAAGGGACATCGGATATCCAAGGGACGCAGAATATATAAGGTACGTCAGATATCCAACGGATAATTCACTTATTTTAAAAAAAAATCATCAATGTTCGTAATTTTGAAGATGAAATCCAACGACGCAGACCTTTTCGTCGGATTTTCTCATCGGATTTTGGGGTCGAATCTTGTAGTGCAAGTGCATACAAGATTCAAGTGACCAATCAAAACTGCTCCAATTACATAGGTGAGGATCCCATGTCCTATAATGCTTCTCCAAAAGGATGTAAGATCCATCAAAAAAATCATCCATGTGTTCTTTCATCCAAGAAGTGAATGAAGAACCTCCACTAAAATTTGAACCAATTTGGGAGCAAGGAAAACAATGATCCTTCAAGGGGCTCACATAAGTCCCATTTATGTATGCATTGATATGTGTATCATCAATAAATAACAAAGGATGTTTCTTCCAATAAAAATTTGCTCCAATCAGATATCTCTTCACCCAAGTAGTTGATGAAGTTCCTCCAACATCATTTGAACTAAGAAAGGAGCAAGGAAAATCATCAGTCTTCAAGTGACTAAAGTGAACATCATAAGTGCATCCATGAATATATGTATCATCATAAGGTAAAAAATTATGTTGTTGCAAATGTAAATAATAATGTGCTCTAGTCATTTCATCATTAAAATGAGATATAGGAGTTTCATAATCCTCACGTAGCACCATCAAAAATAAACTTTTCACCCATACTTCATTAGGATGAATGCTGCAAAATATCGAAGTGTAAGATGCAGGAGAAAGAACCAACTCACACAAATGATTAGAAAATGGAGGAGTGTAACCATGTGAAGGATCCATAACGGTAGGATCACGAACCTCCCTCAAAAGTGTAAAACTTTCATCATAGGTTGGTTCCAAGGTAGTGGAATCATACACTTCTTCAAAAATTGTGTAACCATTTCCAAGAGGAAACCCAAGTTCCTTTTACACCAAAACAAGTGCTTGGTTCTCATTGAGCCCATCTTCAAACACATCAAGCACCTTCAATTTTCCATGTTTCTCATGATCCATCATGTCATGAGAATCCTCCAAGCAATCTACCATTTGACAATCTGAAACATAGGAGGAAGAACAAGTATCCTGCAACCTATCAAGAAGTTCCTCATTTTTCATTTTGAGCTTATGAATATCTTCAGTATTATTCAAGTATGCTCCATGTAACCATTCATTAAGCTCAACCAAATAGTTTCTATAAAAAATAAAAGACATTAAATTACCTTCAATGTTGCACATTGCTCTTTGAATCTTCTCCATGTATTCAAGGATGAATCCTTCAATGAATAAACTCTCCAACAAGAATTTGACACCAATGCTTGAGTGTCATTGATTATGCTAATGGTCTCTTGTATCTTCTTTTCACTCATCTTTAATGACCCTTCAATAAAATGAGGCTCTTGCAAATGAGCTTCCTTGTCTTATTCCTTCTTACTTGGACCAACTTCATGAAGCTCAAGTGGTGATGGGGAAGTTGATCTTGGTTCTTCTTCAACTACTATAAGGCCTTCATTTTCATGCTTAATGTAATTTTTTCTTGCAGCAACACTTTCAAAAGTGATCTCTATGTCACCAACATAGAGGTGTGAGCACCCATCATTAGGTACTCCTTCATAGTTCAAGCATCCATCAGTAGATTCTCTTTGATTCATGTCCAAGGTAGAATGTGTCTCGAAATGATATTCAATATTTTCAATAGATTCTTCTTCATGCTCATGTGATGTCTCTTCATATTTTTTAGAGTCACTTGGGAGTGACTTTCGATCCTCTTCATGTAAGGCTTCTTCTATGTTTAAGGAAGCTTCACATTTGGTCCTCCTTTATTCTCCTTTCCTTTGATTAGTACTTTGTTTGTGCTCCTCCAAGAAATATGAATCATATGTCCCCTTAGTTTCCTTAGGATCAAGTTATTTGGAGCCTCTTTTTGAAGAGAATCAAAAAATTCTCTTCAAGTAGGAAACACTTGCACCCAATGAAGCTTTGGATATTTCACTGCTTTTTGACTCGAACGGATATGATTTTCTCTCCAAGGTATTTTGTAAGAATGGCATAAGCCTTTCTTCACTAAATCCACATATTCAATATTGAGCCTATTTTGAAACACCTAATCAACAAAAGCGTTCAAAAGGAGTGGAATTTTGTATATATTCCTTCAAAGCAAGATATGCTTAATATTGTTGAGGAAAGGTTTTACATGTTGCTCTCAATATTTGTAATTCACTCATAGAATTATCCTTTGGTAGTGTGTCACACTCTTATTAATCATACATAGGGTCATAATAATAACCTACATTCCTTATGAAACTGTAAGAAGTGCTGCATGTTGGCACCTCTTCCTCAACCATTCACATTCTACTTCATATTGCTCACAATCATATTCATATTGTTCATAAGAAAATTGTACTCATATGATTCATCATAATAGTAATACATGGCTGAAAATTATTCTTAAATGTATGATATCAATGAATAGGTGCAAGGACCATGCTTGGATAGGACTGTAATGTCCCCAATTTAGTCAATTTTTGAAACTTGGACTAGGAAAGCCCTAAATTGTCCCAAATGATCCCAAATCTCTTAGAATGATGTCTGGAGTGTATTGAGATGTATTTGGACACCATAAAGAAGATATTATATTCTTGGACACTTTATAAATACTTCATCCACTTGCATTTACAATTAGAGAATGAAAGGAAGAATTACTAGGAAAATCGATGTTGAAACCCCCAAGGGTAGATAACTCCAAAAGACTCCTAAGGATATACAATTGGGACTGACAGTGTTTGAAAGGTATTGATACATAAAAATGAATCTTATGGATTCTTGGAAACTTTCAAAAGACTTCTGCAACATTCATTTAACTTCAGGAGAAAATAGGGAAATTTACTAGTAAATTATAGGTTTAAACCTCCAAGGGCAGAGGTCACTAATGGATTCCAAAATGCAATACGAACCTCCAAAATTTAATAATAGAGACATGGATTAGTTAAATGACTTCAATGGTCACCCAAATGCATCATTAATCAGTTTCAAAGGGTTGTCTAAATCCCATAAAGCAGAGGTTTGTGGACATGTCTTCACATAGGGGGAAATGATAGGAAACTTCACCACTTGCTATGAAATTCGTGATTTGTGTTCAAAAGGGTTATGTAATGTATGTGAAAATTATTTAGGACATTAATTAATCTCCATACATCATAAAAATAACATATAATAACTGATACAAATCGAAATATAGCAACTTCAAGCTCTCATAACAAGATATAGGGAAAATGGCACCATTTATGCATTGTTTGGTATTTTTACATAGTTTCACTTGTTATTTTGACCTGAGGATATTCTGAGCATAAAATATAGATAAAATATATCTTATTACAATTATATTGTGTGTATTGGACTCTCACAAAGAGATCCGCATCTCACAATGTGCGCCCTTCCTCCAAGAGCCAAAATATGCAGAGAAATGTGAGATAGAGATGGGAACAAGTTGAAGAATAAAGAAGCACGAGCTTCCCTATAGCATCAACCTCAAAAAATAAAACCATTTTAGCTCCAATTGAAATTTTTGAAAGGCCTCTCTAATTTCCAATTAGGATGGGAATCTTTCACCCTTGAAATTGGTTCTAAGTAAAGTAGAGTAAACACTCCACTAGCATGGACAAGCTAGAAGCTCTCCAAATTGCAAAGATGAAAATAAAAAAATATCAAAAGCCCCTTTCCTTCTTTTTTCTTGTCTTTTATAAACTTTTCAAGTCCTCCATGGTTCAAATTCCTTCCAAACGACTCATGCTAACTCAATTTTGGAAGAGATTCCAATGTGGGCCACTTGTCCAATAATTCCTAGTCTCCATCTTCCCTCAATTCAAATATGGAAGATTCTTGGCTTCCCTAACTCCCTCGTTCACCCTCTTGGAGTCTAGTCTTGGCCCTGACATGTCATATATGTCACATGTCAGCAATCAGGTATGAACTTTGTCATAGGTGTCATAGAATCTTCATCATTGTTTTCATGGGAGTTAGGGAATCTAGCTCCAAGTGTCACAATTCTTCTAAGATCCCTCTTGCTCTTCCATGGGAGTTATTATTCCACTCCAATTCAACCTTACATGAATCATGCCATGAATAATACCTCTTAAAATCCCTCCAGTATGTTACCAATCATCTTGAACTCGAATTGGTGAGAGAATCTTGCCAAGTCTAGTGGGGAATCTTGCCACATGTGGGTCCCACAACCTCTTATGTGCCCTCATGATCCAATGCCACCTTATTTTATTTGTATTATTATTTAATTGAACCATTTAATGTGAATTTGTAAGTCTAATGTCATTTTGGTTCTTGTAGCTCCTTTACTCCAACTTGTAATGCTTCCACCCCCAACCTAAAGAACTAGTAATTTTCCTCCATGATAGTTCATTTGGATAGGAATATTACAAACTTGGAATTAAGAATTTTCTCTTGATGTGACCCACGTTGTCCATTTGGATCTAATTTTTCATTATTACTAACTTGGACATCATGCTTGGCAATTATTTGACCCTTAGCATCAATTTGACAAACTATCATGACTATGGCCAAGGGCTTAGGCCATTGTGACCTAATGAAATTTTTTGGGAAATGACAAAGGGAACCTAAGAGGCCTCTCCAATACTGCACCTAACCAACTTTAGTTCTTCTTACAAGAAAATTGGAAAATAACCGGAAACAATGCTTCCTATATTTCAGTAGTCTCTTCCTATTGCACTTGCAGGTCCACCTCATACAACACCTGTCACCTTGGTCACCCTAACCAACCACATTCCAAGTCACGTCTCCCCATTTCCTATGGTAGACCTATGCCCCTCTCACACTTGATAGTTCCCTCTTTTCTTGGAAGCTTGTATGCACTTGATTCCACTTGCTTGGATCCATTCCTTCTCCACATGGCATGCTTATATATATCTATCTCTCTCTATATATATGCGCCTTCCATGTGCCAAGGTTTTTTCCTATGTGTGAACCCCTTTAACCTTGATTTGACATATTTAGTTTCACTTCTGGCAAGGCTTCCAAATCATGTTACTAACTGAGGGATCAGAAATCTATCACTTTCTGAGTCCTCTTGTTAATGAGAAAGGCAGGTGAACCCTCTTCTCTAGCTGATGATTACCTAAAAATTTCCATCCATGACAAGAAATCCCTAGATGGGGTTAAAGGGAAGCAAAGACAGGTCATCCCAAGGCCAAAGCACATACTTGATGTGGAACAACCATGTCGAATCATGACTGATGGGGGTGCAAGTTGTGGTTGTAGTGGATTGATGACATGCAGAGGGTGTGTGTTAGATCACTTGTGGGAAGACCTAGGTTCAGTACAACACATACCAAAAAATCCCAAGATACTGGCCCTCTCGCAATCACCTGCAAACAAGCAAAGTCTCACCCGAAGTACCTATGAGTACTATGCAATATATCATAACTAAAAACATTTATGTCTTATTATCATGTCATTGCATATTTATCATTTTAATAATGACACACAAGAAAGACACTAGATATTTTTACATGGAAACCCAAATAGGAGAAAACCACATAAATTATTTTTTTATTCATTGATCCCATTACATAAATAATTTCATCTTCATCTTCTTATAGATATGTGCACACAACTAGCAGACTGCAACCATTACAAAAACCCTTCAATTACATTAAATCATCCATAGGATCACTCAACTCTTCGTCACACTCTCTCTTCAACCATATTACATCCAAAATTGTTAGTATCCTATTATACTTGACCCATTACATATTTATAGTTAATGGCATAGCCCCCACAGACCACTAAGTGGACCAAAATTCCTAACTTAATCCTTGAATTACTCTAATCACTTTCTTGGTTGATGTGACCAACCATTACTCTTTCTCTCTTTTATTGCATTATGTCATTGTCTATCCTTCTTTAGCGAGCGCGCTTCCTTTTGACCACTTCACTATGCAACCCCCTTTTACATCAACAAAAATAGCTCAAAAATATCCTAGGGCCAACAAGACCGCAACAATCACATGTTTCTCATCCAAAGAAACTCAATCTTTCTCCTACATAGTCTTCCAATATGCCAAAAATTCAACATATATCTTCCTTAATGTGTTGATTGTCCCTTCTACCTTATCTTCCTACTCTTGTACCTCATCTACTAAATGTGTTGTTATTTGCACCTTTAGCCACGCCTCAACTATCTGCATATCTTTCTGTATCTCTACATATCCTCCTCTGATCATTTCATATATTCTTACCACCTCATTTTGCAATGTTTCGAGCCTTTTTCTCATTTAGTTTTTCTCCTCCCTTTGTAATGTCCCCAGTTTGACCCCATGGCATTAAAATTGTAAATGATGTAATATTGTTATAAAATCATGGTGAGGAGCTCAAGGCCAAGGACCCGCCATCGATTTATTGATGCATATGGTTTGCGTGCTAGCCAGGCACATTGGAATTTCAAACATCATGTAAATATACATTTTAATAAAATACCCACAACTAGCTATGCAATGCAACAAGAGATGGGGGCATGATTTTACAAGGAATTGGGAGGGAAAGCATTCAAACCCTTGAGTCAATCAATTCAAGCTAAGTGTCAATGAGAGAACCCATCAAACCCTCAACTACCCATGTTGACTTTTGTACCCAATCATTGATTTCTCCCAAGAGTTGGTTGAGGTATGGCTGTCCAAATTCGGGTATGGGCAAGCCACCCTGCATGGGAAATCGCATTTTGATTCTTGGGCAAGAAAATAGTGATGAATTTCTCCCCAAGCCATTATCCATCAACCAGTTTCTCTCCCTCACGAGTTTGGAGCTACCTGGGCATTTTCCTCCATGGTTTTGTTGTGTTTTCCTTCATTCTCCTAGCTAGGGAAGGGTGTTTTTATGTTGCATACCAGTGGGGTAGAAGGGGAATCGAATTGGGGTTTCCATAGAGACCGTTTTTGGTGTTAAATGCTTAGAGAATTGGGGAGAAAACATTTTTTCCTCCTTGTGACAGTTTTTCCCATACAACAATTCGTTTTTGGATGGAAATGATTTGGGGAAAACCCATGGCCATCCTATTGGTAAATCCGTTGCTTTGGCTTGAGCTTGAGGAAAAGCATCCATGTTCAAATTTAGCCTGATAAAACCAGCTGTGGACTGGCTTGGCTTAGATGAAATGATTAATGGGCTTTGAATGAGTGAATGCCTCATTTTTTTTGTAAGAATCATGCCCAACTCGGGGGTGGCAATTGTGTTGAGAGATTGATGAACACAACTGGCCTATGGTTGGGTGGAATGCTGCAATGACATAGTTAGTTGTTTGGGACAATTGCACAATGAAGATGAGTATATTCTTATGTGTATTTCATTTTGCAATGTCATTTCATTATTGAATATTATGTTTATGAAGAGCAATGCATGCTGTATATGCATGTAGTGGATCTTGCTTTTGCTGTGTTTATTTGGATTATACACCTGCACATGTGTTTTTGGTTTTATGAATCTAATGAGTGGGATGAGTTTTATGAAAAGCCCCATAGATTCGAAATGTGTTCCCTTCCTCGAAATGGGTCCAAGGGTGGGGAAATTACACCCTTAGGTGATTTACTTATGCTTGTAGTCTATTTCTTTCAGAAACCTTGGTCATTATTTCCAATGGTGGTAAAGTCTTCATAAGATCCTTCGGCTTCAAAGCTTTGGACTGTGAGTCTTCTAGCCTTGTTTTTACTCCCTGTAGCTCTTCATCATCCATTAAAATTTCCCAAGATTGTGAAATTTCCTCGAATATCTTCGACCATTCCCCCTCTAAGGCCTTGATATAGTAAAATGATGCTTTCACTGTAGCTTCCAGTTGTTCTCAAACTTTCAAATTTGTACTAGTAACCAACTATGCCTCCAAATCAATTATTCGGACCCATAATCGTAATATTTTTCTTTTGCATAATAAACTGCTCCATAGAAGCTATTTGGACGGGGTCGTGGACTGTTTCCCTCTAGGGGGTTTTAACCATGTCAAACATCTGGTATACTGATCTATGATCTTTGTGTGTGAGCAGTGTCCTTGGTGTTTGGTCTCTGTGGATGTACCTATTATTCAAACATGGTATCAGAGCACTGTTGAGGGCCATCTCCGTTTTATTCCGATCTAGATCTGAAGCCGGTGTAAGTGCTTGTGAGATCTGCTACTGAGATATGCTATTTCTGGCCATTTTTTGACTATTTTAAGCACTCCATTGTGTTCAAAACGTTGGTTTCAGTAGGGATTTCCCTTCATTTTGTATGAAAAGGTTTCCGTTTTCCCTAACTGCGGCCTTTTTCACGGATCTGAGGTATACTGTTTTGTTTCCCACATTTTTTTTCTCTGTCTCTGTTTCATTTCAATTTGTTCCTTTTTTATTTTTTTCCTGGAAGTGATAGCCTCCTGTCTACACATACTGACGGTCTCGGCCAACCACAAACAGCAGGAAAGGTGTTCCGCTTACAGGAATGACTAACAGAAAACTAACAAAGAACGAGAAACCATTTAGTTTGTTTTTGTCTTGTTTTTCTATTTCTAGTTTGTGAAGTTGTTTTGCAGGTTGAAACAGGGGTCTGTGGGGTAAGAACACACAACAAGGCAAGAAGAGTAAAAAAAAAACCTTCCTCCTTTACAATATTTTCTATGCTTTTACTCTAGCTCACTTGGTTTAAAGTTACTTATTAAAGAGGTCTTAAGTTCAAATCCTGCTAGTATTTGTTGCATTGATTTCATATTAAAAAAAAAAAATTACTTAAAAGCTCACATAAGTTACTTTATTTCCTTTTAAGTTTTTTTCCTTTTTCTTTTCTAAAGCAACTTTATAAAATAAACAAAAGCAAAAGTTTCCTTTTATTTTTAAGTGGTTTTTTTTCTTCTTTTTAAGCAACTTTATGTAAAAATGACCTTCACTTATTTCTAAAAGTAAGGCACATAATTTTTTTTAAAGTGAGCTTAGGAGTTGAGTTAGGACTAAAGGGATTTTTTATTATTATTATTGCTGAGCACTTATCTCCACACACCACGTGGTTCCTTGGCTTCTCTTTCAATTTGTTTTCAAAAGGGCATAACATTTTCATCTGGAAGCTGATTTCAGTGGCATTTTTTTTAAAACCACTTATTTTTTCGAGCTCTATTATTTTTTCCAGATATTTTTTTATCTTGAAGTCATATTTATTTTAGAGTGAAAATTTCAAATGATATGCTTCTTACCAGTACTAACTATTTTGTATGGAAGTCTCATATGGAAGATATTCTTAGAAGCAAAGGATTATATAGACTTACCCTTGGCATGGAAACTCCTCCCTCTGATATTGATAAACTATCAAAATGGAAAAATAGAAGTGATTCAGCTCGTGGTTTAATTGGTTTGTCAGTTTCTCTTGATCTACAGTTTCATCTTCAAGGCTTTCATGCACCGGATGATGCTTGGCAAATGCTAAATACTGTTTTTGGTATTAAAAATGAGATTAGAGCTCATCAGCTTGAGAATGAGTTGCTTACATTAGATCCTAATAATTTTTCTTGCATGGAAGATTTTATAACAAAATTTAAGACCCTTAGAGTCTTGTTGGCTGCATGTAAAGTCATAAAGGCATATGATGGCCTTATTTACGCCATTCTTTCCAAGTTGGGGCCTGCATATTTTGTATTTGTCTTAACCTTTCATTCCACTAGAGAATCTCTTCTTTCTTCAGGAGCTCAATACAAAGCTCCCTCTTTTGATGTTTTTTGTGATTCTTTAATAAGAGAACAGGAAAAAATCTTACATCTTAGACTCATTAATACTGCCAGTACTTCAAAAAAAGATTTAGTAGCTCAGCAGTCGCATGGTTCGAAGAATTACAAGACTCCAAAGAATCCAAAGAAGCAATATCCGAAGAAACAAAATAAAAATAACAAGGGTCCTAAATCTTCTCAGCCTCAAAATTATCCTCAACAAGATAAAACTGCCAAATTTCAAGGAAATAAGACACAAAGACATTGCAACTTTTGTAATCGTGATGGGCATGAAGAGTCGAGATGTTTTAAGAGGATGGAATCTCTGGAAGCAACAATGAAGAAGCATCACATTCAGCTTGATTCTTCTTCAACTTCATCTTTAGGACAAGCACTTTCATCCTCTAGTTTTGCACTTACATCATCTTCTTGTTCTTCTTCAAATGAATGGATTATAGATTTTGGAGCATCTTATCATATGGCTAAGGATAAAACCATATTTTCTAATTTAAATAATTGTAACACCAAACAAATATTTATTGGTGATGATAGATCACTTAGTGTTGAAGGGTCTAGTATTGTTCATCTAGACAATGGATAGTTTAATGATGTATTATGTTTTCCTACTCTTTCATGTAATCTTTTATCAGTATACTAGATCACTCATTTTGGTGAAGGTAAAACCATAGAATTTTCACCTCACTAAGTTGTAATCAGAAATTTAAAAGATCCACGACATCTATTAGCTACTGGAACAGTTGATGATATTACCAAGTTATACAAGTTTGACAACTTTGGGTCATGTTCACTTCCATCAGTTTTTGTTGCTCATAGTGATGAACTGAGAAATCTTTGACATGAGCAATTTGGTCACTTTAACTATCACTCATTGCAACAACTATGTAAAGAAAATATGGTGACAGGTCTTCCTATGGTCTCTTGCAAGGATGGTTCTTGTTCCGGTTGTGTACTCGAAAAAAATCATCGGGACAGTTTTGACAAACGTGCCTCTTGGCACGCCTCGGCTCCTTTGCAGCTTGTGCACAATGACTTGTGTGGTCCTCTACCTTCTGCTTCCTTCTATGGTTTCAAATATTCTTGACTTTCATTGATGATTACTCCAAATGCACTTGGGTTTACTTCTTAAAACTTAAGAGTGAAGTTTTTGGCATGTTCTTGACCTACAAGGCCCTTGTTGAGAAACACTTTGGTCATCAAATTCTTAAGTTAATATCTGATAATGGGGGAGAATTTGCTAACAACAAGTTCACTAATTTCTGCAGTGAACAAGGAATCCAACAACAACATACTGTTCCATATACACCACAACGAAATGGTGTAGGTGAAAGGAAAAACCGCACTCTAAAAGAAATGGCTAATTGTATGCTCCAAGCTAAAGGACTAAGTCTTCCATATTGGGTTGAAGCTGTAAATTGTGCAAATTACATAATTAATCACACCCCCACTAATGATTTATAAGGGATTACACCAGAAGAAGCATGGAGTAAAAATAAACCAGATGTTAGTCATTTCCGTGTGTTTGTTAGTGAAGCATGGGCTCATATTCGGATGAAAAACGGAAAGCTTTACAACCTAAAAGTGAAAAGTGTATATTTGTTGGTTAATATGAATATGTCAAAGGCTATAGGCTTCTTCTGCCACATTCTCATGATATAATTATAAGAAGAGACATCAAATTTAATGAACATATATTGGCCTGCGAGCCTAATTCGGTGCTTGTGCCATCATCTTCTTCCTCTTCTTCACCTATTGATATTTCTCCTACTCCAGTTACTTCTTCAGATGATGATGATAGAGAGGATGAAAATCCTCCTCCGCCTACTCAACCTCCTCCAGCACCAGCTTCACAGCTTACTAAATGGTTATGTTCTACTAGAGAAGCTACAGGTGATCTTGCTAGTGATCCTACAAATTGACGTAGTACTCGCTCTCAATTTCAGCGAGCCTCTTTACTTCTGGCTCAAGTTCCAGAAAACTATGATCCAGATACATTTAAAGAAGCTTCTGGCCATCCATATTGGAATGCAGCAATGGATGAAGAATACAACTCCTTAATGACAAATAACACTTGGGATCTTGTTCCTCTTCCCAAAGGCAGAAAACTTGTCAGATTTAGGTGGGTTTACAGAACCAAATATGGACCAGATGGAAGTATTGACAAACATAAGGCAATACTAGTTACTAAAGGATTCTCTCAAGTTGAAGGCATAGACTACACCGAAACCTTTGCACCCGTAGCCAAAATGAATTCCATCCGCCTTGTTCTTTCCCTTGCCGGATGTTTTCATTGGGAAGTCCATCATATGGATGTTAAATCTTCCTTCTTGCATGGGAATTTGCAAGAAGAAATCTACATGGAATAACCTCCTGGTTACATTCAGTCTGACTCAAGTCTTGTTTGTCACCTCAAGAAATCTCTCTATGGCCTTAAGCAAGCCCCTTGGTCTTGTTATGCTAAAATGGACATGTTTCTTCTAGATACTGTTTTTTCTAGATACCATTCTGATTCAAATGTCTATACCAAGAACGTCAATGACCATCTCATAATCCTAGTCCTTTATGTTGATGACCTAATCCTTACTGGTAGTGACCCCAACCTTATCCACCATGTGAATTTAAGTCCTAAATAGCAGTTTGAAATGACAGACCTTGGACACTTGCACTATTTTCTTGGCCTCCAAGTCTTGCAAACCTAGAAAGGTATCTCCCTTTCACAGTCTAAGTATGCCTGTGATCTTATCTGCATCTTTCACATGGAATATTGTAAACTACCTCCCTCTCCTTTCCAGTCTGGAGTCAAACTTTCTACCACTTGTTCTACACCTGAAGTAGATGCTACTTTGTACCATCATCTTGTTGGTAGCCTCTTTTACTTAAATCACACCCATCCTAAACTTTCCTTTGTTGTTGGTCTTGTTGCTTGATATATGCGATGCCCTCATGAAAGTCATTCGAAAGCAGCAAAAAGAATCCTTCAGTATGTTTGAGGTACAGTTCAGTTCGGGATACATTACAGATTGAGGGGGACTCCTTCTTTAGTTGGTTACACTGATTCTGATTGGGCTGGTGACCCTGATGATCAGAAGTCCACTATAGGATATGTATTCACTCTAGGTTCAGGACCTATTTCTTGGGATTCTAATAAACAAATTGCACTTTCTCTTTCTTCAATTGAAGCCAAGTACCGTGCAACTGTTCGTGCTAGTCAGGAATCTATGTGGCTTCATCAGATCCTTTCAGAGTTTGGGTTCCAGCAACAAAATCCGACTATACTATGGTGCGACAATCAAAGTGCCATTCAATTAGCCAAAGATCCAGTCCAACATCGGTGCAACAAACAAATTGAACTTCACATGCACTTCATTAGAAAGATCCTCCAAGATCATGTTCTTGAAGTGCGATATTGTCAAACAAATGATCAAGTTGCAGATATTTTCACCAAGTCTCTTACATAAACGAAGTTTTCCAAACATCAAACTATGCTAGGAGTACAAGAAGTTGTCTTTAAGGGAGGATAGGATTTAATGCCTCCTTCCTTCTCCTAATTTTGTGTCACCTTTGTAAGTCCTTCAATCCTATCCCAACTTGTTCTTAAGGGGGTATGTTAGAATATTTTTGACACTTAGGAGTTAGTTAAGTTCAACTTGGTCTAATATATCCGTTAGGTATGCATTTGTATATATATAATCCGACGGTCATGATATAAAGTGATCCGATGGTTCAACTTCTCTTGATCTTATAAACACTTGATATGTAGCTTAACACCTGGTTGGTCCATGATCTCTATTTAAAGAGCATGGAGGGTCACTTTCCGAATGATCCATTGTTGAGAGAAGCTCATGTAATATTTTTCTTTTGCATAATAAACTACTCCGTAGAAGCTATTTGGCCGGGGTTGTGGACTGTTTCCCTCTAGGTTGTTGTAACCACATCAAACATCTGGTGTACTGATCTATGATCTTTGCGTGCGAGTGATGTCCTTGGTGTTTGGTCTTTATGGATGTACCTTTTATTCAAATAGGTACAAGAACTAGTGCACCACATTGCAACTACAAAAGAAATTGATCCTGTTGAGTTCATTATTTCTCCTTGGGAAGGAGTATGCATAGATATTATTTCCATCATTGATTATGTTTTCATATCTGATATAAATGTTACAACAACAAGAAAAATTCATTTGATACTCCTCCATCATCAGAAGATGAGCTTCATAGAGCCTCTACACATGGTTATTGCCTACACAACATTGATGCATCGATGCATGATCATGACATCCACAAACTCTTCATCAAGTCGGTTACTCTGAGTCATCCCATTCAGCTCATTCAGATCATTCATCTCATTCAAATGAGCAACATGACAGTATGAAGACATCAATCATGCCCATTTTTGAGGGAGGGTTTTGTTCCCATGAGGTTTTCCCTGTTTCCTTGATTTACATGGACTAGTTATTTTTGTATTGGGGTGACCATAATCCTTGTTTCTTGGGCCCTATATTTTTGATATTTTTCAGATTCCCATCACATAAATTTAGGCTTAAGGGGGGGTGTTGGAATATTTAAAAAAACGACCTATGCCATTCTAGACATAGGATAAAATTAATTAATCATTTATGATTAATTTTCTGAGTTTGACTAGGTAAAATAGGCCAGCTTTGTCTTTTAGTGGACCACTTGCCATCCTAAGTGACTAGGGCACCTTAGAGAATATTCTGGATAAGATTTCATTGGATTCTATTTGATTTCTTTCCATTTCTGGTTTAGAAGGTGCTTTCCTTATTTAGTTAGCTTTGTCCTATTTTTTCTGCTTTCTAGTGGAAAAGGTAAAGCTAGTTGACTTAGAATCTTTTTTCCACTTGACAAATTCGACCTCCACATCATATATACTCTCATAAAGCCATCAATACATTCTTATTACCTCACTCATGAGCTTTCATACCATACTTAGCAAATTCATGAGCCTCTAGTATAGTTTTGGAAATTGCTTTTGCCACCTAGGGGTTTTTTTGTCTTTTCTAATCCTTTTATTTCTGTTCTTTGCAAATTTCCTTCAAGGCATTCAATTTTATTCATGGAAGTTGTATTATATATTATTATCATATTGATGAATAACAAACAAAGTGATTTCCACAATTTATCTTCTCTATTCTTCTTCTCTCATTGTCTGAAATATTCCATGTGAAATTGTCTTATGAATCTATTTCCTAGCAATTGAAAATATCACAGTATGTACCAATGTTGTTATTA
The DNA here is from genome assembly GCA_027924585.1 of Larix kaempferi. Taxonomy (NCBI): domain Eukaryota; kingdom Viridiplantae; phylum Streptophyta; class Pinopsida; order Pinales; family Pinaceae; genus Larix; species Larix kaempferi. Next base: position 173,839 of record BSBM01000594.1, on the reverse strand, counting down.
GCTATTTCCCTGATGCTGGCAGTGGCAGATCTACAATAATTTTTTATTTTCAGTTGTTTCATGATTTATGGAGCTTGAGTCTCATGTTGTTGTTGATGCAAGTTTGGAGGTTGTCTGTCAATGTTCCTATACATTTTGTTGGAATTTTTTACAAGAGTTTGATCGTACAATAGGCTGTGACATAGTCAGAAAGTGGGTTTCTATGATTAATGACGGTGAGTCACGGAACTTGTATTGGATACTTGGTAATTGTAGGCCATGTCCAATGTGTGGACTTCCAATTGATAATATTTTTGGATGTATGTGTATGGCATGTTTGCCCCCTTGTGGGTTTGAATTCTATTGGATATGCATTCCTTATTGGGATATGTATGGTTATGATGATAAAGATCCTTGCAACCGATATCAGCCACAAGAAAGATCATAAGGATCAAATTGGGACCATGAGAATGAAAAATTGCTATCGGAGGATCTTATGAAAATGAATGCTACTATGTCGTCAAAGAGATTCCTATTTTATCTTGAGAGATGGAAGGAAAATGAAACATCTCAGGAAAAGGAAGTATCTGATCTAAAGGGTGTGCAAGTGGTGGATCTCAAAAAAATGATTGATATTCTTGTGCTCAGTATCAGTCAATCTTCCCTTACAAGATTCAAATGTGTGACAGATGCATGGAAGCAGATAGTTGAATGCAAGTGTATGATGAAATTGACATATTCCTATGTTCATTATCTTCCCTCACTCTATGAACATGACGTTGATCGTGTTAAACCGAAGGAGGATTTCTTCGAATTCTTGGATGGTGAAGTAGAGAATAGTTTAGAACAAATTCATCAATTTTCTGAACATCAACTTCAACATTACATCGACCTTGTCCAGGATGCTTAAGATAGGATTGAGACAAGCCATAACCTCTCAACTTTGAAGGAATTGAAGGAATTTGATGGATTCTGTAGAAAACTTGAAGGGTTAACAGAGGATACAACTAGCTATTTTGAAATCTAATTTAGGCCTTTGAAAATGGGCTGTCTGAAGTAGACATGTAGAATATTGGTATAAAATCCACCTATTGTGTACAACCACTATACATTTAAATAATTTTTCTTATGTCCTAACATATTATGTACTAGAACAAACAAATTTTTAAAAGTCTTTGATATATTCCCATCGGCATATATAAACCATGGCCACACATTTAAAGGTGGTTGGTATATGCTGATGCACGTATATCAACCACTTTTTAAAATGTGGTTGTGCTAGTTGACGGTTGGCTGTGGGGAAGGGTTGGCGAGTTATTATTATTATTGTTATAAATTATTTATAAATGAAAACATAGAAAATAAATAATATAAAAAAATATAATAATAAAAAAATAATATTAAATAATTAATAATAATATAAGTTCAAATATTTATACCATGTTTCGACATGGTTGACTTTAATCCATAGTTGATGTTAAACCAAAGTAGACTTTGAACCATGATTGACCATTGTATAGGCATGGTTTAATTTAGTGCATCATGGTTGGCATTTACCATGGTTAAAAATCTCCTTGTTTTTCAACAATGGTCAAGAAATATAATCAAGAAATACACTTTCTACATAATGGTAGAGATGTTGTCACATTCCTATGTTTTTCTACCAAAAACAAAAAAATAATTAAAAAAAATCATGTTGGCTCATATTAGATTACAATTGAAGTCAACAATGGATTAAAGTTAACCATGGTCAAACATTGTTGACTATTGATCCAAAAATGACAGGATCGACTAACACTTGAATTTGCATGTGAATTCTTAAACCAGTTAACTTATAAAAAGGCTTCAAATAACAAGCTTATCAAAGGCTTACAAAATAACTGAAAGAATATAAATGAACAAATGATGCAAACCATAATAATATGGACAATAGATGATAACAAAGTTCGTCCCTGATGGACTACGTCTCCGGGTCCAACTCCAATGAGGACTGATCTTATTAGTCTTCAAAATGTTTGAACATGTACGAAAATGCCTTCTTCACAACTGCTACAAAGAGACTTAGGATTCAACAATGAATTCCTTTCACTCTCCAAAATCTACCATCAGTGGCTATAAAGCCTCTTACAAAGACTTCAAAGGAACTTTGGCATCGTACCACCAAAAAATTCAATGCATATTCCAATTCCTTTCCATGGCCAATTACAATGGTTTATATAGCCCAAAAATCCATAACTTATCCCCAAATACAAAGGGATTTACAAATATTTGATCCCAAAGTTAATGGGATAAAGATCCATTTAAAAATGGATTAAAATATGGAAAATATCCATAAAAATACACTTTTGTTTTAAAAACAAATAACAAATCTGAAAATAATATAAATATATGGTTTAAAGACCATATAAAATATGATATTGTTTACTTTTGACCCAAAATAGAAGTGTGCCCTTATTGGGGGTTAAAACCATCCAAAAACTAATTTAAAAGTATTATTATTTGAATCCCTAAACAAGTGGAGTTTGTGGTGCAATGGTTAAGGAGCTTGGTAATGGGGGAGGAGGTCATGAGTTCAAACCTACGGACCTCTCTCCATAATACAATTTTGTTGACATATTGTATTGGCATATGGCGGAGACTTGGACTATGGTTTGTGGTGGAAAATATATGTTGTGGTTTGTTAAGTGTTGGCTCTGGGTTCCATAGTATTTGAATACAATGCAATACACAATGGGAGGCCTTGGGATAGGCCCTCGGCCCACCCCTTTTTCAAAATAACAAAGCATTCAAACTTAAATACAAGTGGCACACTGTATGGTTAAGAAACAATCGACGAAGATAACAGTTATGCGGACAGTGTGGCTACTCTGGAGGAGGAGAGGTTGGGGGTTCGATCCTCCCCAAATTAAATTATTTTGGTAAAATTTCCAACTAACTGCCAATAGGGCTGCCACGTGTCAGGCCCTAATTGGTCCACATAGATGCCACTTTTGCCACTTGTCAACCTGTCATTGGTCTCCTTTCATGCCATGTCACCTCCATGTGGCCTCCTGCAGAACTACCATATCAGTACCCTACTAACTGTACCTACCAACTGTGCATGCAACATGACTCTATATGGTGGTGCCACGTCAATGTAGTCTATGCCACGTGTCACCCTTACAGTGGTGCCATGTGGTACCTCTTTTTTTCCCAACTTTTCTTGTTTTGTCGAAAGTTCAAAACATGATATATTTCACGTCCAGAGTGCGTTTTGCATGAAACGAACGTTGCCGGAAATCTCTCGCCAAGATCTATGCAGCTAAAATCTTTTGTTCACAATTTGAACACTTTATTTTTTATCGATGTCGGGGATCCTCCTGGATCAACTATGGATTAAATTCAACCATGGATCGAATTCAATCTTGGATTGCATTCAACCATGGATTGAAGGAAACCTTTGATAAAATTCAACCCTGGATTGAAGTCACCCTATGATTAAAGTAAACTATTAGATTGAAGTCAAACCTAAAGTGATTGAATTCATCCATGACTTGAAGAAAACTTTCGATTGAAGTCAACCTTATATTGAAGTTGACCTTGAAGTAAACCTTAGATTGAATTCACCCATGGATTGAAGTAACCCTTAGATTGATTTCAACCTTGAATTGATTTCAACCATGTATTGAAGTCAACCTTGGAGTGAATTCAACCATATATTGAAGTCAACCTTCGATTGAAGTCACCCTTGGATTGAATTTAGCCATGGATTGAATTCAACCTTGGATTGAAGTCAACCTTGCATAAAATTCAACTATGGATTGAATTAGACCTTGGATTGAAGCCAACTATTGATTTAAGTCAACCATGCATTGAAGTCTACCTTGGATTGAAGTCAACCATGGATTGAAGTGAACCTTGGATTGAATTCATTTATGGATTGAATTTAATCATGGATTGAATTCAACCTTGGATTGAAGTTAACCTTTGATTGAATTCAACCTTGGATTGAAGTCAACCTTTTGTAAAATTTGACTATGGTTTGAAGTCAAATATGGATTGAAGTTAACTTTGGTTTAAGGTTAACTATGGATTGTAGTCAACTATGGAATGAAGTAAACCTTGCAATAAAGTCAATCTTGCTTAAAATTCAACTATGCATTGAATTCTACTATGGATTGAAGTCAACCATGCATTAAATTTAACCTTGGATTGAATTCAACCTTGATTAAAAATAAACTATGGATGGAATTCAGCTATGGATTGAAGTCGAATATGGATTGAATTCGACTATGGATTGAAGTGAACCATGGATTGAAGTTTACTGTGGATTCAATTAAACCTTAGATTGAAGTCAATCTTTAATAAAATTCAACTATGGATTGAATTCAACCTTACTTAAAATTCAAATATGGATTGAATTCATCTATGGATTGAAGTTACTATGGATTAAAGTCCACCTTGCTTAAAAGTCAACTATGGATTGAAGTCAAGATTGGGTTGAAGTTAACCTTATATTAAATTCAACCATGGATTGAAGAAATCCTTGGATTGAAGTCAAACTTGGGTTGATGTCAACTTTGGTTTAAAGTGAACCTTAACGTTGACCTTAGATTAAAGTCTCCCATGGATTGAAGTCAACCTTTAGCTAAAGTCAACCTTGGATTGAAGTCATATTGGCTTAAAATTCAACATTGGATTGATGTCAACCTTGGATTGAACTCAAACTTTCTTAAAAGTTATTTGTGGATTGAAGTATACAATGGTTCAAATTCAATCAACCACTTTTAGAAATGTGGTTTTGGATTGAAGTCAACAATGGTTCAAAGTCAACATAGGATTGAAGTTAACCATTGATTAAGGACTATTGTGGATTGAAATCAAACATGGATTGAATTCAACCTTAGACTGAAGCAAACTATGCATTGAACTCAAACATGGATTGAAGTCAACCCTTACTTGAATCCAACTATGCATTAAAGCCAAATACGCATTTAAATAAAAAATGGATTGAAGTCAAACATGGATTGAAGTCAAACATGGATTGAATCCAACCTTGGATTGAAACTAACCTTGGACTTAATCCAACTATGCATTGAAGCCATTCATGGATTGAAGTCAACCTTGGATTGAATCCAACTATGAATTGAAGTTAACCATGGATTGAAGTCTACCTTGGATTAACGCCAACCTTCAATTGAAGTTAGTTATGAATTAAAGTAAAGCATGGATTGAAGTCAACCTTGGATTGAATTCAACGATGGATTGAAGTCAATCATGGATTGAATTCAACCTCAACCTTGCTTAAAATTCAATAATGGGTTGAATTCCACCATGGTTCAAAGTCAATCAACCACTTTTAGAAATGTGGCTCTTGATTGAAGTTCACTATGGTTAGAATTCAACCTTGGACTGAATTCAACTATGGATTACTGTCAAACATGGATTGAAGTCATTAATGTTAATATTATTAATGGATTAGATTCAACCTTATATTGAATTCAAGTTGGTTTAAAATTCAAATATGGATTGAATTCGACTATGGACTAAATTCAACCATGCATTGAGTTCAATTATGGATTGAAGTGAATTATGGATTGAAGTCAAACATGGATTGAAGTCAACTTTGGATTGAATTCAAACATGGATTGAATTTATCGTTTATTAAAATTAAACTATGGATTGAATACTACTGGGTGAAAACGCGAAGTTGGGAAACACTTTTATGACAATGGAGTGAAAAAAAAACTAGTGCGTGCAGATGATCACGTGAAAAAAAGTCAACCTCAAAATATAGGCCGAGAGTTTGTGAGAGTTTAAAATCTCGGCCAAGAGTTTAATAAAACTCTAGGATGAGAGTTTGAACCCATCAGTGTGTTATATTTAAAAAAAAACTCTCGGATGAGAGTTTGAACTAAACTCTCGACTGAGAGTTTGGAAGATATTTTTTTGGCCGAGAGTTCATGGCCAACAAAACCTGCAAAAAATATCTAGCATCTTTCTGGAACCTGCAACTTCACCAAGCCCAAACCCCTGCAAATTTGAAATATTATTTGTCAGACTTGGTAGCAATGGATTCATCTCTGAATCTAGTTTCCAATGATATAATAATTGTTTCATTTCAATTTCAATTTTTATTTATTAATAATTTTTTTCTAAACCTTATCCCTTAAGAATTTTATTACTTTGAAAATCACCCGAAATGAAAATTCAATATCATAACAAAGACAACACCAAAAAATTTGAAATCTTCATAGAGATCTTCCTTGCCCCATCCACTTCAAAAGTGTACTTTTAGTTTTTTCAATTAGAGTCAAACTAAAAAGAAAATTGAATCTTACAAACATGTTTCGATAAGGAACCATTTATGAACATATGTTATTTTGATAAATAATAAAAATTAGTTATGAAGTCTGAAAACCTTAAAATATAGTCCATGCACAAGTGAAATGTGTGTAGATTATGATCATACATTGTTTTACCTAAAATGAATAACCATCTCTCAAAAAACTAGTGCTCACGTTGGTCACTCATTATTCCTACCCAAAATTTTCAAGTATATGCCGTTGGTTAGCACCAAATTTGTCCCATGATATGTCCATAATTTTTTTTTTTTTAAAATGAGTAGAAAGCTAATTCAATTCTCTAAAACATTTGTGTTTACTTCAAGTCGAAATTTCTAAGGGAGATATGGGTTTGAAGAGGTTGAAGTTGAAAAACATAAAATTTAGTTGTTTTGTTTGTAAAAAACAAGCCAAAAGTGTTACCCAACTTCGCATTTTCACTTGACTATGGATTGAAGTCAACCATGGATTGAATTCAACTATGGATTGAATTCAACCTTGGATTGAAGTAAAACTTGCATGAAATTCAACTATAGATTGAATTTAACCGTGTACTTAATTTAACCTTAACTAAAAGTCAATTGTGGATTGGATTCAACTATGGATTGAAGTCAACCATGGATTGAAGTCAATATTGCTTAAAAGTTAACTACAAATTAAAGTAAAACTTGCTTAAAAGTTAACTACAAATTAAAGTAAAACTTGCTTAAAAGTCATATATCGGTTGAAGTATACCATGGTTCAAAGTGAATCTATTTCTTTTAGAAATGTGGTTATGGATTGAAGTCAACTATGCTTCTCAACCTTAGATTGAAGTCCACCATTAATCGAAGTCAACTATGGATTGAATTCAACCATGGATTGAATTCATTAATGTTAATATTATTAATGGATTGAATTCAACCATTAGATTGAATTTGACCTTGGATTGAAGTTAACCTTGTTTAAAAGTCAACTATGGTTTGAATTCAACTATGAATCAAAGTCGACTATGGATTGAGGTCAACCATGGATTGAAGTCAACTATGTATTGAATTCAAACATGGGTTAAAGTCATTAATGTTAATATTAATAATGGATTAAATTCAACCTTGGATTGAATTCAACCTTTCTTAAAAGTAAACTATGGATCAAATTCAACTGTGGATTGAAGTCAATTGTGGATTGAAGTCTACTATGGATTAAAGTGAAACATGGACTTAATTCATTAATGTCAATATTATTAATAGATTGAATTCGACCATTGGATTGAAGTTCACCTTGTATTGAAGTCAACCTTGATTAAAAGTTAACTATGGATTGATTCAACTATGGACTGAAGTCGACTATGGATTGAAGTCAACCATGGATTGAAGTCAACATTGCATGAAAGTCAACCTTGGATTGAATTTAACCTTACTTAAAATTCAACTCTGCATTGAAGTCAACCTTGGTTAAAATTCATCTATGGGTGGAAGTCTACCATGGTTTAAATTCAATCAACCACTTTTAGAAATGCGGTTCTAGATTGAAGTCAACCATGGTTCAAATCCAACCTTGGATTGAAGTCAATTATGGATTGGATTCAAAAATGGATTGATGTCATTAATGTTAATATTATTAATGGGTTGAATTCAACCTTGGATTGAATTCAACCTTGAAGTCGACCTTGGATTGAAGTCAACCTTGGATTAAATCCAACCTTGAATTCAAACTTATATTGATGTCAACCATGAATTGATGTCAACCTTGGATTGAAGTCAAACTTGGATTGTAGTCAACATTGAAGTCAACCATGGATTGAAGTTGACCTTAGATTGAAGTCAACCTTGGATTTAATTCAACCTTGAAGTCGACCTTGGATTGAAGAAAACCCGGGATTGATGTCAACCTTGGATTAAAGAAAATGTTGGATTGATGTCAACCTTGGATAGAATCCAACCATGCATTAAAGTTAACCATGAACTATTATTATTTATGGATTGAAGTCAACGATGGCTCAAAGTCAACTTTGATTAAAATTCAACTATGGACTGAAATAAACCTTTCTTCAAAGTCAACCATGGTTCAAAGTCAATCAACCACTTTTAAAAATGTGGTTATGGTTTCTTAATATCCTCAAACAATGGTTGTCCATGTTCTCCTATATTTTCAACCATGGTCAACGTCAACCATGTTCTCTTAGTTATGTCAACCATGATGCACTAAATTCAACCATGCCTAAACAATGGTCAACCATGGTTCAAAGTCTAATTTGGTTTAACATCATCTACAGATTAAAGTCAACCATGCTAAAACATGGTATATATAATTGAACTTATATTATTATTAATTATTTAATTCTTATTTATTTATTATCTACTTATTTATATTATTTATTTTATATGTTTTAATTTATAAATTATATAATAATAATAATAATAATAATTCACTAATCCTTCCCTCCACACTAGCTTAACTAGCACAACCAAATTTTTAAAAGTGGTTGATATATGTCTAAATCGGCATATATCAACCACCTTTAAATGTGTGGCTTTGGTTTATATACATCGATGGGAATATATCAACCACTTTTAAAAATGTGGTTGTGCTAGTACCTAATACGTTATGGCATAAGACAAATTCTTTAAAACATTAGTGGTTATCCAAAACAGATGGATGTTACACCAATATTCTACATGTCTACTTCAAACAACCCATTTTCAAAGGCCTAAATTAGCTTTTAAAATAGCTAGCCATAGCCTCTATTAACCCTTCAATATTTTTACAAAATCCATTGAATTCCTTCAATGGATTCAAAGTTTAGAGGTTATGGATTATCTCAATCCTATCTTCAACATCCTCAAAAAGGTCAATGCAATGTTGAAGTTCATTTTCAACACATTGATGAAGTCATTCTAAACTATACTCTACTTCACCATGTACAAATTTGAAGAAATCATTCTTTTGTTTAACACGATTAATTATATGCTCATAAAGGGAGGGAAGATAATTGCGATATGCATATATCCATTTTAGTATGTGACTACATTCAACTATATGTCGCCATGCATTCGTTGTACATTTGAATCTTGTAATGGCACATTGACTCATACTAAGCATGAGACTATCAATCCTTTTCTTGAGATCCACCTCTTGCACACCCTTTAGATCAGATACTGTCTATTCCTGAGAATTTTTTTTCCTTACATCCATTAAGATAAAATAGGAATCTCTCTGACGACATATTAGCATTCATTTTCATAATCTCCTCTGACAGGGATTTTCCATTCTCACGGTCCCCAGTTGATCCTTCTGGTCTCTCTTATGGCTAATATTGGTTGCAAGGAGCTTTCTCATCATAACCATACACATCCCAGTAATGAAGGCATATCGAATATAATTAAAACCCACAATGGGGTATACATGTCATACGCATACATCCATAAACCTTCTCGATTGGTCGTTCACACTTTGGACATGACCTAGAATTAACAAGTATCCAATACAATTTATATGATTCATCGTCATTAATCATAGAAACCCACTTTCTGTCTATTTCACAATCTATTGGAGAATGATAATCCTGTAAACAGTTCCAACAAAATGTACAGGAGCATTTGAAAACACCTCCAAACTTGCATCAACAACAACGTGATCCTCAAGCTCACCAAACCATGCGACAACTGAGAATGCAAAATTATTTTAGATCTACCACCGCCATCATCAGTGTGACAACTGAGAACAAAATTGGTACATACAGGTTATTACAAAAAATTCATTAAATTGTATGCACAAATCATTGCTCCTGTGGATAAATTGTTGAAAATGATGTTAACTTCTGTCGAATGAGGAGTGCCAGAATATTTTGGACACATTGAAAGAAAATATGGTAACTAAACCAATCTTGGTCATTCCATGTTGGAGAAAAGAGTCTCATGTACATGTCAATGCTTCATCCATAGCCTTGGTTGTAGTTTTGGCATAGCTTGGAGAAGGAGACATAAATCACCCAATTGCTTTTGTTAGCATGAAGTTATCAACAACTGAAAGGAACTATACTACAAATGAAAGAGAGGGTTTAGCAATGGTATATGCACTGCGGAAATTTAGACATTGTTTGTTGAGGTATCATTTTAAAATGTATACTAAACATTATCCTTTAAGATGCCTCGTTAATAAGCCAATGTTTGTGGGGGGGGATCTGCAGGTGTTTTTTATTATTCCAAGAATATGATTTTGAAATTGTAGTCAAACTGGGAAAGTTAAATGTAGGTCCTGATCATTTGTTGAGGATGGAAATAGGAGAAGAGCCATCAATTTTAGATGATCATTTTCCTTATGTGTATTTATTTTCAATAAGTATGGTGGATAATTACTTCAAAGAAATTGTCCAGTTCTTGAGTACAGGTATGGCCCCTAAGGATTATATTGTGCCACATAATAAATAGTTGGTTGTAAACGATGCATATTATGAGCTTATAGTGGGACAATTGTATAAATTGTGTCCAGATGAAACCTTGAGAAGATTCATGTTAGAGAATGAAATACCTATGATATTAGTAGATTCTCATGAAGGTGTTGTAGGGGGGGGACTACATAGGTAAGGCTACAACGTAGAAAGTATTAAGGGAAAGTCTTTGGTGGACTACATTACATAAGGATGCAAAAGAATACTATGGATCTTGTGATGTCTATCAAGGGTTGGAAAACCATCGAGAAGAGATGAAATGCCATTAGTTCATTAGTTAACTTTAAAAACATTTGATAAATGGGATATTTATTTTATTGGACCAATTAACCCACCCACGAACATAACAGGAGAAAGGTACATAATAACTACGATAGACTACTTGACTAGGTGGGTTGAGGCTAAACTAGTTTAGGATTGTAACTCTGCGACTACTGCGAGGTTCTTATTTGGAAATTTGGTTACTAGGTTTGATTGTTCTATTATCTTAATGAGTGCTTAAGCAAATCAATTTGTGAATAGGACTATTAAGGAATTAACAGAGGAATTTTCGATTTAGCATCAAAATTGTACACCATACCATCCTTAGGCTAATGGAACTATCAAATATTTTAATACAATTTTAGAGAACACCTTGACCAAACTATGCAATGTGAACCATGATGATTGGGACTTAAGGATACCATAAGTACTATGGGATTATTGAAAAACTTGTAAAAAATCAACAAGTCAGACACCTATTAGACTGGTATATGGTCAAGAAGATGTAATGCCTATGGTGTACATCGTATCAATTTTAAGAATTGATACATTTACAAAGATGATAGATACTGAAGCATTAGAAGAAATATTGTCACAGTTATTGAATTTAGAAGAAGACGTATTTATTACATGTTTTCATCAAAAAGTAAATAAATTAAGGGAGAAGGCATGGCATATTAATCAACATATGAAACAAAAGAAGTTCCAAGTAGGAACCTATTTCTCCTCTATGATTGTAAGTCCTTTAAACACCCTGGCAAGTTTAGAATGCATTGGTTAGGACCTTGTGTGATTAAGTATGTGAAAGAAGGGGGTGTTGTACAACTGCAAAAGTTCAATGTGGAATTCATTGATGGCTTAGTCAATGGGAGTTGGCTGAAATTGTACAAGGACAACCGAAAATTCCTCCATCAAGGTTGAACAGAAAAATGACATCTAGGTGTTGAGTGTAGTTGAAATAGTCACTTGACGTTAAAGGAATCTGAACATAGGAGTAAGAAACTGTCGAAGTTACTTAGGAATGCATGTACATATGTAGATATGTCGAAGATGGTTAAAAACAATAGTCGGAAGTATTGAAGTGGGGTATTAATTACAAAAAGTGTTGGTTGATTATGTAACGATTTCATTTAATGCAAGACACATTGAGAGTGTGTGAAAAGATATCGAGATGTTAAGGAATATAAATGTTAGATTAGTTAAATACCGAGGGATATTTGATTATATATGCTAGATATAGAGTTAATGCAAACACAAGATAGAATGGTAGGATGTTAAAAACATAAGGGAATGAAGATCAAGCCATTATTGTCAATCATTGTTAGGAATTGAGCTAAGAGAGGAATTGAAAAACTAGAGTGTTGTAGTAGTGACAGCCAGATTATGCCTGAAAAATCACTTGATAAAAATGTTATAGAATTCATGGAGTCCATAATAACATAGAGCTCAGCAAAACCATAGGTAGTAGCAACAACAATCCCATCGGTGACACAAGAAGTGACACTAAGGTTTCGCGCACAAACAAAAAAGTTAGCATTCACAAATAGCATGGAAACACGCAACAAAGGAGAAATGATGCATAGGCTTTGATGTCCATCCTACTATTTTTTTTCCACCATATGTTCCTCTTAGCAACCAAAATGCCAAACTAGTACGGTTGATCAAGGATGCAAAGTATACTTTGGAGACACCATAAATATTAAAAGGAGTGATAAAGGAAGGTTATATGCTAGGAAAAGTGTCGAACCTTATGTATGGAGATCACAACTTGGCCGATAGAAATAAGTTCCAATAGTTTGTGTAAAATCTGAATCACAGTAGAACCTAGCTACTATGGATTCCTCACTAGTGAAAATATTGCAACACATTTACAATAATGAGCATAAATCTATAAAATGAAGAACAATTAACACATGAAATGGGTGAGTAATGTAAATATTATTAACTTTCCAACCTCAAAATAGGTTAAGAACATCCATTTATACAAATCTGGAACCATTCGAATCCATCTGGAGTGTTCACACTGATCTAGATTAAAAATAGCTCAAACCCCCCTAGGTTGAACAAAATATCCCAAACCATCCCAAACTGGTTCGAAACTGCTGTGTGAATGCTAGGAATGACTCGACAGGCCCATGTGACCTCACAAATGTGGAGAATCTAGTTGGTTAGAGGTTAGGTAGCTAGAATTGGCTAAAAATGGGCAAAGGAGGCAAGTTTGTCCACATTCTGAGCATGTGCGCCCTTGGTCAAAGAGAATCCCACAAAACAAGGAGCAAGAGTGCCCTAGGCATGCAGGAAGCAATAAATGACTGGGAGGGAACCCAACAGCTAGTTTGACTTGACACAATGCTCAGTTTTGTCCACATTGCCAACTGGTTCAAGCTAAATGACGATTTACTTACTAACCAACTTGGGGATGCAATTATTGAGTTGTTTGGTACTAATTAACCATCAATTAATAAATGATTAATGTACATAGGTTTAATAATGTTCTAACACCCCCCCTTAAGCTAGACTTAGTGAAATATCAAAAATAAGGCCTTAGCAACTAGGCTCAAGTCACCTTTTACATCATAAAATTGATTTGTCCATGTAACCAAGGTAAGGAAGAAAACCACATGGGAAATAAAAAATCCCCTCTAAAATAGACATGTGGCATATATCATAATACACCAATCATCACCATGCATCACTCACCCCAAGCAAAGATCTAAGGTGAGTGAAGGTCTTCTCGGTAAAACACTTGGTGAAGATATCAGTAGTTTGCTCACTGGAAGGGCAATACTGCAATGCTATGGTCCGGTCATGCACCAAACCTCGAATGTAATGCATGTGTATCTCTGTGTGCTTGGTCCTTTGCCTCTGAACTGGATCAGTAGAAATCTTGATTGTACTTTGATTATCACACCAAAGAATAGAGGGTGAATAAAAAACAATCCCGACCTCTGCAAGAATACCTTGCAACCAAACACATTGTGGGGCTGCATTAACTGCTCCCCTGTACTCAGCCTCAGCTGAAGATAAGGAAATGGTATTTTTTTTCTTGCTTGACTAGCAAATAGGTCGATGTGCAAGCATAAAAACATAGCCAGAAGTTGATTTCCGATCAATACAATCACCATCCCAATATGAATCTGTAAATCCTACTAGTTCAAGGGATGAACCAGTAGCATAATGGATACCAAAGGACTTAGTACCCTGAACATAATGAAGAATCCTCTTGGCTGACTTCCAATGGATCTCATGAGGTTCTTGCATATGCCTAGAAACAACCCCAACAGCATATGACAAATGTGGTCTGGAATGAGTAAGATATAGCAAGCTTCCAACAAGCTGCCTATACAACAAGCTGTCCACTAGTGGAGAAGAACCCCACTCATTTAGCTTAACTCCTGAAAGAAATGGAAATTTTGCAGACTTACATTGAGCCATCTTAAATTTTTGCAGCAAATCTGAAGCATACCTTGACTGAAATATAGAAATTCCATTCACAGTTTGGTCTATCTCCAAACCCAGAAATTGTTTTAGCAATCCTAGATCGGTCATGGAGAATGCACTGTGCAATGCTCTCTTAACTGAGTCAAGTTCTTTGGTGCAGCTACCAGTGATCAAAATATCATCAATATACAAATCAATAATCAATATCAGGTCACTAATATGCTGCATATAAACATTTGGATCAGACTTACACCTCTCAAACCCCAAAGATAGCAGAAAATTGTTCATTTTTGCATACCATGCTCTAGGAGCTTGCTTGAGCCCATAGAGTGACTTGTTCAACCTGCAAACAAGTGTATGATAAAAAATAAAACCTTCAAGCTGCTGCATATATATCTCCTCATTCAGATCCCCATGAAGAAAGGCACTTTTTACATCCATGTGATGAACCTCCCATTGCTTGGAAGCCCCAATGGCCAAAACTAGTCTTACGGAGTCCATCTTTTCCACCGGTGCAAATGTCTCTATATAGTCCATTCCTTGGACCTAAGAGTAAACCTTAGCCACCAACCTTGTCTTATACTTCAGATCAGAGCCATCAGATGCAACTTTGGTTCTATAAACCCATTTGCATTGCACTAGTTTCCTCTTGGGAGGAAGATGGACCAAATCCTAAGTTTTGTTCTCATGGAGTGAGTTCATCTCTTCTTGCATGGCTGATTGCCACCTTGGGTCTGTACATGCTTCTGAATATGACTTTGTATTAGATCCAACCATCAAATAACATGCCTCCCTCAGATCAGAATTATCACATGCAAAGGAATTGTGAAATTGAGATCTAGTTTTCCTAGCATCTTGGGGATCACCCACAAGCTCTCCGACACTTTGAATTGTTTTTTCTTCCGACTTGGGCCTTGAGGGAGGGATATGATCAGAATCCATATCAACATCATCTTCAGCAATATTACAATCAGAAATATTAGAAGAAGAATCACTACTTACTTCATCATCAAGAAAAGGAAATGTGCATTCCCCATCACCTTGTTCACTAGCTTGCAAAAACTCTTCTTCTTCAAATTTGACACTTCTTTCGATGAAAGTTTTGAGAGTGGATGGATAAAAGATCTTGTATCCCTTAGAATACTCTGCATACCCAACCATGATTGACTCCTTTCTTTGGGGCTGCAAGGCCTTTCTCTTCTCCGGTGGAATTCTGGCCCAAGCCCTTGAGCCAAAAATTCTGAAATGTGAAACATTGGGTTTGTGGCCCATCCATGCTTCAAATCGAGTAATTCCTTGCAATGCTTTGTGTGGTGCTCTGTTCTGAACATATTCTGCACAATTCATAACTTCAGCCCAAAATTTAGGAGACAAATCCCTTGCTTGCAACATGCAAGTTGCCATCTCTTTCAGTGCTCTATTTTTGCGCTCTGCAACACCATTTTGTTGTGGTCTGTAGGGCACTGAATGTTGCATCTAAATGCCATGATATTGACAGACTTGCTGTAGATTCTTATTGACATACTCTCTGCCATTATCAGTCCTCAAAACCTTCATGGCCTTCCCACTAAAGTTCTCAACCATACTCTTGAAAATTTTGAAACATTCAAAGACTTCAAATTTTTGCTTAAGGAAAAATAACCAGCAGTACCTTGAGTAGTCATCGATGAAGGTGAGCACATATTTGCAGCAACCATAGGATGGAGTGGGGATTGCACCTATCAGATCAGAATGCACTATCCCAAGTGGTTTATCAGCCTTCCTTTCCTTCCCTTTTTCATACTTCTTCTCAGGATGCTTCCCAACCATGCAACCCTTGCATGTTCCATTGGAAAAACTGATTTGTGGCAGCCCTTCTACCATCTCTTCTTTGCTCAAAGCTTGAAGATATATGTAGTTTAGGTGACCATACCTTTGATGCCATAGCTTGCTGGTCTCATTCCCATGTGACAGAAGTACACTTGGTGAAGAGAACTCGAGAAAGTGGGAGAACTTGTACATCTTCATATCATGGTCTGCAACACCCATTGCAACAATTTTTCCGATGGAAATTTCTGATATCTCCACATCATCCTGAGTGAAGACAACTTTCTTTGCTGCTCCAGTATGTGTCATTTGATATACAGAGAGAAAGTTTGCTGCAATATTTGGTACATACAACACATTAGAGAAGAACCCATTCTCCATAAAGATTTTCCCAATGCCATGAGCAGGGATTTCTGAGTCATCTCCCATTCGAATGGAGAGACCACTGTAGGGTGCAAGTTCAGAAAATGAATCTCTTGAAGAATCCATGTGCCTTGAGGCACCTGAATCAATGATGAACAAGGGTGATTGAGATGTGCAAGCCACCAAAGCATGGAAAATCTCCTTATCTTCAGAAACGCACTCCTTCTTCTTGGAAATTTCAGGAAGAGGAATATTGTTTTTTCTGTAGGAGATGGGTCATCATGTCTATGGTTTTCATCATGCATGAACTCTCTGGGTGAAAACCCCTTTGACAGTAGCTGCATTTTGTCTTCTCTGCCTTCTTTCCCTTTTTCTTGAAAATATTCGAAACCCCCTCAGAGGATCTGGGCCTCTCATCTTTCTTCTTCTTCTCTTGAGGTTTCGGCCCCTTGGGTTTTTGCTTGCCTCTTCCATTTTTCCAATCTCTAGCTGCAAGAACTTGGTCTTTTTGCTTGATGGAGCCCATCAAGACTAGCTTGTCTTGCTCTTGAGTTAGCATCTCCATGAAGTCAGCCAAAGGTGGCATCTTCCAACCTCTAATTGCGAGCCTTGTGGAGTTGAAGGAAGACACAAAAATTGAGTATTCAGAACCTAGTTTGGAGAAAATGGACAACACCAATTGTTCTTCTTTCTTCTCTATGCCACATTGTCTGATCTGCAATACCAAGTTCTTGAACTTGGTGAAGAAGTCCTGGATGGAATCGAAATTCCCTGGGCTCAGTGAAACAATCTCATTTTTGAGCTGGTGGCCTCTCATCCCATCAGTCTTTCCAAACAAGGTCTCAAGCTTGAGCCACACTTCATTTGGAGTAGCTAGACTTTCTACGTGGTATCAGAGCTCTTGGAGCTACCATTCGAACCAACAAGACTGTTTTAGTGGCTTGCTAGAAGCAATGGAGAAACCACATAATTCCCGAGGCCATTGTCTAAGTTCATTGGAGAAATCTAGTGGCTCTTCTCAACTGTGATGCTCTCCCGAATGCACCCACTATCAAACAGGGTTCGAATCTGTTAGTGTAGATCCCTCCTGAGTGATTTGAGAGTTGTTTGTAGGTATTGAAGATCAACATTGTCAGCAAGTGCGTGAGCAGCAGAGAAGAATGGAGCCATCTCACCCAAATGTGCGTACTCCCTTCAACTATTTCGATTGGAAGGAAGAAATGGTGATTTTGCTGAGATCTAAGGGTCTCTATAGAATTATGATGGGCACTGAGGTGGAGCCAAACTCATCTGTGGAGAAATCCAAGTTTTTTAACAGAATGGATGAGGCATTTGGCCTCCTTTGTCTCAGCATTTACCATGTAAAATTTGAATCACAGTAGAACCTAGCTACTATGGATTCCTCACTAGTGAAAAGATTGCAACACATTTACAAGAATGAGCATAAATCTGTAAAATGAAGAACAATTAACACATGAAATGGGTGAATAATGTAAATATTATTAACTGTCCAACCTCAAAATAGGTTAAGAACATCCATTTATACAAATCTGGAACAA
Organism: Larix kaempferi; assembly: GCA_027924585.1. Classification (NCBI taxonomy): domain Eukaryota; kingdom Viridiplantae; phylum Streptophyta; class Pinopsida; order Pinales; family Pinaceae; genus Larix; species Larix kaempferi. The sequence goes on along the minus strand of BSBM01000594.1, from coordinate 155,678 downwards.
TTCAAATCCATCTGGAGTGTTCACACTTATCTAGCTTAGAAATAGCTCAAATCCCCCTAGGTTGACCAAAATATCCAAAACCATCCCAAACTGGTTCGAAACTACTGTGTGAATGCTGGGAATGACTGGACAAGCCCATGTGACCTCACACATGTGGAGAATCTAGTTGGTTAGAGGTTAGGCAGCTAGAATTGGCTAAAAATGGGCAAAGGAGGCAAGTTTGTCCACATTCTTAGCATGTGTGCCCTTGGTCAAAGAGAATCCCACAAAACAAGGAGCAAGAGCACCCTAGGCATGCAGGAAGCAATACATGACTGGGAGGGCGCACCCAGCAGCTAGTTTGACTTGGCACAATACCCAGTTTTTCCCACATTGCCAACTGGTTCAAGCTAAATGACCATTTACTCACTAACCAACTTGGGGATGCAATTATTAAGCTGTTTGGTACTAATTAACCATAAATTAATAAATGATTAATGTACATAGGTGTAATAATGTTCTAACAGTTTGATCCACATAATTAGTTATTGCAAGTGCATCATGAAAACAAAACTGCTCAGGTTATTGAACCACAGACATGGGCTTAAGGATTAGAGAGGTGTAGTGTTGTAAGAATAACTAATGTTGGTTAGGTGTTTTCTTGGAGAGGCTTCTTGGGTGCCCCCATAATGTTGAAACATTAATTTTGATACTTATATAAGCAATCTTTTGAATGCCCCATTGTGGTGTCACCAATCTATACTTATGTCTCTTCTGTGTTGAGTCTTGGTTGAATAAATATGATATGTGCTAAAAAAATTAACATAAGTAATTTCAAACATAGTCTGACAATCCCACCCTAGGCTGACTTCTTCCCTGGGCATGGCATTTGGGTAGTGCCACACAACTAAGAAGAGTGAAGACAAAAGTTTGTGTTGGAATCTTAGGCTGACAACTACCTTTTATAATCAAATTTTCATTGTTTTCCTTATTAATACAAGAATTTATACTCCCTTTTTCCAATTCTAAAACCACCTCACATGTTTTCAATTATGCTCATTTGATTATGCATTTTTCCTAATGATCCGTAAACTATTTTGGATATTCCACTGGAATAGTTTTTTACAATAGACCTTACCACTAGTTCTTTTAATTAGTTTATTTATAGAAATGCAAAAGTATTGATAGAACAAGAAATATTGTGTCCACGCTTATTCAACATGGAATTTAACCTGGGAAAACCCCTATGGAGAAAAACATTACTGGAATGAGGACTATGTGTTGCTCTTTTATATAGTATACAAATACAAAATGAAATCGATAAGTTTGATGGATTTACTTTTGACACTGTAACCCAAATGGATTTCTCCACTCCTTGAGCCCATGTCCATGGTTCAACAACCCGAGCAGTCGTGTCTTCATGACACACTTCCAATAAGTATTTCTGTGTAGCGAACTCTAGGAACTTCTTTCTATTAGCCAAGTCGTGGTCTCCATACTTAAGGTTTGACACTTTTCCTAGCATATCACCTTCCTTTATCACTCCTTTCATGAATTTTAGTGTCTGCAAAGTGTACTTCACATCCTTGATCAATCTTACTAGTTTGTCATTTTCCTTTCTAGGAGGCACATATGGTGGCAAAAAATAATAGTAGGTTGGACGTTGAAGCCTCTGCATCATGTATTCCTTTGGTGCGTGCTTTCATGTTCTTTGTGCATGTTGAATTTCTTGTTGGTGAAGGAAACCTTAGTGTCACTTCTGGTGTCACCGATGGGATTGTTGTTACTGCTACCTCTGGTTTTGTTGAGCTCTGTGGTATTCTGGACTCCATGAATTCTCTGAAAATTTTCTAAAGTGATTTTTTATCCATAATTAGGCTCACACTGCTACAAAACTATGGTTTTTTGTCTCCACTCTTAGCTCAGTTCCTAACAATGCTTGACAATAATGGATTGATCTTTGTTCCCTTATTTTTTTGGCATCCCACAATCCTATCTTGTCACTGCATTAAATCCATATCTAGCATATCTGACCAAATCTCTCTCAGGATTTAACTAATCTATCATTTATTTTCCTTAACAGCCCGATATCGTTTCAGACACCCCTGTTGTTTCTTGCATTAAATGTAATCGTTTCATAATCAAACGACACTTTTTTTAATTAATACCCTGCTTCATTACTTCAGACTATTTTTTTTAATCATATTCGACATGTCTACATATTTACATGCATTCCGATGTAACTTTGACATTTTATTTTTCCTGTCTGCAAACACGTTTAACGTCCAGTGCATATTTCAACTAAACTTAGCACCTAGAATTCACAGTTTTGTTCAACCCTGATGGAGGAAAGTTCAATTGTCCTTGTACAATTTTATCCAACTCCCATTGACTAAAACATCCATGAATTCCCCATTCAAGTTTTGCAATTGTACAACAACCCCTTTTGTTACATGCTTAATAACATAAGGTCCTAACCAATGCATTATAAACTTAACATGGTGTTTGAAGGACTTACTGTCATAGAGGAGAACTAGGTCTCCTACCTGGAACTTCTTTTGTTTCATATGTTTATTAATATGCCATGCCTTCTCCCTTGCTTTATGTACTTGTTGATGAAAACCTGTGATAAATCCATCTTCTTCTAACTTCAATAACCGTGACAATATTTCTTCTAATGCTCCAATATCTATAATATCTTTAAATGCAACAATCATTAAACTTGGTTTGATGTGCTCCATAGGCATTGCAAATCCTTGGCCATATACTAGTCTAAAATGTTTCTGACCTATCAAATTTTTACAAGTGGTTTGATAAGCCCATATTACTTATGGAATCCTTAAGTCCCATTCATCGCAAATCACATTGCAAGCTTTGGTTGAGGTGTTCTCTAAAATTTTATTAAAATATTTGACAGTTCCATTAGCCCGTGGATAGTATGCCATACTCTTTTGATGGTAGATAAAAAATTCCTCTATTAATGCCTCAACCATCCTATAAACGAAGTGATTTCCTTGATCACTCATTAAGATCCTAGGACAACCAAACCTCTTAACCACATTGTCGCAGTTACCATCTTTTCTTTCAATGTGTCCAAAATATTATGGCACTCCTCATTCCACTAGACATTAGCATCCTTTTTCAACAATTTATCCATAGGAGAAGTAATTTGTGCATACAATTTATTTAATTTTTTTAATAACCTGTATGTCCCAAATTTTTTCTCAGCTGCCGCACTCATGTTGGCGGTGGTAGATCTGCAATAAAAACATTTTTGGAAGGATCTATCAAAAGACCTTGCTTACGTACTACATGTCCCAGTAAAATTACAAAAGAAGAACAAAAGATACATTTCTTCAAAATTAAAGAGATATGGTATTGTCTACATCGGTCCAACATCAACCTGAAATTATTGATATGATTCTTTAGCAAAATAAAACTTGTCCAATCATCAAAGTATAACTCCAAAAACTTATGGATAAATTCTTTGAAAGTTGTGACAACTACCCTATAAAAAATAGATGGGGAATATTTCAATACAAATGGCATTACTTCGTATTGGTAGTAGCCCCACTGTTGCAAATGGACTCTTATATTGATCCTCCTTTGCAATATTGATTTGATGATAACTAGAAAACCCATCAGTAAATGAGTAGGCTTTATTTCCTATAACACTCTCTAAGACCTCATCTAAAAAGGGGTGGGGAAAGGATTGTATAAGCATGCATCATTCAATTTTTTGAGATTGACACATTTCCTAACTTCCATTTTCTTCTTATCCAAGACTACCATAAGTTTAACCCACTCTGACTCTTCAATGGGTTCAATGGCTCTTGCATCCAACATTCTATCAATTTTTTCCTTCATATTCTATTTATATCTTGGATTTAATATGTAATGCCTCTACTTATTAGGATTCACATTAGGCTTAATTGGAATCTCCATTTCTCCTAAGTCACTAGAAATGCCCTTCATTTTTGAAAGCTTGGCGTGGACTGAGTGGTGATACTCATGCAGTAAGTCAATAATGTTTCTAATGGTCTCGTCATTCCAGGAATCCCCAATATTAACAAACTTAGGATTTTCATCTAACCCAATATTCACTTTTCTAGTCTTTAAAGGCTGTAAGTAGTTAGAATATTCTATCTTAGGTCCTTCTATGTTGTGGTTACCTTCTATCTATGGTATATGCAGGCCCCCCATATCATCAACTTGTTGGTCTCCAGTAATATTATAGCACTACAATTCCTGGTCAAGTGTCGCAGCCTAATCTGGCATGTTGTATATAGGTAAAGGAACTTATTCAAAAAAATTCTCCTTGATAACTTGTAGAGCTACATCCACTATTGGAATCTCATCCTCAAAACCAAAAGTTTCCCTAAAATCGAAGATAATATTTTCCCACTTTATTGTTCCATGTCGAAGTTTCATATTAGAATACTATTTTCTTAGTACTATATCCAAGGTATGAACAAACATGTGTACCCATTCATGTTTACGCACAAACCTCCATGTCATAGTGCATTCCATTAAATGTTCAGTAGTACTGGTCAACACATTAAGCCTCACCTCGACATAGTCAAGTGCTTCTTCAAATCTAATTTCTAATAGGCTTTTACACTACGAACAACCTTCTATATTATTCTTATGAGTATTCCACCACCTTCGTGGGGTAGCCTTCATGGATACATCTTAATCTAATATCCTTTGTTGCTTTGGAAATTGCAATTCAAACTCAGAAATAAAATAATCTAGATTTTTTAAACCACCATACATAGGTGGGTTACATACCTTTGTTCCAATCCAACATGGTGCCTTATTAATGTGGGCACACCTCCTCATAGATACATCATGCAATATATTTTTCCAATTTTCCAATCCTTGATCTGAATCTGATGCACATGAGCTAATATTGTGCCAACTCAGGTTTCTGTCTACTATAGGGTTGATATAGTCATCCATTATTGAAGTCATCTTATAAATAGTTTCCAATTCTTGAGCATCATTTTCTTCTCTAAAATATATGACATATCTCTGACATTCTAGAGGATCCAAGGGTGCAATAACTCTAACTTTTACTCCTTCAAATGTCATCAACCTATTTTTCAAATTAATAATAGTCTGGTTATCCATTTCCCAATCTATTCTAAGTAGTGCTAGATAAGGGTTAGTATCATCTATAATTTCAATAACTTCAAAATCTAGAAATCTCCACAATCCTTCCACTTCGACAAGTACCCCTACTAGTCTACCAAATGGGACTACTTTTTGATGATTTTCTAATATTAACTGTACTGGTGAGCATACAATCTTAGGATTACACATGTTTTCCCATGTTTTCTTTGTAAGTACATTCACATCCGACCCTAGATCCAGAATAATAAAATCCATATCATAATCCCCAACTTGAGCACTAAGTCACATTTCTATACATGTCCTCTTCTTGCACTGCAAATGATTGTCAGTTCTTTCTTCAACAGGATCTACTATTTCTCAGTCGCATTGATCAATCAAACTATGAAATTATTTTACTACATTTTCATCTTTTAATATATCTAGCCAACTTTACAAGAAATTATTTAAAGGACTTGCCTTTCCTGATGTCCTCCTTGAAATTGAATAATCATAAAGTAGAGGCATGTTGTACAGGAGAGAAGTATCATACATTGGAAGAGTCATAGAAGTTGATCCTTTTTAATTTGACGTAGTTAACTCCCTTATAGATTTGACATAAGTTTCTTTTTCTTTCTGGGGATTAAACAATGGCAGGTGTTCTAGCACTTTTCTAACCCATGGTTATATACACACTGCTTCCATTGTGTTTCCATATCACCTCCTGTCACAACTCCCCCATCTGTGAATACTACTACATTAGGTTGCACTTCCATCTTTTCAATATATATCTTCTGTATGTTCTAGTTCTTATTATGATAAATCCTTGAGCCTTCCACTTTGCTATCATCTATGGACAATCTTCAAGAATACGATCTAATGCTTTGCAATATGTACACGTTGAGCAGGGGTTTGAACAATCTCTTTCCAAGTGTCCTGGTTGTTCATAATTATAATAGATTATCTTTCATTTTCCTTTACCAATTATACCGATTCCATGACCTATGAATTCACCTGGTCCTTGGTTCTAGCCTCCTCTCTGGGCATAGAAAAATGCACTGCCCCCTTCAATTTTCTCTTCCCCTTTCCTTCTGTAGGAATCTACTGTATGTTCCTTCAGTAGTTCATATGCTCAACAATTTGCTTAATCATGGCCTACAAACCTACAAAATGTATCGTACATGTTCTCAGGGGTATTCACATATTTTCGTATAAAGTAACATTCCTCTGGTCAATGTCCTCTAGTCTTGCATATTTCACACCAGACTCCAGCTCCATGGTTCAATGGATTAGGAACCCTTGTTTCTAGGTACTTTTGAAACACCAGGAACTGATCCTTATGGTGACGTTCTCCCTTACACTTGATACACCAAACTTCCTCTCTTGTCTCTTTTCCTTTCTTAATACCTTGGATCTGAAGTGAAAAATTTACTAACTACATCTGGATTTGACCCATCCCTATGCAAGTCTGTCCTTCTAGGGATTCCTCTAACTTCATCACAATTTCAAGAGCCTCAGACTACAAAAAAACCTTCTATTACATAATTGGTAAACTTATATGTGGTAACAATGTAGCTATAAACCATTCCTTATGTTGAACATTTGGAATCTGAAAACTTAGTTGATCCATCGAAGTTTTAAAGTGTTGGTTGAAGTCCCATACTGACTCATTAGGTGATTGCTTAATCTCTTTGATCTCAGTGATCCATTGTGGCTCATACTTAGGATTTCTTATATCATATTCCAACGTAGCTTTAATTTTTGCCAAGGTTTTCTATTTCCCTCCACTAGTACAAAATGAGAGATAAATGACCAAAAAAACGACCAAAATATGCATATAAATGACCACTTTTTATTTGGCGACCACTGGTGGCAAATTAGCGATCATTGATCACACGCCAAAAAAGGTGGTCATATTTTACTTGGTCATTTATATCTTATATTGTGGCCATATATTTGTTCATTGATTTGGTCATATATTTAGTCATTAATTGTCATAATTAATGACCAAATATATGACCACAAGATAAGCTATAAACAACCAAACTAAATATGACCACAATTTTTGTTGCGTGATCAATAACCGATAATATTCCACCTATGGTTGTTTATATGTGGATTTTGGTCGTATTTTGGGTCATTTATCTCTATTTTTGTAGTGGTCATTTATCTCTTTTTAGTGGTTTCAGAATATATATAGGGCACGGAGGAATCGAACTACCAGTCTGCTGCCTATAAGGTAGGTGCTCTTCCATTGAGATATCACCCTTAAATAGAATATATTATGTAATTTTACATTATTGATATAAGACACAAGCATGGTCTCATTCAAAAGGTTCTATGGTCACAAAAAATACAAGGGAGCACTCTATTTGACTACGTACGGAACCTAACTCCAAGAGCAACTTGCAAGAAAACAAGTCATATTGTATATGTTAATATAATGTTTTATTTTCCTTTTGGAACAAAGAAAGAACAAACTAAAAATCACCCTATCACACAAGAAGAGGTACATTTAGGAAAATAATCTTACTTGAACCTCTGTAGAAGCTAAAGTCTAGATCTAAATAAACTTTTAACTTAATCATGAAATTAATAGTAAGTATAACTTTTACACAGCTACAAATCTATTAGTATACAAAATCCATGAAAGAACTAGACTAAATAACGAAACAACTATCCAATCATACATAATAAAACATGGTCATCCATGATGTGGAATTATAAGCAACTAAAAAGTATACAACTCTAAGACATGATGAAATGATTTTGTTAATGCTCACAATAAACTTCCAAACTACCAAAGAAAAATAATTTAAAAGGATATACCTCTTTGTAGCAATTAATGTGGTTTGCTGACAAAATTTGACTTCTAATAAGTGTCTAAGTTATCTCTTTAGTTTCCTAAAGCATTAGTAACAACAAAAAGAAAGCTTCAGAATGATTAAAAAGATGAAATAAATAAGCACAGTTATACTCATTAATAAACTTGCCAAGTCATACTTCCAACTTTTAATGCCTACAATGAACTAAAAGATATGCAATATGTTGTCTACACAGACACACCCACAGACATGAAAGATTTTATCCTGATTTCCATGTGTTATCAACATAATCTATCATTGGTTGACTTATCATAGGATTAACTAAAACAATTGTGAACAAAAGTGAATGAGATCAATCTTGGATGAACTTGTTCTATCAGTTCTTAAAAAAATAACTTTTCAAGGTTACATTTATGTGACCAAACAAAAAATGCACTTAATATCATTTAACCTGGGTTACCTGAAATGTAGAAATATCTAAATTCACAATTTGCTATAGATTCCAAATTGCTAATTTTCAGGACTATATTAAAAATAAAAATGCCCCTTGTCCCACAAACAAGGGGGTCTCATACACCGACCTTAAAATTAGATTACTATTATTATTATTATTATTATATGTGAATGTGTTTACAATACAACTAACATCAAAAACAATGAAAAATGAATCATAAATATTCAATTAGGTAATAAATTCAAACACAAATTTACAAATATGTCATCGCTTAAAAAAAAATATTAAAAAAAATTGTATAGTACACAACACAATCCACAATAATAACTTAAAAATCCACTGACTAGAATTAGACATGGATTCTATTCTAGTTGGAAATCAAGTTGGACATCGTCATAGATAAGAAAACCATTGTTTCATTCTCATAGTTACTAGAGGTATGTCAGAATCTCTATATTATAGAAATTCTAAACTTGACCTTACTTTTGCTTAAGATACTTGCGATAAATATGTGGCCATGAACATGGAGGTTACACTATTCGATTTTGCTTTGTTCTTTTTTAATTTGGATGTAGGGAAGAATATTTTCAAAGTGTATTTTGCCCTTTTTTTTGTCTTTTCTTTCTTCACTCTCCATAGAATCCATAGTGGGACAAACCAGGAAAAATTTTATGCTATAAAATTGACAGGACAATAGTAATGCGTAGAAAAATTCTAAAACATCACTTGAAATGTTTTAAGATATTTCTTGTAAATATTTGGGCAGTTTCCATTTTGGAAATGTTTCATTGCAAGAAAATGGAGTGGAACACACATTTCCTAAAGAGTGGCATGCAAGAAAAAATAGTTGGACACCAAAGTTCTTGCTTACTAGAAAAGGATCAAAAGGGTGTTGGATTCATCATAGAGATAGAGAAATATAAAAAGGTATATAAAACTTGATACATGACTAAAACCAATTGATGGGAATAAAGGTCATCTAATAGTATAGCCCAAGATAAAATAATAAGAAATGAGCTCATCTAGGACGACACAAAACTATGTCCATCAATAAGATCATGACATGAATTTTTACATATACTGAAATTGGCTTATTGAATGACGAAAACCAATGGGACAATGAGTGAACTTGAAAATTAAAATTTTCTACTTACCAAGCAAATTCTTGCTAATGGGACTAATAAATTATTACGACATCAATCCTCTTGAGAAACTAAAATTGCATAGATGCAGAGGCTCCAAGGAACCAAAACTAGAAAAATGACAATGCTTGATGGGTATGTGTAATGAACCCAAATGGTTCATGTAACGAATATCCAAGATAAATAAGAGAACAATGAGAGAAATCCAAATAATTGAATATATAAATGATTCATTTATAACTTAAAACATCATGGATTGATTATTTGTTATAGTGTGTGTACATCAAGATAGCAACCCTTTCCATTTAGCACTTTTGCTTCTTGAAGCATCAAGATAGTCAAATATCTTGTCCTTTCTTATTGGCCTCACATGTTTTATCATCTATTTTTCTGGATCAATCTAAAAATACTTCTAATCAAGACAAGTTCTTTGATTTTGTCAACAAGTACAATCACCAAATAGATTGAGGGTGTATCATAATTATAATATTTCGGTATATTCCATCTGCTACTATGAATGCATGATAAACCTTCATCATAAATATTCATTGCAATGTATGCTACAGACATAATAGTAAATAATTAATTATGTTTATTATTAATTATTTACTATTATGTTCGTAGCAATGTATGGGAATTTAACCCATGAAACAGAGCTAGTAGCTCCTAAACATCCCATGCCTATTAAATAAGGCTTGGTCATTGTGAATGAAAGGTCCGCCCTTTCATTCTTAAGTACAATTAATTATAATTATTATTAATTATTTACTATTATGTTCGCAACAATGTATGGGAATTTAACCCATGAAATAGAGCTAATAGCTCCTAAACATAGCTAAACATCCTAGCAATGTAATGCTGAATTAGTTGCTCCACCGCCCCTAGAGTGGATCCAGACAATTAATCTAGAGCCATTTAAGTCGTAATATATAGTTAGTTATAAGCCCGTAGTCAAAGGTCTTATGATCCGGTATTTATAAGGTAAGGTCCTAAACTAAAGAACCAATAACTAACTGCTTCTAAAGATTGGATCGGGGTGAAACTTGCTAATGATGCTACTATCAAATGTCGATATGTATCCTAATTGCGGTATTTAAATTGAACCAGTCACCCAAGTTACGTGGATTGCTTCATTCTGGTTGGATATCTGGGAGGTGATATAGCTGGTGGGATAGAACATCACAAATGTTGGGCACCTCCATGGGAAATGTATCATTGTCCACTGATAGCCAAACCTAGTGATTTAGAGGCCTCGTCATATCTAAAAAAGGTGCACTAGAGAAGGGCTACTCAGTGTCACCATGGTATCTCCTTCACACAATTTTATTTGGTTTTTTTCTAGAGCAAGGATGAGGGGGAGCATGAGAGGAGAGAACATGAAATATAGACATTTTGTTCGCTCTATTTACTTGTGAGCATATTGATTGAGCTATGTTTTTGATATACAATATTTAGGATGTTTCTATATGATTTGTTGTTTGGCCTTATTTTCTTTATGTGAGATTTATCATCTATTTGACTGGATCAATCTAAAAAGAATTCTAATCAATACATGTTCTTTCATGTTGTCAACAATTTCATGTGCTTGGTAGCATCCTTAATGGATTAACTAAATTGTCCAGGAATTACCGAAATCATTAGTTCCAAATATGTCAACACAAATGTACACAATTTTTACAGGTCAAGTTCCTTACTGTGTGAGCCTCAAAGATGCATCTCTTAACTAGCAAAGTGGGATGCAAGTGTAGAAAAACCCTAATGTGACAACGTAGATCCATCTAACTCCGGATCTATTAAGCTTGGAGAGAGATTAAAAAAAAAATAGATGCAAATCTCTATATCTAAATAGATCCTATATTAAGATGAATCTATCTACACTAGTCCCTATGTGTGTAAATCAATGCTTAGTAATTTTTAATTGAGAGTTTATCAACATTGATCACACATAATATATCTCTCTCATATTGTGCTTAGAATTCACCTCGCTTCCCAATGAAGGAAATATCAAAGTCCCCTCATGAATATTAGAAAAAGTAAAGATACTCGCATCTACCTATATGCCCAAATCATATAACTCCGTTTCAATTTAGATATCAGAGATCTCGTAAATGCACTTATATTACATTGAGCTGACACAACACATCTCTCTTGAAAAGTGTTGTAGAATGCACCTCGTTTCCCAATGAAGGAAATTTCAAATTATCATCATGAATATTATACAAACTAAAGATACCCGCATCTATTGATATGCGCACATCATATAAATCAGTTTCAATTAGATATGAGAGATCTCGAAAATGCACTTATATTGCAAAGCATGTGCTTGAAAGTACAAACATTCCCTGCAAAATACGTGAACACAACTCATTATTTGATATAAGTGTCTTACCATATTCTACACAGGGTAAGCACAACCCTGTAATATTTATCCTAAATGTTGTGGTTCAGACAGGTAACATCAAGAAAAGGATGCATGTTATCTCTTCTACATAATCTAAGTGATGAAATACATACCAAATGTATGGCCCCATAAACTGCATCCAGGTCAGTGTACAATGAAAAAATTTCAACCACCAATATCAGAAAGCACTACCAACTTGCATCACAAGAAAATAACCTACCAAGATTCAATGTTGGCTACCTACGTTCGTGTTCGCTACTCCACCAACCCATGTAATAGAATTTTTGTTTCTATAGTTACTTCTCTCCTATTTAATAAGTCACATGCAGATTCTAAAATTAATAAGCGTGGAAAATCACCAAGAGAGGAAATATCTCAATTTCAAAATTCAAAGAGTCTGGCACATAATCAAACATAAAGAACTAGACTTTATACATAGGTTTTCAGAACAAATTCAACATAGGCAACTTATGAGATGAACACTGCTATAAAGAGTGATAGCACACAGGCCGATGCCTTGCTCACTATTTATGTATTCAACCTATTGCTTGAATCTACTATTATTTCTAAACTATTGGTTGAACCCAACGATTGGTTTACCAGATTTGGTGAAACATGAAGGTTCATGAACATAGAATGTTGTGAGATAATTGCTTTTGAATGCGCCCTATGGATCTAAATTATTTATATCATGTTGGGAAGGTAGATCCTTTCATGTGTTGACTGTCGGCTGAGTTAAAAATCTGTGGGTAGGTCGATGTGTGGGAAAATTGATCCAAGGTTTGGATCCATCCATATAAACATTGCCATAAAAATTGGGAACAACTATAATGGAATTTATCTGCAAACCTACAATGTTAGATATGTGTTTTAAACTAGACTATGATCTCTAGGGGCATGGGATCTACGATTTGTATGCACTAAAATAATCGATCTTGTACGGATCAGATCTATAATGTTTATTACATTAGAATGAATATTATTTATGGTTTTTTCATATCTATTCAGACTAGGATGTTCTTCATAAGAATACAATCACAATTGGAATTCTTGGATCTGTAAAGCTTTTATTTAAAAGCAATAAAAATTAAGATGCATACGGAAAATATATCATTCCTTTAGAAGAGATATTAGAAATTTGTTGATCTGCCATATTACACTGTATTAAATTAAACCTATAGGTTGTCCTATAAGTCGGCTCGACCACAGTTAACCATAATTTCTTGACCTGGATGTGTATGCGTACAAAATGGAGCTTCACTAATTCTGAAACATAAACAATGTGAGACTATGTGGGTCACATAATCTTGGACCGCATCAGTTCTAATAACACTTATTACCATCCTGTAGTGATGAAGCTGAGTCTCCTCTGAAGCAATCTAAGGAGATCTATTTCCCATGTTTGAGACAGAAGTGACAAATGGCGATTAATCCATAACCATGGATCGGTTAAGTAATCCTTCGAGCCCTTCTTAACTATCTATCTACCAACCGAGCAATATCGGAATGCGATCCTTTCACTTATTAATACCAGGGTGCACCATTTAACTATAGTAGAGTGCAAAGTACGATCCCTAACTAAGTCCATTACCCATTCCGAAAATAAAACTCAAGAACCCCACTCATAATGCAATCCCCATAAAACTTCAAAACCTAGATCAAATTTGATCATATAATTTCAGTTATGAATACACAACTTTTGGATGGTCTGGTTTAAACAAGCTCTTTGCTATGGATCAAACCTAGAGCAAACAAAATCTAAAGCCATGCCATAAATTTCACCTCAGGTCAAGAATTTTTTTTTTTTTTTTAGCATATGGAAAAATATCATAAAATAAAAACGAAAAACCAACCTTAAAAGTTCTGAAGTCCACCGAGTCCTTGCACACCTAAATTTGAAATTCAATTGTCCTCCATATCCACACATCAATAGCATATGTAGGTCATGAAGTTGCGTAATGCAACACTTATAACCTTTTTGAATGTCTCTATCCCACACGGGAATTGTAAAACCCTAAGCTCTAACGATTGATCAAAAGTTCAACCCCGATAGTGGAAGCGGTGATGGTTTTTGTGGATCTTGGATCTGGTTTGGAGAGAGATGGTATAAGTTCGGGGGCCATGTATTTTTTTTAGTTGGATAGATAGTCTTTACATGTGGTGTGGTAAATTTCCAAACAATTCCTATTACATATTATAGAGTAATTTAGTATATGAACTATATAATATTAAATCTATCTATATTGTTTCATCAAATGGTTTAATTTCAATCATTATTAATCCTAAAAGTTTGTTGCACACCTAATAGTGTTCATATAGATTCACACTTTCACTCGTGGTGTTTGTTGAAGTCAACATACCCAAACTAGAGGCAAAATTTGGCGGTGATGACCCAACTATGTTGGTGGTAAGAGTGCTAGAATATATTGTTGATGTGTTCAAAAATGAACCAACACTTGGTGGAGGTAGAAAATCCATATTCACCAGGTTAAGAAATACAATTGATTTATAATAATATGTGCCACATTGATTCACCCTTAACTAATCCTATGGTATCCATAGTCGTACAGTCAAATATGTAACCGAATTAGGAAAAAAAATGGGATAGAGGGCATAGAGTTTTATTTTACACCATAAACAATTTATTTATTAAATTTCAATGTCAAGAAATATTAGAATCATGGTAACTATTTTTTTTAAAAGAATATTACAAAAAGGGAGGATTTTATTTTTCTTTTCAAAATGGAGGATATTGGCAATTTTTTGCATGGGAGAGAACCAAGGGAAACTTTATAACTCTCCAAACTCAAACATGAAGAGAACCATGATGAATGGATGCATATGGATAATTAATGGAAGTTGTGAAATTGACAATTTGTAGCTAACATGGTGAATCAAAATACATGAAGTTGTCAAAACTTTAGCAGACTGTCGAGAGGGTAAAACATCGATGGTTTTGTCCAAAACAATTATGAGTAGGAACAGTATGACTTGCCAAAAATAATGACATGACAATGCCAAGAGGGAATTAAGACAACAAATATACAAGACTCAACTCAAACACACTATGATGATGCACATGATGCTACTTGGTGGATTTGTCGAAGGGATAATACGAAAGAAAAAATGGTGAAATAAGATATGGACATGATAAGCACATTGAACTAGATGTGACAGTATAGATGAAATGATCCTGCAACAAAAGTCTATAGGTTCTCCTATGGTATCATGTTTCGACACTAGCTCGTGTCTCTCAATCCATCTACATTGTTACAATTTACTAAATTTTGACACTGCAAATGGATTCAAAGACCCCCATATGTAGTGTTAAAATTTAGTAAATTGTACAAATTCAATATCGAAATTGCAATTTTCCATTTTCAGATTGACACAACTAACAACGACTAAATAAATGACCAATTCATATTCTTAATGTTATTTTTATGTGGTAATTTTTAGTTTAGTTACTTATAATCTGGTCATATATTTTATCCCATGGCCCAATTGGTCATTCCTATGTTCATTTTTAGTTGGCTCACTCAAGTTTGGTCATTTGTAACTTGAAAAAACTATGGTGACCATTGTGTTTGGTCACCTGGTCATTTATCTCTCATTTTCTACTCGTGCTCTTTGTGGTACAATAGAAAATTTCATAAACCAGTTCAATGCATGATCCCAGAAGGTCATGATCAATTGTGCTTTTTCTACATTGTCATCATGCACTTACTTAACATTCTAGATAACTTCACAAAGAAACCAATGCTTCTTTGGATCTTTTGATCCATTCCCATGAAAAATTGATAGTTTCATATCATCTCCTTCCATTTTTCCTCTCGGAGGTGCTCGATGAATTTGGACTATAGGACCAAATTTCCACTATTTTGACTAGTTGAGCTACAACTTTCACTTGTTGAACCACTTTTCTGATGAATTCTACTACTTTGACTTGCTTCCATAAGATGTGATGGGATACAAGTACTTACCTCAATTTCAGGAGATGTGCATAGGTTCGTGGGTATGTCACAGCATTCGGCCTTCCTGAGATGAATCAAATGGATCTTCCTCCTATATGAGTTGGTAATCGTCCTCTTCTCCTTCTGTACTAACAGATTCTTCCTTGAGTTGTGGTACGGTGTTGTAGTCGTGTCCTTCGGTCACATTGCAAACCTATCTTCTTCATGTTGTAGTCCTTAGCCTCTTATAATACCGAAATATCATCCCACTCCATAGAAATACACACTCTTTATTTGTCTCGCTTTCTTCTCCCTTTAGCATTTCAGCTCGCCCTTCTTCCACATACTTCTCATACCTTTCCCCAGTCAATACCTAGTTCCCAATTTGTGAAGCTTCTTACTCTTCATATTCCATTATCATGAATCCTTTTTCACAAACTAGAATCTTAACCCACAATTACATAGATTTCAAATATTTACCTTGTGGTCCTTTGAAAAATTCTCTTCCAGCTATAATTTTTTCAAGTTTCTATGACAAACTCAATAATATAACCTGCAAGTATACTATCAAGCTAGCAATCAACAACATGGGAAATCTTATTACTAATACCTTTAATCATTCAAACTAACTCGGGAGTCTAAACTGTTGACTCTCCTCCCTAGAAGCATCTCATATTTTCCACCAACTTCAATAACCATTATGTGAATAAAACATGAACTCACCAAAATAGATTTCATGTAGGTTTGAGAATACATACCTTTCCAACCATTCATGTGAACTGAGCCATGGATCATGTTCTTGTTTTTTACAAACTCTAGCTACTTCTTGTCAATCCACTCCAGTATATCTTGTTTATGTGGATACCACATTTACATGTCCCCTTCAATTGCAAATCCCATACTTGGCAACAAAACCTTTGTTAGCTTGCTTTTGGAAAGACCTAGGTTCACTATGACATAGACCAACAAATTGCAATATACTAGACCTCTCGGCATCACCTATGAATAGGTTAAATGCCACCCAAGATACCTATGGGTACTACAAGAACCAAGTTTCTGTAACAACGGAGGGGAGGGAACTATATTCTAAAATCACACCCATTAACATAACCTTACCATAAATCAAGTTAAAACACAAAACTAGTATACTGTATACATCTACTTTGCACAATATCGTAACTGAAAAAAATTATGTCGCATTGTCATGTCATTGCATATTTATCATTTTAATGGTAGCACATAAGCAAAAAAATAAACATAATAATAATCATTGACACATACACAAGACACGATATATTTTTGCGTGGAATCCCAATTGGGAGAAAACCATGGAAATGCTTTGTTTCTTCATTGATCCCATTACATAAATATTTTCATCTTCATTTTCTTACAGATATGTGCACATAGCCTACAGACTACAACCCTTACAAAAACCCTTCAATTACACAAAATCATCGGTGGTATCACTCGTCTCTTCATCACACTCTCTCTTCAACCATATTACATCCAAAATTATCAGTACCCTACTCTACTCAACCCGTTACATATAAATATAATTAGATGAATAGCCCCCACAGACCACTTAGTGGACCAAAAATGCTAACTTACTCCCTAAGTACTTACTCTAACCACCATTTTCTTATTTGACGTGATCAACCATCTCTCTTTCCCTCTTTTACAACACTATATCAAAGTCCTTCCTTCTTTTGCAGGCATGCTTACTTTTGACCACAAGAAACCCCCTTCCACATCAACAAAAACTAGTTCAAAAATATCCTAGGGCCAACAGTATGTGTTGGGTAATATGAAACTTGACCCTAGTACAAGGAAGTATGATGAGATACAGAGGCACTTGCAAATTATGGGTATTAGGCATTGAGCCATTACTCTTCTATGGTGTTCTACTGATGATAGTAATCAATACATTATGGTGTATCGTGATTTGTGTTTTTTCATAGGATGCGACAAGGGTTAGATGAATGGCCTTGGTCTTAAGGGAGTAAGAGATTATTTTCCATATCCATATCCATATCCTTACCGTGTTTGTATCTTCACACAAGATTGAGGTCTTAAAACCCATGCCTTGAATTCTCTGGAAGGCCTCTCTTTGTTTACTAGGCTCGGCATCTTTAAGAAGGAGGTTCATCATGCTCTCTTCAAATTATGGTAGGAAGAGGTCGTGGGAAACATGGATTTAGATGAAAATGAAGAATCTTCTATCCTAGGGTAATGTAGGAAACAACAACGGTAGAAGCATGTTATTGGAAATGGACCCTTGTTAATATCAATCATGAAATTTCTAAGGCCGAAGATTGGGTAGACATTGAGAAGGGTTTCATTCACAATGAGGAGATTGAAGAGGAGTTGATCCCATGGGTCCATGATGTGAGCTCCTCTTGGTCCATAGAAACCAAATATTACAAAACTGTGGTTGTGTACTAGTAGATGAAGCTTCGATTGGGTAAAGCAAGAAGGAGCACAAGGAATTATTGTTCTAATTGGATGAAAGCTAGGACAAAATCCGAAATTTGGACATCATGAAGCTCAACATTCTTGTAATACCCGAATTTTTGACCCCATATGTAATTTTGTAAATATTGATGTAAAAGTTCTAGAAGTTAGAAAAAAATGGTCGATAGTGACTAAGATATTGTAAATATGTACCTTTCAATATCACTATAAAATATCTAACAACTACATAGGAAGAAGGAGGAAGAACATATGTGTGGCTATGATTCCACATGTGGGGAAGTGATAGTGGGATAAGGGAAAAGGGAAAAGGACCCTATTGGGATTTCGATTATATCCTTATCCTTATCAGATTAACAAAAGATCTTAAACCATGATTAAGGATCATTCTTTGATTATGAAATATTAAATTATATTAAGAATGGATTAAGAGGGAAAAATCCATGCATATAAAATGGGGGAATTTAGGTTGTGAGGGATTCCATCCTTCATTCATTGTAATAGTACATTCCCTTTATCCTTATGTTTGGCCATCACTACCTTAGACTTCCCTAAGATTGGTACCAAAGAGAGAGGACCAAACCCAGAAACCTATTCATGCCATTGACCTCGGGGAAACTGTTGTTGAGGGAGCCTGGTGTTTAGTTGTGATCCTTGGAGTCCCAATTTAGAGACTTCCTACCCCACTTGTGTTGGATCACTAGAAAGGAACTTGAGATTTCGCAAAGGACTGTTAACTTAGGGAAGAAGGATTTTTCTTTGTATTGTGTAGTTTTATGGGGAATGAGAATTAAGGATTGGGATAGCTATGGAGGGGGTTGCATGTGTGGAGGTTTGTGAGAAAGATTCACCCTTGTGGGATGATAAACCCAACTTGAGGGTGGCTTGTCAAACAAATATATGAATTTACAAAGCCTACGATTGGGAGGAACATTCTTCACATGCAACCGGTTGGAGAATGTTAAGATAAATTCCTTACTGTGTATGAAATTCCATGGTTAAATCTGTGTTTATTTTAAGCAAAGTGATGGAGGACCTTGGCACTCAAAACCCTATTCTTCTGTTAGAGGTGTCCAGCGATATTTTGGAAAAGGTGATCGAATATTGCGCATATCATGTAGAACATACCACAGACTATATCGACAAATTGGATGCCGCGTTCATCGATGTGGATGATATAACTCTCTCTGAAATTACAATGGCAACCCACTTTCTGGACATCAAGAGTCTTACCCGCCTCGTTTCTCATAAATTTGCTGACACAATTCAGAGTTATGAAACTCCTAAAAGAGTCCGTGAGATGCTCCACATTCCAAATGATGGTCCTCCGGAAGTGCAACAGGCGTGGAACAGGTGGGATCGTGAGGAAACGGAGCCCACGCCTGGAAGTGGGTGGGATCCTGAGCAACCGGAACACAGGCCTGAGGATAATGGATGGAGATGATTTTAATTCTGAAATGGTTCGGCCGACCTTAATCTAATCTCTCCGCCTGCAATTAAGTTAATCATTTTTCTTGATTGTTAGTAACATTGTGAGACCAATCGAATATATTCGAATGGAATGGAATGCGACGGGAAAAACTGACAGTAGGAATGTTGTGAGAATGCTTGTATTGCATGCTTTAACTTATCATGTTCATAACAAATTTTAAAAAAATAATAATTTTGATTGAGTTATTTATAACCACCAAGAGAATACTAATTAACTTTTTGATACCAGAAAATGTTTTATATAATGAGCTGATACGTGCAAATGCTAATACTGAATAACACTATCTATATGTATTGATTACCAATCAGTCATTAGGATAACTGTGCGATATAATCACTAAGAGAGAAGAATTCACTGATTGGAAGAATATGTTCAATGAAAAAACAACTTTACCGGAAAACAAGTTTTTTTATGCTCTTATAAGACCAAAAAACAGCCATTTGGAAAGATACATCACAAATGGTATCTCAAAGCAATTCATTGTATTTCATTCTTGATATGTTGTCCTGGTTGGGATTCAGGAGTTTTTACTTAAACAGTAAGAACTTTCTTTTTGCATTTCTCAAATGGCGTGTTGTCAGAAGTTTAATATAAAGAACTTTCTTTTTGCATGTCTCAACTAGGTTTTATGGCAATGGCGTGCTGTCGGAAGTAATTTCGCTATAGTGATCCATTGCTAAATGATGTCCTTATGCGGCCTGTTTATTTTTTATTTCAACAAATGCATTGGGGTACTTTCTTCAATCTTGAGTGCACAACGAAATTTGAGGCACCATTCTTTGTGGCAACAGACAATTATCAAATATTGAATTTGTTGATGATGTAGTGCCAAGTTCTTGTTGAGTGATCCACAAAAAGATGACGGAAAAATTACGAAATTTGAGGCAGCATTCTTTGTGGCAACAGACAATTATCAAATATTAAATTTGTTGATGATTTTGTGCAAAGTTCTCGTTGAATGATCCACAAAAATATGACGGAAAAATTCTTGATGGTCATCCCGAGTCAACTGTATATGTAGCATCTCTTCTATTTCAGCTTCAAAAAATAGCTCCTCTCTGCTTCTGCTAATTTAAAAGCTTAAAAAAAATAGCTCCTCACTATCTGCTTCTGCTAGTTTAAAAGGAGATGTAGAGTGATTTATCTTGACAATTTTGTGTCAAAGTCTGTACATGAACATCTGCTTCCAAATGATCTGAAAGAGACTATGTTTCCTAATGATACCCATTTTCCTGATCATATTCATATTTGTCCCATAGAGGCTGGTTATTATGATATCCTTCAGGACCAAGATTGACAACCCTTTCTATGCTTCTCTCATGATGTAATATAAATTCCCGACAAGCAAATTTGGGCAGACTCTGAATTGTGAAACAAGGATGTCCAAGGTTGTCTTCCTAATCATCATAAACATGGAGCTAAAAATGACAATTGAACATTGCCATCTTCTTGAACCTCTAGGCTATGAGATCTGTTTCCTCTATATCAGAATGTCCATAGAGGTTTGGTATGAGCAACACAAGAATTGAAAGATTAAATGTGATGTCTATGTCTTGATACTTGTGTTTGAGCTCAATGTTTGTGAACATCTATATCCTCTAAAGAATTTCCGTCTTGTACTTGATAATGAACAATTAGATTTAGGGTATTCAACATTTGCTCAATTTTTTTTGTTATCATCTTAAACATAGATCTCATGAGAAGCTCCTAAGTAGTGCTCTAAGGCATACACAATATGACCATCCTCAAAAATATCAGCGGGCTCTAAATTTTTAAAAGGCTCAACCACATCTTCCTGACACTTTTGATAAACCTTATAAGAAAAAGTATGTTGATCATAGGTATGATATTGATCTTCTATAGATGGAATAATTAATGTATTTGCACCAAAATATTCATCAATACAAATGTCTTCAGACGTTCCTACATACCTTTCATCAATAGATTCTTCTTCTTTGACATGGGGCTCCTCAACAACATTTTAATGCTGAAATCATTAATGTTAGAAATATGCATGTATGTTTGAATGAATCTTGAGGAATAGAGGCCCATTTGATCAAAAATAGACTATGAAGGCCACAGAAAGATGAAATAGTACACATGTAAGTTACACAATGTCTATTTTATATTATTGATATAACATAGTCACAAGTGGCTTCTATAACTTTTCATGATTTGAGGCAACAAGCACTTGGACCTAGTTTATTCGATGGTCTTAGGTACCAAATAGATGGAATGAACCATTGTATGCAGGGGTTAGTGGCTTCATATTCATCTTGATATTCTTCTATGGGTTTTCCATCAACCAATATACAAATAGAGCACATGTTACTAGAGATACATGGTCAACCAAAATATCAATTCTGTACTAGAATGAGGTACTATAAATATTGCTCAACACGTAAATATCATCATCCGAAGGACATAACTATTCCATTGACAAGCTACACACTCATCCCTCTTCCCTCTTGCCTCACCACTATATTCTATGCATATATATATATATATATAATCCTTATTTATAAGTTTGGAAGCACCTACAAGAAATTCCCCTTATTTTGTGTTCTTTTGTGCACCTCCATTTATCTTAGCAAATTAAATAAATAATTTCTCTTGAAGGTACTACATGGAATCACATAATTAAGACTAGGACTTATGTGTTAATAAGAATTTTATGTCAAAATCCAAAATTTTGGTTCCTTAAACGACGATACAAAGATGTATATTCAACATCCCATGTTTCACATGGATACAATTGATTTAGTTTCATGAACTAATTTTATGGGAACTAGTATCATCTTTGCATATGAAGGAAGGAAAAATAGTAGAAACACACCAAATTCATACAAATGGTATTACAGTACAAAGCTTCAGCCTTTTAGTTTAATTAGCCTCATAAATTAAAGAATTATTTTAAATTAAAGAATTATTTTAAATTATTTTAAGTGCATGCTAACCACTAAAGCTATCATTATGGGAAAATATTCAATCTTCTATTCCTAATTGATTTCACAAATCAAATTACTTGATACTTAATTTTTTTAAGTGCATGCAAGCGAGTCACAATATAGAAATCATGCTGAAGCTTAGCAAATATTGTTTTATGAGCATTGATTTGATGAATCTAGGCAGTTTGATGACATTCTTAGTGTCTTAAAACAAAAGGTTCGGATTACATTTTCATCCTCATATTGAGGATATTGTGCTTTCTAACATTTTAATTTAGTTTTATGCTACAAGTTATAACTTACATAACTTATAGTATATTGTTTGAAATTTAGTTTCAAGTTATAACTTACATAACTTATAGTATATTGTTTGAAATTTTGTATTATGCTTATCCTTTAATCTTATAAGATGGCATTCCGGTTTAGGAATGTCTAAGAATATTGTTGAATTATTATAAACGATATTTTTTTGCTTGTTGGGAGATGATATTGAAGTCTACCGTTTCTTAGACTTGTACAAAATGTAAATTTGGTTCTTTATTGCATTTTATTATTTAATACGAATTAATAGTAGAAAAGCTTTGAACAAATATGTAGGTAGCTAAAGGCTATCTACAATACATGGGAAATGGCAGGTGTCCTTTTGCATATAATGTCTTGCCATGGGACATGACCAGTATTTGCATATGGTGAAAGGAGATTTTAACAAATATGTAGGTAGCTAAAGGCTATTTACAATACACGGGAAATGACATGTCTCCTTTTGCATATAATGTCTTGCCATGGGACATGACTAGTATTTGCATATGGTGGAAGTTGGTTTTAAGAGTGTTTGTTATTTTAGTGTGTAATGACATTCTTTTAGGGAGAGAATCGTTTTAGTGGGACTATCAACTTCTATCTAGATATAAATACTAGAGATACTATGGGAATTTACTATTAGGAGGTTAAAGTATGTGATACTTAAAAGAGCATGGGATTATGAAGAGATGCTTGTTGTTTTGGTAACTAACCATTTACTACTTTGACTATATAAATTGGGATATCAATCCCAATATTCTCACATGGAAGATAGAAATTGATGTATTTTTATGGCCATTGTTATTCTTCAAGCTTGTATCAACAACTTGCATATGCTTGTTGGCCTTCCATAGCTTCGAAACATTGGGATGCAAAAATATGTATACCATTCTCTTCAACTGGATTGTTTTGTTGGTTTGGCTAAAGGTAGAGAATGTAATAAGATGTTATAATGATAATAAAGAAATCCATTTTTATATTGTGTTTTGTCAGTGTATGATATTTGTTTGAATGAGTAGTTATCTAGCCATTTTTTTGTATTTAAGTGGTTTCGAACTCTTTGGAATAATATTGAAATTTTGAAATAGTTGTACTCTATTGTACATCAATATTTGTTCAAATTTTATATATCTTTATTGGTTTAAATGTCATATATTTATTTAAAAAATATTATGACTTTTTAATTTTTTCATTGACATTAATATATCATCATCATTATTGTATGATGTGAATAATTTTGATTTACTCATGTCATATTAGTTTATATTGAAATATAATGAGGAAAAAAATAAAATGAATATAAAATTACTAAAATAGTAAATATAATGAATATAAAACTACTAAATTAGAGAGTAAGCTTATACTACATAGTGCTTTATAATTCAACTAAATATGTGTAAAATGATAAAAAAAATGACTATATAAATTAATAAATAAGCTATAAGATTAAAATAATTAATGACTAAATAAACTAGTAAATATAATAGTAAAAATGATGGCAATTATTGACAAAATAAATGACTAAATTTAGTGAATGAAAACAATTAATGACATAATTAAACTAGTAAATGCATTATTAAAATGGTCGTGGCTAAGGAACAAATAAACAACTAAATGAAATACCAAATAACAACAATTAATGACCAAATAAATGGGTAAATATATTAGCAGATGATGAAATAATTCAAGCAATTAATGAATGACTAATTTAGTTGGGTGAAAAGAGATTTCTAATTTGTTACTAGTAGTCACCATCTCAAAATATTCATTTATATCCAAAATTTAGTCATTTTTAGTAACAAATTAGCGTGTGTGTGTGTGTGTGTGTGTGTGTGAGAGAGAGAGAGAGAGAGAGAGAGAGAGAGAAGTGTTACAATCCATTCAATACCTTCAAGTTAACCAAGTGTTGGAACACATAGTGTTCAAGAAAAATACATAAGAATAAGGTAAGTGTGATAATTTTCATTAAGGAATATGTAGATATTAACACAATTACTATGGCCCTTGGTTTATATTCCAAGGTGTATATTGAACTCCCAATGACTTTACCTATTCATTATGACTCTTGGTATCCATCTCACATGAATAATAATACAAAATATAATAATAATTAACCCTAAAAGATAATGTTTCCAACATTTCCCCCCATTAATCCAAAGGGGTGTATATGATTCCAAGAAGAGAGATTAAATATGCGGAATGATAGCAACAAATTATTGAAGTTGTTCTCTGAATCAAAATCTAGTAGAACATGATGTCTTCTACTAAATGGGTGGTTTTGGATGACCATGAGAAGAAACATGTTGGATCACTTTTGGACAGAACTAGATTCACTACAACAAAAACTAGCAAACATGCCCTTTTAGCATTTCCTGTGAGTAGACAACGTCTCACTTGAAGCACCTATGGGAGCTGCAATAACCAAGCTTCTGCAATAGTGAAGGGGATCATGCTTTGTTTTAACACAATGTACATTAACCATAACTTGAAAAATATCTATTAATACACATAACCATTATCATGCATATTAATCCACATACTCAAATATTCACTATATCTCAATACAATGGGAAATACTCAACTATTTATTAATCGACATACTCGAATATTCACTCTATCTCAATACCATGGGAAATACCATGAGACACCCAATACAGTGGGAAACATAATATCATGGTACCTAAAATATCATTGACTATAAAGCATTACAAAAGACACTTTTACAAGGCCATCTAGAGAGTCTGACTTGGCCCCTTCTACGTTTCTAGATACCCCCAATGTAGAAGTACCCATATATTTAAACTTTGGTACATGTGTGTAATCTTGGATTTTGATTTGGATCATGGTTTTGTAAATCATTCCATGATATTGGTTATTGTATTGTATCTTGAGAGAGTCAATTTTTGAAGACACCCCTACCCCTTGTGTAGTATAGCATGCCATTAATTTTAAAATTTTCCATCCCTCCCTCCCTCTCTCTCTCTCTCCCATCTTTTCCCCTCATTTCCTCACTCTCCCTCCCCCATTCCTCCTCTCCCTCTCCAATTTCTCCCTCTCTCTCCCTTCCTCTCTCTATCCATTCCTCTCTCTCACATATTCCCTTTCTCTCTCTCTCTCTCTACCCAGAATCCATCACTCTCGATCCCTTCCTCAACCCCCCTCCCTTCCCTTCCCTTCCCTCCCTCACTCTCACTCCTACCCACTTTATCCTTCTCACCCTTACCCTCACTTAATCAATCTACCTCCCTCCCTCCCTCTCCCACCTTCCCCTGATTTCTCTCTCTCTCTCCATTTCTATCCCAACATCCCTCATTTTCCATCCCTACCTCCTCCATTCCATTCCCTACCTCCTCCATTCCCTTCCCTCCCTAATTATCACCCCCCCCACTTTATCCTTCTTAGTCTCTCTTGATCACCCTCCATGCCTTTCTCTAGCACCGTTCCTCTTTTGTTTTCTCCCCCACTTCCTTCTCTCTCACTTTCCCTTTATCTCTCTATGTCCCTCTATTTCTCTCACTCCATAGCTCTATCTCTCTCTCTATGTGTATGTCCCTCTCTTCCTTGTCTTTCTCTCTCTTCCCCTCACTCTGTCTCCCACCCTCCTCCAAACTATTTCCCTTCTTCTCTCTCTCTCTCTCTAACTCTCCTCCATCTCTCTCCTTACCTCTCTCTATCTCTCTCCTCCATATCTCTCCTTACCTCTCTCTCTCTCTCTCTCTCCCCATCCCCATATCTGTATCTATCCCTCCCTCATTATCTCCCATATTTTTCCTTAGGATCATTCTGAATGGAAGAATCATACATGGGGTCAAAAATTCCCCCCCCTCCTCCTGCAGAGTTCGGTCTATCATCGTAAGTCCCCAATTGATTAATTTGGGATTTAGAATTCGAGAACTACAGGGATAGTTTTTCTAAACAATGCATCCTCTTAAAAGGGAGGGAATATTTTGACAAAATACATCCTTATGCATGGTAGCTATTACAGGGGAATGGAAGGTCTTCATAATACAACATATGAAGGTGTGATTAGTGCCCATGCATTATTGCCATGGATTATGCCAATCCTTCCTTTAAGTAAATTTTTACTAGGATTTGCATCACTGTCAAAATACTTGCTGAGAGATAGGATATGTATTCCTTAACGAATTCACCAACCATGTTTCCAATGAATTTGAAAATATGGGAAGACCAAAAATCCAAGGGGATTGTGGGGTGTCAAACCCAGACCACAGTCAAGTCCAAGTGTTATTTTCAGGCATCGAAAAGGGGGATCCAATATTTCAGATAAAGAATGGATGTGTCTCACAACTAGACTTCCTTCATAATTCTATTTACATCCACCTTCTTTCTAAATTTTAAAACTATCTAACCCCTATCCAATATCAAGGATTTGAGGCTATACCCTAGTAGGGACATCCATGTTGTAGTTATCCAACCCTAAAGTAGTTTCAAGCCACATTGATGGCTAGGGAAATTCCCAACCAGAGTCAATTATGTAGTTTCCACCATTTTATTCATTTGGAACTTGGACCTAGGATAAGATTCATTGTGGATGCCCCTCCTTTGAAACTGGTAGAGAGACAGGTGCTATACACTCTGTAGGGAGTGAGGGAACATGCAGGAAAACCTTAGGGGAGGAGTTGAGAGGAAAATATGAAATATCCAGTTTCCTCATGCCAAGGCATTGCTTCGAAGTAAATTTCGTACCTAATGGAAGGACACGAGGAAGTGAGACATGATGCCATCCCAATACGGGAGGGTAATTGGGATTAGTTGAGGTCAACATAATAAAAGGAAAGGGGTTAGGGAGGTCCTTTCCTAAGGTAACTACAATAATTTGTTTGATTTGGGATTTGTTTGTTAGGGAGGTCCTTTCCTAAGGTCTTTACCCTGGGATCATCAATGAATATGGGAAATGATAGGGATTTCTGAGGCTTTGAAATACATGAAATGTTAGTTGTCAAAGTGTTTTCTAGGTGTTCTACCATGCTAGGATCATACCAAGTTTGGGATGGGCTGGGAAGGTCATAAGGGTTGTTATCATTTCTATATCTTGGTGACTAAGGTTCAAAATAGTCTAATCTGGATAAGTCCCAAGTTCTATCTTGTGCGATAGATTTCCATTTATGGGGCATCATGTCCAAGGAAGCTTGAGGGTGGCTAAATCTGTGAGAGATCATCAACAGATTAAGTGGAGGTTATATACGATCCCATTCCAAATATATGGTGATTCTAATGGCATCTTTTCTAGAAGCAAGCAATATACACCCCACAACAATATAATTATACTTCTATAGGGGCTCTGACATACTCTCAACCCATGGGGCAATATGAACTTTATGGCTAGCGATACTGGCAATATAGTGATCCACCAGTCCAATTAAGAAAACATATCCATGGATATCATGCATGCATGCCATCACCTCTAAGTCTTATATACCAGTTGTGACCCAAATTTGAATTTTGAAACCCTAGGGATGCCATCTCCTCTAGTTGTAACCCAAATTTTAATTTTGAAACCCTATTCATGCCATCGCCTCGAGGTCTCATCCACCATCTGTGACCCAAATTTGAATTTTGAAACTCCCCATTCCGTGAGTAGTTCCCTCTGTGCTTGTTTTAGATTTTTTTTAGCTCCAACAATCACATTCTCATTCATGTTTCCCAATGTATAAGCATAGTTGATCACTGCATATTATCCATGGACACCACAAGAAGAGCCTTCATGAACCTCCCACGTCAGCATGTGATTCCTTCTGGGGATCTCACAATCTATATCTCCTAGATGATTACAGAGGAGATAAAAATACCTAGTCTTATGCTCTTGGTATCTTCAATATTTTCAAATGTAATCAGCATGATCACACTACCTCTTGTTTCCATTATGAATTTCCTTTTACTTCACGAGAAACTTGATGGAACAAAGATAATGGCCATGATATTTGGATTGTGGGGTTTTATTTCATATGCTTTCGGTGGATATCAGGACTCCAAGCCTGTTGAATCACCAGTAGTTTATTAGTTTAAAAGTGTTTTCAATTAGTTTATTCATTTTTTGAACTATCTGAGATTCATAAGATGTCATCCTTCCATTTAGTACAATATTGATCATTTTGGTAGGGAGCAAAAGAATTATCCTGATTAGTTTGTATATCATAGACATTGATGTATAGTTGGCATCCGTAAAATATGGAATGAGTCATCATACAGATCTTTGATTTGCGGGGTGTGGGGGTAGTATTTTTGTTTACATTTCAACTATGATAACATTAGTAGCCTTTAACATAAATATGCACGAGTATAGTCTTTGCATTATGGATCATGAATCCATCATAGGTAGTTGTAAGCATTACAACAACATGCTACACTTTCTTCTCGTTGTTTTTATACTACTGATCAATAAATTTTTACCAATTAGTTAGCATTGTTCTAGAAGTTAAGAATTTGTTTTTGAATTTAGTAATTTTTTTAATCTACTAATTAATTCATTTTTTAAATATGGTTTGGGCATTGCTCAACAACGATGAATTATTTTTATAATTTTTTAATATATCTTGCTATTGTGAAAAGGAAACTATCATTACTAATATATTCACATTAATTTATAATAAATTTATCAATTTTAAAAAATTCAGATATTAAATAATTGCATTTCCTTTAATTTGTTTATCTATCTTCCTTGTGAACTCTCATTAATAATTTATAAACATTAAATTATAATAAATCTATCAATTAAAAAAAATTAAGATATTAAGAAATTACATTTTTTAGAAAAAGATATATTATGAGATAATTTTTATATATAAATTATCTTAGATTCATCTTAACTCTTCTTTATCAGGAAGAGATTTGATCCCTCTCAAAACATGAAAGAGCTCAAGTTAAAATGGATCTATTATGGTTCCAATTTCCTTCATAATTCATCACCTATTCCATGAAAGACGTTAACAATCTGATGATAATGCAACTGGTGAAGGGTACCCTAAAACCTTTAACCCTCTCCTGCTTGGCCCTTTATGGACTGGTTATGATTCTCCCACAGTATTGCATTACATTTTGTGGACTCTAATTAAAGAAGAATGTGTAAAGCATTTAAAGGATGAGTTATACGGAGATTACATAACTCAAATCACTTGTAAAATGTGCAGTGCTTGCAAGGATTTTTTCGACGATGATATCATGTTGACCTTCCAGATCGATAGAGAGGATAATTTTGATCGACAGAGAGGATAATTTTGATGTTTTTTGATATCCTAAAATAAATGCAGGCGAAGGAGAATTTGAGGAGAGGGATTTTCTTCGTAATGACAACTACACTATCAAAATTTTAACAATAGCTCATCGTTTCAAATATTTAGGACATCGAGTTATGGAGACAAGTTAATAATCATTCATGGAAAATCAAGTAGATACAATCACACTTATTATGTAAGGTATTGAACTACGATTAGCGATATTCTATCTAGTTTGATTATATATTTTGGTGAATTAGGAAAGGCAGATGAGTACTTGGATAGAGTGTGGAATGTAAATATAAGTTGGTAGCACTCATCAAGGCTATGATTAATCAAAATCATGTTATAGCATATGTAAGAGATTCAATGTAAAACATAAATATATATAGTGAATCCTCTTAAATGATATAGAGAACACGTGGTATAAAATGAGCGATAGTAAAGTCATTTAATCTAACTATCATAACAAGTAGTTATTGTGGTTATAATCCTAACATTTTCCTAAAAATAAAATGATAAGCTGGTTAATAAAAATATTCAAATCTTTATTTTGTTTTCCTTCACTACTATATAATAATTCATTTTCCTTCATTATAAAATAATTAATATTTACCTTTTTATATGTTGACTTTGAAGACATTCATAATTATATAATAGTTCTTGTGAATTTCAATCCCTTAATTCATTTGCACCTAGTCCTTTTCAACAAACGACAATAGCAAGTTCAATAATTAGACAAAGAAAAATTGGGTATTAAACATTATATTTAGAGAGTAATTTCAAGTAGTCCTACACACAAAACATGGCATTTCAAGTAGCCATCTTGACTCAACATTTTAAACTCTTCCTTGCGACCTTAAGTTAAAATTTGAATTTAGAGTTTTTATAACAATTTTAATAATGAAGAATTTAAATCTAATTAATCATTATTATAGGTGGCTTTCTTGATTAATCAATTTCAACACTCTTATTTTGAAAAAAAAATTGGGTACTTTTAAAACAAAATTTCACTACTATTTTTACAACGATGTGGTAATCAGAATTTAGATATGACCAATCGTTGATGGTTGCATAGGAAAAAGATAACATTTTAATGTATACCTAATGTATAACAAAAGGAAAAGTGGAGCCCCTACCAAGATAAATAGGGTTCGAATGAACAAGAGAATGCTATGTTTCTTGCAACTCGAATTCATTTCTATATTGTTTTATCTTGTGTTTGGACAATCTATAATTTAGAGGTTTTGTCAAATGTTAGGAAAGATTTTAAAAGCTTGGTACATCCATATCTATGTTAATGGAAAAATCCCACAATTGATTTCGAAGAACTTCATATTAACATTGAAGAGACATGTTTAGTTAATTACAAGTTTTCATTATGTTTTATGCTAATTCCACTATGTGAATCATTTATTTAACAGTATAACATTCCTTGCATTAAAGCAAATTATATTAACTCTAAAAAATAAAACATTTTCAATTTTGATGTTATTTTATGTAGAACGATACATGGAAGGAACAAAAACACATATATATACTAAAGGTGATTCTATTAACACATTATACAACATGACAAGAAATTTATACTCACAATATTAACTATATTATATTTTTGTATCAAAAACACCAAAAAAAATCCATGAATTGAAAAGTGGTGCTTCTAGTAACACTCATTTTTCATTGGAGCTAAAAATACAGTGTTTTGGAAACCTTGGCACCCATTTTTTCAGGACTAAAATTATTGATCGTGACCTTCACATATGGTGACATTAGAACTAAAATACCAAAATCAACCCCTAAAATGAAAGAAAAAAAATGTCATCACTGGCACCTCCATCACTGGCACCTCTTTCTGCCATTGAGTTAAAGTCAAAGACATTTCAAAACATGCATGACCTAACAAAGATATTATTTTTATTTTTTTTAAATCAATTTCAAAACAAAAAATTGCAGAATTTTTAATAAAATACTTTTTTTTTTTAAAATAACTTAGATTAAAAAAAAATAAAAAAAATAAAAACAAAAATGAAAAAAAAAACTTAAAAACCTAAAATAATAATAATAATCATAACCATAATAATAATTTTTTTTTAAATTAATTATTCTTAAATTTTGTTATAAAACAAGATGATTTTAAATTTTAAACTTGAAAAACAAACAAGTTTAAAATATATATATATATGAAAAAAATGTGTTTTTGGTGTTGTTCGATGCTTAGCATTGAGCAGCCAAGGCTGCGACCAGGGGGTGGCTACTTGGCCGCCCCATGGTGGTGGCTTGGTGGCTACTCGATGCTGGGTATCAACGAAAGCCAAAAACCCTTGTCAATAGGAATTGGGAAAAGATTGAAATCACGTACAAGATCACAGTCAAGCGACTGTATTGGAATCTCCTTGCGATTGAGGAACATGGCCTCTGCTAAAATAGGTCAAGTATTGACGACATGATGGCTAGTGAGAGTGGTTCCCTTGTGTTTATCCACGAGGAATCCAATAACATAGATGGCACCAATAAATTCCATATCTAATGGATGAATGATCAAATGTATAACCAAGATTTTGCAGATTAAGAATCATAAACTCAAAACACGTATACACAGACATCATTATCCATGAAGAGAAACCTAAGCAAAAACCCTTTGCAGGTGAACTACAAAATGTTATATAATTTAGTTCCCTTCGGCCAGTAACCAGGTGGAACCCAAGAAAACAAGAGCAAGTTTGAGCAACATTGTGTTGTTAAACGACTCTATTCACCTACTTCTCTGGTTCTCCACAACTACTCGGCTAAACATCCTCAATGGTTATCACCAGCAACTACCAAATTGTCAAATCTATGGAAATATTTAGAATTTACAGAGGAAATAGGAAAGAACAATTAAAAATATCGAATGGATTCTAAGATGGCGGTAGTGGAAGTCGTGACCCCTGAACAACATAAAATATATGATGAAGAATACAAGGATTTTGAAAGCATTTTGAGATAATAGAGTCATATGAGATCGGTTTTCTCTTTTTATCTAGAATTCTTTTGTAGTACTGAAGATGAAATATATTGCCCATCTCTTCTTCGCAATATAAATTAAAAGAGAAAAATGAATACTGGCCTGAAAATAAATCTTCTCCCAATATCATCAGGATTGATGTTGAGAAGCTCAAATATATCCATGTTATCGATCATCTACTCAGAAGGATGAAGCGCAACAACAATGATGATGGCATTAATATTCTCATGAATTTTTATACCTCCACATTTTTGACATTAGATCATCTATCACATCAAGTAAATGAGGCCGCAGCTAGTCACAATAGCTGGTCTCTAACGACAGAGAGTATTCGTGATGGAGGTGGTGCCTCAGTAGGTTGTGGTATGAGTAATACAGTAAGTGTTGAAGAAGTGAATGAGTTAATAGGTGCATTGTTTCAAGATTCTATAACAAAATAAAACTCAAGACGCAACTGTCTTACAAGAGGTACGAGGAAATGCTTGTACAAGAGATACGAGGAAATGAGGGTAGAAATTATTTCAGGAAATAATTTATGTTTCAGCTTGAATACTCGGACAGTGATTGTCAAATTTAGTATGCTGTCATCTAGGTTACCAAAGAGTGCATTACATACATTTATAGGAAACAAGGCTAACAATGCATTACATACATATAAAGATATTTTAATGTAAACAAGGCTAACAATCATTTCACTAGACATATGCCATTAGAAATAAATCCCTTCAATTGGACCTATAGCAAATATATGCCATGGGAAAATTGGCCTTCAAAGTGTCCTGCCTCACTATTGTCTCTAGCAGAGATGCTACAACTGAAAATTCACTCTGATACCACAATTTTAGCATTTGAAAACTGTGAGTTGAGTGTTTTACTTTTTAAGTTCATCCATAAATCCCAAAAATTCATAATTACAATCTCATAATTCAACGACTTAAGAGAAGTGGCCACAAATAAAGTGATTAGTGTCACGTTCCACCAATGCAAATACTGGTAAATGTAATATAAATTGACAATTTCATCACTCGTGCATTATATACAAAGTTTGTTGGTTCCAGTTATGCTATGGTATTCCTCGTCGATAAACATTGGGGAATCATTCTCACTAACCATCGTGTCATCAATCCTGGACCTATTTTAGTGGAGGCCATGTTCCTCAATCTCAAGGAGATTCCAATTCACCCTCTTGACCATGATCCTGTACATGATGTCAACCTTTTCTTAACGCCTCTTTACATTTGTTTTTGGTGCTGCTCCATGCTCATCATTGAGCAGCCACCACGGTGTGGCAAAGGAGCCACGTCGTGGTGGTTTTGTTTTTGGTGCTGTTTTATGTTCATTATTGAGCAGCCATCACGTTGTGGCTAAGGAGCCACGTCGTGGTGGTTTCCTTGTGGTTGCTCAATGTTCAGCATCAAGCAACACCAAGAACACTTTTTTTTGTTATTTTTTCAATTATTATTTTGTATTTTTAATATTCTTTAAGTTGTTTTTTTTCTCTAAATTTAAAATTTGTTTTTATTTTTAGTTTTTACTATATATTAAATATTAAAAATTATTTTTAACTTTATATATATATATATCAAACTTTTTAATTAAAAAAATCATTTTTTTAATTTAAAAAATGATAATTATTGTTTTTCAAATGTTTTTAGGTTTTTTTTTTTTTAATTTATTATTTTTTTCAATTTTAAAGTTATTTTTCTCAAGAAAATTATATTATTTTAATAAAAATTGGTCATTTTTACATTTTGAAATTTATTTAAAAAATATATATATATATATTTTTGTTAGGCCATGGATGCTTTCAAAATTATTCCAACTTTAACTCAAGAGTAGAAAGGGGTGGGCACCCCTTTTCATTTTTGGAGTTGATTTTGGCATTTTTGTTACAATTTTACCGATTGTGAAGGACACGTTATGTAATTTTATCCCTAAAAAAAAGTGAGTGCTAGCATTAGTGCCACTTTTCAATTAATGTGTTGATTCATGGTTTTGATATCACCAACACTCATTGCAGTTTCCAAAAAAGTTGTAAATTTAGCCTCGAAAAAAAAAGGTGCTACTAGTAGCACCACTTTTCAATTTAGGGGTAAAAATAGCCAGTAAATGCATCCTATAAAAAAATAGAACTACTTAGAGTTCTCGTCAGGTTGTATAATGTGTTTATTATGCAAATATATGGAAGGCACATATACATAAGCACTTTTATTTATGTGCATATATGAAAGGTGCATATACAAAAGCGCTTCTATATATGCACATATACGAAGGGCGCATATATGGAAGCACACCCATATATGTGCTTCCGTGTATGAGCATATACAGAAGGTGCATATATGAAAGTGCATCTATATATGCACATATACGGAAGCACATATACAGTGGGTCTTTCGAATATGTGGCTTCCGTATATGTGCATATATGAAAGGCGAAAATACAAAAGTATTTGCTTCAGGAACATGTGTTGAGTTAATAAACACATTCATGGCATTAATGGGTAACTTAGAGTCTTCTTGAAAACAAATCCCATGGACATGAAAATTATCCATTTACTATTCTATGGCTTTACTGGCATCTAGTATTGATTCGTGAAAACTTTGATTCCATGGGGTATTATTGCGATTTCACTACTCAACTCTATGTTGTATGAGAAGGTTGAGATGAAAAATAAGTGTTTGTCACGTTGGTAGGGACTAGTACTCTAATTCCAACCACTTATTTACTTAGTTTTTCCTTTCCTTATTCACAGTCACCACTATTCTTAAAATTGTAGCAGGAAACACTTTATCTCCCTCACTCATATTAGGGTCATCTTGCTTCTAAGTATCATTGGTTTCTATGATGTTCTCTGAGCACTAAATTAGGTGTAGATCTTCTCCCATAAACTTGTGCTTTGTCAAGCTCACAACTCTACACATTTTTTTTGTTTGCATTTTAGAACAAATAATTATTTTATGTCTTTATCACTCATCTTACTAGACTTCGATTGATTTCAACTTGCCAATGCTTGCACTGAATTCACCCTCTTCTATTGGTTTCTTCAATGGAACTCTTCATCTTGCCATAGTTATGACTTATTGTAAACACTAAGTCTTCCTCAACATAAAATATCCATTCCCATCATTGTTCGGTTGACCATAATGTACTACACTCGTATTTCGACCCATGGCTTTAATTGTATGAATTCCCAAATAATATGAACTATATTTCTATCTTGTCAGTGATTACTTGTTGAGAATTAGGTGTCATTGATGTCAACTAAATATGATTTCAAGTGTTTGACCATCATCCAATGTCAAAGAGGATACCAACTAATTCAGTATGAGTCATTGATATCAGCATAAGCCAAAGTGGATACAACAGTTTAGTAGGAATATGAAGAAGCCACTTTGAGCAAGTCTACTGCGCATAATGAAGGAGGCATGAACATCAAAAGTATATGCACAAGAGGTAAAGGTGATAGACATGCAACATTGAAGTATATCCAAAACACAGACATATGAAGAAGACAAGAAAAATACATGTGTAGGATCACCGAACTAACATGGATTCCAGTCTGAAAAAGTATATCTAGTCACTTCATCCTTTTTATTTGAAGATGCTTACAATATCTTAGAGATTAAGAGAATATGTGAATCAAGGTTGCATTAAACATGCAACTTTGGAGTATATCTAGGAGGTACATTCAGGACGAAGATATCAAGGAGAACATCATACAATTTGAAGAAGTACATCAGATGAAACTTCATACAGATCCAAAAAGACACTTCATGATGATCTTGTTCAAGAAGGAACACAAGCATTGTACTCTACATCATGAATTCCTTGCGCAGATATTGATTCCACCAAGGCATACTCTATCATGATAGAAAATACAAAGAATTTGGTTGGACAATAGTTCAAGTGCCCAAACTGTCAAGTATATGATTGGACCAAAGGGACAAGCAAGCTAGCAAGTTGAAGTGTTGCTTAGTCAACAGTTGGGGAGTATGCTAAAAGGAAGGAACAACATATGGTCAGACAATCCTGAAAGCGCACATGCACAACTAATAAGATGAAGACTTCAAGTGGTGAAAACTGCATAAGTTCCTAAATGGGTAAGATCAGTTGAAGATCACAATGAACAAATTCTACATCCGATGAACAACAGGTGTGAAAGACCCACAAGCAGGAATATGGTAGAGGTCAAAGTCCCACAAATGAAATGTTGGCATAGGTGCAGGTTTCGCAATGTTCCAATACATGAAGGGCACATTACCCAATTGCAATGATGAACATAGCTCACAATCCCACTAAGCAAAATCCAGGAATGCACTCATTATGTAAAATGGTAATAACTTAAGGGCGCATTACCCACAAGGGATGGTACAACAAATATCA
Source organism: Larix kaempferi (assembly GCA_027924585.1). NCBI lineage: Eukaryota > Viridiplantae > Streptophyta > Pinopsida > Pinales > Pinaceae > Larix > Larix kaempferi. The sequence goes on along the minus strand of BSBM01000594.1, from coordinate 117,981 downwards.
TAGACAAGGTGAAAGATTGTGCACATACCGAAATGCAATGGTACATCTAGAATGCAATGCTACATCACCAAGGTGCAAAGACCCACTAGGTTGTGGATCCTAAGGGTGCTTGATACATCAAAGATGACACATCAATAGCACAGATGATGACATGTGGCATATGCACGATTCATGAAGTACGGAAGAAGGGATTCCACGACTGACTTGCAAGCATACAATTCATGCATGACATGTATAAATAGACATGCAAGTTGTAGATTCAAGTGTGTTTGATGTGGATGTAGAAGAAAGAAGACTGAAAGTCAAGTGTAAGTTTTAGTAATTTTTTCGGGGCATCAAGGGGCTCATGGGAAGAACAGGATGATATAGCGAAGAGCCAGATGTGCATATATAGCAGAACAAAGTTCTGATGGTGTGCAAAATGATGTCGTAAGAATGTGATGATTGTACAAATGTTGAAAGGAATAATTACTATATAATGCACAAGTGTTGAATATTTTGAAGGACTATATCACAAGTCATGACATTGATAGTCACATAAGTTGGAAAGACAGACGCATAGACACATAATTGAGGAATATCGGATATTGCATGATGTCTTGCTGATGCAAATGAACTGAAGGGATAGTGTGTGAAGTTGAATATTACATCTGATACACAATAGTAGAATGGTAGTAGAGATAGATAGGAGCATCATGATGCAGATGATATGAGATAAGTGCGTTATACTGAATGGACCAATCATTTGATGCACACGAGGTCACATATCATCTGAAGGAATACAACACTTATTCAGAATAGACACATCATAAGGTGCACATTTACCACTATTACTAGTTCTTCTTTTCAGTACAACATACCATCAATAGAAAGCACAGTATCTGTTGAACATTGCAGTCACGTATAGAGGTACATTGAACTAGAAGCATAGACTGTAATATTACCAAAGCACATTATCCAATAAGTAATTCATCAACAGAGGTACAAATTGAGAAGATAGAGAATTCAAGTGATGTATGCAATGTAGTAATAGAATATAGTTTGCATACAAAATTTGTGCACAACAGAAGCATCATCAGAAGACCTGAAGAAGTGAATAGAGTAGAATAACTACAAGACAACAAAGCATATCATACATCAGGGAGGTTGGATGGGGAAAGGAGACAGGGAGTTGGAGCTTCCTTCAAGTCGATTCCTTTAAAACAAAAAGAAGATAGGGAGTCGCAACTTCCTTCAAGTTGGAGCCTGTAAAACAAAGTGATAGGGGATCGGTGCCTCCTTCCAGTTGGTGTTGGAGAAAACTCAGAGGGTTGGATCCTTCTTCCGGTTGGTGTTGATAAACATAGGAAGTTGCTTCTTCCTTGAATGTATTCTTTCATACTATAAAGAAGCATTATGTGGTTTTCTCCCATTTGGATTTCCACATAAAATTCTATGTGTTATGTGTTGATGATGTGGTACATGTTCTTGTGAATGTTTATTTATTGGTGTGTAACAAATGATGAATGTTAAGTAAAGTTGAATCTGTTAAAGAAGGTACAAATATGCTAATAATTGTGCTAATACTGATTCACCCCCCGCTCTCAGTATTAAATCGATTCCAACAATTGGTATCAGAGAGGGTGTCTTCAGTAACACATTAACATCTGGAAGACATATCTTAGTGTAGAATCCAGTAGATATGGAATCAATATATGAGCATATGGCTAAAGTAGATTTTGAAGGAGAATTGATCAGCGCACTAGATGAATTGAAGAATTCAAGGAAGAAAAGAAAGCATCTACAGGATACTCTTCTAAAACTAGAAGCATACACTACCATGATGATTAAATTGAAAGAAGATAGATGTGAAAGTCTAGAAGATGAAGTGACATCTCTACGGATTGAAATACAAATATTAAGTATTTAGCTAGAAAAAAGAGAAAAACATAATGCTGACATATACATTTTCCCAACAACAAGCTATGCAGGTGCTCTAAGGAATCCATCATCACAAATGTGTCAGAAGGTTCAAAGAATGAACTCCTTGAAAAGTAAGTACGAACAACCTCAAAAATTATATCCTATAAGGTACTAGAATATTTTCTTTGGAAACTGTTTCTACTGTCATAATTTTGGACATGAAGCAATAAAATACAGAGCTCATGCATTAACTTATACTAGAAAAAATGAAATAGGCAATCAAACATGTCCTAAACAAAACATCCACAAAAACCCACCCAAACTTGTACTTGAATATTACAATCCTTTCAACATTCTAAGTTCAAAAGACGATATTCATGATTGTGAAGAGCAGTAGCAGCCTAAACAACCTAGTAAGTTAGGAGAAGGTCAGAAAGATCAAGACTACTAGGAAGCATGTGACTTAGCGCTACATGCGCAAAGCAGGAGAGGGAAATGGTATATATATATATAGTGGTTTCTCTAAGCATATGACTGGAGACAAAGAAACTTTTTTAAAGTTCAAAGAGGACAAGGGAGGCAGTGTCTATTTTGGGGACAATGGATCAACCAAAATTTTGGGTGAAGGACTAGCAAGTATGGGAAATGAAAAGACCAAAGAAAATAATGTTTTATTAGTTGAGAATATGAAACATAATCTCTTAAGTGTTAGTCATATGTGCGACTAGGGTCACACCCTCACTTTTGACTCAAAAAAATGTCAAATAAAAAACAAGGATACAGGCATAATTGTGGCTACAACATCCAAAACTGCTAACAATGTTTACATTCTCGATGAAGGAAGGAAAAAAAATTGCTACATGGGACAAATTGATGAAAGTTGGCGGTGGCATAGAATATTGGGACACATAAATTTTGACAATATTGTCAGAATTAGTAGGAAACAAGCATTAAGAGACATTCCAAGAATCACAAATCCATCAAATTATTTCTGCAAGCACTCTCTACACGAGAAACAAACCAGAATCAAGTACCCAACAAAAGAATATACTACTTCAAGACCTATCAAATTAGTGGACATTCAGATATCTGTGGTCCTATGAGAACCAGAGGAATGAATGGTGAAGAATTAGTACTTCCTTCTATTTATTGACTACTACACTCAAATGACATGGGTATTCTTCCTTCATGCAAAATTAGAAAGATTTGAGTGTTTCAAAAATTTTAAGGAAGCAGTTGAAAACGAAGTTGACTTAAGAATAAAGTTCTTAAGAACTGACAATGGAGGAGAATATAAATCAAGCAAGTTTGATAGCTACTATGATAAATATGGAATCAGAAGATAGGTCTCAACAACCAGAACTCCACAACAAAATGGGGTAGCAGAAAGGAAAAACAAGACCGTTCAAGAAATGACCAGAACCATGCTAAATGAGTCAAGACTTTTAGATAGGTTTTGGACACACGCCATCCATACAGCTGTACACATACTCAACAGATGTCTGATCATAACAAACAATGGTTCAACACTTTTTGAATCATGGAAAGGGAGACCATCCATAGTCAATCATTTCAGAATATTTCGAAGCAAATGCTATATAAAGAGAAACGATGATACCCTTGGAAAATTCGATTCCAGATATGAAGAAGGAATTTTTCTCGGATACTCCTGCAAAAGCAAATCTTATAAGTGCTATAATTTGCGACTTGGAAAAGTAGTCGGAAGTCCAAAAGTAAAAGTTGATGAGGTATTAACTCACAAAAGACTTGAAGATGATGACTTGCCACTAGTGGAAAATTCATATGAAGAATATCAAGAAACAAAAATACCACAAGAATAGGTATAGTAGCGCGAGTTAGAGGAAGGAAAACCTATTAGAAAATCTCCCTGCAGATATGTCCAAAAAAATCATTCAAAGAAACTGATTATTGGAGACAAAAATGCTAGTGTTAAAACTAGAAGAAGTCTGAATATGCCAGATGAAGAAGTGTATTTATCACTACTGTCACAGATAGAACTAGAAGGAGTTGCACAATCCAAACATGATAAAGGATGGATGAAGGCTATGAAAGAAGAATTAGATCAAATTAGAAAGAATGAAACATGGGAACTTGTTCCAAGACCTAAGCATAAGAATGTAATAGGAACAAAGTGGGTGTTTAGAAACAAATTAAATGAGATGGACAATTTGTTAAAAACAAAACAAGATTCGTTTGCAAAGGATATGCGCAAATCAAAGGAATATATTTTGAAGAAAATTTTTCTCTAGTGGTGCGAATGGAAGCAATCAGACTTTTATTAGCTTATGCCTGCTCAAAAAATGTCAAGCTATATAAGATGGATGTAAAATCATCTTTTCTGAATGATGATCTTGAAGAAGAGGTATACATTCAACAACTAGAAGGTTTCTGTTTATGCGACAATAAGGACTATGTCTGCAAACTCAAAAAATATTTGTATGGACTAAAACAAGCTCCCAAAGCCTAGTACTGAAGACTAGATAAACATTTGCAAAAACAAGGTTTTAGAACAGGAAGTGTTGACAACAATATTTATTTCAAGATTGAGAATGAGAAAATGATTGTTGTAGAAGTATATGTCGATGAAATCATTTTTGGAAGCACTGATGAAAAAATGAGTTAGCAATTTACAAAAGACATGAAAAAAGAATTTGAAATGTCTATGCTAGGAAAGTTGTCCTTCTTTCTCGGGATACAAATTTCACAATTAAATCACAATATTTTCATATCTCAATCCAAATAAGTGAAAGAAATGATAAAATGATTCAACATGGAATATTGTAAGCTTGTTTGCACTCCCATGGTAACATGATGTAAATTGAGTAAAAATGATGATGCTAAAGAAGTAGAGCAAAGGCTCTACAGATCAATGATTGGCAATTTACTATAGGTAACAACTTCTAGACTAGACATCATGCAAGTTGGTGGACTTGTTTCCCGATTCCAAGCGACACCAAAGGAAACACATGTTCAAGCAATCAAAATAATCTTCAGATATTTGAAAGAGACCATGTATCTTGGCTTATGGTATCCACGAAGCAAAAATATTAACCTAGTCGCATACACCGATGCAGAATGAAATGGAAGTATTGATGATGGGAGAAGCACTAGTGGAGCTATGTTTTTCCTAGGAAACTGTCTTATGTCTTGGATCAACAAAAACAACCATCTATGGTGTTATTTACATCATAAGCTAAATACATCACTATAGCAGCCTGTTGTTCATAGGTAGTATGGATGAAGCAGACTTTGAAGGATCTTCAAGTTAACATAAATCAGCCAATACAAATTTTGTGTGACAACACAAGTGCAGTAAGCATCTCCAAAAAATCTTGTTATGCACTGCAAAACCAAGCACATTCCCATCAAGTATCATTTTGTAAGAGAGCAAGTAGCAGAAAATGTTATCAAGCTAGAATATGTTGACACCTAGGAACAAATTGAAGATATATTCACAAAACCTCTTCCCCGTGGTACATTTGAATATCTCAGAGAAAAATTGGGTGTGGTTCTAAATCCTCAACACGAGGAGAACCAAAACAAAGAAGAGTAAATTTAATAAATAACAAAGAGTACCAATTGAATGATAAGGTAGTTTATATTGAAATTGGGAAGCCCTTGTCTACCAATGCAAGAGTACTTAGGAGGTCCTATTTTTATGAAAGGAAAAAAATTTATGATCAAGGATCATTTTAGGGGCAAAATTTAGCCCATGGGCTATTTTTCCATGTTTTTTTCCAAAAAAAGATTCGTTAATTTGCATTTTTCAGTGAAGCCCCATTTCGCCCAATTTTGATGGGGTAAAATTTTTTCACTCTAAAAATCGCCAAATTATTATATAAACTATATAAAATCCTTAGAAATAGAAATAATTTTAGAAAAATATCGTCAAATATTTTATAGTTGACATTTTAAGAATTGGTAAGATTCACTAAGGTTTACACACTTTTAAATAAATATGGATCCTTAAAATTATCCCTAATTATAATCAAATAATTATAAATCATAATGATTTGTAACACGTTATGATTTTCATTTATAAATAAGTGAATAACAAATGAATACATGTAATCATATACCAACAAGCAACAAGCACAAGAAGCGATCAAGTGTATTCCAACAACACTATTGTGAACAAAAAAAAAAGGGTTTCAATGTAGGTCTCTGCTTGGTTAAACAGGACGAGAAAACTTGAAAATGAGAGAAATTTAGGGAAATTTGAGAAACTTGACGTGCATATGAATTCAAAGAAGTGTAGTCTTAATTGTGGAATATAATATAATGCTAATATACCATCTTGCATAACAAGCTTGCGCTTACTAATTGAAAGCTCAACTAACATATATATGTTGGGTTGTTATTCATTGTCCGAATAAGTATAATCTGGTAAATTCTGCTAACTGTTTCTATGTTTTATCATTAGTTAATTTTTATGATTATGCATTCTAACGGAAAGGAAGTTATAGGATCACATGTACCGAATTGTCTGTTTATAACTAACAGCGGAGAAACAGAAATCACAACAAGAAGCTGAGGATCTTTCAGTTCGTCGCCGTCTTTCAGTACGTCATTGTCGACGGCCATGGAGATAGACCGAAATGCAGAAGAAGGCAATGATACTGTGAGACTCTTGAGCTCCGATGGAAAGATTTTCGAGGTGGCGAAGGCGGTGGGATTGCAGTCGGTGATCATAAGCAAAGTGATGGAGGACCTTGGCACTAAAAACCCTATTCCTCTGTTAAAGGTGTCCAGCGATATTTTGGAAAAGGTGATCAAATATTGCGAATATCATGTAGATCACCCCCCTCGTCCCATGGAGACCATACGCGATATCGACCCATGGGATGTGGAGTTCCTGAAAGTCAATTATCTAACCCTAGCCCTAATTGCAAAGGCTACCCACTATCTGGGTATCAAGAGTCTTACCGATCTGGTTTGTCGAAAAATTGCGCAGATAATTCAGAGTTTTGAAACTCCTGAAAGAGTGCGTGAGATGCTTCGCATTCCAAACGATCTTCCTCCGGATGTGGAGGCGGAGTTCAGGCGCCGAAATCAGTGGGCTTTTGCAGAGTGAAATTATATAATCTAATTTATCGACCTTCACTGCTTTTTCTTGTTGTTGCTAAGTATGATAGTAAAATGCTGAGACTAATAGAATATGAATATGGAATGGGAACTATTTTATTGAAAGGATTAATTTCGGCAAAAATAATAGTGGAAATTATGTGAATATGAATTTTTTAAATATTTGATTACTTTTTATAATTTTTTATTTTGACATTAATTTTTTTAATTATTTTTTTTAAATTATAAATATCAATATAATGTGTTACAATATATTTAATTTATATTTATTTCTTAATTTGAAAATTTTGTATTTTTTTATGTTTGTCTATTATGACAGTTGATAAAATAATACATTATTTGTAATTGATAATATATTTTTCAATGTGAGATTTTAAAAAGTTTTTATCTTATTATATATATTATATTGAAAGATTATTTTTTCTATTATAAAATAAAAATAAATATTCATGAGAAAAATGTGATTTTTTTAAAAGTTATATCTTAATATTTTATAGCTATGACTGAGAATTTATTTGGCATCAAGTTAATGGTGTAATTAAATAATGACAATATTTTAGATTTATGCCACAATTTGATTTATTGCATGATATTCCTATTCCTAAAATTCATATCTTAAGAAAATAATCTCTCTATGTCATGGACCACATAGAGGAATAATTTTTTTATCGATAGAGGACATCGAATTTGGGTCAAATGGCTCATAAAAGGGATTAATTAAAAGATGTACTAAGAATATATATTTAAGATTGTTGGGGTTATCTTCAAATTTCATAACCATAATTTTTTAATTTAGTAGTAATTAGGGTTTTTTATCTTCCGTCTAATTTATATGAAATTATTTTATAAAACAATATCAAAATATGGCTAGAAATTTATTGAAAAACTGTTGACGACTAGGTAGGATTTATGAATGAGCTATCATTAAATTGTCGACCATTTTCTTATGCTTAGGATCATTCTCAAGGAGTAGCACAATACTTCTAATTTTTTTATTTCCAATTTTTTTAATCATTTGATATAGTTTTCTAGACTAGTCTTTGGAATAGATTAGAAGAGTTAAAAATTCCTATCAAGTTAGAATATGTTGAAATAAGGTTGTTTACAAAAAAATTCCATACTAAAAAAATATGTGTTAGTAGAGTAATCATGTTTATCATCTATATTGATGATATTGTTCTTATAGTAAGGATTCCTTATTATCTCAACAAGAAATTAAAAATTGTTCTTGTTAAGGTGCACCATTTTTATTTGTCATAATGTTTAATCAGTATGGCTCCATTTCTATTTGGTTAATCATGATGGCACCATTTGTATTTGGTTAATTATGATGGCTATCATGGTCCCAAAGGACGAGGATGATCCTAAGAATTAACCAATAAAAATGAAAACATTTCTAGTAAAAGGTATGAATTAATGATAACCATTAACTTGAAAATGAAGGAAAACATTTCTAGTAAAAAGGATGAATTAATGATAACCATTAACTTAAGAATGAAGGAAGTAAGATAACCATACAAATATTTTGAAGCCATTAAACATTAAAAACCTTTAAAACCAAGATTAGAAAGATTCATGATTCATGAGTAAAACTGAATGGAGGGTTTTGTATTCCCTATTACTTTTAAGTAATTAATATATTTGACAAAGGTAAATGGAATTGAAAAAAATATATTAATTTTTTTAAATATTTTTTAAAATTTATTTATTTCATATTATTTAAATTTTAACTATCATATTTAATAAACTAATTTATTAAACTATTTTAATTTTATTAAAAAATAATTTAGTAAATTGTATTTGGTATATATTTACTTTTTAATATTTTGTATATATTTAATATCATATCATATATTATATATCTTAACATATATTATATATCTTAACATGAGCATCATCTTTTTCTCAAATCACACTTTTATTTTCATGATGATGATATCTGTTGTAAATTAATTTATTGTTAATCTCCATTGGCTTAGATTAACAACTTTAGATTATTTTATTAGGGATTATCTCCTTTGGTTTCTTTGGGAGCATTATTTTATTAGGGACTATCTCCTTTGGTTTCCTTGGGAGTTCGCCTTGAGGTGACAACATTTGATTAATGGATTTCCTCAACAATTGATTAGTGGATTTCCCTCAAACTAATGGCTTGAATATTTCTACACGTTACCAAGGTCTATATTAAGCAACAACATTTACAATTATTTTAAATATCAAATTTGATGTGGTGAAAGTATTATCACAATTATCATACTAATTTACATACAAAATAAAATAAATATAATATCAAATAAATTTTTATTTTTTTAATATTAATAAATTTTACCAATAATCTCAACAAACAATGATAAAATTTGTATCCAAATATAATAGTGTATTATTATAAATTGTTTCATCTTCATAAGAATGCACCTCCCTCTCTTGATCATGTGCAATTCCATACAAAATTTAGAAATCTCCCTTTGGGCTTTTATTCTATTCTCTTCAAATTAAGTATGATATTGAATGGTTTATGGTATCATTTGATATTTTGATTCTTCAAGCTAATTTCATTGTGGTTTATAAAACATCGTAAATGTGGCATTATTATTATCATGAAAAATTTTAGGGGTTAATCTTAGTCCATGGACTAAATTTAGGGGTTTTAAATTTTTAATGGGCTATTTTTTTTATTAAACACCCATTAGGTATGATTGGCCCACATTTTATTTATTTACTTTTAATGAACAGGAGGCTAGCCATGTTAAATTTAAAAAGGGTTTCCAAGATAAAACAATTTCGCCCCTCTAAAAATGGATTTAAACCTCTATTCACCCACAAAATTATCTAGGCAGATCCCATTCACCCCTCGATTTCTAGAAACGGTAGTTTCTAGGGGCTCTTTTGCCTTCTATTGATCATGGAAATCAAAATTGGAGTTACATTTGTCCAACTTTTATGGGTTAAATCTCGTTTTGCAATTTGTTTAATGTACATATGAGAAGGGAAGTTTCTATGTTCTTATAGAGACCCATTTGCATCTAGAAGAGTTTTGAATCCCATTACTACAGATCCAAAGTTTCCCCAAGAAACATGGGGATTGTGAAGGTTGTGATTGTCAATGTGGCAATAACATTTTTGTGGGTGTTTGGCGCATCATGCCTGGGGATGGGACTTTATCCATAGCCATGTATTTGGTCATTAAAGGGAAATGAATTTCCAGGGATAAAGATTCACTAATACTTCACAAGGTTTTATAATTTACTGAAAAATTTACCAATATTTTACAAGTTTTTATAATTTAGTGAGAAAATCACCATTTTACGGGATTATATAATTTAATGAGAGGTTCACCAAAACATTATATATACATAATATAGCATTGATAAAATAGCCTTCATATTTTCTGATTTATTATACATAGAAATTTAAGAGGGGTTCTTAAAATTTTATGTGATTATTATAACCATTTTTATTAAAGATGGTTCTGTGATTATTTTCAATATTCAGTGATAGAATCTCAAATTTTTTTACTAATAGTGTATTACATTGGGTAGGTTTTTTCGTTCCAATTTTCCCATCAAAAGTTCAAATCTTAACTTAATAAAACATATATAATTTATTGATGATTTTATGAAGAGTGTCTTCTGGATCTAGTTCATATATTTATTAAACGTCGATGTTTCGAACCAAAGTAGTGTGATGCATGTCGTCAACAAACCATACTAGTTTGGTTTGAAACATCGATATTTAGTAAATTGATGTGATGAATCTGGAAGAGAGTCTTCAACAATACTTTTCAACAAAACACCAATTATAGAATTGTGAAAACAAAAATATCCATTTAATCAATATATATATATATATATATGGAAAACATATCTTATATTTACACAAAAAAAAAAAATATAGAATGATATATTTAGATGAGATCATATCCTATTTCCTGTCGCAAAAAAGAACGGATAGAAATTTTGATTTCAAACATTAGACATGTGTTCTCAATATAAATCCTCCGAAAAAGACTTGATGGTGAAATTTATCAACCACACAGAACCAAAGGAATATAGTGAGCTAACCTCATAAATAAAAACTTCCTTACACTTATTCTTAAAATGTCAATGTAATGTACCCAAAACACTTAGACAAATAATTTTTTGTTGTTGCATACATACTCCGTTGTAAGATAGAGAGAATCATGTTGAGAGGTTAATAGGCGAGCACTTTGGCTTGATAGAGAACTTACCTTGCTACAATTTAGCATACAAAACATCTTCCTTGCCAGAATTGTTTAGTCGAACACTTACCTTTGCTGGATAGACCATTTTATTGTTGCAACTTAACCGGTTACATCCCCTTCACCTAATTTACATTAAATAGGTTATTTGCAACATTGAAACTATGCATTTACACCATATCTACTTTGAACCTTTAATTAAGTATTCAAAAACATGGTCTTGCTGCAAGACATATTATTTACGTTACCTTGACCATCTCTAGATCCAATTGAGTCATTCAATTGATAGGTTACTTATTATCATTTTTCTCCCATTATTCCATTTATCCTCGAGAGGAAACTAATGATAGCCATAATGTTTTCTGTGTGTGTACACACACAGAGACGCTTACTCATGCAAACACATACCATTAAATTACAATTAGTTATTATGCATATCCTCTAAAATTCTTTTACAAAAACTAATATACTTATATTACTTATATTAATTTATGATATTTGTCATGTACCCATTACACTCAATTTTTTGTATATATTGTCTTATCGTACAATAGCGGGTAGAGAAGTAAGCAGGCGAGTGCTTACCTTCACTTGGTGTGAGACTTACGTGGATAATACTCATTAAACAACTTCCATTGTCTTTGTTGTAGTTATGAATATCAGGAATGAATGAGATATATATAGACACATATAAATACTATCTTGGATGACTACTCCTTGTACCAGTTCTGGATGTAAGTCGGGATACTTACCCTACCTTGAATATGCTTAGAAGTTATGAGGTCATCCTAATGACGCTAATTTTTCCACTAGATTATTTCACGCAAAGGAAAAATCCATGCATCTCGTACTCACCTCATACTTTTTTATTTACTTATGAAGGATAATTTACTTCTATCATTAAATTGCACAATACACCATGCTTATATTAAGTAGGATAACCTACCTTTTTGTTTGCACCATTTTGTGATGCTTCACTCCAATATTAGTGACATATAAGTATAGTTTTTGTAATCACATAACCATACTTAGATTATTATTCATTTAATGGGCACCTAGTGTTGCCCATATATGATTGTTCCTATTAACTTGCATATAGCTATATATGCCCATGTATATAAGGTTATTAATATCAACATTGTGTGTGTTGCACTTGTCATGTTTTATCCAATGTTTAACGTGTACATACCCATGGGATCCATTAGGGCATGGCATAGGGATTAATAAATTATACTTAATGTTAATTATATCCATAGTGTATTGAAGATGAAAATAGAATAACTATTTGGTTCTAAGTCTGGTAGTTACGCTCAAATCCATTACGAGATGGCTTTTCTATGTGAGGCGTGGAGTTAATTCCTTTTAATGTCGAGAATGTAGGCAACTACAAAGGAAAGCCTCCATTCTGACCTTGCTTTTTTCCTTGCTTCCCTTTCATTTTCCCCACACTATAAGGGAAACAACTTGAAAATCCCTCTCTCTAACATTAAGAGAGGTAGCTCTCTTCCCTTTGATAGATTCTCCTTTAATCATGGCTACTCAAGCTGGTTATGACTATGGTGATATCCACTAGAAGGAGGTTCCTTCCCCATACGATTGGTAAGATTCATTACTAGTAAATTTTGTTTGCCATTCCATTTCATGGTTAACATTTCTTCTTACTAACTATGTATCCCTATTGTTGGGTAGGGAGGTGTGACCATGCCACGACCTAGTCCCAAATAAATCAATGTGAGATCATTTGTCCATGATAGGGATTCTAATTTCCCTATCAACAGAGGCTCGCTTGAGTCATTAAAAATCATCTATGTGACTTCTTCCAAACATCTAGTTCCAAATAAATCAATGTGAGATCATTTGTCCATGGTAGGGATTCTAATGTCCCTATCAATAGAGGCTCGCTTGAGTCATTAAAAATTATCTATGTGACTTCTTCCAAATCGTTCCTTTCACCATGAGAAGACAGTAACTTCTCAGGCCAATCCTCAAAGGTTCTCTTATCTAAATTATGTTTTTCACTAAGGGATGTTTAAACCATCCAATGTTCATTCGTTCAAAAGGGTTGAGCATCAATGCACTTATGAATGCATTGCTTGTGTAACTTTAATGAGGGTGAGCCCTCATCTCCTATTATTAAGTTTGTAGGGGTATGCAAAACCATTTCCCATTGATCCTTGGATTGTATGGTGGAAACTCTTATTCCGACAGTTATTGTGGTCATTGGTTATGGGCATGGGAAACCATGACTCTAACCAAGCTTGACGTGGTTAATATATAGATCCCCCTTGTCTTACCCTATGATCCTCCTTGATTCTGTCAAGGTTGGTATTCTTGGAATAATCACTGATAGAATGGATGCATAAAAAATTATTTCCTTGCATGGTAGGGTAAGTGGATATAGCTTATAGCTCCACCCAAGGCACGATCCTACTAATCGAATGAGAGTTTACACACACAACCTTCATTATCCTAGCATGTAGATTCGCTAGGCATATTAGATTAAATTCCAAAGCATAAAGACAATCTTTACTTCATTTTCAAATAAATATTCTAGGATAATGCTTGTATGCTTGTATTGAACCCATTACTTTTCATTTAAATTCATTTCAATATTAGAGGAAATGCTTCATAAATTTAAGCCAATCTTTAAAATCCAAAGCATAAAGACAATCTTTACTTCATTTTCAAATAAATATTATAGGATAATGCTTGTATGGCTTGTATTGAACCCATTACTTTTCATTTAAATTCATTTCAATATTAGAGGAAATGCTTCATAAATTTAAGCCAATCTTCTCGGATCTAGTCGTTCAGTATTATAGCATGGGTTACTAGTATTGTAGACATAATTAGTTAGATTATGTTATAGTTGTGCTTCAATTAAGGCATGTATTTGTATCTTTAAGTTATAAGAATATATTTTAACTAGCTTTTCTTTCTTTGCATTGCTCATACGTGTTGTTCATTACTAACCCATGTTTGCATGTTGCATGCAAGGATCTCTAGATGGATATCCTCTAGGAACCTAGGTTATTATGTATTTTAACACCTTGTCATTATTATGTATATTGTATCTTAGAAGATTTCATCCCTAAGATGAAATTACTTTCCTCTTGGAGGGGGATCTACTTCTTTAGGAAGTTGTTCAAGGCAATTTGGCTACTTCATCTCTACTTACTTACTTGTGTAAGTAAGATTCGGTCTATCATAAACCCTTAGTTATTTCATCCATTCAGTTAACCTATAGGGATTCTTTATTATTATTAGTTAATGTTATGTAACTAGTCTATTAATATACTTCCAATACACTCTTTATCTAAATTGTACTTATTATTTTATAACAAATTATGTTTCCCTGTGGGGCAGACATAGATCTAGGACTATTGTGTATCTCTTAACTGAGTAATCCCTAAAAATACTTAGTCAAATTCATTTCATCTTTGCATGGATCTGAGTAGATATCACATGCTAGGATTTTTATTTTCTTTCTGATAACTCATGCTGAGGTTCTCTGTTAGGTCTCGATCATCTCACGGTTTTCAATTTCCTTTGGGGGGGGACCCAATCCTATATCATATGGTCTAACGCGATTCAAGGAATTCTAACGGTTTACCAAACTTGAGGAAATGGAGTGGGTTGGGATCTTAGGAATGTAGTTTAGGCTAGTTCTTGCGTTGTTTAATTGTAGTTTAATTGTATTTCTACTAGATATTCTTGTTTGACATCTTGCGCTACTCAACTATCTCATCATAGATGTATTAGATAATTGTCTGCTTGTATATTTAATAAGTTCTTTCCTCAGTAGAATATGATTATATATATATATATATATATATATATATATATATATATATATGTATATGTATATATATATATATATATATATATTGAAATAACATTATTTATACTTCTTACTTCCGTTTCAATTATATTACTATAGATTCTATGGCCTAATTCCATAGTTAGGTACCTATAACTCTTTTGAAATACAATATAAGTTAGTTTCCCAATGTCTTTGTTAGGGAATTAAAAATAATAGCATTGTTAATCTAAACTTTGCTGCCCAATGCAGTAGTTAGGGTAAGGTACATAAACTTAATATAGTTGTACTAACTCCAGTTCCTAATGCAATAGCTACGTTAACCACATAAACTTAATACAATTGTACTAGACTCGGTTTCCCAATGCAATTATTAGGTTAACCACTCAACCTTCCAATATGCTATCACAGTCTAGATTCATAATAATAATCAAAACATAATTTAGATCAATCAAGAATTACTCATTTCATATCTACATAGTACCATATTCATGCGACATGGTTTACAGGTATTTTACATTTTAGCTTGATACTATTCGTTAACTATTTCCCTCAGATTTACAAGGGATTAGATCACATCCTCAGGTCATTCACCATGCATAAACAATCATAGAATTATCATATATTAGATCATAGCACAAAGATATAGAGTACAAGGAATTCATATATTCCACATGTCATTGATTACTATGGAACTATTGTGGGGATTTCTCTTATCCACTCAACTGTAGATCTGTAGGAAACTTTAGTCTTAGTTTCCCCACAGTCACCCCCAAGCTAAGTCCTGGTATCTCTAGGGATACTTTTTAGGAATTCTTAAAGTTTATGATTCCTTTTAATTTAGAAGATATGCATTCCAACTTAGGGTCCACAACTTAGGAAAGATCACCTTACCGGTGTATGTGGTTTAGTCAAGGAAGTACTCTTGCTAACCAACATCCATCACTCTAGCCTATATAGACATTATTGTTTCCAACCAATAGCTAGTACTCTACTCTATATATATAATACTATTGTTAACAGTACCTAGGTAGTCCTCCTACCAATTGGTGCACGATGCCTCGGTGCTCACACTGTATTTCCATAAATATTTCAAACCACCACTGGACTTGGTCCTGGTCATCTACATGCAGATACCAAAGAATGGCTCTCTCCCCTTCAGATATCCATCCTTCTATTCATTATAACTTCTTTACTCTTTCATTTCATATTTGTTTTTTTCTTTAATTCTTTAGATTTCTATTCTTTGATGTATATTTCTCTTCCTACTTCCACCAAGAGAATCGATCCCTTGGAATTCTTTTTCCGAGGCATTTAATATTCTTAGTATGTTTCTTGGATCCCCTCATCAAATTACTTTGATTTCTTGTAAGTGGGAGCTTTTTCCTACCTTGTCCATCTGAGCTATATTATGAGAATTATTATTGATGAGGAGGTTTCAAACCCCTCAACGACACCAAGTCATTCATTCTACATAATTAGATTTATTTGTTTATACAATTAACTTTACATGGATTATTACGGAATTTTATTAAGACTCTTCGAGAGTTATTATTTTTCTTAACTGAATTATTGGTTGTAGTGTCCCTAGTTATGGACAACCATTTATTTCCATGGTAATTTAAACTTTCAAGTTATAATTTTATTTTTCTTTGCATAGTTCATTTGGTAGATGGAAGGGACATTGCTCGACCTTTCCAAATAGTAGAGAAGTATTATCATGTCCATATTTCCTTTTTTTTAGCAAATACTAGCACTGCTAGTACTTAGGAATACAACCAAATATAATAACTCTATAGTGTTCACTCTCGAACTTCAATAGAATTATACATAACACAATTCTTTTTAATTATCCGTTCTTGTTCATTAATTCCAATTTCTTGTAGAGACGTAGGGAATGGATCCCTGTCTAAAATATGCATTAAGATTTACATTATAACAATTAATACATTTACCTCTATAATTTCAAAATTTTGCAGGCATGTAGGATCTTCTACCACTACCAACATCAACATCACTACCAACATCAACATCAGTAACAATAGTCTTCTACTTATAATTACCATGTATTTTATCTACACTGGCATAGATTCATCTTAAAATCGGATCTATCAAGCACCCAGAGTGATCCAATTTCTTGAAGAGTAATTTTTTTAAAATTTAAACTCAATAAATTTGATCTATCTCTTGTTTGATAGATTTAAGTTTTATTTTTTTTATTTTATAGGTGGACATCATTTTTTTTAATTACTTTTCATAAAAAAATTATGAGCCAACATGGATTTTTTAAACTACTTTTCATAATTTTTTTTATTTTATGAGCCGACATGAATTTTTTTAATTATTTTTTGCATTATGTTACGTTATGTTACCTTACGCGAAAGCATCTCCCCCATACTGGGCTATAGAGTACCTCACCCCTCTCGGTGCTATCAACTTCTTACAATCTCTAATTAATCCGAGTAGGATTTTATCTACTACCAACATAGATCCATCTTAAACCCGTATCTATCAAGCACGGAGAGGGATCCAATTTCTTGAGGTGTATTTCTTTTTTTAAATTTAAACTCAAGAAATTTGATATCTCCTTATTGATAGATCCGGGTTTAAGTTTTAGGTTTTTATTTTATAAACAAACATCGATATTTTAATTATTAATGGCTGACATAATATGGTACTTCACTTTTTACTATCACTTTTTTACGTTTTATTAGATGACATGAATTTATTAATGACCGACATAATATGGTACTTCACTTTTTAGTATCACTTTTTGCGTTTTATTAGATGTTACGCTACATACACGTTACAACATCTCCCCCATACTGGGCTGTAGAGCACCTCGTTTCACTCATTGCAATAACTCCACTATACATACTATGCAAATAGTCTTTAATTATCAAATTCATGTACAAAATTAATCATACAACATAAAAATCTTCTACTCACATGCATGCTATACTACAATATCTATTTAGAAACTTTATATGCATAACTTAGCATCCAACTATCTCATAAAATTTTAATTTATTCCTAGTAGTAATTTATGTACGTAACTATGATATAGAAATACTATTTGTTTGTCAAGATCATGTACAAAATTAAGCATGCAAATTGACATTCTCTTAATCACATGCATGATATACTAAAATATTTGTTTATCAACTTTCTATACAATACGTAACATGTAACTATCTCATTAAATATCAATTTATTCAAAGTAGTAATTTTCATGTATGTAACTCTCTCAAAACTCATATGCATGCTATACAAACAATCTCGGTTTATCAATTTTATGTTTACAACTTAACATGCAACAACTATTTTATTCCTTTCACCTACACATGCAACAAGTCCTTTAATTATATGAATATGATAATTACTTTACCATGTCTAGCAATAGTAGTTATACTTATCAAAACTAGAAGTATCTTTCCATCACTAGTTTATAATATTAATTTCATGCATATTTTTAGATCTCACACAATCCTTCTACCTTAGCACATCCAATGCTGATACACTATGAGCATAGATATTTTATGAACCATTACTAAACTTGGACATTCATCATCTGAAACACAAACATCAAGCAACTAGGACATCCCCTTCCTTTCTTCCTTTTTGTTCATACTTTCTTTCTTTCTTTCTTTTTATTTTACTCTTTGTTAATATATGTTCATTTTTTGTTTTTTTAATGTATGAATTCGCGTTTTTCTTTCTCTCCCCTCTCAACCACCTCATAAGCATTATTTTTTTTATTTTTTTTTAATAGGTAGTGTCTCTATTATTACTATATCATTAGGATGGCAACACCAATAACATCAATTATATTTCTAGAGGGTGTCTTTTCATATTTCAGAATTATTTATTGTTGATTTTTAAATATTCATTTTTTTCTTTTAGTTTATCTAACCCCTACAGAGACAAAGACCTCTCTATTGTTGGGGTTTGCAACACATCCTAAGTAGAAGATAACTTTCAAACATATTATAACTTATTTCCAAGTACATAGTTCTTTTCAATCACAATGTTCATGTGTCCAACTAGACAAAAAAATTAATCAATTGCTATGGGTAAAAATATCGGGGTATTAAAGATCATTAATAAACATTTAAAACTCTTTTCAATACTAAAACTCCTAAAATATGTTCCTCATTGTCTCAAAACATTAACAAACATCACAAAGGCCATCATAAATCCCTCTTAACCAAGAAGAAACTCTATATGAAACACTATGCAATAGATGAATCCATGTATTCTTTGAATATGCAGATATCCAATGAGAATATAGGGATATGGATAACAAATTTTGTTTATTGAAGTATGGAATGCATGCTTCATGAGTCATAGTGCTGAAGTGGCTAACCAAAACACCAATGCCAATCTCTCCAAAAGGGTCTAGACACCTTCCAATGTTAATTCTATACAACTCAACCTCTGTGATAATCCCTTAAATATCCATAATTGAATGATGATCATAAGAAAAGTGACCATAATCTTGAGAAAGAGCATGACACTTATTCCAATAACAAGACACCAAATCCCACAAATCATCCCAAAGAACAATTCCTTTCATACTCAATATATTAGACAAAAAATAGGGTATATTTACCACACATGAGTCCCCAATCCTCCAAATAAAAATTGGATGGTAAGATCCCTACCCCCCCTCACTGTGAAAAATCCAACCCAAGAGTCATCTTGCAAGAATCTTTGTTTATCTTTAAAATATCAAGGGAAGTAAACACATGAAATATACGAGAATACAGGATGGCATGACATAGTCCAAAAGTAATCCAAGATCTACATTAATGTTGCAATAAAAGAATCTAACACCAACAAGAGATAACTCACTCTGATTGATTTGGGGATCACGGCGGAAGGCATTGATTCGCAGGAGGGAGCTAGGGTTTGTCATTTTCGGGTTCTGTCAGTGGGGGCCATATCCCCTACAGCTATGCAGGATGTCGCCTCGGATCTTGACGTCTGGGGGCATGTCAAGTGACGCGGAGATGGGAGAGGCAAGCGGATCAGAGAAATGGGCCAAACGGAAGATGGGTCTGGGGGGTTTCCTCCTGAAAACCCCAGCCATTCCGGCCATTCAGATCAGATCTGATAAAATTAGAGAGAAGGTTGAACTATGGAAGGAAAAGGACTTAATCAAAAAATTTGTGCGGATATGGCCTTGGGAGAAAGAACTGGGCTGGTGGATCAAGCGCAACTGGAACCCTAAAGGTCATTATGATCTCCATTTAGGTTCCAAGGGTTTCTTTACCATTATTTTCTTTAATCTGGAAGACAGAGATAGGGTCCTTGAGGGAGGTCCCTATTTTTTCTTTTAAGCTAGCTTGTACTTTAGGCCCTGGAAATAAAGATTCAATCCAGAGATGGAGGATATGAAAGTAGCCCCAGTATGGATCGGGCTCTTTTCCCTCCCTTGCGAGTACTGGGATCTGGATATCCTGCAAGATATTAGTAATACATTGGGGGAATTCGTCAAAGTTGTGAAGTAGACAAAACAACAGAGGTATACTGCCTGTGCTTGGATATGTGTCTACATGGATCTTTCAAAAGACCTTTCGGAAGCTATTAGTCTGAATTGGGATGACAAGGAATGGATCCAACCGATTGATTATGAGTATCTCCCTTTTAGGTGTAGACCGTGTCACAAATATGGTCACTTTGGCAAAAACTACCCTTAGTCGTCTCACTCTACCTCCTCAAACAGAACATAATAAGAAGGAGAAAAATATAAAGAGGTTTTTACACAAGTGAGGAACTGAAAAAAGAACAAATCACGAGATCAACAGAAGAAAGGGAAGGATAAGGTGGATAAAGGGAATACTAGCAAAAATACTTTTCAGATTCTGGAGGAGACTAGCGAAGATGGCGAGGTTAGGAAAAGTAAGAAGGATCCTTGGGAGAAGTCGGTTGTGGTTTCTGAGGAAGCATTGATCCTAGAGAAGACTCACGTTGATCAAACTGCTGCCATGGAGGAGGATGGTGATGAAGAAATGGAATTGGGGGAATTAGATCTGGACGAGATTGAGAAAGAGTGCGAGAAAAAGGGGAAGGGGTATGTATCTAGACGGCAATTGGAACTTCTCCCAGAAGTGATCATCAAGATTAAAGCCAACCAACATTTGGGGATAGCGTCTAACCCTCATAAAGAGAATAAAAGGAAATCCCCAGAGGAGGACCTGAAGCGAGGTAGGAAGATGAAAAAATAGAGAATAGTAGAGGTAGGATTTAAAATCATTGAATCTGGCAAGTATCCGAGGATAAGGGATTCCTTTTCTGAAGTAAATAAAGTTTCCCAATGACTATTCTATCTTGGAATATCCAGGGAAGCAATCATCCTCAGAAGCTAAAAACCTTAGCAAGAAAGGTTAAGCAGGAAAAACCTGATGTTCTATTTTTGCAGGAAACAAAACGCAACTCGGAAACTATGGAGAAAGTAGGGAAAAATGTTAAATTTTGAGCATTAATTCACAATACTCTAGGATCTTTACTGAGAGAATAACATATGCAGTATATCAATGCATAAAAATCACAATAAGCATGACAAGCATCACAAGAATCAAAAGCATGAGAGACAAGAGACATAGAGTTTCTATGGGGAAAACCCTAAGGTGAAAAACCCCACAACTTCCTCAGAGATAGAGAGAGCAATGTCTCAACCAAAGTACAACCAAAATACACTGAGATAGTCTCCTAGTAGCAAATGATCCTCCTCCTCACTAGTGTGCCACTTTCTGAGTGAGAGTAGTATGAGTTTCCGAGTGATCAAAATAGAGATCTCCCGATCTCTATTTATACTTAACCTGTTTTCCCAGTTACACTATGGGGCCGAATTGTCTAGCTAGGTACATCCACAATATAATATATATTTCAGGGCTGACCCCACACATGGTGGTCTAATAACCCATCGACAAGTACACACACTTGCGACACTTGTCAATACACATGACGACACTTCCTTATAGAGGAATAACACATCTCTTATAAGGGTACAATAAATATATATGAAATACATAGATAAAATACATTCCGAAGTTACATATACATCAACACTCCCTCTTAACTAGGAAGGTATTTCTCGACACAGATCTGCTAGACAAGTCTTCTTCTCGGGATCATCGTCATCATCATCGTCACTGCTACTGCTAGCTCAACCAATCTCTGACTCTATTCGTCATAGGAAGTTCTACAGAGCCAGTCCTTTTTCATACTGGATGTAGTCCCACCACCTGTAGGTCTTCATCATCACTAGCCATACTATGGAATCCTCAGGACTTATTACGTGAGTCAACAAAACCTCGAAAGAGCATCCCAGGACTGATTACGAGCATACAACTAAACCTATCGGATCTCCCAGGATCTTTTACATGTTATTGCACAACCTGTCCATAGACATAGAGTATCACGAAGCACAACCCATATGCACACACACAGCACTTACACTCACCGGCATGGGAGGACCAACCTACCACCATCCGTGAAAGGCTCATAGCACTTACATCAACGACCATGAGAGAACACATCTGCCACCATGTCGGAAAGGCTCTGCACTTACATCAATGCACATGGGAGAACACATCTACCACCATGTCAGAAAGGCTCTGTACTTACATCAATGCACATGGGAGAACACATCTACCACCATGTCGGAAAGGCTATGCACTTACATCAACGCACATGGGAGAACACATCTACCACCATGTCAGAAAGGCTCTGCACTTACATCAATGCACATGGGAGAGAACATCTACCACCATGTCGGAAAGGCTCTGCACTTACATCAATGCACATGGGAGAACACATCTACCACCATGTCGGAAAGGCTTTGCACTTACATCAACGCACATGGGAGAACACATCTACCACCATGTCGAAAAGGCACTGTGCATCTGTGTCTTCGGAACTCATCACACATAATCCAACTGATTATGTAATGTATCCACCTGATACATATGATCATCCTGATCATCATCACTGTACCATCCTGGTACATATCATCTGGAGCAACATCCTGAAGCTCATCATCATGATCATCCTGATCATACAATGCATCCACCTGATGCATACCAAGTATCTACCTGATACATATCATCATACATGATCCACCTAATCATACAGTGTATCCACCTGATACAAATACAAATACATGATACACATCAACATACATGATCTACTGATCATACAATGTATCCACCTGATACATATACAGATACATGGTCCAAGCATCCAACATGATGCATATACAAAATACATACAAATGATCCAACTAATCATATCCAGCATCCAACATGATGCATACATACATATACATGTAAATGATCCAACTGATCATACAAAGCAGAAACTAGAATATCATCCTGATGCTCATCATCCAGCGCTTACATCCACAGCCATGTGAAGGATCCTCCTTCCAACATGCTTGGAATGGCTTCAACAAATGTGTCCATCACTTCTTCCTCGAAGTGTCGTCGATCTGAAGAACACCAAGCCTCTCCCTAAAGTATTTAAACTTCATTGTGGCTAGTGGCTTCGTCAGTACATCTGCAATATGCTCGTCTGTCACAACATACAGGAGCTTCATAGCTCCTCTCTGCACCATATCCCTGATATAGTGATATTTGATCTCTATGTGTTTCAACCTGTCATGAAACACTGGGTTCTCAGAGAGCTTCACACAACTTTGGTTATCACAGAAGATACCAGTACCATCCAATGGGAGATCAAATAACTCAGACAGTAGCTTCCGAAGCCATACTACCTCACAACTAGCTAAACAGGCTGCAACATACTCTGCCTCAGCTGTACTAAGTGCTACGCAGGACTACTTCCTGCTAAACCAAGAGATCACACCTGATCCCATACTGAAGCAACACCCAGATGTGCTCTTCCTATCTGTAGCACTGCCTGCCCAATCTAAATCAACATAACCCTGCAGGTTAAACTTTTGATTTGCTCCGTACTTGAGCCCATAATCCACTGTAGCCTTCAGGTACCTCAGAACATGCTTTACAACAACCAGGTGAACACTCCTTGGATCCGTCAGGAACTGGCTCAATGTGTTCACCGCAAAGAAAATATCTGGTCTCGTGTTTGTCAGGTACATCAAGGACCCAATCATCTGACGATACATAGAGATATCAACTGGCTCAGATGAAGCATCACATAGAAGCTTCAGGTTCGATTGCATGGGTGTGGCCATGGCATTGCAATCCATCATCCCGAATCTCTTCAGGATATCTACTGTGTGCTTCCCTTGACCAAGGAAGATCCCACCTGCATTCTGTCACACCTCCATACCTAGGAAATAATGCATCATTCCCAAATATTTCATATCGAACTCAGCAACAAGCTTCCTCTTAGTATCTGCAATCAATCTGTCATCTCCTGTTACAAATAAGTCATCCACGTACAGAAGTAGAATCACAAGATTCCCTTCCTCAACCTTGTAGTAAAGGTTGGAATCCACTTTACTCTTGGTAAAGCCCAAACTAGATAGGAAACCGCCCATCCTACCATACCAAGTTCTAGGAGCTTGCTTCAAGCCATACAAGGCTTTCTTTAGTCTGCACACATATGAATCCCTGTCATGTATTTCAAAACCGAGTGGTTGCTCCACATATTATCCAGGTGGATATTGGTGGCCACCCACCTTTCCAACTGGCTCAAAACAGTTTTATGGCAATTTTGGTATTGTACTATTTTTAGCAGTTTTTCGGGTCCTGAACTTCCGGGGCCATTTTGAGGCCCTAAACGACCTTTTTTGGCAATTTGGGGGGCCAAATGGTTGCCTTCGGCACACATTTGGCCCCAGTCGAAAGTTGTAAATCTCGGCTAGACCTTTCCAACGGGCTACCGAGCGCCCCAAACGGAGATCGTATGCAAAAGTTACGACCCCGGGAAGTTGATGTACTAACTTACCCAAACGGGGCCCACATGACTTTTGGCGCTTCATCTCCTAGGGTTAGGTTTTTGGATGTCTAGGGTTTTTGACATTCCTGTTTATTGTAAAAGGCCTTGAGAGCCTCATTGTAACCATCTTCTTGCGAAATGAGAGCAGCCGTCACATCTCTTCTCAGAGATAAGCCGCCACCATTCCAGCAAGCTTGTTTTCTGCTGCATTTTACAGTTCTAGCTTATTTCCTTATTGAATAGAAAACCAGTTTTACTGTATCTCTGTTATTTTGTGTTAAGCAGCTGATAATAATCTGTATTCATTTCGTTCTGCTCATAAAATCCGGATCAGTGGTATCAGAGCGGTCTGCTCCTTGTCGTCTTAATGCATGTCCCCAACGAGGTCAGGGTACAAAGAATTGGGTCTCGAGCTTGTTTCTCTTGACGACAAAAGCTCTCGCACGCCCAAGCGACCTCTCATGGCAGGAGAAAAGAAAGATGACGGGACAGGAGATCCTATCAAAATGTTGCTTGAGGAAGCCCTCACGTAGCAGAGGAACGAGATGATGGATAATTTCGCGCAAATCCTTCGGCAACTACCAACAAGCGACGCATCTTCCTCGAGCGGAGGCGCCGCCCCCTTCAAGGTACAAATTAACTTTGATATCCCTATATTTGAAGGACAGATAGACGCAGATGCTGTAGATAAGTGGTTGAATCTACTAGAAGGGTATTTTTCTGTCCATAACTTTTCGAATAAAGAAAAGATTACTTTTGCGCTCCTCAAAGCCGTTCCCCATGTCAAAGATTGGTGGGAAACATTCTGCGAGCAAAAGGACATAGAAGAAGGCTCATTATTTTCAGTCACGGCCACCTGGGAATCCTTCAGGGATGCTATTAAGGAACAATACTACCCTGTTGGAAGTTATGACGATTTGTATACCAAATGGACCACATTGCGACAAGAAAGAGACCAAGCAGTGCCAGAGTTCACAAATATCTTCCATACCTTGCGCATCAAGCTAGGTATCAAAGATTCAGAGCGACATCTAGTGCTCAAGTATCGCGGTGGTTTGCATAGATACATCCAGACCGAAATGGAATTTCTGGACATCTCTTCCTTGGGCGCGGCCTACCGATATGCTGTCAAAATCGAGCAGAAGCTCAAACAAAAGACACGGCAATTTGGGCCTGGGAACCCTTCACAGCAAAAGACAGGAAAGGGCAGCCCCAACCCACAGAATAAAGGACAGAGCAAAGATGGACAGCATCAGGACAACCAGTCCAAGCCGCAAGCAAAGAAGGACACGGGAAAAACAAAGAAAGATACCGGGAAGTGGTGCGACTTCCATAAGAGCCCTTGGCATAACACTGCTGATTGCCGCTCAAAGCAGTCGCTGGTCGCCGAATTGAAAGCATCTGAATCAGATGCGGGTTCTGACTCTAAGTCCGAACCAGAAAGGGGAAGATGGATCATTGACGCGGAACCCAGTGCCACCGTTGCCACCACCAAGCTCCAGGGTGATGAACCAGACGAGCCAGAAGAAGGAGAACGCCTCTTCCATTCACAGATGTGGGTAAAAGGCACCCCGCTGCATTTCATCGTTGATAGCGGTAGCCAGAAGAATCTCATCTCAGCAGAGGTCGTCAAGCGCCTGGCCCTACCGACAACGCCGCACCCACAACCCTACACCATTGGATGGCTCCGCAAAGGAAGCGATCTCCGCGTCAGCCAACAGTGTCGACTGCCATACAGCATCAAGCCCTTCAAGGATGAGGTATTGTGTGATGTTGCTCCTCTCGAAGTTTCAGATGTTCTTTTGGGCCAACCTTATTTATGGAAACGTCATGCTGTATATGAGTCTAGGCCTCATAGTGTTATTATTTCTTTGAACAGGAAATTGTACAGGATACCCGAGGTAGTCCCTCCTAGTGCTATTTCCTTGATCTCTGCCAAGCAATGCAGGAAGGTCATCTCTCAGACCGGGAAATTTGTCTTCTTCGTGATTCGCTCTCAGAGTGAAAGAAAGATCGCAGCCACATCCCGGGCCTCCGCGACCGATCTATCCACACAACAGAAGCAAGTGGATAAGGTGGTGGAAGGATACTCAGATATCTTCTCCTCTCCGACCGGGGTACCTCTGCACTGCCAGGTCAAGCATCCCATCGATCTGACCCCAGGCGCACCGCTACCCAATGGGCCAGTCTATCGCCGCTCTCTGTTGGAAAACGAGGAGATCAAGAGGCAGATCCAAGAATTGCTCCACAAGGGGCACATCCATCCCAGTTCATCAACTTGTGGGAGCCCAATCGTGCTGGTGCAGAATAAAGATGGGACCTGGCGACTCTGCATTGATTACCGGGCCCTGAATAAAATCACAGTCCGTAACCGGTACCCGATTCCCCGAATCGAAGACCTCCTTGATCAGCTCACGGGGGCCAAATACTTCAGTAAGATTGATCTGAAGTCGGGCTACCACCAGGTCCCAATAGAACCGACAGATATATGGAAGACTGCCTTCAAGTCAAAAGAAGGTCTTTTTGAATGGTTGGTCATGCCTTTTGGTTTGACAAATGCTCCAGCAACTTTTATGAGGATGATGGACGATATCCTACGACCTTTCACCAACAATTTTGTAGTGGTGTATCTGGATGACATCCTCATCTACAGCAAGACTTGGGAGGAACACTTGCAGCATATTCAGCAGGTTCTGCACACCCTGCGGAAGCACAAACTATATGCAAACTTGGAAAAATGCTCCTTCGGCATGGACAGGGTCCATTACTTAGGCTACATCGTTGATCGACATGGTGTGCATGTGGATCCAGCCAAGATCCAGGTCATCCGTGACTGGCCAGCCCCAACCACACTCACTGAACTTCAGAGCTTCTTGGGCCTCGCCAATTTCTATCGCCGGTTCGTGCTGGGATTCTCTCATATCGCATGGGCCCTCAGCCAAGTGACCAGGGGTGGTGGTAAGGAAAAATTTGTGTGGGGCCTATCCCAACAACAAGCCTTCGATGACTTGAAGAAGCGTTTGTGCTTATCACCGGTACTCTCATTACCGAACCTGCAACATCCCTTTGAGATCGAGACAGATGCTTCAGATTATGCTGTGGGTGTCGTTCTCACTCAACACGGCCACCCCGTGGCATATCATAGTGAGACACTATCAGATGCTGTTCGCAAGTACCCTACCTATGACAAAGAAATGTACTCCATTGTACAAGCCTGCCGCCAGTGGAGACATTACATTCTTGGGAAGGAGACAGTCATCCACACTGATCACAAGCCACTACAGTTCATGCAGACCCAAGGAAAGTTGCAGAATGACCGCCATCAGAAGTGGTCAACATATTTACAGCAGTTCCACCTCAACATCAAATATAAACAGGGAGTACCAACCGAGTTGCTGATTGCCTCAGTCGACCTCCAGTCGCGGCACTTACCACGGTGCTAGACTCTTGTGGCCACGAGACCTCCGGATGGCCTCACCTCTACGAGACAGACCCTGACTTCTCCGCCACCTATCAAATGTTGGGCACCAACTCAGTGGTTGCTAATTTCCATATTCAGGACGGGTTGTTGTGTCATCTGGGCCATCTCTGCGTTCCATCAAGCGAGCGTGTGAAGCTGATTTGGGAAGCTCACTATAGTCGGGTGGCAGGACACTTTGGCGTCGAAAAGACAGTGGCAGTGTTGCAGAAACATTTCTACTGGCCGAAACTTCGACAGGATGTCGGCAAGTATATCAGGTCCTGCACCGCTTGCGCTATTGCCAAACTGACCACTAAGAAACAGGGCCTATACACCCCTCTACCTACTCCTAACAGGCCGTGGGAATCCATCTCAATGGACTACATGTCGGGCCTCCCGTCCACCAAGAGGGGAAACGACTGTGTTTTCGTGGTTGTTGATCGCTTTTCCAAGATGGCGATTCTAGCCGCTTGCAAGAAGAACATCACAGCAGAAGCCACTGCCAAGCTCTTCTTTGAACGAGTATGGGTACATTTTGGGATCCCACAGACCATTATCTCAGACCGTGACAGTCGGTTCCTCAGCTCATTCTGGTCAAGCCTCTGGTCACTGCTGGATACCAAGCTCACCAAATCCACTGCCTTCCACCCCCAGACCGATGGACAAACGGAGGTCGTCAACCGGATGGTCGTACATATCCTGCGCATGTACAATTCAACACACCCCCGCACATGGGATGAGAGTCTCCCCTATGTCCAACATAGCTACAACCGAGCCTTGCATAGCTCAACTGGCCACAACCCCTTTCAGGTGGGGTTGGGATTCCAACCATTGGGCCCCATGGATGTTGCACTTCCCCTTGCGACCACCTCGGCCGACTCGTCCCCAGAAGCTGACAAAGCCGCCCGGTTCATTGAACGGATCCAGCATATCCGCCAACAGGTTCAGGATATTCTACGGAAGTCTAATGCCAAGTACAAGCAGCACCATGATCAACATCGGGTGCCACATAAGTTTCAGGTGGGCGACAAAGTTTGGTTGCATTTGCAGAAAGAACGCCTTACAGGGCCCCATCGAAAGCTTCGCCCACTCCATTATGGGCCATACACCATCACCAAGGCGGTGGGTGACAATGCTGTTGAGCTCAACATTCCCCCCTTCCTGGGTCTGCATCCAGTCTTCAACGTGGCTCTCCTTCGGCCATATTTCCCACCACTATTAGACACCTCAGAGATAGCAGAGAAGTTGACACCAACAGAGCTCAACCCTGACTGCCTACAACAAGCATCCAGTGATCATATTGCAGACACACAGATCAAGGGCACTCGACATCAAAGGATCCAGCTTTATCGAGTTGTCAAAGCAGGGCAGCTCCTGCACCAAGGCAAGTGGCTCACCCAAGGCCAAATTCAGCAGAAATTTCCTCATCTGATGGGGGAACTCAACGCAATGGAGACCATTGCTTCCTAAGGAGGGAGGATTGATCCAGGTGGATATTGGTGGCCACCCACCTTTCCAACTGGCTCAAAACAGTTTTATGGCAATTTTGGTATTGTACTATTTTTAGCAGTTTTTCGGGTCCTGAACTTCCGGGGCCATTTTGAGGCCCTAAACGACCTTTTTGGCAATTTGGGGGGCCAAATGGTTGCCTACAACACGCAATTGGCTTCAGTCGAAAGTTGTAAATCTCGGCTAGACCTTTCCAACGGGCTACCGAGCGCCCCAAACGGAGATCGTATGCAAAAGTTACGACCCCGGGAAGTTGATGTACTAACTTACCCAAACGGGGCCCACATGACTTTTGGCGCTTCATCTCCTAGGGTTAGGTTTTTGGATGTCTAGGGTTTTTGACATTCCTGTTTATTGTAAAAGGCCTTGAGAGCCTCATTGTAACCATCTTCTTGCAAAATGAGACCAGCCGTCACATCTCTTCTCAGAGATAAGCCGCCACCATTCCAGCAAGCTTGTTTTCTGCTGCATTTTACAGTTCTAGCTTATTTCCTTCTTGAATAGAAAACCAGTTTTACTGTATCTCTGTTATTTTGTGTTAAGCATCTGATAATAATCTGTATTCATTTCGTTCTGCTCATAAAATCCAGATCAACATATACTTCCTCTTCAACTACACCATTCAGGAAAGCAGTCTTGACATCCATCTGGTGTATTTTCCATTTCATTGTTGTAGCCAGGGAAAGTACCGTTCTGATGGAAGTATACCTGGCTACAGGTGCAAAAGTTTCTTCATAATCTATTCCCTCTTTCTGAGAGAAGCCACGAGCTACGATTCTTGCCTTGTATTTCTCTACACTGCCATCTGTAGCATGCTTGATTTTGTAGATCCATTTGGAAGTCACAACAGACTTATCTTTAGGTCTTGCGACAACATCCCAGACATCATTCTTCATTATTGATTGGTATTCCTCAACCATGGCATCCTTCCATTCTTTCTTTTCCGCTGCTTCTTCATAACTGGAAGGTTCTTTGTTCATAATGTCACAGAGTAAAGCAACATAGTCGGTATGTGATCTGGTTCTCTTCTTTGCTATGTGTTCTTCTTCTGGAATGCCAAATCTTTCTGCATGTTGAATGAGCTCTCTAGCCCATGCTGGTTTCCTCTTGTGAGAGTTATCCTGACGGGGTGGATCTACAGGTTCTTGCAGATCTCCAATCTCACGAACAACTTTTGGAATTGCTTCAATCATGGTAGTGTCTTGAAATCTAGTTTTCTTAGGTTCTTCATAAACTTCGATAGGTGCCTTCCTTGATTTGATGAATGCTGAGTTTTCATCAAATGTTACATCCCTGCTGACATCAATCTTCTTGAACCCTGGAAAGTATATCCTGTAAGCCTTCGAGCTTTCACTGTAACCCACAAAGATACCCTTCTTTCCTGAAGGATCTAGCTTGGTCCTCTTTTCCTTTGGGACATGTGTGTATACTGCACAACCAAATATTCTGAGATGGCTGACTTCAGGTTTCTTACCAGAAAAGACCTCTTCTGGTGTCTTGTTGTTCAATATCTTGTGGGGTGTTTTGTTCTGTACATATATAGCTGTTCTAGCTGCTTCTGTCGATAGATGCATAGGTAGATCCTAGTCATGCAGCATTTCCCTTGCTGCTTCCATGATTGTTCTGTTCTTTCTTTCTGCAACTCCATTTTGTTGTGGATTGTAAGGAGCAGTCAACTCCCCTTAATCCCTGAATCACTGCAAAGCTTCTTGAAGTCACCTGAGGTGAATTCTCCACCATTGTCGGATCTAAATGTTTTGATCTTCTTGTCAGTTTGATTCTCCATCAAGGTTTTGAATTCCTTGAACTTATCAAACACCTCATCTTTGTTCTTCAAGAAGTATACCCAAGTCTTCCTGGAGAAGTCATCAATAAATGAGACATAGTAAACATACCCACTAAGGGAATTAGATGACATAGGACCACATACATCTGAGTGGATGATTTCTAGGATACCTTTTTCCTTACTTTCACTACTTGGGAAAGCCTTCTTAATGTTCTTACCTTTTGCACATCCTTTGCAAACACCTTCATGTTTGGTCTTGATTTCAGGAAGACCCTCTATAGCCTTGCTTGAAATTGGAAGTGCCCTATAGTGCATATGAGAAAGTCTTCTATGTTGATGTATATGTAACTTCGGAATGTATTTCACATATACGTATATTGTATTCCTATAGAGATGTTATTATTCCTCTATATGGAAGTGTTGTCATTTATATTGTAAGTGTCATAACTTATACTTGATGGGTTATTAGACCACCTTGTTGGGGTCGGCCCCGTAAAAGTCATGTGGGTCAAAGGGTTATTAGACCACCCTATTGGGGGTTGGCCATGTGGGTCAAAGGGTTATTAGACCACCCTAGTGGGGGTCGGTCCAGTCAGCATTATTTTAAGTGGTTAAGTTGAGACCGACCTAGTTGAGTAAAGGTCAAGTCAAGTTGATGTATAAATAGAGAGTGTGTCTCTCTCATTTTACACATTCTATTCTCTCACTCACACTTGGGAGAGTGGCGCACTTGTGGAGGAGGAGGCTCTACTGCTAGGAGAAGACTATCTCTTGTATTCTGGTTGTATCATTGCTCTATCTATCTCTAAGGAAGTTATTGGGGTTTTTCACCTTTATGGTTTTCCCCAAGTAAACTTTGTGTCTCTTGTGTGCTTGCATTATTGTGTTCATGATTGATATGCTATAGATTTGCTGTACATGTTGTTCTCTAAGTTAATATCCTAGATCATATTGAAGTAAATTCTGAAAATTTAACATGGTATCAGAGCTAGCTTGAAAGAAGGCATGATATGGCATGTATGACACTTGTTGCACTTACGATGCTAGGGCTTGATATAGCAAAAACCAGTCATCGTAGAACTTTTGCTATAAATCCATTTTGGAAAAATTTTAGGATCGAAAACTTTTACAAGTTGAATATAAGATCCCCATGTACATTGTGTCCAAAGGACAACCTCTAATTCGTTGTACTTTGTGATTTATGATCTGTACAATATAGGGTTTCTGCCTCTTCTAGATCTAAGTCAAAATCAGGTGACCTTGGGAAAAAGGTCATAACTTGGGCTGGGAAGCTCCAAATGAAATTTAGTAAAAAGTGACAGGTAGTACACAGATGGCACTATCTCAAGAAAAAATTTCAAAGGCCGAAGTTGAACCAGTGACACGTGGCACGATGTACAAGTTTGATCTCTTGTATTATCCCATAAATAGGTCACGTTGTAACACTTGGCATAACTCTCTCTCAGAGAATCCAATTAAGGTCAGACCTATTGGGATGGAAAGATAACAGGTTGAGCTATCTTAAGAAAAAATTTCAGACCCTGTGGATCGAAAGATTTGGAGTTACACTAGAAACAATCAGGTACATATTTCTGTCAAAACAGAATTATTTTTGAGCACCTTCATTCATGGCTTCCGGAATTTAGGGCTTCTGTAAAAATTGGAATTTTGGAAATCTATGACCACGGCTATAAGCTCCTTAGAAAAATCGAATCTTAGAGCTTTGAATCAAATATTTTGGTTGGGTGAAGCTCCAGGAAACTCAAACCCTAATTCAGGGTCCTCCCCAATGAATCCAGAAATCTAAAAGGCAAAATTGAGGAATGAAACTTTGCAGTTTTCAAATTCTAAATATACCAGCTTGATCAGCTCATCAAGGCGCATATTTCTATCCGTTCGGAAGTTTGAAATTCAAAGTTTGAATTTTTGGGGTTTCTCTGACAAACCCTAATCCAACTCCAGGTCCAGTTCTTGCAAATCAAGTGGATTGGGTGAATCCTAGAAGAAGATGGATTGGTCACCTGCATAAGTGAAGAAGTTCATGTTTCAGAGGGAGATGAGGCTAAGGCCTTACATAAGAAGATTACAAGCGATCTCGACAGGTATGACTCATTGAGGTATGTTTCGAGATTTGTTCATGATTAAGTTTATGGTATGTTTGTCTTATTGTTATTACGGTTAGTACAATCTTGATTTTAGATTTGTCGTATCACCTTAACAAAATTATGAATGCATGATAGAAGATATTCATTGGTTAGGGTGTTGACACTTATGATTGTACTAATGCATTATGGTGTTGTATGAGGTTTATGTTGTCTGCTAACATAAAAGGTACACCAAGAAAGGCAAATCATGTTCTACTTCAAGAACATATGATCATGGTGACATGAAGACAAAGATTCATCCATTGTCATGGATCACATAGAAGATCTACTTACAAGGTATGTATAACTTGGTTCTACAATGGTTAACTTATGAGACATGCAGGTTACTAGCACAAGTCACTAAAGAGAACTAGAAGACATTATGCGGTATGTTAGACATAACTAGCTAGCATGCTAATCCAAGTATGTTTTTCCTATATCAAGCTAGAATCCTACCTTGTGTTAGGATCTTATACTGTTGTGTTGTTGATAATGATTATTCATGAAGTCATAGGTTTGAATAGTCATGGTTGTATGCATATTATGTTTCTTACCATAATTGATGATATGACTAACCAGAAGAATCATGAAGGTATAGATTTGAGTAATCACGGGTTTTTGCATTGATGATCTAACTAATCAGAAGAGACCTATGATCAAATAAGAATATGCATAAGTAAAAGAAGACCTCCCTAAAACCTTGAATACTAATGTTTATTATCTATGAATGATCATGACTATACATGTTTAAGATTATTGTGTTTTGATAGTATTAAGATTATACTAATAAATGTGTGATTATGTATGAGTCCTCAAGGATAACACAATGATGATACTAATAAGCATGCATAGTGATTAAGGATGGATGTAAGTTCAAGGACAGGTAATCCAGGAAGCAAAGATCAAGAGGGAGCACACTCCAGTTGTTCCTGCAAGAAAGCAAAGGAGCACACTTCAGTAGTTTCTGCAAGGATGCAGATATTCAGAGGGAGTTGACCACTTCTCACAATCCACATCAGAATGGAGTTGCAAAGATTCAGAGGGAGTCCACCCAACAACCATACAAAGATAAGTATTTGAATTGTCATTTCTTACATAATGTTATTCAATGATGTATATGCTTATGTTCCTAGAATTAGGTTGTGTATTATGCATATTAGAATAGTTTCATTGATGAACAGTATACTACTAATATACATGGGTAAGTGGCCTATGGAACTGTACAACATTCCATTGCTACTTATCTAGAATGAAACCTCTTTGCTGACATGTTAGGAGTTGTGCACACTCTTAACAATGTTCTGGTAGAGATTGAAAGGCATCTAGAAAGTTACGAAATATGGATAAATGTTGTATTGAAGCATTGGCTAAGATAATTGAATGATTGTATGACATATTTCTTTATGTGTAAGAATTTGTTCTGAAAACTATGAGATGTTTTCTAATCATGCAATTTAACTTGTTGTGTAGGAAAGATCGTATACCATCATCTACAAAAGAAGGACTACAACATTTGTTCAGCAACAAAGTTATCTATTGAAAATATTGAAGATATTGAAGTTCCCTGGATTTGGGAAGAATGCCATGATCGAGGAGTACCAGTCAATCATGAAGATGTTTGGGATGCAGTCACAAAGGGTAGTCTGTAGTGACTTCCAAGAGGATCTACAAGATCAAGCATGCTGCAGGTGGTAGCATAGAGACTTTTGCTCCTGTAGCTAGATACACTTCCATTAGATCCGTACTTGCTCTGGGTGCAGTGATGAAGTGGAAGATACAGCAGATGGATTTCAAGACAGCCTTCTTGAATGGTGTAGTTGAAGAAGAAGTGTATGTGGAGAATCCACTTGGTTCTGAGACACATGACAGGGAGTCATATATGTGCAGAACTTGGTATGGTAGGATAGACAACTTTCTATCCATTTTGGGCTTTACCAAGAGTAAAGCGGATTCCAACCTTTACTAAAAGGTTGAGGAAGGCAATCCAGTGATACTACTTTTGTATATGGATGACCTGTTCGTAACAGGTGAGGATAGATTGATTGCAGACATGTAGCAGAAGCTTGCTTCCGAATTCGAGTTGAAGAACTTGGGGACGATGCTTTATTTGTTTTTGGCATGAAGGTGTGGTAGAGTGAAAATGGAATCTTCCTTGGACAAGGGAAGTATGCAGTAGAGATCTTGAAGAGGTTTAGGATGATGGACTACAAGGCTATGGCCACACCTATGGAATCGAACCTGAAGCTTCTGTGTGATGCTCCATCTGATCCGGTTGCTTATGAGCTCAAGTATGATGCGAATCAAAAGTTTAACCTGCAGGGTTATGTTGATTCAGATTGGGCAGGCAGTGATGCAGATAGGAAGAGCACATCTGGGTGTTGTTTTAGTATGGGATCAGGTGTGATCTCTTGGTTTAGCAGGAAGCAATCCTGCATAGCACTGAGTCCAGCCGAAGCAGAGTATGTTGCGATGGATGAGTAGGTTGCAGATGTATTGACCAAGCTGTTGGATAGAGTGCAGTTTGAGTACTTTAGAGAGAGGCTTGGTGCACTTCAGATCAAGGTTCCTTCCAAAGGGAAGTGATGAGTCTAGAAGATGCAGATGCACATGAGCTTTTCTGACATGGTTGATATGTTCTCCCTTGGTCGTGATGTAATTGCTGAGCCATTTTTCACATGATGGTAGATGTGTTCTCCCATGATAAAAAGGAAGGGCTAGAGCCTTCCCCGAATGGTGGTAGATGTGTTCTCCCATGTTGGTGGTGTAAGTGCTGGATGGTGTGCATCTGGGATGTGCTTCATGGACGATGAGATGATCTGAAGAGGATGATGCTATGATGATCAGGAGGATCATGGATGATGAGCATCAGGATGATGCTCCAGTTACTATATTAATAAATGAGGAGCATCGTCCTGATGCTCATCATCCATGATGCCAAATAAATGGATAAATTGGCCCACCAATTCAAATTAGTGGATAAGGTTGGAGGAATTACTTGGAGTAGAAATCAAGTAAGCACTAGAGTCCAAAAATGTTGCCAAAAATGAGAAAAGAAGAATGTTTCAGGAAAAGCAGCATAAATCCAGAAAGTAGGAAAGTTCAGAAAAGAAAGAAAGTCAGAAAAAGAGGAAAACATAAGGAAAGCCAAAGCAAAGCAAGGAAAGTATGTCCACTCACGGGTGACCTATTCTCACGGGTCACCAAGACAATTAAATTGCTCAACAGGTTAACATGAGTTCTATAAAAGAATGCTTCCAACTCCCATTAACAATTTTTGGTCATTTGTATTTTTGCATTCAGAGCTCTGAGCCTCTCTAGTTGAGTGATGTGCCTCAACAGTTCTTCTTGGGTGATGTGCCCCAAGGCCCCATGATTTTTAGTGAGTAATATGTAGGTCTAGAATGTGTTATTGCAGGAAATAACATTCATTTCTATCTACCATTGAAGATCCACGGTCAGCTTGAAGAGAAGATCAATTCTACAGGAGATTTATAGCTAGTTTTGGAGAAGGTTCACCAATTGAAGAAGATAGTTCCAGTGAGTGCTCCCAAGGGTGGATGGAGAGTTAGTTCAGAAATTTTTGAAGATATAAGAGATGACCAAGGTTAGAAACCATCATATCAGATCCATCCTTCTCTTCTTAATCATTCTCTCTACTTCAACTAGTTTTGGAGGAGTTTCTCTTGGAGAAGAGAACTGGTTTGGTGAATGCGCCCTAGTGAATACCAAAAGCTTAGAGTGCAGCCATATCAATCATATAACCTATATATTTCCTAATAATCCTCTTCAAAATAGAGTCAAGGTAATTTCCTTCTTCTCATATTCATTCTCCCACTATTGTAATGAAAATCTAGCATGTGAGGCACTATACTTTGGAAGGAAATTTAATAATGAGAAAGAAAGTGTTCTACACCTATATTTCGACTTATATCTGTTGAATATTATTTTTCAAAGCTTTATTTAATATCAGAACAGAGTATATGAATTTTTGGATCAGTTTGATGAGTTAAAGTGCAAGACTAGCTAGTTGGATGTTTATTCTAGACTAGTTTTACCAAAATAACTGTTGAATCCATTCCGAGTATCAGTTTAACTCCATTCTAGTTTTATAAGGTTCATATTTCAATATAATATACATATCATCCCCTGTATTAATAATTTGGTTGCATTAAACTTGATTTGGGAAATCTAGAAACCTAACTAGCTCAGCAATCCACCATGTGCAATTAACACCCAAATTAATCCAAACCCTTCCAAGTTCACCCAATATTTATTCCATCATATTTTATGAGTTACATGACTAATATATCTATGTCCTAAACTCTGTTAATCCTCACCCAATCTTGTTTGCATATGCTAGAAGCCCAGGAAGCCTCGAAGTAGGCAATAGACTTACTCTATTGTTGAAAAGTGAATGGCTCTAGTACTTTGTGCCAAGGACTTCTGCTAAAACCATATTTTGCTGCTTCTGCACACTATCACCTATAATTTCTAGAACCTAATATCATTCCTACCATCCCCATTCAGAGTTTCCATCCCCGTCACTTACATCCTGCACAGTCTGAGAGTTTGCCCAAAAATATTGCAAGTAAAATTTTATTAAACTCTGAAGTGGAAGACAATATCATGGTTAGATCTTGACTAGGATATTACATAAATTTCTCACACATGAGACATTTCGACGAATCTTTCTCTAAGGCGTCGTCAACATAAAGGATGTAATTCAACAAAGGCTTCCCCAACAAATACAAAACATGTCATGAGTCAAAAATGTGCCCAAAAATAGTCAAAAGAAGGACTCACATGGCTAAAACACTGTTAACCCGCACTATAGCATAGGTTACCAGAACAACACGCACGCTACACTCACTCATATCTTCCTTCGATAGTTGTGCTACTGAAAAAATAGCAGGACAACCTACTTCATGCAATGCATTGAAGGCTCAATCATCTCCGAGGATCTGAATTCAGATCCTCATACACTTGGTGGCATTAACTAGCCCCCTAGTGTACCTTGGAACTAGTTCATGGAGATGATGAGCTCACATTTGGATCTAATTGTTTGTTGGCCACCTCTTGGACTATAAAAGGAATCTATTAGTATGCATTTTGTAGAGAGAAATCAAGAGCAAGGTTATGCTGCTATATTTGTGTTGGAGCTTCCTCATAGCCCACCTCTTCCTATCATTGTAAGCATCCCAAGCTCCCTTGTCACCTTCCTTTGAGGGGAAAGAGTTTCTCTCCATTTTTCCACCATTGACTTAGCATTTAGTTTGGACAAAAAAGGCCTCCCTAAGGGATATTTTTGGCTTCCATTGAATCCCACACCTCCTAGGTGTTGTACAACTTGACCATTGGGAAATAAAAAAGTGGTTTGACATATCTCGGATTGTTATTGGAGTTTGCATTCTCCCCCATCTCTTTTATTTTGCATTTTTCCATATTTCTTTTCTTTTATGTGAATTACACTAAGAATCTATTGCATTATCACTTGGAGGACACAACCAACCAACCCACAAGGGTTCCAAGGACTGAGGCCTTGTTACAACGTACAAGGCCTAGCCCCTTACTAAGTGGAAGAGTGCACTTGTGCAATTTTTTCCACAACAACATGGATTCTCATGTGATAGACCATGCTACAATGCATATTATCAGTTATGTCCATGTGCTACACTGGCACATATTTTCTTTTGAAATCCACACGACTGTCATAACGGTGCGACCACAACAACCTGTGGTACATTGAAGGATCATGAAACATTCATCACATCCAAGAATTTGAATTTGGATCCTCATGTACTTAGATTAAGTAAATGGACCCCCTTTGTGTACTTTGGAGCTAGTTGTTGGAAGTAATGAGTCCACATTTGGATCCAGTTATTTCTTGGCCACCTCTTGGACTATAAAAGGAACCCATGGGCATGCATCTAATAAGGAGAAATTAGAGCAAGGTTATGCTGGTGGAATTCTATTGGAACTTCTTCCACCTCTTCCCATACCTACTAGCATTAGTCAAGCTACATTTCCACCTTCCTCCAAGGGTCAAGTTTTTCTCCCATTGTTCTTTCAAGTTATTTACCATTTATCGTGGACAAAATATACCTCCCTAAGGGATATCGTTGGCTTCCAATGAACCCCACACCTCCTAGGTAATAGTACATGTAACAACTTGACCATTGGTAAATCTAACGTAGTGTTTTCTTCTTGTTGTGTTTTGCATATGCTCACTCCCTTTCAAGTTATTTTCAATATTTTTATTTTGCTAACAAAAACCTTTCATGATAAATTTGGGGTTATTCACTTTTTCTTTCTGTAATACAATACTGGGCCTTATTGACAACCTCCAAGGATTTACCTGCAAAGTGGGAAGGGTTGCACACCTTTGTGAAAATTTTCCCACAATAGTCTTTATGGAGACTCGGCCACTATATTTTTATTCATTTATTTTTAACTAGGTTGTTATTTGATGAATAGTTAATTTTGGGTTCTTGTCTTGTTTAAGTGAAGACGTCCAACCTTTCAATCCTAGAATTCAGCCTCCTCTTGGATGAAATTTCTTTTTACACAGTCACGCAGATCCCAGTGCCCCAAGAGCACTACCTACGTATATTTCACTTCGACGGCCATGCTACCCGCGCATATTAATAGACCCTCACTAGTGCAGTTATTTGTTTTATGTTCATGCAACCTTGATGTGTTGTAACCATTCTAGTGACTCCTTTTTCCGTGCTACTACGTGTATGTTCTATGTTTTCTACACTACTACCATTTATTTGTTTTTTATCTATTCTACATACAATATTGCAGTCTCAATGACTGCTCAATAATGAACCATATTTAAATTAACTTGCAATACTTAGTTTTTCTTTAGTAATTATCCCACTTAGAACAATATTGGGGAGTAAATATTCCTTCTCTCTTTAATTCTACATAGGTAACCAACTTTGAGGCTTTCAATGGGTGTCATTTTTGTCTCTGGTAATCAAGACATCTCATTTTCTTTACTTACTTTCTATGTTTTTAGGAAAAGTAGTGTAATCCACTTTTTCACACAAGCAAGGACATATAGACTCTACTCTCCCTAAGTATTCTCTTCACCTCGCACTTCTTGTGATCTTGGTGAATCAAAAAAGGGTGAGAAGTGTGGAATACCTCCATTGCACACATTTAATCTATTAGAATTTTGTTAGAAAGCACCATTAGTATCTTGAAGTTAAAATATACATTTGCATTTTCTTTCAAAAATCTTTTAGTTAATCGCCCCAATAAATTTTCTTATCTCACATGTGTTTGCATCACTAGCACACACTAAGGGACCTAAAATCTTTTCCAACCTAAGTATGATCTTCACCTCACATTACTTATGATCTTGGTGAATCGAAAAGGAAGGGAGTTGTGAAATACCTCCCATACACTTCTTAAGTGAATTTGGACCCTTAAAATCACCACTTGTAATTTGAACTAAAATACTCCCTAGGAGGTCACAAAATAACATTTTAGTTAGGAAGGGTTGATTGGGACATGCATCCATTAATTCCCACCAATCTAGTTTCACTAATATTTTGAAACATAGCATTGTTGACTTATAGGGTAATATTAAATCATGCTATCATCAATGTCAAAATAAAACCCAAATAAGAAGTGCATCATGCCCATGGATTTCAAATCCAAGGTATAGTTTCCCTTCCCTCTCCAAAGAGCCACTCCAATTTTTGTAGAGGCGACACTATACTGCCCAGGCATAACCACTTATCTACAATTGACGTGGGTATCTTAGTGGCCAAACTTAAGATATCACCAAGGATAAATTATGAGTGCAATTGAATCCCAAATCCAGATATTTCCATTGGGAAATGTTGCCAGTCTCTTTCGGGACATAGTACCATCGCCAATATAATTGACTATATGTTACCTTCACTACTCAATTGTTCTTTGGATCCCATTATCACTATCAATTGTGTCTTTTGGAAGTCCCAATTACATTTGATAGGAAAGAAGTTAGGTCTTTATGTAATTTACATTTATTTATTTTTAAATACAAGTTCACTAAATTGTAATTAAAAATAACCTACATGTGGGAATCCTTGCACTAAACCGAACTAGGACATATCACTCACTTTGTGCCATTTTGCATCTGTTGTGGTTAGCATATTTTTGCATTTGTTCAATTGTGTTTATTTCCATCATTTCTTCATTTGTCACTAAAATTCCACCATTGAGGGAAAAAAACCCTAAGTTAGTTCCGCAAACTACATGGCCTTTCCCCTCTCTCGAAGGGTGTTTTTCCACTTTCTTCCAGTGGTTGATGAGGGAGATACTCTAGCTGGGGCTGCTCCTAGGACACATTCATAGGATCATCAGGCAAAGGTCAATCCTTTCTTTGAGTTATTTTCCCCCTTGGAGAAAACATGGATTATTTTTCTTTATCCTCTCATGGAAGAGACATCCCTTCATTTTATCCCCTTAGAGATAGCTTGGACCCATTTGGTTCACACTCTCATGGAAGAGGTCTCCCCTTATTTCGTCCCCTTGGTGGAAATCCACCTAATTATTCTCCAA
This sequence comes from Larix kaempferi, assembly GCA_027924585.1. Lineage (NCBI taxonomy): Eukaryota > Viridiplantae > Streptophyta > Pinopsida > Pinales > Pinaceae > Larix > Larix kaempferi. The sequence continues at coordinate 75,546 of BSBM01000594.1, read as the reverse complement.
TAGGAGGGAATATAACATCCTCATCTTCCCATCACAAATACACATCACCACCACATATCCCCAGTTTCCACCATCGAGGGAACATCACCAACAATACCATGATGGGACTCAATCTACCTTTCATTCATATCTTAAATATCCTTGATTTGTCCAAATTGATCAATGACCCTATAGCACATGATCAATCCTATCCAACTATAACTGACAAGATCCCCTCAGATATTCCTATGTTTGAAGGGAAACAAGGATATTATGCAACCAACCATGTCATGTCTTTTCACCTATTGTGTTCCTCCAAGAGTATAGTGGAAGATCCAGTGAGGTTTTACCTCTTTCAGCGAACCCTTACTGAAACAGTAGCAAAGTGATACATGAACTTATTAGGAATGACCTATGCCACCATTGGGACATTGACCACCTCATTTCTCATATACTTCCAGCTTCCCATTTTCCATGACCTCAGTCTCTAAATTCTCACATAATTTTGACATAATACCTCTACCCACATAGTATAATATATCCATGAGTGGCGTAGATGTTGCACATTGTTCAAAATCGAAATACAAACCCAATTCTTGTTGGATTGGTTCATAAAATCTCTTCAACCCATAGTTGCAAAGGATGTGGAGACCTCAATGCCCCAAAATAAGGAAGAGGACATCGAAAAGGATTGGAATTTTGACCTCATCTATGCACAATATGTTTACCTATATACCATCCTATCGGATGCGCATCGGCATCGATCCTTGGATCCCACACTTGCAGGTTCATCACATTTGGCGGATGGGATTATAGGATCCATTTCCCAACAAGTAAATGTTCCTCCTCCTCCTACCTCTGTGCCATGCAACATGGCACCACGGTACCCACCCATCCATCCCATGATGACACCCCCAACTCCTGTACCAAATACTCAATTTTGTTAGCTACAATATGGATTTTACAGTCCTACCTATCCCAATGTAAACCAAGGAACAACGGTACCTCCACCACAAATGGATAAAGCCTCTCCTTTGTCCACATATATGGAGCGAAAACCACATATATCCCACATATGGGGTATAATCCTTACTATTTGTTTCCATGTCCTCTTGGTTCTACCCCCATGCCCCACTTTGGGGTCAATATAGTTCAACCTTATTTCACACAACAAGCTCAACAATTTGATCAGTTAAACACTGCAAATCCATAGAATCCTCAAAATCATGGGAAGGAGAAAGGTAATAACAAACTAAACCAACAACAAGGGTAAGGGAGAAATCCCCCTAACAAAGGGGGGATAATAACCAAGAATCATGCTAACAAAGTTGTGAGGGATAATAACCCTCCTAACCAAGGGTTTAATGCTAACACGAGGACCAATTACTCTTGCTCGATTTGTGAGGAGTATTGTCATTACACTCATCATTTTCCCCTAATCCTCGACTATCAACAGTTGGTGGAAGATAAGAAAAAGGAAACCATGAATCCCCCTTAGGTTCCTATTCCTCTAGAACCACAAACCATTTTCTTACAACACCCATTTTCGAATTAAGGGGTCGTTACTTAGTATCAAGATCCCCGCCCCTCCAGTGATGTCTCCTTCCAAAATATCTACATGAACACGGTAGATGTTAACCTCCAGAATCGAGTCAAAATCTATGGGGGGTTGATCCCCCACAAGTGGAAGATGTACCTACCCATTATGGTTCCATTTGTAAATACCACTCCCAAGTGGTGAACAAATTCCATGAATCCCAAAGGTAACACTTAGTCACACCCCCCATAACCCTCGTACGAAATCCACCCACAATTACAATATTATGGATGCCTTGGCTCAATCACTAGCTTCCATGTCCACAATAGAGGTGCTATAGTATTTCCCAACCCAATGAAAGGTGTTACTAAATGCACTTGGATCTTTTGACCCTTCTGACTTGCGCTTTATGACATTTGATCTTGACAAAAGTGAAATGTGGCTACCCTTGTCAGCCACATTCAAAATCCAAGTTACGGTTAAAAACGTTGTGCTTCATCGGGAATCATCGATGAAGGCTAATCGACATACTTCATGTCATCAAATATTTGGAAATGTTTTTGGTAACATGGATTAGTCCCCTTGTCTATTTACCTTCATGTATAGGATGGGAGACCATCACAACCTAGGGGATTGTACCAGAATGTTCCCATCGCACTGGGTGGAAATGGTCATGATCAATATCAAAGTACTCGATGCACAACTCAGCTACAATATCTTATTGGGTTATTGTTATATGTATGCCATGAAGGCGATGGCCTCTTTGGTATTTCACATCATGATGATTCCCTTAAATGGGAATATAGTCACCCTTTACCAACTCAATTACTATGACCAATCAGCCCCCTTATGTTGATATTTTTCGAGGCATTTACAAGGACTCTGAATTGGTAGGGGTATATTTAGGTCTTCTGCCTAAAATCCCTACATCAACCATTGACCTCATGTACACCATTTTCACCTCTAAAAATGAACCTACCACCCCCTCGAAATCATCACCAATACCTTCGATGAGTCTTGGAATTGAAAATACTTTGAGTCCATTAGTGCCACCCATATTTCAAATACAATTCTTATACCCCCTTGTAGAAGTACAAGGGACATCAGCTATGGATCAACTAACCCTTCTTGGGATCACTTTGGGTATACCTATGTGGTATTTTACTCCACCCTACCTAGAAATGGACTCAAATCCTATGTCCCACTATGATTTTATCCCCATCTTGGAAGTTCAACCAACTAGGTTGGTTATGCCATCTATACCGAATGTCGATCCTACGACACTTTTGACTAAACCAACACTGGTTGCCACTAAACCTACCAATGGGGGCATTATACATCCCAAGATGAAATCCCACATCGTAACCAACCCTCTCCCTGAATTGTCATAGATAGTCACCAAGCCTAAAGAAGGGGGCATAACCCAAGAATGGTTAAAATCCCCAATAATAACAACCACTACTCCTGCAACTAGGGTCACTCCATCATGTGCCCTATGCAGGAAACAAGGCCATGCGACCAACCTATGCCCCACCTTGGTGGATCCCTGGAATATTCTTGACACCCCTATGAGTGTCATGCATGCACTGCATACAATGGAAGGCAGTACCTCTTCTTCACCCACTATGACAACTAAGTCCAATTCGCTATGTACCAATCTCATGTGTTTGATTTTCTCTCAGTTTGGTAAATACACACACCATTTTCCCAAACTCTCTTGATTCTGGGATTCATTGGATACCATTCACCTCGCTTAACCTTTGGTTGAGAGTTCTTCACCTCATCCCCAGGGAACCGCTTCCATAAATGGTGTCACGACATTAGCGACAACACATGTTACACCTATCTCAGAACTCCCTATGCCGACGATACCCATCATTGAGCCTTATATGCTACAAGAAATCCCAGCTATGGATCTTATGTTGAAAACACAACATTATGGATGCATATCCTACGAGCACCATAGCAATATGATTCCCAACTAGTTTAACACATCCATACTTGATCATGCCAGCCTGACCTGTTAGAGCAATATTATACCTTAGTACCTTAATCATTAATTAATTAATGGTTATTAGGTGCTAAACTAGTTAATAATACATCCCTAGGTGTGAAACGGGTTATTATGAAGTGGTTTGGACTTATCTGGATAAGTGTGAACAAGTTCACAGTATATGAGCTAAATTATGGGCCAAGAGGTGGTCAAACTAGCTGTTAGGCATGCTTATCCAAGCATTTATTGCCCCAGCATGCCTAAGGCTCCCTCTTTCCCTGTTTTAAGGAATCACATTGACCAAGGGCACTCATGCTCTGTAAGTGGACAATTCCCACTCCCTAGGCCATTTTTGGCATGCCTAAGACTAACCAACTTCCACCAAACCTTATCCTCACATGTGTGAACCTCATTATGACTTCCCATGCTTACTCAGTGTTCACATGCATATTTTGAACCTGTTTGAGTTATTTTGGAAACCTCTTTGGTTAACCCAGGGGGGATTGGGGTAAATCTAAGCTACCTAAGTGTGAACACTCCAAGTGGATATTTTTCCTCCTATTTTGTATATAAGGATGAACCAATCTATTTCATAGCATTGGACTGTTAATAATATATGACATTTTACTCCATTTCATGTGTTATTGTTCATTTGTTCTTCATTTTACATATTTGTGCCTATTCATGTAAATGTGTTGCAATCTTTCACTACCAAGGAATCCATAGTAGCTAGGTTCTGCTATGACTAAGATTTTACATGGTATCAGAGCTCTTGGAGCTATCATTCGAACCAGCAAGACTGTTTTAGTGGCTTGCCAGAAGCAGTGGAGAAACCACAGAATTCCTGAGGCCATTGCATTGAGTCCATTGGAGAAATCTAGTGGCTCTTCTAAGGTGTGATGCTCTCCTGAATGCACCAACTATCAAACAAGGTTCGAATCTCTTAGTATAGATCCCTCCTAAGTGATTGAGATTTTTTTTGCAGGTTTTCAAGAGCATCATTGTCACCCAATGCGCAAGCAGTAGAAGAAGATGGAGCAATTTCATCCAAATTTGCTCACTCCTTTCAACTATTTCGATTGGAAGGCTGAAATGGTGATTTTGTTGAGATCCAAGGGTCTTTTCGGGATCACAATGGGCACAGAGGTTGAACCCAACTCTGCTGTGGAGAAATCAAAGTTTTTTAATAGAATGGATGAGGCATTCAGCCTCCTTTGCCTCAGTATTTCAAGAGACCTCCTGTTTCATGTGGAAAGTCTAGCTACACCCAATGAAGTTTGGCTCAAGATTGAGCCTCTATTTGGGAAGATTGATGAGATGAGAGGGCATCAACTTGAGAATGAGTTGATCTCACTAAGTCCAAGCAATTTCAAATCCATCCAGGATTTCTTCACCAAGTTCAAGAGCATGATCTTGAAAATCAAGAAATGTGGTATTGACAAGAAGGAAGAATAGTTGATCTTGTCCATTCTATCAAAACTGGGTCCTAAGTACTCAGTTTTTGTTTCTACATTCAACTCCACAAAGCTCACAGTTAGAAATTGGAAAATGCCATCTTTGGCTGATTTCATGGTTATGCTAACTCAAGAGCAAGACAAGTTGGTCTTAATGGGTTCCATTAAGAAAAAAGACCAAGCACTTGCAGCTGGAGATTCAAAATATGCAAGAGGCAAACAAAATCCCAAATCTAAACCACAAGAGACGAAGATGAAGGAGAAGAAGCAATCAAGTGATGAAAGCTCAAGTTCAAGTGATGAAGATTCAAAAGTAAAGAAGATGAAGAGCAAGAAAGAGAAGCCCAAATGTGGTTATTGCAGAGGTTCTCACAATGAAAAATCATGTTTCAGAAAGAAGATAGACATTCTAACCAAGCTACTTGAAGCTTGAAGAAGATAACATTGATGTTCCAGATTTTGCAAGAAGACAAGAAGCCAAGCTCTCTTTGGAACAAGATCATTGCCTCTATGCCACATGCAAAGGTAAAAAGATCTATGCTTTGGGTGCAAGAGCCAAATATTTTTCTGATATCTCTGTTTCTGATTTACATTCTGATATATCAGATTCAGAAAATTCAGTCTCTTCCCTGAAAGAATCTCCATCCAGTTCACCGAAGCTTTCCCCCAATACTAGTCATTTTTCACTAGTTTTTGACATGCCTTCTGAAAGATCTTCCCAACTTCATTTAGATCCTTTCCATTCTGATATGGAAGGTAATATGCAGGCTTATATACAGGGTATGACAGACCTCAAACCATTTTCCCAACCACTGGATTTCCAAAAGACCATGCAACCCCCAAGCTCTCACATTGAAAAATCTAACATTTCATTGTTTCCAAAACTGTGTCACTTGGCTATGTTGTCTTTATGTCTTGCATTTCATTCCTTGGTTGGACAGAAATTTCATTGGCCATCATGGGGCTGCTGTTACAAATGTCTGGACCTAATCTTACCACTTATGGTTCAAAACTCAAGTCTCCAGACCCTTCAAGTTTGCTCAACTATCAGTGTGATCTAGCTACACACTCTTCTCTTACTGTAAAACCATTCGATCATGGAGACATTATACCTATTTTTTTGCTGCTCCATATGGCTCCTATTCTGATATATCAGAGCCACATGATCTCTCTTACAGATTTGGGAAGGTGCTACATCAGTTCGGAAGGAAGATTCATGGTTTGATTTGCCATGTGGAAGCTCCTCAAAATGCTGATTTTGTTGAGATTTTTTATGTTCTTTGGGAAGGATTTTGCAGAGATATCTTTTCCATTATTGATTATGTATTCATATCAGAGTATGTCTGCAGCAAGAAGCATTCTTATAATGATCCCCCATCATCAAATGATGAGATTCAAGGAGCCTTCCAACATGCTTTTTGCCTACAGAACATTGAAGAAATGGTGCATGATCATGACATCCACAACATCTTCACCATGTATTTCACCAAGAAGTTGTTCATTCAACTCATTCAAGTGAAGAACAAGACCTTTTGATCATCTATGTATCATTTCCATTCTTGAGGGAGGATTTTTCCCATGTGGTTTTTCCTTTTTCCTCGTTTTATATGGACAAATAAATTTCTGTTGTAAAAGGTGACTTGAGCCTTAGTTGCCAAGGCCTTATTTTGATATTCCACTAAGTCTAGCTTATGGGGGGGTGTTAGAGCAATATTATACCTTATTACCTTAATCATTAATTAATTAATGGTTATTAGGTGCTAAACTGGTTAATAATACATCCCTAGGTGTGAAACTGGTTATTATGAAGTGGTTTGGACTTATCTGGATATGTGTGAACGAGTTCACAGTATATGAGCTAAAGTATGGGCCAATAGATGGTCAAACTAGCTGTTAGGAATGCTTATCCAATCATTTATTGTCCCATCATGCCTAAGGCGCCCTCTTTCCCTGTTTTAAGGAAGCACATTGACCAAGGGCGCTCATGCTTTGTATGTGGACAATTCCCACACCCTATGCCATTTTTGGCATGCCTAAGCCTAACCAACTTCCACCAAACCTTATCCTCACATGTGTGAACCTCATTATGACTTCCCATGCTTACTCAGTGTTCACATGCATATTTTGAACCTGTTTGAGTTATTTTGGAAACCTCTTTGGTTAACCTAGGGGGGATTGGGGTAAATCTAAGCTAGCTAAGTGTGGACACTCCAAGTGGATATTTTTCCTCCTATTTTTTTATATAAGGATGAACCAATCTATTTCATAGCATTGGACTATTAATAATATATGACATTTTACTCCATTTCATGTGTTATTGTTCATTTGTTCTTCATTTTACAGATTTGTGCCTATTCCTGTAAATGTGTTGCAATCTTTCACTAGCGAGGAATCCATAGTAGCTAGGTTCTGTTGTGACTAAGATTTTACATGACCTCATCACAGACAACTTTCCTTGCCATGGTTCTGCGCCCATGCCGATTGTGTGGCGACACTTCCCACTTCTCATTTAGGTTTCCCACTTTTCACGCTGAATGAGAATCCTACCTAGAACATATGAGGATCCAAGATAAACTCTCCCACCTCAACACATTCCCGCAAGTCTTACTTGCTAATTAATTTTTTTTTTCTTCACCATATACCATCGATAACACATCATCCTTGACCGATTTACTTACTAGTGATGATTCATCATTTTCGACGAAGACCTGGATCATCCACAATCGTCTCTTGGTGCCTAAAACCCCTAGGGGATATATTTTCAAATTTTGAATACCCATTAATTCCTTATGAGAATACTACCACCTAGATATAGCTCAAGGTTCCAACATTAAGAGTTCCCTGCTACCAGAAGGGTTAAACCATATTTTACCCTTTAAATTAACCATTCACATAATGTAGCACTTTATTTTTAGTATTTTCGATCCATTTGATTGAAAATAATACCATCTTTTGTTTGGAATGCAAATGATCCCCTACATAAATAGCTATGTCAAATTCGCAGATGGAATAATTTGCTAGACAAAGAATCTAACATCGGTTGCTTGGGTCAGTTATACCCCCTCCCAAACTCTCTACCACACAAGAGGAGTTTTATTGGGGGAATTAACAAACAAACAATCAGAATATGACGTATTCATTGGGATTTTAAGTGATTCGATACATCTTGGCATGTGCCACATACACATCCACTTAGATTTCCAATTAGTCATCTCCCATCTCAATAATATATTATGTGTCCTTCACCCACTCTTCTTTCATAAATGTTTGTGAGTGCACCTCCTAGTACGACAATGTGTTCAACAATCTTGTTCATACATGTCCCCAGGAAAACCAATTCCTTTGCTGACCACATCACAAATGAGGTGTTGGAGTGGCATCTGATACATCAACCATCTTTTTGACCTTGGATAAAAAAACAAAGCATTTATAAATGGGTGTTTTTCATCATACAAAACATGTGAAAGTACCTAACACTACATGTATAGAACATCAAACATACATCATCATCATCTACATCGCATACATAAAAAATAGATCATACAAAAATCATGCACGATCATCCTTTTAATACTAAAAGGACCAGAAAGCCCTGAGGACTCTGAACCCTAGAAACTAACCTACCCAAAATGATAAGGATAAGGTTTAGGATTACCTGGATATCACCACTCAAAAATAAATGCTCAAATCACCCATATTCAAAGAAAACGGCTTCGGATGATAAAATATGAAAAAAGTACAAATGACCTTGAAAAACAAGCCCCGCTCCTTTTATAGAGTTTTGACCCAATCTTCAAACCTTCACCACAACCAAAATGTATCTTTGTTTGAAAAACCATTCACGCCACCAGAATCATCATCTTGAGACCTTCACAACAACTATACCTACACTTATGCCTAAGAACCTTCATCCGACACTCATTTTTGCTCGTACTTCACAAGTGGGCTATATTTTTTTGGTTATTATTTTTGCATCCTCAATATATTTGTGATGTTATTTATTATACTTGCGTATTTGCTTCATGTGTGTAGGATAATTACCAAGAGCCTACAATAATAATCAATCCCCCAACAATGGTGTCAAACCCTCCTCACATATATCATTACGAAACTAGCATATAGGAAACATTTTCCTACTGCTTACATTCAACTTACCATTATTCCCACGAAGGTCCTCATTCCCAGGATGTGCCATCAATTTCAATACTAAGAATAGCATGTTTACCCCATGGGTGTGTGAACCATTGCATCATAGTCATTATTTGACACCCATTATGTTGAACCCCCACACGTTCGAGGAATTTGGTTCACTTTGAAAAGATCAACCCATGGTTCATCATTTTATAGTATCAAATTTACCCCGCCCACCTTTAGCAGTTTATGCCATAAACTTCCTCAGCATATGTTACAAGTAATAAATCATGGTTGACCAATCATACCTCCATGATAAATATATCATCTGTAATATTCTTCATATTATTACCCACACTAAGGCACCGATGGGGAACCCACCATCCAAAGCAACCAATTATGTTTAGTTATTCCCATAGGAACAACCTGCATAGCATTGATTCATGGGGAACACGTCTTCACATTTGGAAAAAAACCCTCACATCATCATCAAATTGATTCCATGATCCACCAAAAATCACATGAATTCCACCCATCATCATATTGGTCCCCAAACACCCTCAAATATGTGGGGACCCCACCAATTATTCTTTATGTTCAAACAGTTCCCTAATCCACTCAAAATTGTGGGAACATATCTATTCTTTTGGAAAAAACCCTTGGTCACCTTTGATCAATGTTGTTGAGTCTCCCTATCCCTAGCATTATGGTTTTTTCAGTCACCATATTATAATATTTGAGCATTCATAGATCTAGGTGCAAAATCTAACAATATATGATGATTAAATCAAGCATGAACATTTGTGCAATAATATATATGAATCATTACACACTAATTTTGAAGAGAAGAAGAGACAATGATTTTAATATCAAAGTACTAAATTAATGAAAAGAGGTTAAAATATATAGGAGAGTGTAATGTCCCCATTTTTTTACACCACCATGGTCCACCATCACACATTCAACCCCATGGGTCCTAGTGATAGTTTGGAATTAATTAATTAATGAGGGGTTAAGTTTTGAGGCATTAATTTCCAAAGTATTTAATTTTACTTCCTTAAGTTTGAGATGCACTTGACAAAAGTTATTTTTCATTAATAAATATTTATCTTAATAAAATAAAGTAGATAATGATCCAAAAGGGCACATTAGAGGATAAGCTTTGAGCAAGAGATAACTTGCATACGAATAAAAGTTGAAAGCAGTTAAAGCTAGGAAAGTAGGAAAAAGAAAGGAAAAGCTAGGACAAGGCAGAAAAGTAGTAAATCTCAAGAAAACAAGAATAAAGAAGAAAAGCAGTATAAGGTAGAAAAGCCGGAAAAAGTAGTATAAGGCAAAAAAGCCGGAAAAAGCAGTATAAGGCAGAAAAGCCGGATAGAAAAGAAAAGGCAGAAAGCAAAAGCAAAAGAAAAATAGAACAAAGGCAGAAATAAAATCAAAAAATAAAATCTTGAAAGCAATCTATCCTTATCCACTCCATGAGGGTGATTTAGCCTAGTTGAATTGATCCACAAGTCACCTTAAATCTATAAAAGGAGTGCGCACCACTTTCCCATATTTTGACAGCTTGAGAATTGAATTGAGTACAATTGTGCCTCTTTGACTTAGGAGATGTGCCCCTAGTCCAAGCTAGGAGATGTGCCCTTGCTTCTTCTGAGAGGATGATGACATCTAGTATTCATCATTGATTTTATTGCAAGTTCTGAAGCTTGATCCAGTGAATTTCGATTTTTTTTGCAGATATTGGAGAACCTCCCATTTGAATTCCTCATGTTTTCTAGTTTTTTATGATGGAGAATTCCTCCTCTCATGTAATTATTTCCTGAGAGTCGTATGATATTTATTTCATATATTTATGTATTTTAATGATGTAAATTTGAACCTATGAAGTCCATTTTATAGTTTGAATAAATAAAACTATTCCTTTCATATTCATCTTTTGCACCTAGTCTAGATTGCCATGAAAAATAGCTATTTTTCAGTGTTTAATTAATAAATTAACTTGGACACAACTCCAAATTGATATTTTTATGTTTTTGATGTTACTTAGCATGCCAATATACTCATTCCATGTCTGAAACTGAGAATTTGAATCCTTCTCCCACTGATTGGAAAGTCCTGAAGTCTGACTAGTTGTGCAATCCCGAGAGACAATTTTACTTGTTTGATTGTGAAACCTCCTCAGAAATTCCTCAAAATTTATTTCGAAAACATAGATTGATATTTGACTGTCATTTAGTGTTTTCAATCCTTCCTTAGTCAAAATCCTTCACCATTGGTTTTAAGGTAGTGCACAGTTGAAGTTCTAGTTTGCATATGCTAGGGTGCCCAAGAGACTTAGAGTAGACTTCATCCTAGATAATGTTTGAAACATTAATGGTCCTAATACATTTTGCAAATGTTAGATCCGCTAGCATTATTCTCATACCTTCCATAATTTTTTGAGTTTTACTCCCTACATCCAGACAAGCGACTAGAGTTCATTCTTTTTCATCAAGTCTAGTAGGAGAGTTAGTTAGTGTATCATCAAATCTGATTGGTACATTACGGAGAGAAATCTTAATTAGGTTAAGGATCAACTTTAATTTTCCATGCTATGAATAAAGGGTTCATGCTATGCAAAGAGTTCTAGTCAAGCTTAACTAAGAGAAAATAACCTTATTTAGCCATGCATTCACTCTTAAACTGACCTTAACTGATTAAGAAACTCATTAATCACTCAGTTTAACTGAATAATGCATCTTAGTTTCCTAAAGTCACTCAAAAGAGGCCGCTACTAGACCAATTAGGGTTCCAATAAGTGTTTGGGGTAGTTGGGTGTTAGTTAGGACTTAGTTTAGTGGAGTAACTTAAGTATTAACTGAGACACACTCCTAAAATCAAGGGAAAAACCCCCAAATCAAGGAAGGTGCCCCCAAAACTAGGGTTAGTCTCATGGGTGATTCAGGAGGTGTTTTAGGTGTGGTTGGACCCTTTAGAATCAACAACACATGATCTAGGAGGGTTATTTACTCTAACACCACCCATAATCCTAGCTAGGAAAAAAAATAAGAAAAAGAAATGAGTCCTAGCAATTTTCAGCCATATTAGGTACTCATGCACAAAAAATAGAAAGATTATATGTAAATTGGGAAAGAGGTAAACAAACCCAGTGGGAAAAAAACCCATAAAAGATAATGTAGAAAGAATGTGAGAATAAGGTTTTAAGGACCCTCCTCCAGAGATTATTTGACTAACAAGGAAGCTCTCAGGTAGATGAATAACTTGACAGAAAATGGCTTGCTAAAAAAAATCTGCAATCTACTTAGAGGAAGGGATGAACTGTAAATCTATGATCCCATCATGGATCAATCCTCTGATATAGTGCATATGGATCTTTATGTTCTTGGTTCGCTGGCGCTGAACATGCTCTCTTGAAATATGAATGGCTTTTTGGTTGTCATAAAAGATGATGGTAAGTCTGTGAAACTCTGTTCCGAACTCAATGAGAATGTGTTGTAACCAAATGGCTTGTGTTGCAGCATCTACCGCTCCTCTGTACTATACTTACGCTATTTATAGAGAAATAGTGGCTTGATTTTTACTTGACCAACAAATAGGTCCTAATCCCAAACTAAGGAAGTAACCAGAGGTGGACTTGTGGCCTGTTCCATCTCCATCGCATTCAGAATCTGTGTATCCAACAAAGTCAATTTTACAAGCAACACCATAATGGATCCCATAATTATATGTCCCTTTAACACAATGGAGTATTCTTTTGGTAGCATTAGATGTTGATGTATATGTAACTTCAGAATGTATTTCATCTATGTATTTCATATATATTTATTGTGCCCTTATAAGAGATGTGTTATTCCTCTATAAGGAAGTGCCGTCATGTGTATTGACAATTGTCGCAAGTGTGTGTACTTGCCGATGGGTTATTAGACCACTATGTGTGGGGTCGGCCCTGAAATATATATTATATTGTTGATGTACCTACCTAGACAAGTCGGCCCCATAGTGTAACTGGGCAAACAGGTTAAGTATAAATAGAGATCGGGAGATCTCTATTTGATCACTCGAAAACTCACACTTCTCTCACTCAGAAAGTGGCACACTAGTGAGGAGGAGGATCATCTACTACTAGGAGACTATCTCAGTGTATTTTGGTTGTACTTTGGTTGAGCCATTTCTCTCTCTATCTCTGAGGAAGTTGTGGGGTTTTTCACCTTAGGGTTTTCCCCATGGAAACTATGTGTCTCTTGTTTCTCATGCTTTTGATTCTTGTGATGCTTGTCATGCTTATTATGATTGTTATGCATTGATATACTATACATGTTATTCTCTTAGTAAAGATCCTAGAGTATTGTGAATTAATGCTCAAAAATAAACATTAGACTGTGTTAAGGTGACCCCCAAATCTGATTGGGTGATTTGGAGTCCAAGAAATAATTGTAATAGTCCTAAGTCAGTCATGCAAGGCATATTTGAACCATGCAATGGAGGTAGTGTAGCTTCTAGTAATGAGGAGATCATCCACATAGAGTACAATAAGTAAGAGAGATCCATTTTCTTGAAGCATATACACATCTGGATTTGAATTACATATTGAGATATTTTTGGACAGAAGAAAAAAATCCATTTTTGCATACTAAGCTCGAGGAGCTTGTTTCATTCCATGGCAAGATTTATTTAATTTTCATACTAGAGATGAGTTTTGAATGTACCCTGGTGGTTTCTCCATGGATATCTCTTATTCAAGGTCCCCATGAAGAAAGGCACTCTTCACATCCATGTGATGGATTTCCCTTTTTTGTATATGCTATGGGAAAAACAAGTCGAAGTGAATCCATCTTTGCAACTGGAGAAAAATTTATTGTGTAGTGAATGCCATGTATTTGAGAGAATCCTTTGGACACCAATATTTCATTGTACTTGCTGATAAATCCATTGGATTACATATTGGTTTATAGATAGAATTGCATTGAGTCAATTTGCTCTCTTTTGGAAGAGGTACCAAATCCCAAGTTTTGTTGTCCATGAGGGACTAATACTTTTCATCCATGGAACCCTTTCAATGAGGATTTTCGGAGGGTACCCCATGGATTTGAGGATCAGATAAGGCCATTATGTAGAAATGAATGGGAATCAATGGCTCTATGGCTGTAGGAGTGTGAGTGGAAGCATAAAACTCATAATAGATTCTTCAAGAATCCTTAGGATCACCCACTAGTTCACCAACTGTTTTTAGTGCTTGTTTTTCCCAATGAGGCTGAATTATTAGGTCTGCAACACTCTCTTTTGCAGCAATCTCATCATCATATGTATGAGAATCTGAAGATGTATCTAAATAATTTCCCGAGTGTGTGATGGAAGGTAGATTTTCAAATAGAGAAGGTACAAGAAAAATGTCTTGAAATTGCCCATCTTTTTGTAAAATATTACCTTTTCCACATTCCTTGATTTGAGTATTCTCTCCCATGAGTACTTCTTGGACAGAGGATGGCTGCAAGGAGGTGAACATGTCCTTGGATGAAGCCATATGATTTGAATCTTTGGAATCTAGAATCCAAGAGGCCAATTTTGAAGTTGAAGTTGTTATGAGCACATGTCCCCTTTCAGGAGGGGATCTTGACTTGCATACTTTGTTTTCATTTTCTTCCAAAAAAATCGTATATATGCAATTTTCTTTTTTTTGGGTCCCTTTTTGCAGTAGGGACATAAGGGAAGCTCCTTCCCTTCTTTGTCATAAAAAAATATTGTATTTTTGCTCCTTGTCGTCCTTGTATGAGGGATTATGCTTAGTGGCTTTCTGCTTTCCCTCATTTGTGACAAGTGCATGGGAATTTTAGGAGCTTTGTAAGCCCATTTGGGAAATATTATCCTACTCTTCAATAAGAGAGGTTGCAAACACATCTAGAGAAGACATGGTGAAGGCTTCCCTAAGTGCTAATCTAGTATAGTGAAATGAAGAGACAAAAGTGTTGAATTCATGACCGAATTTACAAAGGATGGAAAGCACCATTTGAGTGTCTTTTTTGGGGATGTTGCACATCTTGAGTTAAAAGAGGATAGAACTGAAATTTGAAGAGAAATATTGTACAAAATCGAATTCACTTGTTCTTAGATACATTAACTCCACCTCTAAAACATGACCCCTCATTTCATCTTGTGTGCCAAAAAATTTGGACAAAGAGGTCCATATTTCATTAGGGATCTTATTCTATTGAATATGGTAGAGTAGGTTAGGAGATACAGAATAACATAGCATCCCATATGCTTCATCCATCTGATAAAGATACTTGGATTTCTCAACAAGAGCCAATGGTTCCACCTCATTTCCTATGGTCATTTGGTACAAACCCTTCTTTCTTAAGAGGATATCCACTCTTGGCTTCCATTTGAAATAATTGAAGGGATTTTTTGCAACCATGTATCTACATTCTGATAAGCTACTAACTAACTAATAATATTTATGAATCATTACACATTAATTTTGAAGAGAAGAAAGACAAGGCTTGTATTATCATAGTAATGAATTAATGAAAAGATGCTACAATATATAGGAGACAAATTCGAATTATGTTGAAGATCAATTCAAATTGTGTATGTTATGCAGAGAGGGCTAGTTAGGATTAAATTATAACAAATAAACTCAGTTATTCATGAAATATATCCTACACTGGGTAGAACTATTCTGAACTAAATTGAACTAAATTGAACTGAACTGAAGTAATTTGAACTGAATTGAACTTGAATGAACTGGAATGCACTAAAATAAACTAAACTAGGGTGATAATGAGTGTTTGGGGTAGTCAGGTGTTATTTAGGACTTAGGTGATGAAACAACCTAAGTCTAACTAAGTTATACTTCCTTAAATCAAGGAGAAAAACTCCCCCAAATAAGGAATGCACCCTTAAACAAACAAAGAAACCCCCAAATATGGGGATCGTCTCATGGGTGACTCAGGAAGTGGATTTGAATGTTGTTTGTCCCATTATACTCATCAATGTTAGGTCTAGGAGGTTATTTACTCTAACATCCCCCCATAATACTAAATAGAAAAACTATCTAAGTAATAAAAAATAGGTCCCGACAATTTTCAACCATATTAGGTACCCATGCAAACACAAAGAAGAAACATTTGTAAATTCAGAAAGAGGGAAAAACCCAGTGGGAATGCCCCCCCCCCCCCCCTCATAAAAACGAATTCAAAATCGGAGAATTAAACTACTCAAAAAAATTTGTGTGGAAATTGGTGAGTAGTAGGAGAAAAAGATATGGGCTCCAAAGACTAAAGAGACATGTGAGAAATATTCTTTAGTTTGAACTTGATTTGGGACATGTTCTCCAATGGACTCTTTCATATTTTGAATGTAAGTGAATATGTCATCGTAGGACATGAGTTGTGAAACTTCTAGGGCCTCCTTTAACAATACTGGATCTAGCATACCAACTATATAGCAATTGAGTTGGGGAGATAGGATATCCATGGCTACAAAATATATAATTGATTGTTGAAAAAACACTTTTTGATAGCTGCTAAAGATATATTTGGTGGATGCAAATTATCTCTTTGATGGCTGCAAGTACACTTCTTTGATGATTGTAAATGAACACTCCTTTGATGGCTGCAATTGCACCTCTGTATGGTTGTAAATGAGTACTAAAAATGGGCTCTTTGGTGGTGTCAAAAACCTTATCTTGTGGCTGCAAAATCTTTCTTTGGTGGCTGAAAAAATCCTTCTTTGATGGCTACAAAAAACCTTCTTTGATGGATGCAAAAATCCTTCTTTGATGGCTTAAAAAAATCCTTCTTCAATCTGCAAGAGTTGTGGCTGCAAAATCCTTCTTTGGTGGCTACGAAATCCTTCATTGGTGGTTGAAAAATTCTTCATTGGTGGCTTCAAAATCCTTCTTGGGTGGCTATGAAAGCATGGCTGCGAAATCCATTCTCAACCTGCAAAAACTTGATAAACAATACTAGCATACAAGCTAGTTTACCACCCCCTAGCTCTAATACCATATAAGATTTGAGCATTCATAGATCTAGGTGAAAAAGCTAACAAGATATGATGATTAAATCAAGCATGAACAGTTTTGCCATAATATATATGAATCATTACACATTAATTTTGAAGAGAAGAAGGGACAATGATTGTATTATCAGAGTACTGAATTAATGAAAAAATGTTACAATATATAGGAGATCAATTCGAATCAGGTTAAGGAACAATTCAAATTGTCCATGCTATGAATAGAAGGTTCATGCTATGTAGAGAGTGCTATTCAGGCCTAACTGAGAGAAGATAACCCTATTTAGCCATGCATGCACTCGTAAATTGAGCTTAACTTATTAAGGAACTCATTGATCACTTAGTTTAATTGAATAATTCATGTAGTTTCCTAAAATCACTCAAAAGAGGGCACTACTAGACCAACTGGGGTTCTAATGAGTGTTTGGGGTAGTTGGGTGTTAGTTAGGACTTAGTTTAGTGGATTAACTTAAGTCTTAACTAAGACACACTCCTAAAATTAGGGGGAAAAACCCCAAATGAGAGAATGCACCCCTAAATCAAGGAAGGTTCCCCAAAAACTAGGGTTTTGTCTCATGGGTGTTTGAGGATGTGTTTTTAGGTGTGGTTGGATCCTTTAGATTGATCAACACATGCTTTAGGAGGTTTATTTACTCTAACACCATCACCCTAATTTTTGTGTCTCTAGCAAATCCCGTGATCAACAGTTTGTCTCCCTCCTTTACACTGTGTACCTTTATTTGAGAATACTTCCATCAATTACTCCCAAAGTTAAAATTGATCAAATGAAGTTATGAGCCCCACACTTATCATCCAATCTTGTGTTAGGTTTGTCAATATTACAGTTGGCTACAAGTTTATCTTGGTTTTTAGGATAACACCCTCATCTAGTCACATACTTTAGCTCCCATCAACACTAAATCCTCATATTATGAATGTTACAATAGTTGCAGTTGTACCTTACAAGGTTCCCTTTCAATCAACATAAGATATCACCTCGAACTAGGTAGGGAGAGTCACCAATGCTCCCTAACTTAGTGGTCTCTCCTATGCTCGACGTCAACACATATGTTGCATCAGGGAGAGTCATAAGTTTCAAAGGTAGAAAAGTTCACATATACAAATTATGGTTTTAGCAGTACAGAGAAGGGTTCCATGCAACAACTTCACTAGTATTCTGGTCCCCCACCACTGTGGGTTCCTCATGGTTACTAGTAGTTCTTCTTTTTTGGCACTTGTAACATCATTTCCAGGTTCATCTACTCTCACATGGATTCAATCCACCTTTTTCCATGAACCAACAATACTATGAGTAGACCCCTTGATATTCTCTCATTGTAGTCATCTTGATAGCTTTTCATGAGCATGGGTATTCCCTCCTTGTTTGTATAAAACACTATTCTTTGTTACATGGTTTTCACCTGCGATATTCCCCCAGGGGAACCTTCTATCCACACTCGCTTAACAACTTCCAAGAACATGGGAAAACACAGAAAGAAACGATGATGCATTATTGGCTCTACAATACCTTCCAAATATCATACATTAGGGTGCATTTGTTAACACATAAAATTCACACTAATGTGACATTTTTTCTAATCTTGCATTAATTCATCGTGCATCATCAACTTATAGCATGTATCCCACAAAATATATCCTCATCATATCCAAAAAGCAACATGAGTCAAAAAATGCCAAAAACAGCTAAAAACAAAGGTAGTGCAGTTATTCCTTTGATAGACTGCGCTACAAAGTGTATTATAAGTTATATTCCCGCGGTACACTAGAATGGATTTTCCTTCTAAATACGTATGATTTTAAAAATAATGGGACCGCAACAACCCACTGTGCATTGAAGGCTCATGAAATCTCCATCGCCTCCAAGAATTTGGAATTGGCTCCTCATGTACTTGGGTTCATTGATGGCCCACCATTGTGTACTTTGGAGCTAGCCCTTGGGGTTAATATATGAGTCCACATTTGGATCTAGTTATTTCTTGGCCACCTCTTGGCCTGTGAAAGGAATCCATGGGCATGCTTCTAGTAAGGAGAAATTAGATCAAATTTATGCTACTGGAATTGTGTTGTAACTTCTTCCACAACTTCCCATACCTAATAGCATTCTTCAAGCTCCCTTGCCACCTTCCTCCAAGGGGAAAGTGTTTCTCCCATTTTTCTTTCAATTTATTTAGCATTTAGTGTGGACACAAAATACCTACCTACGGGATATTGTTGGATTCCCTTGAATCCTACACCTCCTAGGTAACACTACGTGTAACAACTTGACCATTGGGAAATCTAAATTGGTTCTAGCATTTTCTTCTTGTTGTTCCTTCAATATCCTCACCCATTCTCAAGTTATTTTCAAATTTTGTTTTATTTTTCTTTTTTTTGCTAATAAGAACCTTGCAAGATCAATTTGGGGTTATTCACATTTGCTTCTTGTACTACAATACTGATATTTATTGACAACCTCAAAGGATTTACCTCCAAAGTGGGAAGTGTTGCACACCTTTGTGCAAATTTTCCCACAACACTAAGCATTTGCTGAATTCATTCTTTGTCGGATTCTATCAATCAATAATTTTTCTTCAACCAAAATGACTATTCCAGTTCATCGGTTTACCATACCATTCCCCATCTATCACCTAAAGTTAACTAATGCCAATCGACCATCAACTTTGCAAGTTGATCCACATGCAAAGAATATAACACTCCCAACATTCTCCTATTTTTTGTATTCTTTCCATAAATATGTGCTTTAGAAATTTAGTTCATAGGGATTAAAGGACCATATTTTCATGCAATAGGAAAAAAATTTGTGATTACCAACTTCGTTAATGAGTCTACAACATTGTTCTTCATGTCTACTTTTTCCAGTAACACCTTCTAGTTCACCACATGCAAAGAATATAACACTCCCAACATTCTCCTATTTTTTGTATTCTTTCCATAAATATGTGCTTTAGAAATTTAGTTAATAGGGATTAAAGGACCATATTTTCATGCAATAGGAAAAAAAAATTGTGATCACCAACTTCGTTAATGAGTCTACAACATTGTTCTTCATGTCTACTTTTTCCAGTAACACCTTCTAGTTCACCACCATCTCCCTCAAAAAATCATATTGAGCATAAATGATTTTTGTATTCAAATGATATGTTGGATTCTTTTCCAAGAGTATTTCACTATGACTATCATGATCCAACCTAACAAAATGGTGCTCGAACCCAACATCTGAACACAACCTTTGAAACCAAACAAATTCCTTCCATGCTGGAGTAGATTCCATGTATTCATCCTCAGTACTCGATAGTGTAATGACTAATTGTATTCTTCACATCCAACAGGCTACTCCTCCAAATAACTTGAACACATATCTACTAGTCAACCATCTTCGGTTAATGTATCCATCCCAGTCATAATTGATAAAGACTTATGCATTGGTTTCCTTGTTTCTCCTAGGCTCTCCTCCATAACACATTGCATAGTCTGTTGTTCCTTGGAGATACTCAAATACTCTCTTTATTATAGTCCATTTCTCTTTTATAGGCATCTTCATCTACCTACTCAATACCACCACTTCATGGGAAATATTAGGTCATGTAAAGATCATTGCATACATAAGACTATTATAGCACTTGCATAAGGAACACACAACATGTACTCCTTTTCTCCATATTTCATGGGACATTGTTAAAAAAATAACTTGAATCCCATGGGAATAGGCACCTTGACTGATCAACTTTCCTACATGTTGAAATGTTTCAAGACTATCAAAATATTTCCTTTGAATTAGGCAAATCCTTCGACCTACTTTAATTCTATGAATTTCATTTCCAAGAATGAAATTTGTTTCTCCGAGATCCTTCATGTCAAACTTGGAGGAGAATTGCATTTTAACCTCTTTTATCATATCCATGGTATTCCCAACCAACAACATGTCATCGACATAGAAAGCTACATATATGAAGTGATCATCGACTTTCTTCAAAAACGCAGTGATCTTCCTGACTTCTAACAAACCCTATATGTTTCACATAGTTATCAAACTTTTGATACCACTGTTAGGATATTCCTATACTCCATCCTAGTCCCACCAGTATTTTGATCATTTACATTTTCAGTCATGCATGCACCTTTAGGGTTTGCATGCATTCTAGGGTTTGCATGAATCCCAATCATCAGTCCAGCACCTAGCACTCAATTAGCCAGCCCCCAAGAGCTTCTCACTATTCAGTTTTAGCCCTCCAGTTGCTTAATGCGCCCTTCTTCCTTGATTTTAGGGAGCAACTTGCCCTTCTTCACCTACCAGTCCAGTTGTCACTCAGTTACACTCAATTACACTCAGTTACATTGAGTTACACTCAGTTACACCTACCAGAGTTAGTTTGACTGATGGTTGACAGTTACTTGAGCATTGATGACTCCAATGATGATGATGAAGACTTCCAGTTGTGCTCCGATGATCATGAGGACACCGAGTTGTGCTCCGATGACACTCTATTGATCTTATGATCACTCTAAGAGGCTAATTCGAATTGCCACCTTAGGCATTTGAATCCTCTCTACCATTGTACTATTTATTTGTCCATATTGTGATTAATTAACTAGTGTGTGTGAAGTATTATTGCTTCGATCTGAGTTCTACTATACCATATTATTTTGTTGCTCATTATACTGTATTTTTCACTCTTCTTCTATTTTCCTTCTTAATCATAATTACTCTTGTGAGGTATACATCATCTCTTAGATCTGCTGTGAGGATTTTCACAACCACATCGTGGGTGATTGCTTAGACTTCTTGAGCTTACATACTAGCTCCTTTTCTCCATCCATTGTAAAACCTTCAGGATGTTTCATATAGATTTCTTCCTCAAGAAAACCATGAAGAAATGTTATCTTTACATACATGTATTTTGTATCAAGATCAAATACTATATCTAAATTCATTAGTAACCTTCAAGGAAATTTTTAGGGGCAAAATTTCGCCAATTGGCTAATTTTTGGGCCTTTTTTCAAAAAATAAATTCGTTATTTGGTTATTTTTAGTCTCTAATATCACCTATATTTACATCAAATATGTTTTTTTATCATAATATTTGCTAAAATTTACAGGTTTCAGTAGTAAATTGTATGTTTCATATTTAATATTCGCATACCAATCTATATTTATGTTTTTTTCAATCCAAAATAATCGCCTAGAATACTATACTTAAGTATACTTTTATAATCCTTAAAAAATACCTTGGTACTCTTGCGTAATTCAACTTAGAAATAGGAGAGAAAATTTTACCGAAGATGAATCCCTCAACTTGAGAATATCCTTTCATTATTAGTCGATCCTTGTACTTATCGAATTCACCTACTGCATTCAACTTTTTCTTGAACACCCACTTACTGTCGACAAGTTTCCTTCCATTTGGTAATGAGACTAGATCCCATGTATAATTTTTCTTTAAGGACTCTATTTCTTCTTCCATGGCCCTTTTCCAGAGTTTACTCTATGTTGAGTTGATTGATTCTTGTATTGACTTGGGATAGTTTCCTATGCAAGATAATGCAAACGTAGAGAAAAAAATAAGGTGGATTGTACCTTTTGGGTTGTTTTCTTGCTCAACCATACCTCCTCACATTTGGATTCTATTGATCCACCTCTTCATTGGAATTGGTTGACTCTCCCTAATCCATAATTTCTTCATCCCTTTTAAAATTTAGATTTTTTATTCCTTTTATCTTTCGACCTATTCAATCTTGGAAGTGCTTCCAAATTCCATAAATATCACATCTCAAATATAAAATTCCTACCTTGTCACTGGGTACAACATCTTATATCCTTTTATCCCATCCTTGTACTTGATGAAGATGCACTTCTCCATCTTGCAGTTGAGTTTAATTATTTTCTCCTTTGGGAAATGAATAAAGACATCACACTCTAACACTTTGAGATGTGTAAGAGAGGGACTTTTCCCATCTCATTCCTTGTATAGAGTCTTGTTGATGCTGTTGAAGGTGACCTATTCACTATGAAACATGTCGTATCAACTGCTTCTACTTAGAATTCTTATGTGACGGCTAAACCATTGAGCATGCTCCTTGCTTTCTCCATCGGTTAATTGTTCATCCTTTCAACAAGTATTTTTTGTTGATGCATGTATGTATTTTTGTTTTGTCGAACTATTCGATGTTTTATGGAGAAATAGTCGAACGCTTTTCCACATAATTCTCCTCCATTATCAGCTCTCAGCACCTTCGTATTTTTGCTAGTCTAATTCTACATAAGAGCTTTCAACTCTTGAAACTTTCCAAACACCTCATATTTCTTACTCATAAAATAAAAATATGTCATTATGTATAAATCATCTATGAAATAAACGTAATACTGAGATCCTACTAGTGAAGGGGCTGACATAGGTACAAACACATTACTATGTATTAACTCCAATATTTACTTAGCTCAAGTAGCACTAGATTAGGATCTAACATGGCTCTTTTTACTATAAATACAATGTTCACAAAATTTGATTTCTGTAGGACAAACACATTACTATGTATTAACTCCAATATTTCCTTAGCTCAAGTAGCACTAGATCAGGATCTAACATGGCTCTTTTTACTATAAATACAATGTTCACAAAAGTTGATTTCTGTAGGACATTTAGGAAGACCTTAGACCATATATTTACTATGCATATCATGAAAATATTTCTAACATATGTGCCCCATATAATGATTCGAAAACATGGTCGAGTCGACTAGACAAGCATTCGTTCCATCAAACTGAAGAATTACCACCTTATCTCTTTCATTAGTGTATGTTGTTCCTAATAGTTTGTGCAAGGTTCCATTCCAAAATCTCCTTATTAATACCATTGTTCCTCAAACCATCTTGCATGTTTCTTTCTCAAATATAGACTATGCTCCTGCATTCCTCATCTTATTTATTGAGATCAGGTTTCAAGACAAACCTAGAATATCCAAGACTCCTAGAAGTGGTCCTATCCTTCCATCTTTCATATTAAATCAAAATTTGGCTCGTCTAACTATCTCGGTCAATGAGTCATCTCACAATAGGAAATAACCATCGTTGATCTTCTCGTACTCATATAGCCATTCTTTGCATAGTTTCATGTGATATGACATACCAGAGTTGATCAACCAAGAGTCATGATCTGGCTATGTACTTGAGGAATCCAAATACACATCACCTTTCTTGTCTTGCAAATACTTTCCATCATTCAATTAACCTTCTTTATACCCTTTTCCTATCTCAAATTTCATCGATAGTTCCTGACTTTACCATATCACCATCAAGTTTTCATCATCAGACCAGGTGATCTAATCTTAGATCTACCTCTCGACTTTGATCATCTATTGGAATTTTTTCCTTTTCCTCTATCTATCGGCCAAACTCATATTGATAAGGTGTCCTGGGTCAATCCTTCCATGTTCTTTTGACTCATATTTTCTAACAAAATGGATCCAAACACATTGTCGATATTAAATGTGGTACTATTGCTTTGAAAATCCACGACTAGGCTATCCCATGAATCTAGCAAAGAACACAACAAACTGATTCACTTTACCTCCTAGGTGATTTTAATATCCATGGACAGTACCTTATGGATAACAATGTTAAATGTGTTTAGGTGCTTTATGACCAAGTCACCTTCACCCATTATTAGAATGTACAACTTCTTTTGATGAAATAACTTGTCAAACAAATATTTTGAATGGTACAAGATTATGAATGTTTCCCACAATTTATTTGCACTATCCTTTTTTGATATATTCAACAATACAAAATATGCTAGACAATGTTGGATTGTACTCATTTCCTTTCTCTCAATCTTCTGCAATTTTTTTTTAATGCGCCTATTGGAGTTGTTCCTAATTTGAACGCAATCCATTGTTCTCGATCTACAAGGATATCCCCCATCTTAAGCTTCCAAAGCTCCAAATGTTTCCCATTGAAATTTTCAATTTCTGTCCTCGATGTGTTAGCCTATCTATTTATAGATCAATGTTCATGAACTACCACTACAATAGGTATTCCATAGATCCATAACCAAACATAAAACCCTCAGCAACAAACGTTTCCTCCTATATTGGAAGAAGTTGTAATTGATGTCAAATAGGGTGAAGAGATCTGTTATGTTTCCATTGGTGTCAAGGTGATAATGATGATGTGTTTGTAGTAGAGATAGAATTTTTGGGAATATTGGATGAAGCCTTGAATCCCCTAGAGAAGACCCTAATGATCCTAAGGAAGTCCTTGAAGAAGAATCCTTTTCACAAGAGTACATAACTCCAAAGTGGTCGCCTTATGGCATAGCGGTTGCACATATCCCTAACAAAAAGACACTTTGAGTTCTACACAAGTAGTACAAATCCCATAGAGAATCCCCTAATGTTCCCGATGATGGGTCACATGACCATGATGATAAGAAGTGTAAGGAAGTCACTAAAGGTGCCCCTAAGCAAAGTCGGTAAGAAATGTGAAGAAATTCCTGAAAGTAGTGGTGTTGGATCCACATCAATAGACGGATTGGTCCATATGACCATGAGAAGTAGCCCCCAAAGTAATAAGGATTGGTCCATAAGACAATGTTGAAATAAAAGGTGAAGAAACCTCGAAACAATGGTGTTTTGTCCAATTTCCCATGAGTTTGGAGTTACATGATCCATGGTGGAGAAGGATCTAAAGAGTCCACAAAGTTGGTCCAAAGCAAGTTGGTGTGAAGCATGAGGTATCCCCAAAATAATGATGTTTGGTCCACATGACCCCGAAAGTTGTGGTACTTTGTCCCATTGGACCACATGAAGTGAAAAGGATCCCTGCAAGAAATAATGATGTTCCCATCAAGTATGATGATGTGGAAAATCCCTAAGGCCCCTTCGAGAATATAGGGAGTGATCTTGAAGTTTTGGCATGAAGTGTTATGATGGATCCTTGAAGCGGGGTACTAGCCCTTGAGACCCCCTTAAAATATTATGGAGATCCACAAATTAAGGTTGAGTTTAAGGAGACTCTAAAAGAAGCTACAAGGAATAGTGAAGTGTATAAATATAATATAAAACATTTAATTTGACCATCCATCAAGTCTCCCTTTTGTATTGTGCACCTCTTGGAGAAAAGTGAAAAACTTTGTAGAGGAGAAATTTTTTGGCATCTTTGAGGATTGAGGAGATTCACTAAAATTGGCGTAACTTTCTCATATGATATCGGAATTACGAAATCCTTGGCTCATTGGAAATCTTGTTGAGAGGGATATGTGATGACATGATATAGAGTTTCTTTTGTTTTTTCTATTATTTCTTCATATTGTGATCTTGACAAAGGTATGGTTCATGCTAGTTGATTTTTCTTGTGATGGCGCATGTCTCTCATGGATACAGTTCATCTTTGATCTTTGTATGGTATGTGAAGTCATTAAATATGTTATGGAGGCTATGATGATGGTTATATTGGAATAGATATCGGTATTTATCGCATATTTTGTGATTATCTTGGCATAGATCTTGGTGATTATCTTGGTTACTTGTTGGTGTAAATCATGGTGATTATCTAGGCATAGTGCATGATGATATTTACATATATCTTGATGATTATATGGGAATATTGTATGATGGTCTTGGAATAGATCATAATGTCTATCTTGGTATAGTCCATAGCTATGTTTTGGAATATGGATCACCTCTTGGAGTGTTCAATGTTTTGAAAATGTCTTTGATGTAAAAGTTGAGAATGAAAATGAAATCAATGGGTGATTGTTTCTAGGTATAGATTTGAGGCATGTATAGGTTGATATAGTGTGACATATATTGAGACAGTGTGATAGTGATTGTCACACTATGACATTAGTAGTGGCATTGTGTCATAGACAATGATTGTGGCATTGAGATAGAGATACAGTGATTGTAATAGGGACAATTATACACGTACAAAGATATAGATATAGGTATAGGTTAATAGAGACAGAGATACAGGTTGCAAAGATAGTGATTGGGTAATTGTGACAAAGATGGTGATTGTGACAAGTTGACAGAGGTAGTGATGCAGTGATACATGTTTACAAAGACAGTGATATAGGTACAGGTTGACCAAGGAAGGGATACATGTATAGATTGATAGAGACAGTGATAGAAGTACAGGTTGTGACAAAGACAATGATAGTGATAGATTGATGCTCTTATTCATATCAGGGTGAATGGGGAAATGATAGGGATTTGTATCTTCCATCAAGTCAGTGCTAGTAAATTAGGGATTTGGAGCTTCCTTCAAGTTGGGGCGTATAAATTAAGGGGTTGGATCCTCCTTTCAATCGGTGATAGTAAATCAAGGAGTTGGAGCTTTGTAACATCCCGATAATTTCATAAAAATTTAAAATTTCTAAAACAGCATTAAATGTTATCATTTCTATTGCGGAAGTAATAAATGATTAAGAAGGTAGCAATGATTAGTTAATTCATTAAGCAAAGACAAATTAATTAATGAATCTTTTTAGCTAAATACATTTAAAGATTTTGACACGTCATAATTCTTTTAACATACGTAAGACACTGAAAAGTGTTAACTGTAATTCCTAAGTTATGAGATCAATAGTTCTAAATGTGAATATAAGCTGTGCACTATTTGTACTAAAGTGAAATTTCTAAGAAATGCTGACAGTTTGCTTATTTGATGTCAAAGGGGTCCTGCGAGGTACTCTGGGATTTACTTAGCTATGTTTATCTAAGGCATTTGAATTCTATTTTCCCATGTGCAGAAAAACAGGTAAGAATTCCTACGACAACAAGAATTTAGAGTACAAGATTCTTTCAAGAGTAAAGTCATTGTATTGTGATAATTTCTAAGTATTTCTATGCAAAACAAGTTTGCTGGAGGTATGGATATTTTGGTTCCTATTCTTATTTTCAAGATGGCTTACAACGTTCCAAAGTACTGAAATCACGTCGTCAAATGTATTTACATTGCTATTATTATAAATATCAAAACAGTGTTACAATTGTCCATTTATAATTCTATTTGAAATCTCGAGGAAAAGTGTTTATACTAATTCAAATGAAACTATCAGAATATATTTTTGTATCCACAGGACTTTAGAATATTTTTAAGTCTCATATTTATCAATGATTTTAAAATGCATGGCTAAAGCATGAAACCAAATAGAATTTTCCCTAAGGTCTAAACACCTACTAAAGAGGTGATCTAATGTGGCATATGGTAATTATGCAAATATATATTCAAACATTATGTATATTAACTATTAGTATGTTACTATTGGATTTCAATACCATATCACAATGTATCACTAAAATGGAAATGTAATGTGACATAAAAACCATGCAATTCATACATAATATGAAACAGGTATTATTATAATGCCTAAACTGAAAAGAATTGCAAACTATAAACTTCGAATTCCATACGTTAGAATGTTATGAAATATTTAAACGTAAAGACATTAAAATACAATGCCTATATGGTAGCGATTATACATATTAACGATGCAATGTTTACACTATGCAAAAATGCATATGCTAATGTATTGATAATGGATGGTAAAAGAATTAAATTCATTACAAACAAAAGCTGGTAGGTTTAAAGTATCGAGACTGGGTCATTTATGATTCTATCTAATTCTTTGGTGGATTGTTGTGTTGGATAACCATGTAATGGTTTTCACGTGATAGAAAGTGTCATAGCTTATCAGTTGTGCAAAGTGGATGCTTATGTGGATGTTCTCTATGTAACAGAGTTACCATACTATGCTGAGTTGTGCCTTGATATGACTCATATCAGTTGAGTTGGCGATTTTGTAGATTAACAATCAATGTGGTATTGATTCCATTATTCCTCGAAATTCAAACTGTCGGTTGGAAACTCTTCCACCGTTGATCTTCTTAAGATCTAGGGTTGAAAAAGAAACCCTATTTTTGCATGGGTAAGTAATGAAAATTTTTCTCCCTATCATTCATTTTTTTGTTAGTGGTAAGGTAGCAAGGGCCGACAGTGTTGCTACGATGTAGGGTTTGAAGTTTTTGTTGTTGGGATGTTTCAAACCTCAGACCTGTGAGTGAATTTCTTAAGGATTACAGGCTAGTTATCTTGGTGACGAAGAGCCACGATTCATCCACTGTAAGAGTGGGGAGGTTCTTTTGTCAGTTGATGGACTGTGATTTGGAACTAGAGTTCGATTCTTCCTGTTATAAAATTTGTTCTTGAGTTCGCAACTCGTAAATGATGCAAGTGCTAAGGCTCGTCTTCTTGTCAAACCTCGGGAGTTTCATTGTTAGGGTAAGTTTTTCGATGACAAAAAAAGTAGTGTTTTTAAGTTAAATGATACTTGAATTTTCTTTGTTTTTAACCCATTGAAATTTTAACTGGAAGGTTAAGTTCGCTGGAGGTTTGCTATGTTCAAACTCGGGTTGAGGATGCTACAACACCCTCCTGGTAAGCCTCAGTGGTTCATATAACCCTCGTAGGTACCTTTGGCATGGTGAAAACAAAATGACAAGAGTTGAAAAGCAATCCTTAACTGGAGTGATGGTCATCTTTAAGTTTTTGTTTGAACAAAGTTGTAAAGAGGATAAGCCCTCAGTTTTGATGTTGATAACAACTCAGTGATGAGTTAGGTTAAGTTGTAGGAAAAGATAATGTATAGGTTAGGTTTTGCTTTGTTTTAACGAGGCTTCAATTCTGTGTTGTGAAATGTATATCTTTTGTCATGGCATTCTGGCCATAGTACAACTTTGCAATCTTCATAAGAATGGTTGTTAGTTATAAGACTTGAGATGAGACATGGTTTGATTATTTGCAAAAGTTGTGCTGTTATACAGGGTTTCAGTACTGCTATGTTTATTAAACAATGGTTTGATACTTAGCACTCATAATCTACGTTTGAAGAATGGATGCGTGGGATTTTAAACTGTACCTGTAGAATGTTGTTTTGCTGTTGATAACGTTTCAAAAATCGAATGTGTCTTCGGTGGGGTTGCTAGAACCCTAGCCCTGATTTCGTGCTGAGTTTGAAGCTTATGTTTTCAGCTATGTGAAATCTACAATAAATTTTACTACAGTTGAAAAGTTTTTGCAATAGAAGTTAAGAGTCAATAAGTATGGTTTTGAGATGAACTTAGAAATGAATTTCGGTGTGTAAGGAATCTATCTAGGGTTTGATCCTGGAATTATATGAATGTCAAAATTGATCAAAGAAATCAAAAACTTCGCTTTCAGTTTGAAAAGATGATAGGAAATGAAATACTAGAAACCTTAGATTTTATGAAATGAATATATTTATTTTTACAGCTGTTAAGAGAAAATCCAGAGAGAAAGAAAATACGATGTTTAAATACAGAGTTAGGGTTTGTAATGTAGACAATAACAATTAATATATGAAATCAAAATAGGAAACTCATGCAGAATTTAAGTATGTATGATGATCAGGAAACTATAAATTGATTAGTTCTTGTAACTGTGAAACAAACCCTAGAAAATGCTATTACTTGGGAAACATGATAAGTATGATTTTAATTGCATTTGTTTGCTATCTTGATTGAATAGAAATAGGAGGAAAATACATGATTGTGCAGAAATTAAACTATATTTATATTTTATGAAATAACAAAAGAATCCTATAACATTGTTTATGCTTATACTGTAAATTCTTACTCTGTTTAGATATAGGTCAGAATGGCAAACAAATCACTTACTATAATTATTTATCCAATCAAATGGCAGTCTGCCTATCTCTCATCTATTATTTAATTTGCTTCTCTATACTAGAGTACGATGCAAATAACATCATGTGGAAAAATATAGAGTTGATTTTCTAATCATATTTTTAACAAGGCTTATCATTCGGACTTAAACAAAAATCAGAAATAAATACATTTACAAAACAGAGTTTGATGATTTCACTAAACAAAATTATTAAACTATAAACAAAATAGGAAATAGCAAAACTTGGTTGATCTGTAGGGAAACAAACAGCCCAAGGAGTCTGTTCCACCCAACCAATTCCTGAAGACAGCCAAGTCACTTGCCTTAGGACCCCCAAGCCTGTTCACTGAACCACCAGGAGGAAGAAACTTAGAAGCTTAGGACCCCAACTTGTAGTAGTAATAGTTATCCAGTCTTAAAGACTTAGCAGTCAAAGGGACCTGCACCAGCACCTTTGGTTCTCCTTCTTAGAATAATTTGCAGACTTACAATGCACTCACATAGCCTCCCTATTTGAATCTCTCAGTCATCACCTGATGCACATGAGGAATATTTCTGCAGAAAATATTGTGTAAGAGATGCCTACTCAATTCAAATTTTTTTATGTAGGCTTCCTAGGCCTTTTCAATTCATAACTGGTCATTAAATGAGTTTCCTGCTCACTCCCTTCACCTGGGGGATAATGCCACATTTGTAGGGGTAGTTGTCCCATAACCAACAGCTAGTGGTGAAGTGCAATTGTTGCCATCTGTCCCATGCCTTCTAATAGCTTCCATTCCTCCTAGTGGGTCAGTGAACACTCATTTAACAGTTCCCTTGGGCGTTTGTCTCCTACTTTAATTTATTAAATAATAATAATTCAGTAATTACATTCATCCTTGACAAAACTTGGTCATAATTACAAAACTTTGTAATTAAAATTTAACATAAAGTATTTTGCCAATAAAATAATAATTTCATAAATTGGGTAGGTGACAAGCTTCCTTCAGGTTGGTGCCTGTAAATTAGGGGGTTGGATCATCCTTCTATTTGGTTCTACAAAATCAAGGATTTGGTGCTTCCTTCCACTTGGTGTTGGTAAATAAATTGAATGTAATAATATTGAATATATAATAAAAGCATTCTGTGGTTTTTCTCCCATTTGGGTTTCCATGATAAATCCCTTGTGCACTATGTATGGTTCATGTGTGAAGAACCTGCAATAATTAATTAATGAAAATACACGATATAGCTGTAATAGCAGAACTCAAAATCACTTTATTGATCATAGGCCACTTCGAGGGGGAAACCTCCTTTGAGCAAGCTCAATACAAATAACTTCACGGTACCTTCATTGGCCTCAACACACACTTATATACTAAGTCTATGCCCAATACTATGTGTCAATACCATGGGACATATAATACTACGGGACGACTTACAAAGCATATGCGTCGAATACTATGGGTCAATACCATGGGATAATACAAACTATGGATCAACAAATACTACGGGACATCTTACAAAGCATATGCATCCAACAACAATATACTAACAAAGTAAAGAGAAGGGTTGAAACGGGTTCCTAACATCCCCTCTCCCTTAGAAAAATCTTTGTCCTCAAATCTTTAGATGTGGAAATTGATGCAGAATCTGAAGGAGTGGTTCCCCTGTAGCATCCTCAAGTTACATTCCGGGCCACTAACACCTTTTGAGTTTGAGGGAGGAGTGCTTGGAAGGCTATAGATGAAGAAGAACCATATCAGCTGCGTGAAAAGTGCGCTAAGAACGGTGCTGATCGGCTTGTTGTTTCAGTCGAATTCTTGCCATGTGAAGATTGTCCTGCAGAATGAGAAGAATCTGATCGCAGTTTCGAAGAACTCAGTCAATTTCCTGAACTGGGGAGATGCTGAGGGTGTATGGAAGAAGAAATGGCAGTTCCTATCCATAGACTGCTTCATATGTTGTCCTTGTAGATTTGGTATTGTACCACTGGAGTGCTTCTAGGAAATCTATAGAAATAGTTGTCCAAATCTGTGTAGGGATGGGAAAGGGTTCAAGCAGTCCTAAAAGGAGTGTCGTTTCACCCTTGTTGACCTGACAAGTATCGCAGTCAACCACCATCTGTTGAATTGTCATTTTCAGTCCCTACCAAAAGAAGTTACATTGTTCCCGGACATACGTTTTGAGGAACCCAAAGCGCCCTATCGATGAAGAAGCATGGAGTTCATAGAGGAGATAGCCCTGTTTAATAGATTGCAACCACGTTGGAACAAGCAAAGAAATAGTTGTAAGAGAAACTAGGTCATCAAATGTGCGAGAAGGAGCATCTACCATCATATTGTCCTTACCCCTCTTGTAATTGACCGCATAGGAAGAACCCATGAGTTGGATAACCCATTTCAGGTGTTCTGTGTTAAATTTTCTGAATTTACTTCAATATGATCTAGGATCTTAACTGAGAGAACAACATGTACAGCATATCTACAGCATATCAATCATGGAGACAATAATGCAAGCACACAAGAGACACAAAGATTTACTTGGGGAAAACCATAAAGGTGAAAAACCCCAATAACTTCCTCAGAGATAGATAGAGCAATGATACAACCAACCAATAGAGATAGCCATAACCTAGCAGCAATCCTCCTCCTCCATAAGTGCACCTCTCCTCCTTGAGAGCATGTGTGAGAAGTGAGTGAGCAAATAGAGTGCCTCCCGCACTCTATTTATACTTGACTTGACTTGCCTTTTTACCTAACTCATGTAGGCTCGAACTTAACCACATAACATAATGCTGAGTGGGCCGACCCCCAATAGGGTGGTCTAATAACCCTTTGACCCACATGGCCGACCCCCAATAGGGTGGTCTAATAACCCTTCGACCCACATGACTTATACAGGGCCGACCCCAACAAGGTGGTCTAATAACCCATCAAGTATAAGTTACGACACTTACAATATAAATGACGACACTTCCGTATAGAGGAATAATACCATCTCTATAGGAGTACATACATCATACATATATGAAATACATTCCGAAGTTACATATACATCAACACTCCCTCTTAACTAGGAAGGTATTTCTCAGCTCAGTTCTTTTAGCACAAGTCATCTTCTCTGGATCATCGTCACTAGATAAT
The DNA here is from genome assembly GCA_027924585.1 of Larix kaempferi. NCBI lineage: Eukaryota > Viridiplantae > Streptophyta > Pinopsida > Pinales > Pinaceae > Larix > Larix kaempferi. The sequence goes on along the minus strand of BSBM01000594.1, from coordinate 41,582 downwards.
CGTCATCGAGTCATCATCATCATCACTGCTGCTGCTATCTCAATCAATCTCTGAATCTACTCGTCATAGGAAGTTCTACAGAGCGAGTCCTTTTTCATACTGGATGTAGGCCCACCACCTGCAGGTCTTCGTCATCACTGGCCATACTGTGGAATCCTCAGGACTTATTACGTGCGTCACAAAACCTCGAAAGAGCATCCCAGGCTGTTACGAGCACACAGCTCTACCTATAGGATCTCCCAGGGCACCGAATTACATGTGACCTCACCACAAAACCTCGCAAGAGCATCTGCCAGATATCCCAGGGAACCGAATTACATGCCATAGGAAAAAACTCGAAAGACTATCTGCAGATCTCCCAGGGCACCGAATTACATGTGGTCATGGCAAAATCTCGCAAGAGCATCTGCCAGATATCCCAGGGAACCGAATTACATGCCATAGGAAAAACCTCGAAAGACTATCTGCAGATCTCCCAGGGCACCGAATTACATGCCATAGGACAAAACCTCGAAAGAGCATCTGCCAGATATCCCAGGGAACCGAATTACATGCCATAGGGAAAACCTCGAAAGACTATCTGCAGATCTCCCAGGGCACCGAATTACATGTCCTCCCAGAGCAAAACCTCGAAAGAGCATTTGCCAGATGTCCCAGGGCACCGAATTACATGCCATAGGCAAAACCTCGAAAGACCATCTGCAAATCTCCCAGGGCACCGAATTACATGCTCATCTGCACAACCTGATCCACGGCCAAAGAGTATCAACCTGATACTCACCATACATCATCCTGATGTATCGATGATCATCCTGATCATCATCACTGCAACGTCCTGCTGCATGTCATCTGGAGCAACATCCTGAAGCTCGTCATCTATGATCATCCTGATCATCACTGCAACATCCTGCTGCATGTCATCTGGAGCAACATCCTGAAGCTCGTCATCTATGATCATCCTGATCATCACTGCAACATCCTGCTGCATGTCATCTGGAGCAACATCCTGAAGCTCGTCATCTATGATCATCCTGATCATCAATGCAACATCCTGCTGCATACCAAGTATCTACCTGATACATATCATCATACATGATCCTCCTGATCATCAATGCAACATCCTGCTGCATACCAAGTATCTACCTGATACATATCATCATACATGATCCTCCTGATCATCAATGCAACATCCTGCTGCATGCCAAGTATCTACCTGATACATATCATCATACATGATCCTCCTGATCATACAATGTATCCACCTGATACATATACAGATACATGGTCCAAGCATCCAACATGATGCATATAAAATACATACACATGATCCAACTGATCATATCCAGCATCCAACATGATGCGTACATACATACATAAAATGATCCAACTGATCATATCCAGCAGAAACTAGAACATCATCTTGATGTTCATCATCCAGCGCTTACATCCACAGCCATGTGAAGGATCCTCCTTCCAACATGCTTGGAATGGCTTCAACAAATGTGTCCATCACTTCTTCCTCGAAGTGTCCTCGATCTGAATAACGCCAAGCCTCTCTCTGAAGTACTCGAACTTCACCCTGGCTAGTGGCTTCGTCAGCACATCTGTAATCTGCTCGTCCGTCGCAACATACAGAAGCTTCACAGCTCCTCTCTGCACCATATCCCTGATATAGTGGTATTTGATCTCTATGTGTTTCGACCTGTCATGAAACACTGGGTTCTCGGACAGCTTCACACAACTCTGGTTATCACAGAAGATACCAGTAGCTTCCAGCGGGAGATCAAATAACTCAGACAGTAGCTTCCGTAGCCATACTGCCTCACAACTAGCTGAACAGGCTGCAACATACTCTGCCTCAGCTGTACTCAGTGCTACGCAGGACTGCTTCCTGCTAAACCAAGAGATCACACCTGATCCCATACTGAAGCAACACCCAGATGTGCTCTTCCTATCTGCAGCACTGCCAGCCCAATCTGAATCAACATAACCCTGCAGGTTAAACTTTTGATTCGCCTCATACCTGAGCCCATAATCCACTGTACCCTTCAGGTACCTCAGAACATGCTTTACAGCAACCAGGTGAACACTCCTCGGATCTGTCAGGAGCTAACTCAATGTGTTCACAACAAAGCAAATGTCTGGTCTCATGTTCGTCAGGTACATCAAGGACCCAATCATCTGACGATACATAGTGATATCAACTGGCTTAGATGAAGCATCACAAAGAAGCTTCAGATTCGATACCATCGGTGTGGCCATGGCCTTGCAATCCATCATCCCAAATCTCTTCAGGATATCTACTGTGTACTTCCCTTGACCAAGGAAGATACCACCTGCACTCTGCCACACCTCCATACCTAGGAAATAGTGCATCATTCCCAAATCTTTCATCTCGAACTTGGTAGCAAGCTTCCGCTGCGTGTTGGCAATCAATCTATCTTCACCAAGTTCTGCACACATATAAGACTGCACCATGCTGTCTTGAAATCCATCTGGTGCATCTTCTATTTCATCACTTTTATATTTCTTAATGCTGCCATCTGCAACATGCTTGATCTGATAGTTCCATTTGGAAGTCATAACAAACTTCCCTTCACATCTTGGGACCGCATCCCAAACATCGTTCTTCATGATCGACGGATCATGGCATTCTTCCCGTATCGTGGGAACTTCAATATCTTCAATAGATAATTTGTTGCTAAACAAATGTTGTAGTTCTTCTTTTGTAGGAGATGGCATACGATCTTTCCTACACAACAAGTTAAATTGCATGATTAGAAAACATCTCATAGTTTTCAGAAGAAATTCTTACACATAAAGAAATATGCCATACAGTCATGCAATTATCTTAGCCAATGCTTCAATACAACATTTATCCATATCCCGTAACTTTCTAGATGCCTTCCAATCTCTACTAGAACATTGTTAAGAGTGTGCACAACTCCCAACATGTCAGTAAAGAGGTTTCATTCTAGATAAGTAGCAATGGAATGTTGTACAGTTCCATAGGCCACTTACCCATGTGTATTAGTAGTATACTGTTCATTAATGCAACTATTCTAATATGCTCAAGACATATCCTAAGTCTAGGAACATGAGTATATACATCATTGAAAAATTTTACTTAAACAAACAAATATGCAAGAAATGATAATAAAAATACTTATCTTTGTTTGTTCGTTGGGTGGACTCCCTCTGAGTCTTCGTTTCCTTGTAGGAGATGCTGGAGTCCTAATCTGAAGTAGCTTCTTCTACACCTTTATGTTGTGGAATGTAGAAACATGGTCAACTCCCTTTGAATATCTGCATCCTTGCAGAAACTACTGAAGTGTGCTCCTTTTCTTTATTGCAGGAACAACTGGAGTGTGCTCCTTTGCTTTCTGGGAGGAGCAACTGGAGTGTGCTCCCTCTTGATCTTTGCTTCCTGAATTACCTGTTCTTGAACTCATATTCATCCTTGGTCCCTATGCATGCTTATTAGTATCATGATTTTGTTATCCTTGTGATCTCATATAAAATCATACATTCATTAATACTATTAAAACACAATAATCTCAAGCATGTATAGTCATGATCATTTCAAACAGAAATAATAAGCATTAGCATTCAAGGATTCTTATGGTTAGTCAAATCATAAGAAACATAACATGTCTAAACCTGTAATTACTCAAGCCTATGACTCTTCAGGTTAGTTGAATCATCAATCAAGATAAGAGATATAAAATGCATAAAACCTGTGATTATTCAAACCTATACCATCATGATTCTTCTGGTTAGTCATATCATCAATTATGGTAAGAAACATAATATGCATATAACCATGATTATTCAAACCTATGACTTCATGAATAATCATTATCAACAATAGTATAAAATCCTAACACAAGGTAGGATTCTATCTTGATATAGGAAAAACATACCTGGATTAGCATGCTAGCTATTTATGTCTAACATACTCACATGATGTCTTCTTGTTCTTCTTCAATGACTTGTGCTAGTAACCTGTATATCTCATAGGTTAACTATTACAAAACCAAGTTATACATACCTCGTAAATGGATCTTCTATGAGATCCATGACAATGGATGAATCTTTGTCCTCATGTTATCATGATCATATGTTCTTGGACCAGAACATGATTTGTCTTTCTTGGTGTACCTTTCATGTTAGTAGACAACATAAACCTCATACAACACCATAATGCATTAGTACAATCATAAGTGTCAACACCCTAACCAATGAATATCTTCTATCATGCATTCATAATTTTGTTAAGGTGATACGACAAATCTAAAATCAAAATTGTACTAACCATGATAACATGAAGACAAACATACCATAAAATTAATTATGAACAAATCTCAAAGCATACCTCGATGAGTCATACCTGTCGAGATCACTTGTAATCTTCTTATGTAAGGCCTTAGCCTCATCTCCCTCTGAAACAGGAACTTCTTCACTTATGCAAGTGACCAATCCATCTTCTTCTAGGATCAACCCAATCCACTTGATTTGCAAGAACTGGACCTGGAGCTGGATATGGGTTTGTCAGAGAGACCCCAAAAATTCAAACTTTGAATTTCAAACTTCCGAAAGGATAGGAATATGCGCCTTGATGAACTGATCAAACTAGTATATTCAGAATTTGAAAACTGCAAAGTTTCACTCCTCAATTTTGCCTTTGAAACTTCTGGATTCACTGGTCGTGACCCTGAACTGGGGTTTGATGAAGCCCACTCTTTTGCCCCATCAAAATGTTTGATCCAAATCTCTAAGCTTCTATTTTTCTGAGGAGCTTCTAGCCGTGTTCACAGATTTCAAAAATTCCCATTTTTACAGAAGCCCTAATTTTCCACTTTTCTAATCAAAGTCCCGAACTAGGGTCTAATCAAGCCCGGCCTTCTGCCCAACCAAAAATTCTGATCTTGGTCTCTAAATTTCGATTTTGATGAGTAGCATCCAGCCGTGGTCTCCGATTACAAAAATTCCAACTTTCTCCAAAGCCCTAAATTCCGGAAGGCATGAATGAAGGTACCAAAAAATAATTCTGTTTTGACAGAAATATGTACCTGATTGTTTCTGGTGTAACTCCAAAAATTTTGATTCACAGGGTCTGAAAAAGTTTCCTAAGATAGCCTGACCTGTTATCTTTCCATCCTGACAGGTCTGACATCAATTGGATTCTCTGAGAGAGAGTTATGCCAAATGTCGCAACGTGACCTGTTTTGGGAAAATACAGGAGAGCGAACTTGTACGGCGTTCCACGTGTCACTGTTTGACCTTCGGCCTCTGAAAAAGTTTTCTGAGATAGCTCGGCCTGTGTACTACCTGTCACTTTTCACGAAATTTCATTTGGAGCTTCCTAGCCCAATTTATGACCTTTTTCCCAAGGTCACCTGCTTTTGACTCAAATCTGGAAGAGGCAGAAACCCTATATTGTACAGATCATAAATCACAAAGTACAACGAATTAGAGGTTGTCCTTTGGACACAAGATACCTGGAGATCTTAGCTTCGTCCTGTAACAATTTCAGATCCGAAAACTTCGCCAAAACGGATTTATAGCGAAAGTACTACGATGACTAGTTTTTGCTATATCAAGCCCTAGCATCGTTAGTGCAACAAGTGTCATACATGCCATATCATGCCTTCTTTCAGGCTAGCTCTGATACCATGTTGAATTTTCTGAATTTACTTCAATATGATCTAGGATCTTAACTGAGAGAACAACATGTACAGCATATCTACAGCATATCAATCATGGAGACAATAATGCAAGCACACAAGAGACACAAAGATTTACTTGGGGAAAACCATAAAGGTGAAAAACCCCAATAACTTCCTCAGAGATAGATAGAGCAATGATACAACCAACCAATAGAGATAGCCATAACCTAGCAGCAATCCTCCTCCTCCATAAGTGCACCTCTCCTCCTTGAGAGCATGTGTGAGAAGTGAGTGAGCAAATAGAGTGCCTCCCGCACTCTATTTATACTTGACTTGACTTGCCTTTTTACCTAACTCATGTAGGCTCGAACTTAACCACATAACATAATGCTGAGTGGGCCGACCCCCAATAGGGTGGTCTAATAACCCTTTGACCCACATGGCCGACCCCCAATAGGGTGGTCTAATAACCCTTCGACCCACATGACTTATACAGGGCCGACCCCAACAAGGTGGTCTAATAACCCATCAAGTATAAGTTACGACACTTACAATATAAATGACGACACTTCCGTATAGAGGAATAATACCATCTCTATAGGAGTACATACATCATACATATATGAAATACATTCCGAAGTTACATATACATCAACATTCTGGCGAGGAGACCTGTTGTTCCAGGAAATTTTCCATACTCTAGAGATCACTCTTGATGTAGAAATAATTCCCTAATAGGTGTGGTTGCCACTTCTGTACTGCATGCAAAATAGCCAACATTTCCTGTTGAGATGTAGATGTGGCTAAATTCTTATCGGAAAGGTCTCTTGAAGGCGAGAAGCCCACTGGTTCAGCAAATACACCTGCATATCTATCCAAGGAAGTAATGGAGACCATTGTTGGGTGCATCTCAATGGAATGGAGTTGAGCGATGACACCATGTGAATTCTTCTTAAGGATATTTTCCAGGCCATGTGAACTGATGATGCAAAGAGACCCCTGCTATAAGCCCATAAATTTGTGTTGTTTCCCATTGACTGAAAACTGCATCCAAAGTTCAGCAAAATCCCATAAGATGGGGCCAAGTGTGCGTAACCATTGAACGCCCAAAACCACATCACATCCGCCTAGGGACAAGGCAAACATGTCAGAGCGCAGGTTATAATATTCCAAAGAGATACGCACATTGTGACACTTGCCCTTGCAAGGTAAGGTGCCCCCATTGGAAACCATGACTTCAAATTTGGAGCGAGGATGGACAAAACAATCAGCCTGTTTAGCGATTCGAGGGTCAATGAAGTTATGAGTGCTACCAGAATCAATGAGTATTGTAAGAGGAATCTTATTGAAGTAATCCCTGACGCGCATTGTTTGGGCGGTGGTGACACCGGATAAAGCATGGAGAGATATCTTTGGTTGGTCGTCCTGAGATGGGGGGTCAATAGGTGGCTCCTGAATGTTGACCTGATCATCCATTGTATCTGGAGCTTCTTCACTAATTTTAGAGGCAGGCGGAGAATCCATATCCAAGAGATAGATCTTTTTTTGAACACATTTATGTCCCCAGTGAATTTCTCATCACAATTCTAACAAAACCCTTTTTCTCTGTGTGCCTGCATCTCTATTTCAGACAATTGCTTGATAGGAGTTGGTCGAGGAGCTAGCCGGATGGGAGGTCGTTGAGAACCCATATTTCGGAAGGGAACAAAAGTGGGTTTGGAGCGTTGTTGGGCTGCAATCTTGTCTTCTGCCAACTTAGCCAACCCCAGGGCTTCCATCATTGTGTTGGGACAGAACATTTTAACCTCTGAGTGGATTTCATCCTTAAGAGCACTAATAAAACAACTCTTGTAGAATTCATCAGACAATCCTTCTGTGTGATTGGCTAGTTTCTCAAATTATGTCTGATACTCTCTCACAGTGCCAATTTGGCGAATTTTAGTGAGGGCTCCTGTGAAGTCATCAAAAGCACTAGGACCAAATCATTGCAAAAGGAGCTAGCAAAAATATGGCCATTTTGGCTCTTCATGATCCTTGATGTACCAACGGTACCATTGAAAAGCTTCCCGTTCCAAATGAAATGAGGCAAGTGGAACATTGTTGACATCAAAAGTATTATGTAGACTAAAATATTGTTCGGATCAGTACCATTGAAGCGAGGAAAATCAAGCTTCGGACCACGGAAATTGCTAAAAGAAGAGAACCCATTGTCTGATGAAGACTCAAACTATCGTTTGTTGTTCATGGCTGAATTCTCAAGATGGAGGCCGAGAAATTTTTCATCCAGATCCTAGAGTTTGGTTTGGATGGCTACAAGTGCTTCCTCCATCGTTTTTGCTCCTGTGTGGGTGACAACCATAACCAAGAGTTTTTTGTTTTTTTTTGGGGGGGAATGGGTAGAAAAACACAAACAAAAGCTTATTTAGTAAAGGAAAATTTGGATTTGGGAAAAACTATGATGGGTAATTGGGGTTTGACTAGGTTTTGGACACTTTCGAATGGACAGGGAAGCAAAAACTGAGGTTTTCAAAAGTGGGGAGAAAGAATGGGAAAATTTGTTAGAGAGGGACAAAGAAGCAGAAATAGGGAATGAACACGGTGGAAAAATTTGGAGGCGAGTGGGTGAAAATTGAAGAAGTTATGGCAAACCCTAAAAATAGACAAATGTGAGATTTCGGGCTTTGGTAAGTAGAATTTGGGATAGGGACCTCACGAATGAAATATGCAGAATTGGATTGCAGGGGTGTCCAGGAAGTTTCAAGGGAAACAGAGTTAAAACAAGGGATATATGGCGAAAAAATGGATTTTTTTTTTTTTTTTCAGAAATGGATCTGCAATGGCGTGGAAGGGATTGGAACAATTGGACCTGCAACGACGTAGAAGGAATCGGCAACAGATGGATCTGAAACGGTGCCGAATGGATCGAAAATGGTTGGATCTGAAACGACGCCGAATGGATCGAAAACGGCTGGATCTGAAACGGATTTCAGAATAGATCTGAAATGGCTGGATCTGGAACAGTTTTCAGAATGGATCTTAAATGGCTGGATCTGAAACAGCTTGGAATGGATCAACAACATTTCAGCTAAAAATAGATATGGACCCCAGGAATGTTCAGCTTCCTAACAGTTCAGGCGTTTCACTCAGCCACCAATGCTATCTGATGACTTGCGTATTGGGGAAGTACCCCTCACTCCACGGCTCAGGTAAAACTGATAAACGCTTCACCACAAACGACAAATCTTGGTTTACCTCACGGGTGGGAACTAGTCGGTAGGGGTCGTTGCCCTTTTCGCTGATAGGTCCGCTCAATGGGCCAGCTACTTTGGGGTTCTTGTGGTACTCCTCACAATGAGTTTTAGGGCTTATGCTCAAGTACTTCCCATAGGTAAGCGGATAGAAATTATTCCCAGATACAAAATTGCAACGGATGCGAAAAAAAAAATTGGCAGAAATTCCACCCAACGAGCCCAAGAAAGTGCTATGATACTAGATGTGAAGAACCTGCAACAATTAATTAATGAAAGTACACGATATAGAAGTAATAACAGAACTCAGAATCACTTTATTGATCACAGGCCAGTTCGAGGGGGCAACCTCCTTTGAGCAAGCTCAATACAAATAACTTCATGGTACCTTCATTGGCCTCAACACACACTTATATACTAAGTCTATGCCCAACACTATGGGTCAATACCATGGGACATATAGTACTACGGGATGACTTATAAATCATATGCGTCCAATACTATGGGTCAAGACCATGGGCTAATACAAACTATGGATCAACAAATACTACGGGATGACTTACAAAGCATATGCGTCCAACAATAATATACTAACAAAGTAAAGAGAAGGGTTGAAACAGGTTCGTAACATCATGTGATGATGAATGAAATTGTCAATGGTTAATCTTTGAATGATATAATTAATGTCTGAAATTGTAAAAAGTGCTCAATAATGATTCACCACCCTCTCGGTATTTCCAATACTCTTGTAGCCAAAGATAGATTTAATACCAACTATTGGGGATTATCTCTAAATACTGATTCTAAGTAGGTTTGTGGTTTGATTCATATAGTTAAAAAATAAACATCAATATTGATGGCATACACAGCACATCACACATAACACATAAATTATCCTGGAAAACCCTTACTTCCATAAAACCAAAGAACCAGTGAGCTCCTGACTCATCTATTATCAAGCATAAACTTTACTACACTTAGATGGCACCAACACAGACCAGTCGACACTCACTGTTACACATGTGATTACACTCACTTACACTTCACACTTGATCTCTCATAGGATACTGTTAAATAGCCATTACACATTATTTATAGATGAAACATAAATAACAACTCATTAATGTCGTTCCATAACCTACTAGCACAATACGACTATTCTGTTACAACTTCCTTGAGTACGTTAACCGTAGTCGACCATCAATTGATATTCTAGTCGTGTAAGTGTTTTTTGAATTCAGGCTTCATAGACTTCTATCAACCAATCATTTGTATTCAACCAAAAAGACTATTCCACTTGGTCGATCGACTAGACCGTTCACCATCTATCACCTACAATATACTTATTCCAGTCAACCATCAAATTTTCCAATCGATCCACATGCAAAGAATATAAGAATCCCAACAATTTTCCAAAGCACAAAGATTTACTCTTCTCGACTTCCTTTACAACTTATACCAAATGTTGGGTTTAGCTTGGAAAATTATGGATTAAGCATTATGTATATATGAAACACCTTTAATTTATATGTAATTGATTTAGGGATTTTAAAACTAACACACACAAAATATAAAATTAACTAACAAGAACAGGAACCTTACATCTTAGAAATTAAAATATTTTTTATTTCAATATAGAAGGATTTATTCCTATACAATTTATAAAATACTAAAGCAAAATTTTATTTCGACAATAAATTACCCAACCAACTCTTTTATTAATCAATTCAACTAATTAACCTCAGAAAGGTCGCTTACCTGGTGGTAGATGAATAATCCTTAGTTGTAGAAGGCCTCTTTCTCTTAAAGTGCGAGCACGGTCCACAACAATAGATTTGGAAGGACAACTCTTCTTCCAACCAACCCTTAGCAAAATCTCAGGCTATTGAGACTCCAAGGGATAATTGTATGCCATACCGTGCAGCCAAACACCTCACTAGCCTCAATCCTCCTCTCCAAAAACTCATTAGACTAGAAAAATCAATAGGGACACCATATAAAAGATAGTCAACAACAACACATAACCACCACCCACAGCTAAAGAAACATCCTACCAACAACAATAAGCCCCAAATCCACCAAACCATATTCCCCTACTACAAGACCAGACTCCGGCCCAACCAAATTCACGATCCCTTGAGTTTCTCCTAATCCCTCTTCTTATGCATACAATTTAATTGTATTCATCAATTTAGTTGTATTTTGCATGGGTGCCAAGTAGCCACCATGCACTTTAATCCTACTAATCTCAGCTTAATTCTCTTAACTGAGCTTTAGTAATAATGTTGATGTTTAACTTTTCACTTATTTTCTCTATTTTAATAAATATCTATTTATTAATTTATTCTTAAAGAACTAACTATGGTTATATTAATTTAGTATTCCTAATTAACTTTGTTGTGTGTAGCAACCTCCAAGGCCTAATCCTTGCAAGTTGCAAACTCAATATGTCATGTTATATACTAGATTTAAAAATGTTGATACTTTATCTAATTATGCACTTAATTCATGCTAAGACAATTTCCATATTTGTCTTCTAGTGATTTCAATCATAGATTTATGTTCTAGAAATTTCATTCATACATAGATATAATGGATTTCCAATTTGAACTATTCATAAATTATCAATTTAATTTAAGAATTTAACACTTCTATAACAAGCAAATAATTTCTAGAGGTAATAATTTAGAAGTTAACATCAATTCACTAACAAAATTTAAACAAGAAAGTTTTGAAGAAAAATGGCTCCTCCAATAGTGCTTCTTTTGAACCATTTCAAAGTTTAGGTGCATTAATTTAATTGAAGCCCCTTCTTCTACTTACCCATCATGGAATCGTGGTTTATCCTCCTATCCAACTAGGGGCCTAGTCGGCTTACTAGCCCTAGGAATCCAAATGGATTCCTACCCCTCCACGCCCATGTCCCCTTGAACAACAATCCTCAATTGTTATCTTTGTGATATTTGGAAACAATAACAGAGTTTTTTTGTTGGGCCTGGCCTAAGTGGGGCATTTTTGGTGCAAGTCAATTTTGAAACTGTGAGGTTAAGCGCAGTTCAGATGAAGACTTTTTGGCAAGACAGTTTTTGAGGAGCTACGAGGTGAGCGCAGTGTAGTATCGATAGGATGGGAACCGCGCAGCTGAGAACCAGTTCCGAGAAGTAGTAGCACCGCGATGTGCCAACAGGGCACCTGTTTTGGGAAAGAATGAAGGTAAGGTCGGTTGGGTGAAAGCAACCTATTTTTGGTTAAGATACTCCATGATTACCAAGCAAGCGGGTAAGGAGTGAGGAAAAAGGAAAGCGACTGATCACACGCGCAGAGTAAGCACGACGTGAACTGACCACATAAGGTCGTTAGAGAAGGAACGACCGGGTGAAAGCGGCAGTTGGCATGCGGTTGACAGGGCAGGATGAAAGTGACATGACCACATTTAGAGGATGGGCAAGACGAAAGAGTCTCTATCAGCACCTAACAGTCTGGTTAGGGGAAACCGTGACAGTTTTGGAAACCTCAGGGTTTTTTCCTGTGTATTGTAAAGACATGACCTATGGACATGATCTATCAAAATGCAACATTTTGTAAGGGAAAGGTTTAATCATTGAATCATTGTTATTGTGGGTAATCTTCATTGTAAAATCATCTAAGTGTTGAAATCCATTGTAAAGGCTCTGCAAGTTGTGTGCCCAGAGACCTATTGAGAGAGAAGAGAGTCTGCAACTGAGTGCGCAGAATGGAACTGTTGTACCCTTCCTAAACAATAATACAACAACAGCTCCTGTGGACGTAGCTCCCATCCTGGGGGTGAACCACGTTAAATTTTGTGTTGTGTGATTATTTACATGTTTGCATCTATTATTTTCTTACAATGAATTCTTAAGACCTTGCGTATCAGTTTATGTGTTTTACTTTTCATATGTATTCTCCATAAGGAATGAAATGGGAATATTATTTTAATTTTTGCATATGTGGATGAATGTTGGATGCATAAGTATTTATAAGTCTATGAATGTATAAGTCGGTTAGATAAACACTTAAGTAGGTAGAGCTCGCGCCGTGCGGCTCCCTCGAAGCGCAGCACCGGAAGTGCGCAGTATTTTGTGTTCTGTCATATTGCATAAGCCATAAAATAACCTAAGGCAACTTATGAATTGATAAAACATGAAGTATAGCTATTGAAGCTGGTTAAGTCTGAAGAGGAAGCACAGTTATCCATTGCACTGTCCTGTTGTTGAGTAATTTTCGAACCGCGCAGTCCTTGGACGTGTGAGTTGCACAAACCTTCTGGCTTGTAGAACTATTGACCGAAAAGGGGTTAAGCTCCACGCAGTCCCCAATCCACAGCGTGAGCTCCGCAGCGCACTGTTCATCAGATCTGTTTAAGCACTCATAATGTACCTGTGGAAACCTGATTCCGCAACTCCCCCATTACTTCGCTTCGGTTGAGACCTCATTCTGCTCGCAGATTGTTGCCGAAAGGGCCAGTGAAAAGGGGTTTTTTTGATTCCTTGAACCACGGAGAACCCGAGTCTTTACAAAAATCCTCAAGATAGTTATGTAAGCCAACATTTTTAATCCGCCAAGATTTCAAGCTTCGTGAAATTTCTGTCTCCCCGTGACCTTAAATTTCCTCTTAGCCTCCAAGCAACCAGCCAAAGAAACACCCTCATTCTCTCACCTTTCCTCCATTTTATTCCCTCTTTCTTCCACCCTAATTCCTTTTCCATCAAATCAATATTCCTCCACCCTAGGTTGGAACATGCTTCAACAAAGTAAAATAATAATTAATCAAGCATACATAGTAAAATAAGTGCCCCTCATCAATTGAATCCCTCATGGTAATAATATATTTGACATGAAATAATAATAAATAGAGCAATTGAATCTAATCAATCAATCAATTAACCACTCAATCCTCTCCAATGATAAACAAAACAACATGCCAAATCAATCCTCTCCATCATCAATATCCAGGTTGTCACAAGCTTCAAGAGAGTAAAATAATAATAAACAAGCAAGCAGAGTAAAATAAATGCACTTCATCAACCAATTCCCTCACAGTAATAATATATTTGACATTAAATAATCATAAACAGAACAACTGAATCTAAACAATCAATCCACTCCATCACAAATATATTCAATAATTATAAACAAAACAACACACCAAATAAATCTAGTCCATCATAAATAATAAATAATAAATAAAATAAACACGTTACATAAAATCTATCTGAAATTCTAACAATTTCATCCCGACAAATATACCCCTTTGAAGGTATTTTATACGACTATATCATTTAAAACATATGTCTAAATATTTATAGATATACCCATATGATATCTAGGGGGGATACATCTAACGACAGTATATCTATATCTACCTATGATCAAGAATTTACTAATCATTAACGTATTAATTATTCCCACAATCAATTTCCATCACACAATGATATAGAATTACAACATGCAAGCATATCCTAATTCTAAGCACTATTTAAATACTTTTAACTAATCCCCAACAAATTAGTTATTGACCTATTTAGACATCTACTTCGTTATGCTAGCATACTCACGTATGGTGTGTATACATGGCCAATGTATACATACTCTTCAGGGGTACTAATAATTAACACTTATTTTTGTTAATGCATAACGAGTATACATACATGTGTGCGTGTGTGTATGTTCCTTACTCCACATATAAAGGAATAATAATAATGTATCATTTATCTTTTCCTACCAATAATTTTTAAAACAAATCATCATTCATAATCTTAAAATTCCAATCACAATCATTCAACATTAACTAATAAGCACATTAACAAACCAAAAAAACACACATTCTTCACATTGCAGTAATTTAGCAATAAATAAAAAGACACCAGTTGTTCCCAACTAGAATCCAAAACCAACATAGAATCACCTGAACTCCCTAACTTACTTTCTCTCCCATCCTATCCTTCCTCTACTAGAATAAGTTGTGGCATTGGCTATATCGATTTAATCACACTTAGAACCCTCAAACAAAACTGTCGACTATATCGACCTAAATTTCATAGTAGGCAACTAGCAATCATCATCACATGTCTAAGGGAGTATTTCCATCACTTCCCTCCCACGAATCAGGACTTCATATGGTGGGAAATACTTCCACCCCTCCTAATAGAACTAGGGTCAACACCCTAATATAAAATGCCAACCACATTGAGCAACTATTGTTCAAAGAACCATGTCATTGGATCACCGCTATGGGAAAGTTGTGAACCCTCTCAAAACCAAACTTACTCTCAAACCAGAACAGTTTTTAAAATCATAATTTTCATCGTAAGCACAACATATAGTACACAACTATCTCCATGATGTCTACTATGACTAGATTACCCTCAAACCATGAACTCCACTATCTCATAGTTGATCCATTCACATGTTAGCTTAGTAACCACATATATGTCCCATCTATAAATATATATCTAACGATTTCAAGTGATAAGGTATTCCACAACTTATATTTAAATAACCATGTATGTTGTTTTGCACCATAATGCATTTGTTCTATATTGAACATATAAATTAAATTAATATCTAGGTACCACATTTCTCATCCAATAAATGAAATGACATGTTCATCCTCATTAACACAATTCAAAATGATTGAATTACACCTTTATTTGAAATTTAATGAGGGTGTTTCCTGCAAAAATGGACATTCCTATAGAAACCCTTGTCAGAGTTGGGTGTTTTCTGCATCACGCTTGGTATCTAGTCTTCTCCCTGCCTTTGTACCCTTTAGTCTAGAAGAGTTTAATATTTTTCTTATTTTTTCTTTTTTTTAGAGTTTCATTTTAGGGGTTTTCTCTTTTTGATCTACAGAAGTCATAGATCATAGGTCTTTTTCTATTGTTCACTTGGAGTCCAGCTTTCTCCCGAAATCCTTAGTACCAACCAAGCAAAAAAGTAGGAAGTATTTTTGTCTTTTGTTTTGATCTTTTTCCTTTTTATTTTTTTGAAGGTTTTATTTTAAGTGTTTTTGGCTTCAATGGATCTTAGTGGGCGCTATATGGGGCCCCCTGGGCTTAGTAGGGGTTCATCTGACTACTTTCCAGAAGGGTGTTAGGATGCACTAGGTAATCACATTAGTAATGGTACTCCATATCAGACAACTAGCATTCCTTTGAACAAATTTCGAGGCTCATTTGCTAGGGTTTGGGAAAACCGTGATGTCCCGATTGATTTCTTGAGTTGTGGTTCAGATGTGTTTTCCAAGAAGGGAGAAAATATTCGGAACCATTTTGTGACTAAACCTAATTTTTTGAGTGACCTTTGTAGGAAAGACCAGAGTTTGCAGGTTGGAAATCCTTTCGCCTCTTCAATGTCATATTTTCGGAGAGATAAGCTTAGTGGTGAGAAGGCTCAGAGGCGTAGGTCTTTGAAATGCCAAAATATTAAACAAGGTAGAAGACTGTCTGTGTATTCTTGGAAAGGACATAACATTAAATATGGTATCTAGTCTCTCTACAAGGGATTTGGTGGGATGCTTTGATTTTATCAGGATGTCTAGGCTTGACATACTTGATTGAATTTCAGAAAAATGGAATCCTTTAATAGATTATGTTTCGAAGGTCACCACGTTGGTTAATGGATGGGTACTTTTTCACTTTTTTCTAAAGACGGTTTGCATAAAATCTATAAAAAACACTATATTATCGGTAAGGGCTTGTTGGTTCTCTCCAAATGGCACTTGGATTTTGACCTCCGAAAAGAAAAACTGAAGCATAGATATTTATGGGTAATTTTACCAGGCTTTCCTATCTAGTTTTGGTCTCTGGAACCTTTTAAGGAAATTGCTAACAGTATTGGATGATTTATTTTGTTAGAGGAAGAAACCCACTTGTCTTGGGAGACGTTTATGCATAAAATCTTGGTGGATATGTAGGTTGTAGAAGATTTACTAGATGAGCTTCAAATTCAATGGGATGGAGGGTCTTTTATTCAATGCCTAGACTATTGGAGAGTCTCGTTCCGTTGTTTGCAATGTAAAGGGCAAAGCCATCTCACGCAAAATTGCATGTATTCAAATTCAGAATATCCAAAGGTTTCATATGATTCTTCTTCCTCGTTAGGGGTTTCAATGGACTTGGATAATGATCTCAAGGAGACCCTTCCTTTGGGCAGTGTTTCGGATGCAGATTTTCTAGGTAAGTTTCAAAATTCTCTACCTCTATTATTAAATTTTCTTTTGAAGAATAGAATTTTAGAGGCTTTTCAACCTATTTTTGGGGAGCTCTTTCAAGATGTTGGGGTTCCGACCACTGTTTTGGATTCCCCTTCTAATGAAGACACTATGGCTCCTTTGAATCTGGATCGTGTTGATGGTGGTAATCCATTAGGGGATAAGGTTGGGGTTTGTGATGAAAATTGAATACAATTTAGTCTTCTCTTCAAAATTTTGATGGTACCGAGGTTCCCTCAAATAAATACGCTTTACCGATTGGTCTTAAGGATCGTGATTTCCCCCTTTAATTTCTCATAAACCCTCTTGGCCATAGAAATTTCTTCTTATCATGTCTCGGACCAATTGGAACCCCTTTCAAATATCCATTCTTCCCCTCTAAAAGATCGTTTTTCGTATGATAGATCGGGTCTGCTCAATAATCCTTTATTAGTTTATTTAGGGATTGCAGGGGAAGACTCAGAGAACATTTCTAACTCTTCTTATCATTTTGAAAATGTAACAACTAGGAAGAAAAGGGGGAAAAGGGGAAGAATAAGATTACTGATCCAAATGACATGTCTTGTCAACTTAATTTTGTTAATCCAAAGGTATATTCGATGTTTTCCACGGGTCTACCTATTGTTGGTGATTCTTCTTCTAAATTTGTTGGGGCACTTAGAGCTAGAAACCCTTTGAATAGGGTTACTTAATGCATCTTCTATCCTTTAACATTAGAGGGGTGGTAGCGCCTCCAAAAAAGATGCCCTCAAAAGAATGTTGGAGTTGATAAAACCTGGGGTCATATTTCTTTAGGAGACAATGAACTCTTCAATCAAGGATTGTGATTTCCTTTTAAACATATGTCCAAATTGGAAATTTTGTGGGACAAACGCAGTGGGTCATTCTATTGGTGTCTTAATTGCATGGAATCCGATGCTTGTGGATTTCAATCCTTACTCAAATGTTGCAGGACTTTTAATTGAAGGAATATTTAAAGGATTGGACAAAAGGAATAGAATTTTTAATATATACGGGCCATACAATCAACGTAAAAGAAATTGGGATTTGATCTCAGAAATTGGGTTGCTAAAGGATTCCTCTTTGATAGTAGAAGGATATTTCAACTTCACTTTGGACTTGACTGAAATATAGGGTGCTGGTAATGTGAATGACCCCTTGGTTGATTATTTCTGGAACCTTTTTGAAGAGGAAAATCATTTTGATGTAGTCCCAAGTGTGTTGTGTCCTACATGGACTAATGGAAGAACATGAAATGTTGGTATCGACAAGAGTCTTGATAGTTTACTTATGGCATAAGCTCTTTGAAATACAATGGGTAGATTTAGGACTTAGACTTATCCTAGTGGTGTCTCGAACCATAAGGCCATTGTTTTATAGCTTGATTTTGGGGAGTTTAATTTTTTTTTCCTTTTAGTTTAACCATACCTGGCTTGAAGAAACAAAATTTTGTGATGTGGTTAGATCCTATTGGAATTGATATGATCATATAGGAAATACGCCTTTGATGCTTAAATTAGTTAAAAGACTGATGCTCCTGAAAAAAGAGGTTGCAAAGTGGGATAGGGATAAGAAATTGGCAAACAAAAAAGAATTAAATCAAATTGAAATGTAGATTAGTAATGTTTCTAGTCTAGTGGATGATACTATTTTTTCCTCGGAACATAAAGAGAAGCTTATTGTTCTAGAATCCATAAAGGACAAAATTATGAGGTAGGAGGAAGAGGAATGACGCTTAAAAAGCAGAGCCATATGGCTATCTCAAAGAGATAGCAACACAATTTTTTTTCACAATTTTTCAAATCAAAGAAGAATTTCTAATTCTATCTGGGAAGTGAAAACAAATGATGGTGTCTTAGCACATGCTCAAAGCACTATTGAAAACGAGGCTATAAAATTCTTCAAAGGAATTTATCAACAAGAGAATTATTTTACTTTAATTCAACAAATGAAGGTTCTGAGACATTATCCAAGATTCTTCATTGAAGAGGAGGGTATAAAAGTTGGATGCAAAGTTGGTTTGGAAGAGGTAAAATCAATTTTAAAATTTTTTTCTAAAGCAAAAAGTCTAGGACCTGATGGGTGGACTATAGAATTTTTTCTCCACTTCTTTGATTTGGTTGGAAGTGACTAGGTGGAAGTTGTTGAAGAATCTCGGCAAAGGGGTTATGTTCCAAGGAACTTGAACTCAAATTTTATTGCTTTAATCCCTAAAAAATATAGACCAATTTCATTCAACGATTACAAGCACATATCCTTATGTAACTTAGTCTATAAATTTATTACTAAGGTCATATCGAATAAGATCAATCCAATCTTTGAGAAGAATATCTCAATTGAGCAATTTGAATTTTTATCCAATCAACAGATTCTTGACATTGTAGGTGTTGCTCAAGAATTCCTTCACTCTATTAAAACAAAGAAGTTACAAGCTTTGATCCTAAAAATAGATTTGATCAAAGCCTATGATTGTGTTGATTGGTCTTTCATGAAGTTTGTTTTGATTCAAATTGGACTCACTGCTGATGTTACAAATTAGATATTGTCTTGTATCACTTCTGCAAACTATGTTATTTTAGTGAATGGTACTCCAACTTGTTTCATTAAATCCAGCAAGGGTCTATGTCAGAGGTGTCTGTTGTCCCCACTCCTACTCCTTCTTGTTACTAAGGGGCTTAGTAGATTGCTTATCTCAGCTAAAAAAGATCAAAACTTTCAAGGTATCAAAATTTCAAAACCCTTGTTTATTTCTCATCTATTTTTTTTCAATGATGTTCTCATTTTCAGTAATTGTTCTATGGATGAATAGGATTATTTTCGGGATCTAATCAATAGTTTTTGTATAGCTTCGGGGATGGTTGTAAGCCCTCAAAAATCAATGTTTCTACACTTCTCTTTTGATCCAGGGATCAGAAACCAAATTGGACAAAATTTTCCCTTTAAAATGGAAGACCTGGAAATAGGATTTAAATATCTCAGTTATTACTTGAAACCTAACGTTTATAAAAAAAGAGGATTGGAATTGGTTGATCCAAAAAAAATGAAAGAATGATAAACAATTGGACATTCAGATATATTTCTTTAGGAGGAAGACTCACTCTAGCTAAATCTATCTTAGAAAGCATTCCTATGTGCTGGTTGTCAGTGTCAATGGTCCCTTTCTCTATTTTGGTTTCAATCAGACAGCGTATACTTCAAGTCCTTTGGACAGTAAATCTAAGAAGCAAAAAAATCCATCTCTCTTCGCGGGAAAGTTTATCTCTGCCAAAATGTGTGGGTGGATGGAGTTTAAAGCATCTGAGCTGGTTTAGGTCTTCTCTAAGCATGAAAAGTTTATGGAGAGTTATAATAGGGTATGGGCTTTGGCGCTTTGTGATCAAAGAAAAATACATTAAAATTTTGTATGTATCTCAACTATTCGATATCCAAAAAAGAACGTATCAAATGCTTCAATTATATGGATGAATTTAAGCAAAGCTTTTACACTTATAAGAGATTGTCCTTGCTGGAAGATTGGTTGTGGCTCTCGAGTTTTTGTGGGAGTATATTCTTTTATAAATGATGAAGGTAAATCCACATTCTCAAATAGTTTAATTTATATCCTTCATAGAAAAAACACATAGGTTATTTCCCAGGAAAGATGAAGGGATAGTAATGATGATGGGCCGTCATACTAGATTACTGCTAGCGAGCTGGATTTGAATGAAGATCTTGCAATAGAATGGGAAAATTATGTTATGGTTCTCAAAAGAGCAGGAATTACGTTGAGGAATGAAGATGATAAGATTGTTTGGATTTGGAAAAATTCAAATGGTATTTTGTCTGTTAAAAAGGCTTGCGAAGCAATCATTGCTAAAGTTGGTGTTATGTTTCAAAATGGTGGGTTAAGGAACTGTAGAAGTGGAAAATTCCTTTAAAGATAAAATTCTTTACTTGGCTAAGTCTTGAAAACAAAATCCTTACATGGGATAACTTGCTTAAAAATGGATTTTATAGTCCAAGTATGTGTGTTCTATGTAGAAATGCGATGTAACCATTTTTCATATCTTTGTACATTGTGATTTTTCCAGAGCCACTTGGACTGAAATTCGCAGAATTTTTAACTTCAAATTTGAGTGGGGAAATAAGGATCTTGAGGACTGTCTTTTTCATTAGTTTCGTAATAATGTAAATTTCAAAGAACTTCCCTTATTCATGATATGGTAAGTATGGAAGGCCTGAAACTATCTTATATTTGAGATTATCAAACCCTCTGTTTATCTGTTATGCTCAAGGATTTTGTTAATGTTTTTTACTTACTATAAGGAGAAGAAGATTAACAAACAAAGGATTATATCTTTTCCTAGTATGGAGGATAACATTCCTTCTCGTACTTTTGATGGTGCAAAGAAGGAAGACTTATGTCATGCTCGTATGACATTGAGCATTAAATCTAGCCATTATATCAAGATGTGGATGGGGGGAGGGTATGGGACCAATACAAAAGCATAGCTCATTGCTTTATGGTGCCTCCTATGGTTCGCTAGAATAAGAATCGACGGGGTGAGGGTATGGGACCAATACAAAAGCATAGCTCATTGCTTTATGGTGCCTCCTATGGTTCGCTAGAATAAGAATCGACGGGGGGAGGGTATGGGACCAATACAAAAGCATAGCTCATTGCTTTATGGTGCCTCCTATGGTTCACTAGAATAAGAATCGACAGTTTGTAGGTTATTGGTGACTCTAAGGTCATAATTGAGTGGGCTTGTGGAAATTATGATTTATGTGTTATTGCTATTGATCATTGAATTAAAAGATTACACGATCTAATAAATATTTTTTTCCATATATCTTTTTCACATGTTTACAAGGAGCTTAACAAGGAAGCAAATAGCCTTTCCAAGAAGGTTGTTGGAATCATGGAAGGTTTGCTACTTTGAGGAGTTCGTTGATGAATTTTTGGTGGATGACAGTTCTTTATTCCTCATTTAATAAGGCTCATTCAGTGAATACCTTTTTGGTACTTTCTTTTTTAATTACCTAAATGATAACTATAGCAGTTTTTTTTATGAAAGAAAGTCCATTTGTCATGTAAGTATGTAACATAAATCTGTTCTATTTCTGTTTTTTATTCCTGATCTGATAAAGCTCATTCAGTGAATACCTTTTGGGTACTTTCTTTTTGAATTACCTAAATGATAGCTATAGAAGCTTTTCTTTTATGACAGAAAGTCCATTTGTCACGTAAGTATGTAAGAGAAATCAGACAGTTATAGTTATCTCCTTGCTATATTGCTGTTAATGGACAAAGATCGATGTAAGGCTTTGATTCATAATATGAATAATAAGTTTTTTTGTTTATAAATAAAGTTCAAAATGATTAGAGTCATGTTCTTACACATGTAACATTTCAATGTTCTCTCAAGGGAATCTTAATTATTCTAGCTAACGTCGACACATAAGAAGTAAATGAAACGATCATGTAAATCACATTAATGTTTTAATTGTCATCTGTTGGGGCGTTACGAGGTATTACATTAAATAGCTTGAACATAGATTCCAGTGTAGCTTTAACAAAATCAGTAGTTTCACAACATGTCAAACAATAGTTAAATACCGTACGGGTGCCACAAAGTTTGGACACAATACGAAATCCAAAGGAAAGAGCATAGAGATATGGGCTACTAGATAGCAGGCTTTCAAATTGCCATTTGAACAACATACAAAAGCATGGCAAGGCAGTTACAAACAAGAATAACGAATGAGCCAATCTGTAGGTGGCATGGTAAGAGATTTTAATTCAATACTCTATGATGTTAGTTAATGCACTCTGAGTTTAGTTTCACATCGATTAAATTTTACCTACTAACTAACCTTGTTAACTGATTTTACGTTTTATCATTAATTAATTTTTATGATTATGCGTTCTAACTGAGTGGAAGTTATAGGGACATATGTACCGAATTCTCTGTTTATAACCAACAGCGGGGATACGGAAATCACAAGAAGAAGCTGAGCTCCATTCAGCCAAGCCGTCTCTCAGTTCGTCGTCGTCTCTCAGTTCGTCTTCGTTGTCTACAATGGCCATGGAGATAGACCGAATTGCAGAAGGCGGCAATGATACTGTGAGACTGTTGAGCTCCGATGGGAAGATTTTCGAGGTGGCGAAGGCGGTGGCATTGCAGTCGGTGATCATAAGCAAAGTTATGGAGGACTTTGGCACTGAAAACCCTATTCCTCTGTTAGAGGTGAACAGCGATATTTTGGAAAAGGTGATCGAATATTGCGCATATCATGTAGATCATCCCCCTCGTTCCATGGAGACCATCGACGATATCGACCCATTTGATGTCGAGTTCCTGAAAGTGAATGGTGTAACCCTAACCCTAATTGCAAAGGCTGCCCACTATCTGGATATCAAGAGTCTTATCGCCCTGGTTTGTCGAACAATTGCGCAGATAATTCAGAGTTTAGAAACTCCTGAAAGAGTGCGAGAGATGTTCCGCATTCCAAATGATCTTTCTCCGGAAGAGGAGGAGGAGATCAGGCGCGCAAATCATTGGGCTTGGTAGACTGAATTTATTACGCCGACGTCAATCTAATTTATCAACCTGCCATGCTTTTTCTTGTTGTTACTAAGTGTGATAGTAATGTTGAGAGTAGTCGAATATAAGAAATGGAATCTCTTTTATTAAAGTAATGTTTTGGGCAAAAATAACAGTACAAATTATGGGAATGCCCGTATTGGAATGCTTTTACTTATATATTCATCACAAATAAAACTGAGGTTATATTGATTATTGATTGAAAATAAGATTTTGTAAGTTTTTTGTTTTTATATATTTTTATTTTTATGGATTGGCATTTTATAAATATCAATATCATGTGTTTTAATTTATGTCTAAGTTGCTTTAGGGTAATTTTTCACTTATTTTCATTGCCTAAATTATATAGTGTCATCCTGTTTATGCTTTATATTAATAATTCTTTTTAACCATTATTTGGAAAAAACAGTCAAAAGCAAAAAGTAGGATAGAAAAGCAAAAACAAAAACAAGATAGTTGACAGTTTGAGAATTGAATTGAGTGCAATTTTGCCTCTTTGACTTGGGAGATGTGCCCCTAGTCCAAGTTAGGAGATGTGCCCTTGATTATTCTGATAGGATGATGACATATCTAGTCTTCATCTTCATCATTGATTTAATTGCAAGTTCTGAAGTCTGATCCAGTTAATTTTGATTGGAGAGCCTCCCATTCAAATTCCTCATGTTTTCTATTTTTCTTAGATGGAGAATTCCTCCTCTCGTGTAATTCTTTCCTGAGAGTCATATGAGATGTATTCCTGCACCTAGTCTAGATTGCCAACTACAAATTGAATTTTTTCTAATTTTGATGTTACTTAACATGCCAATATACTCATTCCATGTCTAAAACTGAGAATTTTAATCCTTATCCCATTATTTGGAAAGTCGTAAGTTTGATTAGTTGTGCAATCTCGGGAGACAATTTTACTTGTTTGATTATGAAACTTCCTCAGAAATTCCTCAAACTTGCTGGAGAAAAATATATTGATAGTTTACTGTAATTTAGTGTTGTCAATCCCCTTAGTCAAAATCCTTCACCATTGGTTCTCAGGTAGTGCACAGTTGAAGTTCGAGTTTGCATATGTTGGGGTGCCCAAGAGCCTTAGAGTAGACTTCATCCTAGCTTACCAATACGTTTTTAAAAGGTTCTATCATCTATCATGATTCTCATACCTTCCAGAATTGTTTGAGTTTTCCTCCCTACATCCAGACAAGCCACTAGAGTTCATTGTTTTTCCTCAAGTCTAGTAGGAGAGTTAGTCGCCATATCTGATTGGTACATTGCAGATATCAATTTGAATTAGGTTAAGGATCAATTTTAATTTTCCATGCTATGAATAGAGGTTTCATGCTATGCAGAGAGTTCTAGTAAATTTTAACTAAGAGCTGATAACCTTATTTAGCCATGCATGCACTCTTAAACTGAGCTTAATTGATTAAGGAACTCATTGATCACTCAGTTTAACTGAATAATGCATGTAATTTTCTAAAATCACTCAATATAGGGTGCTACTAGACCAATTGGGGTTCCAATAAGTGTTTAGGGTAGTTGGGTGTTAGTTAGGACTTAGTTTAGTGGAGTAACTTAAGTCTTAACTGAGACACACTCCTAAAATCAAGGGAAAAACCCCCAAATCAAGGAATGTTCCCCCTAAATCAAGGAAGGTGCCCCCAAAAATAGGGTTGGTCTCATGGGTGGTTCAAGAGGTTTTTTAGGTGTGGTTGGACCCTTTAGACTCATCAACACATGCTCTATGAGGTTTATTTACTGTAACACCCCCCATAGTCATAAATAGGAAAAAAACTAAGAAAAAGAAATAACTCCTAGCAATTTTCAACCATATTAGTTACTCATGCACAAAAAATAGAAAGCTTCTCTATAAATTGGGAAAGAGGGAAAAAAACCTATTGGGAAAAAAAACATAAAAGAGAATGTAGAAAGGATGTGAGAAGAAGGCTTTAAGGACCCTCCTCCAAAGATTATTTGACTACCAAGGAAGCTCTCTCAGCTAGATGAATAACTTTCCAGAAAAGGACTTGGTAAAAAGATATGCAATCTGCTTAGAGGAAGGGAAGAACTATAAATCTATGAGCCCATCATGGATCAATCCTCTGATATAGTGCATATGGATCTCTATGTTCTTGGTTCATTGGTGCTAAACATGCTATCTTGAAATCTAAATGGATTCTTGGTTGTCACAAAAGATGATGGTAAGTCTATGAAACTCTATTCCAAGCTCAATGAGAATGTGTTGTAACCAAATGGCTTGTGTTGTAGCATTTACTGCTCCTCTGTACTCTACTTCCTCTATTGATAGAAAAATAGTGGCTTGCTTTTTAGTTGACCAACAAATAGGTCCTAATCCCAAACTGAAGAAGTAACCAGAGGTGGACCTGCGGCCTGTTCCATCGCCAACCCATTCAGAATCTGTGTATCCAACTAAGTCAATTTTACAAGCAGCACCATAATGGATCCCATAATTATATGTCCCTTTAAAAAAATGGAGTATTCTTTTGGTATACTTAGACTATGTTAAGGTGACCCCCAAATCTGATTGGGTGATTTGGAGTCCAAGAAATAATTGTAATAGTCATAAGTCAGTCATGAAAAATATGTCATGCAAGGCATATTTGAACCATGCAATGGAGGTAGTGGAGCTTCCAATCATTAGGAGATCATCCACACAGAGTACAATAAGTAAGAAATATCTGTGTTCTTGAAGCATATACACATTTGGATTTGAATTACATCTTGAGATATTTTTGGACAGAAGAAAAAAATCCATTTTTGCATACCAAGCTCGAGGAGCTTGTTTCAGTCCATGGCAAGATTTCTTTAATTTTCATACTAGAGATGAGTTTTGAATGTACCCTGGTGGATTCTTCGTGGATATCTCTTCTTCAAGGTCCCCATGAAGAAAGGCACTCTTCACATCCATGTGATGGATTTCCCATTTTTTTGTAGATGTTATGGAAAAAAAAATTCAAAGTGAATCCATCTTTGCAACTGGAGAAAAATTTATTGTGTAGTCAATGCCATGTATTTGAGAGAATCATTCGGCCACCAATATTTCATTGTACTTTTTGATAAGTCCATTGGCTTCCATATTGGTTTTATAGATAGAATTGCATTGAATCAATTTGCTCTCTTTTGGAAGAGGTACCAAATCCCAATTTTTGTTGTCCATGAGGGACTGATATTTTTCATCCATGGCACCCTTCCAATGAGGATTGTTGGAGGCTTCCCCATGGATTTGAGGAATAGATAAGGCCATTCTGTAGCAATGAATGGGAACCAATGGATCTATGGTTGCAAGAGTGTGAGTGGAATGATAAAACTCGGAACAAATTCTTCGAGAATCGGTAGGATCACCCACTAGTTCACCAACTGATTTTAGTGTTTTTTTCCCAATGAGGCTGAATTATTAGGTCTACCACACTCTCTTTTGCAGAAATCTCATCATCATATGTATGTGAATCAAAATATGTACCTAAATAATGTTTTGAGTGTGTGATGGAAGGTATATTTTCAAATAGAGAAGGTACAAGAAAAATGTCTTGAAATTGCCCATCTTTTTGTAAAATATTACCTTTTCCACATACCTTGATTTGAGTATTCTCTCACATGAGTACTTATTGGATAGAGGATGGCTGCAAGGAGGTGAACATTTCCTTGGATGAATCCATATGATTTGAATCTTCATAATCTAGAATCCAACAGGCCAATTTTGAAGTTGAAGTTGTTATGAGCACATTTCCCCTTTAAGGAGGAGATCTTGACTTGCATAATTTGTCTTCATTTTCTTCAAAAAAATTCTTATATCTGCAATTTTCTTCTTTGTGGGTCCCTTTTTGCAGTAGGGACATAAGGGAATCTCCTTTCCTTCTTTTTCATAAAAAATATTGTATTTTTGCTCCTTCTTTCCTTTGTATGAGGGCTTATGCTTAGTGGATTTTTTCTTTCCATCATTTGCGACAAGTGCGTGAACATTTCGGGACCTTTGTAATCCCATCTAGGAAAGCTTATCCTACTCTTAAATAACAGAGGTTGCAAACAAATCTAGAGAAGACATGGTGAAGGATTTCCTAAGTGCTAATCTAGTAGAGTGAAATGAAGAGACAAAAGTGTTGAATTCATGACCCAATTTAGAAAGGAAAGAAAGTACCATTTGAGTGTCTTATTTGGGGATGTTGAACATATTGAGTTGAAAGAAGGTATATATGAAATTAAAAGAGAAATCTTGTACAGAATCAAACTTTCTTGTTTTTAGATTCATTAACTCCACCTCTAAAACATGACCCCTCATTTCATCTTGTGTACCAAATAATTTGGACAAAGAGATCCATATTTCATTGGGGTCTTATTCTCTTGAATATGGTAGATTAGGTCAGGAGATACAGAATAACATAGCATCCCATATGCTTCATCCATCTGATTAAGATACTTGGATTTCTCAACAAGATACAATGGCTCCACCTCATTTCCTATGGTCATTTGGTACAACCCCTTCTTTCTTAAGAGGATCTCCAATCATGGCTTCCATTTGAAATAATTGAAGTGATTTTTTGAAACTATGTATCTACCTTCTGATCAGCTACTAACTAACTAATAGTATATATGAATCATTACACATTAATTTTGAAGAGAAGAAAGACAAGGCTTGTATTATCATAGTAATGAATTCATGAAAAGATGTTACAATATATAGGAGACCAATTCAAATTATGTTAAGGATCAATTCAATTTGTGCATGCTATGCAGAGAGGGATATTCAGTCTTAAATTAGAACAAATAACCTCAGTTATTGATGCAATCTCTCCTACACTGAATAGAACTATTCATAACTAAATTGAACTAAAATGATTTGAAAGTCTAAACTAAATTGATTTGAACTAAATTGAACTGGAATGCACTAAACTAAACTAAAATAGGGTGCTAATGAGTGTTTTTGGTTTTTAGGTGTTAGTTAGGACGTAGGTGATGAAACAACCTAAGTCTATCCTAGTTATACTTCCTTAAATCAAGAAGAAAAACTCCCCCAAATAAGGAATGCACCCTTAAACAAAGAAAGGAACCCCCAAATATGGGGATTGATCTCATGGATGACTCAGGAAGTGGATTTGAATGTGGTTTGTCCAATTATACTCATCAACATTAGCTCTAGGAGGGTTATTTACTCTAACATCCCCCCGTAAGCCTAAATAGAAAAACTATCTAAGTAATAAAAAAATGGGTCCTGACAATTTTCAGCCATATTAGGTACCCATGCACACACAAAGAAGAAATATTTGTAACTTGGGAAAGAGGGAAAAACCCAGTGGGAACACACCCCCCATAAAAACGAATGTAAAATTGGAGAATTAATCTACTTAGAAAAAATTATGTGGAAATTGGTGAGTAGTAGGAGAAAAACCTAAGGCTCCAAAGACTAAAGAGACATGTGAGATATCTTCTTTAGTTTGAACTTGATTTGGGGTACGTTCTCCAATGTCCTCTTTCATGTTTTAAATGTAAGTGAATATTTCCTCGTAGGAAATGAGTTGTGAAACTTCTAGGGCCTCCTTCAACAAGAATGGATCTATCATACCAATTGTATAGCGACTGAGTTGGGGATATCGGATATCCATGGATACAAAATCTCTCTTTGATTGTTGAAAAAGAAATTTTTGATAGATGCTAAAGATCTCTTTGGTAGCTGCAAATTATCTCTTCGATGGCTGCAAGTACACTTCTTTGATGGTTGTAAATGAGCACTCCTTCGATGGACGCAATTGCACTTCTCGATGGTTGTAAATGAGTACTATAAATGGGCTCTTTGGTGGTTGAAAAAACCTTATTTTGTGGCTGCCAAATACTTCTTTGGTGGCTGAAGAAATCCGTCTTTGATGGCTTCAAAAAACCTTCTTTGATGAATGCAAAAATACTTATTTGATGGCATGAAAAAATCCTTCTTGAATATGCAAGAGTAGTGGATGCAAAATCCTTCTTTGGTGGTTGCGAAAGCCTTCATTGGTGGTTGAAAAAGCCTTCATTTATGGCTTCAAAATTCCTCTTGGGTCGCTGCGAAATCCCTTCTCAACCTGGAAAAACTTGATAAACAATACTAGCATACTAGCTAGTTTAGCACCCCCTAACTCCAATACCATATAAGATTTGAGCATTCATAGATCTAGGTGCAAAAGCTAACAATATATGATGATTAAATCAAGCATGAACACTTGTGCAATAATATATATGAATTATTACACATTAATTTTGAAGAGAAGAAGAGACAATGATTGTTTTATCAGAGTATTGAATTAATGAAGAAAGGTTACAATATATAGGAGAGAAATTTGAATTAGGTTAAGGATCAATTCACATTTTCTATGCTATGAATAGAGGTTTTATTCTATACAAAGAGTGCTAGTTAGGATGCTAACTGAGAGAATATAACCCTATTTATCCATTAATGCAGTCTTAAACTGAGATTAACTGATTAAGGAACTCATTGATTACTCAGTTTAATTGAATAATTCATGTAGTTTCCTAAAATCACTCAAACGAGTGCACTACTAGAAAAAATCAGGTGCTAATGAGTGTTTGGGGTAGTTAGGTGTTAGTTAGGACTTAGTTTAGTGAAGTAACTTAAGTATTAACTGAGACATGCACTCCTAAAATTAGGGGAAGAAACCCCAAATGAGAGAATGCACCCCTAAATCAAGGAAGGTTCCCCCAAAACTAGGGTTTTGTCTCATGGGTGATTCAGGAGGTACTTTTAGGTGTGGTTGGACCCTTTAGATGCATCAATAGATGCTCTAAGAGGGTTATTTTATCTAACACCATCCCCCTAAGTGTTGTGTCTCTAGCAAATCCCTTGATCAATAGTATGTTTCCCTCCTTTACACTCTGTACCTTTATTTCAGAATGCTTCCATCAATTACTCCCAAATTTGACATTGATCAAAGAAAGTTATGAGCCCCACACTTATCATCCAATATTGTGTTAGGTTTTTCAATATTACAGTTGGTTACAAGTTGATCTTGGTTTTTAGGATAAGATGCTCATCTGGTCACATAATTTAGCTCTCATCAACAATAAATCCTCATATTATAAATATTACAGTAGTTGCAGTTGTACCTTGGCTTCCCTTTAAATCAACAAAAGATATCACCTCGAACTAGGTAAGGAGAGTCATGAATGCTTTCTAACTTAGTGGTCTCTCTTATGCTCAATGAAAAAACATATGTCGCATTAGAGAGAGTCATAAGTTTCGAAGGTAGCAAAGTTCACATATACAAATCATGGTTGTAGCAGTATAGAGAATGGCTCCATGCAGCAACTTCACTAGTATTCTAGTCCCACACCCCCGTGGGTTCCTCATGGTTACTAGCATTTTTTCTATTTTGGTACTTGTAATATCATTTCTAGGTTCATCTACTGTCACATGGATTGAACCCACCTTTGTCCATGAACCAACAATACTATTAGTACACCCCTCAGTCTTCTCTCATTGTAGTCATCTTGACAACTTTTCATGAGCATGGGTATGCCTGCCTTGTTTGTATAAAACATTATTCTTTGTTACATGGTTTTCACTTGTGAAATTCCCCCATGGGAACCTTCCATCCACACTCACTTAAGAACTTCCAAGAACATGGGAAAATACAAAAAGAAATGGTGATGCATTATTGGCTCTATAAGACCTTCCAAATCTCATACATTAGGGGGCATCTGTTAACACCTAAATTTCACACTCATGTGACATTTTTTTCTAATCTTGTAGTAATTCATTGCGTGCCGTCAACATATAGAATATATCCCACCAAATATATCCTCATCATATCCAAAAATCAACATGAGTCAAAAAATGCCAAAAAGGTTAAAAACAAAGATAGTGTAGTTACTCCTTTGATAGACCCTACTACAACGTGTATTATAAGTTCTATTCCCACGCTACACTAGAATGGATTTTCCTTCTAAATACGTGCGATTTTCAAAATAATGGGACCACAACAACCCACTATGCATTTAAGGATCATGAAATATCCATCGCCTCCAAGAATTTGGAATTGGCTCCTCATGTACTTGGGTTCATTGATGGCCCACCTTTGTGTACTTTGGAGATAGCTCTTGGGGTTAATGAGTCCACATTTGGATCTAGTTACTTCTTGGCCACCTCTTGGCCTATGAAAGGAATCCATGGACATGCATATAGTAAGGAGAATTTAGATCAAAGTTATGCTATTGGAATTGTGTTGTAACTTCTTCCACCACTTCCCATAACTACTAGCATTCTTCAAGCTCTCTTTCCACCGTCCTCCAAGGGGAAAATGTTTCTCCCATTGTTATTTCAATTTATTTATAATTTAGTGTGGACAAAATATACCCCCCCGAGGGATATTGTTGGCTTTCCTTGAATCCTACACCTCCTAGGTGACACTACATGTAACAACTTGACCATTGGGCAATCTAAATTGGTTCTAGAATTTTCTTCTTATTGTGACTTGAATATCCTCACTCCTTTTCAAGTTATTTTCAAATTTTGTTTTATTTTTCTTTTGTTTTGCTAATAAGAACCTTGCAGGATCAATTTAAGGTTATTCACATTTGCTTCTTGTGCTACAATACTGGGATTTATTGACAACCTCAAAGGATTTACCTCCAAAGTGGGAAGTGTTACACACCTTTGTGCAAATTTTCCCACAACACCAATCATTTGTCGAATTCATGCTTTGTCAAATTCTATCAATCAATCATTTTGTTCAACCAAAATGAATATTCCAGTTCATCGGTTGACCAGACCATTCACCATTTATCACCTAAAGTCAACTAATGTCAATCAACCATCAACTTTGGAATTTGATCCACATGCAAAGAATATAACACTCCCAACATTCTCCTCTTTTTTGTATTATTTCCATAAATAGGTGATTTAGAAATTTAGTTCATAGGGATTAAAGGACCATATTTTCCTTGCAATAGGAAAACTTGTCTGTGATTACCAACTCCATTAATGAGTCTACACCATTATTCTTCATGTCTACTTTTTCCAGTAACACCTTCTAGTTCACCACCATCTCCCTCACGAAATGATATTGAGTGTAAATGAGTTTTGTATTCAAATGATATGTTGGATTCTTTTCTAAGAATATTTTACTATGACTGTCATGATCGAACCTAACAAAATGGTGCCCAAGCCCAACATCTGAACACAACCTTTGAAGCCAAACAAATTCCTTCCATACGTGAGTAGCTTCCATGTATTCATCCTTAGTACTCAATAGTGTAATGACTGATTTTCTTCTTCACATCCAACCAACTACAACTCCAAATAACTTGAACACATATCTACTAGTCGACCATCTTCGGTCAGTGTCTCCATCCCAGTCATAATTGATAAAACCTTCTACATTGATTTCCTTTTTTCTCCTAGGCTCTCCTCCATAACACATTGCATAGTCTGTTGTTCCTTGGAGATACTCAAATACTCTCTTGATTATAGTCCATTGCTCTTTTATAGGCATATTCATCTACCTACTCAACACCCCCAGCTCATGGGAAATATTAGGTCATGTAAAGATCATTGCATACAGAAGACTATTATAGCACTTGCATAAGGCACACACAACATGTACTCCTTTTCTTCATGTGTCGTGGGACATTGTTCAAAAAATAACTTAACTCCCATGGGAATAGGCATCTTGACTCATTAAATTTCCTACATGTTGAAATGTTTCAAGACTATCAAAATATTTCCTTTGAATTAGAAAGAGCCTTCGACCTACTCAAACTCTCTGAATTTCCATTCCAAGAATGAAATTTGTTTCTTTGAGATCTTTCATGTCGAACTTGGAGGAGAATTGCATTTTAACCTCTTTTATCATATCCATGTTATTCCCAACCAACAACATGTCATCGACATAGAAAGCTACATATATGAAGTGATCATCGACTTTCTTCAAAAACATAGTGATCTTCCTGACTTCTAACAAACCCTAGATGTTTCATATAGTTATCAAACTTTTGATACCACATCGTGGGTGATTGCTTATACTTCTTGAGCTTACATACTAGCTCCTTTTCTCCATCCATTGTAAAACCTTCAAGATGTTTCATATAGATTTATTCCTCAAGAACACCATGAAGAAATGTTGTCTTTACATACATATATTCTGTATTAAGATCAAATACTATAGCTAAATTCATTAGTACCCTTCATGGAAAGTTTTAGGGGCGAAGTTTTGCCAATTGGCTATTTTTTGGGCCTTTTTTCAAAAAATAAATTCGCTATTTGATCATTTTTAGTCTCTAATATCACCTATATTTACATAAAATATGTTTTTTTATCATAATATTTGCTAAAATTTACAGGTTTCAGTAGTAAATTGTATGTGTCATATTTAATATTCACATACCAATCTATATTTATGTTTTTTTCAATCCAAAATAATCACCTAGAATACTATACTTAAGTATACTTTTATAATCCTTAAAAAATACGTCGGTACCCTTACGTAATCCAACTTAGAAATAGGAGAGAAAATTTTACCAAATATGAATTCCTCAACTTGAGAATATCCTTTCATTATTAGTCGATCATTGTACTTATCGAATTCACCTACTGCATTCATGATCCATGATGGCTTATAAAATAATAAAATAAAAATCATATATCAATCTTAAAAACATATATATCAAGCAATTACACCTAAAGAAACTAGATCTCTCTCTGTGTTTGATAGATCTGGGTTTGAGATGGATCTATTATGGTTGTGTCAAAGAGGCGCATTCTACATCCCATTAGGGGGAGATGTGTAACCCCTTCGGTGCTCATCCCGGAGTTGAAACATGTACTTTTAAAAAAAATATAAAAAACTATAAAATATAACATGTCGGCTATTTAAAATATTTACAATCTCATATATATAAAATTACTCAAATTAGATAAATTAAAACATTTCCTCAACATTTGCACTCTAAAAAGAGGTTTGGAGTTCAAAGGATTTGATCCCTCCGGATGCTTGATAGATCCTCTTTAAGATGGATCTATGCTGGTAATGAAATGAGCATGTAAATCACATTAATGTTTTAATTGTCATCTCTTAAAATATAGAGCGTTACCACGTATTACATAGATAGCTTTAACATAGATTCCAGTGTAGCTTTAACAAAATCAGTAGTTTCACAACAACATGTCAAACAATAGTTAAATACCGTACTGGTGCCACAAAGTTTGGACAGAATAAGAAATCCAAAGGAAAGAGCATAGAGATATGGGCTACTAGATAGCAGGCTTTCAAATTGCCATTTGAACAACATACAAAAGCATGGCAAGGCAGTTACCAACAAGAATGACGAATGAGCCAATCTGTAGGTAGCATGGTAAGAGATTTTAATTCAATACTCCATGATGTTAGTTAATGCACTCTGAGTTTAGTGTCACATCGATTAAATTTTACCTACTAACTAGCTTCTGTTAACTGATTTTAAGTTTAATCATTAATTAATTTGTATGATTATGCGTTCTAACTGAATGGAAGTTATAGGGTCGTATGTACCGAATTCTCTGTTTATAACCAACAGCGGAGATACAGAAAACACAACAAGAAGCTGAGCTCCATTCAGCCAAGCCGTCTCTCAGTTCGTCGCCATCTCTCAGTTCGTCTTCGTTGTCTACAATGGCCATGGAGATAGACCGAATTGCAGAAGAAGGCAATGATACTGTGAGATTGTTGAGCTCCGATGGGAAGATTTTCCAGGTGGCGAAGGCGGTGGCATTGCAGTCGGTGATCATAAGCAAAGTGATGGAGGACTTTGGCACACAAAACCCTATTCCTCTGTTAGAGGTGAACAGCGAGATTTTGGAAAAGGTGATCGAATATTGCGCATATCATGTAGATCATCCCCCTCGTTCCATGGAGACCATAGACGATATCGACCCATTTGATGTCGAGTTCCTGAAAGTGAATGGTGTAACCCTAACCCTAATTGCAAAGGCTGCCCACTATCTGGATATCAAGAGTCTTCTCGCCCTGGTTTGTCGAAAAATTTCGCAGATAATTCAGAGTTTAGAAACTCCTGAAAGAGTGCGAGAGATGTTCCGCATTCCAAATGATCTTTCTCCGGAAGAGGAGGAGGAGATCAGGCGCGCAAATCAGTGAGCTTGGTAGACTGAATTTATTACGCTGACGTCAATCTAATTTATCAACCTGCCATGCTTTTTCTATCAACCTGCAATGCTTTTTCTTGTTGTTACTAAGTGTGATAGTAATGTTGAGAGTAGTCGAATATAATAAATGGAATCTCTTTTATTGAAAGTAATGTTTTGGACAAAAATAACAGTACAAATTATGGGAATGCCCGTATTGGAATGCTTTTACTTATATATTTATCACAAATAAAACTGAGGTTATACTGATTATTGATTGAAAATAAGATTTTAAAGTTTTTTTTATTTTTATTTTTATGGATTGGGTAATTTGCTTTAAGGTAATTTATGAAATATCAATATCATGTATTTTAATTTATGTAAGTTGTTTTAGGGTAATTTTTCACTTATTTTCATTGCCTAAATTATAAAGTGTCATCCTCCTTTAGTACAAGTGTCATCCTCCTCTACTACTTTATATTAATAAATTTTTTTAACCATTGTTTGATTTTCTTATAATAATATTTATCTTATGTTACATTAATAAAATTTATAAATATACTAGCACATCTACTAAATTTGTAGTTTAATTATTCTGTTTCTACTTTATATTTACTTAGTTTGTAATTTAACATATCTACTTAATTTAATTTGTAGCAACTACTTAAATTGTAGTTTAATTTAAAAACTTATATTTGCAATTCTTTCATACTAGTATATTGATAAAATATTATTAATAGACTAACAAGAGGCTACATTATTTAATTTAATACATTAATAAGAAGGTACATTATTTAATTTGAGGGTATTGTTTAATTAACCATTAATATTTATTAGATAGTTTTTATCTTTATATAACATATTCATAAATATTGTTTTAGCTCTTTTTATATGAAAAAAATATATATAAAAAAACAATAGGCAAATTGCCATGCTGTATAAAAAAACTTATATTTGCAATTCTTTCACACTAGTATGATTACTTATTATTAATAAACTAACAAGTGGCTACATTATTTAATTTAATACATTAATAAAAAGGTACATTATTTAAAAAGGTACATTATTTAATTTGAGGGTATTGTTTAATTAACCATTATTCTATATTCAAAACCTCCTTGCTATTAAAAGATTAGAAAGAAAGAAATTATTTAATTTGGTTTAAAATTTTATTGATGTGCTCAAAAAGTTTAGAAACACTAAACCTAATTTCTAAATCTAAGTTATAAGTTAACTTCTAAATCTGTGATCACACTACATTTTTCAAATAACTCAACTTATTTATAAAATTATAGTAAAATTATTTATTTAATTTTTAAAAAAATCTTTAATACTACACATAAATATTACATAAAAAAAAATTAATATTATTTAAAAATTAATTTAAATAAATTTACACTAATTTATTTTTAATCAAGATATAGAAATATACATTTTATAAATTGAAATGTAGATTCTAGAAACTCATAATTAATTATGCACTACAAATATACATATAACCCGCACATTTTCAAACCCGCACATGGATGGATATACGAGTGGATGAACGAAACTTATACCACTTTTAATATATATATATATATATATATATATATATATATATATTCCAGCGAAAAAAAATCTACTATTGATATTCAAGATTGAATCAAATAGTACAAAGAGGAGCTTGATTCTATAGCCGAATCAATCAGCATATATACATCCAAAAGATACATAACCCAACAACAATAATCCCGCCATATATGAGCATGACAATGCTGCTGAAAACACATATCTAAAAGGCCCAAAAAGATCATACCACCTAAGAGACATAAAGTCCCTACAGATAGCATATAGCAGAAATGCAAAAAAGCTACAGCCTGAATCCAACAAACTGTAAAAGGACTGAAGTATTTCAGCAAGGATCAATCAAAAAAGTAGAGATCGCCACTATCCCGAAGGCTATTGTCACACCAATCCTCCCAAAACAATAGACCTTCCGAACCAGATAGAGCTTGTTTTGATAATTTGTTTGCAAGAGCATTTTGTTCTCGATAGAAATGCTCAAAATTAATGTTCTAGAATTTGGAAATTTCTAGCTTAGTCCGGTTGACCCAATGTCTCAAATGCATGATATTGAGCCAAAATTCTCCCGCAGCCCACTTTATAGTGACCCTGGAGTCACCATAGACCTTTAAATTAACCAGACCAAAACAATTTGCAACTCTAAGTATGCACCATAACGCCATTAATTCAGCTTTCATATTTGATCCCGATCCACAATTGAGACGAAAAGTGTAAAAATGTGTCTCATTCAGATAGATGACACCACCCACAGCACAAAGACCAGATTGAGAAGCTCCATCAAAAAAAAGGACAGGCTGATCAACTTTAAAATTTAAGCAACTAACCCTGTCATTCTTCAGCTTGTGTTCTTCTTCCTTACAGTTAGCTAACATATTTAAAGCTGTCAAGCTGCACTTAACAATATCAGGAGCTGCATTTCTAAAAATAGCACAGTTTCTATGATACCGGATAGCCCAAGGGATACATAATGCAATGTAAAAATGGTGCTTACAATGCCTGAACCAGTTGAGTAGGCATTTATTGAACTCACCAACATCCCAGCATTGAGTGATATTCAAAGATGAGGAGATCACTTCCCAAACCTTCATAGTGAAACTGCATTTAACAAAGAGATGATATTTGGATTCTTCATCATTTTTGCAAAGAATGCAATAATTAAGACCAGACCAGCCCCTTTTACATAAGTTGTCCCAGGTCTTCAGTTTGTTTTGCAGCAAAAG
The DNA here is from genome assembly GCA_027924585.1 of Larix kaempferi. NCBI lineage: Eukaryota > Viridiplantae > Streptophyta > Pinopsida > Pinales > Pinaceae > Larix > Larix kaempferi. Next base: position 2,950 of record BSBM01000594.1, on the reverse strand, counting down.
CCAAGTGAAACACTTTAATTTGATAGGAATGGTCCACTGCCAAAGACGCTTATACCACCAGTCCTGTGGGTATATAAACTTATCTTGAATGATTCTGTTGTAAGCAGATTGAGCAGTTACCATCCCCGTGGCTGGATTTCCTCCCCAGACAAGTTGATCATTATCTTGGTTCAAACTGACTCCCGCAGAATTTAGTTTCCAAGTATAATCATCCCAAATACGTGCTAAATAGCCAGTTAACCCAAGATAAAAGGCTGACACCCACTTTGGGTTATATACATCTCCAGGTCTGGAATTATGAATCTTGTTTAGAGTAGACAATCCCAAAACCTGTAGATAATTTAAAATAGTAGGAGGAAGTGTGAAGCAATCCTCCAATCCAATAATACGATCGATCCCAAATCGTATCAAATGACCAGAGCCCACCTGCCAAGTGAGATCGCTAGTTATCCAGTGTAGAATCTTCATAAAACCCCGCCACACTGGGGAGAAATTCCAACTTGACAGCTTTGGTTTTCTAAGCCAGCAGATAACATCCATTTTTAAATATTTACACTGAATAAGACGTGACCAGAGCGTAGTTCCAAAAAGACATCTCCATAGGCTTTTTGCTCTAAGGGCAATGTTAAAAATCCCCAGATCCTTGATACCCCATCCCCCGAATTTGTAAGGTCTTGCTAAGGCATCTGCAGCAACCATTGAAACCTTTTTGCTAACAGCCATCCCGAACCAAAGGAAGTTGTAAAAGTATTTCTTAATCATTTTGATTATTGACAATGGAACCTCCAATAAAGAGAACCAGTAAACTGGTATGCTGGACAACATGGACTCTAAAAAAATGAGTTTGCCCCCAATGGACAAAAATCTGAAGGACCAGTGGACGATACGAGATTCAATTTTTTTCAACAGCCAATGCCAGTCCCTTGTTTGATAGTTATTTGGTTTTAAGTAAAAGCCCAAATATTTAAAACCTTGATTCAGATCACAGCATTTGAATGGCAACAAAGATAAAATATCATGAAGATGATCATCGCTTGTAGAAAGATGATAGAAGCTAGACTTTGTAGAACTTACTTTCATCCCAGATGCACAGCTGAAAGACTGAATGATGTCATTGAAATTATGCCATTCCTCAACTGTATCCTCACCTGCAACTAAAACATCATCTGCGAAAAGAATATGTGAGATAACACAATCTTTAGCTACCTTGATTCCTTTTATTTCCCCTCTCTGAACCGCTTGATGAATCAGTCTGTTGAACCCATCCATGACCAAAATGAAAAGAAGAGGTGACAGGGGACACCCCTGCCTGATCCCCCTAGAACACCTGAAAAAGTCTGAAGGACTGCCATTAATCAATACAGAAATATTCATAGTAGAGATACAAGCCATTATCCACTTGATAACCAAAGAAGGAACTCCGATTCTGATGAGGAGAAGTCTGAGGAAGGACCAATTGACCCTATCATACGCTTTTTCCAAGTCTATTTTAAGTAAAAGAGATTTTTTCTTATGAATCTTAATGCTATGCAGGAGCTCCTGTGAAATACCAATGGCATCATGAATTTGCCTGCCGGATAAAAATCCAAATTTTTCTGGAGAGATATGCTGGGGAAGAACAATCTTAAGACGATCAACAATGATTTTTGTGATAAGTTTATATATCAAATTACAGAGTGCAATCGGTCTGTAGTCCCCGAAAGACACCGGCCTGTCTTTTTTGGGAATGAGAGTAACAAAGGTGGCATTTAAACCCCCTGGGATATAGCCAGTGTTTTTTGAGAAATTCACCAAATCCATAAGTTCTTTCCCCATCAGGTCAAAAAAATTCAAGTAGAGCTCCACCGGCCACCCGTCAGGGCCCGGGATTTTCTCTTTTGCAAAACTCTTAAGAGTTTGTTCAATCTCATCCAGAGAGATCTCCTCCAACAATCAACCAGCCTCCTGTTCATTAAAGAAGCGGGGAAAGAGATTAGCAATTCTAATTTTCTCTGTTGTGCTACAATCCTCAGGATCACTGTAAATATGTCCAAAGTAAGAAACTGCTTCTGATTTTAAATTATCAAGTCCAGCTTGCATAGTTCTGCTGTCATTCATTATTTCCCAGATGTATTTTGAGTTTCCTTCTAGCTGAAGCATAAGAGTGGAAAAATTTTGTATTTCTGTCACCAAGAGTGAGCCAAATGGCACGGCTTTTAAGCCGCCATTCTTTTTCAGATTGAATTAGCAGTTCTTCTTTCTTTTTATCAATCTGCTTCATCACTTCAAAATCCTTGAGTGAGAGAGAACAATTAACATTTTCCGAGAGGGAAACCTGTAACTTGTCTTCTAATAATTTTAACTCCAAAATATCCACCTTTTTTCTGTTCCTAATCCACTTAGAAACCATTTCCTTCAGATCTTTTAATTTGTAGCAGAAGTTCAAGATAGGATTTGCATCATAAACAGCACAATTGATCCAAAATTCTTTTACCATATTACAGAAACACGTATCTTCAAGCCATGATGAATTAAACTTGAATGGCATCGCTGGAGTGCATCTCATATCCTCAAGCTAGAGGATGATGGGCCAATGGTCCGAAAATTTGGATTCATAAACCCAAGATCTATGCTTCTGAAAGGTACCCAATAAATCTGATTTAACAAGGAATCGATCCAATCGTTTGTGCACACCGTCTTTCCCAAATCTACCATTTGTCCAGGTAGGTGCCAATTTATGTGGAAAAATGTCCACCATATCAGTTTCCTCCATAAGTTGTAAAAAGAAATCTGCTAGATCATCCAATCTAGCAGAATCACCCCAAACTTCATAAGCATGACAGGTGTAGTTTAAATCACCTGCAATGATCAGGTCATGAGAACTCATAAGTCTAGAACTCTGTAGAGAAGTCCAGAAAGAATGCCTCTCTCTATAGGGAGCATAACAATTGAGAATGGTAAAATATTGATG